>OW388270.2:0-2500000 GCA_936450705.2 Protodeltote pygarga
TTGGTGCTGGCAGCAGCCTCTCCTCGAAAGCCTCAAAACGGGCGTTCATCTGGGCCGTTATTCTTCTTTCGAAGTCGGCCCCACCCCTTGGTTGCTCTGGCGATGCATTGAGCCGGAAAAACCACTGGAGCCCTATTTAGACCACCTAAGAGTAATAGTGGCCAAAAATGGCTCAAAGCCCATAATCGTTGGAGGCGACGCGAACGCAAAAAGCACATGGTGGGGCAGCCCGAAGGTCGACAGTCGGGGAGAGGAGGTATGTGGAACTCTCGGGGAGCTCGGGCTGCACATACTGAACACAGGGGATATTCCGACCTTCGACACGGTGAGAGGAGGACAGCGCTTTACCAGCTATGTCGACATAACAGCTTGTTCGACAAATATCCTCGACAAGGTAGCAGAGTGGGAAGTCGACGAAGGTCTCAGTAGCTCCGATCACAACGGCATTGTCTTCAAAATTCTACAGAAGAAATCAATAGGGCTAAAGGTAGAAAGAACTACCAGAATATTCAACACTAAAAAAGCCAACTGGTCTGATTTTCATTCGAAACTCAGCCAGTTGAGCCAAGAACATAAAATCACAAAAGAGGAAATAGGGAAAATATGCAGAGTAGAGCAATTAGATGAAATAGTAAATAACTTCACAGAAATAATCACAAAAGCATGCAAAGCATCTATGCCAATTAAAAAACAATCAGAAAAACTTACCTTGCCGTGGTGGTCGGAGAGACTCGCAGAGCTGAAGAAAGCCGTAGCTACCAAAAAGAGGAGAATCAGGTGCGCTGCTCCAGTCCGTAGATCCATCGTTGTCGAAGGTTACCTGCAACAGAAAAAAGAATATGAGTTAGAGGCAGCCAGAGCTCAAACCGAGAGTTGGAAAGAGTTTTGCTGCAAACAGGATAGGGAGGGAGTGTGGGAGGGGATATATAGGGTAATAGGAAGGACAGCGAGTAGAGTGGAGGACCCGCCGCTGGTGAAAGACGGGGAAGTGCTGGACGCAGAAGGGTCCGCTCGATATATAGCGGAGACTCTGTACCCGGAAGACCACCCAGCCGCGGATAACCCCCACCACAGTCGTGTCAGATTAAAGGCGGATTCAGTGAATGAAGGCGAGAATGGTGAGCCATTCGATCCTCCATTTACCATTGCCGAACTGAAGACGTCAAGCGAGTCCTTCAATCCAAAGAAGGCCCCGGGAATGGACGGCCTCACAGCCGATATCTGCAGCCGTGCTATTAGCAAAGACCCCGAAGTTTTCCTGGCTATCCTTAACAAATGCCTCGCCTACAACCACTTCCCGAGAGCATGGAAGGAGGCAACAGTGGTCATTTTACGGAAGCCAGGGAAACCGAACTATACCACACCAAAGGCGTACCGACCAATCGGCCTGTTACCAATACTCGGAAAAATCTACGAGAAGATGTTGGTGGCCCGAATCAGGTTCTACATAGCACCGAGGATGAGTACTCGCCAGTACGGATTCATGCCTCAAAGGAGTACCGAAGACTCCCTCTATGCCCTCATGCAAAAAATACGCTATAAACTGGAACAAAAGAAAATAATAACATTAATATCGCTGGACATAGAGGGAGCCTTCGACAATGCCTGGTGGCCAGCAATAAGAGTCCGACTGGCTGAGGAAAGGTGTCCGGTCAACCTGAGAAGGGTCATCGACAGCTACCTGCGTGACAGGAAAGTACGAGTAAGGTACGCTGGTGCCGAGTATCAAAAAAGCACGGAAAAGGGCTGCGTGCAAGGTTCAATCGGAGGCCCCATTCTTTGGAACCTTATACTGGATCCCCTCCTTAAAGACCTCGAGAGAAGAGGAGACTATGCGCAAGCCTTCGCTGACGACGTGATCTTGGTCTTCGATGGGGACACTGCACTGGAGATTGAGGGACGGGCGAATGCCGCCCTCGAACGTGTTCGGGCGTGGGGCGTGGAAAACAAGTTAAATTTTGCACCACACAAGACCAGTGCAATGGTCATAACTAACAAGTTAAAATACGACGCCCCGCGCCTGAGCATGGGTGGGGTCGACATTTCCATGTCCCGGAAAATCAAAGTGCTAGGTGTCACCATCGACGACAAGCTCACGTTCAAAGCGCATATAACCGAAGTGTGCAGCAAGGCCATCGCAGTCCATAAGCAGCTAAGCAGAGCCGCAAAAGTAAATTGGGGCCTAAATCCAGAGGTCGTCAAAATCATATATGTTGCCACGATAGAGCCTATAATCCTGTACGCCGCCAGCGCATGGGCGGAAGCCGCAAACAAGCTGGGAATGATGAAGCAGCTAGGCGTCGTCCAACGGGGAATAGCGCAGAAAATGTGCAAGGCCTACCGAACTGTCTCCCTCAATTCGGTTCTCCTCCTAGCCGGAATACTGCCCCTGGATCTTAGAATCCACGAGGCGGCTTCGCTGTACCGAGCCAAGAAAGGGGAGCCACAAACCATATTGGGGGACAGGGAGGTAGAGCAAATGACTTCTGCACTAGAAACCCCGCATCCTGCTGAACGTAGCGACCTGAGCATCGTCAGCCTGGTGAACCAGGAGGAAGTCAGCGCCAATTCAGACCAACAAGTGAAAATTTTTACCGACGGTAGTAAGATTGAGGGGCGTGTCGGGGCAGCTCTGTCCATATGGAAGGGGGAGGCCGAGACACGCGCCCTCAAGTTGGCGCTACCGGGATACTGCACGGTTTACCAGGCTGAACTACTCGCGATATGCCGGGCAACAAGGGAAGTCAGGAAAACTACGGCGCCTACCTTCGGCATCTTCAGCGACTCCATGGCGGCTCTTTTGACGGTGAAAAACCCTAACTGCCTTCACCCCCTGGCAGTGGAGGCCAGACAGAACATAACAGCTGCGTCTCTCCAGAACAAGATAGTATCCTTGTTCTGGATAAAGGCCCACGCAGGGTTGGAAGGCAATGAAAGAGCGGATCAGCTAGCAAAGGAGGCCGCCATGAAGTCGAAGAAAAAACCGGACTACGACCTGTGCCCGATTTCATTCGTCAAGCGCCACATTCGCACGGAGACGCTCGACGAGTGGAATCGGAGATACAGGTCCGGCGAAACCGCCAAAATCACCAAAATCTTTTTCCCGGATGCGGTTGCGGCGTACAGGACTATAAGGAAGACGAAAATAAACAATATTAGAACACAAATTATGACGGGGCACGGTGGATTCTCTGAGTACTTGAATCGCTTCAAGTGCAAGGAGAGTCCATCGTGCACTTGCGACCCAAACATTGCGGAAACTGTGCCACACCTGCTTTTGGATTGTCCTGTATACTCAGTCGATAGGTACAATTTGGAACAGGCATTGCAAATTGAACTAAAGGAAGAAACAATTGGGGAAGTGATGCGAGGAAAAGATAGAGAAATATTTTTAGACTATTGCACAAATATAGCACAGAAAGTTATAAAAAGGAACAAAACAGCTTAAGAAAGTATGCTGATAGTATATTTAGATAATATATATATTAAGCATAGGAATAAGTATAGATATGAATATGGTAGGCATTAGTGTGTTAGATATTAGTATTATTCACACCTATTTATGTAAAAAGGGCCTCGAATATATGTTAAGGTTATATAATACACACAATATGTAACTTTATATGATTTTTAAATAATGGTTTAAGTCATAAAAACTCTTAATACAACACTATTTGATTCATCGTGAGTCATACTTGTTTGTGTAAAGACGTATAAAAGGAGCGGGAGCACAGTGTAAAGTTCAGTTGCTCCGCGGCTGGCGAGTTGATAACACTGAGGTATGATATTTCCTATATTGTTATTTAATGATTGTGGATTAATATATTGTTAGTGGTAATTCCGATGTATATTATATAAATACATAATATATAATATTGTTATTAACAAACCTGTTAATGTCTTTATTACCAGTTTATTAATAGTACCTAATAAACGTTTATTATTTAACGGAGCATTATTATTTTAATATTACAGCAATATACAAGTACCTGTCCCATAAGTAAATGTATACATGGGTATATATAATTTATATGTATATATCTTTATATACATTTATGGCATTGAATATATAATAAGAAATTATATATTAATTTATATACAAGTACTTGTCCCATAAGTATGTAAGTAAATATATACATAAGTATATATATAATCTAAATGTATATAATTAAGTATATATAATATACAATTATGGCAATGAATATATAATAAGGAATTATATATTAATTTTACATAGAGTGTAGTAGTAAATATATAATAGTTAATGATTAAATACTAATTAATTATATACATATACAATAATAATACAAGTATATACCATAAGTTATCATCAGAAGTGGGATACTCTCACCATTTATACTAATACATGTCGCTATAAGTTTCAGAATGGACCCAGCTGTGTTGGAAAGCCTCCTCAAATCTATCAGTGATGCCGTCTCAGGACGTCACCGTCCTGATGACGACGTGGCACTTCCGGTCTTCGACCCAGCGACCAATGACAACGGTGCGGAAGGTTGGTGTCGCAGCATCGAAGAACTGTCCAAGGAATTCGGATGGAGCAGTATCGCAACCGTGGCACGAGCAGGTAAGGCCCTAAAGGGCTCTGCTTTAAAATGGTTTGAGTCATGGGAGCCATCTGAAGGTCGTACGTGGGAAAATTTCCGTACAGACCTTACAGATTTGTACCCGGAAAAGAAGAATTTATCTGAGAAACTTTCTAAGGCTGTCTTGTACAATTCCGATTCCGCCGATTCTTATTGCGAATACGCAAGAGAAAAAGTCAGACTGCTAAAAAATACGAAAATATCGTTCACTGAAACTCAGCTGATTGAATTAATGTGCGGTAGTATTACCGATGCCAATGTTAGAATGGCCTCGTTTAATAGTAACGTGAAGACTACCTCAGAACTTATATCCCTATTTACTAGTTACGCAAAAGCTAAAAAACGACCAACAGACCAAAACGACATAGACGATACGTCAGGTCAGAATAAAACCAAGCGTCCTAAATTAGAGCCTCGTAACAATACGGAAGAAAGAAAATGCTACTCGTGCGGTAAAGCAGGTCATGTAAAAGCTTATTGTAAAAATCAAAGGCAACCTGAAATAAAAAGAATAGGTAATTCAGAAAATAAAATTCCTGTCAAAACTTGTGCTTTTTGTAAAAAAATTGGTCACGAAGAAACAGTTTGTTTTCACAAAGCCCGTGCAGATTTAGCAAAAAATAAAAGCGAGACTAATTTTTTAGACAAAAGGAACTAAAGCTTACCGTAGTAACTATTCACGATATTGAAATGGATTCGCTTATAGACACCGGTGCCAACTGTAGTTTAATAAAACAATCTATTGCTAAGAGATTACAATGTAATATAATACCATGTTTTAAGTATCTTACTGGAATAGGTAACGGTAAACTAGAAGTCTCTGGTAGAATAACTGTACCCGTGAGATTCGATGATATATTTATTGAACTTGATCTATTTGTTGTTAAAGACGATAAAATTAATTATAGCCTCTTAATTGGTAGAAACGCCGTTGAGCACCCTGATATTGAAATAATTACAGACTATGAGGGAAGTAGGTTAAGAAGAAAACAGTCATACAATATAGACTTACAAGTAAATACCGTAGACAAACAAGATTATTTCAATATTCAAATGGCTGAGTTAAAAACAAAATTAAATCACTTGGACGAAAAATTACAAGAACAAATCATAAGTATATTTGAAAAACATATTACAATATTGGGTCACACGGGGTCAGTTACTACAGGAGAATTAAAACTGAGGTTAAAAAGCGATAAAGTAGTAAGTTATCGCCCTTATCGTTTAGCTCCTTGCGAGAGGGAAAAAGTAAAAGCCATAATCCAGGATTTACTAGAAAGTAATATAATACGTGAAAGTGAATCTGCATTCGCAAGTCCGGTAATTTTAGTGAAAAAGAAGGACGGTAGTGATAGACTTTGTATCGATTACAGATCCCTAAATAAAATTATAGAAAGAGACACATACCCCCTCCCTCTCATAGAAGATCAAATTGACAGATTAGGAAACGCTAAGTACTATATTTCAATAGATATGAAAAATGGCTTCTACCAAATTCCAGTCTCAGAAGACTCTTCTAAGTATACGGCCTTTTCGACCCCTGACGGACATTATGAATTTATAAGGATGCCATTTGGTATTTGCAATGGACCATCTGTATTTCAACGAGCCATTTCAAAGGCCGTTACACATCTAAAATTTCTACTTGTTTATATGGATGACTTACTTATTCCATTCTCAACTATAAATGAGGGTCTGGACTATTTGGAACAAACAATTTCAGCTCTCACTGAGTCGGGTTTTAAAATTAATCCGAAAAAGTGTACATTTTTTGTAGATAATATCGAATACTTAGGTAGGCAGATATCGCGAGACGGTGTTAGACCAAGTTCAGATAAGGTCTCTGCTTTACTAAACTCACCTGTTCCTCGTAGTATAAAACAGGTACGACAATTCATGGGTCTAGCTTCTTATTTTAGGAAGTTCATTCCAAATTTTGCCACGCGTACCGCTTGTATAACTAAATTAACACAAAAGAACCAAAAATGGGAATGGAGTTCTGAGCAGGACATAGCTAGGGATTATGTGCTTAATTATCTAGTATCTAGACCTCTTTTGTCGATTTTTGACCCTAGTTTACAAACCGAGTTATATACTGATGCTAGTGCTATTGGTTATGGCGCTATTTTAATGCAAAAATGCAATAATGAAACCAAAGTGGTCGCTTATTTTAGTAAAAGAACTACACCAGCAGAGTCACGATATAGCTCCTACGATTTGGAAACTTTGGCCATTTATAATGCACTAAAACATTTTAGAGTTTATTTACTTGGAATTAAATTTAAAATTATAACTGACTGTAACGCTATAAAATCTACTATGAATAAAAAAGATCTATCGCCTCGAGTAGCTCGCTGGTGGACATATATGCAGGATTTTGAGTTTGATATTACGTATAAAAAGGGTCAATACATAGGCCATGTCGATTTCCTAAGCCGAAATCCTGTTGAGGTTCCTATAAATACTCGTAGCACTGTTAATATAATAAATGATCCCCAATCTTGGCTAGAACTTGCACAACAAAGAGATCCTGAAACACTGTCTTTAATAAATAGAGTACAAATGGGAGAAATTGATTTAAATCAGTATGTAGTCCGCAATAATTTGCTTTATTACAGAGCAGAACTAAATGGGGAATTAAAATTATACATTCCCAAAGGTACCAGACTAAGCATTTTGCGTTTGTTTCATGACGAAAACTGTCACGTTGGGTTTGAAAAGACTGTAGCTAAGATACGTGAGAACTTTTGGTTTCCTGCTATGTCAGCTTTTGTTCGGAAATATTTATCTCATTGTTTAGTTTGCATAAAACGCAAGGGTCACCACGGTCCGAAGCAGGGTTTTCTACACCCTATCCTAAAAATTGCAATACCTTTCCACACTATTCACCTCGATTGTACAGGGCCTTTTTCTCAGTCTAGAGAGGGTTTTAAACATATCTTATTAATAGTGGATGGATTTACCAAATTCTGCTTACTCAAGCCACTTAAAACCCTTAATACCCACGAATTGATACCCCTGTTACGAGATACCATCACCTTGTTCGGAACTCCCTCCTTAGTAATCTCTGACAGAGGAACTAATTTTAGTAGTAGCCAGATTAGGTCATTTTTTGATGAACTACATATAGAACACCATCTGATTTCTACAGGGACCCCAAGAAGTAATGGGCAAGTAGAACGTTACGTGTCCACAGTAACTGATATGTTAAATACCATGTGTAATGAACAGTCAGATTGGCCGAACGTTCTGTGGAAAGTCCAACAATCTATTAACACCACTATACAAAAATCCACAGGTTTTTCTCCTTTGCGTTTACTTATTGGCATAGAAGCAAATATACCCCCTGTCCAAGCTCGTTTGGATGACGTACTCGATGATACTAATAGGCAACGTCCAATAAATTTAGAGAATGACCGAGAAATAGCTAGACAACGCCTTTTGCAAATCTCAGAAAAGTTCAAAACACGTTTCGATGCTACTCGTCGTAATAACCGAAATTTTAACGTAGGTGATGTCGTCTATGTGTCACAAAACCATAGGCGAAATGACAAGTTAGCACCTAAATTTAAGGGACCGTATGAAATATCGTCTATCCTTCCTAATGATCGTTTTGCTTTACGAGGTGTAGGTAATTTACGAAATATGTCAGTAGCCAAAGAAAAATTAAGATTCTGGCCTGGTGAGTTAACCGGTGAAAACATAACCGCCGAAAACGATATAACAAGTTGATTTTTATAGAAATAATCATAATTAAATAATATATAAGTTTAAGGTGTGATGTATAAGTTTAAGGTGTGATGTATAAGTTTAAGGTGTGATGTATAAGTTTAAGGTGTGATGTATAAGTTTAAGGTGTGATGTATAAGTTTAAGGTGTGATGTGTAAGTTTAAGGTGTGATTATTAACGTAATAATAATTCGCTGGGCGATCGTTTACTTGGTGCTTGTCTGTCTCACCAGCAGCGGGTGACTGGGACTTGCATGTCGAGGTAACCGATATAATTATGTATTACGTTACCGCTGGTCGGCCACTTGCTTGGTGTAAGCCTATCTCACCAGCAGCGGGTGAAGGGGGCTTGACATGTCTAGGCAATTGGCAAATATAGAGTTATAATTATAAATGTAAAAGAGTTAATAAATACATCTTATAATGTACTTCGAGAGCGAAGTACTGGTCAGTATGGCCGTGTTAGATATTAGTATTATTCACACCTATTTATGTAAAAAGGGCCTCGAATATATGTTAAGGTTATATAATACACACAATATGTAACTTTATATGATTTTTAAATAATGGTTTAAGTCATAAAAACTCTTAATACAACACTATTTGATTCATCGTGAGTCATACTTGTTTGTGTAAAGACGTATAAAAGGAGCGGGAGCACAGTGTAAAGTTCGGACTCGCTCACTGGCTCTCACCGCGCACGGACGTGTCCGCGCGCGCTCTGACCGCTATTGTCTGAGACTCTGCGCTACGCCCCGCCGTAGCTCCGCCAGATTTTGATCCGAAGCTGCCTTTTTCAAGGCGGCAGACGATCTATTTCTTTGACAGTTCTCGCTGTTTAGCCCCATCTGGGTAAAGCCACTATTTGGTGGTCCTCGGTGGAAACCTAACGGTGCTAACGAAACCGAGTGGGGTGTGGACCCGATACACCCGCTGCGCCCCTTCAGGGCAAAGCAATCCATCGGAAGGAGCTAGTACCACCGGCCTTGGGGGGTCTCCTAGTCGACACTAGCTATCACCTTCATCCCACCTTTCCACTCCCTATTCTCCTATCCTTTAGTGTTGTTTGGGTGCTGCAAGCTTCGGCCCATATCACCCTCTGCACTAAAGCTGTCAGGGACCCGTTCGCACAATAAGACTGGCGACGGGATTACAAGCTTAGGGCACACCGTAGGACTCACTCCTCCCTGCCTATACCCGGCGGGGAGGATCATACGAATAATACACACCCCCGGGCCTGTCCAACCCGGGGAGCGGTCTAGTTAGACATTATTATAGGCGCGACTGCCGGGAAGTTTCTTACCGATTCTTCTTCCCGGAACGCGACGCGTTTTTCCGAATCGGTGTAAATGCGCACCCGCTATGGTTAGGAAATCGAAGGCTAAGGCCTCCGAGGCCAAAGCCATAGACATCTTGAGGGATCTTCTACAAGATCCAGAAATCTTCGCCAAAATTGGCAATAAAATCCCGCGTGAATTTCTTCCGCGTTCCGCTGCCCCCTCACAGGTAGAAACCTGTCTGGCTACCTGCTCGGATAGCCCTTTGTCCGCCGCTAGCGCACCTGCGCAAACAATAGAATTCGCGGAATCCCAAGTGCCTTTGTCCCAGGCCGCCCCATTGTCTCCGGACGCTTATCCCCCCGCGCCGCATTCCTTATCGCGCAGCTCATCGACTCGTTCCATTAACGATGTCGATATGGCCTCTGAGTCAACATCGTCCTCCGATTCCGAAGAGTGTGACACTTGTTTCTCTTCCTCTTCTTCCGACGACTTCACTACAGTCGTCGGCAAAAAACGCAAGCAGAAATCGTCTGCAAACCATGCCCCCCCTAAATCCCTGAAGAGGGTCGACCCCTCTCCAGTGCCCTCCCCGACATCTTCCCCGCAGGCTTCCCGCCCGCAGACCCCCACCCCACAAGCCAACGGTGATTCCTCAGCCCCGAGGAAAATACCGCCCCCTCCGCCCCTGTATATTCAAGACAAGGGCAAATGGACCGATGTGTCCAAATGGTGCACTGATCTTAGGATCAATTACACCAACGCCCGCTCAACCCAACACGGCATCAAAGTCCAGGTGCCGTCTTCCAGCGACTTTAGATCGCTCTCCAAACTCCTCCGGGAGCGTAACGTGTCCTTCCACACGTACGCCCTCCCCGAAGAACGCCTCCTCCGCGTTGTCATTAGAGGCATTCCCCAACAGATCGACACGAACTCGATCCTCAGTGATCTTAAATCACAAAATATCCCCGCTCTAGAAGTGCATCGCATGCACCGTGGCCGTGGAGGTGTAGCCTATGACATGGTCCTCGTCATAAGCGAACTCACCCCTGCCGCCAAACAATCCCTTTTCAATATCAAAACCTTGTGCCACCTATCTGGCATCAAGGCTGAACCCCCTCACAAATCGGGCCCTCCCTCCCAGTGCCACCGTTGCCAACTTTACGGCCACTCCCAGCGTCACTGTTACGCGAAACCCAGGTGCGTCAAGTGCCTAGGGGATCACGGCACAAGTGACTGCCAGCGCCCCAAAGACCGCGCCTTATGCACTGAGCCACCCAGCTGCGTTCTATGCGGGAGCTCCGGACATCCTGCGAACTACCGCGGATGCCCGAAAGCCCCACGCGTAAACCCAAAGGTGGCAAAGCGCAATGAGGCCAGCCTTAAGAGGAATAAACTTCCTTCCCTCCCGTCGTCCAACTTGCCTGAACGGCTTGGCCCACAGAGGCCTTCCCCGTGGAACAAGCTGAATCAACAGCCATCCACCCCCAGTATCATCCCATCGTTGATGGATCTTAGTATTCCTCAACCGTCACCACCCCCAGCACCCTCTGGCGCACTAACCTTGCCCCCAAAACCCACTGCAGCGCCTGCTCCCAAGCAAGCCCCCAAATCCCGCGCTGCCCCCACTGCGCAAGAGGTCCCCGATTCCCACAAACAAAAAGTGGTATTCAATTTCTTCTCCATGTTCCAACAGAACAGGATCAACGAGGCCTACGAGGCCATCGCCCGTGCCACCTCTGTCGAGGATTACTTCAAAGTCTTGGCCACTTACACGGACATATCCGAGGCCATGGCCAAATTCCGCATCGCTAATAACCCTTAATTAATCATGAATTCTACAATTAATTGCAGACTCAAACCGCGATCCCTTAAAATAGGCTTCTTTAACGCCGATGGCTTATCGAATCAACGGGATGAGATAGCCATGTTCCTCCGCGACCATCACCTTGATGTCTTCCTCTTACAGGAGACATTCTTAAAACCCGCACAGCGGAATCCTCGTATCGCTAACTACCAGTTAGTTCGAAACGACAGGACCCGCTCTGCCAAAGGCGGCACCCTTATTTATTACAAAAGGTCCCTGCACTGCATACCTATCGAGCCCCCGACCCTCTCTCACATTGAGACTTCTGCTTGTCGGATAGGCATGACCGGACATAGCCCGATCACACTCGTGTCGGCATACATTCCTCCTGGACGTAACGTTCCTATCCAGTCCGATCTCCAATCCCTCTTTGCCTTAAGCGACTCTGTCCTTATAGCAGGGGACTTCAACGCGAAACACATATCCTGGAACTCCCACTCGAACAACACGAGGGGTAAGAACCTAGAATCCTTGAGTAGCTTTCTCAACTTTGATGTTGTAGCTCCAATGCACCCCACGCATTTTCCAAAGACACTAGGCCTTCGTCCGGATGTGCTCGACATAGCGCTTCTAAAGAACGTAAACTTACGTATACGCTCGTTAGAGGCGTTAGACGAGCTCAATTCCGATCACCGCCCTGTGATCTTAGATTTAGCTCCGCGCGTAGGCCCCCCAGATCCAGGGCTGCCCGTCCCTACCAAGGTGGTAACGGATTGGAGGAAACTAGAGGAACGCCTCCAGTCTACTTCGTCCGCCCACCTAGATTCTATTCCCGATGACATAGTATCGATCGACGACACGGTGGGCGCAATCGACTCTCTCACATGTCACGTACAATCCTTAGTGAACGATTGTTCACGACAGGTTCCGGCGGTCGATATCGACCGGGGGAAACTGCCGGATGATGTGCGTGAACTGATGACGGAGAAGAATGCGGCTATCCGAGCCCTTAGAGCTTACCCCACTGAAGCGAATCGCGCCTTCGCGCGCTCCTTACAACGTAAAGTAGGGAACCGCGTGCAAGAGATGCGAGACGAGCATTGGGGTCAGCTCACGGGTAGTCTCGAGCCGACTCACCAGGCCTTTTGGCAACTCCAACGTAAGCTCAAGTCCAAGCAGGAATCACCCATGCCCCCTCTCAATCGTCCTAATCGTAGCCCAGCCTTCGATGACGATGAGAAGTCCGAATGCCTAGCCGACAGTCTAGAGGCCCAATGTTCGCCCAGCACTTTACCAGTAAACAAGGCCCACCTCGACATGGTGGACGCCACCGTCGAACGTAAAGCTGCTCTCCCTCCCACCGAGGATCCGGATGACCCTCTGCCCCCTGTCACCGTAGACGAGGTGCGAATGATCGTTAGGAATCTCAAACCCAGGAAAGCCCCTGGCTCAGACGGCATCACCAATAAGGTGATCAAGCTCTTTTCCGCCCCGCTCATCATCCTAATGACTGCCATTTTTAATGCGTCATTAAGTCACAATCTCTTTCCACAAGCGTGGAAAGATGCTACCGTGATCGGCATCCCCAAGCCCGGCAAGCCTGCCTCTGAGCCATCCAGTTACCGACCTATTAGCCTCCTCAATATTCTTGGCAAGATATACGAACGCATCATCTATAAGAGACTCAAGGATTATGCCGAATCCAAGAGTCTTCTGCCTGATGAGCAGTTCGGATTTCGTGCTAAGCATTCTTGTGTCCACCAAGTCCACCGCATTGTCGAACACATTAGTGTTGGTTTCCAAACCAAGATGATGACGGGTATGCTATTTTTCGATGTAGCGAAAGCGTTCGACAAAGTCTGGCACAATGGCTTAATATATAAGCTATACCAACTCGGTGTGCCAGATCGTCTCGTGCTCATCATTCGAGACTTTTTGTCGAACCGTAGCTTCCGCTATCGCATCGAAGGCGCTCTCTCATCGCCTCGTCCTATCCGTGCCGGAGTCCCTCAGGGCTCTGTGCTATCACCCCTCCTTTTCACGCTGTACACCAGCGATATCCCTAAGAACAAAAAGACCAAACTGGCTCTTTTTGCCGACGACACGGCTATCTACTATACCGGTAGAAGCTGTGACATGATCAGTCGCTCCCTCCAAACCGCAGCTAACGCCCTCGGCGCATGGTTTCGGAAATGGAGGATCGAGGTTAACCCCGATAAGAGCGCAGCCGTCCTATTCGCAAGGCCAGGTGTCCCTAAGCCTGAGCACATACGTCCCATTTCCATGTTTGGCCAAGAAATCCCTTGGGAACTCAAGGCCAAATATCTAGGAGTAATCCTCGATCACCGCCTATCATTCCGTGAGCATTTGAAAGCGGTGCGGGCCCGCGCCGCCTTCGCTCTCGGACGTCTACACTATCTCCTCAATGCGAGCAGTAAATTATCCCTTAGAAATAAGGTGAGACTTTACGTAACTTGCATTCGGCCCATTATGACCTACGCTAGTGTCGTATTTGCCCACGTGCCCGACCTTAGGTTCAACCGCCTTCAAACCCTCCAAAACCGTTTCATGCGCAAGGCCACCAGTGCCCCCTTTTATTTGCGCAACAAACAACTACACGTTGATTTGAAACTGCCGACCATCAAGCAGTTTATGAAACGTACGTCTAAACGATACTTTGAGTCTGCCGTCCGCCATCCTAACCCTCTGTTAGTTTCGGCCGTTAGTTACGCTCCCTCTCGTATCTCCAAGATCCGCCGTCCGAGGCACGCGCTCACCTACCCCGACGATGATATCACCATTTGTCAGGTAGAGACCGCCGAACGAGCAAAAGCTCTAAACACTGCACAGAACCGCCCGATTTTCCGTCCTCGCCGACGAGGCCCGTCGCGAAGACCCAGTAATTGTCCTCCCCGACCCTTGCTTATGCCAGCCCGGGCTGAGCCTGTAGCCATAAACATGTCCCTAAATAATCAAAATCAGATCCAGCTAGTCCCTAGCATGTCCCCAAGCAACGCCCTAAGCCGAGGCCCGAGTCCCATTAGGGGGCGCCCTTAGCTGCAGTTGCTTTAGGTTTAGGTTTAGTTTAATTGCTTTAGCTGGAGGCCTTTAGGTCTCGCTAGAAGTCCGGTTAATCAGTCTGAGCTCCCTAGAGCTATAACTGAGAGAGACCACGTAGAAAAAAAAAAAAAAAAAAAAAAAAAAAAAAAAAAAAGTGTAAAGTTCAGTTGCTCCGCGGCTGGCGAGTTGATAACACTGAGGTATGATATTTCCTATATTGTTATTTAATGATTGTGGATTAATATATTGTTAGTGGTAATTCCGATGTATATTATATAAATACATAATATATAATATTGTTATTAACAAACCTGTTAATGTCTTTATTACCAGTTTATTAATAGTACCTAATAAACGTTTATTATTTAACGGAGCATTATTATTTTAATATTACAGCAATATACAAGTACCTGTCCCATAAGTAAATGTATACATGGGTATATATAATTTATATGTATATATCTTTATATACATTTATGGCATTGAATATATAATAAGAAATTATATATTAATTTATATACAAGTACTTGTCCCATAAGTATGTAAGTAAATATATACATAAGTATATATATAATCTAAATGTATATAATTAAGTATATATAATATACAATTATGGCAATGAATATATAATAAGGAATTATATATTAATTTTACATAGAGTGTAGTAGTAAATATATAATAGTTAATGATTAAATACTAATTAATTATATACATATACAATAATAATACAAGTATATACCATAAGTTATCAAGTGCAAGTAAAAAATTAGAATATTAGAAACAAAAGTAATAAATTTAGGCAAAGAAATCTTAGGTATCGAAACTAGAGTCAAAATGGGTCGTCAGTCCCACCCACATTATAAAGAAGAAATAAAAATAATTAAAGCAAGAAAATTATAGGCAAGCTAAGCACAGTCTCCGATAACGTCGGAGGTAGATAGCATGGCAGGAGGTGGTTTTAGTCGGTAAGAGTCCGACACTACCCCAGCCACATCACCTATGATGTGACTGGGGTGTCCATGAGGATTTCCCCTCCTGCCAGAAAAAAAAAAAAAAAAAAAAAAAACCTAACCTAACCTAACCTAACCTAACCTAACCTAACCTAACCTAACCTAACCTTTTTTTTTTTTTTTTTTTTTTTTTTTTTGTGCCAGGGTGGAAAATCCTCATGGATGTCCCCCGCCCTGGGGAAGGGCGGAGGGGTCTGTCAGACTCTTACTGACTAAAAACCACCCCGGTGTTCTGTCCCCGTCTGTCATCACATCAAAACCACATTTAAAATATTCAGAATTTAGTGTCCTAACACTTAAAACTTACCAGATGATTATAACTTGGCCTGATATTTTTGTTTTCACTTCTGAACTTAAAATCTCCATTAATAAAAACTAACAAAACGTTAGTTGGATCTAATATGTGCCACAAAGTCCAGCATTATTATTGGAAGGATCGGGAAAATAATTTTGCAAAAAAGATCCAATCTGCGTGGTTTCACAACTATGGCGAAAAATATTTTTTCTTTAAAGAACCACGCAACTTGGATCTTTTAGAAAAAATATTTTTTATCATTTTCCGTGCCTTAGCATCATGGTACCTTTTTGCAATATTCAGAAATCCTGACCTATGTGATGGTATACTTGTACAATTTAAGTTTTGTTAGGGCAAAGTCATCAGATCGATTGGATCTTTTCTGCATAGATAAAACTCGATTTGTAGATTCTCGTGGCATACTTAACTCAATTTCACAAAAATTGTTAGTTGGATCTATTCCGTTTAACAGGGTCCAATTTCAAAATTTAAAATTGTATACTTGTTCCTAAAGTATGCTAACTTGGCTTTTAAATCACGCTAACGTAATTAATCTGAACACAATTAACAAATTCGTGTGTAAATAAAAAAAATTGGTTAACTTCTAATACCTCATATCACCCATCTTTATTTCAAGACAATGTGCGTGACGTCACCACACTGCTTACAAATCTAGTTTAAAAACATAACCACTGTCTATTTCTGATCCTAAATAATTAGCACATAAAAATCGGGCAGCCATTGGGCAAATTGTTTCGTTACAATTTTTACTTCCGCACCTACCGTTACGTGCAGGCTTGTGAATTGATACCTTTTTGTGCTTGGCTCCATGTAAATTTTTCCTGAATTAAACTCCATTATTATTCAACGTTTTATGTAGTAATACTGCCGAAATCTTGCCTAGAAATTGTATCTAGTCTGTGTTGAGTCACTTTATTGTTGTCTCAATTAAAGCCGGGTTTCCTTTTTAGTCGCCAAGTCTCTGTTAGTTGAATTTGCTTTAGTTGTTTGTGTATTGTTTTAGTTTAGTTTCGATCGGAGTTTAGTTACTATGGTTAGATCGCGGTACGGATCTTTGAGTCAGTGAGTGAAGTTAGCTGCAGGTGAAATTTGAGCATGGAATACTCGCTTTTAGATAGTGTCTAGTATGCGTAGGATGCTCATCAACCTCTTTATTGAACGCATCAAGGCACCCCTTAACGCTAATCTGCTATCTCACTCGCACATTGAAGTTGATTGAATATATAAAATCAATTAATATAGTTATGGGAAGTCTCAATCAGCCAAGTTGGGGAGAATAGCATTAAGGAGTGTCAGTTAAAGTTTAAGCTTGGTTGGAACAAGTTTTTAAACTTAAAAATGGCATAAAACAAAAATTCATTTAAAGCTATTTTTATGCATGAAAACTTGTTCCAATGAAACTGATATTTTTGCTGAACCTTTGTAATGTCTTTCTCCATAATTGGGTTGGTTGCGATTTTTCATAATTATATTCATTGATTTTCTATCTTCAATGTGCGAGCGAGATAGCAGATGATAAAACTTACCGAAGTTAGTTGTGAACTTCACAGAAATGAAGATACGTCGACCGTGGCGCGTACATTACTGATGTTGTTTCTGAGTCCGTAAGGCAATGAATTTATCTATTGATTTTATTACATCTATAATTTTCTGATCAACGGAGGTTTTCATTCATTACATAGATTTTTGCTGTTCAATCTTGAATTAATAAATTCTCGTAAATAGCTTCATTAGATTTCCCAGCACCAATAGTCGTTGTAGCGTTCACTCGGGCGTCCGTCGCGTGTTTTGTTTCACAAACACCGTCTCTGCTTTTCTTTCCCACATCCTTAAGCTATTGTATGCTTTTTTAATTAACTGCACATTTGAACGTAAACAATAGTACATTTTCTAATATCCTTGCCACGTTCCTTAATTGTTCGCTTAATGATGACTGTACAGTTATAAATTTTAATTAGTTTTTAGCTATTGACGAAAGTGTACGTACTTCATTGAGATAAATTCTTCTTTATAATGTACTGCTACTTTCTATTGTTTTCGCAAATTCTATTATGAGAATAGTAATTGATATCCCAGATCTATTAACATAAAATCCGCTGTGATTGAGAGTGGGTCATTAAAATGAAGAATAGATAGTAAAAACTAATAATTTCATTTATTTAATATTCTCTGATATAATTTTATCATTTATCATCATGATGAATGATGATAGTTAAACATTTTATCGACTTCAAGCTAAAGGTACATACTCTGTGCTGATCCTTATCAACAAGATATGTGTTTAGAGATATTTAGAATTCACTGGCTCCCTAAGACTGTCAGTCTTTAGGAGGTCTTGCCTGGGGACACAGGTCAGGGTTTAATTTAATCATGATGAAGCACTCACCAGGAGCTATTTTCAGCTATAATATGGGAGTACAGTCATGGATCATCCATGGTAAGTGCAGAACTATTGAAAACAAAATGGTGCATAAATAATTAGTTGATCTATTTTGATTGGTCATCTTGCAACAAAATGGTACTTCAGCTGAAAGAGAAACGAGATACTATAAAATTAAGGTTCGTTGCAAAGTGACAAGAAGGGAGCAATTATTGTTTATTATTATTTAGATTGATTTGAATAGTTTACGTGTAAACATTTAACCAATAAGCATAATTTTATGACCATCAATTTTACCCACAAGACTATCTTATGTCTTAATTATCTATGCTACTATGTTGTATGGTACTGTTAAACAGTTTTAATGGCTTACTATTGTGATCTATTCATGTAGTTTACACATTGTTATTTTCCACGTAAGCTGGTACGTACAAATTGATAACGTCCTTAAACAATGTACCGCGGTTTATTCGAGTTCCATATACTCTTTATGCTGCCGCAGTAAGGTTGATAATCGTGTACCAGCTTTGGCGAATGGTGTAACTGTCTATTGGCATTCGTTCAAAGAGTTGTGAAAACAATGCTCGCCGCTATTCAGGTGGTCATTATAAGTTTATTGGTCTCATTTTGCCCGGGACGATAATGTAGTTCTTTAGATACCGTTATCCTTCCTTTATAGTAGTCCTACGATACTTCCCCGTGTAGGTATAAAAATGCATCGTATTTAGTCTCTATTATTTCAACGCAAATGCGCAGATAAAGCGCTGTCGTCGGGTATAATTTTAAAAACATTAAATAGTAGATAATAAAGTAGACTATGAAAACTTTTCGGCTTTCCTATTTACGCTCGAATCTAAGTCAATCAAAATTGTGTAAGTAGATATTTCTTGCCATTTGCAAATCAAAAACAAAGCACTTGTGTTCGCGGAATGGACTTATCCGCGAGAAAGTCACATTGATAAATCGATATACAAGGATGAATAGAAGCGATTTAATTCACAAAGCGTACTCTCAACATGGCGGAGATGCTGATTAATTACTGAAGTCCAATTACAAATTGCTGGGCACTTTATAATTACGCCTTTGTTGTTTTTCTCGAGTTAATCCACGAACGACTTCACAAAAGTAGGACTCGCGATGATCGATCCTTATCCGAATCTAATTTAACTTTGTCGGCGTCTAATTTAGTATTTTCCAAAGCCAGTTGGCTTGTTACATAATTCCTATTTCTGTTTATCTCCTACAGAGATAATTTCATCTTATTACAAACAGGGTTTTAAGAAGTAATATTCGAGATTAGTTTTCTTTGAACTTAAGCGTTGGTGTATTTAGTAACTTTAGGATTTATCCAGACCACCATCTAGTCTTTGAAAACTGGATAACAATATAACTTTGAAAATTATCTGCCAAATACTGATACCTATCTACCTATCAGAAATTACTGAAACATAAACCGGCCCTTTATACCAGCTTTTGCTCAAGGCTTCTGGTTTTGGCGTGAAAAGGTAACAAACAAACACACTTACTATCGCATTAGTTATTTTGTGTGCGTTCAACGCGAAATGGCTCTTATCTAGAACTTCTTGTTGAATAGTAAAAATAATTTGTAGAAATGTCAAGCCTTCAGAAAAATAGGTACTATCGAGGACAAAGCCGGTGCACCACTCTTGAGGTTAGAATCGCTTGCACTCGGCGTCCGAACGTGGCGCTAGCCCCGCTCCCTACGCACGTAGCATCGTTCAAAGCATTTTGATCGCAAAGTGGTGCACCGTTCGTGTCCCCGATTGTACATCAGTTACGTTGAAAGTTCCAGCGCTTATAGAGTGAAAAATGTGTTTAGTTTAAGGCAGCCATGTTGAAGCAAGCCCGATGTATACGCTAGAGACAAATTCACGCAGATAGTTTAGTTCCTACCTTCCCAGACAAAGAAAGCTAAATTAACAAAAAACGGTAGCTTTCAGAACGATATTAATGCTAACGAGATTTTTTTTATGTTTTCGTGATTTACGATCTCACTATCATTAAAGTAGATAACAGTAATAACATTGATAGACACCTATCACAATAAAATAACTAGGGACATGGTTATACAGTTACCCAACTGTTTACCCAATATTATATTAGTTGGAGGCCGATAAATTATTGATTAAAATTGATGGGCTGAAACCCGTGGGCGTAGCGCACACGTGCGCGACCTTACTTATTGTTCCACGACAGAATGATTAGCTTGATGACTCAGAAATAATATGGGAATAGATATAATCGATCAAAAGTTATAGACATGGAATCATGAATACCCATAATTTGCCGAGGCCTAAAGCCTAATAACGTAACGATATTTTGGTACGAGTTAAGGCTGGTTTTCTTCTCACACCGGCTCAGCACCGACCATCATCGGCGGCGACGCCATACGTTGGGCAGCGCTGAGCAATCAGTGTGATAAAGAAACGCTTCATTGTAACACAAACAAATTTAACTATCGGCATTGTGAAAATGATAAGCTCATTTTGCATCGATGGTCTGAATGAAAAATCATTGCAATTTGGTTTGGACAATATTGATGCGCGATGATGATAGGCGGATAACAATTACAAAAAATATTGTGTCTCATATCTACTACTTAAAAACTTTATCAAAAGGCTTTAATTTTTGTAATATTTGTATAGAAAGAGATTTGTGTAGATAGGTATCAAAATTGAATAATAATATTATTTTGTTAATCAACGTCAAGCTACAATAATCAAAAATTACGAAGCTTGAAATCAAGCCAGACAGTATTTGGACATCAAAACACCATTTTACTTGTTACTGGGGGCTATGAAACCGTTACTGTACATTATCTCCTAAACTAACAGCTGCCCTAAGCGATTGCTGTGCCCTCTTATAGATAACACTGAGCACTCGTAGTGCATTATGTGGGTAATGTATGTGACCCAACACTTCGGTATTTTCGTTTCCCCTGCCTCCTTCAAAGTCTACCCAAATTGCTTTTGGAAACAACGTCTTGCTCACATTGTGAATTGACGTCTTAACTTCAAGAATGTGTTCTGATTAATGGATTTTGTTTAGTTGTAGACGTTTAGATAGTCAATCTGTAAGTTGAAACTTGTGTTAGTCTAGATTTAGTGTTTTAGACAACACACAAATAAATGTTGTGTACGTCGGCAAGAAATTTTCCATATTGTGTTATTAAATCCCCAAGATAAAGATGTATAGTGTTTGGGGATTAGTTGCGCGATATTTTCATGCGCGTAAATCCGCGTAACTGCTTTTCAATGATTTGGGTGTTTAGGAACGATTTACACCGACCGGCCCGCGTTGTCGGCCCATTCGGCTGAGTTGTAACCCAATCCCAATTAAATAATTGTGCTAGTTAAGTGCATGCCAATGTGGGTGATTAGAATACAATAGAAATAATTAGGAACGTAATAATATGGTAGGTAATGCTTATTTTTAAGAGGCAATTTAGCTATAATTATTTCTACCAATTTCCCCAAAATGAAGATATTTATGAAGTGGCCAGCTCTTTGACTTCAATTTTAGAATAAGAGACGTCATCATTTTGCAGTGCCGTTAAAAATATAGTCAACATCCCTATTCGATGGGCTCCAAAAATGTTTCGTTCTATAATAAGTAATGTATTTTTTTCTTTATTCTTTCACTCTGTTAGAAATTGAGAAAGATTGATAGAAACGATAACGATCGACGTATATAGTCTCTAGTATAGCTTCTTCGTAACCCTATTATGAAAGTAACGTTTTCTACAAAAGAATTTATGTCTATTGTTTGATATGAAAATGACTTGGATATCTTTTAGATAGTAATCTTTTCGGTTGCTTTAGCCGAATGATGAATGAAAGGAACATGCAATGCAATTGCCAGTAAAAAATAAATAAGTAAATAAATTTAAGGCGCTGTGCACAGTCAAAATAGGCTTAATTAAACAGTTTTTTAGCCTAATGTATACATTTTAGAGTAGCAAAAAAAATATATGTTATTCTCGATCATATTTATGAGAGAACTCACGGCTTCAAAACACGTTTTTGGTATTTTTTTTCGATAAAAAAAAATCATAAAACAACCATTAAAATTAACATTCCTGCAATTTTATCTCTATTATTTATAAACCAATCTTGATAAAATTTATAACAGTTACGTAATAAATAATAATAAAGGGAGCCCTCACTTGTATTTATCGATTGAAATAAGATATTAGTAGGAATTAATATATTTACTGATAAATAATTCGGACGAGTCGAACCAAACGTCACGCCATTATCCCTTCTCTTTCATTTCTACGCGGAGCGACAGTGACCGCATGCGTTAGTATCCCTAGTAAGTCTGTGGTGACCGCTGAGGCGCGCTGCTAGATGGACCTATGTCATTTTGTTCCGCCCCCGCTCAGAAATTATTTACGTATCTTGTTTGTTGTTGAAAGCTGTATATTGGGAAATGTAATTTCGTCACCACCATTACCGTCCAATTGGTTTAGTGGTCTTGAACGTTGCACATGTGACCTACGAGAGCGACCGGTTGGGAGTTCCATCCCCGCACCGAGCGATACTTTTACTATACTACTACGATACTTTTTAAATAATTGTTATTAATTATTATTTTACTTTTTTTTCTATTTTCTTGTCTGAAATAAATGTTCAGTATTTATTTTTGTTGATTTTCTTATTTTTAAACAATTATAATGCAATTTTAATGGCTTTTCTTTAGAGTACCTAAAAAGTTTTTTTTTAAATAAATAGTTTTTTACTTTTTGTCTATTTTTAGTTTGATAAATATAATATAGGTACATAAAATAATTGTTTATACAATTTTACATTTTTTTTAATTTTGCACAATTTTGATATACTTAATCTTTTCTAGAAAATAACAATTATATATTGTTTCATTATTTTAAAAATAAGAAAAAAAAAATATTAACATCAATATTTTAAAAAATAACAAAAAGAAAATATGTAGGTGTAAGTACCAACTTATTATTATATTGTGTATTATAAAAATACAAAAATGTACGATGTCTGACATCTAAATCAGACATCTATCTTATTCAAGCTTCTGACCGTCAAGGAGAAATGTAATTTGGTCACTACCATTACTGTCTAAATGGTTTAGCAGACTAGAATGTTGATGTAGTCAACCACTAAAGTGTATGAATAGAGTTCGATCCTGCATCGAGCATTACTTTTTGCTGATTTTCTTATTTGTTATTTTACTTTTTTTTATTTTTTATTTTTGTTGATTTTCTTATTTTTTAAACAATTATAATGCAATTTTAATGGTTTTTCTTTGGAGTAAAAAGATTTCTTTTTTAAATAAATGGTTTTTTTACTTTTTGTCTGTTTTTTTGTTTGATATAAATATAATATATGTACATAAATAATTATTTTTAAAATTTTACAGTTTTTTTTTCAATTTTGCACATTTTTGATGTAATCTTTTCTAGAAAATAACAATTATTGTTTCATTATTTTAAAAATAAGAAAACAAAATTATGAACATAAATAGTTTAAAAAATAACAAAAAGAAGATATTATGTAGGTAATTACTAATTATTATATTGCGTATTATAAAAATTCAAAAATATACGATGTCTGATAGGGTTCGAACCTAGAGGTTGCCGCGGGCACGCTCATTTCAAGCGGGCCATTGCCACGATAGGTCAAATGCACTTGTGATATTACTGACGAAATTACGCTTTTATTTATAATGGACGTTACGCAATGGCGAGTTTTGCGCGATGCCTCGCAATCTATTATTTTGCTTCAAGCTTGCAATAGACGGAAGGGGCGGGACCCATGGGCGGGGCGGCTCGTTCCCACTTCATGCTTCACCCCCTTTGCTTTACCAAACTTGACTGTGCACAGCGCCTTAAAATCATATTATATTGCGCAAAGACTAATGCTATCGCTTCGTCTGAATGAAATTTAAATATTCCGCATATTCCGTAGAATTAAACCTTACTATTACGAGGGGAATCTGGCCTCCCGGGAAGAGACCGGATTGTATGGGATTCTTACCTCACTGAAACCACACCGGTGATCACCATCAGCACATGGAGGGATGTCCCGGGTCCTCTAGATAAATAAGTAAAGACAAAATAGTTGAGTTTAGTAGCGAAAAGAAAACACAAAAAAAAATACGGTAGAATTTGGATTATAAACTAAAACTGTCCCACTGCAAAGGCATCTATCTCTTCTCATACAGGAAGGATTAGCTTAAAGCAGGATGAGCATTAATCACCACGCTAGCTAAATGCGTGTTCAGGTGACCTCTAGTAATATTAAATAATGAATGAAATGTCTGAAGCAAAAGGCTATTAATAATACTTTTACTTAAAAAACCAGTTTAATTCAAATTACAAAATAAATCTGGAAATAAAGAATCACGTTATAACGTTGCGTAGTATTTCTGACGTTAATCACAAAAACCATTGCGAAGTTTCACAACATTTTAAAAAGTTTTTTTTTTACAAGAAAATTTTGTACGTTTTCTCGTGGCGTTAAGACATTTCCTTGTTATTTTTGACTAACCTAACCCGAGCAAACCTCGATATTTTCAAATCTATTTAACCGATTTTAATAATTTTTTGATTGTATGAGTATGACTCCCAATTCACAACATTTTAATTTTTGACGTGACAACGTCTTAAATTAGGTTGCGGCTGGGAGTCACATATGAAAAAGTGTAACGCTCGGTAACGTTACGATGAGTCACCGAACGAGAGAGAGGCCCGCCGAATGCCTTGCGTCTCTCTCCCACTCAACTATGACGTTGTCACGTAAAATCTTCGCCCGTAAAACCGACTTTACAGGCAACCATTTTTTTTTTTTTTTTTGCCTTAGGTTTTTTTTTTTTTTTATAAATACTGCTTAATAAATAGTACTTTGAAAACTAGGAGACTCATATTTTTCTTTTCACAAAATTTTTATTCAAGTTAGTCAAAAGTTTTTTTTTTGAAATTTTGGAAATCAAAAAAAAAAAAAAAAACGCCTGTAAGGTTTAATCTTCACATTACTAACTTTTTTGCTTGGGTCATGAAAAAAATAAAGTCATATAATGACGTTGACGTCTGTTAATTTATTTAAGTATTTGTTTCCTTGGTTTGTGTTGTATTTTATGGCTTTTTATTAGTTAATAATGATACGTTTTCAAACAAAACAACCTCGGCAAACAACTGTTTGTCAAATTGTCAATGACAGATGACTTATTGACAATTGACATTGATTTTTGATTTGGCAATTTGACATAGACAACTTTTTTTTTTATTCGAAATAATTAGGAGCAAAGGCATACACTGTGACGATGCCTTACTCTGGATCTTTAGAAGATTTTTTAAAATATTACGTTAAATAAGTAATAAAAAACCACAGACATATAAGAGTAGCAGACCTAATATAAAGTTTAAACAGCGTAGGCAAAACGCACACATTGAACAACTATTTACGCCAGGGCCGCATTTAGGATATGGTGAATAAGACATAATCACGACATAATAAAAATAGATATATTTATTCTTCTTCTTATCGTGTGGTTGATGAACAACCTGGTAGATTTATTAATACTGTTTAATTTTGATCTGAATTACCTGAAATTACAAAAATGTGAATGATCGACATAGGTATTAATGAAAATAATTAAGACTTCTGCGACTATTTTTTGTAGATTATTATTATAACAGCTGACAATCTGTGCTCTGCATTATTATGGATATGATGTCGTAAATATTTAACAATCTAGGTATAGGTACCATATCTACAAAAAATCATTTGAATTGTTCCCAAATCCGTCCCTCGATAATATTGTAGTACTTGAGCTGTCAATATTTGCAACTTTACAACAAACTAACTTATAAATGCTTTTATTTCTGTTGTTATAGGTCAAAATTATATACGATTAAGCTCCAAATTTAAAAATCTATGTAATAAGCTATTAAACAATAACTAATTATTTGAACTCTTCATCAGAGAGAACCGAATAGCTTTTAATCTTAACAAAGCAACATAAAACTTACCGATGAAAGGTCAATCCAGGTGTATTGTTATAGCTAGCACTATCACACTGATAGGCACTGCACTTTACCATTTTATAAAATTATTATTTTACCATTTAATTCTAAACCGAGCAATATTTTTTACGAAAACCTGATGATAATAATTCGAATCGATGTAGCTTATGTAGCTTAACTAATATGGCGGCGTCACAAAATAGACTACGCCTCATATTTTGTCTATGTGTGTGTGAGTGTTGCAATAGGTGAAAGAACGAGATACATATATTGAGTTGTCCTTTTGTAAGAAAAGGAAAAAAGATTATACCCATCTATATAAATATAACTAGTGATTAATGTATGGTCTGCTACTCTTATATGTCTGTGTAAAAAACAATTCAAAATTATTGAATGGAATACTTAAACATAAAGCCCTAAATGTTTGTCGATACTTAAGTATTTTATTTAAAATTGAAATGTTGTGAATTGGTCCTATATTATGATGATCTGATGATATACTTCGGAGATACAGAAAGAAACTCCTCATAAAACGATAGAAACGCCCTTCAAAACTTAATATCTTTAAATATAGCTAACCGATTTTGATATTTATTGTTTTGTTTGAATGAGTATGACTGCGTTATGGTCCTTTATAAATATTGTTATGATCTGATGATGCAGTTAGCAGGTACAGAACGGAACTCCTCATCGGATGATAGCAAAGCTCTTATACGAACTAAATTCACTTTGTTTATATTTGTTGTTGACAGCCGGCTCCAGAAAAAGTGGGGGAAGGGGGGATGACCTTCCCTGTCAGATTTATTTTATTTTATTAGAATGGAACACAATTATTTTAAGGATTTCGTTTTACCTGCTTGTTTTGGCTGGCACCGACTTGTAAAAAAAAATATTTACTGTGAAATTTTAGTGACCACGCGTATTCAATCAAAAAAATCTGCTTCTAGCAACTAATTGTCAGCTTGTGTTTTACATTGTTTAAACAACTGAGAATGTGTTGGGTTTTTAATTTATTGATTATTTACGTTTCTGCAGTAAGCCAGCATCAATAAATTCAGGATTTTAGTTTCTTTCAAGTTAAAACTGATTCATTTTGAACGTATTTGATAATGCAAACAAAGTACTTACCTACAGCTGGAATTAAAAATAAAAATCTTAACAACTAAGTTTGTGAGTACAGCTTGGCAAAAAAGAGTCTGGAAAAATTGGGGGCGCCGCTGGCGCACTTTTCACACTACAATTCAAAATTACAAGTTATTTAGAGCTTACATATTTCTATGACGAGTTTTTTGTCCTTAATTATAATCAAATGAATCATTTTATGTTATTTTAGTACTCACAAACTTAGTTTTTAAGATTTTTATTTTTAGTTCCAGCTATCACCGCCTCAGACTCTTTTTTGCCAAGCTGTACTAAAATTTTTAATTGGTTTATATTTGATAGATAGATAGATCATTTATTTGCTTTCATTGTAGGTACAGTGAAATAAAGGTGTTTAACAGAGTAGTTAGAGCCATATACAATGTACCTAAAATAGGCATGCAAAAGTACCAAAAAATTAATAAATTGTGAAGCTAATTACAATTGTACAATAATAAAATTACAAAGTCAATAATATCATTACAAAATAAAATACATGTCAACATCATATCAAACAATCCAAGTCAGTTCATAATTTGTCATCTAAAAAGTCAGATAACATTTTTCTATTAACAGAGCTGTCAGCTTTTTTTTGAACGTACAGAAAGGTTTGTTTTTAATTATGTTAGGTATTTTGTTATAAATTGTAGGAGCCATGCTTAAAACATTATTCTTAAGTAAAGCTGTATTTTATGCACGGACTTGTAAAAGGTTTTTATTGGCAAAAAAGAGTCTGGAAAAATTGGGGGCGCCGCTGGCGCACTTTTCACACTACAATTCAAAATTACAAGTTATTTAGTGCTTACATATTTCTATGACGAGTATTTTGTCATTAATTATAATCAAATGAATCATGTTTATGTTATTTTAGTAAGTACTCACAAACTTAGTTTTTAAGATTTTTATTTTTAGTTCCAGCTGTCACCGCCTCAGACTCTTTTTTGCCAAGCTGTATATTGACTTCTTATAGGTCTTTTTCTTATTTCTGAGAGAGTGATAAAATAATTTTTGTTTAGTTTAACAAAAATGGCCATTTCCAATATATACAATGCTGGAAATGTGAGAATTTTTAGGGACGATGACAAAAAGTTCGTCATAGATATAGTAGCATGAGAAGTGCGCCAGTGGCGTCCCCAATTTTTCCAGACTTTTGTTTGCCAAACTATACTATATGTATAAGTACACTATCTATTTAAGTTTGTACTATAACCAAATAACTCGTAATTTGTAGTTGTAGGTATTGTTTGAAATGCGCTAGTGGCGCCCTCAATTTATGCAGTCTTTTTTTTTCTTAACTGCAGCTTTCTACTGTAGTTAAAGGCATGGTACAGGTACTTACAATTAAAAATTGTAGCTCGACTGCTCGAGGTCGAGGCACGAGGTCAAAAAGTTTGCAGATCTTTTTGCAAAAATTAAAAATTGACTGAAACAGTAAAGGAATGAAATAAAACACAATTAATGTACTTAATATTTAATTTAATGATAGTTTGAGCGGCCTTCGTGGAAGCCCCTTAACTTAACGACAAAGTTTTATGTAGCATAACGAGGTAGAATTTTATTAAAAGTATAACCTTGGCGTCGCATCGAATCTATCGAATACAAAAAATGTCGTCTGTACGATTCCGTCCGTACCTTCTGAATAATGTTAACAGAATTCAAATAACACACCCATACGGAGAGGGTTTCACTCACACAGAACAGTCCCTTTTTAATGTTCTGTACTTCTTCCTTTATCTTAGGTAGAGAGCATTTGAGCAAAGACAAAAAAGCTGTTGATCTGTAGGTAACCGCTCCGGAGGTGAACACTGTTAATGAGCACGAATCAATAACAAATTGACCGATTAAGTCTTAGTAAAGTAGCCACCGCTTTATTTTGTCATGAATTATCATCATGACTGTCAATACCATGATTATCATTAAAATGATGACTAAAGACGAAGCAGTATGTGGCAGTATGGTCTATGATTGTAGCATGTCCAATGCAAGTCGACAAACTGAAGAAAAAAATAAATGATATAAGTAAGTAGGTACCTACCTAGTCAACTCTCTGATGGCACGGTACAGATCGGCACAGATCAACAGCTTAAAGGAACACAAAATGAGTTGCCCCATATCAAAACCCAGTAAGGGATAGTTAGTTATATTAATCACAAGGAAAAGTTGTCTCTTCATAATAATTGACACTAATAACATAATTTAGCTTTTCACTTTACTTATTACGAGTCTCTTGGTACCTACCTACTGCCTACGTACCTGGCACTACTGGCTGTGCTACTGGTCTCTAAATAAGTAGAACGTTATCACATTACTTTGCATCGGTAACTTACAAATAACGCACATTCGATCACAGCTTGCTCATTATTGTTTTGCTAAGAACACTAGGTACAAACATATGAGAAAATTCTTTAACTGTTCTACAATCGTCAAAACAAAGTGAGTTAAATATAATATTTTAATCCAATAATCCACCTATGTCAAATGTAAAGAAAATCGAATGGCAAAACAGTCTGAGGCGGTGACAGATGGAACTTAAAATAAAAACTAAGTTTGTGACTAGAAGTGATTCTTTTTATTATATTTCATGACAAAAATGCGTCATACAAATATGTAAGAACCAAATGACTTATAATAATCTTGAGTTGTAGTATGCAAAGTGCGTCAGGGGCGTCCCCCCAGGGGCGTCATTTTTGCAGACTCTTTTTGCCAAACTGTAGGTACTTGCATTTAACGATATGAATAAAAAGAAAAACTAGTACCCCCTAGACTTAGAAAGTTTTTATTTACCGCTAAGTTTTCTAACATGAAATAGCCCTTTTTATGTGAAAGTATAATGAAAATAATAATAAAGTGTTCTGCTACTTTTCTTTAGAAGGCGCACGTTCAATATAGCTCGCTTCCACTACTGCAAAATGTTACCTCAATAATTGATCCCTCATAAATTTTATACTAACAGTAGGTGCATGTCATTAGATCTAGTCGTTAGACATTAGTTCGGTCAGCGCATATGAATGGTCGATGTCACCGGGCGGCGGCGGCGGCTCGGCGGCGGCGGCGGCCTCAGCGTCTTGCTGCAACTGCGGCGCCAGCGCAGTCAAGAGTAGCGCCTGCACCGGCGCCGCGAACACGCCCGGCAAGCGACACATGCCGCCCGCCGCGCACGACATCGAGCCGCCTGCACACAGCACATGTGGGTGCACAGTCGGACAGACTGCACGCAGCACATGTGGGTGCACAGTCGGACAGACTGCACGCAGCACATGTGGGTGCACAGTCGGACAGACTGCACACAGCACATGTGGGTGCACAGTCGGACAGACTGCACGCAGCACATGTGGGTGCACAGTCGGACAGACTGCACGCAGCACATGTGGGTGCACAGTCGGACAGACTGCACGCAGCACATGTGGGTGCACAGTCGGACAGACTGCACACAGCACATGTGGGTGCACAGTCGGACAGACTGCACGCAGCACATGTGGGTGCACAGTCGGACAGACTACACGCAGCACATGTGGGTGCACAGTCGGACAGACTGCACGCAGCACATGTGGGTGCACAGTCGGACAGACTGCACGCAGCACATGTGGGTGCACAGTCGGACAGACTGCACGCAGCACATATGGGTGCACAGTCGGACAGACTGCACGCAGCACATGTGGGTGCACAGTCGGACAGACTGCACGCAGCACATGTGGGTGCACAGTCGGACAGACTGCACGCAGCACATGTGGGTGCACAGTCGGACAGACTGCACGCAGCACATGTGGGTGCACAGTCGGACAGACTGCACGCAGCACATGTGGGTGCACAGTCGGACAGACTGCACGCAGCACATGTGGGTGCACAGTCGGACAGACTGCACGCAGCACATGTGGGTGCACAGTCGGACAGACTGCACGCAGCACATGTGGGTGCACAGTCGGACAGACTGCACGCAGCACATGTGGGTGCACAGTCGGACAGACTGCACGCAGCACATGTGGGTACACAGTCGGACAGACTGCACGCAGCACATGTGGGTGCACAGTCGGACAGACTGCACGCAGCACATGTGGGTGCACAGTCGGACAGACTGCACGCAGCACATGTGGGTGCACAGTCGGACAGACTGCACGCAGCACATGTGGGTGCACAGTCGGACAGACTGCACGCAGCACATGTGGGTGCACAGTCGGACAGACTGCACGCAGCACATGTGGGTGCACAGTCGGACAGACTGCACACAGCACATGTGGGTGCACAGTCGGACAGACTGCACGCACGCAGATACTCACGCGTGTCGAGCGAGCGCGGCAGCGCGCACAGCGCCAGCAGGCGCGCGTCGGCCGCCGACAGCACGCCGGCGCGCGCGTACAGCCAGCACCACGCCGCCGACGTCGCCACGCAGCACGCCTCTGCGCGGGTGAACACTGCAGTCAGACCGGCGCATTACCGACACCTACGTCACTCGAATGCTATTACCCAGCGCAAACGCCACCAACACGTCGGTGAGGTAGAGGATGGCCTCCGCATCGCACAGTCGCTCACAGCACTCGGCATACAGCAGCGCCAACGCTGCCAGCTGCGCCCCCCGCGCCGGCTCGGGCCGCCCCGCGCGCCGCGCCAGCAGCGCGCCCACGGCGAAGGGCGCGGCCGCCGTGCCCAGCGCGACCAGCACGCCGCGGGCCGCCGGCAGCGCTGCGCGCCCGCACTGCGACACGAGAGCAGTGTGCGGCGTGAGCAACGACTAACTCGTTGTTTCATATCGTGCATTACTCTTGTCTCATTTTTGAGCATTTGGTAACAAGTAAGTACCAAAACTTGAATCTTGCAAGTGAAATTCACACGAGTAACGTCTGGATATGATGGCGTCACTACTTGTATGGAACACTCACGAGCAGTGCAGTATGCAGCGGCGTGGCCAGCAGTGAGCCCGCGTACACGAGCGCGGCGGCTGGCGGCGCGGCGCTGCGCGCGCTCAGCGCCAGAGACAGCCACGCGCAGCCGCCGCCGCACGACCACAGCATCACCCTGCACAGCATACTCCCGCATGTCAACCAGAGCGCGTCAATCAAATGCAGCGATACATGATTAGGTATAATAAAATTCACCCTTTAACGATCCTGTAGTCAACGCCGTCAGTGAGTGCGCAGATAACGGCGGCAGCGAGCGCGGGCGTAACAAGGTGCGCATGCGCGGCACTGAGCGCGTTCAAGCGCGCCGCTCCGCCCATCGCGCCCCACGCCCCCCCAGCAGCTCGGCCCGCGCTCCAGTACACGTAGCTCAGCGCCGCCCACGACGTGTACTCCGTGCGCAGCAGCCCTGCACATCAGCAGTGCCGACAGCGTGTCGTTACAATACCTTGCGGAGACATCATCTACCTACTAGTAACGCAAGTCAGCTGAAGGCTTAGAGTCTTGCGCAACCATCTTGCGACTAACAAACGTGTCTGAATTTCAATAATAAAATTTTGCAAATCACAGGGTAGTTATTAAAAATAACAAGTATCTACTTGATGATAATTTATACTATCTACAATAAATAATGGTGGACTGATTTGCTCATTTGTAAATATAGGGATAATTATTATTTAATGCTGACTTTTGAAGAAGTGGTGGTCTATCAGTAAACAATATTAATAAATAGGTATAAATCAATACTTACTCAAAATAAAGTGTACTAAAAGAGGATTAATTGTAAATTGTGGGGATTATCTAGATTTAAAATAATCAATAATAAAATGTCAATACGCAATAATAAATAAATGCTAGCATTCAGTAATGGCCGTACTTGAGTGTTGCTGACTTGACAGTGTGTGACAACGCCATGTTGTGCAACCACCACAAGTGTGTGTGTGTGCAACAAGCTGTGAGCACTCACCACAAGCCATATCTGCTTAATGCTGAGTATTATGATTTGTTATGGGGAGTCCGGCCTCAAATAACAGTCTCCAAAATGCAACTACTGAAGAGATTTTCAAATACTATTAATTGTTTTCAATACATAAGATTAGTAATAAGGTAATTGTCTTAGATCTTTACGAGCACTATGATTAATTTATATAATAATTATAACAACTTCTCAACAGATGCTACAGTCGGGATGCAACCACAAGAGCTGCAGTTCTGAAACATGAGGGTAAAATAGATTTAATACAAAAATAATAATAATATAAAACCACAATCAGCATCCATTGAAAAAGTATTATAGCCAGTACTTATATGTATTTATGATTAGAATATATTATTTCAAAATAGATTAGTACATGCTTGCAAGATAAAACTGATTGAGTCATTAATAATACAGTAGATAATGTGCACCCTACGCAGACTGTGCAGCTGAACTGACCAACAAGTGTCAGTCAGCTCAGTGAGTGGAGCCTTGTTGTGAACTGAACAGCACCACATAGCAGTAGGGTGCACAACAGCTGCTGTCCGTTGCCAGTGGCCACTGTTATTGATTAGTTATGGTCTAAGGTAACTGTCTAAGGTAGCAAGCTGTAAGACGGTTTCAACAACACCCTTGTATGCCGTCCACAACCACAGCAGGCAGCAGCCAAACAAACACTTATGAGGACACCTGAGCAGTGAACTGTGTAGGTACTTCTTAGCTCAGCATAATTAGTATCATGCGAAATTTGGGTCAGTGTTGTTGTAGTTGAATATTTATTGACTTATGCACATGTTGCTCTTAACTTGATCAACATATTGTTACATGCTTAAGTGTTCTGCATGCTGAGTTAACTTCAATGACTATTGCTGTGGTTATGGACCATCTAACTGACAAGCAGACAGCTGACTGGCCTGAACCTGAGAAAGAATAAACTATAATAAATTACGTGACTTGATGGGGTGCAATGCGTCGTATGATATCTATTAAACTGGCATCAGGCATGCAGTAGTTGCCTCCGGGCGCTCCGAGCCGCGGCGCCAGCACGGCCAGCGTCACGGCGCCCAGCACACCGCACATCATCCACCGCCGCCGCAGCTCGCGCCACAGCTCCAGCCGCGGCTTTCGCACTCTCCGCGACCGCGACCCAGGCAACTCATTATCATTATTCATTCTCAAATCTCAATCATCAAAGTAAATCTCATTCCCGCGCACTAGCTGGTAATTTAAATAGGTTTCATCCATAGTTATACATGTAAAAGTTAGATGGAAGTAAATGGCAATAAAATTGTTTATTTAACCGCACTAATGAAAAAGAAAGGAAATTAATGTCAAAATGAATTTTTCAATTCCATTATTGTAGGTAAGTTTTAAATTCCGCGCATCTGCATTGCCGTAAGTAAAGTCAATGTCAAATGTCAGATGCACAGATAACAGACGTATTACAGATAGTCTGACGTCAATAACAGGGTCGGATTACGATATAAACCTTGAGGCCCCAGTTCACGTTGCTTGCCCAATATATTGGGCCAACGTGAACTGAGCCACTTGTCGTGTATTTGACGTTTATTTGACATTAGCGGCCAATATTTGGCGACGACCGATTTTTCTCGATTTTTTTCTCGACTCGATTTTTCCAGTGGCGATTGTCAACGTCAACGGGTCGTTTCCATAACGCTAAGAATCTTCGGAAGCAAAAGATATTTACATTCGTGATCCCTAAAAACTAAAAAGATCTAATCTACGCATCTCTATTCGCCACATATCAAAGGACCACAGAGTATATTTAAATACTTGAAAAGGGATTTGGCCACATTGTATATTTAGATTTGGCCCGATTTAGGGTCAGAGGATACGAAACGGGGCACTATGAAAAAAAGACTTATTTTTATTCTATGCATGGTCGAGGGTGGGCTTGGTCGACGGAGCCCCGCTTCGCGGGGCTCCTACTTCTAGGTGGTTTATAAAAAAATAACCACGAAGGGGATGGCGGGGTCTATTCGACCCCGCCATCCCCTTCTAACCTAACCTATCCGAGTCGGGGTACTCTGAGTCGGGGTGTTAACTATATTATGACGCTCGACTCCGCAGTTTCGGCTTTTTGGTCGCCTTACGCCTTCGGCTTTTTGGTCGCCTTACGCCTTAGTAAATGAAATCCTTTCTTCATCAGTTTTACGGCGAACCGATGGTTGGAGACAAAAATCACCCAGATGCTTTTAGACTTAAATTTAGGTGTTCTTTATGATAGAATCGAAAAAAAGCGATATAAAAAAAAAAATGTGTTTTTTCCTCAGTGCCCCGTTTCGTACACTCCAACCCGATTTAGATTTCAGTTTCATTTTGTAATTAAAGAAAGGAAAAAAAGTAACAAAAACATTTATTAAACACAAAAAGCAACACAACATAAATAATAAATAACAAGACCAGTATAAGACCAAACAACAAACAAAAGGAAATACTTAAATTAAAATAATAATGCCATTGCATTTCCACCGTGATTACTAGATTCCTTAATTTTAAATCAAAAGGCTTTAATTATTTCATTTCCACACAAATTCATGCTTGTCAAATGTCAAGCTTAATGGGCCAACGTGAACTGGGGCCTTCACATGCGTTAGTATCCCTAGACCCTATTTTATCCATATCTTAAAAAATATACTTAAATGATACGCGCAAAAAACCCTTCCTGGCAATCGGGTAAAAAAGTACTCTGTGATCCTTGGAGGAAAAATTTTTGCCTTTGTCATTCACAGTAGGGATGACTACGCATTCTTCCAAAGTTCCAACACTTCCAACCTCAAAGCTGTGAAAGTCTGTGGTAATGTGGTTCTGACGGTTGTGTTTGCGAAAACATCGCGCGATTTTTTAAAGAATTATTAAAATTTATATCTTTTAACCAATGTTACAAACTTATCAACATCTTGTTTGCCTGGAAATGGTTATTCGTTTCGTCACTAAATTGATCTATTCTCACAAAGTTTATTTGTGACGGACACGGTAATTGAAATAGTATAGGTATTGCTTGCTTGCTTCTTATTTGTCATTCGATCAGTTTTATACCTATGCGTGCAGCGACCGTGTTTATCGTGAGATTGGATGAACACTTATAAAGCTAACTAGTATAACTGGTTCTGCCGTGATAAGAAGCCGCCGCGCGTCGACCCGCGCCGTATACTGCGCTAGAGTGATAGAGAAGAGGCTCGAAGCCTGAGCAGAGTGGATACACAGTGGTAGCACAGGACGCGTTGACCGGCAAGTGATAGACTGCGAGCTGCGACGCCTCAAACGAGTTATTAATTGTGTAAGTATTTACACGTTGTAATAATAGTTTAACAGTCACTTTAGTGCGAAAACAATGTTATCAGTATGATAGATACCTACACTACACTTCTAAAGGATTGATTGGGTCAGAGTATCGTTTTAGGGGCGGAGTAATGAATATATGAAATGCAAGGCAACAAGTGTCGTAGCCAGTAGGTCAATGACTCTGCTTGGTGCAGATCTACGGTTGGCTTACACTGAGATGCAATATGTCACAATATATGCACACAATCACAATATATTAATTATAATATATATATATGCAATATGTCGGTCGTAGTAAATGGGTTAAGATAAAGAACATTGTTTACTAAACCAGAAGGTTAGATACATGGACTAATATTCAAATGCTATTAATATAACTCCAAAGCAGCTAATTTGGTTACAGTGACTGAATACAAGAAACAATGTGTGTACTAGTTACTCAGGTAGATAGTCCTGTGTACACTGTTTCAATAAAAACTTTGCCAATATTCACCATAATAAGTCAGTGTGAAAAGTATTCCTTTATAAAAATGTCTAAGACAACAAGCGCAACAGTCGTATCTTTGGTAAGCTACTGCCTGGAAGCTAATCTGCCTAGAAAATTCATCATCATCCCCATTTCAGCCGGAAGACGCCCACTGCTGGGCATAGGCCTCCCCCAAGGATTTCCATTCATGTTGGTCCTGCGCTGTTCTCATCCAGCGACTCCCCGCGACTTTCTTGAGGTCATCGGTCCACCTTGCAGGAGGTCGGCCAACACTGCGTCTTCCGGTGCACGGTAACCACTCCAGGACCTTTGTGCCCAATCGTTCGTCAACTCTACGAGCAATGTGCCCCGCCCACTGCCAGTTGAGCTTGGCTATTCATTTTGTTATGTCGGAGACCTGGGTCCTTCTCCATATCTCCTCATTTCTGATTTGATCCCACAGAGAGACTCCGAGCATAGCTCTTTCCATTGCTCGTTGAGTGACCTGTAGGCGTGTCATGAGGCCCTTCATAAGCAGCCATGTCTCTGAGCCGTATGTCATTACTGGCAACACACACTGGTCAAAAACTTTTGTTTTAAGACACTGCGGTATTTTGGACGAGAAGATGTTTCGTAGCTTTCCGAATGCTGCCCAACCGAGTTGGATCCGACGGTTTACCTCTTTTTTGAAGTTGGACCTACCTAACTGGATTGTTTGTCCCAGGTATAAATAAGAGTCAACAACTTCGAGTGTAGAATCTCCAACCTTAAGAGGAGTAGGTATGATATGGCTATATCTAGCCTAGAAAATTATCTTATCTTATATGGACTTACCAAACATCAAAAGACCAAGCTATTGTTGCAGAAAGTACTTGATTGTCCTGACTCCTCACACCAATGGAAAAAAACAACTATGTATCTTAGTGGCAGAGCGACTAGTAGCTTTAACCAGTTAGATAGTTTAGTTCATACATATACAGCTGCAGACAGGTGCCAACCTATTTCAACACTTAATGTGGGTGTGATAGTGTTGCGATACTAACTATTGAGAGCACGAAAAGCTATTCATCCTGCATCTGATATCTCTCTGGTCTTGTTGGATTGCCATCCCATCAATCAGGGAGAGTGAAAGAATAAAGAATGCACCTGTGTTCATGCACACACTTGTGCTCTATGATATCTCCTGTATAGATAGCTTTTTTTGTTTTGATAGCTGCTGTAACCAAAATTCAGTCAGGAGGATGATGAGGAGTTGATTACTATGGCACGTATTTTGATATGGTTGACATTTATTATAAAATAACTTGTTTACCGATGTGTTGGTGTGTTTTGGAAGGTGTACTGACTTGTCTATACTCAATCTGTCACTCATTTGAAAAGTTACCTAAAAGCATTAACAACGAGAACACAGACATTTTAGTTGCACAATCCGGGCAGGTAACACCTGTGGTGTAAAGTGAAATAAAGTGATTATTTAAAAGAAGAACTTCATTCTCATTTTCAAACCTTTAAAAGGTTAGAAAATGGGATAATACCAGTCTGTTTGGTGGATAATTCAATGGCCATATATGAAGGTATTTAAACTTTTTAATATAATACATTTGTTGAATATTTTGGTGTGGGTTACTAAATCAAGTTATGATAAAATAATTTCCATTTCATAATATCTATTGACACTAAACATAGGTATCTAATATGATTGGTTGCTATAATTTTACTGAATTGCTATAACAAATCGCTTTTTTTACTTTCCCTTTCATGTACTTTATTAGTCTGCTTTTAAATGGATTCTCCTTGCCTTTTGCCACAGTATAAAAAATATACAGTATAATGTCTCGGCAGTTTCCTGGATTTGATTACCTACGGCCGTTGACCTACGGCCGATCACTCACACGCTAGGGCCTACTGACTCGTGCTATATTTATTAAATTGTCATATACTTACTGCGGATTTTGTACATGTTTTAATATTTAATTAGGTATTTCTACTTGAGTTTTATTCTAGTTTCAAAATTAATTGTGAGCAGTAGAAAAGTTTATACTTACTTTTATATTTTAAAAAATCTTTTTTAGCATAAAAAAATCAATGTTTCCTGTTTTCTTATCCTTTTACATCTTTCTGATAGTTTGGTATTTTTGTAATCAGTTAATGGGTGTGGATAAATGGACAGATGTGCTAGGCTTTGTGACATTATTTTGAGTTTCCACCATGATAAATAAAACACTTTTATACCTAAGTAAAATGTATGACTTTGACGACATCGCTTTACAAAGCTTACTGTCTAGTTGTTATTTGTCTATCGCAGCTAGGAATAGAAAAAACTTAAAAATAATGTCATTATCATAGCGTAAGTCTACCTACCTTGCGTACTGAGATGGTAGCGAAAATGATATTTCTGATTTCGCATACCTACATGCACAATGACGTCGATAACGTCGTGCTATATATTTCACGTAGGTACCTAATAGGATAATTGTCGCGCGCAGGTTTCGATGCGCATCGTTTTGGCCGTTTGCATGAAGATAAACTACTGTATATTTGTTATACCGTGCTTTTGCCTTAAAACGGGTGATTTGTACTGAACAATACCTGTAGATAGGTACATATAAAATTGCGATAGTACAGCATCTGAATTAAGTATATAACTTGCCTTGCCTCCTTCCCGCTATTGTTTGGTTGGTATATAAGCAACATTTACTGGTTTTGTGTAATTTACTTTCAGATTCGCAAGAAATATGCCAAAACGCCGGTCTCGAAAGCGCGTGCGACACTCTGAGGACTCGAGTAGTGAATCAGAATCATCCTTAGAGAGTCAGAGCAGGCGTAGATCACGGCATAAGCATTCACGACGCAAGCATTCGCGGCGAGAAGACTATCCGAGACTGCGACGCGGACGTGGACGTTCCGGGACGCCGCGGCCGTATATACTTGAGGCGCGGGCAGTTCGCCGCCGCCGGCGTGGTGGGCCCGGCAAGAAGGCACCATTACCAAGTAACCAATCCACTGTTTTAGACTCTCATAATGTAGTAAACAATACGAATGATGTACGAACAGACGCCAAGCCAAGGTGAATTGTTTTGAGCATTGTATGTACCTGACTAAGATCCAGTCAAGCCAAATTACTATATTGACATTTGGATTATTAAAGTAAATGACTGTAGGAACATGTACATATTTACAATTGGAAAGAATGAGAAATAGTTCACTATGCTCTGCCCAAATTAGTAAAGCTAGCCCTGAAGAGGTACCTATACCTACCAGTGACCAGGGGGAAGGTGAAGGGTCTCCCGAGTTGGTATTCACTCGGACCGAGTGGCAACTAATTGCAAAGTGAGTGATGATAATCACCTGTACGCCTATACCTACGCTTTAGAAGAATTTTATTACGAAAATATAGTTCAAAGTTATTATTATTATAGGTACTTACTCATTTATTCATTAAAATTACATATAACATACATTTTTAAATGTAGGTATATAAAAGATAAAATATACATTTAAAAATATAGTAGTCCTCCGATATCATTATTATTATTATGAGCCAAACATATTTCCCACTGCAGGGCAAAGGCCTACGAAAATTTAAAGATGAAAGAGAACATTTTAGGTAAAAACGCTATCGATGGTATACTATTCGGTATCGGAGCGAATGTAACGCAAAACGTAGTTTGCAGCCGAGCCTTTCCGGAAGCGAACATTTAGACATCCTAGAGAGGCGTTTATGTAAACACCCAATTAAAAGATGCGATCACTGTCCTAAAGTAGACTACTAAGTCAGCGTGAGCAAAGCAACAACATATCCCTATTCCCTACATACACGGTTGCGATAGTCGACGCTTCGAATTGTTTCGTTGATTTCAGTAGTCAACTTGCTATGCTTCAGAATTTGATGTACAATTTTATTGTAAATCAAATGTAGTTGCTCATTGTTCAGTGATATCCCCGATCAGAGTGGGCCAAACGTGTACAGAAGATAGACTGAGCATTAAAGTAGACTAGAACGTCCCCGTAAGTATTCAACTACATAGTTGTTAGTGAGACGAGCAGCGTCGTAGGCCGCACCGAACTAGCCGCAGACTCTGATCCACCATACACACGTGGGCTATAACAAGTAAATTAGGTGTCATAGCATAAATAGAATTGATCAATAGCGAATAGCTCTTCCGATTGTGTTATTGATACTAAAATGTTGTCTGTAAGTGATCAAATCAGTCAAAGCGATCTTGTAAAGTTGATTCGTTTATTAAGTAGTAGGTACCTGCTTATATTTTGTATAACTTATTATGTTTGTCGTCGTAGGAATTGTATAACAGATGACCGCCTCAGCAAGTCACCACATAAATGTATTATAGTATAAACATGCATTTTCGTTGGTGGGTCTTGTCTGTGCGTATATCATTTTGGATAATAAAACTATACCATAAAGGAAAAGTTGTGGTACGTATTGTCGCTGGTGTGTTTTGAAGACGTGAAGCGTGCGCACTTCCGCAGCACGCTGAAGTTAAGGTTTAGAGATTAGAGTCATTTTAGTTTGTTTGTTGTCGGAACTGATTTTCATAGAAACTTGTACCTACCTAGCTATCCCTATATTTACGTCGGTCTCAAACGGATGAACCGATTTTGATTTAGTTTTTTCATTTGATTAAGTGTTCTTAACTAAAAAAATAAATGGGGTTTTTAAAATGTTATTGTTCTTGATGTGTTGTGTAAAATATTACCTATGTTAGGTAAACTAAAATGTCGGTGTTGACTTTCACGTAAGCTTTGTACGGGCCGGGGCCGCGGGGCCCGGTAACCGTCAGGAAAGGCCGACCGATAGCAATGATTGTATTGTAATAACTTGTACTCCTTAATATCACCTTCACCTAGCTATATTGTAATTAATGCTAAGATACCTCTTTGTTTGAATGTATGTGTTCGCGTGTCGGAAGGTGTCCCTCTCTGTCGAAAGACTCATCTGTCATTCACTGTGTCGCTCTCTGGTCCGTCATTTAAATAAAAGCATTAGGTATTATCAACGCGAACACAGACATCCGAGTCCGACATCTCGTGCAGGTAACACCTGTGGTGTAAAGTGACGTGAAATAAAATGATTATTTAAAAAGAAAAACTGTAGTCTTATTTTGTGACCTATAAATATTATCGTATGACCACATTGACCACTATTTTCGAAGCCTGAAGAGCACGACGGCTTTCTTATTTCATTTCCATAACAGTTTCTAACAATTACTTAATTGACCCCTGACGAAAAAAAAGTACTTACCTATTACAAAATTAAATTTAGGTACCTACGTAATGTACGTACATTTTTAGCTATTTACGGATTTGCAGGCGGTTTATTTTGTTCAACTCTTATAAACTATCCATTATTCAGATTCAGAAGCTTGGTGCCAGGCGTACCAGGATGCGTGCAATGCAACACGGTTTGTTTCACCGGTCGGGAGTCGGGACAGGAGTCCCGACCGCGACCAGTTCTGTTACACAAAATTGAGGCGTGTTTGTCACGCACGCGTGATACAGGAAAAGTGGGCACCAACTGTTCACACTAATTACTGTTAACATTCACCCGGACAAGGGCATGACAATTGACATCGGATGATCGAGCGTGACTGACGGTACAAACACACTACTGTATACTGCACCCGCTGCTAATGTTACGGCTAAATGTTTGTGGCTGAGTGACCATAGCTCCTGGCACGCGTTACGGTCACGAGTCACTTGTTGTGAAGTATGTGGACTGGCTCTTGATGTCGGCACTATCGATTATAAGATACAGCTTCAATCAAAAAATCTCTTAATGAGTTTATTTTTGTGCAAAACCAAAGTCATTATACCTTGGTCGTAAAATTGATCGCTCGCGCGGCGATAAAGTTGATAGAGTCGATAACACACTTAGTTGGATTACGTATCAAACTATTCGATCAAAGCTATTTATGTTATGAGAAGTTTTATAACCTGTTAAAGTGTAATAAGCAGTTACACTGATAGGAATAGTCGTACGAGTACAGGTGTCCACTCGTGTTGTACAGACGATGGGAATAGTCGTACGAGTACAGGTGTCCACTCGTGTTGTAGAGAGCATGGAGTCGGAGCAGGAGGTGTTCCTGGTGCACGGCGTGCGCGTGGCGGCCGTGAGCGAGGTGAACAGCGCGCAGTACGACGCGCTCGTGCTGGTGACGTGCCCGGGCGCGCCGCCGCCGCAGGCGCTGGAGGACTTCATCGCCGACGCGCGCCAGCTGGACAAGCAGTTCGCGGCCGGCACCAGCGTGCTGCGCTGCGCGCGCGTGTCGGGCGCGCGCCTCGTGGCGGCCGGCACGGGCGAGCTGGGCGCCTACGACGACGTGCGCAGCCTGGGCGAGGCGGCCTGCGCCGGCGTGCGGCGCGCCGCGGCCGCCGGCGCCACGCGGCCCGCCGTGGTGCTGCAGCCGCACGCGCGCTGGCCCGACGCCGCGCTGGTGCTGCTGCTGGGCGCGCTGGAGGCGCTGTACGTGCCGCTGCAGGTGCGCGAGTCGTTCCCCGACGCGGCGCACGCGCTGGCGGCGCTGGGCGTGTACGCCGAGGGGCTGCGCGCGCCGCTGGGCGCGCTGCTGCGCGACGCGGCGGCGCTGGAGCGCGCGCGCGGCGTGGCGCGCGACGTGGGCGGCGCCGACCCCGAGCGCATGACGCCGCTGCGCACGGCCGACTACCTGCGCGGCGTGTTCGCGCGCGGCGACGTGAGCGTGCGCGTGCTGGACGACGTGGCCACCCTGGAGCGCGAGTACCCGCTGCTGGCCGCCGTCAACCGCGCCGCGCACTCCGTCCCGCGGCACAGAGGCAAGTGCTGCGCGCGATGAGCTAGCGACTTATCCCATCGACAGATACTCAACTGGCTATGTCCGCAGGGTGCGTGATCTTCCTGGAGTACGTGCCGAAGAGCTACGAGCGCACCGTGCTGCTGGTGGGCAAGGTGAGGTGGCCGCCGTGAGCCGCGGGACTGACGTGGTAGGCACTGATGTGGCGCTTGTTGCAGGGCGTGACGTACGACACGGGCGGCTGCGACATCAAGGCGGGCGGCGTCATGGCCGGCATGTCGCGCGACAAGTGCGGCGCCGCGGCGGTCGCCGGCTTCCTTAAGGTAACAATGTCATGTAGCTAACTTGACGCAATGCGTAGACGTTTCTCCCTCTTCCCTCGACGCCCACTCGGAGGCAGAGCAGGTGCACACCTCGCCTCATCATGCTCATCCACCGCACCCTCGACCAACTCGAAGGGTAAGTAGCGGCAGGGTGCCCGGTAGTGCCCGCCTCGCACGTCAGTCCAGAACTGCTATTCAGAACCATCGGAAAGCCCAATTTTGAATAATCAAGAAGTTTCTGAAGATGTCATCTAATGCCGGCTACTCACACACCTGCCGCATGGGCAATCTAAAGTGCATGGCGGTCGTAGCGATATCGGGAGTTTGTCTACACATTTGCCTGCCGTGCAGTGTTCGAGAGTAAGCTGGGCTGAGCAAACGTGTTGAGAATGGTACCCGTATTATCGACAAATCAAAAGATTGGTGTAGCCTTGGCGCTCTCTGTGATGCTACCGCAAAAAAAAGGAAAAGAAGATACTGGGTGAAGAAATGGCTACAGAAAAGGCTACGGCATGGGGCGACTTAGGGACCAAGGATGGTCTAGCGCTCCTGCCGCCCTGCAGCAGGGCCAATCTAGAAAATTGTCCCTGCTTGCCTACACACATCACAATTAAGGTGGCAATTAAGGGACATCCCTACTCTTACACCCTAGATTGTCCCTGCGGCAGGTGTGTGAGTAGCCGGCTTTATGCAACTGTTGTATAATAAGGCGTATTAAAACGCAAATATGGGTTTATCATGGTTTATTTACTAATAGTATAGTAATAGTATCACATGAGTGTTTTAATACTTAATCAATAGTTTCATGCAAGACTATCTACACCCATAATATGAATCCTCTAAAAAAGATTCTGAAACAGCTTACTGCTAACATTAGAACAACCAGTCCTAGTAACCTAATATCATCCATTACTGAGTACATACAAATAGACTAGGTATCTATTAATGAAGAATTATTTATTGTAGTAGTAATTATCATTTTTGTAGTGCAATTATTAAAATTCACTTGAATATGTTAATTACTATTACAATAAATAATTCTTTCATTGATAAAAATATCGAAGTAAAATGGCGGGGATTCAAATTGATTCCAATAATCTTTTTTTTTTAATGTGAGTGAATGACAATATTCTTTTTTTGAAATTCGTACAGTTAACACATCGAGCAGTAAGAATGTGGCTGTCTGTTGAAACCTTAGAGGATTTTTTTTTTGCCTTTGTCAATAATTATTCCAAGGCTGAAACCCATTGCTCAAGTGATCCAAAAAAAAAAAAGGAGTGTTATAATGAAATTCAGTACAACATTATATCATCCGTTTGGGTGATATATGCTTCATGCTTCCGAATCTTTTATAGATTTAAAGCATGGGAGTAGATAAACGCTATTTACAGATCCGACATGATTTATTTACAATTGACCGTAGTCTTGGACTACCTATAAAGGTATTTGCATAGGTACAATGTTTACAGAGCAACTAAGTACGAACTATCGTGAAGAAATATTGATATAAAAACATAATATAGGGTGGCCAAGACTATTCTTCAGTTTTTTTTTAACTTTATATTTTAACCTCAATTATAATTTTTTTTTAGAATTGAGTCTATTCAATAGCTATTCGAATAACCCCCATGTATGTTCAGCGATTATTTATAGTTTAGGAGCTAGATTTTAGTATCACCTGACTTTAGATTATTTTTTTTTTCTTCTGTGTTGTAATTCTTAGAAATATTTTTTATTATATTAAGTCTTTAAAGATGCTCTAGGATCTATAAAATATCGGTCTGCCTAATCATCTCATAAGGTGCCTAAAACTTAGCTCAAAAGAAAAAAATTGGTAAATAAAAAAAAATATAATAAAAAATATAAAAAAATTTGTTCCTGATTTTCATTAACTCCTTCTTTCGCCTGTCCTGGTCCCATATTACTTGATTATATTATTTTTCATTAACTCAAAAAAAAAACGAAAAATGGTGGCAATGACCCCAAAGTAGTTTTAGAAACTCCCTCTTACTTTCAGCATTTTAAAACAATAAAAATATTGTCTACTTTTCGGGACATTATTTGGTGCAATCGTAGTTTATTATTTCGTATCGATATTTATTGTTCGGAAACAGTTAGCTTGTCATTCACGCGCGTTTCACTACCAGAACGCCGCACGCCGTAAAAAAAAGTAGATTATTCGAATCAATTTGAATCCCCGCCATTTTTCTTCTATATTTTTATCAAGAAAGAATTATTTATTGTAATAGTAATTAACATACATCTATTGGGACTGTGTGTTGCAGGCGTGCGACGAGCTGAAGCCGTCGCTGAAGGTGGTGGCGGCGCTCGGCATGGTGCGCAACTCGGTGGGCGAGGAGGCCTACGTGGCCGACGAGCTGCTGCGGAGTCGCCGCGGCCTGGCCGTGCGCGTGGGCAACACCGACGCCGAGGGCCGCATGGTCATGGGCGACCTGCTGGCGCACCTGGCCACCCTGGCCGAGAGCGAGCCCAGCCCGCACCTGTACACCGTGGCCACGCTCACCGGCCACGCCGTGCGGGCCTACGGGCGCGGCTACACCGCCGCCATGGACAACCACGCGGCGCGCGAGCTGGACCACGCCGCGCTGCTGCGCCGCCACGGCGAGCTGCTGGGCGACATGCTGGAGGTGTCCACGCTGCGGCGCGAGGACCTGGCGGCGCACCGCGGCCGCAGCGCCGGCGACAGCGTGCACCAGGCCGACAACCTGCCGTCCAGCGCCATGCCGCGCGGCCACCAGGCGCCCGCCGCCTTCCTGCTGCTGGTGTCGGGGCTGCACGAGGCGCCGCTGCCCTACACGCACCTGGACGTGGCGGCCAGCGCCGGCGACCTGCCGCACCCGCCCACCGCCGCCCCGCTGCTGGCGCTGGCCAAGCACTACGGGCTGCTCAAGAACTAGCCACGCCGCACGCACCTGGACGTGGCGGCCAGCGCCAGTACTAGCCACGCCACACGCACCTGGACGTGGCGGCCAGCGCCAGTACTAGCCACGCCACACGCACCTGGACGTGGCGGCCAGCGCCGGCACCTGCCGTACCCGCCAGCACTGCTGCTCAAGTACTAGCCACGCCACACGCACCTGGACGTGGCGGCCAGCGGGTTTAGGCGTAAATTGCCAGAAACGCAAAATGACAGATTCTCAAAATGCCAGATATTAGAACCGTGTAGCTAATTGCCAGAAACGCAAAATGCCAGATTCGCAAAAAGACAAATTCGCAAAATGCCAGAGACGTAAAATGCCAGGTGAATTTTGGAATTTGGATTTACTTTCCAAGATAGCTGAAGCGATATTTCGCCATGGATGTAATTTCCGTGGTGGTTTTGAAATCTAAGATGGCTGTCATAATATTTCGACAAGGGTGTCATTTCGGACAAATTCAAAAATACATAAATAAATGTCGGAACACCTCGAAAAAATAAACAATAAAAATCTGAAGGTCATGAATTTCAAAAAAAAATATTCTCGAAAATACATAGGGGTCAGAAAATTTGTGGAAAAATGAAATAAATGGCGAAAAAACAAAATTAATGTCGAAAGAACATAATGTCATTCCATAACACACAGAATACAAATTTTCAGTGATGGATCTTTTTATTTTGCGGTATCTGGCATTTTGCGTTTCTGACATTCTGCGAATCTGTCATTTTGCGTTTCTGGCATTTTGCGCAACTGTCATTTTGCGTTTCTGGCATTTTACGCCTAAACCGGCCAGCGCCGGCCTCTGTCACAGCCGCTAACAACCATGATGTAAAGCGGAGTCATACTCGGTTCGCTGAATATTTTGGAATGATATTCGAGAAGCATAATAAACTGGAATTTCTGAAGTACATAGTTCGTAATATATAATATTATTTTTCGAAGTTTATACATAATAATAGTAAACTAAGGTAAAGCGAGCCTTAATGTTAAAGATGTTATTTAAATAAAATTGTATTTGTTGAAATAATTTTTATATTATTTGATTAACCGACTTCCCGAAAAGGAAGAGGCTCTCAAAAAAATGTTTTTTTTTTCTATGTATGTACATCGATTACGCCGCGGTTAAATGGACCGATTCGCGTGATTCTTTTTTTGTTCGACGCGAAATAGCTGCCAGCTGGTGGTCCCATAATTTTTTAATTTTTTTTTATGTGTAGTTTGTTACCTCTAAACTCGCTCATTTATGAACCGATTTGGATTTTTTTTCAATTGAAAGGGTATGTTTCCAGATTGGTCCCATAGAAATATTGTAATGATCTGATCATGGAGTTAGGAGATATCGAACGGAACTCCTGGTAGGATAATAGCAGAATTATCGTAACAAGTAATGTTGCTTTGTTTATACGTGCGGTCGATGGGTAACGAGTAATGAGGAAGAGTGGGGACACGTGGTCACCCCCTCCCCGTTTCTTATCACTATCCAAGATTAAAAATGTAAAAATATCGTGTAAGGTATCGTTTGAAAGGGCTTTTAATATAGATTTTAAATATTAGCCTCACAAGTATCAGGGGGAGAGGGTAATCTTAGGTGTCACCACAGACTTACTAGGGATGACTACGCATGGTGCCACTAAAGATCGTGAAAAAAAAAATTATAAAAAAAAGGAAAACCGACTTCAAAATAAACTAAAAAGCTTGAAATAACCTCCGAACTTGGCTTGGAACCGACTCCAAAACGTAAAGTTATTTCAAGCTTTTTAGTTTTGACACTACGAGAAAAAAGCTTCTGATATTTTTTTTAATAATCTATGAGCATTACACGGCCATATATAATTACTATACGTACAGCTTGGCAAAAAAGAGTGAGGCGGTGACAGCTGGAACTAAAAATAAAAATCTTAAAAACTAAGTTTGTGAGAACTAAAATAACTTAAAAGGTTAAAGGCTTAAAGGTTCATTTAATTATATTTGATGGCAAAAAGTTCTTCAAAAAAATTAAGTAGCAAATAACTTGTAATTTTGAATTATAGTATTAGAAGTGCGGCAGTGGCGCCCCCAATTTTTTCAGACTAAACTGTACAATAGTGCAGTCTCTATTTATTTGTATGACCACAAGTTCATAGGCTTTTAGAGAAAATACGTGTTACGCGCTGATATTTGTTTTGGACCTGAAGTCGTCCACGGACTGAAGACTTACATTCATAATTATTCAATATTCATTATTGAACATGTTTACATATTAACTTCATAAATATTTTCACATCAATATTATTGACAAGATTGAAGAAAACACTATTGTGTACGGTATTAAAAATTATTATTTTATATTTTAGAGGTGGTATTATCGACTCTATGTTACGTACGGTACTTCCTTGAAGTTTAAGTAAATATGCACTGGAATATCCTATATATACCTTATTTTGAGTATAACCGAAAACCGAAACACGTGTCAAATATTTTCATATAGAATCTTTATAAGTAAAATTAAAAAATGTATAATAAAAACTTACAAAGTTATAAACATGTTGTGTTGCATCATTGTCCTCGCGTAAACATGGTCACTGCGAGCGCGCAGGCGCGGGGCGGCCCGGGTTGCTCTTAGCAGGGTAGGTCGACGCGAACCTCGACCAGTATTAGCCTTGACGAAAGTAATCACTGTACACTAATTACACTTAAACATAACGTAACATTTGTTTAAAGTGTCTGCCTCTTTGTCAAATGCACAGACGGGTGCGCTTTCGTAAATTCCTACTTAGTTTTAGTTAGAAAATTTAAACGCCATTTTCACTTCCAAAAAAAAACAAAACAATATTCGACACTCAATCGAAACACGTGATTTGGCGGGACGCGGGCGCAAGCGACACATGCGCAGTACTCTCTAGCTTTCGGGCGACTGACGCAGCTGCGCGGGCAGCGCGGGGCGACGCACGCTCTGTCGGCTCGCTAGCGATGCCGCCGCCGCGGACAGCTGGCAGCGGTCATTCAACTGATTTGCGCGTGTGTCCAAACTTGCACCATTTAAGTATTTTTTTTGGACAAAATATAACATGGTGTAAAAATTATTGCGATCGATTCAGTTACTGATTCTGAACAAACTACTTTCAGGTTTAGGTCATACTAAAAATAAGGTTGTATACCTATGCTTATAACTAGGGCCCGGATTAATATGTAAATACATATTTTTAATTTACGCGATTTTCGGTCTAGAATGTGTTCTCTACATCGATTATCATATTTACAATGTGAAAAACTAATTTTTATTTTCCATATTTTTCCATATTTTAAGGTATTTCAAGGATAAGTCCATATTTTACAAAAATATATCGCAATCCTCCATATTTTCCATTTTTATATCATAGAACAAGAGTTAGTTCACAAAAATTGATATAATTTTACGTGTTTGTATTCTCGCCACCATGACCGGCCGCGCGATTTCATTTCTCGCGTTTTATTCGTCGTATTTTTGTTGAGAGGGGGGGTGGAGGAGGGTGGGGGGGGGGGTGGGGGGGGTGCTATCATTAGATATGGTCCGTGAGATATGAAGTATGATAGGTTTCTTGGATGCAATAAATGAATGAATATGTAAATTATATGATTGACAAATTGGTCAGATTTAATTTGATTTAATTTAAAATCTGCTTGATTGTCTATTTTTAAAACATGATTGAATGTAATGTATGTAGTGGCTGATGTAGTGGAAGTTGATATAATGCAAAGCAATAAATGATTCCTATTCTTGAATAAAACTTATTTTTTTATTTGTATTACATAAATAGTTCAACATCTTTTTATATTTTTTTTAATGTATGTGTTAAGTACCTACTTTACTCATTTCAATGTCTTCAATGCAAAAAGGCAATGAAAAAGGTAAAGTACCTTCCTTTAAAGGTACCTACTGTTATTTTTTACTCCATATTTATTCCATATTTTACATTTTTACTCCATATTTTTCCATATTTTACATTTTTTCGTCCATATTATATGCACATATTTTGAATTTTTTAATACATATTTTTCCGGGCCCTACTTATAACATAGCTGGCGAAACGTCGGTGTACTGCATACATCTCTGCCTACCCCGTCTGGGGAATACAGGCGTGAGTCTATGTTATGTTTTATGATTTATTGTGGCTGTTTATTAATATTATTGTGGCTGTTTACAACAAAGTGCGCCGTTTAAAGAACCTTTTCCCTGTCTAATGCTAATTTGAGGTACAGTCGGCAAAAGAGTTAATTTGGCAGGGCCGCTAGATAAGAATGAAGTTTTTGGTAGAAGTTTGCATGTGATTATAAAAAACCGTTTAGTTTTGTATAAGTTTCAGTCTTACCTTTTCAGTAAATATAGTAAAAAGAAATTATATTGATGACATCTATAAATAGAATGGTCGATGACATCTTGAAAAATGGACAGCCTTAACTAGCGCCCCTGCCAACCTAACTCCGTTGCCGACTGTTAGTGCCATCAACAGACTTATCTGATCAGTTCAACTGATCAGATAAGTCTGTTGATAAAATCGTTCATAAAACTCAACTCAACTGATTCAGTTGAGGGCGTCGCTAGTGGAATATTTTATTCTTCGCTAGTAGTAATAGTAAGTACAGCATTGTCAGTAAGTAACTTACTAACGCTGGAGCAGACAGACAGACAAGAAAGTGAGTAAATAAAACGTGGTAAATTACTCTAAAAGAGTAACAAAAATGATCAAAGAAAACATAACTTAAATGGATAACAAAAATCTAGCGTGTAACGCGAACATCGCAGAGAAGTGTCGCTGGCGACGTGCGAGTGGCGAGTGCGAGTGCTAGCCCTAGAAGAGCGCAACTACAATGAAACTGCAATATATTGTCCAACTTTTTATTCGCTTACTGTTTATTTTATAATATTCTTTTCAATTTGCAATTTTCCAGCTCGGCGGTGGGCTCTGGGCCGCGCGCGCCGCGTTCTCTATACAAATACTTTATAACTCTCAATTTGAATCGAGATTTGTTACTCTCATATACAACTCATAAATACAACAAATACAAATAATAATAATAGTAATTTACACAAACAACAACATAATTTGACGCATCCCAACGAGCTGAGCGTTGCATTCCGATCCCTTCATCACAATATACATTATACATAGCACCTCCAACATATTTTACATCCGCGGGATGTGAACTGACCGGTACCAAGTCAAGTGTCTCACTTAACAAGTACTAGATTACTAGCTGCAATCGAGGACTGCGATAACAAATCATTTACAAAAACAATTGAAAACAAAGTGGTCACGGCTCACGTGAGGCGTGACGTCACGGCGCCATCGCGCCTCGTCCAGTGCTCTGGCCGTCGCCGACCTGACGCACTGACTGCATGCCCTCTGACTGGCGCTGGCGGAACGCCACGGGTGCAGCCCCGCGACACTATCTTCTAATCTAGTCGATCGCAATACTTGATTTGAAATAACAAAAAATATTACCTATATAAAATACTTGCTTACAAATGTATTTACAAAGTGTATACATAATTCATACACGGACAACGAGAGCGGGTCGCACTCGTGGATCATTCAGAGTCAGGTCGGCACACGCAGGCATACATGACTAGTCGGGGCGGCGAGCCGACGTACATAAAACATATACAGGACATGTACACTAACTAACTAATCTCACTAGAATCGAACAGCATCTCACTGTGTGCGCCAGCGAGCAGCAGCGTGGCCGGAGTGTACACTACACTAGGTGCGGTTGTCGGGCGCGGCGGCCAGGCGCAGCGTGGCCCTAGTGTACACTAGGTGCGGTTGTCGGACGCGGCGGCCAGGCGCAGCGCGGCGCAGGCCAGCGGCGGCGCCGCGCCCGCGCCCGCCGCCGCCGCGCCGCGCTCCTCGTGCGCGCTCTCCGCCTGCAACAAGGCTGTATGACGACTCATAGTCCTTCAGCGAGAATGTATCAACATGAGCAGGGACTCACCGAGGCGAGCACGTGCTTGAAGGTCTCGTAGGTGAGCCAGCAGATGGCGGCGGCCGGCATCTGGTACAGCACGCGCGCCGTGACGCCGCGCAGGAAGCCGCGCGCGCCGCGGGCGCGCAGCACGGCGGCGGCGGCGTCCAGCAGGCCGGCGGCGCGCGCGTCCTGCGTGTTGAGCACCGTCTTGCACACGTCCAGCGGGGTCGTGGCCGCCGCCGCCAGCCCGCCCGCCGCCGCGCCCGACAGCGCGTGCGCCAGCGGGTCGTAGGCGCGCGCCGCGTTCAGCAGCGACTGGCACCACTCGTACGTCACGAAGTGCACCGCCTGCGCAGCGGAGGTTACAGCTCGGCACTAGGCACTACACCGCAGCACTACGCAATACGCTAGCTACGCACCTGGAAGGGCACGTTCATGGCCACCTGCGTGCCGTACGAGCGGTAGAAGGCGCGCGCGCCCTCGGTGCGGTACACGTGCCGCGCGCACTCCCACACCCCGCGGTACGGAGAGTGTAACATCTGTAGCCGCTGCTTCACCACTGCAACGCGACGTGTACACATATCAAGCAACTGACTACACACAATGCGGTTACAACCGCAGTACTACACTATACAATACAGCATTCCAAATAGCTAGTCCTTGAGAAAGGGTTTACCTGAAATGATACGTAAGTACTCTCCAGCGCTCGGTGCCGGCTACCAGTACCAGCTACCACTGCTACCAGTACAACAATACCAAAACACATTGAACAATGGTTGACGAAGTTACAACTGGTAGGTAGGTACTGTGCGAGCAGAAATATAGTTTAGGTACATTCATATCTTTGGGTACATTCCTATTTCAATTTTTTTTTTCAATTTTATGATGCTACATCACGTCGCACGTCACTAATTAGGTATTAGACGTGGAATATTTCACGAGTAGCATGTGAAATTTCATATGAAAAGGATTTTCATACCTCGCATCTGCTACGTTCCCACGTTTGGTCTGGGAAACGTGTTCTATAGTGACAGATAACTGGATAATTATGCATTCTTCTCTCCTGCATCAGTTAATAATGCAATAAAAGACAACCAAATCTACTCTAAGACTTACTACTCTAATCAATGAATCCTATTTGATGTGAGGTGCGCGCGCGTCGACGTTGTAGTGCCGCGCTCGCAGTCGCGGCGCTCAGAGCGCGGCGTGATCCTAAAGCGAGCTTGCCCACTATTACGTGTAATGGGCTCTAATAGGAAAATAGCGAGTGCAACAGATCGAGCCGGTTCCGAGAACTGACCAGGAAAATAATATCGACATCGTACATTGTTATTAAATTACTCACTCGCCAGTCGCCCGCGCCGGCGCCGGCCAGTGACTACTGACGACTGACGTTCGAGTGTATCGACCAACGAGTGTAGGCCGTCCTCTCCACCGTGTCCGTGTGGTGTCCGTGTCCGTGACAGCGATCCAGGCTAGTTTACTTTTCGATCCAGATCCTCAAGTCAATTTGCTTCATTCATTCATTCAGTTTCAGTTGCTTTATGGACAGCAGTAATATATTAAAATAAGTCTATTTACAAAATTGCTCTTTCTAATGTAAACAAATGACCGCAATTAGCTGATTGAGAACTCCACTTTTTTGCGAATTTCCCGAAACTCATAGAACAAATATTGTTTATTTTCATGGGCTGAGTCACCTCACGAGAGGTCTTGCGTTTGAGCTGTTACGTCTTGTATATTCTGCAAGTGGGAACTTTACTTTGTATTATAACCATAAAATTAAAAATAAAATATAATAATCTGCTGGATTTGCCATCGGCGAAACATGAACCATTAACGTTATAAATATAATATACACACATCAAAAGTGTCTAGGGATATTTCAATTAAACCTAAATAACTAAAACTCTATTAACTTTTTGTTAAGACACCTACACATTAAAATAAACCTTGTTTAATAGCCTATCTAATCTGATGATAAACTTTTAGATAAAGTCAAATTTTTAAAAAAACTTAGAAGAAAAGGAAAAAATCGAACAAAATTTCAATCTTAACTTTATTTTTGAAACATCAAAACCTAAACAAAACAACTATTTTTTTTTTAAATTTGTTGAAAATTTTAAATTAATAATTCGTGAATCCACCTAAGACTCTCCTGACACATCTGCAGCGGTTCTGCATACTCAAAACAAGGGTGTCAATATCCTGTTGTGGAATACAGCCCCAAGTCCTGCTTAGATGCAAGAAAAGCTGGTTTTCATGCACAATATCTTCATGGAAATTCCTAAAAGCTCTTCTCTGAAGCATATTCCAGGCACGCTCAATAGGATTTAAGTCAGAGGATTGTGCAGACCAGTCTAAAGCTTGGATATCATGCTGTTGTAATCAACTTGTAACGATACGCGCCGTATGTGGACGGGCATTGTCGTGCATTAGCTGGAAATTTTGTCCCATTTGCTGTCTGTGGGGCAAGATTACAAGCTTTAGTACCTCATCTCGGTATTTTAGAGCAGTCATATTGCCTTGTAACCAAACGAGCTCCGTTCTACCACTGAGACGAATTCCTGCCCAAACCATAATCGTGTCACCTTGATATGCATGAACTTGTTGTGGGTGCTGCAGTCGATTGCAACGTCCAGGTTCTCTCCAAACGCGTACTCTTCGCGAATCAGGATGAAATCCAAACCTGGATTCATCAGAGAAAAGCACAAGTGACGATTGAGAATGGTTCCAGTTTTCGTGTGCAATAGCCCATTGTAATCTTCTTCCTCGATTGCTTCTCCTTAGCGCTGGTACCGGAAGTGGCCTACGAGCACGTAGGTTGACTTCATGCAGTCGTCTTCTCAAAGTTTGACCGCTTACCAGCAAACCATAGTCTCTCTGTAGCCTTTGAACCAATTGCATCGCCGTTACATTTGGTTGACTTCGTGCAGTATTTACTATGAATCGGTCCTGTACATGTGTTGTAATGCGTTGAGGTCCTCGGTGCCGTTCCACCACTTCCCCCGTGACATGATAACGTGACCAAAGCCTGGATATAACGCTCTGACTGGTCCTCATGGCTTCAGAAACCGTAATTTGGTTAGCGCCAGCTTGAATCATGCCCACTGCTCTTAACATTTCGATCCTGGTCAAGTGTCTACGTGGCATGATTAAATGAACATCGGAGATGCGTTTTATAAAAAAAAATGTTGTTTTGTTTAGGTTTTGATGTTTCAAAAATAAAGTTAAGATTGAAATTTTGTCTGAGATTTTCCTCTTCTTCTAAGTTTTTTTAAAAATTTAAATTTATCTAAAAGTTTATTATCAGATTAGATAGGCTATTAAACAAGGTTTATTTTAATGTGTAGGTGTCTTAACAAAAAGTTAATAGAATTTTAGTTATTTCGGTTTAATTGAAATATCCCTAGACACTTTTGATGTGTGTAGTACGAGCCGGTAGTCATTTGAATACGAACACTTGCAACGCGTAAGTACATAATTTATTATGTGTGCAGGTCTACTGTACCTAATGAATACGTGATTGACACCCGAGTAGGTACGTAAACCAAAAGGTATTGTAATTCGCCATAGTAATCACCTGCAAACGGAAGGTTTCGCAGGTGGAAACTTTACAAACATGCAAATAGACTGTGAGTAATGTAAACACTCGTTGGTACCCAAAAACGAGCTCGTACAACGTGTGACGTGTGGCGTGTGGCGTGTGACGTGTGGCGATGTGAACACACACGCGCGGTGGAGGACCTAACCTTGCAAGCTGTAGTGACACACCAGTGACCAGCCGGCCCGGCACGCTAAGTAGTCGTAGCTAGTCTGCGCGAGTGACCTTTCTTGTTCAATATTTCGCTTCTCTCTCTACAATTCCGGGCAAACTACTTTCAGGTTAAGGGCACACTGAAAATATTGTTGTACTTATATCTATGCTTTATTGACTATCCTAATTCTATCCTAACTAATATAATAAATGCGAAAGTAAGTTCGTTTGTTTGTAATCTTTTCACGCCTAAACCACTGAACCGATCATCCTGAAATTTTGCATATACGTTGTCAGGTGTACAGAGACGGACATAATACCTTTTATTCCAAAAAAAAATACGTGTCTTTCAAGTCACGATTGAATTTTAAGTATATAATTTCAAATTATAAATTTTCATAATTATGTTTGGCAAGCTTGGGCGCTTTCACCTAAATAATTCTCGGCGGTGATAGAAATGGTATCATATTACAAACATAAACTGGGAAAACAAAGAGACAAAAGTTATGGAAAAAAGTTAACACGCCTACGATAACACGAACACAACTCGACCGGTTAGTCTATGATACAAGTCATACAAGACATCTGGAGAAAGTCTTCTTTCAAACACCTTCAAAACAATAATCTTTTCAAACGGTATTGAAAAGGAACTAAAAGAGAAACCATGGAACATGTCTAGGAGAATATCTTCCTACTTCAGATCAGATCAATCAAAATGTCCAATTGTCAAAATGTGCATGTGGCTTGTTGGTTCTGGACTGCCCATTGCCCAGTTCAGTTTTAATTTTTCTTGCGTTGTACCAAAATACCTTGCTTCGTCGTAAATTAGTAACTTATAGCCGGTCAGCGGGGAGTACCTGTAACGTCCTTAACTACAGGTTTTGATTATCTTTTTATTACCTAGCAACTTGTTTGTTACACTGCACTAATAATAGGACTAATTATAGCACTGATAGCCTAGTGGTATGACCGTCGACTGACAAGTCAGAGGTCTCGAGTTCGATCCCAAGGCGCGCACCTCTGACTTTTCGTAAGTTATGTGCGTATTATAAATTAATTATCAGTTGCTAAAACGGCGAGGGAAAACATCGTGATGAAACCAGCCTAAGAGATTTTTCAATGGTGTGTAAAGCCATGTCAGAGGCCTACGGGCGCCGGGCGGTTTAAATTCTGACACCAGGTTGTTCATCAACCATACGATAAGAAGAAGAAGAATAATAGGAGGGAGCTTAAGTTGCCGTTCGTTGTGGCGTTCAATAGGGGAGGTCTTTGTTCAACAGTGGACGCCATTCGGCTGATGACGATGATGATGAAACATCAATCGCTTTGTTCCTGTAAGAGCCCCAATTTATTTTGAGGTAGTTACGGAGCCCTATAACCACAAATCACTAACTAAGAGTAGCGACGGGTTTATGTATTCCGAAATCGGCTTATTGATTGCTTCCTCTAGCCACGTGAGTTGTGAGCACACCAGCTGCAGCGCTGCAGCGACAGTGAGTAGGAAGCCGCTCGCGCTGTGTTTAGCTCAACTCAACGCGGCGCATTAGGGACGCAGTTTAGTGTTGATGTTAGCGGAAGCAGTGGTGTACGGAACAGTTTCCGGTGATTGTGGGAGCGCCTCTGTTGCTAATACCGCGCCGAAGCTTCCGTTTACAAGCCGGGGATGATCCTAGCGTCAACATTCGCATTGTGCACCAACCGTCAATATTTACATCAACATCATCCTAAGCTCCAAAATGAAACGAAGAATGGAATAACTAGAAGGATCCAGGATATATTAATATTAAAGCTACTTAGGCCTCGCGACAAACAATCTCGCCAAGACATTACTGACTGTTTCTATGTTCATTAACTCTGCCGAATTGGTAAAGGAGCGTGTGAGCGTATTTAATTACCATTGTATGTATGTATTGACAATAAATTGAGAAGCACTTGTGTTCACAATATGTTGTATTATATTTTCTGGTGAATCGCTTGTAACGTGTGTTTAGATGACTAGCAATATTGTTATCCGACACGGAGAATATCATTCTATACCTACTCTCAGCTGAGCACGTTCTACGCGCGCATGACTTCATGCTGTCTGCAGCCATGCATCAATATACCTACAGATAACCACTCGGTAAGTAGCTGCGGCAACTAATTCATATGCATGTGGTTGGAACTACGCAGCCTCCGGTGATCCCTGGCGGTCGTTATACATATATTCAAGAGCTGATAATAAATATTAATAAATTTACTTTTTATTATTCTGACAACTTGGGGCATCTACTTGTATCTCTGAGTGAAAGAGTGATAGAGGTAGTGTGGGGTTCGAATACTGGCTTGACTTGGCTTGAGCCGGTCAGAAAGCTTTCTGTCAACGATATCGAGCCGAGAGCCGAGGCGTAACACGTTGTTTATACGCTCGATAAATGTACTACTAGCGCGTCTTCCTACATTGCTATACAAACTGTACCTAATGGGCGATTCTCGTATCCTTTGAGATATTCTCCAAAATAGAGATTGCGGTTCGAGCCTTTTCTTAATAATACCAGTACGCACTTCGGCTTCGCACGACGGCTTTTCTACTATAATCTATTACCTGTGCATATTCCTTCCGGAAGGGATTCTCCAAATGATATGACGAATGACGCTGACATTACGTTACAACATTGATAAATGTATCCGTCGCTAGCCTAGTAGCCTTAGCCTTATCAGTGTTTAGTTTTACCGAACAATAATATTAGTTGACGTTTTTGCAATGTACAAGATGGATAGTAATAGCACACTAAATTTATACTAATGTGTCATATATGGAGGACAGAGATAGCAGTAGGCGTGTTGTGGGTAATTGATAAGCACACACAATAATATGAGTAGACTGGTCGTGTTTATACAATATATTGTTGGAATCATTCAACTCTGCGCGCTCGTCCTTGCAGCTGTGACGCCACTGCCACTGCCAGTGACACACGTCGCCGCCTCTAACCCATTACAACTGTAATCCAGTCTCTCTTGTCCTAATTCCCTACTTGTAAGGTACATATAAACATTCGGTACCGGGTAATCTTTGACATAATTATACATATTTTTAGATCGATTTGATTCGTTTAGGTTCCAACAGGACAGTGCGGCGCGGCGCCAGCGCTCCGCTCATAGGTACATTTCGAGTTATATTTTCGAAAAATGGGGATTTATTTTGACTACCTAGCTTTCGCGATCAGCCGTTTGAACGCCTCCACACTTATTCCTGTGGGTTATTTAAAGTCCAATTTACTTATACAAGCCATGGACCCTGGGCGCCTTGAAAGACATTTTACTGTAATGGCCGCTACTTAGCTAATTTGCTCAGGCGGCAGCAGTTTACCTACTTATTGAAAAAAGTGATCAAAACTAAATTTTGCAACGTAGGTACCTACACTACCTACAACATAAACGAGAAATCACTTAACAGCAAATACATAGATAAATTATAGTATGTTAACTAACAGAGGGCTTCGGCTTCCGTATTTACCGAAAAAATATCACAAAAAATAATAACGTAAAACGTTAAATATGAAAGAATAGCTAATAATTATGCCGTTTTTCCACATTTAAAGACAAGGGGGCTCCATATACATGATATACAGAGTATTCTTTTATTATTTTTTGAGATATTTAAAAAAAACATTTTATTTTCAGACGCTATAGTATTACTGGAACGCCATCTGTTAGTTAACATAGGTACATTGTTAGATAACATATTATATTATTATTATATTGCGGTAAGGTCACCATTTTTTTCAATCGGTCAATTTTTGTTCAGTTTTTTCGGTCGCGACAAAACAATTCAGAAACGATGTTAAGAGACTTCAGCAAGGCGTGCTGCCATACAAATGATGATGACGACAAGAGAGAATAAATGTACTAGTATAAGTAGCTACTGTTATACGTTATCAACAGAACGGAACACTGCCACAGTGCCGCGCTCCTCGAGTCTGTCTCGAATATTCTGTTTGTGTGCACCTACATACCTACTATAAAGTTGAAATTTCATTCCACAGATCGAAACAAAAAAAAACGTGAAGGCCACGCAAATATGTATCTTGTAATATTGGCACAAGTGTTAATTGAGCATGTCACGTCACGGACGAAAGTGACAGACAGCGACCGGACCTTCTGACAAGCGCGAGCGTGTGGAAGTGGCGCATGGCGGGCGTCTGATAAACGTTAACTCATCATAGCACAATAGTTAGTACCTAGCCTGCACTCGGCGAGTCAAGCAGTGGTAGCTTACAGGTATGACCGTTGGACTGCCAAGTCAAAGTTCGAAACCCAGGCACGCACCTCTGACTTTTCGGATTCATGTGCGTTTTAGAAATTAATTATCACTTGCTAAAACGGTGAAGAAAACATCGTGATGAAACCAGCGCACCTGAGAGATTCTTTAACGAGCGGTTTGAACTCTGACACCAGGTTGTTCATCAACCAGATAAAGAAAGAAAGACCTGTTTCTTGGAATACTTGATGATCACATCAAACACTTCCATCTGGTAATACTTAATTACTTGTCTTAAACTCTTGTACTTGTATTGTACTCTCATGTATTATTTCGAGAAATATTATATTATTGTACAGGTTGGACCATAAGTTCGTTCACATTTGAAAAGTCCGCTGTTACGGTGGGGGCGTGATTATCGGCGCGAGGAGAGTACCAAATTAAAGTCAGAGAAATAGGGATTTAGTGTCATGGGCTCATGGCGCTTTTCAGTGGAGCACAACGCGCGTTTTTCATTCGCGAGTATTACCGAAATAAGAATTCTGCGACAGAAGCCAAACGGAAATTTCTTACTCATTTCAATATTCGGAATGCAAATCAAGCTCCAACGACTATGACGATCAAAAAGTAGGTACAGAAGTTCGAGAGGATGGGTTCAACTTCAAGTCTACCACGATCTGGTCGACTAAAGACATTAAAAACCCCGAAAACATAGTGCGTGTGCGCAAGCCTATTTGCGAGAACAACCACGCATGTCTACTCAAAAGCGGTCTAGGGTGTTAAATGTGCCCAGATCGTCTCTACATGACCGCAAGATTTAACCAACGAACTTGGTTTCAACAAGATAGGGCCACATGTCACACCTCAACTGACTCCATAGCCGCAGTTCGTGAATTTTTTAGGCAGAAACTCATATCCAGTAGAGGTGACATTACCTGGCCACCCTGTAGTCCAGACTTAACTCCAATAGACTTTTTCCTTTGGGAATATCTCAAAAACCAATTTTTTTACCAGCAGCCCAACGTCTATTCAAGAATTAAAAGAAAACACAATGCAAACCACTTTACGAAACACTTTTCAGGCGTCCATTGTAATTTTCTATCCAGATTACAGGAGTGTCAGACTAAACAAGGTCCACATTCAGATGATGTGATTTTCAAAAAATAAAACCCTAATTCATTATTTTTAACAACAAATAAAAAGTTTTTTGTTTAAATAGATGTATTATTTTTTAAAGCCATAGCCATTTGAAATGTTAACGAACTTTTGGTCCACCCTGTATTTGCTATCATGTGCTTGATGTAAATAGGGTTCTTGATGACTGCAGAGTGTCTACATCGCATCGTGACCACTCGAGTATTGTTGGAATGGAGGGTGCGTCATAACATAATGTAACCATGATAACCAAGGCCAATTGACCAGTAAAGTGGATGTAAAGTGGGGCAGAAATGATACTATACAAAGAACGGGAGCTGGTGGCCGCTACTCACCCTCTGCTGGATTTGAGACGGCGTCGTGCACCAGCGACGCGACGCACCCCGACAATCCTGCAACAGTAACATCGTTCACCTATTCATGTGCAACCAAAGGGATACTAAAACTTTGTCAACTCTTCCGACAAGGAGGTCAGTTAGCATGCTAGTAATAACTTGAAGTATGGAAAGTTAATGCTAGTTGGCGTTTACATTAACAAAGGTATAGCAGTAAGAGTAGTCATTAATATATTTATCGCTACAAGGAATGTCAGATTGCTAAACATTTGCTGTAAATCCTAAAGGACCAGCTAGAGTATGCATACGTGTGTAGAGTGTGTACTCACCGTGTGTGATGTGGTCGTGCCGATGCCTGGTGAGGTGCGACAGCGTGTGCTTGCACTGCTCGTAGGTGGCGAAGAAGCAGGCGTGCGCCGGGCCCGCGCCCATCACCACCGCACTCATGCCGCGGACGGGCCTGACAACATTCACATCAACTTCTTTGAATAATAATGATCGGGCGCAACAAACTCACTAACGATATCAGTTTAAGGTTTCCAGGCCCAAAAATAGAAAAGCCGGACACAGATTCATATTTAGCCGGACATTTTGCCTTCAAAGCCTGACACACTGGTTTTGAAAAAAATCGAGACATGCGTGTCCGCATGAGTCGCTCGCGCGCTTTCGTTTCGCTTGGCATCTTTTGGCGGGGCTGGGCGGAGTTGACCAGAAGCCTTACAAAAGCCGGACTTGTATGTATTTGGCACGGCAGCGGCAGGACACGATTGTAAAGCCTGACACCTGGCAAGTGGCAACTCTAGCTCGATTTAGCTTAAAAATTTAATTCGTTACCAAAATTATCAAATTTTACCGCAGTCGATTTAGGTATTAAAATTCTATCAGTTTGTGTTTTGCAGCTTTAGAAAATAAAAGTCACTATCCCATTGAAGCTTCATAAATAAATCGATACTATACAAATTTATTGAATGCCTTGACAAGCTTTCAGCATGCTTATAAATGAAGCCAGGACGCGACCTTGTAATTTATACATAATTAAATAACCAACGGCAACGTTATAACAGCAGGCATTTCATTCACGACACGCCGAAGTTGGCGCCGTGGATCGTTTCCTTGAATAGGTAGTAAAAGTACACATTATATATTACATATATCATCAGCACATTCCAATCCTGGATAAAGTTCTGCAGCCTCTATTAGTTGAATATAATACTAGTTATCAGAAAGTTTGAATATAATATTATGTACCTATGACTTCGTATCATCGGATTATTGGACGAGCCGACGCGCGACGACAAGCGCCAAGTTTAACCACAGCACAGTGAAAACATCTCCTCAAGTATCTACTTATTGTAGTATTCTGACATTGACTTAAATATCATGTTATTAATTATGTATGTTCCAATGACGCGTGTATGCTAAATAAGTAGGTATCCAAAGTAAAACAAATTATTCAAAAGTGCTAGTATCATGGTGAGTCGACATCTTAACATAATATGACGTCATCGGTATCTGCAGACCACATCTTATGAAACTGCTAACACTAGCAATGAAAGTACATCACGCGCCTGTTCGCCGCGGATCTTGGCGTCTGTGAACTTAGCTGCGGGCTCAATGAAAAGTTGCGTTCAAAACGCATTGTTTGTTCATCAATTTGATAAGTATCCCACGCGTGACGCGATGATGCAACGCGATTGAATACCTGAAGGAACATCGCAAAAACAACCTGCAGCTAACTTCCCGACACCAAGGTCAGTAGCGCGTGGCGGTACTAGCGGCGGCAAGTACTTACTGCATGCATATGTAATTACGTTATTGAACATTGTACCAGCAGACACTGGGATCATTCAAATAAAAAACCTCGGAAATTTGTATGGATCATTTTCATTTCTCAAAAATTCAAGGATAATTCCGTCCGTACCGTTTGTGGTCCGTACATATACATAAATTGATCGTACTGTAATTTATTTTTTACTTAAAAAAAAAGGCAACCTTGTCTGTGGTAATTTATCACAGGGTAGGTACATACACGAGTTTCTTACGGATGGATACGAGCAGCACGTTCCAATTATCTTGTCAAGCGCCAAGTACAATACGCCATGACTGTCGTACAGAGAAATTAAGTATTACGAGATAACTAACCAGTTCATGTAACATTTGATCAAGTTAATTAATTAAAAATAACACTTGGCTAATTTACAATTTATATCCATTTTGTTTTCTTCATTTCAACCAACTTGCATTACATTAGGCTGTATCATTAGGCTGCGGTAAGGCCCACCATGGAGGATTGGCAGGGGCGCCAGCACGGTGCCGTAACCTTTCGGCTGACGCAGGTGCTGCCCCGTCACGGCTGTTTCGGAAAGTTCGTGTGTCGAATAGGCCGAAGGCAATCGCCTGGTTGCCACCACTGTGATAAAGGCCTCGAGAACACAGCGCAGCATACACTAGAGGAGTGCCCAGCCTGGGCGGATCTGCGCCGTGTACACGAGGCAGCAGTCGGTGGCATCTCGCTCCTGAATACCACCCAATCGATGGTCCGGAGCGAGACAGCGTGGAACGCCGTCGCCCCCTTTTAATAGCGGTAATGTCCACGTAGGAGGCGGCGGAGGTGAAAGTTTGTGTAGTAAATTTGGTATTAGTAAGAGACATCAAAGTAGCATAATTAGTGAACGGATATCTCGATATTCAATCACTATGGGGAGAAAATATAGGAGATAAAAGTTTGAAGTTAGTCTTGAAAATTAAAACTTTGGAAAAAAACTTGAAAACTGCTGGACCGATTTTTTTTTTACATTAAACCGTGCTTATACATTATATTTCATACCATAAAATCTGTAAGCTGCGTTTCACGATTACAAATACTCCAATAATTAGTAATAATTAGCTCGCTCACAAGTTGCAGGCGCGGGCGATGCGGCCAATCATGTGAGATACTTATTAATGTTGTGAGGAGTTTCATGCGGTGGCGTAGGTAATTGATAGAGCTAGCGGCAACGGGCGGAGCGAAAAGCGACCCGCGAGTCGCGACCCACGGCCTTGAGCCTCAAGGTCGCCACGATCGGGGCCCGGCGGCGACCTTTCACAGTCCACAGTTAAACCTGAATCAATACCATCGCTTGAACTTAGTCTATTATATCTTTTCACTGCCTCTACCTCTACACTTATGTGTATTCACTTCAAGCTTTATGTATAGTCTTCTTCAAGTAAGTAGGTATTTACATAATCTGGGGGCATGGTAGTGCCCCCGCCAAGACGAGCCAAACAAAGCGGAAGGGTACCTACCAGGGGCGTGCACAGACATTTTCGACAGGGTAGGCAGTATATACAAATCCTACTTAGTTACACTAATACGTCGTCTGCGTCGTATCTGTCAGGGTAGGCAGTACCTTTTTGCACGCCCCTGGTACCTACTTACTTTTCTCGAAGCGATGATCATCGATTTGTTTAGGTTACTTCCTGAATTCCTAGAAAGCTACATATTTTGTCCAAGGTGTGAAGTTTGTGAAGTTAGGGCTTGTAGAGTTAGGGCCTGTAGAGCAAGCTTGGCTATACGATCGTACATGAGATGTGACAACTTTTTTACAGTGCGAGCCATATGGTCTCGTCTTGGTGGGATACACAATTACAAATGTAATACAACATGATGATGCTTTATTTTTCATTCGTCATTAACTGCACTGAATCACGTTTGCGTCGGTCGGTGCCGCTTGTGAAACGTTGGAATAAGTTTCCAATGTCGATTACCTACATTGTTTTTAATGGTATTTAAGTTACTTCAATGATTTTAGAATAAGGTTAAGTGGATTTGGTTAGACTTCAGTGCACGGTGTAGCGAAGCAGAATCAATCAAATAAGTACCTATCCGTGCACTTCTTTTATCGTAATCATCCTATGCGTGGGAGTCACAACAAGTCTTTTCGGTTTAAAAGTCTCAATACGGTACAGTAAAAGAATAGTGAGACTGAGGTGAGGGTCAGAGAGCGCGGTCGACGCGGCAGATGTTCGGGATGACGACATACACCGAGCCCACGACACGCGCTATGCACACTGCACAGCTCCACCGCGGAGCTGCAGCGGTGTGTATACAGTGCCGAGTGCGTACGCAAACCGATCGACCAGTAGTTGAATACTCGACAAAAAAAACCATTGGTGCTAATGCTCTTGCACACACTCTAAACTAATTTAGATTCACTACCTCTCTTTCAAACAGAGATCATTAGAAAAGGATAGAAGATTTAGAACTGTTAAACTAGTCCATTTGCGTGATATTTAAAACGAGAATTTAGTCGGCACGTCATAGAGGTCTCGGCTAATTTCGCGTCAATTGCAAGGACATAGACTAATTTGATAGTTTAATTTGCTATCCTTTTTCTTTTTCAATGGTTTTTATTAGAAAGAGATACAGTTAGACTAAAATTAGTTTAGCGGCATGTACAAGAGAATCAGCACCATAGACTGCCGTATTATTAACCCTAGACGCAAAAAGAGGGGTGTATGTACGAAATTGTAATTTTAGAATAATAACTTTCGTGAGTCATACTAATATATAAATATTGATACGGCTTTACTCACGTATTGTATTCGGGGAATGCCCGACTTGTTTCGAACTCTAACGGAGTCCATTTTCAAGAGCGGGTGTACGGTACGGTACGGTAGTCGGGCATTCCCCGAATACAATACGTGAGTAAAGCCGTATCAATATTTATATAGAAATTGTAATTAATGTAACTATAAATTACCATCTTAAAAATCCCCCAAAACAGTAAAACCTTATTTTTTTATATGTTGAAGAACACTCTCCATCAAATTGCCTTTTATTTAACTTAATTTAACCAATTATTTTATTCAAACATAATTATTAGATCGACTATCGTTAATAAATTGTACAAAATATATAAAATGATACGTTATGTATACATATTGTACGAGTATTTCCTTGCAAGAATGATGTAAAACATTGTAAGTTACATGGGCGGTACGACAAATACTAACGTCGGGCCTTTATATCCCTCGCCTGCTGCTAGGGCTTCGAATGTCCCTTCGATAGTAATACTACTGCGCTTAAAATACAATGTACCTACACTACCTACTTTTAATTTACCTACAATATTTTTTTCTGAATATTTAATACGAGTATCAGTGCAGTGGCAGCAGTGTCGACACTTTGTTTGGTGCAGATCGCGTGCTCATGCGCACTATTGTCGGACACTAGAGCGCAATATATAATCAGTGTTATTGTGCAAATCACTTCATCCTTCACTTAGACATTTCCTTTAGCCGTAGTTCCTTTAGCATTTAACGTAGTTATTGACTTAATGAAACAACTTTTAAACGGATTACTTTGTATTTTTCAAAACACCTGACGTTTCGAGATCTTTGCAGCTCTCGTGGTCGCAGGCAGACTGAAGTGACAAGCGTCTGAACAGTTATTTAAATTTATTATTGATCTACCGTCAACTTTATTTAGTATTTTGCCCATATTATGTGAAAATTTTTAGTTTAATTGAATAAATTTAAATTTGTAAGGAGTCTGGCTAACTAAAAAACATAAGGTGTGACTTTTGTCAATGGTGAAGGTTGTCAGATCTCGTGCGTGCTCCACCCGAGGTCGGTGTGTTTTCTTGAGTATTCAGACCCTTGATTATTTATTCAGACCTCAACTCTTACATTGGCGCCCAACGTGGGGCCCGAATTCATATCAAGTTTGATAATTGCCGCACCCACGTCGAAATTCACGTCGCGATTCTCGTCGCGGAAGCGACCGTGACGCCAAACTATTTTCTGATGCTGCAACAGAGCGCCCCGCCGCCGGTGCCGCGGCTGTCGTCACTCCTACCACGGAAAATTTTAACCCCGCCTGCGTTACTGCTATGTTGGAACATTGAGTCGTGATAGCCTAGTGGTGTTGACCGTTGACTGGTAAGTCAGAGGTCTCAGGTTCGAACCCAAGGCGCGCCCCTCTGACTTTTCGTAAGTTATGTGCGTTTTATAAATTAATTATCATTTACTCCGTGCCTCGGAAAGCACGTAAAGCCGTTGGCCCTGCGCCTGATCTCTCTCCGGTCGTGTCGAATTGCCGTCCCATTGTACTATGAGAGTGAGGGAATAGAGAGTGCACCTGTGTTTGCGCAAGCATTTGTGCACTATAATATCTCCCGCTAGTTGATCTAGGCCGCCGCGCTGTGACCGAAATTCGGTCAGGAGGACATTATGTTGGAACATTTACAGCGCGCTCAAACTGCTTCTATGGAAAAGCTCTCGGAGCGGGTCTTCGACTCGATTCCCGCCATGACGGCGACTGAATCGTCACCGACCCTCCAACGTTTTAGCGCAGCTTCGTCAGGTTAATCTATCCAAGTGCAGCGCGCGATACAGCGGTCTCCCGCATGAGTCAGTGGATGGCTTCATTGGTGCGGAGTTTTAAAGAGTGTGCTGACGTCTCGGATTCCGCCGCTCTCCGCGGATTTTCAAGGTTCTGAAGCACGAAGCTGCAACCTGGTGGCAAGGCGTTAAAGTACAGAGTACAGTCTCATGCGTGCTCCACCCGAGGTCGGTGATATATTTTTCTTGAGTATTCAGACCCTTGATTATTTATTCAGACCTCAACTCTTACAAATGCTTTTATTAAATAACTGTTCAGACCTTAGAGTATTTCTATTATACTCTAAGGTTCAGACGCTTGTTTGTCATTATGTTAAATGTTCGCGAAAGTTTGAGACTATAGTAGTATATTGACTGTTCGTGTGGTTTACGCACAGGCCATAGGGTTTATACCTTGGCTTTGCTACGTCGCGACTCGCGCGTCGACAATTTTATTATGTACCTATCAGATTTTGTTTTGGTAGGTAGTAGGTACATTAAAAGACTGATTTACACAAATAATGTGTTCTTTTCTTGAAACTCCGACTTTTTTACCAATATAAATCCGGTCAAACTGTTTGGTATCTGACTTCCTGATTTGTTAGGCTGATGGTGATGACCCTATAGTTGCTCCGTTGGAAGTAACAATCTTAATTGATCGACACTCGGCGGCTCTGCCATGGTCGAGAGAAGCTAGGTCTGACTACCTAGATACAGAGCTACAAAATAGATCCATCCGGTGTGTAGTACCAATAGTGGCTCGGCAACGACGGCTATATCAATTCAAAATCGCCTGATAGCGGCGCGGGCGCGCCTAAATCAATCGAAGCCGAAATAGTGCACTATCTATTACAATATCATCGAGTGGTCCGTCTGGTGTCGACACACCGCAACTTATCACACTTATGTACATATTATGTAGTTACATAACTAGCACACCATGGGTAGAGTGGGTAGCAGGTATTGTGTGGACGCAGTACTCCACGCAGTGCAGTTGTAGTGATGTTGATGTTAACCCGTGTTTACGCGTCATGTGCGCCTGATAACTTGACGAATGCCACTAAGTAAGCAAGAGACACTGCGGTCAATGGTGGTGCGCCTGCGAAGTAATCAATGCGATGAAGAATGGCGGCGGACGACAGTCACTGTATCCTGTCACTTGTCGCTGCGCGTAACGTGTGTTCAAGTCTATTTTATCATTACAATGAACATGCTTATTGTAAATCGGTTCTTTTTTTTATGATTAATTCGTTAACTAACTTCAGTAATTAACAGTAGAGCAAAGCAGGCATGACCGTACGAGAAGCCATTCGGGCCCCCCGTACCTACTACCTATAGGTATTCCTCAGGGGTCACCAATTAATGACGCTATCTGTACATCAAGACGACTCATTCATTATGTATTTCTTTTTAATTCTTAAAAGGAACTTGGTAAGATGAATATTGTGGTCTACAATGGAGCACACTTGCGTTCAAACCAGTTCAAAAGTTGTTCTCTCAGACCCGTTCCTCAGATAGAACGTATCACCGAACATAATGCCAGAACAACACGTGGCGGTCGCTTGGTGGGTGGCGGCAAGGCTTTGTCCGCTGGGTAGTAACCACTAACCAGCCACGGCTGAAGCGTCTCCAGAAGCAGCTGATATTGGCGCAACTGAGTATTACGTACAACTCACTCCAATTAGAAACCTCCACATCCACAGGCAAGTGCCGCGTGATCGGTACTCATACAGTTCCTACCTATTCCAATAATAACATAACACCAACCATGAGCCATATTATCACTTAAATACTTTCACTTCATTCAACGAAACGTGTACTAGTGTACCTACATGTTCGAGACGATAATGATTATAATAGAGACGCGACCGCTCCGTGAGTGGTACATGCCAGCGCCAGCGCCTGCCTAGCGCCTAACCTAGTGGCCACGACTTCGGTCTAAGGCGGCGGCGACGGGCTAGGTCTGCGAGCGGCGCGATGGCCATGCCACGTATTTAGACGTATTTAGGCATATATTTTCTAATGACATTTTAAATTCGACGGATGGAGTGCACGAAATCAATACAAATCATTTTAAGTATGGAGAATGGAGAAACCGTCGCCGCCGCCGCTGAGAGCGGCGAGTCGTGGCGTCGTTGAACATTTTAGTACATTTGTTCTTACCGCTCGCCGCGCCGCGCTAAACCGCCGCTGCGAGCGGCGAGTTCGTGGCCAGGCCGTAACGCCTGCCGACATTTATCGCGCGACTTCTCGTGGAGTGCTGCCAGTTCGTATGTGACCACTGTTTACTTCTTCAACTATTTTAAAACAACAATAATTGTAGTTATATAGGCCCGAGTAACGGCGAACCTCCAATATTGAATGTGTATGGCAACTCTATCTTCACTCTGGCACTTCCACCTCTCTGTTTTAAATTAACGTTTATCTAGGTCACCAGCTTATTTACGTCTCCCAATTGCATAACAAATCCGGACATAGAAAATACAGTTAACAGGCAGAGACGTAGCCCAATGCCTGTAGCTATGGTGCTTCGGAAACGGACTATCACACTTCAGTACTTCACTGATGTATACCTAAGACAATTTGTGTGAAGACAAAAAAGATCATAATTATTGTTCTCGCATCCAGCCTCCAGGTGACGTGCCTCCAGTCATAGCTTATAATGTGTGTTCACCAAATTGCAACCTTCTAATTTGGGTCATGTCGAGGACACTACAAAATCGCCATGCAAACATTAGGATTTCTTCTGATTTCAATATAACATAGGAATTGGACAGTTTTAATTTCCAGTAGTGACAATTTGTCGCGTAGCTGTAGTGAAAATAAAGTGAGTGTGGTTAGAGATGACGCTGGCGGCCGGCGCGCGGCGTCGTGGCGCGCCGATGTGATTATTCATACATATTCAGGAGCTGGAAGGGAGCTGACATGCGATGATGCGAGCGAGTGACCGCACGCTATGATTACGTTGTCGGCTCGGCCGCGGCTTTGACCACACTACATCCGTGTTTTTTGTCAATGCCAGTTTTTTAGTAACTTACGTAATAGAACGAAATAGTATACACATCGTGTGATGTTTACAAGATTATCTTTGCGCAGACCATCTTAGCACCGAAAATTTATAAGTGAAAGCACCAATCATTCGTGTAGTTGCCCTCAGCGGGGCAGGGTTTTCTCCATAAGTACCTGTACCTACAATACAAGTACCTTCATTAGCGAGACAGCCGGCTATACCCGTAGAATTTCGAGACAAACATCAGTTATTCAAGATCTGTTACGCATTTCCCCCTGGCGAACATGTGCTTCCCCATGGCCGCGCCCGGTGCTTCACATCACCACTATCACCTGTACTTGTCTCCCAATGACTCGCGCTCGGCGCAATAACAATGGCTATATCGATATACAATATGTTAAGAAAACCCTGTCCGATCCGTGAAGGTATTAGTAGGTATCGGGATGTGATTCTATTTGTGTATTTTTTTTCACATAATAAGTAAAAAAAATTACCCCGAATAAAAATGATTAAAAAATTAAAAAATGAGGAAACTTACATGACAACACAGGCGGGCGACGGTCGGCGCACTCGTCAGTTTTCGGGTAGCGTAGCGAAGTCATATAGTGTTGTCAGTTTTTGGAATTTTACCAAATTTTAAGTTAATTTGTGTAAAAATCACACATTTAATAAAAATATTACAACGTTATCCTTATCAATAATGTAAATTGTTTATTCATATTTGGTTATATTATTGAAGTACCTATGTGCCCCTTTCGGGTCGGACAGGGTTTTCTTAACAAGCTGTATATTGAGAGACAGCACGAGTGTGCACACGGTAACGGCTATCAGTAAGACGTTTACACGCGCGTATCATAAAGATATAGTGTACAAGCGTACAAGGGGAAGGCCGGTCTGGCCGGCGTCGCGGCTGTCGGCGCATCCTCACGTATGTTGATAACAGGTGACATCGACGACTGTATTATAATGATATATCACCGCGCGATAACCATCAACCAAACGTCAACGCTAGGAGTTCAGAGAAAGAATCGACCATCGTGTATTTCCGACACTATAGTGAAGCGACTAGGTGACTAAACGAAGGGTCAACTTTGAACTGGGGAAACTCTACATCTTGATCTCTGGATTTGTTTTTCCAATCGATCATTACCTGATCTTATTATTATGCAGCTACACACTTTATAATAACTTCAGATACATCCTTTTTCGTTATAGCTTAGGTATCAATACAATCAATAACAATTTAATAAGGTCAATCAATACACGGGACCTATCTCAGTCCTCGGTTTGACTCGGCGCAGGCCCTCCTCTACAGTTGCGTTTCAAATCATTAGCTCAACAGATAAGCTAATAAATGATTTTGACAAAGCGTGTTTTGTCTTCAATTGTGATTTTTCTTTTCTTTTAATTTTAAGAGGCTTGATCTCTGTTACTTAATTAATATATATTATTAAACCTATGGTTACGATTATCTGGGAGTTGCAGCATTGACCCAAATACACGTAGGTATTGTTAAAAGCAAGATAAGATTTTATACTTGCTTGTCGTAACGTGGCCGTACAACGCGCACGTTATCAAACAAATTCACACTTTGCTTAGCTAAATTCTACTCCGCAGATAGTAAAAATAATGTTATTTCTAATTATCGATTTCCTTTTGTATATAGAGTTATAGACATGCCAGGCATACGTCAGGCTAGCCCTCTCGGTCGCGTCATGGCGTCGGTCGCGTGGGACGTCACGTCGCGCGTCGTCGCCAAGTGGAGTCATAATATCATGAACTAACTTATCCTTGCATAATGAGCATCGTTTTTATTGAGATGTGGGAGGAAGTACAGTAGGAGTAGTTTCGTGTAGATACACGGTCAATGGGCGGAACTAGATTTGGGTACAGAGTACAGCACATAATGCGTTCGTTTTATTTCAAGCGTAAGGGAGTACAACTCCAAAACCTGAGAAATGAGAACCAGATTACCTATACTTTATGGTAGTAGGTATGGTGCAGGTCGGGTTTATAAATGAGCGTTAATAGTTGGTGACATATCTCCAAGCGACATTCTGTGACAAATGGTTCAATAAAAGGTATGATACGCTGACTCAGCTCTGTAAGGATGGGCCAGTGCAAGAATGAAAAAGGGGCAAAATAATCAGTTCAAGTTCCTTTATTCAGTTTCTTTGAACTACAGGAATCAGGACTATACATATTGTAATATTGGTCAGAATAACTAAAACGAGGTGGTATATCTGAAGACAACAATGAACTGGGCTGGATACGAGCTATTAGATGTTACTTATTTAAGATCAGATCAGTTTACGCCAACCCTACATAAAATTACAACAAGGGCAGGAAGATGATGATAAGCAATTAGCTATCCGTTGAGTTCTGGATAAGAAGCGTAGATACGCTTGTTGTATAACCGTATCAAATAGAGTTGTATCGCTATAACCACTTGCTACGTGGCACTACATGCCGAACTAATATCACTTGGATCATGATTAGGTACAAGAGTAATCATCGCAGGAAAAACTTTTGGGAACATTTGAAAAGATCGTTTGTTTCTGGCAGGCAGTGTTCTATCTAACAGGACAAACATTATTAATGATCTGTCATTGGCCGGTGAAGAAGAAGAAGCTGTTTGCGGAAAATGTTAGTGCATTGTCAAGCGGAACGCGAAGGCGAACGGTAGCTGAGCAGCATGTAAACACGCGACACTGAGAGTTTCCAAGCGCGCGCCGCAGAAAGCTCATCAGTGTGGGACAGTTGTGCAGTCAACATCCACAGGAGTTTACAACAGGGAAGAGTATGTCTAAAGTCAAGGTTTTGGAGTTTCAAATACTTAATAAATGTCATGTCGGTAGTATGACCACTGTCAAACTCTGTGATATTAAATACATAAATACGCTGCAATAGTGCGATTCAAATTCGTTCTCGTTTCGCCTGCCGCATGCCGGCTGCCCTATGTGCGAGGCAAATTCGGATTGTCATTTTTTTCTTCTGCGAGATGATAACTGGAGCTTCTGTTCGAGTGTGTAATGGTATACATACCGTGGTATATACGGCCGTGTGTTGAGTGTGTTCTTATTACAATCAGCGTGTCAATATTGGTAGAGTCGTAACGCACACTTTGAGCCTAGCGCGGTCATAAATTTATTAAAATATGGAGTGCAGTATCGCTAATTAAACATGATTCTTTGTTGAACATTTAATTCGTACACAAGTTTATGAGGAATCGTAAGATAGCAATAAGTAGGTATTTGAGGCTGTGTTGTTGATGGTGGCTGCTTACAACTGATATAAGATGAACGAGTTGATTCTACAAACATTACCAAGACACACAACACGTATAATACACACGTCAATATTTTCGGTAGAAAGTGTCGCTGCCAGTGGGAGACCGTGTGATCGAACAAGTTCTATCTACCGCTTAAGTCTAGGAGACTTAAAACTAGATTAAATGATGATGCACCGAAATTACCTAAGCAAAACAATTTTGTCTAATACTACACCCTCTTAATCAGGAATGCTGCTACAAATATCACTGTCGACTGTGTGCATTTAACGTGCGTTACTATATGGATGGATAGAATATAAGTCCAGTTGTGATTAGTGGCGCGCCTAGAACCTAACAACAGTACCCAACAAACTTTATCAATGTCATATGTACTTATCAAGTTAAGACACTACTGACTAACGGTGAAGGAAAACATCGTGATGAAACCTGGACATAACAGTCTGATCTGAATCAGTCTACACGCAGTGCGCTAGCGTGGTGATTAATGCTCGATTCTTCTGTGTTTGAGCTCTTCTCAAACTTCGACCTGCAGTAGGACAGTTACAGGCTAGTTTATTTATTTGCGTAATATTGTTTTATTAAGTACTACATTTGGAAAAATGTATGTGGTTGCGACGTATAAATATAGCATACAGGTGGTCAAAGTGAATAGGGATGTTGTATGGTGTAGTGAATGTTTACCTGAGCAGGCCTTCCCGCTGCACCATGTGCCGAAACGTCTCGGCGATGGAGCCGTTGTGTGAACTCCGTAGAGACTGCATCCGAGTCTGTAACAAACACCCAGTCAGTGAGCGCTCGTGCCGCGTGTAGGGGCGAAGTGACCACCACACCACCACCGAGGCACCGCCAAGCCACTAATACGTGTTTAACTTAACACACCCTCACATTCATTCGCCATGAGGTGGCATAAACTAAATATATCAAGTTACCACAAAAAAATTAAACGTTACAAACATGTTATTCTCTCTTTAGCGAGCATATAATTTTTTCCGCTGATTCTACACAGCGGTTAAAAATTACAGAACATAGGTACCTACAGTATCAAACAAACAATATTTTTATAATCATGGGATATTATCAAGTAGTATGTAATTTACGCATCACACGACACATGTGATCAGAGATCTTGACATTGACCAGCTCGCTATATAAAATGGCGTAGACTTGCACACATCGCTATTGTGGTGGAGTCACTGGACATCATGAGCGTCCTGCTGGCGGTGTACGTGACGGCATGGTGCGTGCTGGCCTCGGGGGCCGTGGAGATGGACGAGGACATGGCGGAGCTGGCGCGCATGGTGCGCGAGAGCTGCGTCGGGGAGACCGGCGTGGACGTAGCACTGGTGGAGCAAGTGAACGGCGGCGCGGACCTGACGCCCGACGACAAGCTCAAGTGCTACATCAAGTGCACTATGGAGACGGCCGGCATGATGACTGACGGCGAGGTGGACGTGGAGGCCGTGCTGGCGCTGCTGCCGCCCGAGCTCAGCGCGCGCAACGCGCCCAGCTTGCGCGCGTGCGGCACGCAGCGCGGCGCCGACCACTGCGACAACGCCTACCTGACGCAGGTCTGCTGGCAGAGGGCCAACAAAGCGGACTACTTTCTCATATAATACTTCATTATATTATGCTGTCATTCTGTTATGCTATTATTTGTTGAATCTTAGTTTATTTTAATCCAATATCAAAGTGTTCCCCACTTCTGAATTCCAATTGAACTTCTTCTTAATAATATCACCTTCTTCACTCTTAATAAAATATTAATAATAATTGTTTTGTTACCTTACCTACTTAATTGTTAGTTTACCTACTTATTATAATATAATATCATCAATAGACTATTGTATAATTACAGTTTGATTTATATTAAACTTGCATTAGTGAGCTGCAGCTAACTTTTCCTATGAGGAAAAACAAAGATATATCCTACACACACCTATCTCAATCAACCTAATAAATTGTCAAGAACAACAATTTATTATGTACCTACTCAGGTTGTGACACAAGTATGTAAATTATTTACAACAGGTATATCGTGATAATTATTTTTTTTTATCTCTCAAATATACTTTACATATCAACTATGTTAATAAAGGAACTTCACGTCATTGCACATTAACTAGATAATTTCGAACTATTTTTTATTTATTTTTATGTAAATAAATATATATAAAGTATACATTTATTGTTGATAGTAATGAAATTGAATAAAATGTAGGAAAAAAATATAAATTAATACTTGTTATTTAATTTAAATAACAAAATATGAAAATGGTAAGAGTGAATTTGATTACAATATAAAGATTTATATTGAACTATTGTATCTGTGTGCAAATAGACACAAATAATATTTAAAACGTCAACAAGGTTTGCTTTAATATTCTAGTTAGTTGTTGTCACAGACAATAATAAATTGCAGATTGTATCTAATCTAATTAAAACATCTTTACATAAAATTGAGTGGATTATAGTAGGTACAATAATTATTACTACACTTTCTAATTATGTAGTGATAGTATAGGTTTTTAAAACTTTAACCTAGGACTTTTAAAATAGAAAACAATAATTAATTGCCTAATGCAAAAACTTATGTAGGCACTAAGTCTGCCTTGTACAATTTTTAGTACAGAAGTATTAAATAAATAAATAAAACTTGATATTTGATTGAAAATCTAACTTGACAGTTAAAAATAACTACATACAGGCACCAACGACACTGGTGTATCAGTAAAACTACATTTATTTATAATGAGGTAAAGTATCCTAAGTCCATTTTTTATTCACTTTGCTTCTTCAGTCTCTTTATTTATTTTTATTAAAATATTTTGTAATAATAAATTACCTACTTAACAAAAAATCAATAAGAATTTCACACAATTGTGTAGTCCAATGACATATTTTGTAAATTATGTGCAAACTGAGACTTCCAACGTGACATGAATAATTAGTATTGTTTGCCTCCGGTAGCCACAAATATAAAAGTATTGTGTTACTTACCTATGGTATAGGGCTAGGCACATGGTCAATAAATTCATGACATAACACATATGTAAATAAATAAATAACAACACATATTATCAATGTTTTGTTTATGTATGCCCATAATGTTATTAACATGATCCGTATATATCCAAAAAATCGATAGCTACTCAAAGTCATATCTGGTGGTAATAAACTTAATTGCAACATTGTGGTGCACATAAGGACTATCTCCAAGCCACAACTGTGCCAACAGACATAATGATAGAGCACAGACATCAAGCTGCAGTCAGCTGAACTGCAGCCTCATAGTAAATAACAAGCAATATTGTCACTCAAGGTCATGTTTTGGTTTACTGTTTACCCATGTGTACCTACTGCTGCACTAATTTGTATAAAAAAGGCAATTTAAAGAATAAATAACATTTCAAACAGTCTAGTAACTTGAGAGTTTCTACTTCAATCAGACAATTGATATTGACTTTGGCTAATTTATGCAGTTTCTTTTTATCTTGGGTAAGACAGGACAATATGTTATTAGTAAAAATCAGTTCTTTGGTCATGTAATTACAACATTATTCATAACAATATAATCAAGATTGCAATAAAATTGGGGGTTATCATACATGTGTAAAGGTCACAATATTGGGATCATGAGAAGATTTGATACTTTAATAGATAGTAACTAGGTAATTGACTTGTTTTTACATAACCAGACATCACAAATAGGTGGCGTAACAGGCCAGCCGACCGATCACCGAACTGTCATACTGATTAGGTTAGTTTCAATTCGAGTCTCAGTGTAGTAGCAGCCTCCAGGCTCCAGGCTCAAGCGGCGGGTGCTGGTCGTACTTACCTTCACAGAGTCGAGCGGGTACATTATGCAATGCTCCATGACCCCTGCTATTGCTCCGGCAGTCATGTGTGTGACGGAGTTTTGGGTCGGAAGGGATTCATAGTCCTCAAAGTTCATAATACTCACTGAATACTGACACTCAGCACAAAAATAATCACTGTATTTGAAATATTTACCGAGGTCTCAATTTTGTTTCACCGAATTAGAAGTATCATTTTCACTAACTATTTTTGTCACAAGTCATACGAAATTTCGAACAATCAAAATTGATTCCATAAATGCGACTCAAGCACGCGCGACTTTTGTGGTCGGTATCACAGAGTAATAATAATTTCATGTCATTCGGTCTTGCATATTTATTCTATGTCGTAGTGAAGCCATTTAAAGTCAAAGTGTGACCAATATTTTCTAATCAACTAATTATTTTAGATCGTTATTTAGTCGATTTTAGTAAAATAATGAAAGTGATCACCAAATGGATGTTAGCCAGTTACGTTATTATTTCTACCGTCTTCAATATACGTTGGCCAAGCTCGCTCAGCCAATGGGTACTGGGCCTACTTGTGTGTATTTGCGGTTTGCCGCCAACACTCGCCGACGTCCCGTTTAGACTTAAGTGTAAGTGTCGGTTTTTCGCGCAAAAGGATTTCGCGCAAGAGTGTTCACATTCACATCATATTTACGCGTCGGACTAGATTGTATTGTTTTGTGGTCGCAGGCTTGTCAAATAGATAAATACCACCTTAGAGATACTCTAAGAATACCACCGATATTCTATCAGACTGTATGCAATATGAATAAATATATAATACAGTTTGACAAATAAAGCGGCTATGGCACATATAACAAACTATAACTCAAAATTACAAGTTATTTGGTGTTAGTTGTTTGATGATTTTTGATAGAATATAATCAAAAGATTCACTTTTAAATTGTTTTAGTACTCACATGGTACTCAACTACTCACACATAAACTTTAGGAATAATAATAATATATATCATATATGTAATTGTATACTTATTTAAATAAAATATATTTGTTTATAATATTTATTAAATTATATATATATCTTATATATAATAAGTACTTACAGTTTGGCATTTAACTTAGCATTTAATATTTTTATTTTTAGTTCCAGCTGTCACCGCTTCTGTAGAGGCAAAAAAAATTCTTCCAAGAGCTGTAGTCTCGGTTAACAGTTCTGTTAGGCAAAAATTAGTCTAAAAAAATTAAGGGCGCCACTAGCGCACCTAAAACAATACAACTCAAAAATAAAAGAAATTGTAAATATTTCTATGGCGAATTGTTTCTCAAATATAATAAAATAAATCATTTTTAAATTATTTTAGTACTAACCTTAGAGTATATATATAGAGTATAGAGTATATATAAACTAGGGTTAGTACCTTAGAGTATATATATACTCTAAGGTACTAACCCTAGTTTTTAAGATATTTATTTTTAGTTCCAGCTGTCCACCGCCTAGGACTCTTTTTTGCTAATGGCATATTTCCAGTAAAATATAATTGCAACCTTAGAGTATATAAGAAAATATAGAGCAACCCTATAGAAGTATGAACTGTGAGCACGGGTATGAACAACGCGGCCGCGACACGAGCTCCGTTTGCGATCATACCTCGATCGACTGCGGTTCAGCTAGGCTCCACGAGCGAAAAAGTTACATTTTAGCTTATATCATGGTTAACTGCTGAGTTACATTTTGAAAAACGTCTAGAAAACATAATTTGAAAAAATGACATTTTAACATTGTATGGTGAGACCTGCTTTCGCTCCGCACAAGGCAATGTGGTTGACGTTATCACTCTATATTTTCTTGAATACTCTATGATTGCAACAGTCTTAAATTATATTATTGAAACGACTAATACTAATTTATATTATTACTAATTTATATTTATAATTTATAAATAATTAATGACAGTGCGTTAGGGCAAGGGTGCGGCAACAGTAAATTTTATGACAAGGGAGCAAAATAGTATATTTACGGCAAGGGCGCTACTTTTAACCACGAGCGAAACAAAGGATTCTATCGTAGAATTCAATCAAAGTACAGTTTGGCAAAAAAGAGTCTGAGGCGGTGACAGCAGGAACTAAAAATAAAAATCTTAAAAACTAAGTCTGTGAGTACTAAAATAACTTTTATGTGATTCATTAGAATATAATTAATGCCAAAAAAGTCATCCTATATATGTAAGCACCAAATAACTTGTAATTTTGAGTTGTAGTATGAAAAGTGCGCCAGTGGCGCCCCCAATTTTTCCACTCTTTTTTGCCAAGCTGTACTTTGCCCAAGGGAAAAATAATTTGCTCTCGAGTCATTTAATCAACTTTTCATCCTCTTCCTATGAGAAAATACCTAAATAAGAGACGACGTTGTTAGCTATGTCAATGGCATTTTATTAATTAATTAATTTATAGAAAGACCTTACTGCTAACATATACCTAGTTCCATGCAACAGGTGAGCATAAATAATATATAATTATTTAATAAGAAAATTTGAAAAAACAACTGATACGGATGGGATTCGAACCCACGATCTTCGACGTACCATGTCGACGCTCTAACCGCTGAGCCACCGTATCCCACCAGCACCAGTCGAATCCATCCGTATCAGTTGTTTTTTCAAATTTTCTTATTAAATAATTATATTTAATAAGCTATCATGTGCTATAATAATATATATATATTATATATTTTAATTTAAGTTATTACGTAGGTAATTTACTATTTAAAGTATTTAAATTTTATTTATCTGAAAACCAGCGTTGGACGTTTTGGCGTCTAGCATAATGCTGAGATCGTGACCCATTCGGCATGGGCATTTAATTTAGTACCTAGTTTTACATTATATGTATTGTTTTCTCTGCTCGTGATTATGCCCATTTGCTGAATAAACGTTTTTTCTTTCTTTCTTTCTTTCTTATTTCTGGTGTAAAATTAGGTACTAGGCCGTGCGGATAATGGTATTGAAAATGTCGCCAGAACTATTTGCTTCTCGCTCGCACACATTGTCTTTGATGTATCTCGTCCCTACTCGCGCCTACAAGTTATATGAGGAGACGCCATTCTCAATCCCATTCTTTATCCGCACGGGTAGTAGTGTATCTACAATTTAAAAGCGTAAAAAAAGAATATTAATGTAATTAACTAAAAGTATACCTAAATTGTTAAAAATTGATTAAGTAGGGCAGGCGCAGCGGCGGAATCAGCCGAGGCCCTCAAAAGGCGCAAATATAGTACAGTAGTAGTAGTAAAAATTAGTTTGATTAAACTAAGTTCATAACACCTATTAGCTCTCAACATAACGCCCTGCGATTGCAAGAAATCCATCGGAGCGCGCACGCGCACGTTTGTTTCTTTACTTTCTTTACAAGCAATAATATATGTTATTACTAAGGGTGGACCACCTTTAGTAATAACATATATTTTTTACTATTTTTCCCGTCAATAAAAATGGATGTCTAGTTTCACCCAATTTCATTAATGTAGGTAGGTAAGTACACTTGATGGAGTCACATTGTGTACCTACTACCTATACCTATCCATAAAACAAGTCGAAAACCTATCTATATTTTTTAGAGTCTCGAAGCTCCTAAGACACATCTGACTTAAATATGTACTCGCACTCAGTAGGTACAAATAATATTAAACCTGACTAGTAAGTCAGACGTCTCCCATTCGAACTAATTATCGCTAGCTCCGTGCCTCGAAGAGCACGTAAAACCTTCGGCCCTACGCCTAATATCTCTAAGGTCGTATCGGATCCGCATTCTGCACCTGTGTTTGTGCACATACCTACTTTATACAATTTCATGCGCAATGTTTCGCCGCCGTCGCAGGAGATCTACTAACAAATTTCTAGTTTAGGTAATTTCGAAGTCGTGCTAATAAGAAAATAATTAGATAACCATGGATATGGAAGATAGTCTGACTTGGAGGAACGTGAACATAAGGGAAACATGAAGGTATAAAACAAGTACAAAGTTATCGGAAATGCAAGTTTATTACTTTAAAAGCATAGTCTTCACGTTAAAATCACTGATAAATTCCTCTCACTCTTCTCTCAAATTCCTCATGAATATTATGTACCTATGTATCGACAATCGTGTGCGACAAAATTGAACGTTGTGTGAAGATGGCGCATCCCGAACTACGCGACGTCACGACACGAGCGACTCTAACGCAGTGGCGACACCTCACACTCACACTCACACTAGTGAGTATGAGTAGTGAAGTAGTGATGCGACACTAAAGTAGCGTCTCGCTCGCTCGCGCCGCCACGCCGCGCTGACAGTAAAGGCAACTGAAACTGGTCGTGAATTCGTGACACTAATTCTTGGTCCGCCCATGCGGCGAGCGTTCCTGCGCGATAACTAACAAAGCGACTTCATACAAACAGTATAAGTTGCCCGTACTGTTGTTGTATAACAAGCTAAAACATTCACACCGAACAGTTCGGGAGCGCACTCCGGTGTACATACATATAGCATTATTACAAAATAAACTCTATATATACATCTAGATACAATCCAATATAAATAAGTTAAGTCGTTCTCTCTTCACATACATAACATTGAAATTGAAAGCTGGCATTGCTTATATAATTATATGAGTTACTAAATAAGTAGTCTCGTGATATCATTTTACAAATGGTAATCGATGGAGTGTCCGTCCCGAGCCGCGCCTGCCGCGTTCACGACGACCGCGACGCGACAGACTAGCTCGATGATGGACATCTTTACATTGTGTAAAGTAAATATATCAAATTTTAGATATTCTAAAAATGATTAAGTTCAGGACCGACTAAGTTAAAGGGTCGCACGTACAATATCTAAGTAGAATATGAAACTTGTTGCAATTGACAGTAATATAGAGCGGTGCTGGAGACCTGCTCGAGCTCGGCACACAAGTGTCAACTATCAGATGTTCACATTGCGTTCTCGTAATGACAACGTTTGGTATGTACCATACCTCGATCTAATTTCTTATTAGACATATATTTCTAAAACGTCCGTTTTTGCTTTGATATAATTAGGTATATCTTGTAATTAAAATCGTCTAAATACCAACTAAATTTATTTCGAAAGGTTTTTATTGTGTAATCTTTATTTCTTATAATAATGGCAGTACCTACCTAATTATGTTAAATCAGATTTGGAAAACGATAGGTCCATAATAACCTTTAATGTTGATAATTTAATGTGTTTAAAGCTAACCGCACGTCGGCTGCTAACGCTTGAGCAACGAGACGCTTTTCTCCATTTTGTATTATTCCGCTTATGAACGGCAGCTAGCGATCGCGTCGCACGTTTTTCTCGCGGCTCGGCTTTCGCATCTATAATAAGTTTCTGAAGCGATAATAGTCAACGTGCGATAATGTCCGAGTTCCTGTGTTGCCAACACCCGCGGCTCTCGCGAGGACAGCACTCACGCAGCCACACACTATTGTGACGTCGCGTCATTACTGTGTAAGCAGCACTCCTCGTAATGGTAACAAATTAGGCATATCAATTGTATGTTAGCTATCTATTCTTATCGTACCTTATCATATACAAGTTATCTCGTAAGCCGTCAAAATGCTCAATGAAAAAAATACAATACTTCGAATATAATAATTTCATCTATATTGCAACCAAAAAATAATATCTGCCTAGAATAAAATTAAAAACAACGACGTAATTATAAACGAGTGCACGAAGAATGCACTCTCTCACACACACACACACACACACACCCTAACACTCACCCTCACGCACATAGAGGACAACAGTCAGTGACACAGCTCAAACGTCACGCGACGCGGCGACGTGATCGACACGACACCTAAAGGTAACCGATACCTCTTCGCTTTTAACTTTGTATTATTTATGACCCTGAACAACGTTTGTATGAAAATAAAAACATTGTAGACAGCCGACGAGAAGCCCCGTCTAATACCGGGCCTGCGTCGCCTGCGTGGCTGGTACAAACAGCACAAGAGGGCGGCGCGTGCTATAACATATTTTTTGGCTAATTTGTTGAGTTTTGGTCAAAGCCGTAGAAATAAATGTTGTTCAGAATCATGATACGAATTTCGTAGGTACTGAGAGTTTTCGGGTATTTTTCCAATATCCATACAGAACCGTAAAGCCGGGTCTCTCTCTGGGGCAGTAGTGTTATACATATAGCTTCTAATAGCCTAAAAGGATGGCCACACAAAAACAGGCACACACGTTATCCAGAAGTACACAACATGTTCGTATCTCGTGTTTTATGTAGGTATATAATAATCATATAGGGTTACATTTTTAGCGCAGCAGACCCGGCTTCACGGCCGGACGATTGTAAATAAGGAAAGTATGAGGGCACTAGTCGTGCGTGTCATCGCGAGCTAATATGTTATTACAGTAATCACGGTCCGTGTCGACCGCTGGCTGTGCCGCTGCCCCGTCCCGCGACCCGCGTGCTCTCGCTCCCCACAAGCTACACTTATAGCTACCGATACATGTATAGTCGATATAGTCATCTATGTCCCAACTTAAATCTAAATCAAAATATTTATCTTACATATCGTAATATATTTGGTTCTCACTAAAATAAAATGAATTACACGCGCCCACACATAATCACAATATATAATATAATTATATAGTATCTGTATATATCTCATGTATAAACAAGGCATCGTTACGTCGCGCGCTGCGAGCTGCTGCCGACGGACGTACATGATTGTAATAGACGAGCGCCAGTGTGGAGGTTCCATGAACCGCCGCGCGCCGCGCCGCACTCATTATGCTTATAGTAAATTATATTATTATGTGAAACTCTGTAATATCATCGCTATCGATATCGTATAGTAAGTGCTCTCGAACGCCTTCTCGTAATCTTCGTAAAAATAATAACAACAATGTACTCGCGGCGTCCCTGCCGTCGCTATAAATATATCCTGCACCGAGACACACCACTACCCTTTGCCTTGTGTCAAATGTACGCACACACACACCCTCTAACACATTCACGCACACACGTAACATACTTCCTAAATAATGGTGAACTAATACGACTCACAGAAGTTATTTAATACATTATCAAACTTCACTGGAGCACTAGAGTGCTGCCATGTATTTAGTTAAGCGTTTATATATTGTACATAATTTGTACATTAACCGTTGAATGTGTGCGTGCGTACAGACTACTGACTGGTGTATGAAGCTGCATGTAGTAGGTGTTGCATCCCATTTGCTAGCGCTAAGTGTTAAACTAAACAAATAGTGTTAGAAGAGGCGCGCGCGTCGCTTGAGTTCACTGCGGCGCCACTGCGGCAGGCGGTAGAAGTCCTGCCGCCCGATCTGTAGGATGGCCTCGAACTCCGCGTCCGACAAGTGGCGCTGAAACATAGGTACCAACACTGTAATGTGATGTGACATATCAAGCTACTGTGTGCAGTGGTAACGCGCCGCAACTATTTATGAAGCGACTACATTCCGTAACCAACTTTATCTAAACCATAGTACCATAATATCCGATTTACTACTTTACTATTCCTACTCACCAAAAGTACGGACATCATCTCAAAGTTAAGTCAATGAAAAAATGGGACAGGTTTTAAGTACAGATGAGTTAACAAGAGCTTGTCTGTCAGTAAACTGAGTAGGAGTGGCCGTATTCGCACAATGACGTAAATGAGTGTCAGGGTCGTCACCTCGAGGTTGAGCCGGTCGACGTCGGGCGGCAGGCGGTAGTTGGTGATGAGCAGCAGGTGGTAGGGGTACAGCTTGGCGGGCTCGTGCAGCAGGTGCGACGTGGCCATGTTGGGCAGCGAGCGCCGCACCGGGCCCCCGCCCGCGCCCGCGCCCAGCGCGCCGCGCCCCGCGCCCGCCGCGCCGCGCGCCGCGCCGCCGTCCGTCGTCTGCGGGGGCGAGGGCTGATCACTGGGCCAAGGCTATTAATGAACTCCTGACCAACACTGCCAGTACTTACCACAGCACTTCGATCCACATCGGTTATGGAGCCGGCAGATACTGAAAATTACAACAGTACATTATTTACGATATTCGATAACGTAACTAACGCAAAAGGCAATTAAAACGCCTATTATTACAAGCTAAGCGCGCATGCGGGGACCGAGCGGCAACTAACACAGAAGTATGAGAGTAGTTCGGGCGCCGCCCGGCCGGTGGGTGTCGTTTCGCGAGTGATTGCTTTCAATGAGTACGGTGCCGAGCCGACTGAAGTGTGAATGCCTACAGCCTACTGCTACGCCATGGAAGGTTGCCACCAAACTTACTTGAGAGATCTGTAAAGGTGCTTTCTGCTCATAAAATATGTAAGTATGACATTATTACTCTCAATTTTTTATTTACAATGAAATTCGAATTAGAGATTCATTGTAATGCAACACCTAGTGAATATTAATAAATTAGACTAAACATAGTGAGTACATAAGCGTGTAGGGAAGCTCAGCTCCCCACGTGTGGCTCTCGCTAGCACACCCACAGCGGAACATGTACCCACAATGAAATTATGCCATTCTGATAGTGCACAAACTTCAGCCTTGTGCCTAAAGAACGTGTGCTAGCATACTTTGTAACTTTGGAAGTTACATCCCAAATCCCAATCCCAATTTATTTTGCGAATATGGGTAGTACATAATAGTGGTGTTAAGGTTTTTACAATTTGTAAAAAAAGCATTAAAAGATACAAGAGGGGTTTGGTGAAATCGCTGCAGCATTTAATATTCTTGCTGCGGCATAATGCTGAGATGACTACCTTTTTTTGGCCTCGTACAAGTAACATGGTTGTACCTATACCTATTATGTTCTATTGTATTTGCCTGTGCGAGACCGAAATAAACTGTTTCTTTCTTTTTCTTTCTAAATACGAAAGTTGAAATGTTCACGCGTCAGTATACCCACTAAATAAACAATTAAACACCCATTATTAGTATGGTATTGTTAATCGTTTGATGCAATATTATTGAGCACAATAGTATAGGCACTAAATCGTATTCATAATACACGTAGGTACCAAGTTTGTAGCTTAAACCGGTAAAGACGAGGATGCTAGCGTGAATGTCATGAACGTCAAAGCGCCAGCGAGCGTAGCACGAGATCTGTTCTTTGAGCAAATTACGCACTACAGTTTGGCATGGTCAGAACTGCATAATTCCATGGTAAGTATGCTAGCGTGAACCACACCTCTCCGTGATGTAGGCATCGAGCGGTAGGGAAATAAACCAAATATACAATGTGATACGATACGATTGATTATAAATTTTAATTATGAACAGTGTGATCTATACACGCGGCACCACCACGGAAGTTCATTGCAATACATTCATTTTAAAAAGCTATTAGCGGCCCCGCGGCGTGGCATGGCTGTGTGTGGATGTGTCACTTGTGTGTGAATGCCGATGATGTTGGCAAGTAACTTAAATAATATAAAAGAGTCTAGGCTAAACCTGACAAACGTGCCCCAGTCAGCAACGTGCCCCACTAGTGGTATCGATATACATTTATATTTTTAATACGATTATATTCACACTGAACAGATTAGTGCTTGTTTTATTTTACTTCCATAGTACTTTTTCTTTTTGTCTTTTCAGACAAGTCGCGTTATGACAAGTAACAGTACAAACTGTGCAATAGAATGGCGTAAAGATACAATCAGGTGGAAAGTGTTATGGGGGGGAGGAAGGCACATTCAACAGTCGATGTGATATAATGTGCCCCATCGAGGTTAAATGTATTTTAGTAAACTTAAGGATAAATTATTTATTTATTAAAATTATTTTATACATATAATAGGGGCGTGGGGCACATTAACCAGGTTTAGCCTAGTAATATGATGCATGGCGCATGGCATGGGGTATGACGGCGGCAAGCGGAGGCTACTTACTGCAGAGCTCCGTCCGCACTGCGCGCACAACACACAACGACACAGCGCCCGTCAGTTTACATTATAAACATACGCATCACTACAAGTATTATGACGGGAGTGTTGTCATTACACATCATTACAGGCGACGTTGTTCTGTGCACTAAACTGAGGCACACATCACGTTGGGGTCGAACATTTTGACTTCGATCGATCGAGGCGCCTGTAGCGATCGATTCATAACACAAGTATAATATTATGCTGGCATTCAGATATCTATGATGGGACATCGAAGTAACTTATACATACCGAAATTATGTTTGAGATCTAAGATCACCAAGCCGGTTTATCGTTCTTATGACGGGATTTTAATATTAATATTAGTATTCATCATTGAGCCTTCTATCTAGCGATGGCTTTGATAATCTCTATAAAAATAAAAGTTAGTGTGTGCATGCAAATCATCATGAACTATGTGTGTTACATTACACGTTCCACTCGTCAGTGCCCACGTGGCCCACCTGAGGTGGCTAGTATTACACAGTGAAATCCGTGATGCGACGACAAAATACATGTTTAATATAATATTCGTACCTACATGGTGTTCTAAATATAAATACACAACTAAACTGTAAAGTGACTCTGTGAGCAAAGGTGTGAGACAAAAACAAAGTGGCTATCACTTACTCGGAGTAGCACTGAACAACAACAGAATAAGATAATACAATCACCAAAGTTTTCATAAGTAAGAACTAAAGGTTTAGTGAGTGTAACTGTGTGAGTGTGTTGTGTGTGTATGGTAGCAAAGGGTTGTTATTGTTATTGGATCGCATAAAAGATTAAATTTTTTATAATTTAATTACAAGTGCATAGTTTTGATACGGATGGGATTGATTGATCAGTTGTTTTTTCAAATTTTCTAATTAAATCATTACATGTATAGTTTTCACTTTTTCAGACTTTTCCCTATGCTTGTCGTATAAGACATACGATTACTTGCCAAATATTATAGTTCTAGATCAACGGAAACACGTAGGTACATTTTGATTACCTTGAGAGTGTCGAAATATAATACATTATTTGCGGCATAAACGCCCGTTCCTGAGATAAAGACAGACAGACGGACGGACAACAAAGTCATCCTATAAGGGTTCCGTTTTTTCCTTTAAGGTACGGAACCCTAAAAAATATAACAAGTACAATTTATGACAGCTAAACCATTATGACTAAGTACATAATTGTTATGCCGAAAAAAATATGCCGAACATTTTATGACAATGGGAATCAGGGCAATCAATATAATTTGAACGAAGAGGACACCGTAGCAAAGACCAACAGTCATATTGAACACATATCTACACATAACGAGTGGTCTGACTTTTGTTGCCAACGGTACATCGGGTCACCTGACAACGCTTCGATTGAAACTGTCGAAACTACAGCGATTGACTGCAGACTATTCTTAACTAGGTACATGTTAGTTCCAGTAAAAAAATATATAATGTTGTACCTACGAACATTGCAGAGCGGACCTGGTTCTTTATCTAATTAGTGACTTGACAAGTAATGTGTAGTGTCCAACATCCTAAACGGATACTTACTGTCTGACTTGCCGCTGCTGAAGTCCGTGCTATGCGTCTTGTCTCCCATTCCGCTGAATGTGAAGTCGCCCTACAATACATACATACATACGCACCGTCAGTTAATGACAATTAAACATTAAGCATTCCAATACATACAACATAGCTCACAATTAAACATATATTACTAAGTTCAAGAGATCTTCAATAAGTTTGATACGCAAGCCTATGCCGAGCAACTCTGTCTGGTGCACTCATTGATGCTGTCACAGACAGGCGTTATGGGATGTTAAAACATATACAATGCACCAAATATCTATGGATATTTGTCCTGTGTAGGAATCGAACCTACAACACCTAGAACTAAAAGTAATTGCTTAACCACTAACGGCAATTGTGTCGTATAGGTATTTCTTACTCAGTCGTTTCGTAGAGGCGTTTCGTGTTCAGCAATGGGCAACGCACGACATCAGTATAACTGGCGTAAATACATCACCATTTTTATAATTATTATTCGCATTATAAATAATTTATAATGTGAACACTAAATATCCCTACGCCTTAAGAACTGGCGTACCTTATCTGTAGTCCTGAGTTATTATTAATTCACTTTTTAATCAATTAATACAGTAGAAGCCACTAGCATAATTTGTTTGTTTCCAACATAACTACGTAAATGTGTCAGGCATAAAGAAGACCTCTTAAACATTGTCACTCACCTGTGTGATTTATATTTTTGCGCAGATGTTTCTCAGATGTTAATTTAAAGCAATCTAAGTTGACTTTAGATTATATTTTTCAAACCAATGTCTAATAAAACTTTGGTTCACCTTCATTTTGACAATACAACATAATATATCTTACCTTACGTATTCGTTCGTATTATAATACATTTCCAATAAGTTGACCAAATATAATTCGGTTTAGTCACGTTGATAACACTGGGGGAAAATGTCAACAAAGACCTGTCGTCATCATATTGAAAATTGAAATGTCAATAATTATTTGTCTAATTTAATATTTATCAATCGGAGAATATGGTAAAATAATTACATTTCACAGGAATTTGTTTCCACTTAATCCAGCGCTTAGAACACGAATAGACGACAAACAGAAGACATGAGAGCCGATTGTAGCGGCGCATGGCGTACTCACGGCGGTGGACGACGAGAAGGTGTGCGAGCGCGGCGCCAGCCCGTAGCCCGGCCGCGGCACCGCGCGCAGCGACGACACCACTGCAAGCAGCCGCGTCAGTGCCAGCCCCGCCCGCCCTGCCCCCCTAGCCCCGCCCCCTAGCCCAGCCTAGCCTGCGTGTGTGGTGTGTGTAACGTGTAGTACTCACGTGCTGGCGGCGGCCGAGCGCGGCGGGCAGCGTGCTGGAGCGCAGGCCGTAGCCGGGCCGCGGCGCGCCGTGCATCGCTACGTACAAGCACACATAGTACGCCAGCCACACCACTACTAGCGCGGACTGCAGCGCGCCACACTTTGGGACGCGCTGGACCATGCAGATACTATTTATTTAAATTTGTTCTAGTCATCTGCATGGAACGTATTTCGTTTTAATGAGAACTTATGTAACAATTGTCTACACGTGTAGTGGTGTTGGTGCGCAGGTCAGTCCACATATATAACAACATCAACAGTGATGCACAGACAAACGTGCCTACTTGCAACTAGGAGAGTAAAGCTGGGTCCACACCACCGGGGCAACATTTTGCGGTATTGTAGAATGTTTAAAGACACATTGTAACATCTGTGGCAGATTTCTTTCACGCACAGGATTATTTAGAAATCAATCATTATGAGGAATCTGCTACGTTGATACTCATAAAAGATAGCCTCTTGTAGCATGCAACAAGACGTCCCATGCCACATGATACAGTAGGTAGTTACGACACTATGTAGCCCATGTTGCCTCAATATTGCCCCGGCCTGAACACAACTTGACATGCAGCTATTTTTATAAATAAAATGTAGTTTCATATTCTTTAAATACAGCTCTTATTTATCTTGCATAACTATTCAATATTGTTATCGTATTCACCTTTATACGTATTACATATTTATTTTGAATCGACAAGGCATACCTGCAAATTTTTAATAATAGTAATATTGCAAGTTAAATAGAAGCTTGAAAGATATAAAGCTAAATTGTAAAGTTGACTGTAGGTACATTAATTCTTTTTCTGTACTTTACACCCACACGGTTCATTATCGAAAATCTTAGTTCAAATAAATATTAATTGAATGTTGATATTTTTAATATTCCATTAACGTTTACAACGTCGTTGTCAGGCAATACGTTACTATTGCCATAATTACAAACTGTGTGAGTGTATCGTAGTCATGCCGCCATGCTTGTCGACATCTGCAACGTAACATTATATATAGATAACGTAACGAACAACCCGCTCATTCGTCATTCGCGTATTATAAATGCAAAAAATGGTGCTGATTCTCGCGTACATACCGCTAAACTAATTTTACTCTGACTATATCTATTTCTAATAAACACCATTGAAAAAGGACAGTAAATTGAACTATCAAATTAGTGCTGTCAAATTAGTCTAGGCCCTTAGAATTGAGCTGAATTAGTAAAATTCTCGTTGATATCACGATTGGCGATCGATCACAATATTTCTATGATCACAAATGAACTAGTTTGACCGCTCTAAGAACCTTCTTCCCTTTTCTAATGATCTCTGTTAGAAAGAGAAATTTAGTTTAGAGCGTGTGCCAGAGAATTAGCACCAATATCACATACATACATAATTAAATTATAAAGCTTATAATTACATACTTAAATAACTATGGCATAAATATAATAACATTTAAGCAATTTATAGATCTAATGAAAAGTAGAGAATGTTAATTTATGGAGTCAAATTTAATAGAGTAGTAGTAGTATAGAGTCAGGTTTAATGATGTATTTCCGAGATCATGCACCACATTAGTAATTTAGCTATGATTTTATTAGAGATAACACTATACGTATAAGTATGATGTTATTTGTTTGCTATCGAAACGATAACAAGAAGTATGATGTTGGAATAATTAAATAATGTCGAGCTGAGTGCATTTGTGCGGAGAGTACAAGTCAAAGCAGGGCACCACACCATGACCACAGTTACACAGACTGTACAGCTGTAGAACGAGCGCATGCACTACATGAGGTGATCCATGGTTGGCTCACGATGGAAAATCTAAGCATTCAAGGTAGAGATATTTCTTCGTATCGTTGGAATTTTGATATTAAGAAATCGTGCATGACTTTTTTTCAATAAAACTAAACAGAAGTAAAGATTTTTTTTGATAAATATCAAGAACAAATATAAAACAATGCACATACTTCGAGATTTTTTAATAGTATTTTTACAGGTAATTAATGATATATTTGTACGGCTACAGGTAAATTTGAGAGAAATGATAAACGATAAAAAATAATTAAATTAATGATATTAATTGAATATAAGAAATGAAAGATCCAATCGTTGGGGTAAATAAATACTACAGCTACTCGTCGGCGTTCAACACAAGCAGACACACATAGGAAGTGACAGAGCTCTCACCTGCTGCCCGCGGCGCCGCGCTCCAGATCCAGCACGAGCAGTGTAGCACTAGCACAAACGCGGCACCGTGCACTGGTGCCCGCCGCGGCAACACTCAACTCTCTCAATAACGAGTTATTTCTAAACTTGTGAACGTTTGTGCTAGTGTTTCATGGTTACGTTAAATGTATTAATATAAATTATTCTATGGCATGTAAGACGAAGCGTTGAATACTGTATCAAAGAGCTTGTAATACTCACGGAAATAAATTAAATATTTAATAAATTACAAGCGAGAGTTTCAAACTACAGAATATGGACGTCATTCTCGACGACACGACAGATACTAATGCATTGCATTTTCAACTCTATTTCGTCACAATAACGTCGAGAAAGACTCAAGTAATAGTTGGTGTTGACTCACCATCGTCAGTGTAATATATGTACGATTGTACTGCAACAGATCGAACGGTATGTATGTATTATGTATTCACTGAAGCGCAAATGACATTACAAAAAAAATATCTCTGCAACAACGTTAACATGTTTATGACCTGCTTTGTAGAAAGGCAAAACTGTTATTTTGTACACTATCAGGCGTAGCCTTTCTAATAGTTCAATTTTTTCTGGAATGGATTTAATTTACATGACTATAAAGGTGATATTTGCGCAAGTGTGAGTATTAATTAATTTGATTGGCATAGACAATCAATACGACACAATAATGACGCTCTGTCTTTCATACACATAGCAAGAAACACTCAAATTCATTGCAAAGTATTGTATTTATCTTTACATGTTTAAACAATCGTATAGAATAGGTTTTAATAAATGTTAAGTCGATGCTCAAGCTCGCATTTTAAGATTTGATTTAAAAAAAGTGAAATCCCAAATTGAAACCTAGTCTTAAATCTAAATACAAGCTTGGGCATCGTCCTGACTCCTGGCACTTGAGTTTTAAACATTTAAATATTACTTTATTATCTATGCATTTGAGTGTTTAATTGATGAGCGTGGTATGTTATCATAAGATATGATTGTTAGGTGTTACTGTGAGCACGTTGCCACCACTGAGCTGTTAGTTACGACCACGAGGCGACACAGCACCGCACAGCGTTAGTTAGAGATGTTAGCAAGCCGCTGGGGCCTGCGGTGTGTTCAGCGAGAGTAAGTAGATTGACATGTAGCTGATGATAAAGTGCTTTGACTTAAGATCCCATGAAGTAATTAATCACAATCCCATAAGTAATAGTATCATCGTTCACCGGTGCTTCACAAAATATAAGGAGTGCATTTCCATTGTAATAACAATATAGAATACTTGATTTACATAGGTACATGACTTAAATCACTTTATAATGAATGCCGACGCGATTCCAGGAAACAATTTAAAATACACTCCAATATTATGAGGGCCGTACCACACTGACATATTTATATATTTTAGGTAGGTGCATACATTGTGTTTCCTTCAGAGTAAAAGGCACCGTACACTATCCAGCGCGGACGCCGAGCAGGGAATTGGAACAGGAACAGCGCATCGTTAGAAATGAATAGATGCGATTTGTCTACTCACTAGTAGAGCGCTATCGTCCTGGCGGATACTGTAAAGGACCTTTCGACAATGAAGTTACATTTAAAACTTGAGATCCTCCGAACAGTACTTTCACTTAATTTTCCAATTTTATGAGCTAATAGTTCGGTGAAGTGATTGCAATGAAGTGTATAAGCTATGCATATGAGTGTAATACGAGCCGCAGCACCGGAGGCGATAACGTCATGACGCAGGGGCGGGCGGGCGATATACTACATACACAGGTACAGGAGAACCACTCGTGATGACGCGTGATAACATAAGTATATCAGTCAATTAACAATGGAATTTGTAGGTTTTGTATCTTCGAAAAGTAATGTAGTTATTATAAAGACGTTGTACGTTACGCGGATCGAGTCCAACTTGCATAAAACAAGGCTCAACTTTGCCTTGACAGCAGACAGCAGCTATACAAATGAGAAGATAGTTATCACGTGTTGTAAGGATTGCTCCTCCAGTACCACATTATTTTTAGTTTTTATTATAGCAAAGTCCACTTAGTGGTAATAATAATTACAGCATCAGCTAGATCAGTGATTCTTACTTTTTAATAGTATACAGGTTGAAGGAATCTAATTCAGATTACGATACATATTACGTAAGAACTTAATTTGTTACCGCTTGCGCGTCAGGCGCGCCACACACCAAAACTACTGTCGCCCATCATACATTGTCCTATATCTTGCTACATACTGTTTTACTTAGTAGATTAATAAAATTAGCGTAGGTATTACCACAATAATATCAGTGCGATTATTATTTCGTATGAAACAAAAAAAAATATTTTGTTATGTGGCGCGCCTTACTCTTAACTTTTTGACGTCAATTTAGCGCATGCGTAATGCACTTTATCGGTATTTAAGACGAGTACAAACACTTGAAATATGGATTGAAACGAGTATTGACATTTGACATCAATAGATTTGACCCATTTGGCATAATTATGGTCTATGGTCTTTTGCGTCAACTAACACGCACTGGGTGAATGCATGACCTAATGCTCAACAGCGGATAGCGGATACATTTTGAGGATACGTGAAAAAAGTGCAAATACAAAAGTTGTAGAACTTTTTATTACCTACAACTTTGCCAATTAACTTTTTTCCATAGGACTTGTATAATAGTTTTGTCGAAAATCGAGATAAACTGTTTTTACTATTTAACCCCCCCTCCCTCCCACTTCCCGAAATCAGATTGCCCGTAAATTATTTTTCCTTTAATTTTTATAATATTCTCCTCCTTTTCCAATAGGTTTCATCCTACTATTATTTTTTTCACTTTTTTTATTATTTTTAAAGGCTTCTTCTGCCCTGGGCTATTATTACTAATTTGTTTTTAAAACTATCTTGAACGTGAACAGACTCAAACTCGATTCAGTTATCTTTAATTCAAATGTCAAAAGTCGTCGAGTGTATCAAAAAGTGCATTAGTTAAGCGCTAGTTAAGACTGAAGCTTGAAGTAGTGTGTAACTCACCGTTGTAGGTGGGCACGTGCGAGTGGTCGTGGTCGTGGTCGTGCGAGCTGTGCGAGTAGTAGTGCGCGTCCGCCGTGCGCGTGTCCAGCGAGCGCGACGGCGACGCGCCCACGGGCGACGAGTAGCGCAGGCGCGGCAGCGGCTCGCGCGACGCCGACGGCGTGCTGCGGCACACAAGGACACATACATAGCGCGCCTGTTGTTAAACAGAGCCTAGTACTATAAATATTGTACTCACCGGCTTGCATTTCTTGGGTCTAAATTCTGTCTTTTCCACTGTTGAAGTTTTTCTCGCTCTTTTACTTCTTTGAGGAAAACCTGGAAAACAAAAATTATTCATCATGGATTTGGAAAGCACTCAAAATTAATCTCATTGTCCACAAGGGTATAGTTGTCGTCCTGTTTTTCGCACGTGAGCAAGGTTTACTTTGTCGTTTAACCTACGTGTGCACAATTAACTTTCCCTTTCAGCCCACGCACGTACGGTATACGTGAGTGTACGTACATGGGCGCGACGTGTGTACGTACTTGTGCGATGCCAGTCTCTATCTTAGAGAGCTCGTGTTCTTCTCGCCGCAGCTTGGGATCGATGTCTCCGTTGCCGTTCACTTTGCCGTTCATTTTGCCGTCCGCCTCGTCGTCGCTGTCTGCGACGCCTTTGTATGTGTCCGACCAGCGGCGGCGTCGTTCTGTAACAACAACAATGAACAAAGCGTGACTAATTGGTTACCCCAGCAATTTAATATTATTTACATATCTCTTGCTCTGTAAGTACACCCTTACACCCCTGAATGCCGGGGTGTATGACTATCATTACAGCATAGGTTTTGGAATTTGAAAAAAGAACTGTCATACTCATACTGCACGAAGAATATTTTTAAAAAGTTAATATTTTTTTTCTTGGTATCGATTAATTACTCGAATCGGAATCTAGACAATTTATTTTATAAAGATTTTATTTTAAATATGGAACTATTTGTTTCCACATCGTATGTTAGATGGAATCGATTTAAAAATCAAACTGGCCAGCAAGATTTGACGCGCTTGCGTGCGTGAAAAAAAAAAGGCAGTCTACTAGATTCCTAAAAAGAACGTGACCATATCTCTTACAAATTGTAATAATTTTACTATTAATTTTAATTAAATACACATTTTTTTCTTCTTAATAAATGTTCATTGAAACCTGCTGTCTTGTTGTTTACTTACCTCACAATCGATATGTAAAGCAGAGTATTTATCTCGGGCGTAAGCATCAATTGCATACTCGGGTTAATTAGCGCCTTCGCTTCGCTCAGGCACCAAAAACCTCGTATGCAATTGATGTCATACAGCCCTTGGTTAATAATCTACTATTAATTACATACACCTAAAGCCTTTTTGTAATTGTTAAATAATTTAAACACGAAGTCAAAAAAGGTTGTTGATAAAATCTGTATTAAACATTCTATAGGAATATATAATATCGACAAGCGTCTATTCCTAATTAAAACATGTGTTAGGGAGGGGAGGAGTTGAGGCAGCTAGAGAGGTTCTGTAAATGTAATGAATGCTGACGGTAGCCGATGTGGTCAGTATCATGGTCAACGTGTCGTTGTTACCTGGATCTGTGTAGGGATAAGGCGGCGCGGGAAAGTCGTCTCGCTCTATCTTGGGCTTGGTGCCGGGCGGAGGTTTGAATGCCGCTGGGTAGTGAGACAGCTCGATCGGTTCCTGAGGTTCACATGGTAAAGCGTATTTTATAATGGTCAAATTAATCAGAAACACAAGGCATAGTTATTTCACTATAAGTACTCGATATGGAATCAGGTTTTCATCAGATTGAAGTTGAAATTTTTTTTTATAAAAAGGCGGCAATTTTCACTCTCGATTTTGAATACGATACTTTACTATGTCTTTTGTACTTTATTATGCACACAGACAGTTCATCAACGAACAATAAATAATCTTGGAGACTACTACATAAACAGTGGTTGTACGTGGATGACGTACTGATACCGACTGCAGCTGAATGTTATCGGATGACCGCCAAGATTTAGTTTCTACAAGTTTATAAGACATATAGTCTAAGTGGTATGATTTCACCGAACATTATGCCGGCATCGACAAGGCTTGGCCCGGTGGATGCCAACCAGCCACGACCTAAGTCTTCATCGAGCGCCAAAGAAGCAGCTTGTTGTACACTGCAAGGATTCAACCTAAGTCTCATTGTTATCATTGCGTCGGTTCTGTCGTGTCGGACGTACCTCGTTGTTCATGTGCGGCGACTTGGGGCGCGGCGTCTCGCTGCGGATGGAGTCCACGAGCGCGCGCATGGCGGGCCGCGACGACGCCTTGCTGCCGGGCCGCGACGACGCGCGCGTGGACGCCGACGCTGCCACCAAATAGTTTATGAACAACTTATAGTACTAGCGCGACATTGTTTGTAAGTTGCAATACAAGAGAAGATAGCATAAAAAAATATTATTAAAAAACAAAAAACCTAACTGCTCACTAAATCGATAGAAACTAGTTATAGATAGATCATAGTTCACACAATGTTTACAAACGCAGTCGGAGGCATCCTTAATATTCTTCTGTATTTAGAGAGTGTGAATAAGTTAATGCCTCCTATTTAAATCTTTTCAGTTTGCGTGATTAAAACTGAATAAATCCCACGAAATTGACTTAAGTGCCTACTTATTTTTAGCAATCACATTTTTTTATACAAAATTGCATTCAAACATATTAGTTATACAGGGTTAAATTAAATACACCGACAACCTGAAAAGGGGTCATTAAACTCATCATTATGACCAACTTTTACTACGGGACAAACACTGAATTCGCGAAAAATATATACATATAGGTACGTAATTACCTTTTAAAATCCTTTGTTTTGATCACTACTTGATATATTTTGAAGAATTTGTTTTTTTGAAAGATATTATTTGGCGCCAAAATTCCACCATTTTAATTCTTTTTCGTTCGGTCGTAGGGCTGCAGCGGGCGGAGAAGGTAGTTTGGCTCACTAGTGATGCGGTAGCGTATGTACTCACAGGGCGGGCGGTGGAAGTGCGGCGAGGTGGGCGGGCGGTCGTAGGGCTGCAGCGGGCGGCGCAGGTAGTTGGGCTCGCTGGTGAGGTAGCTGTACGTGGTGATGCGGTGCGGGGAGCAGGCGCCAGCGTCGCGGTACTCGCGCAGCACCAGTCCGGGCGACACCGCTCGGTAGCCGTACTGTCGGTGCAACAGGTCAACAACAATTGGTTTACACCAATCCATGGCGGGCTGGCGTCAGACATTTCTGAACTAAACTCTGACTTTTATCAAGTAATTAAATAATTCCAAGTTTGCAGGCCTAGCGATACAATCATATTATGTATTGTGATTATTTTATACATCAGTCTGTCAATTGATACTATAATATATTATGTATCAATTAACACACACACAAACACTGTACAATCACGTACGTATGTTGTTTAGAATTACACACTGTATAATCGTATGTGTATCGATTGGCACACTACATAATCACAGCTGCATCAATTAGCACATCGTATAATCATAATATGTTCGTATCGATTGGTACACTGTATAATCATATATGTATCGATTACGGGATTGGCACATTTTATAATCAAATATGTATCGATTGATATTCTGTATAAACAATCTGTAAAATAACTTATTATCATATCTCTAGACATTATAAATGTCAAATTATATTAAATCTTTGACTCCCGCAAAGACGCTGGCGTCCAGTAACAATTAATTTCCTTTTATGTCTCATTTATCGGAATTGAAATATATTTTTCAAAAATTGTTAATTTATGTAGGTGTCTAAATTCAAATTTACTGAGTTCATGTGTCAAAAAATAATATATAATCATTATAGTGTAATATGCTTCTGTAAATGCAATCAACACATCCACATGCGCAGGCGTCGTGCGCGACGTAACATAATATTACATAAACAAATAACAACGAAAATAACAACAAAAAACAAACCAACAACAAAAAAATACTTAAACATGTCAATGTGTCAACTGAAATTAATATTAAAAGTATGCTCTTGACGTAAACATTTTAATTTTAAAAGATTTTATTTTTTTGGCAATTTATAATATTCACCCTTCTAACTGAATCTTAAGTTAATAAGTAAATCTTGAAAGTTACATGTAACAGTATCTATTGAAGTACAGTTAGTAGGTACGAGTACATGTTGGAGAAGCAAAGTACAAGAAAATTAATTGTTAAGTAATGAAAATTAAATTTGAGAGTCAAAGGCATTCCGACTCGCAGAAAACGTTCAAGAGCATACAAAAATAAAATAAAAGAAAAAAAAAGTGACGGACCTTCCTGGTCAAGCTACTGTAGGGGCTGCAGTAGGAGCCGTTGACGCTGGGCGTGCGCGACCGCAGCGAGAACTGCCGACAACAAGCGCGGTCAGCGGGCCGAGCCGCGATGCAGCCCCGGCCAAAGGCTGCATCGCGGCTCGCCTGCTGCCGCCCGCCACGAGCCAGCTAGCACTCGCTAAGTCGGCTCGTGGCGGGCCACTCTTATGCATATCTAGAAAATCATAACTCACGTCAATTACAAACATGGTTTATTATTTTCAATCACATTAATTAATCTACATACGAGAACATAATTGTCTTGCCTTTGATAGCTGTATGATACAATCATTTAAAATTGAAAAACAAAACAATTTTAATAAAGTCTCGGAAATAAAGTATCAAATACAAGACATAGGTACAGGGTGTACATGAGTGGAGTGCACATTGATGTTACAGATGTTACATTGGTGCGGGTCGGGGTCTCGGGGACATTTTAATCAAAATCCACAAATCATGCGCACTCCAATCATTCGCATCCTGTATACCAAAATGTTATAAATCAGAAAGTGCTTTATAATACAACTGTTTATTTGAGCTTTGGCCGTTTTATGACAACTGCATTCAATATTGACACAATTATGGAATTACATTATTTTCGACAAGGTTCGAAAAATGTGCAATTTATCAGGTATCATAAATTAGTGTCTTACTAAGATACTGAAAATAAAAGAGAATATATATAGAATAATAAAAGAGAAGCTTAAAAAATTTAGGGTTGACTTGCATTAGGTCTGTTTGGACCTAGAACAGAGTATAAATAATTATATAGAAGTATCATAGTGTCTGCAATTTGACGGCTCAAAGGGTTTTATGGTTGTGTGCGTGGACAGAGGCGAGTGAACACTACGCGACAATATCTACTACAAAGGTGCAACAACACAACTACATGATCATCTACACAACATCTAATATTTCTATACACATGTTATATTTACATCAAGGGTCTGCTTGCAATGTGGGGTTGGGTTGCTTTCGAATGAGCTTGAAAGTGTATCTTAGAAAATATTTCTAACTGTGCTGTGTAGTGCTTAGAAACCACTGTGTGTGTGTGTGTGTGTGTCACCTGCAAGTCAGCGGAGGCGCGGTCGTGCGCCGCGGAGTCGGTGTTGTCCAGGTCGTTGGGGTCGAGGGGCGCGGGGCCGCAGCGCGGGTGCCAGATGGCGGCGCCCTGCAGGAACATCTCCTCGCCGTCTCCGAAGGGGTCGCCGCACTTGCTGCAGCGCGCGCAAGTTGGGTGGAAGTGATGGTTGTCTCCCGCCTGTACACATCGTCCGTGTTAGCCTCCCGGCGCGCCGCGGACGGGCCGGGCCGGCCGTGCTTACCTGCAGCACCTTGCCGGAGATGTAGCGCTGGCAGTAGGCGCAGCGCACGCCGTACAGGCGCTGGTAGTCGCGCTCGCAGTACGGCACGCCGTCGCGGCCCATGTACTCGCCCTGCAGCACGGCGCCGCACGAGCCGCACGCGAAGCACCACGTGTGCCACTGCCTGCGTCACGACACGTTATACGACTGCACTACGGTGCATGCAGTGCATCAACAACAAGTCAACGGCCAATGGAATGTCATTAAGTATGTCAATTTGATGACACGGTTGGCGTAGCGGTTATACGATTCGTTTTCTGCGTTTGGAGTTGCGGGGTCGTTTATCGCATCGACAAATATTTGTGACGATACAAATAATATAATTGTTCAGTTTTGAATATATGGGGGCTTTGTGAAATTATATTTTAAGTGCACTCACGATACAAGACAAAATCTAAGTGAGCTAGGTAAGTAAGATTATAATAAAAGCCTTCAGAACACATCAACGAAGTAAAAAAATATGTTTGTGAATTTTTATTGCAAGAATGTCTTGACTTCCATACGAAAGTTGAATATGTATAATAGCAACGTGAGCCTAATCAGATCGTAAAGTTGCTTTTTAATAAAAAAATTAACTAATTATGTTAATAATTATGTTAATAGATATAGTTAGACTCACCTGTCTAGCGCTACGAGCGCCTGCCCTTCTGATAACTCTTGCCCGCAGCCCGCACAATCTGAAAAAAAAAAAACAACGATTTCATTATTTCACTCATATATTTACGACGAATGCTTAACCACGCAATGCGAGCTATACGATATCTACAAAATAAAAAAAAGACACAGAAGATGCGCTCGAAATAAAGCGGAGCAAAAGGAATATACTACTTTTTAATTTCAATTTATTCAATAACAATAATATTGTATTCGAATTTAACATGCTCAAAAATATTATAACTAAATAACTAATAAAATCCATGCAACAATAAAAACATTTAAATCATTAAATATAAATAAATTTAAATTAAATCAATTATTCATAACCAACAATTCAAATTATGCATTATATATCATCTACAGAATAGCAACATCTTTCCAATAGGAATGCCTTGAGCCTGTCTTTGAAAGAACCTGTATGCACTACGCTTTTTAATTCAAGAGGCAACTTATTAAATATTTGAACAGCCTGATATTGCGGACTATGTTTTACTATGTCTAAAAGTGGATATTTCATTTTTGAAGTGTTTCCTACGTGTATTTTCCCTTACCAACCGTTCTTCATCTGTTTCATATTTATGTAGATGCTTTTTGAATGTGGAAGTCTTTAAGGTCTTTACTTTACTTTACTTAAAGTCTTACTGGAAGTCTTTAAATAAATCCAAACATTTATATGTATTAGGTAAACGACATACAGTCTTTCACCATAAAACACTAATAGCTTTGATCTCGTGCCAATATGATTTATTTAATTTGCTTCGACGTCGTATGGTACGGTACGCGAGCACGGGTAAGTTATTGTTTGGAGCGGTTCTTCTGTATGTATGTGTGTATTGCGGCGCTGAGCGACAATGTCAGGGTCGCTCACGGGTCACGGCTCAAGGTGAAGGCTCGTGTTCTTAGGACGAAAGTAGAAAGTGTTCGCGAAACCATTACAACCACATTGAAATCCTTCGACACGGAATGCAGTTCCTTAGTTGTTCTAGCAAACTCGACGACCTGTTCTCTTAGTACGACTACGAACAATAGTTCCATTTACCGATATTTAGCCATTATGACACATTTTGAGATACATAGTTATGGGTATTTCTATTGACCCACTAATGATCATCATGGTTGCAATTAATGGGCCGACCTCGAATAACTTGTACATGTAATTGCGGTAGTCGATCACTAAGCAGAAGCACATACCGTTCTGGTCGTGGTCGTTGCTGGCGGCGGGCGCGGCGGGCGCGGCGGGCGACGCGGGCGACGCGAGCGGCGCGGCCAGCGGCGCGGGCGCGGCGCGCGCCGTCTGCCGCTGCGGCGCCGCCACGCAGCCCGAGCACACCACCTCGGCGCCCGTGTACGTCACCTTCTCGCCCGAAGGAAAAGCGCGTCTGTGGGGGACCATCATATCGATCTACTTAAAACATTATCATACATCATCTGCTACTCGAGTTTTGTCTGGTTCACTAGTTTCAGACTTCCTTCGCACTATTACGAACCGGCTGCTTCGCCGGCTCGTCATAACAGACGGAAGTGTATATTGACAGAATCATTTATACGAAGCTATAGACTGATCAAGAAAAAAAACCCGGCTTCGACAGTTCAGGTTAGACCACGTTTAGTTCTACTTAGGACTAAATCGGACAGTGTTACTAACGTGATACGTTCTCGGCAATGAATTACTTGAAACGGATTTGAACTAGCTGTATTGCCCTCTGGGAATGTTAGTGTAAAAGATAATAATATCCTCCTGACCGAATTTCGGTCTCAGCGGCCGATCTCAACGGAGATTAGCCAAATACGCAGGATATATTATAGTGCACAAGTATGTGCGCAAACACAGGTGCACTCTCTATTCCCTCACTCTCATAGTCCGATGGGACGGCCTTCCGACACGATCGGAGAAAGATCAGGCGCAGGGCCAACGGCTTTACGTGCTTTCCGAGGCACGGAGTAAGTGATAATTAATTTATAAAACGCACATAACTTTCGAAAAGTCAGAGGTGCGCGCCTTGGGTTTGAACCCGAGACCACTGACTTACCAGTCAACTGTCACAACCACTAGGCTATCACGACTCACAAGTAAAAGATACAGAGTGAGTGGTTCAAGTAAACCTGGCACATGCAACCTACACCAGACTCAAGTTGAAGGTCACGCCTACGTTACGCTTGAGTTGTTGTGATTCCCCAAGTGGTCGCCCGAGTCGCGCGTCTGTTCGCCAACTACTGTTACAAGTATTTAAGACGACGAGCCGCCATCATTTATAATTATAGCTCTACCAGTTGTGTTTTCAAGTTAGTTAATTATCCAACCACGAACAAGTGGTGTCGATACTAATGATATAGGTGTCCACAAATGGATTGCTCCAATGGCAGCAGGCTCCACCTAAGTTATAGAGCGGAGCAAGAAGATGAGCGATGTATGAACGATGCGATGGTAATACGACCCGAGCTGTTCCGGAATTTTTCGTGAGCGTTAACGTTATATACGATCCCATTTAAATGTGTCCTCCTCCTCGGCACCGAATTTTGTTTAACATAGCCAGACTATTCTACTGTAGACAAACAAGCTGTAGGTACTGTAGACTTTGGAGGTATATATTTAGGTAGAGCAGACACTCACTTGCATCGTGCGCACGTGAAGCACTTCTGGTGGTAGGTGTTGCCTAGCGCGGACACGACCTCGCCCTCCACGTACTGGTCGCAGGCGGCGCAGCGCGTGCCGAACGCGCGCTGGTAGTCCTGCGGGCAGTAGTAGTGGCCGTCCTTGCAGAAGAAGCCGCCCTTGGCCAGCGACGCGGCACACGTGCGGCAGGTGAAGCACGCCGTGTGGAAGTACTTGTCCGACACGCGCAGCACTTCGCCGCTGCACTTGCCGCCGCACGACGCGCACACCACCTTGCCTGCAACAACACGCACACACTCAACATCGAGGAACTCCACCTCACACTCACCGCTACCGCTACTAGGTCTTCTTACATGTACCGACCTGACTGACATTTAGTACACGCTAGCGGCATTCCCTAACAGCAGTCAATAAAAAAGCAATCGTAATAAATGGGATGTAATCGCGGAGGTCAAGTGGTTGACTCTAGCGGGTGTGACGGGGCCGGAGTCGGCGGGCGCAGCGCACGCGCACCTTGCTTTCGTTTTTCGTACGATAAGGGGCACACAGACGTAGGTACACTAGGTACACAACTCTTACAATTTGTTCTAGGTATTGTACCTAATTGACGAGTTAGGGAAGCAAATCAATTTGGCTTTGTATAATATGATTAAACATATCTTTCCATAGGCATTTAAATTAAAGATCCAGCTAATCAAAATTAAACCACAATATAAGGAGGTATACCTACTTAAAATTAACAACACGACGAACAATCGACAGTCCTACTTCGAAGTGCGCCCGCCGGCGGCCGGGCATGGCATACAATCAAAGATATTGGAAGGGATACCTACAATAGATACGTCGTCGGACCACTGTGATCGTCCGCGTCGTGGGATTTATACAAATCGATATATTGTAACATTTCATAATCCACGAGGGGTATGCAGCACAGCTAGCAGAGGGTGTGCTGTGCGCTTTGTTCGGCTCCGTGCAGGGGCAAGCTTACTGCTATAAATTGTACCCCACCCAAGAGAGTTACACGTAGGGTTGCCAACCGTACTATAATATTATAGTATTGTACTTTACATATTTTTGACCTGCAACAGTTTTTCAACAGTTTATAGTAGGTAATATACTGTTGAAAAAATATGTAAGTACCAAGTAATTATATTGGTATTTACCTACTTATATTAAATTTAGATGAATGTAGATAACACTAACAGTCTACATGCCTAATATTTGAAAGCCGCGTCACAAAACCGCGTGGAATTCGATTGAAAACGTAAACAAAGCCAGTGCGATTGGAATGATGTAATGTCATAGGTGCCTGCAGTAATTCGCTCGTAGGTAGCACGTAATTGGGTCGCCGCGCGCCGGGTTGCGCCGCCCGACCCGACACTAACGCAGACATTAATTTATTCAACGACACTCGCGGGACTGCGGCACGAATGCACGATAGTAATCTTTAACAAACACATGCAATATTTGCAACGTTCTATTGTGCTCTCCTAGAGTGGCCATGACGTGAGATGTCGCCGCCTCGGCCGGCCGCGCCGGTGCGGTGGTTTAACTGCGTAGCCGTGTAGAGGCTCGTAGCAACCTCGTAGAGTGTAACGCGTGTTATGATTTAATTTCTAGGAAATCCAAAGCTCGTTATTCGTTTTCGTTAGCTTTTTTTTTTGTTTTCGTTAGGTTTCTAAACCGTATTGGTGAAATGTTTGCGGGTAGGTTTACAGTTAAATCCAGATTAAGGACTCCACAATTTGGTTGGGTTGCGGTTGGAAGGAGATGACGGGGGTTTTAATTAAGTTTAGCTACGTTTATGAACTGAACAACTACGTTCCTAATGATTTTTTAAAATAAACTAATTCATAATATACAGCGGTGCAATCACCAGGGGGAGAGAATTAATTGGGTGTAGGACGCCAGTGCGCCCCCGCGGGTGCCCGCGGACTCGACGCCACGCATTCAATGATGTCAGTCCAGGAGCCCCCGAGTCTATCTGGTACGAAGATTAATTCATACTCGCCTATTAAACTGACATCCAATGATCCAATACACATCCATAATTACCTATGCTATACTATACCAGGCATAGATGAATAAAATTAGATTGTTCATACTTAAACCCCAGGATTAGTTACAACAACAGTAAATACTTGTTTAGATGAGATCACGAGAAGGAATCTATGGAATATTTCACTCTATGCATATATCAGATACAGACATCTGACTCAGATAATAATTAACATTAGTTTAAATGCCATCCTAAATATAGTGTATAATTGAAACAAACATCCTTGGGCGGATACTCCGAGCAACTACGTGGTTTGGCAGAGATACTGGTAATAACATGAAATATTTAATGTGCTAGCATTTGTAGTGTCAGTAGGTACCTATAGGTACATCCAGCTGGGTGCAAACTGTCGATGACGGCGAGCGAGTGCGCGTCATTGTACTGGACGGCTTAAACAATAAACATTGTTGACGACGCCTGGCTTGGCCTGCTGCTGCTGTCACAGAAACTATCAAGGAGGCACCATCGCGATGGTAAAAGTAAGATCGCATCTATGTATAGTTGTTGCTGTAGCACCTGTGGCTTCCAAGTCGGCTCGACTGATCAAGTCAAGCAAATAAAATAATCTTATAAACAAAAGTAAAAATTTCATATTTAATGTAATGTGTATATTAGTAGTACTGGTCATTGCAACTGGTTTCTTGCTGGCTGCTAACATAACTCATTCTGAGGCAGACTTAGATTGACATAGTATAATATGTATAAGCACAGTATAAAGAACTCTTCTGTTTTGTGTTGTGTATTACATATTTGTATATGATATTTAGACTGGCATAACAGTGGCACAATTTCAAAGAAGAATTCCTGATGCTAGCCTTACATCAATCACTTAATACGATTTACTCCGCATGCTTGTAATCATCATCAAGCACATGTGAAGTGAAGTGGGTACGTAATCGTGCATATGATTTAGTTGTGTTACTTATTATCAGCGCACGATCGTGTAATGACTTCCAGTGTGGATATGGGGCAGGGAGTGCGCGCCGCTATACATCTTGCGCGCGCGCACACACACGAGCGGAAATAATGCACGCCACATGCTATGCTGCTGTACTATGACTTTGTCTACTGATAATAATGTAAATAGTTATAAATAATATTTATATAATATTATTATTTTCATAAATATGAATCTCATCATCAGGTAAAGATTTCACATTCGGAGTGCTGTAACTAAAGACGTGCCAGCGGTGGCCAGGCACAGAGCGCAGACCCTGGAGGGGCGCGGAAATGACCAAACTAGGACTTTGATTTATGTTAAAAGAGCAACCATGGAGTTTCTTGCCAGATTATTTTCCATGAAGGGTAGGCTGCCCTTGGAACTGGCAACTAGAGTCACTCTTACAATAAATTAATTATTAGAATTTCTACATGAATAAAAATATTTTGATTTTGTTTTGGATCATGTATGGGTGCAGCAGATGCACCGGGCGCTTCAATGGCTAGCTGTGGCACTGCACGTTAGTCACTTCATGATGGAAATAAAACAACACAAAACTCATAAACCGAGTGAAAAATGTTGTTCCGTGTCGTAATTGATGCCAGCTGTTGTTCCGATCAAAGTGAAACTTATGACACACGAAAGAGTTACTGTGTTAGTGGCTCGTGGTGCACATCGCCATCTCCAGCTATCAGCCGAGCGCGATATATACCCGCGTATAGTCAAAAGCGTTTAACTGGAATTCCAGGAGTGTTTGGGAGTTAAATATAGTGCGTCCATTGGCGCTCGGCCAGCGGCTGGAATACCATACGTAGGGCGCTCTATTGAGATAGGTTATCTGTGGCGGCGTGCTAAACTGCGACGAATGCGCCACTTTGTGATACTAACGAGAACTGTCAACTAACATAAAATAAAATCAGGACCTCGATACAGGTAAAATAGAATGTGTTACTGAACAATTAATTGCAATAGACAATCGCACTACGAGGTGCCAACGCGTGCCGTAGACCACCACTGCACCACTTGAGTATAACCGAAACTGCAACTGCAGTTGAGACACAAAAGCTATATGATTATCGTAAGAACTTTGCGAATCAGTCATAGAGAGCCCCGCAATTGACTTCATGTGCAAACTGAGTGCTCTCTTAATCCCGTTAGAAAATCCTTGTATTTGATTTTCTTCTGAATGAATTGTTTTTTTAACCGGACTAAAGCGAGACCTAAAAGGCCACCAGCTAAAACGAACGGACCTTCTGCAGGCGCCAACCGCTGCTAGTGACTAGGGCAGGGTTTCCCAAACTTATCTTTACTGCGACGACGCCTTTGGGAGATCGCCATATTTTTGCGGCACAGTTCGGGAGTAGGGTGTACTTGCTTCGCGATGACATCCGCCGCCGAGGGCGCGGCGCGGCGGCACTCCGCTAATGTGCTCGATTAACCTTAATGTACCTTGTGATTGTGACTAGTTTGCTCCAGTTCGCGGTACACTGCTTCATTATCAAACATTGCTATTTACCTAACCGCTGGCGTGGATAGTTCACTGATGAACAGCGAAAATCTAATAGGTAAGCAATTTATAACTTGCCTTCAATTGCATGGAAAAATAACTACCTACCTACCGAATTTAGCAACAATCAGGTAATATTTCAGCCTCATCGGAACTACAGGCGTGAACAGTTTCATAAGTAAGTAGTTTTAATTTTTTTTACCAATTAACATTAAAATTAGTAGAAGTAAACACGTTTCGAGCGACAAGAGCTCAAGGCAGATCATATTCAAGGAAATACTCAATGACTCAATTGGCATCGCTGAACTAGCTCAATTAAAAGTATAAGAGTTTGATAGCGATTAAAATGGGTTAATTGAGTTAGATGGCAACACCGATAGCGCGGTTCAGTGGCGCCGCGGAAGGCGAGCGGAGCGGAGCTGACCCGAGATACCTATGACGAATTCGGTATCGAGTTGCGACAGTTGCGAGCTGACTTCCTACTTGTGTCCTACGACCAAGATCTACGAAATATTATTGCACAATATGAAAAAGTTTATATTGAATCTATGAAATTAATTTAATCTAAAAAGCAAGTGCAAATGATAGAAAACTGAAATTGATTGTGGGTACGATACAAACACTGCCATTATTTGATAGCCACAGATGCACATCACGTACCCAATGATGTAAGACTAAGAGTACCTACAAAAACGCGTCTCAGCGGTCGGTGAGTCACTGCTCAGTGCTCACCAAGCACGTAGGTACCTATAACATAAAAACTTGGACGCGGAGGGCATCTTCAACAAAGTGCGCTCAGCTCAGCTTCATGAAAAGCAACAAATGTTGTCGCCAATGTTGCCTAGACAAGAAGCACTCCGGTATTAGCAATTTTCAAGAAAAGTTTATACCAATTGGTTTTACATAACAAGGTTACCGTGTGTGTATCTGTGGCATCTTAGCTCCCAATCGGACCACATTTTGACTAGTTATTTTTGTTTGTAAGGTGACTTAAAAGACTCGTATGAACTAAGTAATTTTTTATTCATGCTTGTTATTATGAATGACCAAACTTCGTTATTTTGTTTATAAGTGTCAATATTCGTGCATTTATATTATCAGTCATCACTGTTCTATGAGATAAATGCACAAAATATTGCGATCAATGAAATTGCATCTAATTCCGATTTCAGTAATTGTTTTAAAAGTGCTTATAGGCATAAAAAAGCGTAACTTATGCATTGATTTCATAGAATGGGTTGTTTACACCACAATCAATCCAGTGACCACAAACCTTAGTTCCATACACTACACAAGTAGAAACATACGAGTAGGTAGGTACCTATTCATAAATCAATAACTTTGTATGCTCTTTGTGTTTGTCCGAGTCAGTCGTCGTGGTGTGTATTGTACACTGGTACAGGTATTTTATTTCGTTATTGACAGTGTTTGTTCGACTTCGAGTAACTCTGGGTTACGTAACGTTTGCCGAATCTCGCGCAATCCGCCGCTGCAGGTTTCGTCACCGCAAGCGCTGGCGCTGGCTGGTCGAACTGTGTCAGTACTCGCAGCAGCAGCCACCACTTCATCGGGTGACATAACATCGAACAAGATCGCTGTTTACCGGCTTCCTATCGTTGCATGTGGACTGTACTTATTTAGAATTGCCAGTTTTTTAGATGAATCGTTACAAAACGTATGTCCAGTGTATGGTAGAGTCGATTTTGTGGCAAGACTTGTTTAGGCCTTTTTATGAGGTAAACTTCATAATTTGTGAAAATGTATCGCGTGTTCTACAGTAGGTAGTGTTGCAAACTTGCAACAGTTCAGACGTGGTGGATATCCCGAGAGTGTCGCACTCGTGTCGCCTTGTTGGTACGCACGAGTCGCGGCGCAATTCCCCCGCGACTTGCGAGTGAGCCTCAGTCAGCACACCTAGTACTTGTGGTCAGTTCTGTTGTCACAACAATGTAGGTACGTGTCACTGCTAATTTATGCATTATTTATGGTTAATTGAACTTACCTCAAGTGAACTTCAACCAAAATTATACTTCGTTGCTGCATCCGTAGAGATTTAATAAACCATGTAAGTAGTACGTTTTCTGTTGTACTGCATCATCACACGAATTTTAGATCTTAAATAAAATCCAAATTTAAAAGAATGGTAATTGACTTCACTACGTAGTTGCGCTGCCCGCCGACAGGGTGCGCTGCAATCATTCGTTTTAGAGTAATACCCTATTTGTCATTTGCAATAACTTGGGGTTTTTAATTACGGGAGGGTCGGGTTCTTAAATCTCTACGGATGCAGCAACTCGTATAATTTTGGTTGAAGTTCACTTGAGGTAAGTTCAATTAACCATAAATTATACTTCGTTGCTGCATCCTATGAGATTTAATAAACCATGTAGATGTTTAGCGCTTAATTGCATAATGACAAATGAGTAGATTAAAAAATTATATGCACATATTATATTGAAAATCAGCTTTATTAAAATTTAACAGGGATCACAGATCCTAATATAAGTTTCGAAAAACACTATACTTAGTACACTCTATTTTAACTATTCTATTTTATTCTTAAGTAATATCACATATTATATGTTAGTAAATATGAATAACAAATTACTTATCCATATTAAATACCGCATCAGCGAAAGCTCTATCTTCTTGTAATTTATCAATCAAAGGTAAGTTATAAAACTTAGCAAAGCATAGAGAAAAGCCAGTCCAACCCGCTGCACGCTTGATCACCTCTACGGAAACGCCGGCACGCTTTGCCGCCGAGGTCGACGCATGCCGCGTACTGTGGGACGAATAAACTTCGACATCAATTCCGCTATCCTTAAGGACTTGTTTGATCCAGCGGCTGACGGACTGGGGACTAGCATTTCGGATAGGTTTTTTAATAGTTAGAATTAGTTTATCTGTACATGATACGTTTCGATATTCCCTTGTCCTATTTAGGTAAGCAGAGAGAGCTTTCGCTGGACAAATATCTGGTTGTTCATGATAAAATGGAATCATCAAAGTAGGATTCGCCCTATTGGGGGCTGACGTCTTAATAATTTCGTCTATAATTATATGAACACCTGCTTCATAAAACAAAATGTTATTGACTTTAATAAGAGTCAACGTCTGCACACGTTGTCCAGTTGACAACGCAAGCAGAGTTGCAAGTTTCTTAGTGAGCATATCTAGAGTTAAGGATTCATTAGGAGTTTTATCAGATAGATAAGACAAAACCATATTAGGGTCCCAAGAATTTTGATATTTAGGCAAATTAGGCCTTATTTTAAAAACACCTTTTAAAAAACGACCGACACAGTCATTTACACAAGTTTCTTTGCCTAAGATAAGTGACAATGCTGATCTAAATGAATTTATGGTACCATATTTGGCGCCATTTCTAAACTGTATAGTGAGAAACCCTAACAAATCCTGTACCGATACTTTGAAAAAATCTAAATTATTATCTTTACAAAAGGCAAACCATAATTTATATACTGTATTATATTGTTGTAAAGTATTATTTGATAACGATTGAATCATTATGTTTACTGTATCATTATCTAATGATTGTTTGATGAACGCTTTCCGGATAACATTGCACACACCAGGGTAAGGCTCGGCCATAAAGGATGCGCCGTTCTGGAAGGAGAGAGTAATATGTTTTTATCCGGTCCAAAATATAAAACTTTAGAAATAGACAAGGACATAAACAGTGGGAACCACGGCTGACTCGGCCAATAAGGTGCTACTAATATGCCAGTCGCCTCATCATCAATTATTTTTCTAATGCATTTTAATACAATTGAAAAGGGAGGGAAAGCGTAAAAGGTAAATCTGTCCCATCTTAGAGTAAACGCATCTATGTCGTAGGCATCCGGATCTCGTTTCCAAGATACAAATTTTGAACATTTTTTATTAATCCGAGAGGCAAACAAATCTATATCTGGTTGACCGAATTCACTAACAATAACTTTGAAACAAGACTCATGTAATTCCCACTCCGTATCAATGTTCGAGAACCTCGAGGCTTTATCAGCCTCAGTATTATCGCATGATCTTATGTATGACGCAAATATGAAAAGTTTTCTTCGTTCGCACCACTGCCATATATCTCTTGTTATATTATTTAAATGTGGGAACTGTATCCCACCCATTCTATTAATATAAGATAAGGCAGTGGTGTTATCGATTCTTAACAAAATTTCTGAATTAGTGACATTTTTACAAAAACATTTGAGACCCATAAAGGCAGCTAGTAACTCCAAATAGTTGATGTGTTTTTCCCCCTCTTCTTGTGACCAATAACCGCTAACTGTTTCCCCATTGCAGAATGCTCCCCACCCTGAAAGGGAGGAGTCCGAAAAAATCTCTAGTTGAAAATGGCTGTTTCTAATTGGATTGACTATATAATTAATATTTCTTTCCCACCATAAAAAATCATCTCTAAGCAAGGGGTTGATTTTCATCTCTGCGTCATAATCTTGAAACTTTAACAGGGCAAGGTATTTTTCTCTCTCAAACTGCTTTGTATAAAGCCAACCATAGGCTACAGCTGGGCAAGCGGCTGTTAAAATACCTATAAACTGAGCAAATTCTCTAATCTTAATTGTTGATTTATTAGATATATTTCGAACCATTTCATATATCTTACAGCGTTTTTCAGTTGGTAATTCTAACGTCATATACTGAGAATTTAATTGAATCCCAAGAAATTTACATATTTTGCTAGGTATTAGAACACTTTTTTCGTAATTTATAATGAAACCTAATTGTTCCAAAGTATTAACCGTTACCATTATCGTTTTCATGCACAAATTGTAATTGTCTGCCACGCACCACAAATCATCTAAATATGCGACTAAACTATGACCCTTACTACGTAAATACGTCAGCACCGGTTTCATTAGTTTAGTAAAAACAAATGGAGCTGAACACAAACCAAATGGAAGACAGGTAAATTCATACAATTTTTCATCAAAACGGAATCTTAGATATTTTCTACAAGATTTATGTATGGGTACAAAGAAATATGCATCTTTGAGATCCATTGTTGCCATGTACACATCTTTAGACAAAAGTTTTGATGCTGTGCGAATATCTTCCATTTTAAAATGTTTTTGTATTATGTATTTATTTAATGCCTTTAAATTAAGAATAAATCGGTAAGTTCCATTACTTTTCGGTATTTGAAAAATAGGTGAAATAAACTGACCATCACAATTTGTACATGGCACAATAGATCCTAAGTCTTTTAGCTGTTTGATGGAATTCAACATATCTGTCTTTGAGCAAGGTGGGTTACACGGTTCCATAAGTTGTATAGGGGTTTGAAGAAATGTTAACCTATAACCCTTTACTATCTCTAATACTCGGGGATCCGTTGTTATGTTCAGCCAATTATGTAAAAAATACTGAATGCGACCAGCATGTGGTACCTCTATCGACGTCTGCGACGGTCCTGCACACGGCTCGGCTGCGACGGTGCCCGGCGTGACGCTGGTGGTGGCGCTCTGCGGCTGGCAGGCGGAGGAGGTGGTGGGTAGTACCGAACTTGTGCATGGGGCGTTCGCGCCGCACCTTGTCCGTTCGGCTGACGAGGAGGCGCCTTCGCGTTTCCCTGCCCTCCTGTGGCATTAGGTCTCCGAGGTGTGGGTTGTGGCGGGATAGATTTCTTGATCTGTAAACTGGATTTTTCAATTGACTTGATTGTTTTAATGTTTTCACCAAGGTTGTCTCCAAAAAGAAATTTTTCACGCTTTACTCCCTGTATAATAGTAATAAAGCTTTTATCGAGCATTGGTATTATTAGTCTTCTGCGGTTCATGGTCTCCTCGAAATGTAGGTCGAGTAGGATTTGGTTTATTTCTGCTACTTGTTTTAAAATATCCATTTTTCCAATGTCTTTAGTACTTATTAACTCAGAAGTTAATTTGGCTAAGCCAGCAATTGCCGAACCTAATTGACTTTGCATTTTTTCTAAACGCTTATCCCGATTCTTTGTTGGATCATTCAGGACTGATGCTACTTCAGCATTTAGCTTTGGCGCTTTAGCCAGCTGAAAGTTTTCTGGTATTAGCATTTTAGTCAATAGGTTTTCCTTTTGATCCTTTGTTAAGCCTTCAAGTAATATTTTACCCCAACGTTCAGAGACCTCAGCGGGTATGCTCTTCCCAAATGTTTCCTCTGACTGCTTAGCTTCTCCTAGGATAGCCAATACTTCTAAGGGAACCGAAATTTCCTCACCTTGAGCAGAATTTGAATTTTTGAGAGGTTCTTCTGACAATTCCTCAGATGGTGAAACCTCCGGAATAAATGAGCCCGCTGCAGGCGCAGACACCTCTACCACTGATTCGGGTTGACGGTGCTCATTATTTATTTCTAGCTCGCTGGCGTCGTCATTGCCTCTGCTTCCCTCATGCTCGAATTCCTCATATTCTTCGTAAGAGTCATATTCTGGATCTAGTAGAAACAAGAAGAAAAAGGCTCAATCGGCGTGTCATTTACTTCCTGGACGACATCTCGTGTCATCACACGAAGGAAGAAAAGGTAGGTATATGTATATTTCCGGATGACATCGCGTGCCACCACTGAGGAAATAATAGTAATAATAAAGCCATAAATGTATTCAATGTGATGAAAATCCTAACTTTCTGGGTGATATCACGTACCACCACGCTAAGAAAGTATGTAGGTACTTAAAAAATTCCCGGATGACATCACGTGCCACCACTAAAGGAATAACACCACACCATCATACTTATTTGGTAATAAGTACAAAATATAAGTGATCACTATTAAATTGCTAACCTCCGACTCGGATTATAACTAATTTCACTTGTAAAATATAAACTTATAAAGCACTTGTACCTTCATCTTGATATTTAGCCGGCGACCGCGGCGGTTTTTGTCTGGATCGTAATTCCTTTTCCAAACGTTTTATTTTGTTTCTAATCTCATCCTCCGTCTTCTCCTTTGTTCTTTTGCCCATTTTCACCGTACACTTTGAATTTTAACCAAAACAAACAATATTTTAACGAACTCAAACTTTAGCTCACGTGGATGATGCAACACACGGAAAACGAATGATTGCAGCGCACCCTGTCGGCGGGCAGCGCAACTACGTAGTGAAGTCAATTACCATTCTTTTAAATTTGGATTTTATTTAAGATCTAAAATTCGTGTGATGATGCAGTACAACAGAAAACGTACTACTTACATGGTTTATTAAATCTCTACGGATGCAGCAACGAAGTATAATTAAAATTTGTCCTTGCATTCACTGCAAAATGAGATCCAGAAATAAACAATGAAGACTGAATTTATTTTTTGTACGTACACACACATGGCCGAGGTTGAAAACAAATTTAATCAACAAGTGTTAATCGCGACATTATCACGACTATTTTATTTACTGACATTAACAGATAAAATGTATTGATTTTTAATACATGTAACAGATGTCTCAAACATCACCTATTCACCTCGGCAACAAGAAATCAGAAGAATAAAACATTGTGACTCAGATACAGGAGATAAGTGAGCTACAAATGCAAGATCACAGTACTGTAATCGAGTACAAAACATCGATTATCATTGGCACGATATCTCCGCGGTGCGACCGTGCGACTGACCAGACTCGATGTCTAACTGATAACGATCGTGTATCCTGTTACATCGATCGCGGAACAGCTGGACGCCCCAGCACCGCAGCGTTAAGATGTCGTATTGTCAAACCAGTAGATCTCACTACAAGAACAATAAGTAAGGAGTGCCTCAAGGTGGTGTGCTTGGTCCATTACTTACTGTTCTTGATGTACATAAATGACCAATAGAACAAAAAGCCGTATTAATCGCTAACGATCCATCACACAAGAAAGTTATCGACAATAGAGCAAAAAAAATTGGCATAGTAAAAACATTGATATATATAATAAAAATTGTTTATATGACAATAATAAATGTATCAAGAATAAATGTTAAGTATTAATTTCATTCATAATAATTTAAATTTAAAGGCAAAATCGTGAGGAAACCTGGACTTAATAGTCTGAAATGGCTAACCCGCAATGGTGTGGTGATTAATGCTCCATCCTTCTGTGTACGAGAAGAGGCCTTGGCCCTGCAGTGGGACAGTTACAAGCTGATTTATTATTATTAATTATAATTAAAACATGCTCATTTTAGTATCTGCCCATTTTGATCTGGGTGTTCGTGCATTGTGAAATTATGTGTCTGTATTTCTCTAACTGCATTCACGATAATAAGACGATACAAGAGAAAATTCTCGGCTACAATAACAAAAAATACGATAATAAATTCTTAGGAACGTGTAATGTCTATGTGTAAGTAATGTGGCATTTCAAAATATAACATTAAATTCTAAACTAAATTGGAGCAAACGCATTAATAAAAATGTTTTAAAAAAAGGACGAATTACCTTCTGCGCTTGGTGTATGTGTATGGCCATTCGTCAGAAACCTATAATTACCAGTTATTATTTTGTGCTGATTAGTTTTGATTGTACTGTAGGACAATTTATACCTACTGATTCCTGGCCATACTAAGAACTTAAGCACGAATACATTTACACTGCCTCTGAAGACGTGACATGACATGACAGACATTAATTTTTTTAAACGCAGTACCTAGTAGGTACCTCCGTAAATGCGGAAAGTGTAAATCTGGCGGGGCTCGTGAGCGGTGTGGGTGTTGCCTCGGAGATTGTTGCCTAAAAGGAAATTAGAAATCTAGAATATCTGGTATGACGTCACTCAACTGTGACTACGAGGAAGCTCTGGACTACTGTGTTTATTACAGAATATTATTTGAAGTAGCATATTTTACGCGATTGTTGTTTAAATAAACAATAACACTTGAATCTGATTCAATGTTACGGTCGACTCGCGGAGATGTTCCGACCCAAGTTGAATGAGTTTTAATTGCACTATTACGAAGACAGCGGTATTCGTGGAGATGACGTCATTCCGTGAACCAGGCTCATCAGCGAACAAATTACTTGAAATGATAGATATTAGCGCGAGCACTACTTTTTGTTCCACCTCATTACTGTCTTGCAAATACCTTATTGAGATAATTCGTAGCATTAAACATAATAATACCTACCTATGTAGAGAGAGATACTGTACTTGAATATTATTTGTAACAACAGCTATCATTATTTAGGTAAGTACTGCCCGTACTGCCGCTGGATGCTGGATGGACCATTGTTGGAAATTAAAATAACAACAACAATAGTTTGAAAATAATTAGATCAGTAAAAAGTTCATCAACAAATGAGAGCAGAATGGATGGGTGTCTGATATTATCTGCACATGACGCGGGCGAAGGCGAAGCGTCAATATCCACGTGTCAGCAGATCAAAAGAGGTCGTGAGGTGTCCGTCCGAGATGACGGCATGGCGCGGCGGCAGTACGGCACTAGGGCATGCAATTCCGGAACTCCGGAATTCCGTAACTCCGGAATTCTAGATCTTTGCACTGATTTTCCAGTTCCGGAATTGTTTGGAAAAATTCCGGAATTCCGACCGAGGTGTATATTTGACACAAGCTTTTTATCTTTTATTTTATCCGTCCCACTCACGAGTGTGGAGAGTGAGTGAGTGACTCTCTATCTGATAAGATGTTAGACGTTTTATTATTCTAGAGAACACATTATCAAGACCAACGGTTCCTATCAAAAAAATAATAATTTTTTATAATACATAATTTAATTGATCTCGAATAATCACAATCAATAAGTTTCTTAACTCCTTATATTATATTGTTTAATGTTAATTCTATTTTCTTTTAAGTACCTATATCAACTTGGTTGATTTTACTATTGTGAGAAACTGAGAATATGTAATTAGAGTAATAATGACATTATTCAATGACCAAATATATTTAATTTGTAACTCAAAATGATTAAAAAGACTGATTTACAATAATATTAAATAGGTCTGAGAGTATGGAGACTATTTTGAGAATAATTTTTATGTTTTTGTTACTGTTACATTTACATTACATTTTTTTTTAAAATATAAACTTTGTTGATTTTGACTTGCAAAAATGTCTAATTAGAGTAATAAGGGAAAAATTTAAAATTATTAAAAAAATGATTAATTGTAAACTTTTTTGATTTGAAACATTTTATTTTGTATTTTCCTAGATCAAGAAGAGAAAATGAAACAATTATAAACAAAAAGAAAGAAAAATAAAAAAATATTTAAAAAAATATCAATTCCGGAGCCAGTTCCGGAATTCCGGAATTAGCTCTCCAGTATCGGATTTCAGTTCCGGACTTGAGAACCTTCCGATATTGCACGCCCTATACGGCACGCTGTTACCGTCGTTTACTTCCTTTGTTGTTCACAAATTAGTATGGTATCGTGGAGCTTTCACTGCGTCGCGAGGCGCGGGAGCGCGGGCGGCGTACCCATCAGCCAATGTTCGTGTATGGCTCATAGTAGTACCTATTACAAGAGCACGACATGCACGAATTATTTTCTTCTTTGTAACGTTTTCTCTTAATAATAATAATATCACCATTAGTAAAAACTGCAAAGACGAGCTAACGGAGCCTGACTCGTATTTTCATCTTAATGAGTTCTTATAACTGACCCAAACCCAACAGCTCCGATCATGAGTAAGATAAAAATTGAAATCTAATCATCAAAGAGAATACTACAAAAGTAAATTGAAGTGAAAGTCTAGTTTAAAATGAATGCTAGATGTCTTTTACTGTAGGTACACAGTTCCGAAGGCTCGGGTCACCGAGTTGATGGTTGTTGCCGATCGCACCGATCATCCATCACATCGCGTCAAGTCGCACGCACGACGCACGAGAGCTCGTGACAAATCAACGCGTCAATCAAACTTTCTCGTCCTCCAGCTATCGAGACGTTTTTATGCTGCTAACATTTACAATATATCGCATCATAGTTCGAAATTCTTATTGGTAAACTATCTGTACCTATCCAACCCAAACTGTCCAAAGGCATTTCCCTAACTAAATAAAATACATGCCTGTTTATACACATACACACCTATAGATTACATGTCTGTTTCTACCTATACATATTACTGTTTATACAGATTGGCTCAGTTTACACCAAAATTAACGAACATGATAATTTAATCTAGGTAACTTTAAGGGAGCCGATAGTACATGCGCGGCTTTTGTGTCTTCTGCTAGCTCACTGCGCGGTTGCATCAGCGTTTATTTTAGTAAGATCGGTCATGATTGTAAGTATGTACGTCCTACACGGCGCTCCCAATTCTGGGAACTAGCACAACCGCGGCGGACAGATGGTCTGCAAGACGGGAACTAATCGTTATTTAGAGTCATTCACTCTTTATAGGATCTGTTTCGATTGTACAATAATACCGTCTTATAACACAATGTTAATAAACATTTAAGTGACGTCATCGTCATGATCACACCAAACATTCAGTCCTCATAATCGTATGTCAAGTAAAATCAAAATCAAAATCAAAATATTTTTATTCATGTAGACCATTAGGCACTTATGAATAGTCGTAATTCTAATATTTTTAATAAAAGAGTGACTCTAGTTGCCAGTTCCTAGGGCAGCCTACCCTTCATGGAGAAGAATCTGGCAAGAAACTCCATGGTTGCTCTTTTAAATATAGTGGCTTACAATATTTTAGGTTACATTGTTCTGAGGTCTTATGTGAGAACAATGTCAGTCGGCTAAACACAAGTACACCTTAAATATATTTATGCTTTTGATAAAATTACCGCAGCAGCTATGAGCTGACCAGTCCCAACAGACGGCACCCGTTCACGAGTATGACGCATGCATCAGCCATCGCCTAACTCAACCATATTGTAGGGAATCAAACGACCCGACACACAACGCCACCGCTATCAGAACATTTCTGAGAGCATGACATACCCAAGCCGTACAGCAATCATCACGTTAATAAAAACTAAGTTGGAAGGACTACATGGTGCTCACATAATTACAAACATACATAGTAAGCAATACAAATACATGTCGGAATATTCAAAAATATTAAGTATTCTATAATAAGTATTCAATATGATGTCAAAGCACAATAAAAATTGATTTTGAATATTAGTAAAGTTCAATCAGCGCTAGTGGGTCGCAGTGTGCAGGAGGGAGTAGTATGCCACACATCTTTATCTTCAATGTAATCCTTCAACTTATAGTAAGCTTTTGATATAAGGATACCTTTAATAACTGTTTTAAACCTAGCATCAGGCAGATCCTTAATTATAGAGGGTATTTTGTTGTAAAACTTAATACAGTTACCCATGAATGAGTTTTTGGTTTTAGAAAGTCTATAACCAGGTACCACAAGATTGTCCTTATGTGACGAGTGTTATAATTGTGAATATCACTCTTTTTTTGGAAGCAAGTTATATTTTTGCGAGTGTATAAGAGGTTTTGAAATATATACAAGGATGGTAATGTTAGTATATTTATCTTCTTAAAAAGTTCACGAAGTGAATCTCTTGGGCCTAGGTTGTAAATTGCTCGAATAGCTCTCTTTTGTAATATAAAGATGGTGTCAACATCCGCTGCCGATCCCCATAGTAAAATACCATACGACATAATACTATGAAAGTATGCAAAATATACTAGCCTAGCCGTTGCCTCATCTGTCACCTGTCGTATTTTCCGAACAGCAAACGCAGCCGAACTCAGTTTACCTGCAAGTACCTCTATATGAGGTCCCCATTGCAGTCCACAGTCTACAGTGACACCGAGAAATACGGTAGAGGGAACTAGGCTTAACATTTTCCCATCTAGTTTTATATTTGTACCTATTTGGGTTACGTTAGGTGCCGAGAATCTGATACATTTAGTTTTTCCGGCATTAAGTAAAAGATTATTTGCTGAGAACCAATCTGATAATGCATTAAGTGTAATATTTGGTTCAACAATATTCCTATCTTTCCTATTAATTTTAAATATGAGTGATGTATCATCAGCAAACAGGACTATATTTGTCATGGTATCATTAATCATGTGAGGGAGATCATTTATATATACGAGAAATAGAAATGGACCTAAAATTGATCCCTGGGGCACTCCCATTTTAACAAATGAGCCAGTAGAGGTAACGTTGTCGATTGTTACCTTTTGTTCCCGATTCGACAGGTAAGAATTTACGAGATCAATAGATTTACCCTGAATACCGTAATATTTTAGTTTTAAAATAAGGGTGCGGTGATCCACGCAATCAAAGGCCTTTGAAAGATCGCAGAATACTCCTAAAGCATCCCGCTCTTCTTCCCAGGCTTCTAAGATAGTTTTCTTTAGAGTTGAACCGGCATCTTCAGTAGATCGACCTCTAGTAAATCCAAACTGTTTACTGTGTAAGATTTCATTTTTATTAAAGTGCGTTAGCATTTGGCTAAGTATTAATTTTTCAAATATTTTGCTTAAGGCAGGTAGCACAGATATTGGCCTATAATTTGAGGCGTCATTTTTACACCCCGCTTTAAAAATGGGTACGAGTTTACTGTGCTTCATAAGGTCGGGAAAGATACCGTCTATGATGCACTTGTTAAAAATCAATGCCAGTAGCGGCGCAATATTTCCTATTATGGGCGTAATGGCTTTAATTGACAATCCCCACAAATCCTCTGTACTTTTAACAGCTATAGTTTTAAATGCTTTTATAATGTCAGTACATGTAACAGAACTAAATTCGAAACTAGTTGTGCTATTAAACTTAAAGTTTTTCTTTAAAAGTAGTTCAGCAGCTGCTGGACACGACTGAAGACATTTAGTAGTCTCAGTGAGTATGTTTGTAAAAAATTGCTCAAAATAGTCAGCAACCACCGATTTATTAGAAACTAGTTTATCGTTAATTTTTAATACAGGTATACTATCAGTGGCCCTACGATTACCAGTTTCGGTGTTTATTACTTTCCACGTTGCTTTTACCTTATTATCAGATTTTTTAATTTGTTGACTTATGTAAGTAGCTTTAGCTTGTTGACATACTTTTTTGAAAATTCTAGAATAGTTCCGTAAGTAGATATGAAAATCATTGTTAGTTGTATAGGATTTTTTATCGTATAGGTCGTACATAATGTCTCTACTGCGCCTGATACCTGGGGTTGCCCATGCACTAAAAGCGACCTTATTTTTAATATTTATTATTTTGACTTTACATGCTTTCTGGAATTCTTTATTTATAGCATCAAATAGAGAACTGTACATCATATTAGGATTATCATAGTGTGGTTCTAATGTATGTAACTGTACCTCAACATTTTTCTTAAATTTTTCTAAACATTTATTTGTTAGTGACCTACATTGTATCGCCTTGTGCTTATTGATTATTTTATGATTTAACTAGCTTCCCGGCGCGACTTCGTACGCTTGATTATCCTACTTCAATGCCTATTCTACCCTACCCTACTCTATTTCTATCCTACACTACCCTACTTGACCTCTGCCCTACTCTACCGTTATCCTACTCTAGCCCTACCCTACCCTACGGTACCTCTACAAATCAAAAACCATGAAAATCGGTCCAGCCGTTCTCGAGTATAAATACCATATAAAAAGTATCCTATGTCCGTCTCCTGGCTCTAAGCTACCTCCCTACCAATTTTCAGCCAAATCGGTTCAGCAGATCTCGAGTTATAAGTGGTGTAACTAACACGACTTTCTTTTATATATAATTTTAAAAAGATTTAATAATCTGGCACTTATGATCGGAGCGAACCCCTGATATAAGGTTTTTACCTTTTATTTTAAAGTTGGTTAAGACATTGTCTATACATGTAGCAGAATCTGGTGTCACCCTAGTTGGCTCAAAGAAATTAAAATTTAAATTGAACGATTTACATAAAGATATAAAGTCTAGTTTTGCGGTGGTATCTACTAAAAGGTCAATATTAAAATCACCACATACTATAATATTTTTGTTCATTTTTATCCTCCGGAGGGCATCCTCCATAACTTCAAAAAAATGTGAGGTTTTAGAATTAGGAGGCCTGTATACACACAAGATAATGTACTCCTCCGTCTCTGCACATGCGAGCTCGCAGATTCGTTCAACAGAGAGGTCGCAAATATCTCGTCGCTCTCTATGAACATATTTGTTATTTAACAAAATCATAGTGCCTCCGCCTTCTGCTGACACTCTCTGGAACGAACTAGCGACATGATAGTCATTAATATTAAACAACATTGTGTCTGGCGTAAGCCATGTTTCAGTAAAACATAAAATGTCGACATTAAATTTTTCAATAAATAATTCTACATCTAAAATTTTGCCAGAGAAGTGATTAATATTTTGATGTGACAGTAGTAAAAACTTAGTTTTCTTCTCTGTTGTCGAACAAGTCAGTTTAAATTACAACTAACTGCATCACTATTAGTATTACTACTAACTACAGTAGAGAAAGAAGTGAACTTCGTCATATTGCTTATGACTGTGTAAATAATATGGGCTAGTAATCTAGCTGTTTCGCGCTTATATCTAGTTGGCAGGTACTCATTACCTCTTGTCATTTTTAAATTACCAACAAAACTGTTGGTGTCAAAATATATAAATTTATCACTATGATGAGTAACCAAGAACTGGATATGATTATTTATCATATGGATATAGTTGTTTTGCCTATCTGATAAATGGTCATAGTAAGGGAAGGCACACAATACAATTTTATGGCAGTCAAGAGTCAACATTTGGGCTATGGTGTTTGTGATATCATTTTTTTTAACATTTGAACTATCACCTACAAATACAATCAAATTAGTATTAGAACATACTTTTTCTTTTACAGCTGATGAAATAATTTGTTTATAGGATAACCCTGGTGTGCAATAGTTTATTACAGAATGACCAAGGCCGTTATTAAGTAATTCTCCAAAACCTTTTCCTATGTTATCCGAGTACATGATAGTTTTATGACATGTTAAGGTGGTACTAGACTCTGTACTTAATGGCTTGGATGTGAGATTATTTCTGGCAATATTATTACTAGAACTGGAGCTATTTACATTTTCAGACAGGCCCTGTAAAACCTCTGGGGTACTATAATTATTATTTATTTTTGTAATGCAAGTACATTGAGTGGTGTTGAGTGTTAATGAATCCACTCTGTCCGCATTATAGTTACACAAATCAATTAAACTATTTGCTGCAAGTATATGCTCATCAATTTGTTTTTGAGAAGTCACATATTTAGTATAAAGTGAGTTCAGCGACTCCTCTAATATATTAATCTCAGACTGTAAACGCTGAGTGTCTATTTCATAAATCTTTTTACTATCCTCCAGTTTTATTTGGTAATTATTTAATTTATTTAATAAATCAACACGTTCTTTCCTGAAGTTACTAGACTTGTTGAGTTTTTTCTGCTTATTTTTGAGCATGGTACATTTTTTTATCATTTTATTTAATTTTAATTGTTTTTTAATTTTATTACGGCTAACATTGTGGGAACATCTATGTGTAGAAAGGGAATCTTGTGTTGTGAGGTCAATATTTACTATGGGGCTATCTAACTTAAAATCATTATTGGTACACATCAATTCATTAAATAAGTGATCAGATTGAACGGCCTGGGCGCATTCCTTTTGTTTCTGTAACCTACATAATTCTAGATTTGCACATAATAATTCCTGTTCTAGATCACTAACTTTCCGCAGAGTCTGCTCATATATAGAACTACAGTGACCGAATGCATTGATCTCATTTTGAAGCTTGTCCTGTTGAGCGATGGCTTCCTGATATTGTTGATGTAGATCCACAAGCTGCTTTTTCAGGGAGGTATTTTGGTAATTTGTTAATTGTAATGTGTAATTTGTAATTTGGAGGTAATCTTCAGTTCCTAAGTGTTTGTTGTCCTTGGCATTCTTCATAAGGAGCAATCTGAGTAGCGACAAGTCGCGCTGTGACAAGCCGTGAGTAATAACACAAACAATCATCGCGCGATAAGAGCACACGCGGCACCGGCCGGCCAGTGTCGCCGCGCCGCTCACCAGATAACAAGAAAGGTGTCGAGGACGACGAGCTGCTCTCACTAGTGGGTAACGAGCTCACTGATAACGTAACGCTCGGAGACTCGCACCGCCAAACGAACTCTCCTTTCTGAACTTTGTGCCTAATGCAAACTTTTTAAAATTAAGTTATTTTCCCAACAAATACCGGTAGGCCACTGGCCAATCCCTTACAATCGAACAAAGAAACGATTTAAGTGAGGGAAGTAACATCGCTAAGCGTAGAGTGACCTACTTTAACATTTATGATCCCTTTATGTTCGACTTTTATGGAGAGGCGTCCAGTTCCCGCGGCAATAGTGAGCATGCACAGTTGCACACTGGTGATGGAGTGGTAACCTCTCCGGCCCCGCGGCTCGCGGCCCCTATGTCGCAGGATGACAATAATTTGTACGACCTCGCTCCCACAACGATTATGTGCGCCCGTAATGAGCACATACGTTGCCAGATTTTACGAAGTCCTGACCCATTTATATACTCGCGATTTACTACTTGGCTAGACTCTTTATTGTTTACGTAAATGCGACAAATTAAGTAAGCTATAGGTTTACGTGTTGAAATCTTGTTGAAGCTCAACTAAAGCGAACTTTACACAAGAGCAATAACGCAGCTTATTCCGATTTATTCAAAGGACTAGAAAGTCAACCAGACAACCATTAAGTAACGACAAGCACTGGCCGCCCGCGCCGCGCCGCGCCGCGCCGCCCGTGCCCACTGCCCACTGCCTACACACCAGCGGCAGCGCCGACAAATTCAATTGTTTGTACAAATCATTGCGCTGCTGTTTCCTCAATTTAATCGTGGCTATATCACGGGCTGCCGAACTGCTCGGGTTTGGGGCCACCATTGTGGGAACTACAGAACTTACTGGTTTAAACAATCAACTATTTGTAGGGCACGGTTGATTCCATAACGTTCTGAAACTACAACTGTTGTAATAGTTACAAATCAATAAAGGCTTCAATATTTCCATTGACCACACACACCTTCAATAAGGAAAAATACCAGTAGGCAATAATGAGTACATATTGTCTTTTCTCACGCAGCCCATCAATATCTGCAAGGAGGAGAAATGGAACGTTTCTAAGACAACTTAATCTGTGAGGTTTCTTGCGAGGAAATGGCAGTCAATATGCAATTAAGTGGTTTATAGAGTATGGTGAACACTGAACAGTGCGCGTCATTACGGGCAGTGTGGCGGCCGCTGGCGTCGACATCAGTGCTTGCAATTACTTGGGGCATTAGTGTTTGAGGCTTTCTCTGACCGCGACATCGGGGATTAACTAGAAAGCGGGACTCGAACACGTGTAGCGTCGGGAGCGCACACGCGATGAGTAATGCGGTAAGAAACATTTGGATAAGTTTGGATTGATGCACTCATTTCATAGAAAACAGAAGAAAAAAAAATTCTGACTAAATCTAGAATGTTTTGGGGTTTGAAACTAGCGAGCTATATCCGAGCTACATATGAGCTGTGATGAGTAGTTCATGATAACAAGTTACTGACGAGTGCCGTGCAGTTACGCACAGCCTGTTGTATTGAAATGCGTATTGAATCGCTCGCCACAATACAATCGTCTCAATAAGCGCAGCACTCCCCGCGTACTGAGTCACTGTGAGAGCACGGTGACACGATCACATAGTAACTTGTGACGTGCCCCACGTGACGTCTGACACAGGGATGACAAAGGATACCGCGCAGTGTAGACAGAGATGTAATGTTATATCACCTGTAACTACATTGATACCGGCGTTACATAACAATGTCAAGTGTAGAAGGACATGGGGCATCATCCTTCACCCCACCACCAAGAACGCAAACAAGTAATGCACTCTTAGGGAGCTCATACACTTCACTACCATTAACTTATTTATTTTTCGTAGTCACCAATTTCACAGCGCACGAATCCCGAAATGGTGATTCGTGTTAGTACCAGCGATGTCTCAAATAGGTACCACTTTCCTCTCTATTTTATGGGATTACTCGAATTCCCAAATTTTTTGATTCGTTGAAAAAAACATGATGATGTTTGTTGACATGTCAGAATGCAGGCATCGCGCGCCGACCGACGTTAATATTAACTCGAGTTCATCGTGTGCTGTAACGGACGTGAAGACTATCAATAACGCCACACCAAACATGACAACAAGTCATTAGAGGAGCTTTCTAAAGCTCACTCTAAACACTACATCACGCACTATGCTCCTAACTACTAGGTGGAGACGTGCATTACTAATGGATGCCGAAAAATAGAAAGCAAAGTACAAGCACCCGGCAGATGCAAAGTTGCGAACCTACATTAGCGATGCGGCGACGGCTTTCTCCGCACAATACACGTCGAACGATATAACAATGCATGTCTAAAGCAAACCGATAGCGGTCGACGCAGCGTACACTTGTAGCATCATTTCATCTTTCTACGTGGTCTCTCTCAGTTGTAGCTCATGTGAACTTAGACTAATTGGCCAAAGGTCTATTTGGATTATCAGGGTTTCTAGTGGCACCTAAAAGGTCTCCAGCTGAGGCGTTACACTAACTAAAACAACAGCAGCTTAGGGCGCCCCCTGCTGGGACTCCAGGTTGCTCGGGACGAGCAGTATCTGGTTAAGATTATTTTGGAGCAAGGGTCGGGGAGGGCAATTATTGGGCATAGTATATCGCGCGAATACCAACAGTTCTCGTGATAAGCGTAATATATCTCGATTTACATTTGAATAGTGATGACTAGGGCGTCAATGGCGCTTTAACAGTCAGAGCAGAGGAACTATTTTAATCTTCTACATTTTGGAAATCAAGTACGTGCGCGGTACATACAGACCGAACATCTATTTGATAAATGACTGGTTGATTTCCACAACATGACGAATCAAATCAATCTGTGATTCGATGGTCAATAAAAATATTTCTAAATAGCTCTAAAACTATTTGTAACTCCACATCAGCTATTAGAGAATGTTATTTGCGTCGGCCATTACCGATCATAATGGGCGTACAAAAACAAAGCAATGAGACACGATGATGTTATAGAAAGTAGAATACAACACATTCAACTATTACATAAACAGTAGGTACCTATGTGCAGTTGTGCACGGTCAGCGACGGTCGCAGCGTGACTTGATCTCGCTACTAGTAATAGCAAGTTCATAGGTACAGAGATTGAGTGGCAGTGTTTATAATGCACTTGTAATGGTCAGCATATATCCGGCTTCCCCGATGACAGACAGTCTCCGGCGCGAGACGCCCTGTCTGGAGTAGCCTGCACTGTACAGACATTTCAGGAAAATGATTTTGTAGCTACAAATACAAATATGATGGATGAAACAGAACTTAGTACAAACAGCTGTATTGTGAGTCATGTGACACAAACAGCTGCGCATGATACCAAATCAACCAAGATACCAATGACAACACTACTGTGTTCAGTTTTGCTAAAACTAATACCTACTTTTATTTAATGTAATGTTCAAACAAATAACTTCTTGAATCACCTATTTAAATTCTACTTGAACTTTGACTATAAAATTAATTTTAACGTCTTTACCTTATACTTTGGATATGAACGCAAACTGTATTCACCTTGACGTGTCTTACCTAAAACAAACAAAACCGTTTATAAATACAGGTATACCTAATACAACAGTGTCCTAACATTAAGAATTACAGACAAATATATAATAATGTAAAACAAGTTCTATTCAATATTTAGGTGATGACACCGTATGTCACCTCGTTCCTCAAAGCCGCATTCAAGAGTAAACAGAATGAAGCAATCAGTGGTGTTGCATGAGATTCCATCGGGCACTATGATTCAATGACAATAACTCGACATGAATCACACCGTCAGCGTCACACGTTAAGACAGCCGCTATCGATAATGACATGGTATCATTGCTTACGTCGATAGTATCAAGCCTCGAGGCCTACTGCTGCCGAGGACGATTGTTTTGAATATTACTCTAGTTAAGCATTGTTTGTTGATAAAGGCCAATTCGTTATTATAAACACTGCATTTCTATTCTAATCGTGGTACTAACAAACAAACGGTAACAGTATAAACAAGACATTAAGATTGGAGAAGCCAAACACCGCGAGGGGCAGGGCACTACGACGATGGCATAACACTGCTACACACGCTTCAACATGTATCGTGTGTTCAAACATCATGTGCAACATTCGGCTAGCTTCGCTCTACCTCGTACCCAAACAAAACCAACCACAAAAGTTCATTCATATCCGAGGATACTGTAAATACGTCACACAACAATACAATTTCGGAAATGGGTAACGTTACGTTGAATAGCGTGCATCACACAAAGCGTCGCATCGGACCGTTGCTATCGTCTGATCTGCACCGGATAGTGGCGACGTGTGCGCACGACATTATGTTGCGCAACACACCACTTTTAATTATGTGGAGAATTAGAGCGTGTCAGTTTGACATTTGTGTAATAGTGTTCAATGGAACAGGAATATGTGACAACACGTGCCTTCACAATCGAGTTAAAATGGATGAGATAAATTAATAGAAACATGTTTAATAAATATTCTCAAGACTCGACCGCTGGGTATTATCTTACTTTGATGTGCCGCTAAAGAATTGTTAGGTGACTCTTAGTATTGAATATCATAGGAAGAAAATCATTTCAAGAAAAATCCACTTTATAAGGAATCCAGGAATGCCCATCAACTGTGAATACTTTTCGAGGAAACCATCTCGTTAGGAACGAAACATCTCGTAAGTTCGTGTTCACTTTCTGTGGAACACATCGTCGTTATAGTCGAGCGCATGCTTCATAAACAGTACAGTAATGACGCACATTACAAGCGGTGACGTCATTCGCGTCTATTGCTAAACACTGGCGCGAGCCGAGATTGCGCAACAGTCGGTCGACTGCGTTCATTCATCAATTCAAGCCACCGCAACAATTGGCGACATGAAGTGACAAGCGACAAAATACAATGTAAACATGATCCTAGCGCGACGGTGATACGTTGGCAAAAACAACGTTCCACCGAAGTAGTGGCGGTAAGGTCGAGGTCACCCGCATCGTAACCTTGACAGAACATGAAATAAATAGAAAAGATCATTACACAAAGTAAACACAAACAAAATGTCTTACTGAGCACAAAGTTAAATCGTACTGAACCGCAATATACATAGAGGACAGGAAAATATCGAGTTATGACTGTATTGGCTAATAAATTATGGAAATAAACGCACGTTCAAGGAAAACCACGAAACGATTATACATCTTAATTTGAATAGTATGGCTTGTCAGATAAACATAACAACACGATTATACTTTGACTTTGATACAAACACGCGCGGTTGGTTTTGGCTTCCGCTAAAGCAACAGTTAAGCGATCCGTCTTCTTAACGAGCGTCCCTATTACAGTTTGATCCTCGTGGATAAGGCAAGTGCTTCATAATATAGTTCCTGGCTTCAAGTTACGAATACACAAGTGAAATTCACAGTAGGAGTGGAGCGTCCAGATACCAGATATTCGCGAGAAGAAAATAAACTCCTACTAAATGAACATTAAAGCCTTGTTGGATGTATTTATTAGTGGATCACAAACTTACAGTGTAATCAAGCGCTTCGGAACAACACTGTATGGGCTGGAACAGACGAAACAATTCGGAACAGCCGGCGCGGGCGCTTATAGGCGTAGAGTTCTTAAGGACTGATCAAACAATGGTAAGCGCTGACAAGCTCTATTTGAATGCGCACTTTGATTTTGCCCTGAGTAAGAAACCCTTCCGGATCCAAGAGCAATTTCCTACGGTAGCTCAGGGACCCGCCCTAGTTAGTGGTAATGTTACACAGGAGGTATTACAGAGAACACGTCGGCGCGTGTAATTCGCGGCGCCGACAAAAGATGTCACGGCTCATTGATCACAGCGCACAATTGACACATTAAAACGAACCGATCACACGGGTCGTCAACACAACGCACGATGACATTGCCGAATAAACGCCCTCCAATGTCCGGGACATTATGCAAGCTAACAGCAGTCAGGAGCGTTTAATATTTTAAGAAATGATTTGAGCATGTAGGTACACGTGAAACACATTAATGTTTTGTCTGCATGACATCAGCGGTGCGCGCGTCAACAGATAGAGTGAACAAATTGCACTGTAATCTCTAGAGCAAAGCTTTACTCAGCACACACAGCTAAACGTACCTATGTACGAGTTACGACGGCAAGGGACAAGGCCTGTTCCGAATCTGTCTTATAGAATGAATGTCTACGAAATAGGACTTGAACAATACCTACCCATCAAAGCCGTCCAGGAGATCATGCTAAAGAAGTAAAAGGACCCAAGAGTGATTCGCACAGACACACAAATTCTCCCCACACGTAGATCATATTGTGGCTTTGAGACATTTGCTTGTAGTAAAAACACAGGTAGCCGTAGCATGTTCAGGTTTTCACCAACGTGCCCTAGATCTTAGCTCTCATTAAGTATGCAGTCTGACAACTTTAACGAATTCGAGATTGCACAGATAAAGCCAAATATATGAGCAAGTGAGCGGTGAATCAGGGAAAAACTGGCACAGATAAGATAAAACGAGCGAAATAAATGTAAAGATATCATGAAGTCGAGAAAATTATAAAATTATTTTCCAGTTCCTTAGGTTGGACAACAGAAATTCTACATGGAATGACCGTCTCATTGCCAGATTTCACAACTACTGCTTCTAAATGTTTCAAGGTAAAGCCAAAAAACAATCTAGCGACATACCAAGATGAAGCAGTATCTAGCTATAACGGTGATCGGAAATAAAATGGAAATAAAAATAACAAAAGTGTCTAGTTCCCCGCTCAACCAATTTGAATGACACTTTATTATAATACAACAGAGTTCATCCAAACCGTTCGTTATTTGTGCGAAATTCTGTGCCATTAGGAACAGTAACTGTCTGTGGTAATGGGAAACTGGACATCAAATATACATAAATACAAAATTTGTGAAGACTCACTGATGTCGAGGCCAAAGAAACTATTGGACTGCAGTCAAACGAACGCATTACGAAACTAAGCAGCTAGTTACCTAGGGCCAAGTTGTAAGCAACGCTAATAATAGCCAGAGCGATATGACCTCTGACCGTTCTACACCGTACGAAATTATTGTAAGCCGTACTTTAACTACTCGATCCCAGATTGTAATACAGTCAACGAAATTCTTGAAATTGATATTATATTTTTGAATAAAAGTAAGAAAGATAAAGAACTTTATTTGTCCAGATACAGTACCTACATTAGGTATTAATTAGGTATACTTTAATATTAGACCATTTAGAAGGTAACTCAGACAAAAACATCAATAAAATTCTTAAATAGGTATTATTGATATTATATTTTTGGATATAATATTTCTTCGGTTAATTTTCTGAGTTGCACAGATGCGTTATCTATCTAAACCCATGACCCAACTCTGCAAGAAGCTGTAATTTACAATCACCAGATAACACATAAGTACGACTTTGATAGCCGAATTTCTTATGGATTATAATAATAGTAGGTGTTTATTGTGTGTAAGCGCGACCGTTAGTTAGTGTGACATATTGGTAGTATGGCGCGCGCGTGGCCGGTGGCGCTCCGCGTTGCGATGGCGATGATGTCAGCGGCTGATAGCGGTGGCCGCTAATAATGCCAAGGGCAATCGCGTCATCGCCAACGCCGGCCGCCACCGATGTTACTACACACACATCGTATCTTTTCACTCTCCAAAACATAACTAAATCAGTACCAAACACCTTCTACTATCAAATGACTTTCAACTTCTTCATCTTATAGTGTGGTTGGTGAATAACGATGAATGGCACGAAGAAGAATTAAGCTCACGCTCTAAACACGCTTTTACTTTCGATTTAAGACATTCCTTTAGATTATCCAATTGTATCCAATTAAATAAGTAAGTATGTAGAGTTGTTAAGTAACCGCGGCTGGTCTCCCTCGCGATCCAGCTAATGTAATAAGTACTTTTAGAGCAATGTCTAACATCTTAAGAGCCGGCTATTAGCGCGCGCACAGTCTTGTCTGACTATCTTAGGGAGTTAGGAGGTTCAGATCATTCCTATAAATATTTCTGAATATTCAATTGATTGGGTGTAGATGCCCTCTAATATACATTTTCTTTCAAAAACTCACCGAAATTAATAATGTTGGTTTGCAATGTAAAAGGTTTAGAGTTTGTTCCATCTACAATTATAATTTGTAAGTACAAACATTGGTGCTAATTCTCGCACACGCTCTAAACTAATTTAGACTCACTAACTCTCTTTCTAACAGATATCATTAGAAAAGGATAGAAGATTTTTAGAGCTGTCAAACTAGTCAATTTGCGTGTTATCAACGAGAATTTAGTCGACATGTCATAGAGGTCTCGCTTAATTTCACGTAAATTGCTAGGACGTAGACTAATTTGACAGCTCTAATTTGATAGCTCAATTTACTATTCTTATTTAATAGCGTTTATTAGAAAGAGATATATTTAGACTAAAATTAGTTTAGCGGGATGTACAAGAGAATCGATAGCATTATTTTGGTTAACTCAAACGTTCACCAAAACCTTTGAAAATGGAGAAATGTTTTCAGAGCATTTGCAATCCAGTCGAATGACTCGAAAATACGTACAATGCGTGCATACGTTAGCAATGCAGATTATTGTTTTGCTGTGCGAGTGACTGATGTGTTCAGTTTTATAATTCCCACTTTGGTTTAAACAGTTTAGCAATATTTGTTAAGAGGCTGCGGCGAAAAAAGGTAAAGAAAGAAAACTAAAAGCTAAAGCTCGATGTCCTCTATGAAGGACAGATTGCAGTAAGAAAGGGATAAGAAAAATACAGTCAAACGGGTCTGGACGATTGTGACGCGCCAATGATCTAGAAGCATGATGTCACGTTTTTACCGCATCGAGTAACTTGGACGCCGAAATCGGCCGTTTGAAAACAAAATTACGTAAAACGAAAACGATAATAGCATACATCACAACTTGAACATGTGTCCATATTTGTAGGTTATGAACGAGAATCTCCCCACGTTGCTCACACTCTTATTGACGAGCATTCGGATAAATAAAGTCAACTACATAATGTCATCAGCATGTAACACGAGCCTGACATCAAGCTGATTCGGACACAATATGATCTAGTAACTGTTTGCCCATTTTTACTGAAATTTACCTTTTCTTCTCTAGTATTTTAATTTAATTGTGTCTCTAAACGCTGTTTCCAAATAAACGTTTTTTCTTTTTTTCTTCTTTCATCATGTTACATTAAAAAGTAATTCTAAATAACCTTCCTGACGCAGTCGGGTAAAAAAGTTTCATATCTAGCTTACTGTAGCTATGTACGTATGTAGTGTATGTACAGATTACTTTTCTTATGAAAATAGCTACGATTTGGCGGCGCACCTCGACACATTTATACAGTAATAGCACTTATAAGTGTCATAAAAACTTCCATTACGATAACAATACCAGAAGAAATGGATCAATGTCATTTCTATTATTATAAACGTAATCATTTCAATACAAGAGTACTACATACATACGAACCAGCAACCAGCAATGTTCAGCCACCGAGCACAGAGACAAAAGCGTAGAAACAAATTAAATAAAAGAACAATTGTAATAACGGCTGAAATAACCAATGATGTGTCGACGACAAGGTCAACACATGTGTCAGGGGAAAAACAACGACGACTGCAGACAAGCGACAAAACGACACGATTTTCACGATGGATATGGGAGAACGTGCAGACGCGCGACACACTATCGCCGAGTCACATACGCTAAATTATTTGCGTTCGGATGTGACGTGAATTGATGCACAAGAGATTTGTAGTTGCAACCGATTGGTACATTAAACTATACTAGATAGTCAAACATCGACAAATGAGAGACAAAAAGAGAACCCCTCTAAAACGAAATTGATCAATTGTTTCCTATGTTTTGTTTGAAATTATTTTTGTAAGTATGCAATATTTTCAGTGAATAGCCTGTCGTCGGCCGAAGTGTGCTGTTTTTGACTTGACTTTGGACTTCTTATTTTAAAAGGAGGTACTTACTTATTAAGTTTTTCTTAAAAACAATAAACAATGAGTAACTTTAATAAAGGTAAATACTGAATAAACCCGTTGTATTCAAAAACTGTAATACGAGCTTAGAGAAACAAAAGCGTGTTATGTTGTCCTTCAATCCACATTATAACTACAACGATCGAATTACATTGGAACAAAACATTGCAAATACATTCGTGAGTCAAATAAAAGCAAACTTGTTGATTGTTCGTGCTGATGTGGCAAAGGCGCGGCGCAACAGTGGCGCGGACGAGCGGCGCGCGGCGGTGGCGCGGGGTCGACGACCGCGGCGCGCCACGATGTCAAGGGGCGTTGCAGACGGGCGACTGCACGCGATCATGCGGCAAAAATACCATACACCTAGCATTTATACCACATTCAATGTCATCATCTTTAATATAGACAAGACACTAACGGAAATCAGCTATATCGTAACTTGCATGGGTGTAATACAAAATACGAGTCCCCGTGTTGTTGACGACCGCGGGTCACTGGCTCAGTGCCGGTGAAACGCGACATTTAATTACAGTTGTTACAAGTGACAGATGATCTGAATGATCACTGGTGGTGTGAATGGTGATTTCGCAGCTTTCTGTAATAAGATATCGCATGTTCAAGACCGCTCCGCATCAGTCAAGCGCGGGCCGCGCACACACATTATATGTATAGAATTTCTGCGACAGCTCAAGGTATGACTCCGGCTATCAGAAACTATTCAGGCGCATATGATTAACTAGAGCGCAACAAACTTGTAAACACTGGGTTTCTTTATCTACTGACAAAGTAGTAAAGTTTAGCAATCTGATCAATCAATATATGTATAACGATTGTTATTAATAGTTTTAGTCCAGAACTGACAAAGGATTACTTATTCGCTGTTACAATAAAATCACATTGAGTATTTCCGGTCCAAAATACTTGCTATTATTTTCTAGGGATCAATTAATTTTTTGTCATCCAACAAAACGATTGGTTCGAGTTCCAGTATGACTGATCAATCGCCATTTCCTGCTTCACCTTGGGTGACAATCCCGTTATTTTTGTCCATTAAACATCTCAAGATATGAGATGAAACTCAGCGTAGCACTAACTAGGTCCTCCCGCGCGCCTGCGCTCTAGCGGATGTGTACAAAATGCGTTTCCGCGATCCAATGCGTCTAAATGATTAACACACCTGCCTCGAATACGCGCCACTTCCTCGTGCTGCTAACTACTCTATTCAAGACTTGATGTATTGGAAACATGGAAAACATATTTTGCCGAGCACCCACTGATAGAATCACAAATACTTATCATAATGTTAAAAGTAACTGTTTCCAACAACCCTCTTTATCATAATATGATACACCATAGAGTCGGTGATGCGTGTGTTGGCTTTGAACCTAGGTAGGGCCTAGTAGTGGTCTTAGTTAATTATTTGTAGGCTTCAACTGAGGCGCATGTGCAAAAATAAAATCCATAGCAATAGTAAGTATTACCACAGTATAAAGAGGTCTTCTCTTTCCCTACAGTAGTCCAACGAACACGTCTAGACAGAGCAATCGTGCGGGGTGTGTGGAGCGGGGGACGGAGGGGGGGGGCGCACCGTAGCTTGTATGGAATTGTTGGGTCCTAGGAATTAGCGGGTGTCGCATTTTATTTATTTGAATTTTAAATGTTGATTCAATTTTTCAACGGGTGTGTTGATTATGAATACTTATGACATTAATTTAGAGATCCAACATGGCGGACGCGAGTTTTTGAAAAACATCAATATGGGTATTGTTTTGAGGTTTTCAGGGGAGGTGGTTACGATTATAACCTTTATTTTGAGATCCAAGATGGCGGACGCGAGTTTTTGGTAAAAATCAATATGCGTATCGTTTTATAGGTTTTCGGGGGCGGTGATTACGAATATGATATTTATTTTGAGATCCAAGATGGCGGACGCGAGTTTTTAGTAAAAATCAATATGGGTATCGTTTTCTAGGTTTTCGGGGGCGGTGATAACGAATATGACATTAATTTTGAGATCCAAGATGGCGAACGCTAATTTTGAGTAAAAATCAATATGGGTATCGTTTTCTAGGTTTTAAGGGGTGGCTTTGTACTTGGAGACCATGCGGACTCTCAGATATCGATTTTGAAAGCAATCGGTCCAGTAAATAAAAATTTCAAAATGGCGGCCACCTTTTCTAATTCTGACAACGGTTATGTACTCGGAGACCATGCGGACTCTCAGATATCGATTTTGAAAGCAATCGGTCCAGTAAATAAAAATTTCAAAATGGCGGCCACCTTTTTCAATTCTGACAACGGCTTTGTACTTGGAGACCATGCGGACTCTCAGATATCGATTTTGAAAGCATTCGGTCCAGTAAATAAAAATTTCAAAATGGCGGCCACCTTTTCCAATTCTGACAACGGCTATGTACTTGGAGACCATGCGGACTCTCAGATATCGATTTTGAAAGCAATCAGCCCACTAAATTAAAATTTCAAAATGGCGGCCACGTTTTCCAATTTTGATAACGTGTTATACATACTTACAAAAAAAACACTATAAAAACATATTTTTGTTTTTAGTCCTGTGTCAACCCTAACACTTTTTACGTCGCGACGAATGTCTAGACGTTGTCGGCATTTCCGAAAACATCAAACGCGTCGACTGACTATATGATGTTTAGACTATGGTATGACGCTCAGTGTTAGCATACGAACTGTACAAATACAAACGTTAATGATCAAACTGTATCTGTAATATAATAAAGTACTAACGGTACTTTACCGGACGCGATGTACCGGTGTAGTACACTGCACACGGCGCGGCGGCGGCGCGGTATCGACACTGTCCATTGTGTATTCATTGCAAATGCGCACGCGCGACCAATAACAACTACAGCCGCAAGATAACATGCACAATGCACATCAACACATCTTCTAGTGAATGCAATTCAGCTTTCAACGTGTCAACAATTTTATCAAGTTAACAGCAATTTGAATCATTGCCAGTGCTCCATTTCAAAATATTTAGCCGTATGAGTTACCATAACAACAAATAAGGAGAGACAAGTTCTGGACTAACATTGTCGAGAGGACATTTAGCAACAGGCATATCTCATCGTGTTCCCAGTTCCCGTCATATTTAATGGAGTTCAGCGCTTCTCTTAGATTCAGTCCTATCTGCCAGTCGACAACTGTTCGTCGAGTACTACTAGCGCTACCTTCAAAGCTCCTTTGTTATCAATAGTTTCATGTAGCGCATTGTTAAGTACTAGTGCTTCGCTCACAACTTTGACCGCATGGGTTTTAAGTTTCTTATGCCCTTTTTTAACACTTAGGGGTGGAATTTACAAACATCCTTCCTTAGCGCACCCCGTCGCCTGAGTACTTAAAGAATATTTCCTCTAAATTTCAAGTCTCTAGGTCCGCCGGTTTAGGCTGTGCTGACAGTCAGTCAGTCAGTCACTGTACTGTTTTTATAGATTGCCAAAAACCAAATATACCCACCCAGTATTACACAACTATGATATAATTTAAAAGTATTCCCAGTAGTGTTGATATTATCCATTAAATCAGACTCTCACCGACGCGACGTTATCGGCCATCAGAAAATTAGTTTAATGTAGAAGGCGACACCTCTGTGCCACACGGTCAATAATCAGATACATATACAAAACATCCAACCATAGCCGAAAGTTTTTAACCTGAAAGCTAATGCTAAAGGAAATTTACATATTCTTTAAAATAATTCTTTATGATAATTATGCAAAAATATCCAACAAATAGAGACAATACATTTTACGGCACAGTTGACCCCAAGTACTTGATATAGAACAAAATAGTCAGACTGGGCTATCATACAGCGTTGGCTTCATTAGGTACTCTTACAATAGTAATGTATCCTTGTTAAATAAGAGGATCTTCTGGTTCTCCTCGGTGGCTACAACTGAAAGGCCGAGACCTTTCGCCAGCATTGTGTCGCTTGCTATCAGCATATTGATCACCGAGACTCGTCGACGACGCGAAAGCACATCATATTATCGGAATAAACATTAAACTAGCGCCACATTCTCTCCACGCGGTCGTGCACTTACAGTTATAACTTACGTAACATCTTGATATAATTATCTAGGCGTTCTACAGGCTGGCTATAGCTAAATCATTTCAATATCGTAAAAAGTATAAAGATATTGGAAGTTCCAAGAACCAGAGATCACAACAAACCAAATTGGTTCCGATAACCACAAAGTAAATGTAACACTTGTACATTTTACTTAGTGACAACTGCAACAGTAATGAGTTATGTCTCCATTACAATAATAATTTCTATTAGGAAGCAAACAAAGAAACTCATACATGATGGAGAACAAAGCATGTGGTGCGCTAAGCGAAGGTGCGGGCTCTTCACAGACAAAGACGGGCGCGCCGCCTGACCGAGGGGCTGGAGAGCGAGGAGCTACCGCCCGGGTCCCCGCGTGGGCATCACTTCACTGACTTATATCAACTGCCACGATGTGCTCTGACCTCACATACGTAAAGTAAACAGCAAAATAAAGCATTAGAAATAACATTACGTCTTGGAAGTTCAACAATAAAGGACTGATTAACGTTGTTCAAACAAAGTTGTGTAACAATTACCTAGTTTGCCGATAAGTGAAAAAATGGGCAGTCCCGAGGCAATGTGATTGATAGTGGTTCCTTTTTAGGGAGGAATTCATAGCGGCGGCACCATACTGAGGTATGTTAAGTTGCGGCTGGTTGGTGCTCACAATGCAGTAATCATTTATTTCCCGCGAAGGCGCACGCACGCGCACACAGGCGCGGTCAACGCGAGTGACAGTGGTTACATAACCGGTCCAATTGACCCGGATGACGCAGCGGACCCGCGCCCGCTCGGGGAAATATTGCACTTAGCACATAGTGCTTATTGCTATATTACCGAGTTATGTGACTCACGCCTATTTAGCTTTACGTCACGTATATTTTGACTATCCACCACAACACCACACGTCGTGGAGCTCTAAAGCGTTGGAGTAAGAAAACTTTGTGTGAAGCTTGGGATGAATTAAGTCCAGCTTTCTCACGCGAGACTGTTTCACTTGCCTTTCAACATAATAGATCGTTCACTGTTCTAATGGCAGAAGACAAATGGTAGCGTTTAAGTTTTAAATATTTAAAACAATCGAGAAAGAACGTTCAACAGTGAGGTATAATTAGTTTGTTTTGTTTGAAGGCGGCAAACAGTTCTATTCTGAAAACACAACAAGTGTATAAAAATAACTGAAAAGGTCAACCGTCCGTAGTAAGAGTTCAACTGCTCAGCTTTATAAAAGAACGGCAAGCGGACAGTCTGCCAGTGGGGACAGTACAGCGGCTGGGGATTAAAACATTGAGCGGAAGATTGTCATCAAAGCTGAACACAGTGCGGCGCGCGCCGCGGCGGCACGCGGGCTGCGCCCGAGGAGGTCGGGTACGTGCTGACCATGAGTATGTTCTGTCCAGAATAATTAAGTACAAGAGAGCATGTGGTAAATTAATAGATATTTAAACTTTCTGCGTATGCCTTTGTGTTCTACGCCACATGCGCCAGTCAGAACCCCGATTGATGTAGCTTCCGTAAGGTACTGTACATACAATGTACGTATACGAAAACAGCCGGATAAACGGGATTAAACGTGACGGCTGATGGAAACAATCTATGTATTGGTACAAACAAACAAGATTTAACGCTTACTGCAACGAGAATGTTTGTTGATAGTCCAATATAATATAGAGTAACGTAAATACTAACTTATAAGGTGTTATTTGAAGATGTCACACCGGAGCCGCGAAGCCGAGCAGGACACATCTGGTGGACTGATAGCTCGACAGGATCAAAGCGAGCAGGCACACACGCACACACGCAAAGTGTACACTGATCAAAGCTGTTTTTTTAACCACACGTAAATGTTACACGATTTCGTCTTGGATGCAAATCACAAAATTCAACGACCTGGATTAACAAATTGTATCTAACCGGTTCGTTGTTAGTTATGGTTTGTTTAATTTTTTTACTACATTTTTTTTTTCACTTTAATCATAGAACTGACGAATGACCTTAACGTAGTGTTAATTGTTACAGCTAATATGGGAATGTTAGCCGTAACAATTATAACTTTAGTAATAAGTCCGTTTCTGACAGCAGTTCCAGCGTACTGTGGCTGTGATATAGGAGGGTCTACTTTACGATGGTGCTCGCCATTCATCATTAACTCGATATTACTTGGACAGAACGTGCTGCAAGGATTTGTGATTAAAAGAAAGCTAACATTGAGTGTTAGGTGTAAGAGAACGACGACGGGGACTTATTTCATTAAAAAAAAGAACCTTCAAAACACGCATACGCACTTCCTTCTAGAACCAAATATTATAATTATGTAGAATTATCCACTTGGCCTATTAGGCCATGTAATCACGGAATGTAATGTTCCTAATGACAGTCCAGTAATTACTGATGATAATGTTAGTAATGAAGTAGAAACTAATTAAGCTTCTTTCAATTTACTACACACATCAAAAGTGTCTAGGGATCAAGCATTTTTATGCGGATTTCTTGAGATTGAGATGTGGCTTTGTAATAAATTTATGATTTTATAAATTTATATGGATCCTTTTTGGTGCATTTCATAATTTGAATCAGGAACTGTGAATCAAATTCGAGTAAAAGATGAAAATCAGCTGTCAATATTTTCCCTATAAAAACATACAACGCATTGAAGACATTATTAGTGCTACTGTTTCCCTACTACTGATTAAAACCAACGTTATTATGGAGCGGCGACGTCATTTAAGCAGGGAAGAAATGCTCAGAGCCGTGGGAATGATAGAAGCTGGTTCCCGGCAACGTACTGTGGCTTTAGCTCTGAATACAAGTCAGAGTGTTATCAGTCGACTTTGGACACGTTACCGAAGCACTGGTACCGTGGCTGAGCGCCATGGAGGACGGTATCGCTGCACCACACGGAGACAAGACCGATACATTCAAATCTTAACTCGAAGAGCTCCAACAATAACCGCCATGATGTTAGCCGTGAGGCTTCATCACTCTTCAGGGAACTTAATTAGCGACCAAACAGTCAGAAACCGCTTGCATGAAGTGAACCTTCATTCCCGAAGACCGCTACGGGTACCACCTATAGCAATGCACAATCGTAGGATTCGATATCAATGGGCTCTTGAACACAGAAATTGGGCAGAAGAACAATGGCGTTTCGTGTGCTTTTCTGATGAGTCTCGTTTTGGTATGAGACCGGATACAAGACGTATACGACACTGGAGAACCCCTGGACGCCAACAGCGATTAAAATCCTGCCAGGAAGTCCATCCTTATAGTGGTGGAACCATCATGGTATGGGCGGGTATTTGGATCGGCGGAAGAACTGAGTTGATTTGGATCAGAGGCAACCTCAACGCTCAAATTTATGCTGAGACGATTGTATCAGACGTCATCGTTCCTCTACAAGTGCAAATCGGTCCCTTATTTCAGTTAATGCATGATAATGCACGACCGCACACCGCAAGAGTTGTAAGACATACTCTCGCCGCAGCTAACATCAATGTCCTGCCCTGGCCTGCTCAGTCGCCAGACTTGAACCCGATTGAGCATGCATGGGATATGCTACAGAGAAGAGCTCTGCCGAATATGGAGGGTATCCCGTCGCAAGAAGACCTTTTTTTGTTGTTGCAACGAACATGGGCGGCCATTCCACAGCGTGATTTGGATGAACTCATTTTGAGTATGCCAAACCGATGTTCTTGTGTTGTTAGTGTTCGCGGTAGAAACACGGATTATTAATTGTTTAAGTTACCCAATAAAATTTTAAAGAAAACTGTTATTTCAGTCTTTTTTTTGAACTTTAATGTTAGTGGTTCAAATGTCAAAAATCCCTTTATTAGGAAAATGGCAAATTTCTTTATTAATGCAAAGGTGACTTGGTTTATCGTTACTGTGACAAACGAAAACACTTTATTTGATGAATCCTTAAAGAAAATTTTAATTAATATCAATCAGGAGAAAAGTTATTGCAAAAATATATGTTGATCCCTAGACACTTTTGATGTGTGTAGTTTGAGCGCTGACAACGTGTCGTCGACGACAGGCGCGGCGGGCGTCTGCGCTGAAGCCGTCAGAGTAGAGTATGTTGACAGTGTGGCACAACGAGGGAATTGGAACATAGACGAGTCTCACACAAAAGTTAAATTGGGGATTCAAAATATTTTCCGAATCATATTACTTTAACACAAGACACTTCAAGTTAAAAGTAACCCATGAAGTTATCAATTAAACGAAGAGATAAGCATCCAAATGCTTATACATTGAACCACATCTGATAACGGTCGGTACATTAAAGGGCTCTACTAAGAAGCAGTAAGTAACAACCGTCACAATACAATGGGCACACAGTTTCACGTGAAGCCGCCAACTCGTACCGACCGACCATACAAAGCGGGAAATTAAATTCCCGGAGAGTTCCGTGACCAGTGGTGGCCGCCGGCCGGTAGCAGTGGGTTGCGCAACTGACGTCAATTGAGACGGACGTGCGCGTCGTCTTGTATTAAACACCTGTAGTCCTGGTGCTGGAATCATTACGTGACGGTTACAATATCACAGACACAGGTATGTCTCTAGATCTTACAATCACAGTATAAAGGGCTCTCTCTTACAATTTTCAAAGTTTCATTGATTTTAACGGGGTAATATTAAAATTAAGATCAAACTTCGCTTGTATGGGACATGCTCTGGGGACACTCCTCTTAATGAGTGAAAACAAGCAGTTAAATATAAATCATTTGAATTATGTCTAGGTAACAACACTACTCTGTCTGTTACTATAATAACATCTTCACGAAATTATCAGTGACCATTGAAACAAAAGATTAAATAAACTGCCACACCTCCACGCTGGGGAGTTGAGAGCCCTTCGGAGGGGACCAGAGCGCGCGCGAGCTGAGCGCGGTGAGTGACGAACTCCAGGTGGTATCCGAGCTGTCCGCGCGCAGGAATTCCTTACACATACAACTGTAGGAGTACACCGATGCCGTCTTACTGCTATTTATACGAAAGCAATTGATATAGGTACTTATATAAAATTCTAAGTACCTAATTTACTGCCTAACATTTATAATGAGAATGACAATGCTCCCTTAGGTAAAGTAAGTATCGTAAATTATAATGGACCTAATAATTACGTGCTTTGTACGCATAACCATTTTATTTAGTGTATAGACACTCTTAAAGTTATTAAGTAAGTGTAATAACATTCCCAAAGAACCCATAAGGAAATAACTCAAGTATTTACAAATATTATAATATTTCGGTACAAAGAAGTTGACAATGGGGTCTGTTCCCACGATAACTTACGATAATTTACTTGTAACTACACGAGAAGAGTACGAGGACGTACTGTGTGCGTACCTACGCGCAACACGAACTGACGTCCGTACATCACATGCGCAGATATATCAAGCTCCTAAGTACTCGTTCTAAGCTACCTCCGCTGGCCACTTGGGAAGTGGAGAAATCAACGCAATTGATGGAAGATTCGACCTCGACCATCAGTTACGCGCGGTAGGGGACGCGCGTGCTATACAGATGAAACAATTCGCGAACAAGGCCGACCACTGATTACATCGGAATGAATGGACCAGGGTACTCCGCACAAATAGTTGCCAATACAAATACTAAACGTAGGCTACACACTCAGCAGTCAGCATCTACATCTCACACGTCGATTGTGTGAAAAATTAGCGCCAAACCAAACATCCGCTACCGAAATAATGCGCGCTCTACGATCAGACTCAGAACTGACGCGCTCCCACACAAAATATATATCACTAAGAAGGAAACGAAGCGTCTTTCAAGCGTGTGCAATGTTCATTGTTTATTTGTGAGGTGTTCGCGTCAGCCGTGATTTAAACATAGCGGCGAACGCGAAGGCTCCCGAATGCAAATGGGACAGACACCGACACACCTGGCTCAGCGCTGTAGCGCGCGTGCTCCTGCATCGAGCTTACTCGTTACACGACACCCTTGCATATGCAGGAACACTTACTCAACTAGTAGTAGACGATCAGCTATGTGTTTATCGCGTAGTGACCTTGCAGGGAAATTATTAAGACGTAGGTAAAATCATTCACGCGAGACGAATTGACTATGTTTATTAAAAATAATGTCGCTCGTATATTCACGGGTTGATTGGTGGTGCTACGGCAGACTGGAGTGGTGATATATTTGGGTTCGCCGTTGATCTTGGCACACCAGTGCGTCGCCGACTTCTACTGGGTAACCTCATTCCGAGATTTATGAGTTGCCACATTAAATTTTTTCGATGAAATCTTTATTTCTTGCCTTTAACATTCCTCAGTAACACGTGATCAATTCCCGAGAAATTATCTGTAACACTGTCTACTACATTCAGCAAACATCGTATTCTCTAATTTCATCATTCAGTTAGCATGTTGATCACAAATAAATAAGCACATGACATTTTAATTACCATTTACTAGTTAGACTTAGCAGTAAGAGGACCTCTTATCATTCTTCAATTTGTTTCCATGCCTTTCAAAATGGAAAGACGTCAATAGTACCTTCAACTTTGCTCTTTTACATTTCAAAAGCGAAATATAAAATGACTACATTTTTTGTTTAAGTTGTTATCCAGAACTAAAATGTGCAGAAAACTAATAAAAACATACAGCCAGAATCAACAGCAAACGCGGCCAGACCCAAACATACGAAAATAACTTGCTGAGTCAGAGCGGCGACAAAACGGCGAGCATGTACGATACAAGGCTCGAATTGCATCGACTGCACTTGACAAAACCAACAGCGCGCGCTGAGACGCCTTGACCTTGCCGACATGACACGAGCCACGTTTATGACCCTCCGGGGGTCCCTTATCTCCTCGTAATCCTCACATTCGATAAAGGCCGCGTATTTTTCAAAAAGTACCATACAGCATGCATGACGTGTCTGTTTGTCCTCGGCCGAGGCTAAATAAACGGCGCATGGAAATTATACTCGGTGTACTGAATAAATTATCTTGTATTTTTATTACTCGTATTCTTTACTTTGCGCTTTTTTGTTGGCTTCGTGACTCAGTCGTACAAATGACGTCCAAAATGACTTGGCTGATACTTATCACAGTATCACTATCATCATTAATAACAAAAACACTGGTCAAATTAGCCGACCGACCCAGAATGTAACAGAAAAAAAAAATGTTGTGAATAGAAGAAGAATCACATTAACATTCCTAGCAGAACATAATTGCACGCTCAATTTGTATTCTAAGCATGAGTTGTTTGTTTCTGTTTTCCTTCTGCATCAAAGGTATTTATCTCACAATACAATCGTTATCTACGATTGGTTCGGTGACGTTCTGAACATCAGACATAGATTTTCTCGGAATATCTACGTGAAAAGAAATCGTGAGCAGAAACGTACATCTCTATAAATAAACGTTGATCATCTCGTGATGCGCAGTGCGTATGCGCGCCACGATACATTTTTGTGGAATGTTGTACACTCAATTTTTATTATTATCTACATTTGACGAGTATTTTTCAGTAATTAAGACAGTTCCAGAATGTACACGTGCATGTTTCGAAAAGCTAACCGTGGTGAGTCCTTGCCCCTCATTGCGTGTCTAAAAATATAAATCAATTGTTAAGTGTAAGTAACATAAACTTTGGGTGACCAGTGATTACAAACATCTGGAATACGGGCCGTATTTATACCAATAAGTATGTATGTCTGATCTGAAGTGAATAGATCTCTAATGTAAGCACTTATTAATTAAAGAATATTACGATAGCGTGCTGAAACACGGAGAGAAAAAACGGCGTTGCAATGTGTAACACTCGTACTGAAAATAAAAGCATTTTATATCGAGATTGAGACGCAACAATGTAGGCAATGCGTGTTGAGATAAATAGCTTCTGTCCAGTAGAGTGCTTTACTCACAAACATCGGATCAATGTCTTAGAACAGACAACCGACAACGAGCAGCGTCCACCAAATGTTGTCATTTGACACAAACACTTCACTCAGAACATTGCTTCGTGTAAATTTTTGGCCGAGTGTCGATAAGTATACCAACTATCAAGGTATTTCGAGATCTAATAGAAAAATTAGAGATTGGAAGAAAATTCTTACAATTTGAAAGAATAAAAAGGAGGAAAAGTATTAGATAAATAAAATATAAAAACAAACAGAAAGACGATAAGGATTTAAGATACGGTTTCAGTGGAATGCTAAAGGCAGACTATGTGAAGTAAAATGTAGAATTCGTCAATGTGTAGAATCAAAACTTGAGATACGTTATGGAGGTCATCGTGCCGATAGCTCAATGCTACTCGGTGACTGTCGCAAGCGTGTTGCAATATTGAGTGGCAGACCAATGTCGCGCGTTATCACGATATACACTCCTACTGTATGGCACTTCCAGTAATCTACGAGCTACAGAATAAAGAGTAAACAATTAGTGCTAAATTATTATGTAGAGCTTCAACTAAAACTAGTCGATACACTTATTCGCAATCGACGATGAAACGTACTCTTAATTCAAGATATAATTCATACATAACACAGATTAAATGAAATCTACTGCAATTATACATAATATAGTAAAATAATTTATAGACTACATGATTACAGTGAGGAGTTCCGGTTGAAAGCGTGACACTGCAGACATCGCCGGGGAGTATCATTAGGGCAATTATTAACGCCTCAAGAAATATACGGCAATATGTTATGATTGAACTAGCTAGTGTCGTTAATGACCATTATGCATATTTTATGGCCGGATCTATTAAAAATACATTGTGCCTACATTGTCAAATTACATATTGCATTAATAATCGTAGAAGCCATCGGGTTATCACAGTATATTAAGGGGCCTTGAAACTGGTAAATCCATTGAAACAATTAAATGTCGTACTGTTTAGGTACTACGTTTACATTGCCAGACCATAATTTTACCTCACTAGGATTGAAACTAATCAATGCGAGTGATATGTTGAATCGTGTTCTGTAATCTCATCTAAGGATAATACAAATAAGAAGAGCCGGGTTCATGGTCCCCAGAGCACGCGTCTCATAATAGTTCGTTTATATTTAGCTGTGCGACGATCAACCCCTACATATCACATGGTTGTAGCGACAGCGTCGCGCGCGTACCCAGGTGTGAACACCGACCCTCTCGGTTAGTCGGGCCTAGTCGTCTGTCTATATTCGTATAACGCGCGACGAACATTAGCCGAGCATCCGGCACTGTCCGGAAGTACGACGACGTCGTCGGGAGGCGCTAAGTCCTACCGGAACAATGCACTAATTACGAAGTGTTTTACACCTTTCCCTTAAGAAAACAGTGGCATCGATAACGAACTAATAACAGTCCTGGAATCTATGAGATTGAATCTATGGAGTCTATAAGATATAAGGAAACATTTGTATGAAAATGATATTACACCAGTGAGTAATCGGACTGTAAGAAAGAGGCAAAATGTCAAATAACGTTACATGAAAGTTGCTTCTCCTGGGAGCTTAGTCTTGATCTAAGAAACCAATCCTAATTTGTCCAAGAACTCATTGTAAAGTTGGCATTATTTTCTGACTGATTAAGAATCAAGTGTCGATGTCTTGGATCTTCTGTTTACTTTATCCACATCAATGTAACCTACCTGCTTATACAAATTAATTAATTAGGTAAGTGAATTGGATCCTCTTACTTTATACGATTGGGACTGGGTTCGTATTCGTACCTAGTGGTAAGTAAGTTCCCAGGGTGAATCACCGTCGGGGGACAAGTTGACAGCTTGTAAGATAGTATAATGAATGTATGTTTACTCTTTATATTAATTGTGTCATCAACATAGCGATTCTATTACATCATTATAATATATTGCCAATTGAATTTAAATGATCCTATTATAAGTGTAAGTCATATGAAGTGAGGTTGAGGCACTACTCGGGCACTATATGGTCACTTTAAATGACACTAGATGTTTTGTAAGCGAAGTATTAGGCAGCAGTATTCACATGACGACTCGTACATACATCAATATAATATAAGTGTCTGTGGTCAGACGCATCAAAAAAACCGCGCACTGCCCGCCACACCGCACCGACTCGCGTGAGAAACTCCACACAAACACACAAACTTACACAACGACTGGTTTTATGTACGTAGTCAAGTCAATCACACAATTATCACTATTCAGAATCAATTAAAATTATTTATTATGATCGCATCTTCGCATTTTATTTAACCTGACTGCACGAAGCCAAAATAATGGAAATGAGTTTAGTAAAATACTCCTACGTTGTTCGTAAGTTTGTATGTGAGCTTAAATCAGTTGATTTCACTGTATAGCTCATGAAGTACCTGACCGATTTTGATAAATAGGGTATCTATATCATTCGTGGATCCACTTTGGACAAAACTTCCATCAAAATTAAATTTCACTAAGAGTCACTGTCCAAATTAAATTTCATAATATGCATTAATGACATCTTGTAAGCAAGAATAGACTTTGTTGTTTTGACATACGCAAAGACATTCACTGTAACGGTGGTAAAGCTATTTTATGGTCGACTATAGGTACTTAGTTAACTTTTGTGTGTAGATCCAGAGCATCGGTAAGCCCATGTTATTTTTGTAAGCCTTCATAACTAGATCTACTTGCTACTTCTCTTCTAACTTTAAGCAAAATGAAATTTTACCAACCCAAGAGAAACGTTGTGGGATTGATTTGATTGGACGGCGCAATAGTTCTGATCTGAATGGAAATCAATGCCTTTTTTTTTTTGCGAAACAGGCTTCAAATATGAGTTTAAAGTAATAAATCTAATAATTTATGGTTGACTAATCTGTGGGTACGCATGAGAGTCACGCATGCGCGCATACTCGATTCTGATTAAAGGACTTAATTCACTTTTTTACAATTGTTCCTAAATTTACCGCTAAATAAATCATTATTGTTTGTTTCCATTATATAAATGGTTTTTTGTCAGTTCACGCCCATGAAGTTTCGTATTGTATAAATTATAATTTCAAATAAATAATATAGTACTTCATGGACGGGTACCACCCCCTTTACAAAATAAATAAATACTAATATGAAAATAAGGTGTAATATCATCAGAAAGACAATTTCAACAGAAAGACAACAAAATTCAATTACAATTCTTCCATTGTAATGAAACTATATTTTATTTGAGTAGATTCTGTAGGCTATATATTTTGTTAAAAATCAATTTTCTGAAAGGCCGAACCGTTTATCCTGGGTAATTATCATATCAAACCATAACAAATCACATAACTAGACTCTCTTCTGAAACGAACTCTATTGACAGTTTGTTGTTGTTATTGACTTCCAAGAAATGTATTGTTCTTGGAAGTCAATAACAAAAACAAGCATATCATATTATTGAAGTCCTTTGAAAAGTAAAAAAAATAATAGGTAGATCTGTCAGTTAAAGTTCCAGATTCAGATTAAATAGCAGCCTGATGCTATGATTATTTCCTTTGGGACATCACTATCGTCGAGCTGTCAAAAAACCATTAGTAAAATGGACAACGTATAAATAGTAGAATTTAAAGTCCCCAGCAGCGTCTCTTTAGTTTTCACTTTTTACCAATGGACAAATAGATTCTCTGGGAGGCTTTGCGTTTTCAATGACGGTAAATGTGCAACAATATTATGTGCTCTGCTCCCATGTCTCACAGTTGTCATGGATAGATTCTAATCTAGTGCAGGAAAGACATATTAGTATTGTTAGTACCGCAGTGTATTTAAGTGAACCGGAACACTCACGAGTCTAGTAATGACATCATAATAGTTATGAATGTCACCTTGTCGATGTCGTGAGAAGCGAACCGGCATCACAAGTTCACCACTACATGTAGGCCGCACTAAAAACTGCACGCTAACAATGACTCCAGTGGCATTTGCTAAGAAATTCATTAGCATTATAAACATTCTATTGTGTGTGATACTTAAAATAAAAGTGAGATATATAATATTATGTAATTCCATCTCCGTACACTGTACAGGCCTCCATTTCCAAAGAGATATTATTATAGTAGGTAAGTATTAGTCAAACAACGTGCAAGAGCATGACTAACAATTAGCGTTTTCTGTAAACATTCAGGTTATCAATTTATTATATAAAGAAATACGAATACCTACATATACCTATTAGGTAATTTAAAAAAAAAGCACAAACCAATTTTTGGTGGCTAACAATAGTAGGTACCGTAATGTGTAGGCACTAAGTACGAAGAATGACATCACTTTCCAACGATTGTAAAACACAGAAGGACGAATCATAACGGAAGTGATAAACGAGGCTGTAATAATATATAACATAATGCAACAGGTGAATTGGGAGTAAATGTAAACGTTATGTATGAGGTAGAAACACGTCGGTTTCGGAGACAGCGAAGCGCGACGCGAATACCGCCGCGCGATAAATATACCCTGATATAAGTCATGTCGATCATTAATGATAGACATTACACACATGCACTAACACTCGTGAATCAATCACTTTTACTAGCAGAACATCTTCGTTGTTGTTAACATAACCGCGGTACCAGTCCATAATGAGATGCAATTAATGAAACACAACAAAATGAATAGCTGGCCTCAGTGTGGTTTTAAAAATAATTATAATATGTGTAAGATCTCTGACAATAATAAAAAACTAAACAAGGTCAGACATTGTACCGGTCGAGCACACAATAAAAATAATCCAAACTGAAATAACAGTCATCGCCTGTCTACCGCTACTGGCGAAAAAGAAAAGAGGAAAACGAAAACTGCAAATAATTTATGAGCAGGAAGCGAACGAGTCGACAAGAAAGCTGTTTTGCTATAAACTGGCCAAATAAGTAGCGGCAGGGATACGGGTAGGCAATCAGTGGCCCCGGTGCGAGCGGTGGACTCGGGACCAATTTCTCTCCGCTTGAGTTAAGAAAGGTTGTAATTCATTGAAATGCTGGCGAAATCGTGACCGAGACTTCTGTATGCAAAGCAGTACATAAATCTCATTGAAATCGACGCAGCGTAGTGACGTCGGTCGGCACGCACCGCGGCGTTCCACACAAATAACACAATCATAAAAGAAGAAATATTTGCGTGCACATGATCAAGAAACCATTCGATGCGAGTGCAACATGCATGTTACGAGTGCGAGAGAAATTAAAGTTTAGCTGGCTCGCAGCTGCACGTAATGCATTATCTAAACACGAACGCAGTGTTATTGTTGACTCTAGTGCTGCTTCTATGAGCTGTAGCACTTGTAATCATAGATATGATCTACTGGTTGTTTGTATTCCGCGACTCTCAATACGCACATAACCTGAACTTCCTTGTGGTTTGAACCAGAGACCATTTACTGTCAGTATACCACTAAAATATTGCATGTTTTATTTAAACGAGGATGTCATGTTGATTGTGGAAGAATCAAAAATAATTTAATGAATAAACATTCCGAGAAATTCATAGAGGTGTGAGTGCCAAAATGTCACCGCTACCAACAACCAACACAAGCGTGGCAAGATATTTTAAGAAAATTCAATCTCCAAGAATATAAAGGTAAACGACACGACGACGACGATGCTACCGGCAGATCTCATATAAATTCACATGACTCCGAAAATAATCGATGAAAGAACTACATTTAAAAAAAATCAATATGACTAAACCAATCAATTGAATTTTTTATAAGCGTGGCTATAAAAATGTCCGTGTGAATAAAGCACCTAATCTTTGTTTGTTCAAAACCAGTTTGTGCGATTCGTAATGCGGATTAATTTAGACACGCACCTTAACTACCAAATGTTGGAGAATGCGCTTGATATTCCAAAATTGGAAACTCGCTTTTGGTAGCATCATTGAAAGCAAAGATTAAAGTATCCAACTGATAAGTTAGCAGTGGCAGTCAGTATTATAAATACTGAATAATCAACCACAAATATTTGATAAATGACGTCAACCAAGGTCAAGCTAGTGATGTAACCGCAACAACAATAGACTTAGGTTTAATTTGTATGGTTTATAAACCCACTCTCTTACCAGTGGGCCGAGGTTAATCACAGCCTGCGGCAGACCTTTAGTGACATCTAGATAACTTGGCTCAGTGATAAGACCGGGGTCGGTATTACCCGCGTTACTTGTAATGTATGCATTATAGATAAGTAAAATCATAATTAAGTATATGCTAACCTCTCTTGGCTTGCTTTTCTCGTTCCTTTTCCTTTTCTCTTGCCTTTTTCTCCCTCTTCTCCCTTTCTTGCTTTTCCTTCTCCAGACGTTTCATCTCTTTCTTAATTTCCTTCTCGCTCTTCTTAGACTTGGTGTCGTCAATCTTCTCGGACAGGATGAAAGTTCCCGTCTGGACCTTAGTGTCTGCCTCCTCTTTCGGCCTCATGGTCAATCACAAATGCGACACAATCAACTCTCACAAGGATAAATAAATGTAATTATAGCAACAGAATTCCCTGTAAATGCACTCTAAGAATTTATCTCGACGTTTCTTTACCGTGAAGAATTACAATTCGGCACAGAGCGGGCGCGCGGCGACGGCCGACGCTTTATCGTACACGTAGCTAGGACCGATGCTTGCTATTGGCGAAACGGTATCGACATTATCACTGACACTCTTGAACAATTTCAAAAGTAAAGTGCGCGATGATACGGAGATCGATCGCGACCGGCGGCAGCGACGTGCGGTGTGGCCGAAACGCGCGAAGCACCGACCGTGACTGAACGTGCGCGAGCACTGCGCCCCCCTGGCCTCGGCAGTGACGGCCCGCCAGCGACGCCGGCGCACCATGCGCAAGCGTCGCGTGCCTCAAGCTCTATAAATAAAGCCTTACTTCCTATATAACATAGAATCAGAAGAAGATTTATGGCCATTGAACCCATAAAGCATTTTGCAGCCGATGACTAACACCAATAAGTCTCTTCCATTTTGATCCTGGTAAGCCAGTTTTGTTGCCAAGGTTTCAATACCAGCGAAATTATTAATTTTTTTGAGAACGCGGAACGTGCTTGCGTGGCCAAGATGAATAATTTTAAGGTTTTTTTAACTGCTTGGGATCGGACGGACCTAATGATTTGGTAATGTAGACATAACCTTTTTTAACTTTTAAAGGAGAGCGTCCTCAATTCGTATTGCATGCATTCGCTTGAAATCAAAAATTAAACCGAGTCCGTACACCACAAATATCAGGGCCCTTAACATTTCCCAACCAGACTCAGACAATCCATTGCCAAAGATGGCGCGCAGGGAGATAAATAATGGATACAAAAAACGTTTTCGACAGGACATATTTTAAGACTTATAAAGAAAAACCAATTTCACAAGTCGATAATCATTCACAGGTCACAGTCACAGGCCACAAAACACCGAGAGTACAGAAGTAAAGCTCATGTATGTACTGCGTTTTTTATGCCTACTCTCGGCGGTCGCGCTAGGGATGCCGCGCTCGCTGCTCCATCATCTTTCCGTGGCGAGCGGGTCGAGCGTAGGTAGATATATTATTATTTAGATTGATTGTAGGTACATATAATATTGTAAAACTGATATCATCGAGTATACATATTGAGCAAACGGTTTATTGGTTCACTAGCGTAAGAGTAATTTGCACTAAATACCTAGGTAGATAGTAGATACGAGTAGGTACATTATTTCCTAGCGACCCACACAAAAAAGCTAAATAGTTACGTAAAAAGATGTGCGACTCTTTCTCGATAACAGTACCTATTATAATAAACACTTCTTTTCATTTTGTAGATACCTAATACAATACAATGCAAATAGATTATAGGCAAATAGGTAGGTACCCACCTATAAAAATCATAAACACTTAGGTACCTACCGTGTTTTGTGTTACTCACGTATCTAATCATAAAATTACTAACCTACTAACGTCTCTAAAACAACTGGTAGTTTAAAAAACGAAAATTGACTATTTAAAGTCGAATTTAAACATTTCAACACACAACAATTGTAATAACTTTTTTTTCGGTGCTCCATTTTTGCACAAAAAATATTACGATGCGTATAGTGCAGCGCGTGCCAAGTTGTTGCGCAGTACTCCGAGTCAGTCTGAGATTTCGTGTCCGTGAACGATGTCTATGTGTGCGTTGCTCGCGCGCCCAATGTACGTAGCTTTACTTCTGTACTCTCGGTGTTTTGTGCACAGGCGATCAATGTTATGATCGCGATAACTTAATCTGCATTTCGCTTATCTACACAAATTCCGGTTATAAAAATAATAATAACATTGTGTACATGAATGATTATTAAATCGGGTCGAAATCATCGCAAATAACGCCCGGATCTGGATAATGTGAATTAGAATGCGATAATACTTCTAAATTGGGTCCATCAAATTATATACTCTGTTTCAAGGTTGAAGAATAAGGAATGCATTGGTAGAGTCTAGTGAAACACAAAATGTTGATAAAAGGCGGTCCCAACAGTTCCCAGGAGCTGAAGCGTGTCGGTGGTGAGGCTAACACCGCAGACTGGGTACGCCGCGCGACGTGGCCGGCGAGAAAGCGGCTCGGCCGGATCATAACTTTATTGGGAAAACCTCGTTCCGGAAGAACAGATTAATCACTACCTACCGGACTGTAAGTGGTAGAAGGTACAATAAATAAGGCCTAATGCAAGCACTTGCGATTACCACGTCCTATTTAATTCATTATTATAGTAAATCTTACAAGCTTCGTTATTAAAGTAAGCAACTAGAAAGGTGTTCTAATCTTTGTGGTATACATACAAGACCGTCATATGAATAAAATCGCAAAAACGTAGCCGCTAATCAAACCTACAGTAGAGGACTTAATTACAAGCAAAAATCCGAAAATCCCACGTTTCTGAGATATTGAAGCTAAAAATGTAGTATGGGACAGAGGTTAGATAAAATCACAATAATCAGCCATCACTTCGTGTAACGCGTCCAATCTGTGCGTTCTGGCTTCGCTATTATTTTATCTATAGGTTCGGTCTCACCTTACCCACAGTGCACTCCATATTATAATGTTAGGACCCCAAATAAACACATTATATTATTTACTAATACTTACTTATGTTTTTATTAAAATTGGAATTCAATTTAGATTTAGATTTCGACCTTTGGATATATTAATAAAATTATTATTAATAATAATAATTTATTAACAAATTCATTAATAATTTTGGATTGTTTGCAAGTATGAATAATTGTATTAATTAATTAATAGGATTCATTTCTAATTTCGATCCAAGTCTATAGTAAGATATAAGCTCCTTTTACACCTTTTATGCTCACAAAATATGGATGTTGGCTTGCACAGAGATAAGTACATATATAATTACTAAAGTGAAGTACCTAATAGGCGCACTATAAGCAACAAAACCTTTGACATTGTGAACATACTTGTAGACCTCAAAAATGATGGCATAATACGTATCAGATGACATAACGATCCGACCCCAGCCGTGTTCAGAATAAACAGAACAATGTGCAGATCACTAGGTTAAAGGCAAAACTTTCTGCTTACTTACATCAAACCTTGAAGTTTAAAATAATGATCGCAAACTATTTATAGCCGACTAACTTTAAATTACAATGTTTTTTTATAAAATTTATATTTATATTTTGCTTATTAAATGAAAAGATTTAATATGAAACACGCAAAAACAAATAATTATACCAAAAATAAATACTTTCATTTCTGTTACAAGTTTGTATCAAATCTTATACTTTTTCTAATCTTCTAGTGGTGGAAAAGAAATTAATCTTTGGCTAAATTTAAGTGTAAGTATTTAAAACCTCGGCAATTACTTATCTTACAACTCCGTTCCCTATAATTAAATTTCGCACACCTAAACACGTAGGTAATCGATGTTTGCGCATCGCGCAACACCGCCTAAGAAATAGTAATGGTATCTGCAACGTAACGCGAGCCCATCTCTAGTGGTTAACACCGATCACCCTTTACGATAAACAGCGAAGGACATAGAATAATATTTAAGTTTGACAACACGATTGTGCCGGCCAACACAACTGGTCATCAGCGATCCAGCAAACTATTGATGTGTTTTGCTTGTATCACTGATAAACAATAATAATAATGGCCCGAGAATGCTTCCTTGAGAAACTCCAAAAACCTACAATACAGCACTAACACATAATACTTCCTACTAGGATTAATTCTACCACACGTTAGTTTTATTGTTTGAATGATTTTTGTTGTTGGACAGAACAAGTTACTATTTGGCCCGCTGAAAAGTTTTATTTCAATTGCCACTTTTGTCCAATTTAATAAGAAATAATGTGTTGCATCAAGTCAAAAGATTTAGTTAGGTTATAGGTATTGGTTATATAAAATTAAAATTTACTAGATCGACTATCGTTAATAAATTACACAGTATTGAAATATGATAACAAAATAGAATGAAAGCAGTGACCTGACGGCTAATAGAGATGAATGGAAGAAAAAACATATTGCGCCGACCCTAAATAAAATTTAGGACAAGGGCAGGAAGATTATGATTTAAATAAGATGTCAAAAATATTTTACATGAAGTTGCTGGCTAGCATAGCAGGCAAAATGCGCATCGAATGTGTCAAAATGACCTCCAATCAAAGTAATTGGTGATTCCTGGTCACGAAGCTCCGTGTTCGTGTGGTCTATAAACTAGGTAATCCTTCAGCCTAAAGTCTACATTTAGAAATGTGCACTTTTACTTTGCTAGTACTTGAAGATTATGAGACTTAAATAGATGTATCTAAATATACTAGAATATGGAGAACGTGTGAAACTATTCATGTTTTTACACATAATTTGAATTACTTTGGAAATAATTTTACCGATATTGTTTTTATCGCATCGATTTAGTTATAATCATGATCTTTCAGAATGATTAATTAATTGGAATATCTATACATTCCATTTCTTCATGCACTGATTTGACTTGAGATCCGACGAGACACAGTCGAGAGAGCGTTCAGTACAGACCTTAGATTAAGCGTGTAATTAAATCTGACTAAGGAAAGTACCTTTCCGGATAAGCTTGATAGATATTTAATAGTGGCTCAGTGCACTTAACGAGACCTACTTTTACTGGAAGTTTGTTATAGACATGAGATTATTGGCAACATTGAAGCTTATTCAAGCGCGATATTTGGAAATATCATACTTTCGTACGAGACAGAGAACATAACATTCTACATTTTTTCAAAATGGCTGTCACCAGTCTCAGAATGTTGATGTGTTAACATAGCTTTCGCGCTCAAATTTCTTATATAATTAAGTTTGTTTTAATCAGCGTCTCTTAGGCCTCATTTAGTTATGTTTATTTCCGATAACGCAGCCAGCGTCGCTACTTTCTGGGCCGCTTGAAAATAATAATAAAAAAATTGTTTGCTATCGAAACGATAAGAAGAAGTAATGTTTATACATAGCTTCTTAACAGGAATAAGTGTCTTACACTATAATTATGCCTACTCCTCGAACGTGTATCTAAAGTTTTGCAAAAAAACATAATATTCATAGCTTGTACGTATAGTTACAATGTCTCGCCGTTTTTGCTGTATTAATTAGCTCCAAGCTCCCAAATGATCGGATATTCCAGAACATCGCGTCGGCCGTGACTGAGTGTTCGCGTCTCACCACGAGTCTGGCTGACACGTAGCAACGACAAGTGCGCTTACACAGCGTCCGAAGCACGTCCTGTCTGCTGATGTGTTTTATGTTCATGCTTGAACACTTGCTCATATAATTTACGATGTCTTTCAGCAAATTATTTTGTTTTAATCTAGAAAAATTACTCCTTTTGAAGAAGTTTAAGGAGGCATAGTTCTGATGTTACATGATGCGATCCGTGTTCCCTTTGCGGCTTGCGAAAAAAGTTGGCTGTAATTTAAGTTTGCGATATTTTTGAATATTCGGCAGGAAATATCTAGAATCACTGCATTAGAATCGCCTTGCTGTGGATATGTAAAGGTGTGTCGGTGGCGTCGCGGCGCGCTATATACGGACCGTTTCCGGGAGCGGCGACCTGCGTCCCGGGACACTTCGCCGGAGACACGCGACACACGTGCCCTCGACATTCTGTCACCTGTCACCTGTCACCATTGCGCCACAACGCCGAAAGATGGCCCTGGGATAACACCGACACAACCGGAAACAAACGAGGGACAAAATCTTACCGTTACCGTCTAGGACAGACATGAGACAGGTCTTCTGTCTTTTAGTGAAATAGAGTGAATAATCTCAGCAATTAATTGACTTTTCTTTCATAAGAGAAATGACTTCTTTCATAATAGTTTGGACCTTTTTGCATGAGTTGACTTTCTCCATTCAGATTTCACGCGTGAACAGTAGAAATTAATTCAAACTCGACCGATTAACATGTTAATTAAAACTTAACATGAACCGAAACCAGTCAGGGACTCGATCCTTTCAAACATCCTTACACAATCCAACTGTAGTGCTATTGGAACGTACGTTGCAAAGAATCTACAGAAGACTTAGAAACAAATCCCTACAAAGCAGACGTTGTATGGCACATACAGCACCTCATCTGTGCGCGCGCGGCTGCGGAGTACGGGGAGACGGTTATCTTATCATAAAACAATTTATATTTGTAACCGATTGCTAAACGACCAATCGTAATGGTTTTGTAAAACATATGGATCGTGCATTCGACCTACATATCCTAGCTGATTTCATAAAGCTTGTTTGTTTGTATGTTAGTTATCTAATAGGTAACTAACGTTCATGGCTATATTTGTTCAAGAGACATCATGATAAATTCGTCTTGAAACATTCAATTATTTTACCCCATCTCCGTTATGTGTACGATTGAGAGAGACCCAAGGAACTACTGATTAAGAAATGATAGCAGCGTATTCGACTATGAATTGTAAAGCATTAGTCGCTTTGACCCGATCCCGAGTTTGTCTGAATGATTAACAGATCGGCAAGCTTCCAACCAAACGTCTGGTATAAATGTATAATTTTGTAAAAGTCATAATAGCAATGTACCGTGTTACGTATAGTATCAGCTGCGAGCTGTTCGCGTTACTTGTTGATATTATTACGTGCTGGTATCCCAATCCTAGTGTCTGTTGTAAAGTGGGTGAGTCGTGAAGAATACCAGACATATTATACAATACATACTTCGAGTATACTTCTATAATACAGATTTCGATACTTTTTCTGTTTCTTTTTTAAATAAAAACTTGAGCGCATTTGACTGGATCTCACCTGATGGAAAGTGACGATGCAGTCGAGGATGGTACACACGAACTCAAGTAATGCTTATCCACTCTTGCCTTGAATTCTCCTAGATTATAAGAATCAGGAAAAAATGACGCCGGCAATGAGTTCCACTCCTTCGCTGTGCGCATAATGAAAGAGGAAGCAAAACGCTTCGTGCGGATAGACGGAATATCCACAACAAAAGGATGGTCTAGTCCCCCGCAAGTGAAATGGAGCAAAGGGTATGAGGTCGTGTAGCTCCTGCGCACACTCACCGAAATGAATCCGGTAAAACACAGATAGGCAGGCGACTTTGCGGCGATGCTCTAGGCTATGGAGCTTAATCGAGACTAACTCGACGTAGCCTATGAGTTTCCTAGCTCGGCGATCTATGGTATCTAGGGCTTCAAGCTGGTAGCGGGCTGATCCATCCCATAGGTGAGAACAGTACTCCACACAAGAGCGGACCTGAGCCTGGAATAGAGTAAGAAGCTGTCCTGGCGTGAAGTACCTCCTCACCTTTGAGAGGATACCTATCTTCAATGCATCGACTTTAGCCTTGGATGAAAATATATCGGCTGAAATTTAAATTTGCCGTAAAATCAACACCGAGGATCTCAAGGTGGTCGGATATTTTAATGGATTCACTTCGGAGAGTGGGAGTCAATGAGAAGGGACTCCTTTTGGCGGAAAAAAACACGGCTGCGTATTCGAGGCATTGAACCTTACGACCAGGGGCGGGACCACCATATAAGCCGAAAAGCCTGGCATGCCCTAGAAAATAACCAACAAAAGTATCACGTTATAATAAATTACGTATCATTATATGAATAATATGACATTTTAAATCTCGCGCCACTTTTCAATTATGCAGAGTGCGCGATCTCGTTTAAACTTTAAATCTATGGAAAGTGTTCCGTGCGTGGCCCGGAACGTATCGCACGTTTTGACAATCCCTTCAATCGCTTCACTCACTGTCATTTTGCCTACACGGTGCGAAGTTAAAGGTACGGTGCGCAGCCTGCTATATTGCTCTCGCTCGCACTTGTTGAATGTAAATGAGGGATGTGGTGGATTTTTTCTTGAATGTAAGTGCATTGGAATCATAGATGTCATTTGAGTACTAAAATCATGAAATGTACCGACAAAATAAGCCTGGATTAGCTGCTTTTTTTTAAATGTTTGTTGCGTGCGGTGACGTTTATGTTTAAATGTATGAATGAAGTATGTAAATAAACAAGATTTTTAGTTTGCACGGAATACTGAATGGAATGCTTTTTTGATAATTTGACTTTGTTGTTTAGAGAAATTGTAATGGTTATAATAGTAGTGCAGTATGATGTGTATAGTGGAAATACAATCTTGAAAAGCGTTTAATAGTTGAGTTTAAGTTAATATTCATTACATATAAATAATGAATTTCAATTGGCGTAAATGGTTCGCCCCTAAAACGACGCTTTATAAGTATGTGCAAGTTTTATTAGATCGCAGAAAGGTAAATACTTTGAATTTTGCTAAAAAGAAATTTGTGGATTGTCGGTTGTTCTCATTTGAACAAATTATTTTGTTGGTGTTGCATTTTTATCGTGAATGACAAGAAAATACTTCAGACTAGTTGCCATAAAACGACACCACACAGGCATCTCAATATGTAAAAAAATTTAGCCGCTCTTATTACTTTTTCCAATTCTCGTTAGTTATGTATGTGATAGGATCTCAAAGAAGGTATGTACCTATAATGTTTACGTTGACCATAACATTGCATTGTAGTAATAGTATGATAATTCAAACATACTTAAAATCAAGTCAAATGCAACAACATCTATTTAAGGTAATTTTTATCAAAGAAATTGTAGTAAATAATTCCTATAGAATATCGATGAGAGATGGAGTGGAGTGGAGTGGAACCTTACTGGGTGGTATTAAAGTTCTGCATTATTTCAAGAGATGGCGCTTTTTACAAATTATTTACTTTTCAGTGCTTTTTTACTTTGGTTGTGTTTTTTAATACTTCATTCATAAGTACCTAAGTAAACCTTGAAAAAAATGATGGGCATGCCTTGCTATTTGGGCCTAGGCACGCCACTGCTTACGACATCTATGATCTATGACATCATCTTCATTTTGCCCTTTTCCTTATTTTATTTACGAGCACCAAAGTATGTAGGTATTCTCTTTCCAGAGTTCAGCTAATTCTTAAGATTTTTTTTTGGTAATTTTTCACAACATCCGTTTGTATTTTCTTTGCTAATAAAAATTATAATCTACGTAACAAACTATCTAAGATTACTTCCATGTTAAGAATCAGAACTCTTTCTCCACGCCGCACCTACAACTACATAAAAATAATGTTAACATGACATTATGTAAAGGTAGAAGAATTACAAGACAAATGGGTAAGCTTGGTCACGTTTGCATTGAGTGGCTCCTGTTACCGCACGAGCTTACTATATAGCTACAGAGTTACATTACGCAATTTGAATGTGCCGAATGTTGTCTCAATGCTACATAAATATAATAATTTCTTCCCATTTGGCCTAATCTTTATTGTCTGGTCAACTTTGTTGTTGTGAACTCATTCATGAGATAAGGTTGCCTTTGTGCATGTTTTATTCTAATATTCGTGTTAATCTGTTCAAATAAGTGTACAATAAAGAATTGATTAACTAATATCAGTTATTTTTTAATAGTTAAGGAGTGAGGATGAGGAAACAGTTTTATATTTTTTTCGTTTTTGCCATTTGGCTCGGGAGCACATTCGCTATCAGTTATAAGATCATCTTTTTCAATAATATATGTAGACAACATACTTCAGGAGACCCAAGTCTCTAGCTCTGTTGATAAGAAGTAAATATGTACTTAGAACAACATGACTCATCTCAACAATAAAGTGTTCATAGCGCAGCTGAAACATCCGCAGCTAAAATAAGATTTGCCAACCACCTTCGGGCGTCGGTAACCAAAACATTCGCTTTTGGACATAGGAAATGAGAAGGCATTACAAAACCAATCAAAGCATAAACAAGAACAGTCATCCGTTCTCATTTCGATTGTTACATCAATAAAATTCGCGTATTAATTGCGAACCGGCAACTGAGGCTTTACGTAACCGTGGCTCGCCTTCACCTACTTATTGAAATTAATTAAGCTCCCGTCTGACTCATCGCCACATTATGGCTCATAAATCTGAGCCCACACGTAAACCTGATCGTGGCGTGCGTCGGTGCGTCCGCGTCGCCTAACGCGACCTGCGGCTGCAGACGAAAGCAAGAGTGCCCATTAAACGTTACGGTGCCAAACAAACTTGTTTCAACAAAAATATTAATACGTAATGAGGAAACAAAGCTATCACCCAACAACGAACGGATTAGCCTATGAAATCAAATCGTAAGCATTATTCATAATGGAAAAGATATATCTGTTTGAATATCACTTTAATATTATACGATCATCCATGCTTTACTTCTTGGAATGTGTGCTGCCTCCCAACCTTTGTCTTACAATGTGACAATCATATGTGAAAAAAAGCCAACGACATGATAATACTTCAAACTCCTGACCCCTGGCAGTCTGGCAGTCATATTGTGAATTACCTTAAAGCCCTTCGTGCACCCGACGATAAACACACTAATGACTATCGTGTCCAATCACTTGGCACGAGCTCAATCTGTTTGAATAATGATACGTTAGCAGACGTTGTCTGTTTAACTAGACTAGAATGCCAGCGGCGGTATAGTTCGCGAAACACTTACGTGATGATATTTTGAAATGGCCAAATCACACGAGAAGTTTGCATTTGATTGGTGCCCTGGGTGATCACAAGTGCTGCGATCGAGCTCGCCACAAACACACTGACATGTCAATATGTCATTAAATTCAACGTAAGTTACAAAGAACAATCATCAACGAAAGAATAACGGTACATCCACTGCTGCAGTGATTAGCACATCCTATGGACTACGGACACCTGAAAAATGGTATTTCGATGGAAAGGTCTTTAACCCCAGCAGTTTGTTGGTATCGACCCCTTCAGGCAAACAAGCAGGCTAAACCAATTATTGCAATAAGTATTACTAGCAAACAATATCAGACCCTGTTCTATTTTTTTTAAAGGTATTTGGTTGTCTTTTGTGGTGAAATGCCCGAATACCCGTTGCTGCTTAAATAAGATTCAGATTTGGAATTAGTCTGTATCTACCACGCGTTTTATCTTGCTAGCTTATTTCTATCCAAAATCACACAGCTATTCGGAGTACCTATTGGCCAGCGCTGCGCTATCTGCTTTGCTTTTTACTTCAACTACTAAAACGTTTTGTTCGCAGATTGAACTGTTGTTGTCTAGATATAGACGCTTCGTTTTATTTTTATTCGCCGCCGCTTCTGCAATCTAGACCATTCCGTATTCTGATGGCTTTCATCACGAACTGGATAAGTATCGAACGGTTTGAATTATCACGACTGACTGATGCACTGCACATTATTGCTTAAAGGTTTCAGTGCTTGCTTTGTGTGTAGTCTCATCTCAAGTAGTGCAGTCAGGTTATTTATTAAAACTATTCCTAAAAATTGTTCTAAAAAGTAAAAGGATTGTTTCCAAAAAAGTTGATACGAGAAGTGTAGGTACTAGATTATTCTCTGATAGAAATCAAGTTGTTTCCGACTTTATTCGTGACAAAGCGGTAGACTGCGTACCTAGCTACTACACTTGCAGTTTAAATGATACCGGTCAAAACATTACCTAGCACGAATAAAGAAGTAGATAGCTCTATTCACAAGTAACAAACATAGCCGAGAGGACGTACTTTCGTAAGTTGTAGGAAAGTATGGCGAAGGCCGCTCACCGCGCGTCGCTCACCATCCAAATTGTTACATTTTGTTAATTTATTTATTTATAACGGACCACATCAAATATTTAAATACGAACGTATGATTGCTAGCTGCTTTCATGCATCGACAGAGCTACGTACCTATATGATTTTTTGCAAAGAAATTGTTTATGGGCCAGACTTAGAGCCGATATCACCACTGATACTAAACGCGATCAATCATGTTATTCTGTGCCCCGAGTATTCCCCGAGAAAGCACTATACCCACACAAACGAAGTTTGATTTTAATTTTAATGAATAATTTAGTAATCTTCAACTTAAGATCAAACTTCGTTTGCGTTTAGCGAGCTCCATGCGCTCGAAAGACACTCCTCTTAACTTCTCTTAAGGAACTTTTCATCCTGAAAAATTCAGAACCGCGGAACACAGGGAAAAACGCGGCGATCAAACAAAGCGATAATAATAGTGATTACAAATCTATTGATTATGTACGCGTCAGCAATTTGTCCGAGCAACTGTAGATAATTAGAATCAACATTATAATAATTATGTGCAATGTTTTTGCTATTAAATATTCAAAATATGCGTCAGCTTGTGTACAAGTAATCAAATGATTTTTCTCATGAATATTACATTTTGATAATGATCAGACGATCAGACACTTAACTTCACAAGCACTTGCAGTTACTTCCTGATAATATGCTCAGCAATCGACGCAGGAATAGTTGAGCGGTGACATTGAATACTTGACGATTTAACCATAGAATTATTTGGTGATATTTTAATATTAAAATTTAGAATGATGGTATCTAATCTAAGTATATACCCATACACTCCTAGTGTATGGGTATAGATTAAATACCAGAGCCACCGAGCCCTAGTTTTTCAATGACAAGGCAAACTCTGTAACTCGTAAATTGCAAACCTTCGCGTTAGGTCAATGGTGTACGTATTAAGTTTAACAACTGTGTACAATACTAGATACGGCATTTTAACATGTCTATCTTATTCCTTTGTTCAGAAACTTCGTTCGGCAGAAAGATAAAGGTGGGTCGTGTGCGTCTGTCTGTGTTGTCTGTGAAGGAACGCGGATAGGATGTTGTTAGCCTAAACGATAAAGACCGGAGACTGCGAAGTACAACATGAATGAATATATTGAATGTGCTATTTTATTATTCTACATACCTACTTACCCTTTGCGCACTGACCGAGAGCTGAGGCGGAGTTGAGGCGCGGGCGCTACTTCCCCTATGCATTTTCAACTTGCACGTTCTCGCTTTTTGTAAAATGTATGGGGTAAAAAGCGCCGGCGCCACAATTCCGCCTCGACTCTTGTTCAGTGTGCAACCGGCCTAAGAGCTATGCTTGTTTGCCACAAGTGCCACAAGCGTACAGCGCGTCTGGTGGTAATCGGTTGACGAGAAAACATCAACATCATAGCAGGAGAATCCTGGATGTTAAAAGAGAAGAGATTTTATACAGCGACCCTTTTTGAAATGTCTTTAAAAGTTGTAAAACAGCCAAAATCAAGAACTCGGCTAGGGAAGGGCTATTATAAATGAATAAATAATGAGTTATGTGTATAAATAGATGTCCGATCTGTAAGGTGAGCAAGCGGCGGAGCATGCGATCTGGCGACACCGCTTCGCCGTTACCGGACACCGTGTCGCTTCATCGGACACGAAGGCAACCGAACCAAATACCTGTGCACCCACACCTAGCCCTCACCACCCGTCTGTATCTAGGCTTTGACATTCCTACACTAAGGTGTGTTGTTTTAGACCAGCTAGGAACATTACAAGAACATGCAATCTAACAGGTCTGATTTGTGAATTTTTTACATGAGCATAATTATGTTAGCTTATACATATAATTATTTAATAAGAAATTTGAAAAAACAACTGATACGGATAGGATTCGAACCCACGATCGGCACGGTACGCCGGAGATCGTGGGTTCGGATCCCATCCGTATCAGTTGTTTTTTCTAATTTCTTATTAAATAATTAGGTCTGATTTGATTTCATTTGATTTAATGGAATCCTGGAAGAAAGGCATAATTTTTCGTCCATGAATGCAATAGTATATTTTGAAGTATTATGAATTTTAAAAAAAAGACATCTATTTTTAATGAATGGTAAGTTTGCTGCCGTTAGGGATGGCAACTCTCCCTATTGAAGTGAGTTTATTAGTTAAAAATATGAAAAAAAGAAGGGTGTCATGAGTTTTTTCAATTAGTATCACATCTGATATAATAGTAAGTATAGTAACAGATTGCAGGATGGAAGAGACAATTATAGACAAAAGTCACTGCATTGAGAATTATGGTATTATTTTATTGGCTAAGTGACTATAAGAGTGACTTGTGGACAATCTCATGGAAAATATGATAGTGCTGTATGTAGCTGTGATGATGCATGGTGTGATGAAGTAATGTTTGAGCTGCTATTGTATAGTAGATGGTCCATTTATATTTAGCTAAGTAATAAAATATTATAATATTATGAATGTAGAGTTACAAACAGAATTGAAATGATGCAGTGTTGGTAGAGACAATCGGACAGGCTTTACTCAACATTAATTACTGTGCTGGCCCAGTTCATACCCACATGCCACAGTGCAGTGGAGTGCTTACTACCTAAGTTTACACTGTTTCCATGACCGTTATTGAAAAAGAGTTGAATCAACTCATTCAACTGATTCTGTATAAAGATTAAAATACAAAAGACATTTTACAGTTATTCTTTAACAGGAATCATAATTAGCCGGCGAAATGTGGGTGTACTGCACACCACTGCCTACCCCCTCTGGAGAATACAGGCCTGAGTCTATAAATCATAATAAAATAAAAATGATTAAGATTTCTGACAACTACAAGTGAATTATGTACCAATGTGATACATGACTTTTAATATGATAAGAATATGAGTTTGCCTATGTATCTGTAGCTACTGCTTTAATAGTTACATGATTAACAACATTCTGACAGAAACAGTAATGATAGTAAACTGTGAAGATAGCCAGTGATTCCAGTGATTGCCGTTAACCAAAGGTCAATTTGTCCAAAAAAATTAGCTACATCAACATGTATCTGAAATATGAGATAATTGGATAACAATTATCATGTCAATAATATTGATTACCATTATTGATTTTATTTCTAAGAGCAGCATAATTACATTTGTAACTTGGTCTGAACATTATATATTAAATATGTATTTTCATATACCAACAGGTGACACCAGTGACATTGAATAGTTAATTATTAAACACATTGTTAAAGTTGCAGCGCTAGAGCAAATAAAGTAAATGTTTTCCTATCAATGGTGATAAGTTGACAACTGGCACATGTTATAACTATTAGGCAGCTTGTTCTTAGCATAGAGCAAGACAAATCAATTGTACACTAAGTGTTTTTGGTATTACAAAAACTGACAAAATAATGTTGTGTGCGATGTCGGGGCTCGGCGGAGAGCTGCGTAAGCACAAGGACGCGGCGATTAGCGCGCGATGTAACCACCTGGCGAGCCTCCGCTAAACACTTAGCACGGCCGTGCAATACACGCTTCGTGAAGTTATCACCCAGCACAATATTTAAATATTACGTCGGTATCAATAAAAACTCAACCTTAAATACAGAATATTCTATGTAGGTACAGGCAGACAATAATCGCCAACGTGTAAATAGCTACGAACATGCTTTGGGGCTAGTAAATTAAATCAACTCCCTACCTAACAAAAGCACTAGAGTAAGATTTACCTGATGAAAGTATGTTTAGAATAAGAACCTATAATTTAACCTCACTGTCCAAATAAGCGACGTATGAGAAAAATCGATAATTTCTCCAATAAACAAGGCGCCGTAAAATCATCACGATTCCAGTTAGACTACGCCCAAGATATATTTGGTATTGTTCTAATAGCTTCATAAAATTTTGCTGTTGCATTTAACTATCCGAGAAAATAAAAGAAACCAATAAATTACCGGCGTACTCACCCATTTTATTACAGTCGCTTGTAGAGCCCGTTGATCCGATGATAATTTACATATAATATTTACTTCATTATCACAATTACACTTATTATGACACAAACACAAATTATCTGTTATTTTAACTTAAAAAATAATAATAAAAATTGGGCTGGTCATCTAACACAACGACAGACTTTCGTCAGTTTCGTCTTGCAGCAATAGCAGCAGCTGTCAGATGAGTTACAGTTATTGTACGCGAACGCGTTCGGAAATAGGAATTCTGCTAAGCAAAATAGGTATTTGGATGCGTTCTAAATATTTCGTATTACGACTTTGTATTACCAGCACGGGTCGTTCGAATCGAATCAAAATGGAAACTGAATTAAATACTGTCTTGTCACAGTCGTCACACAAGAATATTCATTCACGCTCATATCACATATGTGATTGGGATAATATTTATATTGTATTCAATTTCATATTATGCGAGTATGTGACGGCTTTATGTTCACAAGACAACTAATCTTGCTACGTATATTTTTATAAGTACATATAATATTAATAAGCAATTGCTGGAACCTATATGGCTAAGCACCGACTCTAAAACAAATGTTTGCGTGATATTTTTATTCAAGATTTTACAGTTTGGCAAAAAAGAGTGCGAAAATTGCCTTGTGTGGAGCGAAAGCAGGTCTCACCATAGAAATGTTAAAATGTCATTTTTTCAAATTATGTTTTCTAGACGTTTTTCAAAATTTAACTCAGCAGTTAACCATGATATAAGCTAAAATGTAACTTTTTCGCTCGTGGAGCCTAGTTGAACCGCAGTTGATCGAGGTATGATCGCAAACGGAGCTCGTGTCGCGGCCGCGTTGTTCATACCCGTGCTACAGTTCATACTTCTATAGGGTTGCTCTATATTTTCTTATATACTCTAAGGGGGTACCGCTGGCGCACAAGTCTCATACTACAATAAAATTCAAAATTACAAATTATTTGGTATACTTACCTATTTCTATGACTACTTCATTGTTATCAAATATACCTAATGAAATTAATCATTATTAAGTTATTTTAGCCTACTCAAAACTTAGTTTTTAATATTTTTATTTTTAGTTCCATTCCAGCTGTCACCGTCTCAAACTTTTTTCCTTGTGCCTACCTACTTTTTTTTTCTATCAACAAAGCAGGTAAGTGGGTATAATAAAATTTCTTGTTATTGATCATCAAAGCAAGCTACAGAACTGTCGGTAGCTACCTAAATTTAAATTAAAATGCAAAAAATAGAAATGAACAAGAAATTTTATTTATTATTATTATTTCAAACCGAGCAGTTTGAGCACTCGGTGTGAAAACTCTTACTAGAATAGAAGTACCTACTAGTTCTTTTGGTCAAACTAACGGCTGGTATGATGACTGAGACCCTGGATTTTATTTATGAACCAAGTAGATTCTATGCGATCAGAGTAGATGCCATAAGTTAGCTCGGGCCCATTGCAAAACGCTGTAGTTTTCATCGTAGAATACTCATTCAGAAGCCTTGGAGCGAGTTTTCAAAATATGCAAATACCGACAATTTTAATGAGACTGAGAGGTACTATACATGTCACGTTTGTACTCTTCGGAAGGATAGAGACAGATAGATTACGTTTTACTAAAACTGTCAATATTCACATGGTTTGCAAACTCGAGCTAGGAGTACAAGGCGACGTACATTTACTCGGTCTCTCACACGAGGTGGGAGGTGACCCTGTCAGCCCACCACTACGGATTCGCCGTAGATACGGCCCTGCACACCCTCGAGCAGTGTCCGGCTTGGGAGGTGCAATAGCGTACCTTCGGCGCGGTCATCCGCCAACAGAGCGTCTCGCTGTCGGCCATAATGCGAGCTGTAGCCGACAGTGATGACTCTTGTCAACAACTTTGCCAGTATCAAGTAGGGACAGCAGCAATAAAGACTTGCAGCCCGTCGTCGGACTTTCAAATACTTTTATGCGTTAGTAGATATTGATTTATAATTTAATATTATTATCATCGTATCATGAGACATAGTATATCCCGGCTCTATCCTTTTCGGGGCCAAAACTGTCAGTCAGTTAATATTCGCTCGGTTTGCAAACTCAAAGAAGAGGGTAGGTACCTTGGAAGAATGATCATACGGCAAAATTTTTCCTCTAAGGTTCGATACTTCATTTCTTTCCCTTGTACTCGCTTTTCTCTCTTTCCTGTGCAAATGGAAATGTGTGTAAATGGAAAAACTGGTTACATAAAATCAGCATTCACTCAGATTAAGCAAAAAAGGCAGTGTTTTGTAATAAAATTTAACCTTGCTTACCGGATACAATGCTTTAAAGCGGCCTTTTAAAATCCCAATCAGTGATGATTAGAAGACAATGCATGATTGAAACCACCTTATCTATTCAATAAAAATTGTATTTACTGCGAGCTCCGGAATATATGGGCACCCCAATTCGGTTTACTATTTAATGGCGGTTTTTGTTTTTTTGACTGACGGGGCTCTGTCGATATTGGTCACATCATCATCCTCATCGGGGTCGTCTTCGATCGATGATGGCAATGAAAATCAAATAAAACAAAAAATATCGAACAGCTTCATAAAATAAGTGCTTTATTGATTAAAAATTAGTAGGTATAGGTACATAATTTGAATCGTAACGTGACTGTTAACAAAATTAGCTCGAGTAGTGTCAGTGACGTACCTATCAACTTATTTACAGATTTTGGGCGAAAATTAACAAAAATAATCTATTAGATCAAATAGTCTTATTAGTTGCAAGCTTTCTATCATCCCACATCATTCAGTTATTTCAATTTACTTGTATCGAAGTGATCGTTAGTGACATTGTAACATCTGCACTACTACTAGTCCAAAACGATTACGTTCTCATTTCTATCACATTACGACTATTGTGCAGCTTTGTACGCAAATGTCAAGTTAACGTGAGTACTGTACGCTCAATGTTATACAAAATATATATTATTGGTATATTATGCAGCTTAGTTACTGTTTAAGAAATGATACTTCAGCAGTATCATGTTAACCGATTATGTTAGCCGGGTATAGATAAAGTTGTACACAACATGCAATGTAACGCGATCACCTGAAAATATAAAGGAAATGTTGGACTGCACGTTGCCTTGCATGTTGTGTTGCACATCATGTGTTCCTACTCGTGACTGGAGTAGTACACTCGCGCGCTCAGTAACCTGACACTTGTGTCGCGGCGGCAGCCGAGCAGCGCCGCGGGCCTGGCATAGTGTGTAGGCAAACCTCATATAACGAAACATGTGTGGCACGAATGAAGACCGCTCACCGTCTAAACATTGGTAAGTAATAACCATTCCTGTCCATTCGTTGCCGGCTCGGGCGCTGCTCAGGTGCCGGGTAGATGACCGAGCGACGACTCGATCGTAAAGCTCCCCTACCTCTTAGTAAAATATATTCGGCAAACTGCAATTTCTCCATCCCTAATCGACAAGGCGAACAACTCGTATGCACTAAGCAGAATAATAAACTATACATCTATTATAATTATTACTTTTAAACCAATTTCTTTTTATTTACAACCGAGAAACTATAATAATATAAATATTAGAACCTTATACTCTCTGTACAATGTCGTTAATTTTAATAGACTCTTCATTTATCTCTTTATTCGCATATTTTAATGTCAGGGCTGCTTGTTTCGGTAACATTGCGTTATGTTAGCACATTCTTGATGAACACAAACAAGCTTTAAAACCGAATCTGAATAATTTATATTTAGCCTATACAGCCCTTTTCGGAATATATTCCTAGTAATTTATAAACCAAAACAATATACATAGTATTTGACAAAGTAGCAACACACGCAAGAGTCAATGCTGCGGCATCGACAGACCGACAGCGAAGCGTAACGCGTGCAACTCAACGACACCGAGTGGCTACGAGTTACGACTCATCGTCAATACATTCAAAAGCTTTCACATCAGAATCTTATCTCGATGTTGTTGACATTTCACCGTTGAGCTGACGTTACATCGGTGAAGCATTGATGAGTGGTAAAAGAATACAGGACGCACCGCGCAACAAAACACGCAACACGACTGCAACGTCACTAAGAACATGCTCGCAGCTGTGGAACCTAACAATACTATACACAAGATAAGATCGTCCCTGCGGCATTTGGTTACACTTACAACATGTAACATTATTGTCTGCCGGCTGTACGTTAGATAGCTGTTTCGCTCGCACATTCCGGACTGTTATTGCTTCACGCGTGTCCCGCGCCGTGCCAGTCTTCATTGTACCGCGTAAACAGACATACCATCGCCCGCATCTATATATAATTTATCAATATCATCCGAGTTTCGGTGTTGTTTAAACATTCCAATAACAGCGAGGTAACGTTTCGGTGACTCTCCACAAACACACACATGTAATTATAAATAAAATAGATCTACAGCGGAATAGAGGGAAATGATGAAACACCACTAAAATATATCACTGCAATTCAATAGGTGCTACTAAAGTAAATTAGCTACAAGTGGCGACGACGCGTCAAATTTGAACGCCAAACAATAGAAGAGCGAACTGATCGACCGACACACTCCGGATGATTTGACCTCCCCGAAACGAGCGTAACTCACGCGCCAGCTATACAACTCGCAACTGTGACCGCAACGTGACTTGCTACACGTTACACGTTGCGACATTCACCACGGCATAAATATAAAGTCAGATATGTCTAGAATGGTTGAAGAATCACATTTACGGTGTACACGTGGATTATGACACTGTTTTCTAGAGAATGACGACAAATGTATTATTGCAAAATTTTCAAGTTGTTTGGCAATGTTTTGAGGCTTATCAACAAGTTTGACTTACCCAATGCGTGTGAGCGCACTGTGAGACCTCATAGTAATATTTGTAAATACGGATGAGAATTAGCTAGATGGCTGCGCACAGTGGGATCGTCGTACAGCTGGCGGCGTGTGGAAACAACTGTGGTGGCGAGTGGTGGCGGGTGGCAGCGAGTGGTGGCGAGTGGTGGCGAGTAGTGGCGAGTTGTAAGCACTGCTACTCCTCGTCTGTGTCGGGGTCACTGGAGAGCTCGGCGCCGCCCGCAGCCGCCAGTCGCGGCGGAAACGGACCGCGAGTCTGTTGGCTGTGGGTAAACGTAATAATCAATATTACGTCTTGTTAATGGACTCATACTTAACATACTTCGGCTAACACAGTGTCCGGCAAGAACAGTCAATTTGGAAACTTTATAGGCAGCTTAATAACAGCGGGTGGTGCGCCGCACGCCGGCCTCTTATAAGTAATAAGTAAGTGTACGTACGCGAGGCGTCGGTAGTGGTTGAGCCACTCCTCCAGCATCTGCGCCTGCAGCAGCGGGCGCGCGTGCAGCGTCTGGCGCGCCGCCAGCACGCCGCCGCCCGTGACGCAGGCCGACACCCAGCGCCGCACGCCGGCCTCTTATAAGTAATAAGTAAGTGTACGTACGCGAGGCGTCGGTAGTGGTTGAGCCACTCCTCCAGCATCTGCGCCTGCAGCAGCGGGCGCGCGTGCAGCGTCTGGCGCGCCGCCAGCACGCCGCCGCCCGTGACGCAGGCCGACACCCAGCGCCGCACGACGGCCTCCTCGTCCGACATCTGCACAGAGCGCTGCTGTAGGCCGTCCGCTGCGGCATTCATTCCACAGGACGTGTGTGTACAGAACCCATACACATTTCGGGACACACCATTTAGTGGGTAGCACATTTTAATTATTTGAATTTTGAATGTCGATTCAAATTTAGAACAGAGGTGGGTGATTACGAATTTGACATTAATATTGAGATCCAAGATGGCGGACAAGGGTTTTTGAAAAAATCTATTATGGATATCGGTTCCGAAGTTTTCAGGGGTGATGATTACGAATATGACATTAATTTTGAGATCCAAGATAGCAGACGCGAGCTTTTGAAAAATTGAAATGGGTATGGTTTTCTACGAATATGACATTAATTTTGAGATCCAAGATGGCGGACGCGAGTTTTTAGTAAAAATCAATATGGGCATCGTTTTCTAGGTTTTCGGGGGCGGTGATAACGAATATGACATTTATTTTGAGATCCAAGATGGCGGACGCGAGTTTTTGGTAAAAATCAATATGGGTATCGTTTTATAGGTTTTCGGGGGCGGTGATTACGAATATGACATTAATTTTGAGATCCAAGATGGCGGACGCGAGTTTTTGGTAAAAATCAATATGGGTATCGCTTACTAGGTTTTCGGGGGTGGTGATTACGAATATGACATTTATTTTGAGATCCAAGATGGCGGACGCGAGATTTTAGTAAAAATCAATATGGGTATCGTTTTTGAGATTTTCGGGGGCGGTGATAACGAATACGACATTCATTTTGAGATCTAAGATGGCGGACGCGAGTTTTTAGTAAAAATCAATATGGATATCGTTTTTGAGATTTTCGGGGATGGTGATCACGAATATGACATTAATTTAGAGATCCAAGATGGCGGACGCGAGTTTTTGAAAATAATCACTATGGGTATCGTTTTTGGGGTTTTCGGGGGTGGTGATTACGAATATGTCAAATCGTGTCCATCATCTTGGATTTCAAAATTAACGTTTATCCCGTAATATTGGCAACTCCTCCTAAACGCCATAAAATTACCTTCATTCATATAAAATAAAGTCAAAACTGCGGTCTCGCAAAATTCCGTAAGATTCACGAAAGCCCCCTACAATTACGTACAGTTATCGTAATTCCTGTAGAATCCCGTAATTCTGTAAAATTCCCGTGATTCCCGTAAAATTCCCGTAACCCGAACGGGAATGTCTGAACCAAAGGTAATTAAAATTTGACATAGACGAAGTCACGGGCAACAGTCTAGTCATACGGCTTGAACTCCGTATACATTAGGTAATTGTTATTCCGTGTTAAGAAAATAAATGATATTTTTTTTTGTTTTTAGTCCTGTATCAACCCTAACACTTTTTACGTCCAGAAGAATGTCTAGATGTTGTCGGCATTTTCGAAAACATCAAACGCGTTGACTGACTGTATGATATCTAGACTGTGGTATTAGTTAAGTAAATGGGAGTGACCTCGTCCATCGTGAGGAAGTGCACGGGCAGCAGCTTGCCGTCCAGGTCGGTGAGCGGCAGGAAGGCCACCTCCAGGTCCTGGCGCCGGTCCGTGCGGTCGCAGATGTAGTCGCGGCGCCGCCGGTCGGGGTCCAGCGGCACGAGCGCGCTGAAGTGGCCGCGCGTGTAGGCCAGGCTGAGCGGCGACTTGCAGCACAGCTCGGGCTCCCACAGCAGCGGCAGGTACAGCCCCTTGAAGCGCGCGTAGCCCAGCGCCTCGCCGCGGAACGAGTTCACCACGTCCACGCCGTACACCAGGATGGGGCGGCGCAGCACGTGCGCCAGCGCGAACACGTGCAGCTGGTGCAGCGCCTCGCCGGGCCGCGCCGCCGCCGCCACGAGCCGCGCCCACTCGTTGCGCAGCTGCGCGTCGTTGGGCGCGTAGTGCAGGCGGGCGGCCAGCGCGCGCTCCCAGGCGGCCCAGCGCGCGTAGAAGCCGCGCGCCGCCAGCGACGCGGCCAGCGCGGCGCGCAGCGTGTGCGCGCGGTCGAACACGCCGTAGGCCGCCTGGCACACGGCGTCGGGCAGGCAGTCGCCGGCCGAGCGGTTCCACAGCGCGAACAGGCGGCCCGGCAGCGCGGCCGGCTCCAGCTCCAGCGCCTGCTGCGCGTCGCGGTCCAGCAGCTCCGAGAACAGCTGCTCCTGGATGGGCGCCGGCAGCTCCGAGATCTCTGGAGCCCAACCGAGCGGTCACTACTCGCACGTCGCTCGTCACCGAGCACCACCATTAATATGAACATCAATTACCAGCTGGCAAGTAGAAGGTGCAGAACTCGTTGATGTAGCGGCACGGGAAGTTTCCCTTCTTGTACCGCACACTGCTCGCTATGTGCCGTCGGATCGCCGACGCCAAGTCTGGTGCTGAAATATCAATAGACATACATCATGTGACGATTCGCCAGAACACAATCCAAAAAAATAATCACTACACGGTTTACACTTTACGAATATTAAATATAATAGGTATAAAGCAACGTAATGCCCACACCAGAATTTTCCCCTTTATCTCTGTAAAGAAGTAGTTACAAACTCAATCGTCGATCATACAAATCGCAAAAAAAAGCTTGATTATTCTTTATTATGAAAAGGACAAGTGTTTAACCTCGAATCCACCTTGTAGTAAACGGTGTCGTGCTCTAAGATAGAGCGCAGCTGCCTTTAATTACACAAGTGACAAGTTGGTGGCATACCTAAATTTTCTTCTAAAATATACGGTCTGCTATTTAATTAGTAACAATAACTTGACATAGATTATTTTCACTCAGTATGTATGTGCGTCGACGAACATTTTCTCGTGTCTGGATGTTACTAAAGGATCACTTGAATATTCACCAATATATGAAGGTGATCTTTTGAGGCCCGGCCCGCCGCCCGATATCCGCGACAGCAGCGTCGATAGTATCTCTTGTCGCTGAAACCTGTACGCAAGCAGACAGGCAAATGAGCTCCCTGAACATCACATGAGTTAAGGATATTCAATATTATTAGACTCGTGTTTTTGCAAAAACCCTATAATTTTCCAGTAAGATTGACAAATGTTATCACCATTCTCTAATGATCTTATATAGCGCTGACCTGATGGCGAGGTGCACGAGCGTATGTCCCGCGTCGAAGGCGGAGGCACGGTTGAGGAGGGTGACCTCGTTGGCGGTGAGCGCTCGCGCGGGATCTCCTCCGCTGGCCAGGTAGGCCTCCACGCAGCGCGCGTCGCCCTCCACCACGCCTGCGAGATTACAGAACACGTCAACGCTTGGAGTCTACAGGACTTGTAGTGGTTCATGTGTACTCACCCAGGCAAGCTTGCAGCCAGATCCAGTCGGCGTTGTTGCGTCGCTTGGATCGCTTGTTGTTGGGGTCCAGCTCGTGGATAGACGCGTTTTGACTGTTGCAAATGTCGTTGATCCCTGCAACAGAGCACGTGCAGTAAACAACACATCACAACACGCAGCTCGGGGCGGCACCGTACGTACCGAGCGCGGGCCGCGCGGCGGGCGGCGGCGGCGGCGGCGCGGGGTTGCAGCTGCCGCACATGGCGCACTTCTGCGACTTGGGCCAGTTGTCGTACGTGCACGTCTGAAACACACGCACATTGTACTAACGCAGTGACGCTCCACGTCCACGACTCCACCTCCGCGCTCACTGCTATACTGACCGGACAGGGCCACTTGGCGACGGAAGACGCGCTGGCGCCCTGAGGTGAAGATATCCTTAATGGTTTTAGTCGCTCTGCAATAGCTTCTGCACCTGTAAGACAAAATATATTTCCTCTCATTGTTCTTAGAACAGAAGGAATCAGAGGCCCACATTCCCCGCAGCGGCACTCACCGCACACGTCCTGCGCGGGCGCCGCGGGCAGCGCGCTGGCGCCGTCCTGCAGACGGAAGATGTCCTCGTTGAGCGCCGGCTTGGAGCTGCGACACATGGTGCACTGCAACAATATCCAATTCCACATGTTTCATCATCACTACACACTACTCACGGAACACATTACGCCTTCTCTTCCTACACCTGCTCGTACTTCGCATTATTGTATTTCACATTTCGCGGTAAATTCCTATATATTCCTGTTGCCTGAAACATATACTGAAAGGGAAAGGGACATTTTGAGCAAAGGTGCTCGCTACCTTTACATATGTATGAGGTCAATGATGCCAATTTAATAATTAAGTATGGGTCCAGTTGAGTCCAGCTATGTAGTTCACGTACATATCGCAACCATTGCAAGGTTCAGAACAACACATCATTACATTACAGGTACAGTATAACGGCGCGACGTTCTCACGAGATAAGCGCATTCAATCACGAGTCCAATCTAGTTACTCCAATCTAGAACTATCACACGCTTTTATATGCTCCGATAACCTTTTAATCTTACAGATTGTACCTAGAACACAGCCACTACTGTAGGAGAAAAAGCTGAATTACTTAATTAATTTTCTAACCGTTTGATTGGTGGATCATCAACCTGTGTCAATGTTTAAACTGAAATGAAATTGAAGACATCTCAGTTGAGATGGCTTCTTCTTCTCTTTTAACGTTTATGCAGTTGTAGTTCATTTTTAATACGCACATGATTTCGCGCATGACAATGGGTGCCTGGGTTGAAAACCAACGACCTGTAATTAGCTAATCATTGGGCTGTCACCACAACACTGAATCAATTTAATTCTATAATGTAAGTAAGACGTTACAGAGGACATGTTATTATGTTACATTAATTTTGTAAATATAGTGACGTCACGTCCTAGACAGTTTACATCTAGGTACTGTCCGAGTCTTTCGTAATGTTAAGTGAAAGTGTTAGCTAATGATTGCTGAATATATTACTAGTTTCATTAACGATTACTATACTTACATAGGTACTATATTAAATCCTATTCTAATAATAGTCCGATAGCGGAACGTCGTATTTTGACCGTAACTTATAATTTTATTAAAGTCATTTATTTTTGCACAGGAGATTAATTACGTATATTTAGAGCTTCTATTAAAAAGTTAGAAAATTTGGACCGTTGCTTTAAGTACAATTTAGGTTTTTGCAAAACTGCATGACAAACCGTGAATATAAAACTTAAGTCAAAAATTCTAGTCCTGTGTGATTAAGGACAATGTTATCTTATAGTTATTAAGTTATTAGAAAGATTGGATACTTGGAACTGATGTAACCGATGTTTTATGTCCAAAAATTGTAAAACTAAATATTACAATTGTGTCCTCAATAAATTATTATAGTGTCTGGAAATAATTTTAATAAATTGGTATTGTATATTTTTACGTACTGTAAAAAGTTTAGAAAATTATCTAAAGAAATTTCCGAGTTATTTGAGTTTTCAGTTTCATAGTTTTATGGTCTGAGTAAATGAGTAACATAAAATTTGAGTTCAGAAGTTGGTGGTTATTTGACCATAACAATATACTCTATCATCATTTAAAAGATTAGAAAGATTGGATACATGGAACCTATGTTATAAGGCCAAACATTTAAAAACTAAATATTACAATTGTGTCTTCAATAAATTATTCTAGTGTCTGGAAATAATTTTAGTGAATTGGTATTGTATATTTTTACCTACTACAAAAAGTTTAGAAAATTATCTAAAGAGCTTTCCAAATTATTTGAGTTTTCAGTTTCAAAGTTTTATGGTCTGAGTAAGTGAGTAATATAAAATTTGAGTTCAGAAGTTGGTGACTATTTGACCATAACTATATACTCTATCATCATACAAAAGATTAGAAAAATTGGTCCATGGAATTGTCAGAAAACTTAAGATTTGTTAGCACGGCATACGACAATAATACGAGGGGTTGTGCGGGGCGTAGGGGGTTTTATCGCGCTCACTTCGTAGCCTGCCGCCGTGCTTTCGAATCGCTGACAACAACATCATAAAAAAATGTAGTTTTAAAAATTATAATATTAATGAGTTTATGTTCTTAGTTTGTGTAATATAAAAAAAAATGTTCCAAAGTTAGAGGCTACTAAAGATAATAATATAATATACAAAATATATCGATATAAAACCGTTTTTTTTTTTAATTTGTTCAACCAATACCGGTTTTTATCAAAATCTTGTATACATTCAAACCTTTATTGAAATTTGAAACAAATATATAATTTAGGGGTAATATTCTTAGTTAAAAATTAGGTCTATTTGAGTATTATTATAGATATTTGAATCCAGAATATTCTTGTGAAAAAAACAAAAGGAACGTGTAAGTAATATAAAGAAAGACAAACAACAACAGATAAAAATCAAAAATAAATTTTAAGAAATATTTATTTAGAAATTAAATATTTTTTTATAAAGTTTTCTAATTACAATAGAATAAGATCTCCTTTAAGAAGAATTAGCGTAATTAATTAATTATTTATAATTATTCAAAGAGAAAGAAGTCAAGAAAGAGGTCGTGGTAACAACGTGATTTTTTCAATGTCATATATGTAAATTTTTAGCTAATCTAAGACGCCACTGACTAACAGTAAAGAAAAACATCGTGAGGAAACCTGGATTTAACAGTCTGAAATTGCCAACCCGCATTGAGCTAGCGTGGTGATAAATGCATTCAATTAATTCTCTGTATATCTATAATGTATTCTCTGTATGAGAAGAGACTTGCGCCCTAAAATGGGACAGTTACAGGCTAATAAATTAATAATATATTAATTATTTCTGAAATTTTATAAACTTAATCCAAATGTATCAGGCAGAAGTGCATTATATACCTAACAATATCAAAACATGACAGTGGCACTGTCATGTGACAACATTTTCTATAAGATCAGTTAAAGATACATCATCCAGTACGGCCTATAAAATCACTTATAACTTAATGAAAATTAGTTTTTTTTTAATCTGAATAATAGTGTAATTTTTTCTAAGTAACTAGCAGTTTTGGTTTATTGGTATGGCTAATTAAAATTAATTAATTAACTAAGCTTAATCCTTTTTTTATAAATGACGTGAATTTTAAATGTTTTTCGTCTGAGTAATATTATTATTTGAGTTCCGAAATAAGAGGCTACTTAACAATTATAAAATGCTATACCGTCATACCTACAGAAGATTAAAAGATTTTGTGTGAGAAAAATTATTTATGATAAAAACATGGTTTCTATAATAAGAAAAGCCACGCGGAATTCAAGGATAAGGAATGGAAAACCGATGTGATATAAAAAAACCGGTTTTTATATTCAGTGTACTTCCAATTAAACCTTTAAAATTAAGCTCTGCCCAAATTAGCTTTCTTTGTTCTATGGTTGATGAGCAACCTGGTACCCGAATAGTAATAAATATTTAGTATTCATTTTGAACAACTGTGTTTGGGATTAATTGTATATGTTAGTTATGTACGAATCACCTTGTTCATCTTCAAAATAAAACCCACAATTTTTTTTTTATAAATATAATATACCTACATATATTATAAACAAAACCGTAACACTCTCACAGTATTGTACATAGAGTCTACAAAATTAGGTGATCGTCAATATTCGTCAAGAGGGCTGGTCGGACAATTGGCGTTGAAACATATTCGAAAACTTGTAGTCTATTGAATAAAAAAGCAATTGTAAAAATATATATACCTAGGTACAAGTCAAATTGAGAACCTCCTCCTTTTTTCCGTCGTTGGTTAATAAAGAGATTTTATAGGTTTTATAATTTTATGTAGTTCACATGGAAATCAAAAACAAAAGAACAATAAAGTATGTAGTTCTAAATTTAAATAATTAAAGATTTGAGTACAAATAAATATAAAAATTACTAGACATGGAGATAATACATTCGGGTGAATACGGAAACCCGAAGACTACCGATGTGTTCACCGTTTGTAATGGATTTTGCAGAAACCTAAATTATACCTAAAGCATTGGTCTAAATTTTCTAACTTTTTAAACGAAGCTTTAAATACACGTAACTAATCTCCTGTGCAAAAATAAATGACTTTAATGAAATTATAAGATACAATCCTATTTCTACTGGGCTATAAATCATATAAAATTTTTGACGTGAATCCAGCAGGTAGACTCAGACTGATAGATGGAAATAATAAAATGATTTGATTTTCTGTTATGGATTGTTATGAATGTATTTATTTTAATGACTGATCATAAAAAATGGCGATATAAACTTCTTATCAGAGATTGATTGTTTTGGTATCGCTGCAACTATTTGTCCCACTTTACCCAGCAGAGAGACTACAATCAACATGAACGAGACGCGAGGGACGGACTAATGACTCAATAACACCATATCGCCTACAGCTTCATAAAAAACACTGAGATCGTTTAGTTGTTGCGCGTTATCTAAACTCAAACAATTGGACTACCTACATATGACAAGTCTACAAGTTATTGACTTGCACAAGCTGTTAATGCAATATTCATGATGTTCAGCGGCTATTATTGTAGATGTCCTTCATTTCGTTCGGATCCCACACTATTTACACGACATAGGCGATCTAAGAAATATAAACAGTACACCAAGTCTAATAAATACGTGCAATAAAGTCGCGCACAGTACAGTACCTACCTACCTTGGTTATGCGTCATGTTTGCGTCTATACAAATATGTGTCTAAAATGGTTGTGAGATACTTGGGATGTGCAGAGTTAATTGGGTACTTTCTAATTAATTAGTATTTCTACAAGCCATGGTTATTCAGCAACTTGTGTCAGCAACAAAAAGCTTTACAATGGAGTAGATGAATACCTTCCGTGAGAGTGGGAAGTTCTCGTAGGTGCACACGTCGCAGCACCACTTGGCACCCTCCGTCGCCGGCGCTGAGCTCGCCGTCATCTGAACACAATCACAAGCTATGACGCCAGCCAAAAGTGTTTTCATACTTTTACTATTGTACTAGCTGACCCTCACGCGGCATCTCCCTGTACTTGTAATTATACCCGATCGCGGCGCCACCTACCGTGCCCCATTATGGACATAAACTATCCAGAGACCCACTACACACACAAAAAAAATCATCAAAATCGGTACAGCTATTTTTAAGTGATGCGCGTCGCGCGTACAAACAATTTTGGCAATTAAAACTGATCTTTATTGTAATAGATTAATTTATTAGACACAATTAAAAATCATTACTAACAATTTACACACCTAGTCGATGCTATGTAACAACCCAGATTTGAATAATTACATTATTTTCTATACATTTGAACGCTGTTGCTGAGATTTTTTGCTTTCGGCATAGTGTTAAGTAATGGGCCGACCGCAAAAAAAAAAACTAGTAGAAATAAAAACTATTTTAATCGTTTTTTTTTCAATTTTAAATAATCAGCACAGTCCATTGTAGTGAGTTTTATTTTGTTGTGCAATTATTACAAGATAAGAAGCCAAGTGTACACTGCGTTCAAGGATTCCAACTTGTGGACATTGTTATAATATCAAATTGTTGTAATGTGTAATTTGAAGTCGTTCTAAAATTTTACATAGTAGTACATGGTAATCCTAATTACTGAATAGGAATCCATTTACATTAGCAAGTCTATTTACTGAATATGTAGGTCTAAACTAAATAATTATGTATATAATGAAACAACTTTTTAACGAATTAGTCGCGTAAAAGATTTATTTGTCAAAAAACCTGACATTTCGAGAGCTTTGCAGCTCTCGTGGTCGCAGACTTGCAGGCAGAGATACTGACAAATAAATCTTTTACGCGACTAATTCGTTAAAAAATTGTTTCATTATGTGAAACGTTCGCGAAAGTTTGAGACAATGTTAAATATTAAGTACCTACCTATATATTTTATGTGATTAATAGTCATTAACTATTGTATTAATGAGAAATACTGAGCTCAAAATTACTCCGTACTCCGCGTACTTGCATTTGGCACCAATACCTACTTCAATTTATCTTATACTTTCGCCACTCGGGATGAAATTGAGTGTGTGCATTTCAATGGGTTCCTCGATGGTTTGAAAACACAATTAGCCTCGGTAGGTGATCAGACAACGTCTGGCTGATCCGCTTGTCATTATTTATGTATAAAACATCAATTCTGCAGGGTAATAACAATCAGAACTATATATCATTTTATAATTAGGCATAGAATACACTACATGTCGCCCTTGACTTCATCCGCGTCAAATTGAATTTTAGTCAAATACCTAGTTGAAACAAACATACGAAAAATCAAATAATTTTTCTATATTAGCGTCATACTCATAATTTTATGTTAGATTAAACAAGTCTTGGCACCGATTCCAAAACTTAGCTATTTCTAGCTTTTTAGTGTTTTAAAGTCGGTTTTTTTTTCTAATTTTGAGTGGCACATTAACTTCAAAGGGGGAAGCCAAAAACTTTTTCGAAAGTCGGTTACCAACAACAAATACAAACTAAGTGAAATTAGTTATTACGAGAGCTTTGCTATTGCCGTTTTGTATCTCTGAAGTTCATCATCAATAATGAGTATTACTAAAGACGCTTTTCGTTAAAGAAGCCAGCGCTGACGCGCAGACGAAACCTGGGCTCACCATGAACCCGGGAAAAACGAAAGTTATGACAATTATAGATAGTTCAATCATAGTAGACAACACCGAATAGAATATGTAGAAGATTACATATATCTGGGTGAACTTTTTTCACTAGAGAATCAAATGTCCAAAGAATTAGACAGAAGGATCAATAACACATGGAGCAGATACTGGTAGGTACTACCTTAAAAGTAGTTATGAAAAATAAGACAATTCCCATAGAAATTAAATCAAAGCTAATACCTATTTAAGATAATATGAAAATGTCGAATTTTTTACCGCGCTTTTATGCCATAAAACCAATTGCTTTCAAAAATATAATAAATACTAGCTGACCCAACAGACAGACTTGTCCTGTATATTTTTTAATAAATATGTGAAAAAAACACATTTAACCTTAATTAAAATCTTATTTATATTATTAAACTATACCCTACCCTACTTTACACCTACCCTGCTATGGTAAACACTAGGGGTATAATAGGTAATTCTTTTTTTGTTCTATTCTGCTATTCTAGGCGGAGAAAAATCAAAAACCATGAAAATCGGTTTAGCAGGTCTCGAGTTAACCTGTGTAAATAACCCAACTTTGTTTATTATGTACATATATTTTTTCTGGGTCAATTTTCTATGCCTCTCTCTTTTTGGTCTACACATACAGTATCTCTTCTTCTCCTTTAATATAAGATTCTTTCTCTTTCTTCTGCTTGAAAAAATTGGGTTGTCAGTCATCCAAAAAACACACTTTCGTATTTCGTATTGTAAGGATAATTCCCCATGGGAAAAAAGCTTGAATTTATGTATGTATGAATTGTAAGAATAGATTAATGTTGTGGTGGAGCATTGGTTACATACCCACTTTTTAAGTAAGTGAGTGTAGGTTTGGACCTGGCATGTACCAATGTAACTTTTTCAATGTCATATATACTTTCTTAGTAATCTAAGATACCATTGACTAACAGTGAAGGAAACCTGGATTTAACAGTCTGAAATTGCTAACACGCAGTGAGCTAGCAGGGTGAGTATTGCTTGTATTGATACTTCTCTGTATGAGAAGAGGTGTTTGCCCTGCAGTAGGACAATTACAGGCTGGTTTACTTATTTATTAAGGATACATTAACATTATGACACACGACGTTAATTTAGTTCCTACTTGCATTGAATTTATGTTAATCAATGTAATAAACTTGTCAACAACAAACACTAGTGTACAACACTAGGTGAACGTAATGCACTTTAAATACAAAAACATTCTTAAATTAAGTATTTATTTATGCAAACTATGCAAACACTAAAGTTCGAAGTTTTGTAGAAAGAAAAAATCGTTACGGGCGGGATTAGAACCCGCGACCCGCGAATGGGTAAACCCCAGTCGCCTGCAGCATTTTATTAGGAAAAATCTTTGAATGTCCAAAGTAAAGATATTTCAGCCCATACAAAAAAATATCATGAGCTCTATAGTCTAATATGGGCCGACAGTGCTTTAATACTTTACATAGAGGGGGCTCACTTATACCATAACTTGGTATAGTATTGATCCATTTGTTTATATTAATTTACATATTATTTAATCTTAAACACTCTACTCCACAGTCGGTCAATAATAATAGGTGCATTATTGAGATATCTGTTTAGGCATGATGTAACACACTGCTGTGATAATAAGGATGCAATTAAAATAGCAGCCTAGTGCTTGTGGGATCCTGTAGTCTTGGTTACATGCACATTTTGGAATAGAAAATAACAAAGCAGGTGTATGGCAAGGAATCAAGATTCATTATCATATCTAATATCATCTACTAATAATAATACGCCTGTGGGGGAGAGCCTTTAGAGCAGTCAATTTGTACTGGATCTTAAAAGACAATGAACAAGGTGAAGAAGTATTTTCATTTTTTTTAAGGATTTCAAATTAGTTACAAGTTGGTAAAACATTTTCAAATTCCCATGTACTATGTCCAAACACAATTTATGATTATTTACCACCTTAGTTAAACATTGTGGAATGCAAAAAAATAATTATGAATGTGACAACTAGATTTTACAATAATTTGTATGTATAATTTGTAGTGCTAAGTAAATCAGACAAGTGATTCAGTTTAAATGTTACTCCTACCATTTCCCCAACTAGTTTTTGCTACATGCTTTTTAATTTCATTCATCTTTAGCGGTAGTCTTGTATTTGTTACCTTTCTTTTAAATTGTCTTCAAAACAATCCATTCATCTTTTCTTAGGTCATCATCATTCATTGGGTACCTTCCACATTCATATCAACCATTAGGGCCATTCTTGCAACATTTTTCTATTCCATTTTCTATTCCATTATTTGTATTTATAATAATTACTTCCTTATTCATCATTTTCAAACTGTTAGAATATGTTTTTTTTTTCTACATAATTATATTTAGGTCAACGGAGATATGAAACTAATTGTATTTTCACACATCGTAAATATTGTCAAACTCTATCCCAATTACAACAAATATGATCCCAATAATAATATTCAATGAAACAAAATGTAACAAGAGTGAATATATGCATGTGAGAGAGCACAAATAATGTAAGGTTCAGTCACCTGGGTGATGTTGGTCTGTGAGACGTTGGTGGAGGCGTCGAGCGTGGCGCACTCGGCTCCCGGCGCGCCCCCCTCGCCGAGCGACTCGCTGTTCCTGCTCCCGTCATTCTGCGCCTCCTCACTCATCTTATCATCAATTATAACATTGAGAATACAACTTCACGCGCTACGGCTACACTTCACAATCGACTACTATGAGGTTCTCATTATACGAGATTCTTTATTATTGCTAAGCTTCTATTTACACAGCTGTTCTGCTTTGTCGAGTTTTGTTTCTTTGAGTGCGCCAGAAGATAGTTTCTTGTGACCTAAAAAATATACATACACAATGAACAGACCACTTCATTCTACAAACACCATCACAAATGCTCACGTATTGAGAAATAGAAAGGAGTGATAATTTCACCACAAGAATTTCTTATTGGTATCTTTGACAGATCGCAACAAAACATACGTGAATGCGAAGTTTATTTATTATAGATCCGAGGTTGTTGGTACGAAACTTGGCATCGTTCTTCTAAGAATTTTGGCGTCGTTACACAACATAAAACATCAAGAGTGCGATGGCATAAGGTCAAGACTACTAGAGCGACACGATTTACTCACACTGTGCTGACGAAGTGACGATCAACTTAGAACGGTTTTACTCGTGAAAATTGCCAAACAATGGATAAAACAAACCCGGGGGAGACGGAAGAAAACATAAAAGAAACAATGGAGATAGAGGCAATTATGTTTATACGGTATTTTGACAAATTTTGTGTCAATTTTGGTGTCACCTAAAGAAACGAGATGGCTTACTCACCTTTTGTCAAAAATACATCTTTTTGAACAGCGATTGGATATTAAAACAATACAAAACATTTTAACCAATAAGGCACATAGGCTTTAGTTTATAACCAATGAAAAACTTGTACGCAATTTTATTCAAAATGGCTACCCCAGTAAAAGTAAAAAAGTCTTGTTTGTGGTCACGGTGAAACGTTCCATTTCACGTAATAAATAAATTGAAAACATTTACAAATCTCAAAATAATGAAATTTCACGAATGACGAAAATGGTGTCATGTAAATGACAAAATTTTTGGTACATCTGTTTTCTGCATATTTTACAAAATAATTGTTTTTTACTTCAAGCTCGAATCTTTTAAAATGATTTAGTATAAGTTAACAATTCAGTTTATGAATTCGAATGAATTTTAGGCGCATTTTGTCGAAAAGTTCCTTGAGATCCTCGTCATCTTCGGGAAAAAGTCGTCCGGAAGAAGTCTCAAAATTACAAAGTGAAATAGAGGTACTCAAGCAAACAGTCGATTCCCTGAAAGTTTCTGTGGAAAGTAGAGATGCAGCTATAGGTACGCTAGCTCGTGAAAAGGAGAAATTATACGTCGAACTAAAAAGTGCGCAAAGAACAAACAGAAACTTACATCAACAGCTAGTAGATGAAAGGTGATAATTATCATGTATTTTAGTCAAATAACATTTAAAGGTAGTTCTGCTATTGGCTATTGCCTGCTTTTCCTAATAATGGTATCTCTTGATTGAACATTGGTAAAGGTTCCACGTTACTGCCTTGGTCCAGTTTACGCAAACACGACTGCTGAGCTTGAAGTCCCTCGTCCATCTGTAATAAAATAATTGCGTTTTTCTATTAGGAAATTCTTAGTAGCAGCATCGAGACAGGAACTGTGCGGTTTATGGTAAATGGCTCGTCCGATTTTATGTTATGGTACTTATAAAAGCTGCAGGACTATTATTTCTGCACATCTTTCTTTTTGTCTACCTCTACATATAGCTAACTACAAAAACTTCTTAATATTTTTAGGGACATTCATTCTAAGGAAAAGGATTTTCTTATAAATGAGATTAAGAGGTTGACAAAGCGGAACGAGCACGAATCTAACGCGCAAGACAATAAAGATGTTAGTTCGAATTGTTTTATTCAAGATTCTAATATTATTATATTTTTTTTATTTCTTGCAATACCTATTACTGAATAACAACTTCTCTCTAGCTATCAGAAGATCAGTTAAGTTCATTGCACGACGAATTACAAGCTAAGGATGAAGTTATATATAATATTGGTTCTAAGTATTTAAAAATTAAGTCTATCAAAATAAACCTTCAAAAGAAATTAGAAAAACTACAAGCTCAAAACAAAAAGGTATCTAATGCTTCGTAATATTTCCTAACCCTTTCTATCTCCTCTGTTGCTATTTTTTATCTACTTGCATTTTAAAGGGGACTAAAAACGCGCACCTACGTGTATTCTGGGAACTCCTTCTCTTCTACTTCCCAGAATGGTTAGAGGCAAAATGGATGTTCTTTAGTGTAAAGAAAGATGTCGTAAATGGTATCAGCGTGGTAATGATACTATAGTAACGACAGTCAACATCAACGACCAGGAATTGTAACTTTTTCTTTGCTATTAAGACCTCTTATTGACCACCACTACTTGTAATTGAATGGAAATTATTATTAGGTACAATAATCTTGTTTTATTTTCATCGTTATCGTGTTGATTTCCGAGCGGCTATGTACCCATAATTTTTTCGATACCTAACTATACAACTGTATAGTTATTTGACAAAATTCTTGAATTCTAAGTGACTATACGTACCTGCGAAGGTCAAGGATCGTGCCATAACTAACGCCCAATACTGAAATATCTACCTGGGTAGTATAAGCTTCCGAAAGATCAGGCTAAGTGTAGGTACATAATTGACCCTATCTATAGGCAGCTGTAGTATTTTTGTTGCCTGCGTTTTACTATAGGTACTTACTTTATATTTTTCAGACATGTGAGAACATTATACTACTATTGCAAGATAATAGAAAAACGTTAGATAGTCTTTTAGATAAGTTGCTAAAATCGTCTTCAGTATCGCCAAACAGTAAAAAATATTTAAAACTTTTGCAAGTAAATGCAACTTTACATTACGAAAATACTCAACTTAAGATATATCTTTCATCTCAGCAAGATTCTACCAACAATGTAGTACAGCAGCACTCTGAGTGTTGTGCGATTGATAAACAAACAGCGTCTGGAACCAAATCGGAAGAGAAAATGAATCGTCACTCAATGAATTCTAAGTTAAAATTGCTCAATGCTTATGAAATGGAGGAGGGTCTTAAAAGTTTTAAGTACATTCATAGAACTCTTTCGCCAAATGCTCGAGGTTCGATTTACAGGTCAGTTTCAGATTCTTGTATCGTGAGATCGACTTTAAGTGAATTAGTGAAAGCTAGTAATATACTTTAAATCTAAACAAGTTTACTGTTTTATTTCGAACTTCTGTTCACCAACAGCATTAGGTATTCATTATAGATCGGTAAGTATACTTACTTATGACATTAAGATTTACTAAACCATAATAATTGTTTTTATATATACTAACATTAAAATACAACTAATACTAAAACTAACACTAAAACTAAAAATAAAAGAAAAAAACTTAATCTAAAAGACCGCTTCCAGTGGGCAATGTCCCTAAAACGCTGGCTGCATTGCCACGTTGAATGGCAATGCTAAGCTTTTGAGCTAGGTATAGGCCAGCGTTTTGATCCCGAGTAGCTTCAACCAGACGCCCCGATAGTTCTTTAAAAATATTTCAAGCTCCCGGCCCCCACGACCCTAGCGTCTTAAATAAATAAATTAACCTGTAACTTTCCCAATGTAGGGCAAAGGCCTCTTCTCATACAGAGAAGGATTGAGCAATAATCACCACGCTAGCTCACTGCTTGTTGGCGATTTCAGACTATCAAGGTTCAGGTTATCCAGGTTTCCTTGCAATGTATTCCTTCACCGTTAGTCAGTGGTGTCTTAGATTAACTAAGATAGTACATATGACATTAAAAAAGTCACATTATCACATAGCGTCTCAGAATTATTAAAATATAGGTACCTAATTAAAAATAAATAAGTCAATTAAGTATAATAGAAAACACGTAAACACTGATTTTGAACGGGAACCAAAAACACGACTAACTCTGACAATTTACAACTGAGTTCTCTGTAGTACTGCGTATAGGTACACTAAAGAAACTGGTGAGTGTCTTTCAATGTTAGTCCTTCATATCAGTGTGAGTAGCTGTACAGCTTGGCAAAAAAGAGTCTGAGGCGGTGACAGCTGGAACTAAAAATAAAAATCTTAAAAACTAAGTTTGTGAGTACTAAAATTACATAAAAATGATTCATTTGATTATAATTAATGACAAAAAACTCGTCATAGAAATATATAAGCACTAAATAACTTGTAATTTTGAATTGTAGTGTGAAAAGTGCGCCAGCGGCGCCCCCAATTTTTCCACTCTTTTTTGCCAAGCTGTAATAGTCCGTATAGCTAGGAAGTTAGTAGGTACGGAACTAAAAACTATGCTCCCTAGAGTTCCATAATGGGTCGCATAATATTCAAAGCCCTAACTTATATTTTCATATTCTCTTCATTTGCAAGACCGTTTATAATGCATTGCATATGCTATTTAGGTACAGCTTGGCAAAAAAGAGTCTGGAAAAATTGGGGGCGCCGCTGGCGCACTTTTCACTCTACAATTCAAAATTACAAGTTATTTAGTGCTTACATATTTCTATGACGAGTATTTTGTCATTTATTATAATCAAATGAATCATTTATATGTTATTTTAGTACTCACAAACTTAGTTTTTAAGATTTTTATTTTTAGTTCCAGCTGTCACCGCCTCAGACTCTTTTTTGCCAAGCTGTATAATGTTATCCCCCATAATTTTTGTTGTTATAATTGTCCGTAGCTCTATAATTTGTACGTACAATAATAATTTGTACTTGGGTACCTACCTACATAAATGTTTGACCAATAACGCAACAACTTCCAAGCATAAAAAAAACAAAGATTTTTTGCGTTTGGCCAGATACTTATAAGTATTTTAGTTTCTGAACAACATTCGCGGCATTGCTGCGGCACTCTAACCTAGTGTCACCTACTGTCATAGTTTGCGCTAAATTTTTAATGTTAGAGTAACTTAATATTATTGACTATAATACATAATACTAGTGTTTATTATAGGTACAGACCTATTAAAAAATAAGCTTAAGTTTATAATCAGTCACCATTTTGAAAATCTCAAGATTGAACTCTAAACTACCCTGCATTTGTGTACTTCAAAGTTACAAGTACCTACCTATTGTACTTATTTGTGATGATTAGAGTAATGTAAAATGAAATGAAATAAACACCAATATCATGTAAAATGAAATGAATCTAAAGTGAACCACTGAAGCTTATCTATAGTAAAGAAAAATTTTAATGGTTTTAATTTCAATTTTCGTACAGCTCTACAGTTTGACGTTTGAAAAAAAGGCTGCAAAAATTGAGGGCGCCACTAGCGCACTTACCATAATACAACTCAAAAAATAGTTATTTGACCCTTGCTTAAATGACGAATTTTTTTCAAATGATTCATCTTTACGATATTTTAGTTCCCTCATTATTAAAGTTTGTAAGATTTTTTATTTTTAGTTCTCCAGCTGTCACCGCGTCAGACTCTTTTGCCAAGCTGTACATTAAACAGAACGCTACTGATCTTGTCTATGAAAGAGATTCAAATAGTATTGCCAGTGACAAGAAATGGTTATTTCCTTATTTACAAGGATTCCTTATTTAGAAGGAGTAATAGGTTGATATGAAATTAAGTTGTTTTTCATGTACTAGTTACCAATCTCTGCACTTACGGGGGTATCTAGGCATGTATCAATATTTGTAGTACTCAATCGATAATAACTAAAATAACACTTAGGAAAACAAAAAAAAAAACAGATTTAGCATAGGTACTTTGAAAATAAAATACATTAAATGGAATCCCTAAATAATATAAGAAACAGTTATTATAGGTATTATATTTATTGTCTGCTGAAGTGCTGTTAGTTTTTACTAAATAAGTCTTATTAAGTATGTTTGGAATTTTATTTGCTTTTTTATTCAGCATTTTGGTTTTTGACCCAGTGAAACCGTCAAAAATTCAAAATTGCAGCGACGCTTTTAAATATTTTTTGTGTTGTTACACAACAATAAATAATGGGATAAAATTATTTTGTTTGGGAATTTTGAATTGTGTATGAAAGTTCCCGACATCAAAAAAATGTATTGCAAAATACGTGTTCATTGCTGGCAACATTGATCTCCAGATTTGTGTGCGCCGGCATCGCACGTGAACGTGTCGCAAAAATCTCAGTAAATTAGTGAAATCACCATGTCGGACGAATATTTTTACGGTAAGTTATCATAATCATAATAATCTGCTTCTAGTTATTGTAGTATTTACTTGCTCTCGATAGTACTTTGTTCAAATATATGACTTGAACAATAGCATCAGATTTGACACCCGGCTCTCGCCATTTTATTTCACAATAATATGTGGATAAGTAATTGAAGTGCTATTGGAAGTATAACGTAATTTGCTTTCATAGTTAAATAATTTGAAACCCTGAAATCTCACATACCTACTGCGGCGGACTGACTTGCCGCCATTTTTATCAAGGAAATGAAATTGCTAATTTCTTCTATGATATCGTAATGGCGTTTCTGGGCAACAAACTAATCCCTCATTTCATACAAGTGTGATAGTACATTGCTATTGATTTTTTTATAACGGCGTGGTTCTTGCAAATGTGCCGAGTCCATTGAGGTTGGGCGCGCAATTTGAACGAACGGCGTCCAAGCCGCGACAGCGACAGTTTACAATCAAGTCGTTGTGTCGTGTGACAACCAACGGCTATCTTAACATTTTGCTGAAATCATGCTATTGCTTACTGTGGTCTGCGTGTTGGTGAAGTCACACTGTTGTTTATGCCTGGGTCGTATGCTCAGTTTCGGCGCTTTGAGGTTATGAAGACATAATTAACACGAGTTCGTACGACGCGGTAACTTACTGTTACCGCCAATCGCCATTTCTCTACTTTATCTCGCTATATTTACGTCACGTTCTAATATGAGTTGGTAACGTTTCAGCTATTACTCTATCGGCGACACATCAGTCCGAGACATGGGACCCAGAGGCAAAAGCGGAATACCCACGGAGCAACAAGCTGCTCATACGCCAAGCACTGCTAGGACCAGACGCCAAGCCAGATGAACTCAATGTTATTCAGGTATATTCAATGTCAATTAGATGCTTATTTTTGAATCCACGTAAATAGCAGCCTGTCATATTTCCATTGGGATAGAACAGTATGCAAACATTTCACACTGCTTTCAAGCAATACCTATACTTACCCAATTATTTGTCTCCATTGATGTGTCATTGTCATAAGATAAAAATTTATCACACTGTTGTGAATCGATAACAACGTGCATATTAACTAATCATTCTGTACAAGATGATCAGTTCATAATAGTTTATCATATTTGTAATGTTTGAATAAGTGTCTTATAAATAGGTACCCAATTATCCATTTAATTATTTTGGTAGTATGAATGATGTTTTATAAGTCTACCAAATTTTTTATTAATTCTAAAAATACATCTAAATAGTGATATTTCTATTTGCAGGTGGAAACAATGTCTCTTCAAGAGACCATCAAGATCCCCATAGCTGTATTGAAAGCTGGTGAGACCAGGCATGCACGTCTTGACATTGAGTTCCCAGATGCCCCAGTTGTATTTACTCTTATTCAGGTAAATGTTACTACTATTTCAATAATCATTATATATTAATGTAAACTCTAAAATTATAGTTGCTTATTTCTGGTGTTGATGTAACTTGTACTAAGCTAATTATAGTTGCATCCATGAAATGTGTGTAACTTAAAATAAGTCACTTGCAACAAGTATAATAAATTGAAATGATGATAAAAACGAAACCATTGGTAACTTGATGGGTGTGCGACGTCGTTTTGACTGTTGCACTACCTGCTTATGATTTCTTGAGGCATTTGTCTGATCTCTAGATGTTTAATCATTCAAATAATTCCACTAATTGTGCACATTCAAAACAAACTTTGCATTGTGTTAAATAGGGATCAGGACCAGTTCACTTGATTGGCCAGCATTTACTTGGGGCACTTGTGGAGGAATTTGAAGATATGGAGGAAATGGAAGAAGAGATGATAGATGAGGAGGAGGGATACTCTCAGTTAAAGGTAAATTATTATTATTATTATTATTTGGGCTCCCTTTTATTTACTTAATGACTATTGTAATTGTTTGTAACATTAAATAACTGGGTGGGTTTAGTTGTTACCCATGCTTGGTTAATAAAATTGATTAGCAGAGGTTAGAAAAATATTACATTACACACATTACAATCATTATATTATTAATCATTAAAATTATTAAATAGTTTTTTTTTTTTCAACTTGTGTTGTCCAACTGGTAAACTTAATATTATGAATGATTAAAACACTTTTTTTTTGTGGCTGGGGGGAGTAAAAAGTGCCTCCCGCATTCCACGTCCAAGGATGTACAGTTATGTGGGGCTCGCACCCACTATAAACGTCTCCCCCATGCGTGTTCTTCGCACTGTATCGGACGGGGTCGGGTACCGCAACCGCGCCCCGTCCAGTGCCTGCCTGTAAGGCCTGCTCAAATTATTAAAACACTGATTTATTACTTTTATACATTTTATAGCCTGTCTACTGTCATTAAATAGTAGGTAAATACAAAAAATACAACAGAATTTATATGATCTGTCTGTCATCTGTAAGCAGTGAAACGGGACCTTAAACAAATAATACATAATTTTACAATTCATCATATTTTTCTTGTGCTTAACAAATTCTAAAGTCGCGGGATTTGAATGAAGATACCATTATTATTCTACTTCTGACCTCTGTTAATTAGTAATAGATCACAAATCTTGTAAACATGGTGGTTATGATATCTGTGATACAATAGATTGCTGATTTTACAGGAAGATGAGAATAAAAGGAAAGCATCAGCAGGCAAGCGCAAGACGAATGAGGTACTGAAAACCTTCAACTAATATCAAATTACAAAGTGTTTGGTTTTAAACATGCTCTACAGAGGGAAAAGGAGCTGCGGCCCAGTTCTGTTAAACTATGACAGTACATGTAAGATGTTACAAGTCCTAGAGGCATGGCTAAAAACAAGTCATCTCACTGTCATTTTTCTTACAACTACAACTGGGCTTTGCATTGTCAAATTTTTTTTTATTATGATGTTGAAGACATGATCATGATTATTGGCTGTTGGTTTTCTGTATGCTCATTCAAGTACCTTTACCTTCTGATAGCTGGATAATTATTTAAATTAATGAAAAGTATGTAACCATACATTTTCCATCATGGATGGCTATTTTTACTGTAGCAATTTTTTATATTATTCAACTTTTAATAGAAGAGGTCATTATTAACGAATGATTTACATTACAGGATGATGAGGATGATGAAGAAGGCGAGCCTAAGGGTAAGAAGGCGAAAATGTCAAACAACGCCAAAGGCAAGGCGCCGTCGCCCAAGAAGAACGCCAAGAAGTGAACCGCCTGCAGCGCCCGCCCCGCCGGGCCGCGCCCGCCCGCTCGCTGACGCGCCGCACTCGTGCCCAAACTTTGAGTCAGATAGACCAATTCCATTTAAGACTGACTGCATCCTCGATCATTTAACTTAGGTATAAATATACCTAGTGTAATTATGGAGATTTTCGTTTACGTTTGTACCACAGGCCAGTACTTGTAGTGCGGGCGACAGCAGGCGGCGCGGGCGCGGCCGGCGGCCGGCGTATCTCTTAGTTGTACGTCATAGTGTGGTAATTCAGTCTAGGTTAGCGTTGTATCGACTTGAGCGTGGCTGGGTGAGTGGAAGTGTGAGTATTTGTTTGTGATAGTTACTGGTCGAGGTATCTGCAAACTAATCGATCCGATCCTGCATGGTTACCGATGATCGAGTGTGATTTCTTCACTTATTTTTTTTATTTTTTTCTAAACTAAAATTTCCATTCCTTACTGTGGTAAAGTGTTGATGGATGTCAAATTTAATATTATAGTAAGTCTTAAATTCACAGATGTATTTTTAAGTTTAAGCATAATCAGTAAGGGTCGACATGTAATTGAATTTGCTAACGATTTCTCATTTCAGAATGATAAACTGATAATCTATTATAGTTTGTTTGTACATATACATTATAAAGCATAAGAACGGTAACAATAAAAAGCATTTCTAAACATTAATCGACCTTTTATTTCATTTAAGTTCCTTTTGAAAAATGCTATCCTGCCTTCAACCTTCCTTTAGATTTTGATATCAAATTATGCCAGGCCATGCTAGGCTTGAGCAAGTATAATTTGTTAATCCAGGCTATGAGGTTGAGTAACTCACTTTTTGTCTAACAGTGCCTGTAGTATTCTGTTTCGTTCTCTCTGAATATTATTTGAGTCCTCCACAGCCCGAACCAATGTTTCAAATTTATCATTATCTTTCTTGTCCTGCACTTCCTGCATCACTCTTTTAATTTCAGTTAGTGTCAAGTCATCTGTGTTAAAGCCATTATTGAACATGTTTCCTGATCCTCTGGGATCATCAAATATTTTCTCAAAATATGAATAGTATGGCCAGTTATTAAGTTTACCAGTTTCCTTCTTTCTCTCAGCTAGTCGGATATAAGTTTGTTTTAAGTTACGAAACTTCCGATCGCATTCTTCTGATGATAAACCTATTTTAGGAGCAAGCATGCGCCACACATTTTTCTTTTTTACTAAAGGGTCTCTAAACCTCTCCTTATTTTCTACATAAAACGTAAGAAGCTGTTTGACATAATCATCCTCTTGTGCTTTGTACAGTATCTTTGGTGTTCCATCATCGGTGCTGGTGTAACTAGATAGTCTAGCATAGATTGCTTCAAAATCTTTAAAATATCGCCACTTTGTAATGCGTCTTCCAGAGTCTGCTTTCATTTTCAACCGAATGTATGTTTGTTTTAAATTTCGGAACTTCTTGTCACAGGCTGTGGGATGTTCCCCTACTGTTGCTGATATCTCCTTCCACAGTTCTTTCTTTTGGTATCTTGTATTTTTGAACTTATCAGCAATTTGCATGTACCCATCTATTAACAATCTGGTTTTATTTTTGTCCCATGGCCCTATACATGGGTTGTAATTGTAAAATATTCTTTCAAAATAATGATGATATTGCCACTTAATTGGTTTACCTGTCTCTCTACTTCTCTCTTTCCAATTGAAATATGCTCTTTTTAAGTTTTTGAACTTATGGTAACAGTTGTACTCTGTGGTACCTAACTGAGAAGCTATCTCTCTCCATACATCTTTTTGTAAACAATCAGGGCTACGAAATTTATTCAGATTTTCTATGTAGAGTGTCAGTAACCTCCTTACTTTGTGCTCTTCCCAGGGCTCCAAGACAGAAGGTGGAAGAGATTTGCACTCTTTGAATACTTCTTCACATGTATTGAAATGTATCCATTTTATCTCTTTGCCTAATCTCTTCTTTCTCAAGAGCCTTATGTATGTTCTTCGAAGATTTCTATATTTCTTGCTACATTCATCCCCGTTTGTGCCCAAGTGTAGGGCTATTTCATCCCAAAGAAATTTGTCTTTAGTTAAATTTCTAAATTTATTTTCTAAACACAGTGTAAGCAATAGTTTGATTTTGTTCCTATCCCAAAAATTATCATCGTCTTTGACCTTTATTTCTTTTTCACTATTTACAGAAACACTTTCTTGGACGACTACAGGAGTCTCGTTTATTTGTATAAATTGCCTACTGTCGCCTGTATCCACAATATACCTGGCCTCCTGTCCTGTAACTGAATTAAATTAATAGGTATATGAGGATAAAGTTCAAAGTGGCTAGGGCTAGGGGGGTGGTGAAAGATATAAGTTGTCCCTAAGAGTTCAAAAAGTAACTCAGTGAGTACCGATGTGTTCTAGATATGGCAGGATGCAGGAAGGTTACAGTAGCCAATAAAATGCAAATCAAGTAAGCAATAAACGCATCGCTGCTTTTCTGTTGTTCGCGTCCTGCTCGTCCACTAAATCTTTACCGGTACGTATCTCTATTATGTACCTATTTTACCGAACATAGAGCAACGGTACATAAAGAGCTTAGTTTACAATACATTGTATTATACTTACTTTGAGGATTTTGTATGGTAAAGTTATTGCTGCTGAATATGACATTGCTTTGGTCTTCTCTGAGCACAAACCAATAACTTTGATTGTGAGGATTATTAATATCCATGAGTTCTGGAATAATGATCTAAATTCAATTTATTATTGATAAATAAGCCTTCGTGTTAAAATGGTAGAGGATTCGATACCTATTTTATTTAGCTCACAATCAACAATGTTTATTTTTTTTTTTTTTTTTTTATTTACCCCGAAGGGAAGGCTATAGTCTTTTGACCGTATTGCCTAGTCTTACGTCCATTAATTTCTTGCGTAATAAGTTAATAATATTGTCTTTCGTATATTTTTTAACATAGGTTTAAGGTTGTTTATTTTGTCTTTCGTTTTTCATATTATAGTTTTTTAGTTTTGTTATTTTGTCTTTCGTATTTCGTAATAAAGTTTTTAATTTGTTTATTTTGTCTTTCGTATTTCTTGGTATAGTTTATAGTTATGTTATTTTGTCTTTCGTATTTATAATTTTAGTTTTTAAGTTTTGTTATTTTGTCTTTCGTAATAAATCCATTTTAGTTTTGTCATATCTGTAAAACATAAGTCAAATCCGAGGTATTTCATTGTGTCATGTCAATTTGTCAAAATGACATTCAACAAAGAATAATCGTCAAAATGTCAAATTCTATCTCTCATTATCTCTAACAAAACATAACCTACAAAATGCTATGTATTTACAATATTAAAAAGGCATAAAATATAATATAGAATTTACAGATACTTATAAATAAAAACACAAAAATATGTAGGTAACTAAATATCATTTACAGTCTCTATTATAAATTTGTACAAATATATATATGTTGAGGCATTCATAAGTAGCTCCTGAATGCAATGCGGGACCATATTAGGTTTTTTATAAATTTTTAGAAGCTCATCCGACAACACAAGGCGCTGAATGTTGAAAGACGAACACTCAAAGAAGATATGGTGTAGAGATTGAACATTTTGTGATTGACAATACTCACAATATGGAGAGTTGACCAATTTAAGACGATGAAGATGATAATTTAAACGACAGTGACCAAAACGCATACGACAAATAAAAGAATAGTACTTCCTATTTATAAATTTGTTATTCCTGCAAAACCAAGGTATGGAGTTTATTTGTACATCTAAAGTGGCAAACCATGTGCCTTTATTTTCTATCTGTGTGTACTGATATGAATGTCTTCCCCACGCTTGACACATACGTTGTCTTAAAAGACTAATTGCATCTGTATGAGGTATGGAAACACTCATATCATCATCAGAATTTGGAATCAATTCATCTAAATCAACAATTTTCTTTGCCAAATAATCCGCCTTTTCATTTCCCTCGACACCAATATGTGATGGCACCCATACAAAGCTAACTTTAATATTCGAATGAGACAGTTCAATCCATAGCTGTTTTATTAAATAGATTATGTAATTAATGTTAGCATGTAGTTTATTATTAGCTAGATTTTTCAGAACACTCATGCTATCACTCACCACAACCCACTTGCTGTGACCTGAATTGAAATTTTTAATATGTTTCAAAGCACACAAAATAGCAACAGCTTCTGCTGTGAAAATACTGGCATTTCTATCAATTTTTCTACCAACTCCTATATTTGAAGTTGGCTCATAAATAGCAAAAGACACTGCTTTATCATTTTTGGAACCATCACTATACACAAATTTATGATCTGACCACTCTGACAACATTGAATTAACTTCCTCTTTTGAAGACAGGTCCTTTTTACTTTTTATTATTACATTTATATCTGGAAATTTAGCGATAAAAGCTCCTTCATAACAAGGCAGAATATGTTTTGATTGATAAATGTTTATATTTTTAATAAAATTTATAAAACTATGAAGATCCTGTAACATATAAAATGGTTTTATGCCTAAACTAGGATTTGAATGCAACAAATTGGCTAAGAGACTATTATTGGATACACTAAAAAGTTTTAATATAAATCTTTCTTTCAAGTAATTGAAACGAATTCTTAATGGTGGAACATTACATTCAATCTGCATTGCATTTATGGGAGTACTTCTGAATGCCCCAGTGATAACACGTAAACATTTATTTTGCAGAACATCTAAACTATTTATAATTTTGGTGTCTGCAGCAAAACAATAAAAACCATATTCAAAGTGACTACGAACTAAAGATTTGTACAACATTAACAAAATTTTTGGGTCTGCACCCCAGTATGAACCAGCCAAAGATTTTAATATATTATATGCTTTGTTTACTTTGTTAGTTATGTGTTTGATATAATTATTCCAGGTTAAATTATAAGAAAAAAGAACACCTAAAAATTTGATTTCGTGTAAAATGGGTAATGCACTATTGTTATATTGCACAGAGGGTATATTATGACATTGATTACCAAACACTACCACTTTGGACTTGGATGGATTAACATTAAGATCAAGGTAAGAGAAATATTTGTACAGATTTGATAAGGCATTATTAACTATTTGGATAACCTGTGGTAAATTGGTTCCAGAAGTGTAAACAACTAAATCATCTGCAAATTGTAAATTTTTGACCTGAGACCCTAGAATTAAATTCAATCTACGTATATACAATATAAATAATAAAGGTGATAATATACCTCCTTGACAAACTCCTTTTGATGCATGTCTAGGACCATAGAGATGACTATTAAATTTAACAAATACTTCTCTATTGCTCAGAAAATTTCTAACCCAAACTATAATTTTTTCAGAGATCCCTATTTGTAATAGTTCCTGGCATAAAATATCTATATTTACACTGTTAAAAGCCCCAGCAACATCGAAGAAAACTCCAACTAAACAATGATTGGCCGATAAAGAGGAATGTATATCAAGCTGCAATTGACAGATACTTTCCCTAGCAGACCGATTTCTACGAAAACCAAATTGATTGGAAGGCAGAATATAATTTTTTTCAACATAAAACTCTAAACGTTGCTTCAACAGTTGCTCAAATAGTTTACCAACACAAGAAGTAAGTGCTATGGGACGATAAGAATCTGGACATAATTTGGGTTTATCAGGTTTTAAAATTGGTACAAGGCAATCCACTTTCCATTCTTGAGGTATAATATTATTTTCCCATAACAGATTAAGAACTTTTAAAAATGTTTTTAAACCAGTATTGCTAAGTTTTTTAAATAATATATATGGCATTCCATCAAGACCATGAGAAGTGTCCCTACGAGAGGAGATGGCAGATAATAATTCACTAACTGTAAAAGAATTTAGTAGAAAATTATGGCAGGAGTTAGTACTGTTATTAGACAAAGAACTTGGGGCGTGTGATACAAAATCTGGAGTGTATTTCTTCAAAAAATCGAAAATCCATGTGTCGTTTTCGTGGATGTTATAATTAAACGTCTTGTTATATTTGCGCATGAATTTCCATATGAAAGATATTGGCGTGCATCTGAAAGTTTCACATAAGGACAACCAACTTTTTTGACGTTCTGTTTTAATAATTAATTTTTTAACTGCTCGTAATTTTTTAAATTGTAAATAAGTTTCTTCTGACGGATTATTTTTAAAATTTATGTAAGCTGTTTTAAAATTTGATACGGCATCTGTACACTTTTGATTCCACCAAGGAAGGGAAGGTCTTCTAATCTTATTTTTACCACATGAGCGATTGCTGGTACTTTTATTGATATTACAGTTTGGAATGGAATTAGCAGCGGCTGTACGCAAAATTGTACAAAAATGGTGATATGATTCGAGAGGACATATATTAACTGTTTTAAAATCAACTAACAATTCATCCACATTATTACTATACATTTGCCAATCTACCGTTTTGTAATTTGGATAGGTGGGCATATGTACAGCATTAGAACAATTTCTACAAGAATAGTTATTTTGACTATTATTAACCACAACTTTTATAATTGCAGGGATGTGATAACTACTACCAAGAGGACTATCATGTATCTGCCATTCGCAATTAAGTGCTAATGATGAAGAAACTAAACACAAATCCAGTGCATTAGGACGCCATGTTAAAGAGCCAACTGTTGTTGCCTGACCATTATTAAGCAGAATTAAATTATTTTCGTCAATAACCTCTAAGATATTTCGACCACGCGAAGAGTCAGAAGAACAGCCCCAAGAAGTGTGATGAGCATTAAAGTCCCCAGCAAATATGAAAGGACCAGGAATAGACTTCACCAATGAATCAAAATTATCTTTATTGAAAGCTGGATTAGAATTTGATGGACTATAGAAACTGACTATACCTATCTCCTTATTATTAACATTAATTTTTATACAAATGTTTTGTAAAGAATTGTCAAAATAGGTGTTAATTTTGGTATAAATAATACTTTTATGAATTATGATGGCAACTCCATTATGTTTGTTACCACAGTCATTTCTTTCGATATTGTAATTTTTAATTTGAAAATTTTGTTCAGGTTTAAGCCATGTTTCACTAATAATTGCAATGTGAATATTGTGTGTATAGAGGAAATTGATAAATAAATGTTTGTTGCTATTAAGACTTTGTGCATTCCATTGCATTATATTTAAATTTGTTAAATCCATTATGAAGATGAAGGAATTTTACTACCTAAAGTTGTTTTTAAAACCTCTTTAATTGAAGATGAGTTTATAGGGACATCTTTATTACTAACAATTTTTGTAATTGTTTCTACTAATATATTTATAAATTTATCTGATTTCATTAAATTATTAATTTGTACATCTAAATGTTTTGAAGATAGAGCTGGAAATGAATTTACATTGAATAGATCAGAGTATGTGACACTTCTTGACTTGATTTTATTTTCTTCGATTTTTTGTTTTTTTAATGGACAAGATGAGGAGATAGCTATGTGACCGCCCTTGCAGTTTGCGCACTTAGCATCCTTTGGGTCGACCTTACAATTCTTAAAATTATGATCTAAAGTACAAATTGAGCATACCTCAGTATTCCGACAGAATTTAGCAATATGTCCATACCGTAGACACTTGAGGCATTGCTTGACAGGTGGAATATATCTGCTCACCTCGTGGCGCCAAGAGTCTAGGTATATATAAGTAGGAAGAATGGTGGACGCAAAGGTAACTGCAACTGCTTGAGTAGGAACAAATTCTACATTAAAAAAATTCTTTACCCTGCGCATGAAGCGCCTGACTTGAACCACATTTTTAGAGCTTCCAATTAAAGAAAATATTTCTTTGTTGGACATGTCAACAGGAACTGAGGTAAGGACCCCAGTAACCTCTGTGTCTGCAGCAGGAATGGTAGCTTTTAGGCCTAACTGATCTAACAATTTTTTATTTTTAATGAACATATTTGCATTGTTAGGCAGATCAAATGTGATGCCAACTTTATACTTATTTATGGAACGCAAATGCATGACGCCCGAGACACCATGTTCGCGTATACCTTTAGAGAGAGCCATACGATCCCTATCGCTGAAAGGCTTATTTTCTTCTTGGTGGTTCAGGAATACAACCAACTCCTTTAAATTTGTGTCCTCTGGGTACTTACGGGTGTAACCTTTTACATTAAAAATTTGGTACTTGTCCTTCGGGTCCTTATCCGTAGTCCATGTTACTTCTGATTCCCCTGAATCAGAATCAGTAGTTCCCTGCTGAGACTGGGAATCTAAAGGTGGATCCTCCTCCTTCTTTTTTCTTTTTTTAACCATTATGAAATGATGTAATACTAATTTAAGATAATGAGACTTAGTGTTAAGTACTAATTTAACTATAAATACAGAAATTTACAAAGATAATGTACAAATAAATATTTTGAATTAAAAAGCGCGCCTTTCCTCTTACAAGTTTTCCCGCCTTTTTCTCAACAATGTTTATGCCAATTGCCACACCACAGACATGCGCTTTTTTTTTATGGTATTTGGCTTGGATGCAAAGTCCTTTAAGCCATGTTTATGCGCTTTTTACTTCAAGCCACAGACTTAGTAGAGTAAATTATAGTAAATGATCACTATAGCAAATTAGTGTGAATATAATGAAATAAAACCATTGTGAATGACATATAATGTAGGCTTAACAAATATAGTAATAAGATGCCTTAATAAAATATTATTAAGAGTTTTATTTTTTATCTTAGGCATAGCAAAGCTTTTACCCCGACTCAGCCCGACTCGGACAGGTTATTTTTTTATAAACCACCCAGAAGTGTGAGCCCCGCTAAGCGGGGATCCGTCGACCAAGCCCACCCTCAACCATGCTTGTATTATTAAATAGTTTAAGGTTTGGTTAGATGCCATTTGAGTTAAGTTAGATCTGTGTGACCATTAAACATGAAAATTAGGTCAAAAGAACATTAGGTCAAATGAACGTTATATTATACAAAGAATATTTTAAGACTCACGCCTGTATTCCCCAGAGGGGGTAGGCAGAGGTGTGCAGTACACCCACGTTTCGCCGGCTATGTAATAAGTCCCATGTAATAGGGGGCGAGCCTATTGCCATTAACCGGGCACAATTCAATTATTTTAATTTTATTGAATTTCAGCATGCCATTTTAAATTAAAATGAGGTTAATAATTTGGTGTCCATTAACTATTTTTGGGTTATTACCAATGATTGTTTTTGGAGTCAGATAGCTTAATTAGGATAGCAAGATGTAAAACGTTAATTATAATTATTATACATTGCTGTTTAAATATGGTGATTATTTACTTCTTTTGGGTTAAGGGTTAACAGTGATTTATTTGAAGTAATTTTGCTTAATTATGATAGCGAGATGTTAAAACTTTGGTTATAATTTTACATTAAAATGCGGGTTTAATTTTGGTGATCATTTACAATTTTTGTTTGTATTATGCCATTTAAAATTATCTATATTTTTTGGAAAATGATCTTTAAGTATGTACGATACGTAAGTTAATATTATAAACAATAGGTACTAAATAGAACTACTTATCTATATAAAATATCTAAAATCGAAATTAAAATCATTATCTCAATAAATTTGGAATAAATATGTCGAATTCAAACTATTTTAATTCTATATCTATGGGTTAGACTAACTGACTGGCTGGGATTGACCGACCGACGCCATTATATTTTATGTCAATGATTTCATTCTTGATGTTCGTTTCGTGTTTGTTTGTCGCATATGTGAAGCGTTATTGGAGTTTGTTGATATTATAAGTTTATGTTACTGATAGAACGATTAAATTATTTTATGACTGATACATAGTGATATAAATCGTTAAATATATTACTACGGATTATGTGTAATGTAATAGGAGAAATTTGACATCGGTGAGTTCACAGATCATAGCCGGTGCGCATGTTTTTGTTTTGAATTTGTTTTGCTGTGAGATCATTTGAATTTATTTTATTGATGCTCATAATGTTATGATAAACTGAATGCTTAAATTAATAGAATGTGTATTTATATATGTAAAATTGCAAAGGGTTAATTCAATCAACACGTCCAGCAACTTCAGTTGGCGGGAAATGGTTAGGCTGTCATGACTGTCATGTCATTAAAATACAGTCAATATTATTGTGTGCATAGGTAGCCAATATGAGACTATTATAACTATTTCAAACAATGATATTGCCTAGTTTTTAAGACATTGATCATAATTATCTTTACAGGGGCAAAGTATGTACAATAATTTGTAGGTAGATAGTAGTAGGTACTAGGCTCCTTCCTTTGAAAGTTTGAAGCTTTTCATTCCAATTAGCTTATAAAAACAATGATACTCGAGCAAACTCGATATGAGGAGTAAAGTTATGTTGACTGAGCATACTTGTTTTTTAAGAACATCAGGATTATATTATTGTGGTGATGTTATTACTAATAATAAGTATCTGTTAGCCCATATCTCACTGCTGGACTGTTGCTTTCCTCCGCTCATTAAATGTCGTTGGTTATTCAAACCAAATTATTTAACTTGTTACTTTTACCTGTGCCTGCGAATAACATAATCATACCTATGTTTGGAACACTTCACCCCTAGGCCCTAAGAAGACTCACTGACTTTCATAGGCCTATCATAGGATAGGCCTATGAAGGTCAGTGAGTCTCCTATCCTAACTACCTAATATTATTTTTTGTTGAGTCGTGATAGCCTAGTGGTGTTGACCGTTGACTGGTAAGTCAGAGGTCTCAGGTTCGAACCCAAGGCGCGCACCTCTGACTTTTCGTAAGTTATGTGGGTTTTATAAATTAATTATCACTTACTCCGTGCCTCGGAAAGCATGTAAAGCCGTTGGCCCTGCGCCTGATCTCTCTCCGGTCGTGTCGGATTGCCGTCCCATCGGACTATGAGAGTGAGAGAATAGAGAGTGCACCTATGTCTGCGCAAGCATTTGTGCACTATAATATCTCCCGCGTCGATGGCTAATCTCCGTTGAGATTTGCCGCTGTGACCGAAATTCGATCAGAAGGACATTATTTATTATTATTATTACCTAATATTATAAAAGCGAAAGTTAGTTTGTTACCTTTTCACGACTAAACCACTGAACTGATTCTGAAGTTTTGCATACCTATACTTTGTCAGGTGTACAGAAACAGACATAGGATACCTTTCATCCCAAAAAAAGTATTGTTACCAAGGAAAATGACAATAATGCCCTTATATAATATATGATGCTTCGTGTTGGTTACAACATCAGTGCACTACAAGGGCGAAGCTGTGGATGGAAGCTAGCAATGTATAATCTTCAATTAGCCACTTTTTTCAATATTTAACTTAGGTGTTTAGGACTAGTGTTGAGCAAGAGGCATAAGGCAAGTTAAATTTTTCTTGTTTTGCTAGGAAAGTACCACTTTTTTACCAAAAAAGAGAAAATTTTATGAGATTTAAAATCTCATAAAATTTTGAGAAAATCGAGCACAGTCTAACACAAACACTACACATGATTTTCTCAGTAATTGAGTGGTCCACAATTGTAATAGATTACCTGAAGAAGTAGTTACTACCACCTCAATAAAGTTAAGAACCAGCTTGATAACTGGCTACACAAAAACTATGAACACTGTGTGATATAGACAAATCAGCATTGTGCTGCTGGTCTATAATAAAATAAATAAATAAAAAAGACACTAGGTATATTGCAAAGATAATATATGCAATAGGTTAATTAAAAAGACAGTTAAGCATGGCGGCGGAAATATTAAAGTATCTATAACTATTAGTAAGTATATATAAGTAAGTATATATATATTAAAGTAGTAATAAAAGGGATGTTTTTTGCTATACAGGGTTGGTTCCGTGAAATAAATTGAAGGGACTTAGGAACATTTCCAGTATTTTACTACTCACTTGGACTTATTGTTTTATGTAAGTGATGTCGGGCGGTCGGTTGGTGGTGCTAGACCGGGCGGGTCGCGACGTGAAGCGCTTCTCCCTGGCGGAGGGCCTCGCCACGTTGGGCAATGACCCGGCCTGCGACATCCGCATCATGCTGCCCACTGTCAGTCCGCACCATGCCACCGTAGTCGTTCATGCCAACCAGGTAAAAAATGACAATTCCGAATTACGAGAAAAAAATTGTATTTAACCTTTTTGCGTGTACATCATTAATGCAGTAGATTGTACATGAGAGCTCAGTAGAGTCATGAGAGCTACTAAACATTGTCAGACGGTGGTCCGTAACGTGTGCGAGGGCGAGACGCTCGTGAACGGGCATTGCGTGAGCGTAGCGGCGCTGCGGCATGGTGACGTCATCAGCATCGGCGGCCGCCACCTGCGCTGGGACTATACTGACCCCACTGCGACGCGACCGCAGGCGCCGGAGCCTGGTGAGTACAGACGATATAATGTACTGTAACTGTCCATGTGTCTTCGCTTTCATCAATTTGGCTACTAGTAGTACTGTTCTGCGTTCATAATGTTTGCGGGCTCCCCTGGTCCTCAGCAACAGTAATAGATGAGGTGATGGCGTGTGTTGCAGCGCTGTTCGTGCCGCGGCGCGCGGGGCGGGGGCGCGGCCGGCGCAGCGCCCCGGGCGCTCCCGGCCCCGCGCCCCCCCTGCGGCGCGCGCTGGAGCTGTCGCACCGCGCCTCCATGCCGGGCAAGTGTCACTTCCTGTTACCTGTTACCTCCACTAAGTAAACACTCCGTACTACCGCTAGCCCCGCGCGGGAGTCGGGGCTGCACATTGTAGCTGATACCTTGTAACCTTCGAGAGATTTTCTGCTAAAATTGAAAATAAATGTTGACAGGTAGCGCCGGCGGCAAACAGGTGGCTATTGTCCAGCCCCAGAGGAGAGATACCAGTGAACAAATTGGTGAGTTATGTTACAATAATATTGTGAAACACCTTTTCTTACAACGGTTTCATGCTATTACTTTTAACACCATAGATAAGAACCCGTCTCGGACGCCAGTACAAGCTAACAAACGTCCGAGAACTCCCAAGAGTGATCTTGACACGTCTGTAAGTGACGCTGACAATGAAAAGGCGAAACGCAAGTCAAGTGCCCGAGTCAGCCCCAAGACCACCATGTCTAACTTACAAAACACTACAAAAGCAACTCTCTGGATCGAGTCAAGGAAGACTAGTCCTCGGAAGTCCACGAAGACACAGACTCCAGTACCAGCATTGAGCAAGCCTCGCAGAGTCACGGCCTCAGCTAAAAAGAGTACGCCATTACGACTGACTGTACTGAAGAGAGCACAGAGCGCTCAGAAAATGAAAGTTACTAAGATTGAAGCTCCACTCAAAATTGGTAAGTTACTTTCTGAAATTTTCTGCTTTTTCCTGACCTTTTACCACTTTTAGCAATGTAGAAAAAAAAGGTAGTTTTGTGAGTCTGTCTGTCTGTCACAGCTGTTTTACTCGCACACTGAATTTTAACATGATTGCGCATAACGCTGACAAAGTTATGAAATAAAACTTAATGAAAAGATTAATTTGATGGGTCCATATATGTAAAGTGATAATGGATACAATTTTTTTTAGGCACAGGTTAGGTTTTACCTATTCACCCCATGTCCCAAGAGACACGGATGCTTTTTAAAGTTTTTTTTTAATTACTCAAAATCTTTCCATTAATTCGAAATGTGTGGGTGTTATGGCATAAAATAAATTTGAATTTGAAATTTGATTTGAAAAATCGTTGTATTCTCCAATAATAATTATAAGGTAATACTTAATAGGTATATCTGGTGCAAAAAAAAAAACTACGTGCGACTTGCGACTCTTAAAAAAATTTCAATGTATAAAAAGTGACAGCTTCAAAATCAATATAAAAAAAAACAAAGCCATTTTGAACTTAGTTTTATTTTTAAGGTTATAGTTTTTCAATTTGTACCTAAAAAGTGCAAAAAAAATCTGCCCTGCCACCCCTTATTTCTCCTTATATTAAAATCGGCAACCCTAAAAAACTGAAAAATATTGATGGAGTAGGTATCATAAATAATAAAAATTATTATCAATTATTATAATTATCGCTAGCTTGATTATACCTACTTTGTGTTTGAGATTTTCTTAAACAAGAAAATTGTATCTATATAGAATAGATTTTCTTATACAATTTATTGTAAATCTTATTGACAAATATTGTCCATGATGATTGTTAAGTTAGAGCAACAAAGTAGATTAAAGTCATATTTTTTATTAGATTAGCGCCTCAATAAAACTGAGTGAATGGATCCTGAATGCAGAGTAACTCCCACTTCAGCTCCTTACGAGAGCGGCGTCATTCATTATCATATATTAGATACACAAAAACTATAGTCACAGGCGCAGAGATTTACATATTACGTAATCGGACCCAGACACCACACCGTTAAGTGCATTCGACACATACAATATAAATACCTAGCATAAAAGTAAGTTTGAATTTAGTTTTTGTCATATTCCAGTTTACATTATTGAACTCCTAATCATATTTATCATTATTTCATATAACCCTATATATATATATATAACTCATATTTCCTGGGTGACGACCGCGACGTGCTTACTAAAACATTAGTTTTATGTTAGTAGACCTAAGCTGTTTGTGTTCGCTGGCCGTAGGTGAAACGTGAATTTGAGTAAATTTTTGAAAAATGTTTATAGTTGCCACTATGCGGTACAGGACCGAACAGTATCAACGTCTCTCATGCCTGCGACCTGCTTGTCTTAGTAGGCGATTAACACCAAATATGGAAGAATTTGTCATACAAACTTCTATCCCCTCTTGTTCATCTACCATACGATAAGAAGAAGAACCCCTTTTTTTATTCCCCTTTAGTTGGATTCCTTAAAAACGCTGAAATAGGTACATCTTTCTTAATTTTTAATCGAAATTCGAAAATCTCATATTCAGATAATTTATAAGTTACGTAAGTTAAGTAAGAAAACTTTTATTAAAGATTTTTGAAAGGTGTATAATCGCGGGCGTCACCTGCTAGCACCGGTCTGGCTGTGCCCCGTGTCCGCCCGGCACAGCTTTCTGTAAGGTTGTATGTTTTGGCGCAGACCACACGAAGCAAGCCGCAATCCTATTGATGACCGGCCACAGTGCGCACAAGGCCCGCGCGGCGCGCCCGCGCGACAGCAGCAACACCTCGGCCGCCACTGTAAGTTACATTTCGATCCTGTTGACGATCGGGCGCCGCTCAATACACTCCAGGAGAAAATCCTAGTCAGAAGTGACGAACATGGCTATCAAACAGTTTACGACAGGGAAAATAGTTTTAGCGGAAACTTGTACTCAGTACCAGAAATGTTGTGAATTATTTAAGACATCCCCCTTCGCAAAATAAATTAAAGAGCATTTGGGGATGCAAAAATGCATTGTGCAAGTTGACAAGACGGGCGGGGCCAATAAGTGACGCAAATAAAGTTTAATTCACTAGTTTTAGGGTTACGTAATAAAATCAGGAAACATTATAGTTCCCTCATGCCTGTCTGTTCGTCTGTCGACCATAGAATATCAAAAAAGAAATTATTATATATCATTTTATAATGCATTATTTGGCTTATTATATGTAGCTCCACCGACAAGAGCAAAGCTCTTAAATAAAAAAAAAATGCATTATAAACATGATAACATATCTAATAATTTTGCCTTGTTATAAATCCTCCATAAGTGTCAGTGCTTATTATTAATAATAAATAAATCACTATTTATTTCTTTAAATATTACCTAAATAGATGACATCCATAATATAAATTAAATCCCATTTTAAGATCCTCGTCGTGTTCTCTCTCCACGTTCCTCCTATGACACATCACTATTACAGACTTCTTTTATCACTTCACTATTTATTTTTCCCAAAAACCAGCCAACATAGGAGACGTCCGGTTACTTCGCCTAAAAATTGTGATTTAATCTTTATACAGCATTTAAAAAAAGAAAGTTTGAAATTTATCAGCATTCGCAAATGCAACATCACTGTTTTATTCATAGGTTTAAAATCGTACGAGTTGTGTTAAGAAATAATATAATAATAATATTTATTTCTCAGGTAACGATTTTAGAGATAACAGATTCTGACGGTCGCAACTCATCTCTACGAAGCAGTAACGTCTCTCTTCGTTCCGGAAAGTATTCAATAAATTCTCCCGCACCACTCAGCCCTAAAAAATCAGCGCTAAAAGACCCTTCAGCTAAAAAGGGCACCAAAAAATCAGAGTCTATAAAATTTGATCTAAGTAATTTAGAGAATCATTCCCAAGAAGACTTGCTAATGGTTACTGATACTACAAAGCAGTCGTGTATCGGCGACAGTGAATCGGACGATGACATAACATTGCGTTATTCTGAGTCGTCGGGCGTGCAGTCGCCGTCGCCGCGGCGGTCCATTCACTCTCGCAGTAGCAGGATGTTAGAGAAAACTCTGGGCTCCACTGTGAATGTATCGCCGACATCCCGGACGGTTACTCCGGACTCAAAAGCACGGCGCTCTTCTCGCGGCACCATGTTGATACAAAAAGGTCTAAACGAGACTCAAACGCTGTCGTATTCCCGTCGCTCCACCAAATCTGTATCAGACAAAACGAACACCTCGGTCGCGTCAGCATACAGAACTCGCACGCTCAGTCCGCGTACGCCCCGCAACGACCTCGAGTCCTACTCCATCGTGGACCTGGTGTCCATAGAGACTGATGACTCGGCCCAATCGACATCGGTCTATGATTCAGCAGGATCTACTGACAACACTGCTTTCGGCACACCACAGACTAGCGCTGGTCGAAGGACAAGATCCACTATCGATCCGACATTACTTGGCTCTAGTACGCCTTATGTAAAGACTAAGAAATCTTTGACTCCGAGATCGCATTCAAGTCCTAATACTTCAAGTAAAACATCGGTAAATGCGTCTCAGAACACCACAAGAAGTTCAGTCGGTTCCAGACGGTCTAAGTCGTTGTCCACCCCTGAGAATACAGAAGATACAAAGAAACATATATCAGTGAATAGCACTAGAATATCGCGCGCCTCTAGAAGCAGATCCAGAATCAACGAGAGCGACTTGTTGCTTCTAGATGACGACGACGATTCACCTAGAACTTCTAAAAGGATCAGTAAAGCGTCGAAATCTCTCTCTTGCTCCAGCGTCAATAACACGACAAAGGCGACGCCGGTGAACAGTCCCGCACAAAACGAGGGAACAAGCACACCAGAGAACAGATACAGTCCTGAAGAAGCGAGCACTCCAGTTCTAAGCATTCAAAGCCTTTTAGATTCCAGCCAAAGTTCTTTAGCGTCTCAGAAATCTATGAGGGTAGGTAGAGCCTCGCACAATGCAAAACGAAAAACTATCGGAGTGCTCACTGAACCCAAAACTAGAGTCGGTGCCAAGTCCAAGTCTATGAATTTTAGCGCAAGAAAAACTAGATTAAGGTTGAGCAGTGATTCTGTTGAAGCGTCAAATAAGACATATGATGGTAACGAAGATGGTGAAATAGTGACGCCCAAGAGCGCCGTCAAACTGATCCAAGAGGGAGTCAAGAACAAACACTCCACAGCAAAGAAACCGCAGTCCAAACGCTCAATTATCGACGATTTAAACGAATCTGATATTGTGAAGCAACTATTCAACAGCCCAGTGAAGAGGAAGCTGTCACAGAGTATGACCGAGTTCTCTAGGAAGCAGTTGTTCGACGACGATGACATTGTGCGGGTGAAGCGTCCGACACGCAATACGATCGCGCTGACGGGACGCACTCCTGACAACTCGCTCTTGGACAGCACTGACGCCTATACACCAGAATTATTCGTCAGTCCAATAAGCACTCCTACCAATAGTCCTAATTTGGATGGTATCAAACTCCTGTTCGCAAAGACTACTCCTGAAAATGACTTACGTAACGTCAGAGGAGTTAAAACATTGCTTCGCACTCCTCGCACTAGAAGATCTATTAAGAATGATTTGACAAATGTGTCGGGGGTGAAAAATATATTTGCAAAGAGCCCTAAAAACCGACTGAGTGATGTCAGAGTCAAAGAAGTGTTCGCTCCGTCGCCTAAAAACGATTTGAGACGTGTTTCAGGTGTCAAGTCCCTTTTCCAAAGAAAACAAAAATCACCCCGAAATGAATTAGATGACGTTAGAGGAGTAAAAAAGTTATTCAAAGCAAAGAGTCCTGCGAACGACCTGCGGAACGTGTCGGGTGTAAAGCGTACTTTACGCAATCATAGTCCTCGAAACGACTTGACTGATGTTCGAGGAGTGAGGCGCCTTTTTAGACAGGAGAAACAACGTCGTGATCTGAATGACGTAAGCGGAGTTGAGGAGTTGTTCAATGAATCTAACCAATCGCAGAAAGATTCCGAGAGGTTGTTCGATCAGTTGGTAGGCAAGCCGCTGATAAGAGCGGTCTACTCGAAGACATTTTCTACAAAGTCTGCCCAAAAGACTCGAGGTCGTAAGTCTAAAGCACTACACGCGTCGTTAGACGTAATCACGAATAATGTGGAAAGCTGGCTGGAACAGGAACTGAACAAACGTTTACATAAAGCGACCGACGAAGCGTCCACATCCAAAACTGCAAACAAGTCCAAAGTGAACGTGAGTCGTGAACTACAGAAGTTGATAACTGACACAGTGGAAGGGACCGCTCCGATCCGGACCTCGAGAGTCAGGAACAGTACTGTAGTGAGGAGCAACGAGAGTGATTGTAAGAAGTCCGCTTTGGAAGTGTACAGTGCTCACACGTTGCCTATAAAGAAGAGATCTTTAGTGGAGGCATCGACGGAGAAAGAGAACAGTAGAGCAAACATACTGCCGATCAAGAAGCGCGCGGTCGTACATTCGACTCCGGTGAAAGGCAAAGTTAATGTGACGATGAACGCGTCGGTGTTGGGGCGCGTGTCGCCTATTGCCGCCATCGACGAGACCCGCCAAATTGAACAAGACACTTCAATTAGGTAAGTTAACGTATGCACTATGTTATAAAGAATAAATAAAGCCTTCGTACAATTACGTTATGGGCGAATCCTTTATATTATTTTATTTATCTTGAATTCTTTATCTCAAAAGTATTTTCAGGTATAACCAGCAAGAAAAAGAAATTATTGAAGCAAGACCCAAAAGTAGGCGAGGTACGAAAACTAATAAGACTGCGAATTTAGAAACGTCAAAGGCACTTGAATTTGTGAAGCCGTCACCTAAAAATACTCGTGGTCAGGCCCAGGTGACCAGCCAAGTGAAGCATGCCACCCACACAGCTCTTAAATTAAGTCCTGCTAAAGGGAAGGCAAGTCCAGCTAAAACGGAGTCCGGCCTGGTTATAACAAAGACAAGTCCGGTTAAAACACGCGCCTTTCCGACTAAAACGAAGGCCAGTTCGGCTAAAACAAAAGCCATTCAGGCTAACAAAGCCAGTCCGGCTAAAAAGATAAGTTCTATAAATGCTAAACCAGCTAGTCCAGTTCAACCTAAAGCGACACGATCTCGTAAACACGATGCGTTAGCTTTAGAAACGAACACTAAGAAGCGCGGGGAAAAGCTAGTTGTAGCAAAAAAGTCTCCAGTCATGAGTCCTCAGCCGAAACTGTCTCGCAAGCGAAAGGAACCTGAAACATTACTCTCGCCCAAATCTAGTCCTAAGAAGACTCGCGCCACACGCAAACAGGTCGAAAAACCTCAAACACCAAAGACTACTAGAGCTAGAGTACACAAGGCGACCGTAGTCTTTAGTAAACCTTCACCACAGTTGAAGCCACGAGCTATCTCAAGGCAACTAATTGTTGCAAGCGAACCACAAAACCCAAGGAAAACGCGACAAACTGTAATTTTAAAAGAAGAACCTGAACCTCCCACGAAATCTCATACACAAAGAAAATCTAAAAAAATAAAAGTAGTTGAAGAAAGTGCGTCCAAAACAAGGGGACGAAAGACTGTTACGAGCGAATCTAGAGATAGTACCGAGACCGAACAACCAGAAGTTAAACCTAAGAGAGGCCGAAAAGTAGCCGAGGAACCTGTTAAGAAAACAAGAAACACCAAACAAGTGTCGCCCGTCGCAGAGTCCCGACAGGCCAAGAACACAAGAAAGAGAAACAAGCAAGAGGAAGCTGTTGTAGAGCCAAAGACAAAAACTCGCGGTAAGAAAATAGAGACGCAAGAGAGCGAGCCTTCAGAGCCGACCACAAGAGGTCGACGTGCCAAACAAGACGTCACTACAGAAGTTAATACACGCAAACGAAAGACTACGGCGCCCGACAGTGAGATACCGCCTAAACTTAGCAAACCCAAAGATACAGAGAGAGGGAGGAAGAAGGCAGAGCCCAAGGCAACGAATACTCGGAACAAGTCCGCCGTTAAAGAAAGTCAAGCGCAAGTTGAGGAAGCACCCGTGAAAGCCACGCGAGGAAGGAAGGCTGCCGCGGTGGCGCCGGCGAAGGCAGAAGAACCAGAGCAAAAGCCAGTGCGGGGAAGAAAGGTCAGTTGTTCGCAATATTGGATAATTTCTATTTGTACATAATTAATTTATATTTTAATATACGAACGAGCCTCTTAGGCTGAGATCTATAGAACCTGATAATGCTACTGTAAAATTTGTAAAATAAAAAGTGTATTATACATAAATTGTACAGCAGTACTTATTAGTTAATAAATACGTTGTTTTTTAGGCTAACATCGAGAATGTTCCTGCGAATCAAGGGACGGGCAAGCGAAAACGTGCTACAGCAGCGGATCTGTCCCCAGCAGAAGGTGAGCTAAACTAATAATAATATAACTTTCCAAGTGGCTTTTCAGTGTGAGTAAGCTTCGATAAATAGAACTGTAGATACAGTTACCTACATTATAGTACAAATGAGTCTGGTTTTTGAATAGTGCCCGTTTCAACTGCACCATACGCATTGGCCGTTGATGTACGTAATGATGTCTTAAGTCTAGAGGTAGGTTAAGGGATATGATAGTGTTGTGACGAGTTTGATGTCGAAGAAGGCAATCTCATCCCAAAATTTGAGACGTTTACGTTAGGGTTGAGGGTTGACCCACATCGGTCAGCACAAAATTGCCTTTTGTTATGCTCTATCCTTTACTATCGCTTAAGATTGTCATTTCCTCCGGCGGAAACACGGACTCAGCCGCGCGCACTAGGAATTGTATTTATTTAGATAAATGACTCAGAGGAAATTGAACAACTTTTTGATGCTGATTGTATGTATGTGCGTGTTACAAACAGAGCCGAGCAAGAAGCAGCGCGGCGGCAGGAAGGCCGGCGTCGCGCTCTCCGCACACAACACTCGTCGCGCGGCTCTCGCGGAAGGTGAGCTCTACTCATGTAACTGGACACGGCGTCTCATTCCATACGATCGATGGCGACTTATTATTATCACATGGTTCAATAACAATCTAGTCAGTTTAAATCGCACGTAGGCCTCCAAAATGGCTTTACCTAACCGAGAATATTACTCAGGAAGTCAGGAGTGCTGGTTTCCTTGCGATGATTTCTTTTACCGTATTATGTGCATGCATATGCATGCCAAATCATAGTTGAATTGAATTTTGTACACTTGATTTTAAGCCAGTGCGCAACTAATGACTTTATAGTAAACAGAACACACAGGTATCGGCAGTAGCTGTAATACCATCATCTTCTTCTCTTTATCATATGATTGATAAACAATCTAATGTCAGATTTAAGCGCCCGAAGGCCTCTGACATACACACCTTTGAAAAATCTACTAAGTGTGCTGGTTTCCTCAAGATGTTTTCCTTCACCGTTTTTTAGCACTATACTTAATACTGCTTTAAAAAAATACCATTTACCAATTTATAAATAATACCATTCAATGACAAATGAATGTTTGTGTGCGCAGTGAGCAAGCCAGCGGGTCGCAGCCGGCGAAGGTAACGAAAACTCAACCAATATCAGTACTTAACAAGTACAAGTACAAATACTTATTTAGGTGAGTGTCTTCTTGTTCTTACCATAGCTTTTATGTTTGTCTGTACTGTACAAGTTAGCAATTAAAGTCTATGTCGTCAAGTGAAATCTCATGAGCACTGTTTTTAACCCCAACGCAAAAAGTGACTTAATCGAGTGTTCTTAGCTAAAAAAAATTGTTATTATTTATCATCGGGGGTGTTTTAAATTGATTAATATTATGAAATAAAACATTAAACTGATGTATAAAATGTATATTTATTTAATATTTATTTCGTGTTATAATTTACTATACATGGTGTAATCGACTAAGAAATTGCTTTATCACCTTAAGGTTGAATGTCATTTGCATGTTACAAAACAATTAGTCGTGACGTACAATAAAAACATTTTTATACAGAATTCAGCCTTAGTGATATTTAAATTACTGGAAATTGTTTCCAAGTGACAAAGCACTGATGGTCGACCATGTATTTAGACATATTTACATATTTATATACATAGCGATATCACTTAACAAAACAAAATGGTCCAACAAACTGCCGAGACCTGTGGCGGGCATCGCACCACGAATGCTTCGCAAGATTTTGTAATTTTTCCAATGGACGCCGCCGCCGTTTTAACTAAAGTTAAATTTCAATGGACGCCGTTTTAACTTAATTTAATTGGAAAAATTTATTACAATAATTAATTAAATTACAAGTAATTTTGTAATTTTTTATGATATTAACATAACAAAATTTCTTATTACAATTAGATAGATCAAAATTTAATAAATAATTATTTACATAATCATTTGTTCCAGGTCTGTGAAGAAGATATTTTCTGAAGAATTTTTATATTGAATAAATACTACTCACAATACTTCATAATATGGACCACTTGGACATTCGAATTTCTGAAAAAATACCTTCGAAGTTTCATTAAAACTAAGTTACTTACTATTTCTAGAATACTAATGCTTTCAGTCCAAATAAAAAATAGGATATTAACTATTCGATATTATTATATATAAGAAGATACGATGAAACACTTCATTTGACAGTATTTTTAAGGCTGTAGAGTTCCCCCGGAACATGATTGTGTTTAACGCATACCTACATATATTTGTCACAGAATAATTATGTAACAGTATGAAATAGTAGCTAATATCCAGGTGATTACTAAGCTTTTTATACTGACTGTAAGCAACGAATTTTTATGGATTTGTATTCCTAAATAATAGTTTATTCTAAAACTGATGACGAGTAGCATGAACACCTTAGTATAATTCATTTTAGATTGTTATTATAATAATTTCATAGACTTAATGCAGGCAGAAATGCAAGAGAGACTCAAGTACAGATTTGTTACATAGTTCAATAATGAATTGATGTAGTGTGTTAGTTGTGTTACCTTTAATGAATGTCTCATGTTCAATGTTGCATATCTTTAGTACAATAACTTAGCACAATATTGTATACGAAATGCACAAACGTGCTTCTGATTATCAACTAATCATGTCGTCATTTCATTTATAATTATGCTTTTAAGGTCTTTTTATTTTCTTATTTAAGTTTTTTCTTACTTTTAATGTATCGATAATTAGTAGTGACGTAGCTTTGATTTTAGAAGTTTCTTTTTACTGTAATATGATTCACGTTGAGCTTCCTCAATGTGTATCTATTTTATGATACGATTCTACTATAGGATTGAATTTGATATAATTAGCTAATAGTTGGTGCTAGTACACGCACATAATTACCTAATCTTGATTTATTTTATTTCTCGTACAATTTGGTTATATTTTCACATATTTACGGCTCAGTCCCTATTCCAAATTCTTAAAAAACAAAACAATTTTAATAATATTGAAAAATGGCAAAAAATAATATGTCTCTATTTTACATAGAATGTTGCCGCGCGCCGAAATAATTAATATAATAATTGGAATAGATATGTATTTTAAAAGTATTGTTAAATAGCTTTTAAATAATAAAGTTGTGAATTATGCAACCAGTGATTTTATTTCTTACTCCTTTTTTTGTGTAAATTCTTCTTTTCTATACAACGAAAAGGCGAGCGATTCTATCGTGAAGTTTAAAGAAGTAATAGCGATATTTTTTGTTTTTTTTTGTCTATTGCCGTGAATTTTGTTATTAAGACCGTGTCGTCTGAATTATAGACAGAGGTCATTTATGATGATAATGATGTATCAGAAACAGGTTAGGCCCAAGGACACTACCCTGAGGGATGTCGTAGCTAAGATATTGTTAAATATATTGGGAGTAGCCATACAACCACAACAACTTCAGAAAAGATTCAGACTCTAATCATCTGATACCGATCCGCTTTAGTTTATCAAGTTTGATATCAAGTTTATCTGGCACGAGTCAAAAGCCTTTGAGAGACCTATGAATATAATATTATAAATTATTTTTGTTAGTGCCACTGACATCTAAGACTGTATCTTCTATGCTTTGAACAGTAATTACAAAAATAATTATACAGGGTTATTTGTAAAACACCAGCATCCTTAAAAGGGGTCTAAACTCATCATTATGAACAACTTTTGCTATGAGACCAACCATGAAATCGCAAAAAAATAATCAGCTGTTAAACTAAGTTGACAACAAACTACAAACATTACATAAACGAGGGCGTTATGCTAATTTAATCTATTTTGGACCTCTGTTACTTGAAACTTAATATATTTTTAAGTTATAATAATTTTACAAGATTTACATTTTTCAAGGAAATAACCTTACATAACAACTAAGGTTACAAGTTCAGAGAGTCTGCTCACGGAACTTGTTATCTTATGGAACGCCACATTGGAGTCATCAACACTAGGTGACTAGGCGGTCGGCGCCTTGAACTTGACGGGGTTGGAGATGCGGAAGATGTTGGGCAGCAGGTGCGCCAGCGACGCGAATAGCTGCGGCGCGGCGGACGGCGGCAGTGCGAAGTGCAGCGTGCGCAGCTCGGCGCCGCCCCAGCCCGCCGCCTCCAGCATGAAGCCCTTCACGCACTTCAGCACCAGCTCCGCGCGCCGCACGCACCACGCCGCCGTCATCTCCTGCACAGTACCACTGTGAGCACATGCTCAGTACTACTGTGAGCGCATGCTCAGTACTACTGTGAGCGCATGCTCAGTACTACTGTGAGCGCATGCTCAGTACTACTGTGAGCGCATGCTCAGTACTACTGTGAGCGCATGCTCAGTACTAATGTGAGCGCATGCTCAGTACTACTGTGAGCAGTGGCGCCGAGTAGCTCAGTACTACTGTGAGCAGCGTAGCCTCGAATAGTGTACTTGCCAGGCAATGTAAAATAAGCGAGTAAAATTCTTACCTCAGACATCTCATGTCTCAATAGCAGTGGGATAGATATACTGGTGATGTCGTTGCTGCAGGCCGCCTTCAGTATGTTGCGCAGACCCAGGATCGCAGGGTGACGAGATGTAATGTCGCCTGGAAATATAAATTATTACTGTCCGCAGTTAAACACAAAAATGACGTTTGTAACATCTGCTATAAACTGCCTGTGCTCTTGTGGTTGCAGGATTGTTTGCCGAATAAAAAGTCCTGAGGGAATAAAAAAAATAGCAATCGTCGGGCTTATTATATATAAGTTTGTACACGTAAGATCCTGGACAGGACCTTACGTTCAGAAGTCGTGAACACTAGCTAGCTAATATAGCTCACCAGATCTGAGCGAGGAGTCATCCACAATGAGGTGGAAGACGACGTGCACCTCGGCGAGGTTGCTGTGCTTGGTGATGAAGATGTCTCCGGTCTGCAGGTTGCGCTTGGTTCTGAAGCGCGAGCCGTTCACGTTGCTGTTGCTGTGACTACTGGAGCCGTTCGAGTTGTTCGCGTTCTCCGCTTGCTCCTTGAGCCGCTGCGTGTTGCGGCGCTCGACCTAATACAGTATGTCAATGATACACTTTAGAGTTCCCTACACACCAAATCTACATTATTGTTTTATTATACAAAATATTATCATACATAATAAAAAAAATGTGACGCACAATATTTGCAGTTTTGGTGTGTGTAATGTCGCGTCCAATTTTAATTTAATAAAATAAACTGATCTCTCTGTTGCAAAATATGGTTATTGAAGGCAGGTGAAAGAAGATTGCTGCTGCCACACTGACCTTGTGTTTAGGCATACATTTGTCACTGTTGTACTGTTGTTTTAATTAACAAATATGTCTCTTAAAATGGCGACTTTTGTATGAGAATTCCGGACAAAACTGTTTGGATATCGGTGGTAAGGTAGTGCAGCTCACCGGCTCCTGCACCCTGTCCGTGATGTCCCGCAGCTGCAGCTCAGCGTCGGCGAAGTGGTGCTCGGTGGAGGCGGCGGCGGCGGCCAGCAGCTGCGCGGTGGGCGGCGCGGCCAGGCGCGGCGGCGCCTCCGTCAGCAGCACGGCGGCCGCCAGCTCGGGCGAGTACAGCGACAGCGACGTCTGCAGGCGCCGCCACGACTGCTGCGCCGCGCATAGCTCCAGCAGGTCCATGGCCACGATGCGGATGTTGTGCGTCTGCTTCAGCTGGCTGCCCAGGTGGATGGTGAAGCTCTCTTCCAAACGTTCACCCGTCGACGACGCCGGGGCCGGCACTGACACCGCTTCCGGGGCAAATGTCGCGAGGGGCGAGTTACTGGAACAGGTCAATTTGGACTAGGCATCTACAAGTTACCACAGATATTATGTAATGTCTAAGGTGATCTACTACTAAGGTGATTTACTAAGATTTGTGACTAGTGAATACCTGGGTGTGTTGAGTGCAGACGTGCTCTGGTACTCCTCGAGGGTGGTCATGAGCCAGGCTCTGTGCTGGGCTCGCTGTGTCTGGCGCAGGGCATCGAGCTGCGAGCCCCAGCGCCCCGCAACCAAGGCCTGCTGTTCAAACTGTTGTGTTGCCAGCTCATTGATCTCTTCCTCAGTTGTTGAGATGTTCAGGAGACGGACTTTTTCTTCCATATCTTCTGTTTGCCTGTTGGAAATTGTTTTTATATTAGTTTGTGAAGTATAATGTACTGAATGTAGTTCTTAAAGTAATAATAAACGAGAGTGTATTTGAATTAACATACTTTTCAGTAAGTTTCTTAATATCTTCATCCCTGGCTTTCAGAGTTGTCATCACAGTCTTAGCATAAGAGTTCTCAACTTGCAGGATAGTTTCCAGAGCTGGTGAGTGCACCAACTTGTGGTATGCCGCAGCAAACACCTCTTCGTCAGATGTTCCCTGCTGCTCGGCAAACTCCATAACATTGTCTTTAAACAGCTTCTCCCAACTCTTCACAATCCCTTCCACATTGATCTCACTGTTCTTCAGCTGATTCAGTAGTTTTTTGTCTCTCTCATTATGAAAGTTTTTAGTTTCTTCAGCTACAAACTGTGCTAGTCTATCATTTAGCTCTGAAAATATAAGTAATAATTTATTTGAATATAAATTAATGCTCTAATAAGTTATATCTAATAGTTCAGTTTTATTTAAGTCAGCAATTCAAATTGTTCGAAGTTTGATGTATGTAGTTAGTTACCATGGGCATAGCTATAGCTTCCACATTTTTATTTTAGCTGTATGCTAAGGGAGGGGTCCGGACCCCCTAAAACCCCTCTTATATACGCCCATGTTAGTTACAGTGCTAGTAGATGTTTACATAGGAAATTCTATTTTACTATGTTCAACCATCAGAGTTGTATAACTTTTGGTAAATTGATATCTGGAATAACAAATATTTGCACGAAGAACTAATAATTAATAAAATACAGAATCTTTAAATTAGGTATTACATGAAGGCCGGAAACAATAGGGGGTGGATAACAAGTGAAATAATTATGTATGTTTATACAGGATAGCTATTGTTTACATTATATCTGAGTGTTGTTTTATTAATTTACTACACACATTTGTATATAGCAGTGTTTACCTTCCTCCAAGTACACAGGAATATGAAACATGTTGATGACTCTTTGTACCAGCTCTCTCGTAGATCCTCCATGAGGGATTTCCACTGGCACCTCCAATTTGAACAGGACTTCTTCGTTGGTACATGTCGGGAAGGAATACTTAAACGTTTTTGTAATATTTTGACTGGTTTCTGCAGTCATTGTTCAGCATAAAACCAAAACACTTGCCGACTCGCCTGTTCTGTTTTCGTCTTTTCTGTCAATGTCATTGTCATCAGTTATCGTGTCATATATGACGTTTAGTTAGCGAAAAAGCAATGTTATTGTCGTTCGGAAATAATATGCATAAATACAAAAATACTAGCCGTATGATTTCTAACGAGTTGGTGGTTGGTACTGCTTCTAATTTAGCTCAATGCGGTTTCTATGGTTAATCAGGCGACTTTAAGTACTCTAATCCGAATCTAAATACCTAAAGAAAATGTTGTGAAGGTTAGAATATAGAACAAACTAACAAGGTTTCCTCCATCTTGACTGTCATGTTGTTTAAATTTCATGAAAATTGGTACAGTTTGGCAAAAAAGAGTCTGGAAAAATTGGGGACGCCAGGGGACGCCATTGGCGCACTTTTTATACCACAATTTCAAAATTACAATTTATTTTGTATTTACTTATATTTTGTACTATGTATGACGTATTTTTTGTTATCAAATATAATCAAATGAATCACTTTTAAGTTATTTTAGTGCTCACAGACTTAGTTTTTAAGATTTTTATTTTTAGTCCCCGCTGTCACCGCCTCAGACTCTTTTTGTACCTACAATGTGTAATAGGTACCTACCTATATTTATTCGCTTATAAACCTTCTATGATAGGTATTTAAGGCAATTGTGATTATATAAACCTAGCTAGGTTATATGGATTAACTACCCTAACAATTTAGGGTAGTTAATTTCGATGAAAATAGGTGTTGTTTGCAAGCGTGGCTGAGCACGTGGTTCTAAGTTCGATGCCGTAGTCGGGCGGTGTTATTGAATTTTAGCGAAGATAGTAACTGTGTCTAAATACCATACCATCTTATGGTATGGCAACCGGTGTGGCTCACTTTAAGTTATATCAGACGCCTAATAATGTCAATGGTATCTAATAACACCTTTCAGAGAATTACATCATCATGATTACCTACAAGAGATCTTCTTGAAGGCTGTGCGCAAACAGAATGCGTGTGTGTGCACAAACTGTGTGTATGCACCGCGTTTCTATGAAAACATTTGGAGACCAAAGCATCATCGAAAGGAAACTGACTGATCCTAGTGTTACGCTCAGGCTAGAACCAAGTCAAGTACAAAAAAGTACTACAGTTTGTAGTATGATGAACAAAGTCGCTTCCCGCGTCTGTCTGTCCCTGTCACGAAGCAAACTATGTACTCGTATGCTTAAATCTTTAAAACTACGCAACGGATTTTGATGCGATTTTTTTCAATAGATAGAGTGATTCAAGAGGAAGGTTTATATGTATAATATATGCATATTAGCGTAACCGAGCGAAGCCGGGGTGGGTCGCTTGTGTTTTTATAAAATAAATATATCTTTAGCTTAAACTTCCTAATAATTGTGTCGGGCGCCTCAATTCTACTTTACAAATCCATTCGTGTTACGCAAGTGTGTTTCCTAAAATATCTTAATTGCGTATTTTTGTGGACATGTGACTGGGTGTAGGGTTTCAAAACCAAAGCTTATCCACAATGGGTTGTTGCGTCTGTTTGCAACACCTAGGTTTAGGTACGAATGATCGAAAGACAGACTAACTAGATTTGAGACTCCTCTACGAGCTAGTATCTATTAGATTTCGATTCGAAGTCATTGTTTGTGGATATTCTTTCCATTAAAATCAAAGTATCTACGAATCCAACCCCATATATTGTATACATTCAAGGGTAGGGTAGGTATGTCTGACTGCAGCGTGCTGCATGCAGGTGCTCCGTGTGGTGTAATGATAACATTCATGTTTCTGGAAAAGTGTGACCTTTAGGACACATGTCATTTAGTTCAGACTTTAAAGATTCTTTATTTGAAACAGAATATGAATACATAGTATTCCTTAAATAATAGCTCTCCCTCAGTTGTTTTACATAGTACCTACGGAAATAGTACTACACATTGTTTGGTAATAGTAGAACTATATTTTCATTATATATAAATTAAAAAAATGGAAACAATAAATTAATTACATAAAGAAATTAAATAAAAAATGTTGTAGTCGGTTCATATGGTGTTCTTTAATCCGTAGATGTGAACCGTGCGCGGCCGGGCGGTGAGCTGCTTGCGCTGCGTGGCTGCGTCTCAACACTCATGTCTCATGCGGCGGTGGTGGATAGTCTACGCGGCCTCGCCGCCTTCCTCCTCCTCAGCGCTGGCGGTGAGCATGGAGATGAGCTTGGTGGTGTCGATGAAACCTTTGTCGTCGATGTCCATCTGGTCGTACGCTTCGTCGACCTCTTCGGCGGAGAACTTGTCTCCCCAGGTCATGAGGGCGTGCCTGAGCCTCTCGGAGTCGATCTTGCCCTCATCGTCGAAGGTCTTGAAGGCGTTGATGACGACGTCATCCTCATCGGAACCACCGGACATGCGGTTCGCGAAGAGGGTCAGGAGCTGGGTGAAGTTGATGGGGCCGGGTGCCTCACCAACCATCTCGTCGAGCTCCTTCTCTGACGCCAGCCTGCCGAGCGAGTCGAAAGTGGCGCGCAGATCGTTCTTGCCGATGATGCCATCCTTGTCGTGGTCCATTAGCTGGAAGGCCTGAAGAAAATAAAGAACATCTTAAAAATATTCATTTGATTACAAGATAGTTGATAAAGATTCTAACCAGGACGACGGGTGGTTCTACCACAATCAGTGATCTTACATCATGACGTCAGTCGTAGTAATCTGCATAAAGTTGTAAACGATGATGTCACGAGCGTAAAATTTTGAAAATGTATGCGTTAATAAGGCAATGAAAACAAGAGATGTCGGCCATGTTTACAAAATAGGCAGACGAGCACGAGCTAAACATGATTGTGGCACAATTCGCGAGCTTCTAGGTAACTGACGCAGGGATATTGTTCCGATTCGAGGAATGATCACTGCTTTAGGATTGATCTTTATTTGGATGTTAAATCTGCTATCAACTGTTTAGTTGTAAAAAAAATTGGACCTTATCGGAAAATGATTTTGGAAACATGGACTATTTATAGGACGGTATTTGATTTTGATAGTTGGTTTAACTATGTAAACGAAATACTTTATGTAGGTACCAATTTATGAAATTTTGGTATTTAAACTGTGTCTCTTCTTCTTATCGTGTGGTTGATGAACAACCTGGTGTCAGAGTTTAAACCGCCCGTAAGCCTCTAAACTGTGTCTAATAAATTAGTACTTAGAGCTTAAGTTTTGTGATGCTTACCTCCTTGAACTCAGCGACCTGTTTCTGTGAGAACATGGAGAAGACATTGGAGCCGGTACGCTTGGCGGCCTTGCGGCTGCCGCGGGATGACTGCCTGTCGCTGCCACCAGTGGCGGCGGGCGCAGCTGGAGCTGGCGCTTCCTCTGCAGGCGCGTCTTCCTTCGCCTTCTTCTTCTTTACCTTCTTATCTTTATCCGCCTGTAAACAATCACATCTTTAATTAACCTGCCATTTAAATCTTAAAAAGCTTGACTGAATGCGTTCAATGTTAAACCTATAGTTTCATATTTGGATCACCTAATTTTTTCCGTGATGTTGAAATTTAGATGTAGCTGAATTTTCTCATAGCTCTCCGTCTGGTATCGAACTTGTTTATTTTAGAGTTTCTATTTCTGTTCTTGGCTCGGACTTTACTTATAATTTCATCGTCATTAGTGTGTAATTGCATTTTTGCAATTCCTGGTTCCTGTTCATTTGTTGCTATGCGTATTACGCTTAGTGTCGATCGGTTATGTTTTGATTGATTGCCAGTAATTATCGCGTGCTTTCACCGGTCGAGTCCCGTTAAGGCGTGGCTTGGCGCCTCTATATTTAGCGCGATCCCGGCATCTGCTTACGCCCGCCTCATCTCCACTATTCAGTTACATAATGATATTTATAGAAGTGCGCGTGCTCCAATTTCATCATCTTCAGGTTTGAATTTATTATTTGTTATTATTACTAACTCTTACTATTTGTCTTATACTTGATCAATTAATACTTTTCACATTTAATTAATTTCTAATCTTTAAAGTTTTGTGTAGGTATTTAAAAAAAATATATTTAAGAAAGCCTCTATATTTGAAATTATGTTTGTGACAAGTGCAATAGTTCAGTTGTATGCGACCGAAATGGTTTGGAATGGTTTCATTTGTGGAAGTTTTACACTCTTATTGACTTTGTTAGTTTCAGTGTTCCTATAAAACTTTAAATTGACTTTATGTAAAACGGTAAAGTTGTTGTTTGGATTGTGACAGTTATATATTACATTTAACTGATGTTCCAAAAAACGATTACTGTTTAAATCAACACGTTTTTTAATGAACTGGTATTTCTCGATATGTATTGTTATCGTTGGTTTATGTAGACGGTAGACCCGGTGGTGGTTTTAAAGTTTATTCAACGTTTTAATTTAATTTAAGTACTTAAAGTTTTAGTCTTTGTAACATGTTTAGGTTATCACTATCACTATCTACTGGTTCACTATTGCAATTACCGCGACGCGGACGTTCCGTCATGTTCGTGTTATTGTTTATTCATCATCGAGCGGTTCGTCATCAGCTGCAGCGCGAGTTTCTTCTTCAACTTCCACTTGCACCACAATTCACTTTACGATCACTTGTGTGTTCACTGGAGTGTCACTTTGTCTAACTTACCATTGTGTTGTGTGTTGGACGATCGACGAAGGAGAGACTGTTCCGCTCGGCAGTCCCACCCTGACTCCGAGTTTTCGTTCCCTCTCGGAGATCCAGGAGGATCCCCCCTCCCCTGCCTCACCCTGCCCCACTACCGCAGCGGTCACCATTCCTTTTTTAGTTCGACAAATACGATAGTCTTAGAATCGGCATCAGAACAGTTTGGGCGGCTCGCCGGCTAGGCCGTGGCAACGCTTTTGTTTAGATTTAAAAATACTCAGCTCACCTGAGGTGGGGCAGTTTCCTGGGTACAACGAACGCGGCTAGATTGTCTTCAAATATAACCTTATTGAATGGAACATTACCGCGATCATATCTCTTGCCACTTGCAATATTATCCTCTCCATCAGTTGGCTGAGGATTATCTTCTAATTTGCCGTGAAATGTTTTCCGTTCCTCGTGGTATCGTATTATTTTGGGTCGAGGACAGCTGACTGTGTAAATCTTATAAATCTATACGTTATGGAATGGTTGACTGTCTTTTAAACGATATTCATTAAAATTAAACGTTGTAAAGTATACCAAGCTCTCTAGCTATTGCCCATTGGATGGGCCTCTTCTAACTTGGCCTACTTAAGGGAAATAGGTCTTGATTTTATTCGGTACAGGTAAATATCTTGCTTCTCAAGGTTACAGTCTGTGGAAGGCTCGCTCGTTTTAGATCTTGTTGGTATGAGCTTATGAGTTTGTTACACATATTTGAGCCTTATGATTTATTTTATGACTCTATCAATATTTTAGGAACGTGTAGTGTTTTTGTTAGAAGTTATGTTAAGATCCAGGCAGTGGAAGTACGAGGTATGCCGTGCTATAAATCCAATGTTTATGTGTGTTACTGCTAATGAACTACATGTATGTGAATTGAAGTGTTTGGGAAAGCATAAAAGGTTTCTGAATCTGATCGTACTTGTATGTTCCTAGCTTATAACAATCAATCATTATGTACCACCGGTAGAGGATACTAAGTGTAAGAAATTACTGTTTTTCTAAATCTTATTGTATTTGATCAATCTTAGTGTCAGATGTTAGTTCTCTGGCAGGCCTTTGTACGTTCTCTACACAAGTGTTGAGAGCATTTCTCAGATGAATAAAGGTTTCCTCGTGTTGTTTTCCTTTAACGCTTAAACAAGTGATTATAGATTTTTTTTTATGATTAAGTTTTAAGGGGTGCTCATTACTTGGCTGCGCCACGCCTGATAAAGTAGGTAAGTACTGGTACTTACCTACTTTATCAGGCGTGGCGCAGGCACAGGTGATGATAAATTCTAATAACGGGTGGCCACAACGCGCATTAGATCAGCGCGGTGGACTTGTGTTATGACTTATCATACACTTGGACTTGTGAGAGGCCTTCGCCCAGCAACACACATTCAACTTATTAGACAAGTATGTAACTTATTAGCTTCGCTTTAGCTTTTCTTCGCGGCCTAATGTCACAGTCACGCCCTAACTATCTCTAAGAAAAGGTCGTCAACCCATTGCTGCGTGAAAAATGTACAAACCTACAAATCATTGATACAACACTACTGTGGTAACCTGTGGTACCTGGAATGGAATGGAAGAAAATGAATGGAAAGGAAACAAATTATTTTTAATAAAACTGAAAAATGTACGTCTCCGCAGAGTATACATGAATAGTTGATAGAAATGTTTAAGTATGTATTCATAAAATATGCTTTAGTAACGCCTCTTGACACACTCAACACAGGATGAAGGAGTTACTTTCTTGGAAGATGATGACAAAGTAGCTGATCTAGTGATTCTAATTGAATTTCACCTACCAGGACCAATTGTGAATATAAACCATCTAGGGACCCAGTCAAACCATTACTTATAAAATGTTATCCAAATCCATGAACTGCCATTTTTATTTATATTCTTCTTTTTTATTTATTTAGCATTGTCCTATTAGAATATAGGAAGTATTTGTAACACTATTCCGAAATATCATAATTAGCGGAATAAGTAACACAACTTCAAAGAAAATAGGTCTGCTATTGCAATCCGCAATTACCTAGTTTAAAGAAATATGTACGTCTATCCATCATCTTAAAAAATAGTTCCAAGTCACCTACAACATTTAAAATGCCGGAAACGAGTCTAGAAATATTTTTAAACGATTGTTTTCTGTAAATGCATGGACCTACCTACCTACTCCATATTCTATATTGGTGGCTATTGGTAACTCATCAGCTATGGAAAGCTGTTGGCACTCTGCCTGCTTGTCGAGACGAGAGGGAGTAGCTATTAGGGACCCTCCTAGCTCCTCTCCTTCCTCTTGTCTAGAGTCGTCAATTAAGTTGCATTCAAAACACTATCAATTTACTAAATATAGAGTACCTATAGTTACTTGGCAGTGGCAGAGCAGCTAGTGGCTTTAACCGGTAGGTCGAAGGTTCAAATCCTGCTCGTAATAGAATTTTTCTTTCTAGACAACAATTTGAGTTTTGACGACCTAGAGTTCAAAATTGTATTAAAAACTTCAATTAAAAATAACCCACTGTGTAATTTCACCAACACAATATTCAATATAATTAAGTAGGTATACGACACCAATGCATATGACACAGCTGCTTACAGCTGTACATTACGTAAAGTGCATCACTTGCATCTGTTCTGAGTTCTGACGCATTTGGTGAAACAGTATTCAGGCCATGGCTTCCACAGCCGCCGGAGAATTACGGGCTCGGCCATCGACAACATATCTGCGGTTATATTTAAATACACGCTTTTATTACCCAATTTAAGGTTAGGTAGACGCCACTGATTTTTCGAGAACAAAGCGTTTTAGAAATTAATTGGTATTTGCTTAAAACGATAAAAGAAAAAGTACCAGAAGAAAACCAGCACCATTGAGAGAGAAATAGTGCTGCAGTGGAAAGGCATGTCAGAGGACTACGGGCAAACAAACGAGCAGGTCAGCTGACCCCCGCACCACCAGAAGCATTGCAAATACATATGTTAGCGGCTTTTGAGAAGGATTGAGCATCCGGTTCTATTCACTCTGTGAGAGGATGGTGCCCCAGTCGAATCAGCGCTTGCGCGCTGAAACCAGCATGGCTCTACCGCCATAACATATAATAATAAACTTAATATTGTTTGGGATGGGGTCCCGATCGAACATAGCAACTTCCCAAAATATCTTGGAGTCTCCCTGGACAGATCATTAACTTTCAGCAAAAACTGCAATACCATCAAGCAGAAGGTGCACACTCGCAACAGTCTCTTACGCCGACTTGTTTCTTCAAAATGGGGTGCTTCGCCTCACGTTTTGCGAACTACTGCGCTGGCGCTATCCTTTTCTGCTGGCGAATATGCATGCCCCGTGTGGAGTCGTTCAGCCCATGCAAAGTTGGTGGATACAGCTCTCAATGAAACGTGCCGGATCATCACTGGTTGCCTTAAACCGACTCCGGTTCAGATGCTGTATCCACTGGCAGGCATAGCGCCACCAGAAGTTCGCAGAGCGGTGGCAAGCTCTAGCGAAAGAACCAAAATGGCTTCAGACACACGACACCCCATGCACAGTAACACCTTAGTACCGCAAAGGCTGAAAAGCCGAAACAGCTTTTTAAAGTGTGTTACCCCACTTACTGGCGAGGGATCTAAGGAACGGCTGAGGCTGTGGCAAGACAGTGCATCCCTACCAAGCCCATTTATTTCACCTGCTGAAAGTCTTCCGCCTGGTCATGAGTTGCCATGGCTGACCTGGAAGTCTTTAAATAGACTCCGGACCCAGGTTGGTCGAAGCAAAGAAAACCTGCTCAGGTGGAGGTTTATTGATGACTCTGCCATGGAGTGTAAATGTGGTGCTGTCCCACAAACGATGGGGCACTTAATCTCTTGCCCTGCATGCCCTGTCGTTTGTTCTTTACAGGAACTGATGGACGCTACTGGAGGCGCCAATCTCGTAGCCCAGTTCTGGGCTGACACAATTTAGATTGCCATCGACACGATAAGAAGAAGAAGATAATAACAATGTCCCCCTGACCGAATTTCGATCACAGCGGCCAATCTCAACGGAGATTAGCAAACTACGCAGGAGATATTATAGTGCTACTAGTATGTGCGTAAACACAGGTGCACTCTCTATTCTCTAACTCTCATAGTCCGATGGGACAGCAATCCGACAGGAGCGGAGAGAATTACGTGCTTTCCGAGACCGGAGCAAATGATAAGTAATTTAAAATACTCACATAACTTACGAAAAGTCAGAGGCGCGCCTTGGGTTCGAACCTGAAACCTTGACTTGCCAGTCAACGGTTATACCATTAGGCTCACGACTCGTATAATATACATGTGTGTAGACATTGTGTGAAAAAATCTGTCGTTCCATTTCACAACAGTATCGATTGTTAAGAAAGCGGTGACGTTGGAACTGTACCTGCATGTGGCAATGTGGACTGATGCGGTGCCACTTGGCAGCACTACAGCAAGCCATTCATACCGAGCTCGACAGCAGCTGACACATTAATGTAGTGTTTATATGTATAGCTACCAAACAGAATGCAGGGAAGAGAGTGAAAAACGTAAAGCGATGCTTTGGTATAGAGTGCATTTAAAAAAATAATAAACTAGCCCTAGAATTTCCTTCTGAACCGTGGGTACCTATAGCTATAGTAACATATAATTTCACAATGCACAAAAACCCGGAACGGAAATATCAGTCCTGAACTCCTGACCTGTCTGACCTAAGGCATCAAGCCAAACATTAAACATGAATCGGTTAATCACCATCACCACGCCCGCCATGCCAATTGTATCGTCAGCCTAGATTTTGATTGGCACTTTCAATTAAAAGATGCTACGCATGCTAGAAGCTCCAACTGCCAATATTAGTCAATCATCGATATTTACAAAGAGCTTTCTTACGTGCACATAATAACTCATGAACAGAGTGTCGAGAGAGAACTTGAGAGTCGTGATAGCCTAGTGGTGTTGACTGGCAAGTTAGAGGCCTCAGGTTCGAAACCAAGGCGCGCACTTCTGACATTTCGTAAGTTATGTTTGATTTTAAGGTAAGATTCAGAGGAGCTTGCTCGCGTGCAAGCTTCAGTATCAGCACGATTAGGTTCGAGAGGTAGTGCCACCCTCTCGTAGAATGTCGACGTAAAATAACAGTATTCGTACTGTTGATACTATACTCAAAGGATATTGAGTGATATAACCGTTGACTGGCAAGTCAGAGGGCTCAGGTTCTGATACATAAAACATGTCTCAGACTTTTGATTTTGATGTTCGTATTATAAAATTAATTATAACTTGTTCCGTGCCTCGGAAAGCACGTTAAGCCGTTGGCCCTGCGCCTGATCTCTCTCCGGTTGTGTCGGATTGCCGTCCCATCAGATTATTAGAGTGAGGGAATAGAGAGTGCACCTGTGTTTGCGCACACACTTGTGCACTATAATATCTCCTGCGTAGTTGGCTTATCTCGGTTGAGATTGTCCGCTGTGACCGAAATTCGGTCAGGAGGACATTATAACGGACGCTTTTGTTCAAGAATAATAATTCTTGAACAAAAGCGTCCGTTTTAATAAATAGAGGCAACTTTTACCTTTTATTTTTCAAGATCCTAACTTCCTAAGTTATCTATTTCCTTACGTAGGTAATCCTCTGAGTTCTGACCCATGTTATTCTAAAGCTTGATGGGGTCGTCTATTAATTTACCATGTTTCAGTAAAATTAATAGTAAAATTATAAGTTTTGTATGGAGAAACAACGGCATAGATGGGGTTCAGACCCCTGCTACCCAAAATCAAAAATCAAAATCAAAATATTTTTATTCATGTAGACCATTTTAGGTAGGTTAATGAATAGTCATAATAAATTCTAATACTGACTCTAGTTGCCAGTTCCAAGGGCAGCCTACCCTTCATGGGTTAGAAAAAAGATTAGATGTTCTAGGGTTCAAACTTGCAACCTTTAACTTGGTAGTCCAGCGGTCATTCCACTACCAGACGTAGTAATAGTGATTGTTCTTAGGGCTCACTCCTAGCTGAAATTATAAAATGACATGTTTGATGATTTTAGATAGTTCCTTAGAGTACTTACTTAAAATACACGGAAACACATTCATTTCACTCGCTACTCCGTCCGACAGACTCATGCATTTCGTTATGTCGTCATACATGCATGCTTAGCTTACATGCAGGTATACATGTCAATAACGACGAGAAAAGAATTGGGATTATAAAACAATGTAAACTGAATGATAATGATAACAAACTAGCGCAGATACTTTACAAAATAGGGAAATATGAGATTTTTGTGAGTACCACAGCCACATGAGCACACTCGTACAACGTCACGAGTGAATGCTGAAGGGTTGGGCAGGTTTTTTATTATGAAAAAGGCTTGTGTTTGACTTCGAACCCACCACATCGTCAGAGGTGCTGTGGTCTACAGGTACAGCACACATACACAAGCACAAACACATATACAAATATTTGCACTTTTTAATCTATATTGAGGTTAAAAAGTGCAACGTTTTACGACAGTGTTGATTTAGATCCGGTGCGTGTTAAAAGAGGCAGGTTTGCAGGTTGTAGGTTTGTAGGCCTTCTAAAAGTCCTCTATTTCGGTTTAACGAAACACATGAAGTGGAAACCGGGGTGCCATCCTGCCACAAATGGTCACCCATCCATCGCCTGACTACGTTAAGCACCACGAATGCCCTATGAAGAATGAAACAATGAAATAATTATACCTACAGACTTCTTTTAAAACTTTTACAGTACTAAATAATTAATCCAATTTGAAGTGATTGGGTAATAAACAGATTTTTATATCCATGTTTATAAACACAGCGAGTATTAGTGAAGTCAGCTCTGTGTATCTAATACTCGTAATATTACGAGTAATTTACGTTTATAGAGCAATTCCAGGAAATGCTTAAAATATTACTAATTACGATATCTCACAACTAATGATAATTATGACAAATTGTCAAATAATTTTATATCGTAAGTATCTGTGAATGAGCGTGCAGAATCGACGGTGTTTAGACGAAACATTTTAAATATGAAGATTAGTTCGTTACTCAGTAAATAGTTTAATTAATTAATGTCCATGTCTCACGTAACTGTGAGGCATTTTAAAATGAGGCTGACATTTCTCAACTTTGAATTTTTATTTTCAGGCGTTGAGAGAATTAACATATTGAAAACTCGCAAAATATAATGAACACAGACTAATATTTCGAATATTTCGAAACCATGACGATTCGTTCAGAAAATTACCGTTGAAACGCATTAAGTTCAACATTATGTGTCGCTATAGCACGTCACAGCCCGGGAATCGAATAGCGATCGGTGTGGATTACAATGACCTTATTTCAGTGCGTGAGTCAGTGGCTGGGAATAGCCGAGAATAACCGAGCGGCGAGCTGCGCGGGCGACCGACTCAGACGTCAGCAGCACCATTATTTCATTGGGACACCTAGAATATAACTGCAGAAGGTATTTTGCACAGAGCGCTCGATGTTGACGGAATGTAGCACTGGATAGATAAAAGTAGAGTACTAAAAAAAATAGCGACACCATTGGCGCCGTGGCTAAGCGAGGACTCAATCTCTGTATACGCAGCAAATAATGTCCTCCTGACCGAATTTTGTTCACAGCGACCAATCTCAACGGAGATTAGACTACGCAGGAAATATTGTGCGCAAACACAGGTGCACTCCCTATTCAGACCGGGAGAGATCAGACTCACAGGGCCAACGGCTTTACATGCATTCCGAGGCACGGAGTAAGTGATAGTTTATTTATAATACGCTCATAACTTACGAAAAGTTATAGCCTTGGGTTCAAACCGGAGACCTCTAACTTGCCAGTCGAAGGTCATGCCACTAGGCTATCATGCGTGACTCATTTACGCAGTAAATATTGAGTGGCGCGATTCATTCTGATACTTGTTAAACAATCAAACATGTAGAGTTTGTTTTTTATATTAGTAGGGTAGCAAACAAGCCTACGGTCCGACTGTTTGCAAGCTGTAAGCTGTTACCTATATACTGTACTGTTACTGTTACTGTACTGTTACATCAGGGATGCTTGTTCCGAGTTACTGACCGTATCCGGGATAATGAAAGAAGAGTTTTTATCTTATCTTTCTAGTGTGACTTTTGTCGGAACAGCCTATTGGTTAAGGAAGGAGGATTATGGAGTGTGTGTGTGTGTGTGTGGGGGGCGGGCGGGCGTTAGGTTTGGGCCTGTGATGTTCTCACACAGATCTGAATTTGTAGTTTCAGTAGTTTGTTACATCACATTAATACTTAGTAGTTCTTCTGTAGTTCGTGTATTACGTTCAGGATCGCTACACCGCCGCGCTATGCCGCACCGCGCCGGTGTAATTCCGCTATGCGTAATGTGAATGAAGGTCGTTACTTCTGATCATGTTGCCATCCTAAACATTCTGACAGGGTGTCTGACACTTGGGATAACTCGTCGGCACTTTGTGTCATAAGCGAGACAGACACTCTCACAGCTTTTATTTCTTTCTACCAAAATTTACTAATTTATTTTCGTAAGTTTAGTTTGGAATCTTCTTCTTAATTTTTTTTTCAATACAGAATTAGGATATGATTAGGTTCTGATGGGCAGGCTTGCTCTTATTCTGATACCGTGAAGGAAAAGCCCCTCATTAAATAATATAATAAAAATTTTTTTTTTACGATATCGTGCCGTACCACTCACTTACAGATGGTTCGTTTAGCTCTCGTCATGCGCATAGCTAGAGAGTGGAATACCCTTCCTGTATTTATAACACTAGATAGAACATAACAATTTGGGAATCAAGCTAAATAGAATAACATTAAAAAATTACAAGTTTTCACACATACATAAAAACTATAGAAATTCATTTTAAGCATTTTTATGTACAATAACTTGTACTTAAATATTATATCCCTCGTCTGCGGCTCGGGCTTTAAATGTACTAATGAGTGGTAATTGTGTATATACCCTTGTAACTTAATGTACTATTTTGTAAAGTTTAAAAGTAAATAATTTAGGTAAGTAAGTAGATTTTTATTGTATTTTTAATCTATAATTGTTTATATCTAGTATTTTTCGTGTATTTATTCCTAGAGTTTGTCCAGGAGGTGACTATTCAGATCTTCTTAGTCGATGCCTCATGGCTGAGGGTCGTGACCTCCATGAGATGCATTCTTCGTCAGTGCTCTCCAAGCTTGCCTGTTCTGCGCCTGGTGTAGAGCTCCCTGAAGGTTGCGATGGGTGACTGACTTTATTACATCTGACCAACGAGCCGGTGTTCTGCCTCTACCTCGCTTTCCTTGCATCCTTCCAGTCAGTATCAGCTTCTCCAAATTATCAGGCTGACGCCTTGCTACATGACCGAAAAATACCAGGAGCCTTTGTAGGCAAATGGTAGAGACTATTCAGATACCTACATATAAAGTAGGTATTCCTAATTTCATCAATGTCATCAGTTTAAGAGATGCTCATGTCGATGCAGCTTTTTCCAGCTCTCACTATAAAGAGCCATTCTATATACACACATAAAAACATAATATAAAATTTAGAAAATAATTTCGACAACACTGTTTGGAAAAACATTAATTATGCCATTACAATATCTAAAAAATCCAATAGAATTATGTAGTCTGCATACATTTCACAATCAATTAAAAATATAACGTCCATAAATTACAAATTCGGGACAAAAAAAACCTAATTCTTTATTTGAAAAAGTCATGTAGATTAGGTACCTACTCTTTATTATAGAACCATTTTCCCGCGAAAATATGACATTGACGTACCTACTCCAGAAGTTGTGTACTGTACAAGGACAATTAGTGTATTTACTTGAAGGTTTTGTCGTTTTCACATCCACTAAAACGCTGGTGTTTATACACTCGTTGCATTCACCATTGGAATCACGGAAATTCTCACGAGTGCAAGCTGAGCAAGACTGTTTCTTCCGCGTATCGCAATTTGAAGTTTAACGATAATAAATAAGTAAGTACTTAAATAACTACAATCAGTATCAATACAGTTTTTCTCAAAACAATTTTCTTTTTCAGGGTTTAACGCAGTACTAAATCAGATATCAACTAACATAATATTTCGTAATAGACATCTTCTATCGGTATATTCCTTGTTTAAACTAAGTAATACTAGATAAACTGTTCAATAAGTAGACTACTGAAGGTTTTTCTTAATTCTGACGCGAAAATTCCATAATCATTATGACGTCTCATCAACAATTTTACGATTACGATAATGCTTTGTCCTGCTCTAATATTTGCTATCTCTTTCGCTAAGTTGAAGTTGAGCTGGTCGAGTGCGTGCTTGAGGCAGTGCCTTTCACTCTGCCAGTGAGACCAGTGCTATGAGTTACTGTACCATGTTATATTTATAGTTTAAGTGAAAATGTTTTACAAGTATAGTCATGTGAGACCAAAGTTATTGTGTGTAGTTTATTTTGTGTTGTTATGTGTTGGTAAGTTAAGCTAAGATTTCATCAAATATTGGTGGCCAATCTTGTATATCTGGTTTAAGTTTCTCTATTAATAGTCATGATTAAGTTAAGACAAAGCTGCCGAATTAAGTTGTAAATATTAAGGCAATTTTTGTTGAAACTGATCTTTAAAATTATAATAACTTTATGTCAATTGAAATACTTAAGTTTTGTAAAGTAGTTAAGTTAAAGTTAGGCAAGTTTCTTAAATCTAACTTTCCAATTTGTCATAACAAACAAACACTACGGTGTGCTTACAACATGGATCATTAGAAAAACAATCTTTTAACAATAACAAGACTTACACACAACTTACACATAACTTAAATCCTTCTTCATTAGACAATCATTAGCAAAATGCAGAACTATTAAACTTGACATTCATTATGAAATTAAACTTTCGAAAATGAACCTCTTTGTTAGTGTCCAATACCAATAAAAAGTATGAAAAATGTCTCAAGGTCTGAGTGACCGAACTGGATTCGAACTAGTTATCATTACAGTCACGTTTCGGAGACAGTGTGGGTTGCCACAGGTACACAAAAGAACTGTTAAGTAATAGTTTGGGGTAAGTGATTTAGTTAAAAAACATTATTAAAGACAAGTATCCTAAGGTGGTCTCTATTGAGAAGTTCACTTATCCATTTACAACATAGTTTTTGTTAGTGGGACCTATTTACGTGATAACTTACTTTATTTACGTGATAATGATTTGTATCAAAATAATAGTATGAACAATATTCGTTAAGTAAAAACTAATAAACTAACTAATCCTTCCGTTTACTCATTAATTAAAAATCCATTGTTGGTGTTCCAATGTCATCACTTCCGAGAGGATTATACGAGTATGCGTATTACTAAACAATACTCCTAGAATTATGTTAAAACGTGTTCTTACTAGTTGAAGTAACATACATCACTCATCGGTATCAGCAGTTCATCCATGATTCGGGAGCGAAACTTTCTTTAATTAATTTTCTAATGAAACAGTAATTTGAAATCAGTAGTCGTTCACATGTACAATTGTAGATATTCGGATATCCATATCCATAAGCATCCGCGCGGCGGCGTTACCAATAGTTACAAGTAGAAGCTATTGTTTACAAAATAAAACGGTTAGTAGGCCTCCAAACGTTTGTCAGTTCATTAAGTTTATACCAAACATTCTCTTTGTATGCGAGTTAGATTTAAGAATCCATAACTTGAAAATTTTAGATTTTGCTGTAATTTTGCGCTATTTATGTCTTTTGAAAGAACAATGTTGTAATAGCAACGATACCCACTTCAGTAAGCGAATTGAGCAAATGCTCAAGATGCAGATTCTATAGTATGATACTTATCACACTGCTTTTTTCACTTTCAGAAATATCAAAATGTCTGGTCCTACGAGCGTATTTGTCACAACATGGCCTCCACGGCGAGGTCGAGTTTACTCACAAGAACGACACGCTCATCAGCATCAGAACCAACCTCAAGCCCACCCTCCAGTACCCTGACGGCGTCTGGAGGTGGGCCATCCACGAGTTCCCAGTCGACTACCGAGACCTCTCTGAAGCGAGGTGCTCCGACGACCACTTAGGCCAAGAACTAATAGATCTCACTGAAGAATTAGGCTACCTCATCATACCAGGAAAGGATCACGCAGAGTTTGAAAGCAAAAATACTCTATCAGGCCCCAATGGCTTGTGGGGCAAAAGTATTGTCTTCGAAACGGCAGAGCGAGACAGAATTATATGCGCTTCAATTTTATCTACAGATAAGACTTACGAGAAGAATGCCATCGCAAGATTCACATCCCCGATATCAGGGACACTGCATTTCAGATGGTTATCAGCAAAAGAGTCAGATGAGACAGATTCATACATCCAAGCAGATCTGTACCACACGAAAGCTGTGTCAGAAAAGGTGGAGTTTACAGAACATAAGTGGAAGTTGTTTGTGACGGACATTTTTGATGCCGACAAGGGGAACTATGAGGACAATTGTAATGTTCTTCAGCTAGTGTTTGATCCTGAGAACAGTGGGGATGGCATGAGTGTAGGTGATCTAGATAGTAGGTTAGGTTTAGTGAAGGTAGCGACAGACGCGAATGTGAGGAAAACAAAAACATTGTTTAAAGACGAAGTGATAAACGTTCTCAGGAGTGACATGGAGGTGACCAGGCGGAGTTTGTACGTAGTGATATATGATAACAGACATTCTGACAGTTTCCTGGCGTGCGCGAAGCTGAGGCCGATGCAGCCGAAGAGTACTAAGTAAGTGTCACTGCAGTTAATAATAATACACTGTCTAAATCCTAATCATTGACGCTGTAGCATACTAAACTTTTCGTAACAATTACTGTAACTGTACGTGCTATAGTGATATATTTAAACTCCATGAAGGAGGAGTCAACATTTTGAACCCATTGTCATTAAAATTCTTAATAACTTTCTCTTACGAATGTATCAATACATGCGCTTGCGACTTCTAGATCAAATGCAATCCGCAGTAACACAACTCTCACTTTTGGCTAGTTATGTTGTTCTTTGTTCCAAATACTTACAGGGAGAGCCTTTTTCCATAATATACCGGGACCAGTTCTAATTCCGTGCTGTTACTAAGAATGAAGTATTCTAGAGGGAGAAATCTAATCCAAGTTGGAATCGACCGGAAGATCTCGACCTCAACAGTTGCGCTTACAACTAACAACCAAAATTAATCTTCGTCCAAAATCATAATAATAATTCATTGCTTCCTAAAGTTGTTAGTTAGCATTTGTGATTCTATTAAAAATAAAATGCTAACTAACAATTTTTAAAATACTGTTACAGATACATAGACAATGTCCTTGATACTAGCTATTTACAGACACTTTCAACGCCTTCCGATCAACTAATAACAACATGGAACTTTCAAATTAATGTTTACAGTATAACGTAAACAAGCTCGTATATCAATCATATTATTTAGAAGATTTCGAAATATTTAGAAATATATTTTACAGGTCCGTCTCAGATTGGTAGACTTGTAAACATGCATAAATTATGATATATGTATATCCTAAATTTACGGTATTTTATGTTTAACGTCAAACATGATTTCGTATAGGTTTATGAAATAGCTAAACACTAATTCAATGGGTGCATGGGTAAACAAATGTGTTCTGTTTATACCGTTTTGTGACTTGGAATTGGACGTAGTTAAGCGAAAAGGATCCAATCCATAAAATTGACAAAAAAATGTTATAATGAAGTGTTCAGCGAAAACAATCCAAGCCAAAAAACAAACCCGATATACTTTTTTAACTGTAGGATACACAATATATGGGCAGATTCATACTTTATCAAAACTTTCAAGTGCCATATCTTAGTGATTTGATGTGGATTAGATTTTCGGTTAACGACGTCCAATTGATGTTAATATAAATAAATAATAATGTTTATTGACATTATAATTTTACACACTAATTAAAGAATTCCTTGGTTCTTAACCTAAGCTAGTATATATATAAACCTTGTTTAAGCTGTATTACAGGAGCCTGTATTGTTGTTACAGAATGCGAAAGTGTGTTTCTTAATTTTTCTTCTTTTACTCAGCAACGGTGCCACTAGTCGACTATATTTTTATTTTCATAGATTTTTTGAGTCGAAGAGTGACTTACGGTACTTTTTATTCCTGAAAAGTTAGAAATTCCTAAGGGAAGCCGTAGGAAAAAGCTAGTATTTCAATTAAATTACCTATTACAAAATGGCCGTTTATTCCAGGAGGAATAGGCAGTGATCTTTTATATGTCCTGGGTTATAGGCGAGAGGTACCTTAGGTACCTTTCCAATAATTCTTTGACTTGTAATTAGCAATCACATGCGATTGAAGAAAATTTTACGAGATGATATGATGTAGGTAATAATGATGTTACATTGAGACCATCCTATGATTTCTATCCAATCTACTAATACAAGCCAACATAACGGTAATGGCAGCATATTCCAATATAAAGAAGAAAGGACATTAATATGGATTACCAACTTCCAGAACACTAATCAACATGGACGGCATCCGAGGCTCAGTGGACTTCATGCAGCGTTCTCCCTTCGACCCTACCTGGACGAACTTCCAGCTGGGGGCGTCGGACCAGGACTACGAATCCAACCTCCGCTTCGTCAGCTCTATGCTGCAGTACAACGTGCAGGAACTGCCTCCGAAACTGGTGGATGATGATATGGCATCGTTCTGTAATACTACCGGAGGGATCTACAATCCGACCAATATAGATATGAAGCAGTTACCTCCACCAGGTCAGAAAGATTTTTATTTAGCCTTTTATAAGTTGTATTTCTAGTGACCAATCCCAATCCTATTGATACCACGCTAAGTTGCAAAGTCTTAAACCAGCGCGCATTGGAACGCGCTTTTACACCAAGCAAGCAAAAAAAGATTACGCGACCAACTACTGACTAGCTGAGCTACTCGTAATCCAATCCTGTGCTTTCGAAATTATCATCTACATTCAATCATTAAACATCTACTCCTTGTACGGTAATATAATTTAGTTGCTAGATCCTTTTTTCCTATATAACACATGCGTGGTGCAACGACAACGCTTAACGTACTCATGGAAGCCAAGGGCAGGGTTATATTCGTTACCGACCAATGAAAGTCGGCATTTTCCGAATGTTCAAGATACTGTGAGAAGTTTGAGGGAGAAATTCAAGGTAGTTTATATTAGCACTTTATTGTGAAAAACTATACAAGTACCAAAAATATTGTCTGCAAGATAAAGTTAAGTGGATTTATGAGAGACATCGTACTATTTACCTTTCGGGTGTAGTTATGTTGAAGGAGTGAGGACCTTCATGGTCAAAATACTCGATATTAATTGCTGCACTATGTTTTGCTTGATGTACCTACTTCATGCCCTTTTTTGCTGCTAATGAAATGATCCTATTAATATTATAAATGTGAAAGTTTGTGAGGATGATTGTTTGTTACTCTTTCACGCAAAAACTTCTGAACGGATTTCGATAACACTGTATACTAATTATTAATTATACATCAGAATAACACATGGGCTAAAATTTACCAACACACCACGCGGACGAAGCTGCCGGCGGAGGTTAGTATGAAATACTTTAATATCTTTAGTATCCTAAAAAAATATTTTTAGCAAATGAACAACGTGTTGTAATAAGCGTTTAGTGTTATTATTATCGAGGTCTCCTTACTAATCACATCGACAGATCGATCTATTTTAAAATTGGCGTCAAACATAGTACAGTGGCTCGTATGAATCACAGGCTTATATTTCTATTCTTAATAATAATTGTTGCCCACGATTTCATTTCAAATAATCTGTATTTTGTTTACTCCACTTATAATATAATTATGATAGCGTCACATCTGTTTCCAAGGGATAGGCAGACGTGTCTTTTCCTGTAGGCCAGCAACAAAATATGTCAAAATGTTAGCTTTACAAAATATGGCAACATCATTGAAAGTGAATCAATTCATGCTACCTGGCACTTCTTGTATTGTTGACGAGTATTAGCAGATGCTACAAAGCTGAAATTCGGCATGAATATATCATGTTGTATCCTCTACCTCTTTTACCTTAAATTTATTTCATCAAGAGATGGATTTTGCATGGAGAAAGATAGGAGTCGTGACGTATTAGGAAGTCTAAAGACAAAGCGGAGGATAGAGAGAGGTGGCGATTGCTCCACCGACAAGAGCCTAGTTCTTAAATATAAGAAGAGTATAGGTATACTTATAACTCCATTCTCCACTCTCCATTATACGTAGTAATAGTTATACGTAGTATTTTTTGCCATTAGCAAGACGAGAACAATCAGAAACTATGTGACGGATGGACTCAATTCATTTCTTTTGAATGGCGTGTGAAAGCCCACAGCCCACAATTACGCCAATGACAGGTGTTATCCCGGTCAGAGACATGTCCGACATATAATATGTCCAGTTTTCCATCCTTCACAATATATTTCCGATAGTTATTCGTCATGATAACTTCGTTCATAATATAATTGCACAGACAAAACCTTCGGTTTCTCCAAATATTATCTACTATTACGAGTATTATTATGACTAAACAGCTGAACGGATATAGACGAAACTTACTACATAGGCAGTTTATGTTTGGCTTTGACACATATTATCCCGAAATAATTCGAGCGAAGGGACTCGAAGGAAGCAGGAACTTCTAAGTTATTACTGCTACTGTAAGACGAGTAAAACATCTATCTCAGGATATATTATGTATATAGACGTGGTGTGATGTTAGATTGGCTACGAGACTCCCTCGCCAGCTTTTTCACCAATAAAATATACAATCTTGCAAACAAACCAAAGGAAGTTATTCCAATCAGAAGAATCTGCGAGATATAGCCCACGTCAATGTTTGGTACGCAGCCAAAATGTAATGTTTACGTGGACGAGCGCGCGGTATTCAACGTTCGTCATCTTGTTTCCAAAATAACACGCAGATTGTTCTCAATACATCGATCGAATTCTTTGTACTAAGAATGCGTATGCAATGGTGTAGGCATTTAGATGTTAAGACTTTTTAATTACGACTGACAGCTGAATGTTTTCATTTTACGTTTTTCATTTTTAGACGATTTTTCAGATTTTTGCGAAGGTTATTTTTTAAACTAATGCACTAAGTATTTAAGGTTTTTTTTCTGTAATATGGCTCCACTAATGGTGTTACAAATATTGGACCGAACACTGCAAATTAATTGACAATAGCAAATAATAATAATAGTCCATTCGTTACGTATTGTTTTTCATAATTTTATTCGTAACTCGTAATTGTAACCCAGGCGAAGTTGCATGGACAGTTTACTTACAATATTTGTTAGAAATAAAAATCATCATTGAATCACAAACATCATTGAATCAGCGATTCAAAATGTAAAGTTTTTAAAAGTGAGGGGTTAGTATTTCAATTATTTTGCAAACTCGCAAATTATGGTCTCGCTTGGTGTTACAGCCTATTTCGGAATTGTTGATGAAAAGCCCTGACACGAAGCAGTACCTATTGTAACTAGCCTCTAGCCATTTCTGCACCCTTCCAGGCAGGCACCCTCCTAGTTACGACACTGACACGAAACGACTAATGCGTAATATAACGACTAATAAAATTATTATAACTTTATAGGTACATTACATGTCTTATCTATCTAAAAGTAAATACTTATATACTCCCGTTGTATAATTTCAGGAATGGGCACCCAAGACCAGTACCCAGTGGGAGACCTGCTAGGCAAGCACAAGGAGCGCACGGAGTACCTGAACCACAGGTACCTTCTGCCGGGGCTAGCCAACGAGCTGAGCGGCGCGTACTGGGATGTGTACCTGCCGCTGTATGGAGCCCACAGTGTGGTGCACAGGGCACTGGTTTTGGAGAGGTAAGCATAATAAACGTTGATACAGTGTCTGGGAGTAAATATTAAGATAAAATTGTTCCGAATAACATGTCTAAAGTTCCGTGACAACATGTTGTAACAGTCTAGCATGAAGTTTTGCAAAAGCTCAAAAGCACTCAAATATATATGGAACCCTCATCAGAGACCGGTTCATCGATAGATAGTTGGAGTTTGAACATATTATACCGAATCCCAACCACACTACTCCATACATAATTATAACTGGCGAACAGATAGGTGTAGACATAATATAATAAATAAAAATAACTAATCAGTTAGCAGCTAGCATTGTCCTACTGCTGGGTAATGTCTCTTAGTGCTTTGGGTAGAGACAGATTTTGCGCCGATTGGAACGCCGATGGAATATGTTTGGCGATGTCTGATAATCTGAAGGCCATAATAATAACAAAGACCTTCATCAATGGCAGAAGAAGTCGTGGTAGACCCAGACAGAGAGTGGGATATGTTGGACTCATATTCAAGAGACTGTTCCGCTGGTGGTGGTAGCTACACGGGATAGGTGAAAGGAGAGTAAGATAATGACGCTTTTGCCTTACTTTGGGACGATGCAGATTTATTTTTATAAATCTTTTTATCAATTTCTTAGACGTGTGCCAAAGCCTGACATCTGCGGCACCATCCTGCTGTACGAGCCGGACACTGAGTACCAGACGCCGATGACGTCTGCGCTAGTCATCTTCAGGTACCCGCTGGTGGGCACCGTCGTGTTCAGGCAGCCGCAGGACAGGCCCTGGGAGGACACCACCATCATTGTGGAGAGCTTGGTGAGTCACATTACTGATTTTTTAAATGGTGTATTCTCTATGGCTGATGGATGTCTTCTTTGCCATCTCCCCCTCTTACTTCGGTTTGTACTCCCCTTACTTTCCTCATGCGCACAACTCAAGTGTTTTACATGAAAATTCTAAGCGCAGGAGCACGAATTTGGAACTTGAGCTTCATAGCAACAGCTTGTGGCGAAGGATTCGGTTCTTACCGGCTTCCCATTGAAAAATGGCACTGTCAGTAGTGTCTACCATTGACTAATCATAATTTTCTCTATAAATATATATTAACCCTTCCCCAATGGCCATGGTTCACTTATGACGTGGCGGTGGGCGGATATGTAACTTAACCTGTTAATGAGCAGATCCACGCGGACGGAGCCAACGTCAACAACACGGGCTCGCACCGCTGGGCCATCCACGAGCACTCTCCAGGAGCGGACTACTACAACTGGACGGCGCGCTGCCTCAGCGCCGGCAGAGTGTTCCAGCCGCATATTCTGGACATTGACACCAGGCACCCGGAGTCCTACTGCAGGCCTGGCCTGGAGGGCTTGTGTAGACTTGGCGACTTCACTACCAGGTACATCTTGTACTATAGTTATTGAATATATTGTTCATTTCTTTCTTGCCGCCATATAAGAATTCGTATTCAACTGAAGCGGGTAGGACTTGGTGGCTTTGTTGGTAAAGTGGTTCAAGTCCCGTCCAAGTCAGTTGTTTTTGCGGGTTTCTTATTGAATATTTTAAAACATTTAAAACATACATAAATTATAATTTAAGCACGAGGAAACATAGAACAGTTGCCAAGAATTTATGAGGATTCCCGAATTTCATAGATTCTGTTCAAGTTAGACCAGAAAATAATTTATTTAAGCATTTCCTTTCAGACACGGGACACTGTCAGTAGCGGGCAAGAAGGTGGACTCGGCGCGTCTAACTCGTCGCTTGTTCACCGACACGCTGATAGGACTCACAGGGAAGCACTCCATCATGAGGAAGTCGCTGGTCATATACGATGATCATGGACCTGTGGCTCGCGGGGAACGAATGGCGTGCTCTATGTGAGTTACTTCGCATATCTAACACTGATATTCGATGGTCATATACTTGATCGTGGACTTGAAAATCGTGTGTGTAGCACATATCACAACGGTGCTGATCGGGCTCAGGACAACACAATGTTGATTAGTTGGTCAATCATTAACAAGCTAGAGAAAATGGTTCTCAGGAAGGATTCGGTGGTATCACTGGATGGTAGGACCCGTCCTTGTAGGTCAAAACTTGGCGAGACTACGGTGAATGCATCAAGTGAAACCCGTGCTTCCGCCCAGAGGTTCGTGTAGTAATTCGACTATTTGACTGACTACTAATGACTGTCAACGTTGTCAGTCCTGTGTTGTGGACCTGTGCGGATAACGAATGGGATAGAAAATGGCGTCAGGACTATTTGCTTGTTGTTCCTGTTGGCACCATTGTTTATGTTGTGCGGTCCCTGTCCCCAGCGTGGGCGGGCTGCAGCGGCGCAAGGCGGTGGCGCGCGAGTGGCTGGGCAACGGCCAGGCCGCGCCGGTCAAGGGCCGCCTGGAGATGACGCAGCAGTCGCCCTACGACCTGGTCAACGTGCAAGTCGCGCTCGAGGACCTGGACGCGCACAACTACAAGATACACGGGGTAACTTCAGATTATAAAATATTTAACTATAATAACATCCGTATAACATATTGATATCCGAACTGTAGTGATATCTGAATAACATTACTGTAACATTGTTAAATAGTGACACCTATATAACACTTATATAACATTATTAAACTATGGTGACATCTATATAACATTATTAAACTAAAGAGACATTTCTATAACATTAATATAACACTGTGTCGTCTAAAACTGTTTAATATCAAAGAGAATTTCGACAGCGTGAATAGGATTATGCAGAGCTGCTAACGGGCAAAGTATATAACCAGAATATTGCTATTATTATCATTAAAAAAAATACACACACAAAGGTACTAACAACAAGTTGTTGACGTTCCAGGTGCCCGTGGAGAGGGACCTGGAGTTCCCGTGCGAGAAGACCACGCTGTACGACACCTTCAACCCGTTCCACGTCAACAAGTCCACCAGCCCGCCGCCCACTAAGGGTACGTACCACACTACAACCCTGTAAAAATTACACCCTTTCTAAAGAGTCTCTAGCTGCCCACCGAAGTGACAACTTCAGTCCACGTCACCACGGTGGCCAGCTGATTCCATGAACTGAGTGTGTGCAGGAGGAAGTCCCTCAGAAATGACCATGACAGGCCATGCAAGCTGTAGGACATGTGGAGGAACTGTGCGCCGGCAGAAGGTAGCCATAATTGAGTTGTATTGTGGTGACTTCAGGCACAGCCGACCAGTACGAGCTGGGCGACCTCGGCGCTAAGTACGGCCTGATCGAGTCCCGCTCCCTCATCACGCACTACAACGAGACGCAGCTGTCTCTGTTCGGCCCCTTCAGCGTGCTCGGACGATCTGTAGTGCTGCACCAAAAGGTTTGTGCACTATACATAATATGTATTATAATTATATATAAGCCCTTAGAGTATAGAACAATCTAGAAGCGAATAAGTATGGTATAAATCACACCCAAGTATAGTGATTTCACATTTCGATGGTTTTAGATTTACGTGATGCGCGCGATGTAGTACCTACACTAATCGCGTGCATCACTTAAACGTTTGGCACGTTATAAATCTTAAATTCTAAACTTTCATTTTGTCGTCGTGTGTTGTCTTACCTGTGCTGTCGGGCACTAAAAACCGGAAGACGGTGCACGGTAAGGAAATACAATTGTACGCGGGCTCTGGTTTGTTTTGTATTCTGAGTGTACACTATACTTACGTAGTAACTATTTATTAATCTGTGACTATACTACGGAATGGTACAGTGGAGCACGCGTGCGGCCGCTGGGCGCTGAACATTCGACGCTGCATCATCGTGCTGTGCCGCGTGTCATCTCTCAATTACCTACTGTTTTCATCTTCATTGTACACTCGCTTGTTTAATACAGATTTAATAACGTTTTACTGCTGTAGACTTGTTTGAATGGAGGATAAAACAACCATACTACCACAGTAAAATAAACATACAGTACGGAAACTACGTACAAACGATCGAAAACGTTGTTGATACTGCGCGCCGTTTCGAGCGTTTATACTTAGTTTCCGTACTGTGTATTTATTATACTGTGATACTACTACTTTACGTTAGTATTTAAGTAATGGCAGTATTTGATCCCCGCAGAAGCAGCGTCGCTGGGCATGCTCGAGCATCGAACGCGGCTATAGTCCGTCGGAGGCGCGCGAGCTGCGAGCCATCGCCTCCTTCCACCACCCTGGGGGGTTCGCGCACGGGTAACCTAGTGTTTGACTTGCACTTTACTTTACAACTAGGATTAGCTTGAAAGATTTTGTAACTTAATGAGAACAAGAGAAAGAAATAAATCTGTCAAATTACACAGTAGTCTATTGCAGTGGATATCTAAAAACATCTCATTAAGTGACTGATGACTATAATCTGTAGGGCGCAGGTTGAAATCCTATAAAAAGTTTAGATTTTTCTAAAAAGGTAAACTTGATTTAAAATAGAATTTGAGCCTGCGTAAGTTAAAGCAATTAGTCATTTTGTTTGTAGCTAAATTTTTCTAAAATTAGCTTATTAAAAACCGGTTCCAAGTCGTAGTTAATTTTTGTGCTAAACTAAGTTGGAATAGGTTTAATAAACAAACATCTAGGTTTTTTTTATTAGTAATATTTAAGTAAAAAATGAAATGACTAATCCTCAGATACATTCGCTTCACCCAGCTGATCCACAACGACGGCAGCGCCAGCGACACCGTCATTGAAGTCAAGCTCCGGCATCCCGGAGTCAGGGATACTAATCTGGTAATTATTTACTTACCGACCGGAGAGAGATCAGGGCAGAATCGACGGCTTTACGTGCTCACCGATCTGCCATAATGAGTAAATGTGAGGTACCATGTGTGAGTTATGTTGTACAAAACAATTAGGTTTTTTTTTTTACTGGAAATCCTTTTGGTAGTCAGTGGCGCCCCCTTGATTGCGCTGGCGAGGGAGGTACAGTTGTGTACTCATGTGGTGTGGAGTCAGTTCCAACTTCTAATATCATTTAATTTAGCGTGCACGTGTTGTGTTGTTTGTCTTGTATGACACGTGGCGCCATCTTTTGATATTCATATGAAACTGATTGTTGTTTTCCTCGAGAACAACCTTTTTCGGTATGAAATGTACCCTATGTCCGTTTCTGTACATCTGACAACATATAAGCAAAAGGTTACAAACAAACAAACTAACTTTTGCATTATTAAGTTTATAAAGTTAGGATTATGATATTGTGGTTAGAGAGAAAATACGTAATAACTTGAAACAATGATCTCTACAGACTCTGGATCACAACTGGGCCATCTTCGTGAACCCGGTGGGAGTGGACGCGGCCGTGAAGGTGACCAACACGCGCTGCGTGGCCGGCGGCTACCGCTGGAACCCTTACTTCACGCAGCTGGCCGACCCCTTGAACGTGAGCACTGACGATACTGCACTATGAACTATGATCACACGTAATGTCACAGTACAACAAACATGCAGTACGGAAACTGCGTACAAACGCTCGTAAAACGGCACACTCATACAAACAAGCGCAACGATGCGATTGTTGATACTGCGAGTACCGCGACGTTTGCTTAGGAGTCTTGTCGTTATGCAATATTACAGGGTTCCGTACCTATAGGGGGCCGACAAGACCCTATTGCTAAGCCTTCCCTGCCCCTCTGTCCCCAGGGCTGTATGTTTTAGTTTATATAGTAAATGGTACGTATGTGTGTGTTGCAGCACGACCTGTACAGCCAGGAGTGCGGGCCCGACAACCCTCTGCGCTGCGACGTGGGCGACCTGACCGCCAGGCTCGGCACCATCAGTGAGTACTTCTATTACACCTGCACCTACGTGGCCTCGCTTGTACAAAACCATGTCTAGTAAATAAATAATTCTTCTCGCCACAATACACTAGTAATGTTAAAAACTCAGAATATAGAAGAAACCCAGAACCTGCGCTCAATTGTATTTCCTTGACGTGCATTGAGACCATTAATATAACGGAATGTAATCCCATTCGGATTCTTAGTTTAAGCTTGATGGTATTTTTATAGGTGGGAACGATGCAAGCACGTTAAGTTGATATAGGGAGTCAGTACCCTAATAAAATTTTGACAACTGATATAATTTTGGAATATCGTATCCCCGGGTTGCGGAGGTCAGATAGGCAGTCGCTCCGTAGAAAACTGATAATTAGCTGCATCTGGTTAGATTAGAAGCCGACCCTAATAAGGTTTGAGAATAATAAAGCTGGGAGGATGGTGAAAGGTTGAATGAGCCCGTATATGGTGTGCAGGTATCGGCGGCCCGCGCCAGGTGCTGGTGGACAGCAACTTCCCGCTGGAGGGTACCGTCAGCGCAGTGGGGCGCTCCATCGTGATCTTTGGACCGCGGCGCAGCAGCGAGAGGTTCGCCTGCGCCAACATCGAGCCCGACAAGGACATCATCAAGTACGCCAACATCATGAAGCCGCCGCGGTTTGTGCTGTGAGTAGCGGCCACTTACTGCATACTACTACGACTCTACTTGTCACTACACTCACTTTTGAAAATAGAGTTCGAAACTTGTTAACGATCCCGAAATCAACCCGTGACCGTAACACCGTAATGATATTTATATATATTTTAATATACAACGTAAAATAAGTAGTGGTGGATTCTGCAAGAGGTAAATATACCCATGAAACTACTTATAGAATTTCAATTTGCGAAATTCGCAAAAAAAATTTTGGTTGTTCATACAAAGATCGGCTGATCAGAGAATAAATAATAGTACAAATTTTTCAACGGCATGTGCAGCCACGTCAAGAGCCTACGGGGAGTTTAAACTCAGACACTGGGTTGAAAAAAAGATGAATAAAAAAAAATTTATAACTTTTTAAAAACGCTACAACACGTCTAGAAATTTTACTGAAAAGCTATACCAAGTTGTATCTCTCCCTCCAGAGGCATGTTCCTGGAAGACATGCGGCGAGTGTTGGGGGTCCCGGAGTGGATGCTGAGCGTGGACGCGCGCAAGACTCGAACCCTGCACGGCGGGACCTGCATCCAACTGCTGCTGCACTTCACGGGCCCGCAGGCCAACAAGGTCGAACTTGACTTCACCAAGTAAGGGAAAATGACCGCTCAAAACATTGTTCTTTCTTTCTTTCTAATAGTAGCTGGGGTCTGCTTATCATGCATATCAAAGCTCGGATATGTTCGAAAAACGCTGTAATTGGTCACTCATCACCATAAACCAAGCTTATAATAAGTAGCGCTTAATTCGGTCAATCTGGACTGTATCAAGCGCGTTATGAAGCTTAATAACTTTCAACTGCGAGGGGACACAGGTCAGGTAGCCTATTATGGTGGGACCCGGGTCGAAACTTGGCGGGGGTACGGTGAATATGCAAGTGAAACCCGTACATCCACCCAGAGGTTCGGAACACCGTGTGGTTTTTAGTCCGTGTGAGTCGGGCATAGCCCCCTCACCCCTTGGTGATGGGGCACTCATAAATGGTTTTTCACACGCCAAAAGGATATTTATTATTATTCACTCTTTTCACTATCTTTTAGGGAAGGCGTTTTCCCAAAAATATTATGGTATAAATTGATTCTGCATGCCGTAGAGATAGACTTATCGAGTTGCTTTGTTCCAGACTGCTGGCGTCAGGTCACCTGGAGTCCCCCAGCATCTTCATCCCGGGGTACGTGAACACCAAGCGCAAGAAGACCATCTCGTACCGGCAATGCGGCACCACGGACCCCAACGAGAGGAAAAGTAAGTTAATAAGTGTATAACGATTACCTTCTACCATCGTACCTCTCATCTGTATCAGTCCGATCCTCCGTGTCCTCAAGCAGAGTCTGTGCAGGGGCGTGCAGTTCATACAGGCAAAAAGGCACTGCCTACCCTGACAGATACGACGCAGGCGACGAATTAGTGACAGTAAGTAGGATTTGTGTATGCCATGCATGAGTCTGCGTGAACTCGTACCGAGCGGTTCAGAGGAGCTTGCTCCCGCGCTCGCTTCAGTATCAGCACGATTAGGTTCCAGAGGTAGTGCTACCCTCTCGTAGAATATCGACGTCAAGTAACAGTATGTGAGATGATGTTTACTTGGACATCAACGAGTAGGTGATGACCCTCTGATGTTAAAAGCGTCTATATCTTACTATTAAGCAGGGCTATGTTTGTTAGCCATCTTCGTTATTTAACTTTTAGACTATAATTGGTGAACTCCTTCAAAAAGGCCAGGTAGTACTTATCAGAATAAATAATATAGTCTAATTAATTTTGAATTGAAACTAAGCTACGCAGCGGCATAATGCCTCCCAACGCAAGCCCACCCACTTTTAATAAAGTGCCCCATTCCAAAGTGCAGGGGTGCACCACCCTGTATATAGTGCAGGTACGCAAGGGGGAACATCTATCATACATAGGACACACCCTGTACTTGTTGCAGGCCGACGATAACATCAGACTTATAAAATATTCCTACTTGACCATTACTGAAGTAAGTCGAAATCGAAACTACAAAGTATATTTTTTTATGTATTTACTTATTTTAGCCTATATCATCCCACTGCAGGGCAAATGTCTCCCTTTCCTTCTTCTAATAAAAAAACTCTCCTGTAAAGCATAGCAAACCTAGATAGATAGCCTAGTAAACCGCTGGACTGCCAAGTCAAAGGCCGTGGGTTCGAAACCCAGGCACGCGCCTTATCACTTGCTAAAACATCGTGAAGAAACCAGCACACTTTAGAGATTTTTAACAGTGTGTAAGGCTTTTTTAAGACATGGCTATGTCAGAGCGCTACAGGCGGTTTAAACTCTGACACTGTTGTTCATCAACCATACGATCAAGAAGAAAATTAATAATATTATTAGACAGTATGATTCTGAGAAACAATCAGGACACACCTAAAATGACTAGATTTATTTCCATCGCGCCAATAATCCTGCAGCATCGTATCTACGTCACCGAACACAGCGATGCACTGCAGTGTGCATCTGTTTGTGTGGCTCGCATGGTGCGCAGTGCGCGTGCGCGGTGCACGCGTGGACTGATCGATACTCTAGCTCTGTATCTAGGTCTTATGTCCATCTGTAGGTACAGTATACATGGCGGGTGCACTCTGTACACAGGGCCCGGGGCTGGGGTGGATCGATGCAGTGGAATATTCCAGAATATTTTGATTACCTATATAGGTGCTGACTAGCTATAGATGGTACAAGTTTGCTTCGTTAGGGTATACTGAGTCTGGCTGTTGACGAAAAATATAATTCGTAATTCGATGATATCTATAGTTTGCTGTGCTCTTAAATATTTAACTTAAGTAACAGTGTACTTACTCATTTGTTGAAGAGACAAGTAAGTTATTATCCCTTTGAACGCCATGCCTCACCGGTGACCGGCAAACAATAAAAATTGCATTGTGTCTGCGGCGTGGCAGTCAAAGTGTTAATAAATAAAAACCTTAGTATTATAAACGTTGACCGACAAATCTGAAGTCTCAGGTTCAAACGATAAAAAAAAAGATTCGAACCCAAGACTTCGGAATTTTTGTAAGTTATGCTCTGTGCCTCGGAGAAAACCTAATCGTCAGTCCTGTGCCTGATCTCTCTCCAGTCGCGTTAAATTGTCGTGTCATCGTGCAGATGAAGACAGCTGCTAATAAGACTGGCACCCGGCCAAAGCTTTACGACATGGATTCACCCCTTAACTCAGCACGTCCAAGGTTGTGCTTGGATTACTGACCTACCTCAGTGAACGTCTTTTTCACGATCAAGGTCAACAGTTTGAGATAGGGGAGCTCGATGGAAACCGAGAGGAATTTGGTGCATGTGACTGTTTGATGTGACATTTCAATAGTTTGGTAATACAGCACGTATGTTATTCATTTTTATTATTTTACTAGCGACCCGCCCCGGCTTCGCACGGTTACGCTAATATGCATGTATTATACATATTATAAACCTTCCTCTTCAATCATTCTATCTATTAAAAAAAACCGCATCAAAATCCGTTGCGTAGTTTTAAAGATCTAAGCATACATAGGGACAGACAGACGCGGGAAGCGACTTTGTTTTATACTATGTGGTGATGATAAAACTTTATTTTAATTCAGGCTTAAATGTTATTGGGACATCGTTCACACAATCTAGAGGTATTCTAGTATTCGAAATTTGACCGTAATTTTTTTTTAATAAAAAACTTTGGAGTTTTCAAATTAAAACACACTATAAGATCTACCGGCCGATTTGGAAGTCATTGGGGGAGGCCTATGTTCAGCAGTGGACGTCTTATGGCTGAAATGATGATGATGATGATGATAAGATCTACACTCAATATAGATTTACAAACTGAAGAGAGCAATGAAAACATAAAATTAACTATTTCAAAAACTATAATTATGTATTGTTTATTCCGCTAATGAATATTAATTTTCCAAGCAAGAATGCATTAAATCCTATAACTCAAGAAATGTCGCGAATACGACAATTTACGACACTTTTGCGCCACGAGGAACCCAAACAATATCTAAATAGGTGTGTAAAGCTTTATCAGAGGACCACGGCCGGTTTAAACTTACACCAGGTTCTATACGATAAAAAAAACGTGTAGTAGGTAGGTATCACCGTTAGACAATCCAGTCAAAGGTTCAAAACCCAGGCACGCAGTTCTGACTTTTCGAATACAATGTGAATTAGAAAGTTATTCACTTGCTAAAATGGTGAGGGTAACATCGTGAGGAAAACAGCACACCTAAAATTTTTCAACAGTATGTTAAGCCTTGCAGAGACCTTCGGGCGGATTAAACTTTGACAACAGGTTGTTTATCAACCTTATGATAAACAAAAGAAAGCGTAGTGGAGTGTGACTTAGTCGCTCTCACCTAAATATGTGTAATCTTTGTTCAGCAGTGGGCCAGCTAGACTGAATTTGTTATACAATATTTTTTCAGAGAACTCGTACTTCTTCTCGTCAAGACCGTCGTCGGCTGCTCTGACGTCACCGGCGCGCGTGCTGCTGTTGTTGCTGGCCGCGCTCGCACACACACGACTGTAGACTGCTCTTACTTATTTATACCAAAACCATGTACAGTTCTAGTATTATACGTATTGTTGTTACAAAATGTACTTGTTTTAATTATGATCAAAATCCCTTTGTAATATTGTGCCTTGGGTATCGAGCCTAAGGATATAAATGATTTAGTGTGGCAACTCAAACATGTACACCGTGTAAAATAATAGTTAGAGGTAAATCTACCCAAAACTAAACAATTTGTATAACATGTAAAATTCACAAAAAAAAGTTTGGTTTTTCATACAATGAGCGTCAGCTGATCGGCAAGTTTGTACAGGACAGGGATTTTTTTTCGTGTTTTATGTAGACTGTATGTAGATTCAAGCTCCTAAAGGTCCCGTCATGTAGTATAATTTTTAGCTGTGACGTATTTTTCCTCTTTCTTGCCAAAGAACGATGTAGGTTTGTTGTCAAATACATGCGATGTCATGAATACTTGATAAAACTAGTTGGTGTGTTATGAAACATTCTGAACACATCATAACATTGATCGATTTTCTAAAAATATGTATGTATGTCAGATGATTTTAACAAAAAAAACATGTATATAGGTACTTGTAGGTACCTGATCTTAATTTTAATATAAAAATTGTGATAAAGAACACAGACAATTTAAATATGAAATATAATGTTTCGTACAACAGACTCCTCAATCAGCGCAAATTACAAGCATTTCAACATTATCCATTGATTCGGAACTAATTGAATTGCAACCTCCGCTTCCACGCATTGGATCTCCCTCCTCCCGCCGCCCATCACTACCCACGCTGATATAGTATACATGTTGGTACACCACCCTTAGGTACAAGGAGGGTGGTTACATAAGCTCTAGGTGGCTTCCACGCATGCGTCGTGACACGGTCGATACCTGCCTCGAGCGGGCGCGCCCGGCCCAACCCGCAGACATGGACCGAACACGAGACGATCAACATGCTTCACAACCTACACCTGACTCTCCTGTTCCTGTACTCAGTTCAAGCCAATCTAGAAGGCCCTTTCCTGTTTTTTGGTCCTAAGTCTTTGGAAAAGTATAAAAGGCCCGCTTTGAAGTATTTGGATCAAGATGAGCTCATGCGAATATACAGCGAGCAAGCGGCGATTGTGGTGTTCAACAACCAAGATTCCGTGCCGTTGTCGAGTGGCACCTTTCCAAGGTTGAGGAAGATGTTGGAGGGGCAGACGACGCTGGTGCTGCCGCAGGACTTCCTCGACGTGCATCCTGACTACATCAGCAATGAGACGCAGGTGGGCGGCTAGTATTGAACACACACACACTCACAGAATAAGTCTGGAGTGAAATGAATTTGTGAGGTGATTGTATTCGTAAATCAGATAAAGGCTAGAATAAGTAATATCTAAGTACATTCAGTTCAGTCAACAACACGCAGTACCCACTGAACTGAATTGTAAAGTTTTTCTGCAGTCCGAGTCAGTTTACTTGTGAGAATCCTGTCCCTGTGGTGACCAATCGATTGTCAATGAAGGTTGAAAGCAAATGTACCCATTTATTAATTATATTTAGTTATAATTATTTAATAAGAAAATTTTAAAAAACGTACCGTGTCGACGCTCTTACCGCTGAGCAACCGTATCACTCAGCGGTTAGGGCGTCGACACGGTACGTCGAAGATCGTGGGTTCGAATCCCATCCGTATCAGTTGTTTTTTCAAATTTTCTTATTAAATAATTATATTTAATAAGTTATCACGTGCTATATATAACATGTAAAAAGTTTCACAAAAATATTAAATTTAGTTTATAAAATTAAATAATTGTATGGCAATGTAAATAAATATTAGAATTCAATATTTCATTACTACTTTTACTACTTTTACTTACGTTACTACTTAGTCTATTGTGATACAAAATTGGTTTTCTACTTTTATTCGAGCTTTGATTTTAAATTGTATCAATTATGATACATTTTTATGTATGATAGTAATTATACTATAATTCACTTCCAATATCAATATCAAAATATAATTGTATCATGATTGATATAATTTTTTTTATATTTATTACCCGACTGCGGAAAAGCCAAAAAAGGAGGGTACAGTAAGGGGTAAGGAAGGTAACAGTGTATGTGAGATGGATACCTGCAGATATTTGTTTTTTGATTTTCAGTGTATAATATAATTGTGAACATTTTTTTTTGTACCGCAGCCAATGTAATAAATATAAGTCAATGTCCGCAGTCGGTTTTTTTAGTTTTTTAAATTACTTTTTTTTAATTTTCTGGGTCTCATAGACCAGTGATAACCTTGGAAGTGTTATTAGTGTTAGCTGAAACATAGCGAAACATAATATCTGAACATTTTTTTGTGAAATATCCAATATTTCAACATATCATTTTGCATCATTGAAACTAAAAAAAAATATTCATAAAATATTTTTGTTTTCATAAAATCTTGTCCATTTAATTATCTAAACTTTTTTGAAGTCATATTCAGATATTAGTTTCGCTTTGGGTCGCTTCTTGGCAACCCCAAGGTTATCGCTGGTTTATGGGACCCCCCTGGGCTTCTCCCACTCCCAGGTGCTGACTCTTCAAGGTCCATGGTCGGAGCGTGATGCACAGATGACGGAGACGTTCGCACGCTTGCAGGACATCTACGGAGCTGGCAGAGTTCTTGGAATCTTGGGTAAGAAAACAATTTGGCTATGTTGACGATGCTGATGGCGCAGTGGCTAATGATTGACCTGCCGCGTCAAGTGTCGTGTGTCAATCCGCGGAGTAATATTTATTATTTTGTATTATTGTTTTTTTCATAAATTATATGTCGATTAATAATACTCATGATACAGAAAAAAATCATACGGTGGGGCTATTTAAAAAAAAGTAGTGTTGCTGCTAAGTATGTTTTTCTTTGTTAATTGTTTGTTATTAACGTAAACTAACATTACACCTTCCTGTTTGTGACCTCAACGAGTTAAGCAGAGGAATCATAAGTCACATGGGACTTGAAACATTCTGGCGAAGCGTGTGTAATAGCGAATAACTTTTTTGCCATAGACCGGGCACAGTTATAGACTCCGTGATGCTATTAATACATGATGAGAAAACCTAACAACATTGCCCGACTTGAGCATCAAACTCGGTAATTCAAGCTCAGCCACGCTTCCGACCACAAAACTAATTAAATCAAATTGTATTACTAACAATTGAATTAACTTCCAGGTAACTCAGTCTCCCAGGTTCAATCCCCGGACTACGTGGACGGCGACCAGTGGTCACGAGTTCGACGCCAGGCTGACACCACCAACTCGACAGCTGAAGATGACAGGCCTTCGAGGAACGTGCAGAAGTATGCGCTCTATAATGCCACAGGTACGGTTCGAATTTGATTGACAGGGAAATGTTAAGAAATAACATGGCAAGGGTTTTTTATATCCATCGACAGTTATAATTTATAGGTAGATAATAATAAGGTCTTACCTTATTATTACAAAATATTTTAAGAGGCAGGCATGATTTATTATCTGCGGTCTCGCCAGGTATATAATATGTAATCTTTCACCCATTGGAACAACGGGGCAGTAAGAGTATGTTTTCAGATCCGTATTAATTCTTAAGTTTCGTCCTCAGGTCCTCCAGGCAAGGGCGCTCTAATCTATTCGTCGGGATGGCCGGAACTTCGTCGCACTAACGGCAGTACCATCAGGCTCAGCAATCCAGTTGGGGAGCCCACCATTAAGCCTACTAGGCTTTACACCATACTGGTGGTGCGGTTTGTGGATGGAGACAGCAGGGACAAGGTAAAATGCAGCTGAAAAAATGAACACAGCATTACATTGACTTTTTTTTTTTCCTTTAATTGATTTTCGGAAACTCAAATAGACTCACGCCTATATTCCCCAGAGGGGGAAGGCAGAGATGTGCATTACACCCATGCTTCGCCGGCTATGTTGGTCCCATTTAATAGGGGGCGAGTGCCCGGTTAGGCACAATTCCAGACTCCATGCTGCTACTGAGAATTTCCTAATAGAAAAACCCAATAACACTTTGCCCGACCCGGGGGTCCTGGGTTCGACCCAGGACCTCGTGCTAAGCAGTCACGCTTGCTACCACTAGACCAACGAGGCAGTCAGAAACTCAAACTTATATCTTTTTTTTGTAAAATCTACACCTTTGACTACTTTCACGTTAAGTGTCACTTTTTTATTCTACATGATGGTTCAAATAATTGTGTGATCCACAGATATTGTACATGTGAAATTATAAGTCTATAGATCATGAAATGATACGATACAAGATCCTTGTGTTAAGGCAGAGAAGTTAATATTGTTTTGCAGATAACACTGGAGTTCAGCTTCAAGCAGTCGCAGGGCTGGTGGACTGCGGTTGGAGTAGAAGTGAAGTTTGGACTGGAGAACACTGGGATCAGCCTAACGGCTCCTGCTCCACCAGACGCGCCGGCTGCCGTCCTCGGGAAGTCTTATCACTGCAACCTGGCTCTTGTTTACTCAAGCGAAGATGCTACATTGACACTGCCTGATGTACAGGTAAGAAATCTCATAACATACAAAGCATAACACGATAAACATGTCATACCATAACATAACAAGCTATATCATAACATAACATTTAATGTCATGACAACACATGGTACTTTATTGTATGACAAATTGCCTCCTCCTGCGCAACACTTTATTATAAACAACTTATAAAAATACATAATCAATATTGTAAAACGCAACATGATACAACATATAATTACACACCATAACACCAGTATTTCCCCAAAGAAAATTTAACACCAACTATTTCAATGTTTTATATTTGTCCACAGATGCAAATGTTCATGGACAACACGGAAAGGTTTTCTGACGCCTTTGATTGTATCGGATTTATAACGGTGCCGATCTGGTAAGTGACATAAATCAGATCTCACATTATTAATAATTGCCCAGGGATAGTGCAACCTTTAATTTGTCAAATAATTTTCAAGATGGGTTGAATAGTTTCAACAAATATATCCCAAATTAGACAAATAATACTGGGCTGCTGACCCTTCATGTGGCAGGGTGCTTCCTAAAGAACCAGGAGTAATTTGCTATATAGTATAGCAGATAAAAACACTAAAAAAAACTTTGGATGACTCTGATCAACCATCGGTCCTCAACCCCTCATTTAACAGCTAGACAAGCTTCGAAGTTTCATTTTCGGTAGCAGCAGTAAGCAGTCGTATTGTCCTCAGGTCGGGATTAATGGTGACCTTAATAATGCTGGTGGCGCTGGGAGGGTCCACTATAATGATCTGGGACATTAAGACCATGGATCGATTCGAAAACAACCGCAGCAAACAGCTGACCATCACAGTTAACGAATAGACCGAAATACCTCAGACAGAAGACCAGTCTACTCATCGACGAAGATTCTATCAACAAAAGTCGTATGAGGACTTAAAAAAATTATATCAAAACAACATAATCACTAGATAAAACCTTCCAAAGAAAACGCACATTTTGTAAAGACGGGAAGATAAGATTGATCACATCACAATCGATGCAGTTTGGCAAAATAGAGTCTGGAGCGATGACAGTTAGGACTTAAAATCAAAATCTAAAAAAAAACAATGTTTTTGCGTAAAAAATCTTGTGAGTCATTTGATTTTAAATGATATTGGGTATGTACGGGATACGCCATTTTATCATCGATACAATTTTTGCCAAACTGTACGCTTTTAGAACATCAGTAAGTGCTAAGTGCAAAGAGGCCATTTAACATTACACGAGACGGCTAAAGTTTCTGTGCTCGCAGACAGCGATGGCAAGTGCCGCGACGGTACTGCTTAACAATGTGAATCTGTAAAGGTATGTCTCCGTGCCCCAGGGCACACGGCACACGGCAAATAGCAGGTCATACAAGTTATGTGCTGCCGCGCCGCCGATGCAGTCGTGTAACTGACATAATGTTAGAAGTGCCGTCGCGAGCCATGCCGTTGAGGATTTTCAATGTATTTTATTACTGATCTCATTGTAATAATGTATTGTACATATTTCATTAGTTGGAGAACGACCGGACCTTGGAACATCACAACTTACTTTAGTTCCATGAGGTAACTAAAAAATTACATTGATAAACGAGTTGTCCGAAAACGGTTAACTATTCACAAAATATTCTAACTAGAATTTATTAAACACATTTAAGGTTTACTTTATTAGTACAAAATATTTTAGGAGCGGTCATGAACTTATGAACTCTGGAACTCATAACATAACATAAATCTAGACCTCGAGACCTGGCGGCCGAAATGAATGAAATGAAATGAATTTGATTTAATTTGAAATTATTATCCTAAAAATATTTAAATAATTGAATGTGGAAAGATTTGGAGTAAACATTTGTCTATCAGTGGGACAATAAAGATTAAAAAAATATCTTTGTTTTAAATCATCTATAAAGCAAATATTATATTTCACATTAATAAAGTAAGACCATATGTTTTTTAACCATAGAGGTTAGTGTTAACGAGCAGTAAACCGTTTTAGGTAATTTCTTTAGCCGTCGCCTTCCATGCTGGTCTGGGAACGAAAGAAAAACATAGAATGCAAACCAGCTGCCTCTCTTCCCGTGCAGGTCGTAAAAGGCGACTGAGGGAAATGGGTTACAATGGCGTACGGGGCGGTGGACTAGCAAGCCACTGCCTCACAGGGCGCCATGCCACCTCAACCCATTTGCTAGCAACGCTTCAGGAGACACCTTCTGCAGCGTTGCTCATAGATTATTTTTGTACTTTATGTAGAAAAAGAAGCGTTAAGCCGGGAAAAGCGCTTAGCAGCAATAATGCTTTTGATTGATCATCTTAATTCCTGTCTTCTTGTTGTTCAGTGTTTAGTGTGTAAGTGTTAGAAATAAGTTGTAAATATAGATAGGCAACGTCATGTACTTTATGTATTTAAGTACGCTTGCCTACAACTTTAGGTAATTGTGCCGATTTTCTTGTACACACGGCAGCACATCATGCTTCTTTAATCTGTCAAATTTCTTTAATAGATTTTTAACTCTCTCGCTGAAGCATTAGGTTCAAAGTTGATTGGAAAAATTTGACAGTTTCGGGTGGCTTGATGTGCTGGCGTCTGTATATCAAGCTAAACTAATTTTAGTGAACTGTCTTTTTCTAATAAACACCATCGAAAAAGGACAGCATATTGAACTGTCAAATTAGTCTACGTCCTTGCAATTATCAAGATCTATCTATTTCATGACGACTTAAATTCTTGTTGATATTACCGATCACGCAAATTTTTTGACAGCTTTGAATATCTTATATCCTGTTCTAATGACCTCTGTTAGAAAGAGAGAAAGAGAGTTTAAATTAGTTTATGGTGATATTCGACATTATTATGAATTGTAATATTAATGGCTGTTAGTAAATAACAATAAAACAATGTGTGCCTTTTATTTCCCCCTATAAATTTTTTTTATGCTTTTTTAATCTAATCTAATTTATTCAAAAAATAACCCCTATTTCTCCTGGTCATCGCATCACGCGTTCAATGGCTGGACCAATTTCGCTAATTTTCTTTCTAATATTTTTTTGTTGTGTATAATTATACCGAATTTGTATGCGATCCTACCCTTACCTACCCTAATCTACACCTAACCATATCCTACACTACCCTTACCCTACCCCTTCCTTACTCTACTCCTATCCTACTCTACCCTACCTACTCTACACCAAACCCTAACCTACTCTACTTCCGCTCAACTTTTTTTCTTTTTTTTGTTCATAAGAACCTCCTCCAGCCCAGTCTCGCATCGAATTGAGAACCTCCTATTTTTTCAACGAAGCTCCTCTGAAGTCTCTCTGATTAATCGCAACGAGTTCCGTTGTACGCATACTGAATGTCCTCAGCTGCCCCACTGCCTCTTGTCTCCGTGATGTAAACGAGCGATTATATTCATACTACCGGTACAGCTTCGCATACAGATGTACAACTGACATGTTGTTTATCAGAGATGCTTTCCGTTACAAGTTGGTATACAAACAAGAATGTTGAGCCTGCAGAACTGGCAGGTAACTGGAAAATAAGAATAAATGTAGTTTCCGATGTACCTCAACATTTATAAAAATATGTATTGGTTTGCGCATGCGCCACGGCAACGGTGTCACATTCATGCATGATACTTTCTGGAGTGTAGAATGTCAGGTGACCTTGACACAGGGAAGTTAAGGATTTTGTTGATATAATATTATGTATTATCATCTGCCTAGCCTTTTCCCAACTATGTTGGGGTCGGCTTCCAGTCTTACCGGATGCAGCTGAATACCAGTGTTTTACATGGAGCGACTGTCTATCAGACCTCCACAACCCAGATACTGGGTTCCACGATACCCCTTGGTAAGACTAGTTGTCAGACTTTCGGGCTTCTGACTATCCGTAACGACTGTTAAAGATCTACAATTGACAGCCCGCTAACAGCTTAACGTGCTATCCGAGGTACGGAGAGTGATAATCTATACTTATAAAACAGTACCGTGACTGACTGACTGACAGACAACGCACAGCCTAAACCGGTGGACCTAGAGACTTGAAATTTTGAGGCAATATTCTTTAAGTACTCTAGGGGTGCACTACAGTGATGTTCAAATTTGCTATAAACTATAGACGTGCTATAGACTATTGACTATATTTTTATAGCATGCTATTTTATATGCTATATTTATAGCACGCTATAAAATATCCGACAGCCGCTGGCGTACGAAACCGCCGCGCGCTATCGGACAGCGCGCGGTCATAGATTGCTATCTCGTGTTGGACCCGCTACTTGCGTTTTGTTAAGTAGACGCTATCGCGTTATGTTGCTATCCCGTTTTGGCCGCGCTGTTTGCGCTTTGTTGAGCGAGACGTTATATTATAGCATATAGCACGAATGCAGATCGAAAATAGCAAATGCTAAATGCTAAGAAAAAATAGCATGCTACATTTTGGCGCTAAACGCTTTATTAACCACCACTAGTGCACTAAGGAAGGATTTTTGGAAATTCCACCCCTAAGTAGGTAAAAAAGGGGATAAGAGATTGTATGAAAGTCCGTCGTTTTTAAAGTTAAACGTACGAAACTTGGTATTTAGCTTTTCGGTGGTTAGATGAAAGACGAGCATAGATTTTTTTTTTCAAATCTGCCATCGAGTGGATAAAAAAGGGGGTGAAAGTTTGTATGGAAAATTCGTTATTTTTTTAAGTTACAGATGTAAAAATGAGTATTAAGCTTATGTTCTCAAAATAAATAAGACGTGTATCAAAAAATTTGGATTTTTTCCCCCTTAGGAGATATAAAAGGGGGATGAAAGTTTGTATGAAAATGAAAGTTAAATCAATCATTTAAACTTGGTGTTTAGCTTTTCGGTAAACAACTAAGACGTGTTTCAACTTTTTTAAAACTACCTATGGGGGGGAAAGGGGGGCGAGGGTGAAAGTTCATGTAGGAAATGTGATAATAGTAAGAGCATCTTAATGAGCAAAGTGGCATAATTAATGGACGGATATCTCGATATTCAATCACTATCAAGAGAAAATGTAGGAAAATATACCTATTGTTGGATTTGTCTCCGCCTAGAATAGAAGAATAGAAAAAAAAAATGGAATTGTACCCCTAGGGTATAGTAGGGTATGGGTAGGGTAGGGTAGGGTAGGGTAGGAATAGAGGCGTAGGGTAGGGGTAGAGTAGGGAGGGTAGGGTAGGATGGGGGTAGAGTAGGAGTTGGGTAGGGTAGGGGTAGAGAAGGGTAGGGTAAGGTAGAGGACCGTAGGGTAGGGTAAAAACAGCGTAGAGGTAGAATAATCACGCGTACAAAGTCGCGCGGGGCAGCTAGTTAATTTATAAAACGCACATAACTTACGAAAAGTCAGGGGTGCGCAACCCGAGACCGCTGACTTGCCAGTCAACAGTCACCACCACTAGGTTATCACGACTCTTAATTTTTTTCATAGACATGGTAGTTTATTTAGATAGGTAGGTACTTTTTACCCCGAAAAAAATAAAGCCACAGGAGCGCAGCAATGGTAGAAGGTAGTATTGTAGTTGTGATTAAGTATTGAATTGACTGTGTTCTAGTGTAGTTCATTGTATTCAATTGACACAAGCTTTTGTTGTGCAAGATCCTGGCATTTACAAAAATTATAACATACTGTTGCTAACCTATATTTTAAAAACCAATCCCTCTCAATTCATAAACAAGTTTTCTCTTTAACATATTGATGGCGATAAAAAGCTATGGAATGGAACCCATCGGAACAAAAGCGAAAGTTCGATAAATTCATGGTCTATGGTGAACCATGGTTCGAGCAAGCTTTCCTTTATACATAACTTAGAAAAGGGGGCATTGTGAGGTAAATTAAAATTACCTCTTTAAAGGACGTTGACTGGAGGATATTGATTACCCTTTATCGATCAACCGATTTATTAAATAGAAGTTCTAATTCCAAAGCGTTGAATAATTTGGGGAAAACAACAAATTATGTTATTACTCATCATGGTACCTATAATTAAAACTATTAATTATTATTGTTGACTGTGTTGACTGGAATTTATATTTTACTAAAGAATCAGGTGACGAGACAACGTTGTAAATTTTTTCTAAATCCCATAAAAATTACCAATTTTACTCTATCTATATCTCATCATCATCATCATCATTTCAGCCATAAGACGTCCACTGCTGAACATAGGCCTCCCCCAATGATTTCCAAATCGGCCGGTTGGAAGCAACCTGCATCCAGCAGCTTCCTGCGACCTTTATTAGGTCGTCTGTCCACCTTGTGGGTGGACGTCCTACGCTGCGCTTGCCGGTACGTGGCCTCCATTCCAGAACCTTTCTGCCCCATCGGCTGTCAGTTCTGCGTGCTATGTGCCCCGCCCACTGCCACTTCAGCTTGCTAATCCGTTGGGCTATGTCAGCGACTTTAGTTCGTTTGCGGATCTCCTCATTTCTGATTCGATCTCGCAAAGAAACACCGAGCATAGCCCTTTCCATAGCGCGCTGAGTGACACCGAGCTTTCTTATGAGGCCCATAGTGAGAGGCCACGTTTCGGTTCCGTATGTTATCACTGGTAACACACACTGGTTGTAGACTTTCGTCTTAAGGCACTGAGGTATGTTGGACGAGAAGATGTTGTGTAGTTTCCCGAACGCTGCCCAGCCGAGTTGGATTCGACGATTGACCTCCATCTCGAAACTGGACCTACCCAACTGGATCACTTGTCCCAGGTAGACATATTTGTCAACAGTTTCGAGAGTAGAGCACCCAACTGATATTTGGTAGGGCGCAACATGGACGTTCGACATAACTTTCGTTTTGTCCATGTTCATCCGGAGCCCTACTTGTTGGGAGACTCTATTGAGGCCTTCGAGCATTGTGCCGAGGTCTTCAAGCGATTCTGCCATGACCACAATATCGTCGGCAAATCGAAGGTGAGTGATGTACTCGCCATTAATGTTAATGCCGAATCCTTCCCATTCCAGGAGCTTGAAAGCGTCTTCCAATGCAGCGGTGAACAGTTTCGGAGAGATAACGTCTCCCTGTCTTACGCCTCGCTGCAGAGGAATCTCTCTCGTGCTCTGCTCCTGTACTCGGACCGACATAGTGGCGTTTTTGTACAAACACTTCAGCACCTCGATGTACCGATAGTCAATATGGCACCGCTGGAGAGACTGTAGCACTGCCCAGGTCTCGATCGAATCAAAAGCCTTCTCATAGTCCACGAACGCCAAGCATAGTGGCAAATTATACTCCTCGGTCTTCTGTATAATTTGCCGCAGCGTATAGATGTGGTCTATGGTATTGAAGCCTTTTCGGAAACCGGCTTGTTCGGGAGGCTGGAAGTCATCGAACCTACGTGCGAGACGATTCGTGATGACCCTCGAAAACAGCTTGTAGACATGGCTCAGAAGAGAGATGGGTCTATAATTCTTTAAGGAGGTATTGTCCCCTTTCTTAAAGAAGAGTACCACCACACTTCTGTTCCACGCCTCTGGCGTTATTCCTTCGAGTAAGACGGAGTTGAAGAGCCTCTGAAGGACTTTCAGTACCGGTGTTCCACCCGCTTTCAGAAGCTCTGATGTGATTCCGTCTTCACCCGGTGCCTTGTTGTTCTTAAGCTGTTTGAGGGCCATCCTAATCTCGTATAGGCTGATGTCCGGGATATCTTCGGTATAGTGTCGGGTCAGCTTAGCTCTAGGGTCTTCGGCTGAGGTACCAACAGGTTTAGTGACCGACGTGTATAGCTGTCCATAAAACTTCTCGATTTCCCTCAAAACTTCGGCTTTTGACGACGTTATACTGCCATCTTCCGTCTTCAGCTTCGTCAGCTGGCTTTGCCCAATAGATCTGTCTCTTGCGAACACTTTGGAGCCTTGGTTCCGCTCTATCGCCTCTTTAATAGAGTTTGTATTAAAGTTGCGAATGTCGTGTCGCAAGGACTTCCATATGCGTCTATTGAGCTGCCGATATGCCTTAGCATCAACGGAAGTCTGCAGCGCCATGGAACGTCGTTCATGAGGTTAAGAGTTTGATCGGTAAGCTTTTGCGGCCTGTCTGTACGACGGGGTCTGAAAAATTTCGACCCGGCCACTCGGACAGTTTCTACGAACCTGTTGTTAATCTCGTCCACTGCCTCGCAGTTCTCCAGGCATTCAAAGCGATTTGACAACTCGAGCTGAAAGCTCTCGGGGCAGGAGATATGGGCATTTGAGGGTCGGAGCGTAGACTTCATCAAACGGGACCTTTCCAGCTTGACGTTGATATTCAATGTGCCTCTGACCATTCTGTGATCACTGCCGGTTTTAACCCTGTTGATCACGGAGACATCATTGAATATTCGTCGCTTTGTGGTCATGATGAAGTCTATCTCATTTCTCGTGGAACCATCGGGACCCAACCAGGTCCACTTCCTATGAGGCGGCTTCTGAAAGAAGGAGTTCATCAAAAAGAGGTCCTCCTTCTCCAGAAATTCCGCCAACATCTGTCCCCTGGGGTTCCGTTGCCCATACCCAAATTGCCCCACTCTCAACTCATTATCGCCTCGAATGCCTAGTTTTGCGTTGAAGTCCCCCATAACAACATTGAAGTAGGTTTTATCAGTATGTATGGCCCTACTTATGTCCTCATACATAGCCTCTACTTCCTCATCTGGGTGTGTTGAGGTCGGTGCATATACCTGGATGACCTTCAGTGAGTATCTTTTCGATACTCTGAGTATCAGGTACGCAACCCTGCTCGACACACTTCCGATGGTAATGATGTTATTGATGAGGGACCTGTGGACGAGAAACCCGACACCACCTTGGGACAGTTGGTCGCCCTCCCGGTAATAGAGTAGGTTGCCGGATTCCAGGGTTATCGTATCCTCTCCCGCTCGTCGGACTTCTGATAACCCCATGACACTCCATTGCAACCTACCCATTTCTTCTTCCAGCTCAACAATCTTCTCGTCAGTCCTCAAAGTGCGTATATTGTGTGTTACCAGGGCCAGTCGTCGTCGGGGGTGGTAGCCATTCCGCCTCCGGGGATTCTTAGCACCCCCTGCCCCGCCGTCACCCTGACCGCTACCGTAGCCAGAAACCGCGGGACTACCGGAGACTGGGGGCCTGGTTTTCTCTTTCTTCATTGGTGGGTTTTGCCAATACTCGCCACGCTTGGCAGGCGGGTTGGCGAGCGCAGTATTAGGTTTCACACGCAGACGCTGCTGCCCGCCGCGTGCTACAGGAATTAGTCGCCTCTTACGACACGCCTCCTATTGGCGGTGGGGAAATGTATTCTTTACGGCCGTCCCCGACACGGATATCTTATCTATATCTAGATATTACAAATTTTTCATTTCTTAAAATCCTTATAATCGGTCCAGCCGTTTTCAATTAATGCGCTTACCAACGAACAACATATAACTTTTATATTTTCCTAGATAACAAGGTAAAATTTTCCCTTATCAATATTAAAAAACGTAAACGTATTAAAATTGGTGGAATCGTTTTACAAACGAAAATATTGGAACCATTAAAACTATAAAGGTACAATTTTAAAAAAGCGTCTACGAATAGGATTTGAACCCTTTGGTTAATTGAGCTATTCGTGAACCCAATTATATATTGAAGCTATTCTACATTCAACAATCTCAGATATTATAAAACCGTGATTAATTCTCCTGAGCGACGACGCTGCGTGCCGATGGAGCTCTGCTCAGGACAAATGAGAAACATAGTAACTACATATAAATATTTTGTACCTACCTATAAATTTAATTGTTCTTAGTTTGTCTTCCAAAATTACTTTATAATTATATAGCATCTAAGCGTACTATGTGAATACTAAAGCCCGAAAATATGTAGAGAAAAAAACAAACTAATTCCAATTAAATAACACAATTTAAGCTTAAGTTTTTGCGTGAAAACACGGAAAAACGTTTTTTCGCCCCGTAAACTGCGTTACAAATAAATATAGAAATATTGCTCGTATTATAATAATAGGATATCTTTATTACATCGTTGTGTACTTTGCGTTCATAGAGTTAATGTGTCTTATGATTGTGTATAGAATGTCACGATTACGTTCTATAGTAGGTATACATTACATGGTCTATATGGACGCATGCGTAGAAAAGCTATCAGCTATTATTCCCTTTGATGGGTTTATTATCTTTGATTAGATTGTGTAAGTTATAAGCGTTAGCGAATTGGTAATCGAAGCGTTATTTCAAATTGCATAAGTACTCAATCTAGACCAGCATCAGACTTAAAAAGGCAATTAAATAAAATAAAATATATATAGAACAAAGCACAAATAGACATAACGACTGTTAGAAGGTGTTTGCCCTTAATCGCATCGATCGCTTCTTCAGATGGTTGCTATTACACAGTAGGATGCTGCTGCCCTTCTTCCGGATTTTTCCCTTTGTCACTTTTTTTCAGACATCCGGCCGGGGGATGAGTAGGGGTGGTTCCTTTCTCAGAATCTTAGGCCGCAAACCACGCCCTTATCGATTAAGAAATATTTATTATTTAGACAAGACGACCTAGGCCAATCAACTAGGTAGAGAAGCACCTTTAAGCAATTGATGTTGCTGGTTTCCCGAGCGGGAATCAAACCACGATACAATAGAAAACTCAAATGTTACGCAATGTTAAAAATACTAGATATATAAAAAATAAGTTACAAAGCCCCGCTACCTGCGTTACTTTACACCATACACCAAACTATTTCCTTCATCACTGATAGACTTTCACTTATTAGCGGCCAGGCGAGCGAGGGGGTGTATCCAATGATAGAGGGGGTGAGGGCGGGGCGGTGGGATTATTGATATTTTATTTAAATGGCCTCAACGACATACTTGTACTCAGTGCTAGCGTGTTATAATACTAGTTCGACGGAATAGATGTTGTATAGTATGAGGCGGAGTTGTGTATGGTACGGTATGATGTATATGGTAAGAAGCATTACAAGAAATAAAGAAAATTGCGTTTATTTGAGCCAGAAACGAGTACACAAAAAATACATATATTCTGAACATAAAAGTTCCAGTCTTACCGGATGCAGTTGAATACCAGTGTTTTACATGGAGCGACTGCCTATCAGACCTCCACAACCCAGATACTGGGTTACACGATAGCCTTGGTAAGACTGGTTGTCAGACTTTCGGGCTTCTGACTACCCGTAACGACTGTCAAAGATCTACAATTGACAGCCGGGGCCAACAGCTTAATTGGTCAATCATACAAAAATTACGTGTTGGTACGCCAGTCGTGTCGTCAATTTATTGCAATCAAGGAGAGGCAGAGGCAGAGGAATTCAAGGATCTCTGCCATCTAGCTATGTACTTAAACCGTAAAGCTACAGTGTAACATTGTATTATAATTTTATACACGACCATGCTCTTGCTATCTCAAGTCATCTTACTATGCCTGCGCCTGGTTCTCGCGGTAGCGGGAAAGCTAACAAACACAGGCACGAGACGCATATTAATTGTTGCCAGATTAGATAGCTCAACGAGATCTGATCTGTAACTTGATACAAATAAGTAATATAATAGTTTGTAAAATAATAAAAAAGAGCAACGTTTTTAACCAAGCTTTTAAATTCGAATAATTCAAATTCAAAATCTTTATTGCATTCCACAATGTGAGTCTTAGGTGGTAACTTACTAACTATGAGAGCATCGTGGACCCTGTCGGGCACAGCAAAAGTAGGAGAGAGAAAGAGGGCTTAAAATTACATAGATTTTTTTTATGAATTAGTTTTAAAATATATTTAATATCAAAACTGAACGTAGGTGTACGAAAAAAAATGCGTCTGTGCTGTAATCCTGGATGTCGATTCAGGTCATGCTTATCATAAAAATGCATTGCCATATAAACCAAGTAAACCTTTCGCTATTGGGTTGGTTCACGTTTAGAACAAAGGACATAACAAGGAAAAATATGTACTAAGTACATATTTTTACTAATATGTCCTGTATATAGTTATGTAGTAGGTACCATAGGTATGCTTACTTAAAAATATATGAATATTTTCAGTAATTATGAACGAAATTACAATTTAATTTTGACAAATAAGGCAAACTATTTGCCCTTATTATATTATATTATTATTCCAAAATACTTTATTATTTCCATGATGACGGCGACCTAAACCGCAAACCTAAATATTGTTTTGGTTAATATATTAATTCAGACAGGAAAATTATAATGACGCATTTAATACTTATTTTAGGTACCTATAGCTAGTAGGTAAATCACTTATTATTCATAGTTAATAGAAAATTAGTAGGTAATTTGGATTGATAATGAAAACCTAAAATTTGTAACAATATTATTTCAAAATTAACTTCTTTTATGTCTTTTGTTTAATTGTTTTTATCTTAGGTTTTTTGCAAGCACTACATCATTTATATGGAGAAAGATAAAGATAAATACTGTTTTATTAGGACAATAGGTCGCCATAATACTCAACAGTCAACACTATAGCTCATCAATAGTTAAAGCCCATATTTTCATCATCATCATCATCAGCCGGAAGACGTCCACCGTTGAACAAAGGCCTCCCCCATAGAACGCCACAATGAGCGACAACTTGCCGTTTGCATCAGCCCATATTATCATCCCACTAAAAAAATATATTTACAATTAATAGAAGAGTAAATGGTACCTACTTAACTAGGTTGTGGTCTATTTAGATTTATATAAGCAGCGTGTAAAAAATCCTCTTCTTAATAAAGTAGTTTTAGAAAACAAGTAATTTTTTAATTTTATTTTTTCTCGTATCATATTGTAAAGTGAGTGGAGTCAGCCTTTCGTATTTGTGCATTTTAGTGACTTAGGTTTAGATTATATTTATAACAGGTAGTAGCTTAGTCGTGAAAACAGGCAAGACAAAGGAGGTACGAGCCCAAGTCGCACCTCTAACTTTTTTTTCTGATGAAGAAAGCCCGGTCCCCTAATTGCGTGCAATGCAACAATATCAATCAATCATTTATTTGCCATAAAATGGGTTACAGAGGTGTCATAATATAAAGCAAGGTTCATCCATTTTTACCTGTTAGGGTATGCAAATATCTAATAACATTAGAATTATTACAACTTAACATTTAACTTAGATATTATTATAATTTTATGTAGGTATTATATTATAATTATGTTACAATTATATAAATATTTTGTGCTCATATGCTATCTATGTTTCAATATTCATAGTAATAATATGGGCAAGCATATTTTTACTATAATAATTTAGAGTTTATAAAGATCGTTGGTTGGTTCTGCGGGGCGCCTTATCGCTCTCCGGTTACGATTGCCGTCCCCAACGGATTATGAGAATGGATTCCTGTGTGTTAGCGCTCAGACTGGAGTACAAAAATATCTATCTCCCGCGTAGTCAACTACTCAGGCGATATTAATTCAGGTACAATCTCTCTCTCTGTACTAATGTAATAAATAAATATTTTCATTGTTTTTTATAGTTAAGGTCTCGAATTGTAAAACTAGAAAGTAAGGGAAGAAGTGAGGCAACCCCAACACCAGTATTCTTTAACTTACTGGGGTTATCTCAATTTTTAGGGTTTCGTACCTCAGAAGGAAAAAACGGAACCCTTATAAAATCACTTTGTTGTCCGTCTGTCTGTCTGTCTGTTTGTCAAGACCCTTTATCTCAGGAACGCGTGGAGGTATCGAGTTGAAAACGATTCTCAAGGCTACGGTCCCTTGAAGCTGTGAAAAAACCTAACTTCTTAGTTAACGTAAAAAAAGATACGGCGGTTTATGCCGCAAAAAACGTATATAGTTGGGAAAAGAGGCTAGGTAGATGATTTAACTATGTAAGTAAGGAGGATATTACTAATGTACTTACATACGTAGTTTCATATAATATAAATGTATTTGTAAACAGGATACATTATACTAATTAGGTACATAATCATGGTGTAGGTACATTTATACAGGTACTCGCTTGATAGTGTGATTAGTGATTGTAATCAACACAGTCGTATACAACAGTTGCATAGACCTAAGACTCGTGTCAATATGAAAATATTTATAATTTTGTTTGTAGCAATCATTGCATTGCTATCTACGGCGTCGGCACTTGGTATGGCATTTCAAAAGTGTGCAAAAAACCAAATCATTGTTGAAGGTAGATGTGTGTCGATAATGTAAGTGTATTTAGTATTTTTATTATAAAGAAATGCCTTTTCTGTTTTAATTCAGTTTAAGTGGGTGTACTGCATACACCTCTGCCTATCACCCGGGCGGGCAGGACTCGGTAGCTTTGTTGGTAAAGCGATGTCACGGCACGCCAGAGATCGCGGGTTCAAGTCCCGCCCGAGTCAGTTGTTTTTGCGAGTTTCTTATTAAATAATTTCAGGTAATAAAATATTAGATCATATCGCGTGTCTCTTGCATGTCCTGTATGGAAATCGTACCCGTGACACCAAGTGCAGAAGGCTATTCGCGTAACGGCTACGCCACAGAAATCTTTAAGATTTCTGTGGACTACGCCAATAGTGTCGTCAGGTTTACTAATATTATGATTTTATTTTCAGGACCACGCTCCCGGATATAGACTACGATGATTATGATAAATAACTTACTAATACGTAATTTAAACTTAATATAAGGTCAAAAGGTAATAACAATAGTATTGAATTTCTTTCACTTTTTCATTGCGTACCCAAGTAGGCCGCTGCAAACAATTTGGTAAAGTGGGGTATCATAGATCCGTCCCTGAGCCAACGTAAATGCGGTGCTCCAGACCAGACTATGTCCTATCTGTTGGAATGTCCCAGTTGTCCAAACACCTGCAACCTTCACAACCTAAGGAACGCCATGGTTGCCACAAAGTTGCCTTCTACCGGGCTCAAATCATTTAGGATAGTATATTTAGTAGTAGTAGATAAGTACCATCGAAACGAATAGAATAAGAAGTGTTTCTGTTTATTAACTTTTATATAATATTGTATTTAGTAAATTTAATGTTTTATATCTCTGAATAAAAAAATAATAATAAATGAGCTTTATTTTCAGTTAACACATCCATACAATTTAATATAAGTTTACAACAAAATATATAATAATTATATGTATCATCATCATTTCAGTCATAAGACGTCCTCTGCTGGACATAGGCCTCCCCCAATGACTTACCTATACAGGGTTATTTGTAAACCACCAGCATCCTTAAAAGAGGTTATTAAACTCATCATTATGAAAAACTTTTACTATGGGACCAACCCTAAATTCGGAAAAAAAAAATCAGCCGTTCCATACATTTTGTTGAGTCATGTGAACATAAATGTAAGGAACAGCTGATTTTGCTTTATAAGTATAGCTTAGCCATAGTAAAAGTTGTTCATAATGATGAGTTTAATGACCTCTTTTAAGGATGCTGGTGTTTTACAAATAACCCTGTATAAAAGAGTCGTCATCCAATGACACATTATGGGGCTGTCCATCCTATTCGCCATCATGGCTACAAGGCTTTTGGGGCTATCGCGCACTCGCCGCATTATGGATGCTCTTCGGAGAAATCAGTCACGCCTGCGTCCGACGTCCCCGACGCACTACAAACACACGGCAGCCCCCACATTACCCTGAAAGCGTTGCTATATTGGACTAGCAGAGCATTAATAACGTCTACTTTTTTAAAGACTTTTTCAAAAAAGGAAGTATTTTTTTATATGTTACCGATTTCTTCGCTAACTATTGACCGATTTAAAAAAAATCTTTTGTGCGGTGGGGGTATTCTTCCAATTTGATCCCATTGTCACCATGTCACGATCTGATGATGGGATCCTAGGAAAATCGAGGGAAACCCTCAAATTGTATAAGCACTTATTATATTTTTTGTTATTTGAGGTCGGTTTAAGGTTTTTGTTAAAATTATGTAAATCATAAACATATTAAGTAATAATTGCTCCTGACTCACCAGACACATTCATAGCGTTGCAGTCAAAACATCCACCAAAAACTGACCTCACGCTTCCGTTACCATCTACAATATCCTCTCCTCATTTGCAATTTTCAGAAAAGGACATTCTCTCGGCTGTCATGTCTTTTAAAAACGGCTCTGCCAGTGGTATTGATGGACTTTCACCCCAACACCTTAAGGATTTAATTTGTAATTACACTGGTGATGCTGGCGGAACCCTTTTAAAAGACTTGACAAGCCTCTGCAATTTAATGGTTAGTGGTAACTGTAATAGTGACATTCTTGACATTTTATATGGCGCCAATTTAATAGCTTTAAAAAAAAAGGATGGAGGCATACGTCCCATAGCTGTCGGTTGTACTTTGCGCCGTTTAGTGTCCAAAGCCTGCTGCAAGCACATTATGCCAATTCTTAAAGATAAATTTCAACCTGTGCAGCTAGGTTTTGGCAGCAAAGGCGGCTGTGAAGCAGCCGTACATGCCGTTAGGACTTTTGTTACCACTAACCTAGAAGATATCATCTTAAAAGTCGATGTCAAAAATGCTTTCAACTCAGTGAGCAGGCAGCCAATACTTGACGAAGTGCTTCAAATTATCCCCGAAATTTATAGTTATTTATACCAGTGTTATAGTACACCTTCAAATTTAGTTTTTAAAAACAATTTAATTTTTTCAGAAACCGGTTGCCAACAAGGCGATCCACTTGGTCCGGCGATTTTTAGTTTGGCAATACACTCTATTATCTCGGACCTTTCATCAAAATTTAACGTGTGGTACTTGGACGATGGCACTCTAGGATGTACAGAGGAAGATGTTCTAAAAGATTTGATTACTTTAGTTTCTAAATTTAGCACTATCGGTCTTGAACTAAATTCTTCAAAATGCGAGTTATACATCCCTGAAAATTTTACCGTCGAAAAAAGACAGTCTATCATCAATAGTTTCGACAAAATTGCGCCCAACCTCAGAATAGTAGACAAAAAAACTCTTCACCTCCTAGGCGCGCCAATTTGTCCAGAATCATTCCCATCTTATATATCAGACCAATTATCAAAATTCGAAATACTGTCTGACCGTCTTCTAAACATAAATTCGCACATGGCTTTTCTTATAATACGTTACTGTTTGTTTGTACCAAAATTCACATATGTTTTGCGTTGTTGTCCGTTTTGGAAATTTCTTGATATTTTAATACCTTTGGATGATACTATAAAAAATACGCTCTCTAAAATTCTAAATTGCCATTTTACAGACAGGTCGTGGTGCCAAGCATCACTACCAGTGAGATTTGGTGGCATTGGTATCCGCAAAGCATCCGCTGTCTCACTTCCAGCTTTTTTGTCCTCATCACACAGCTCTGACAATCTTTTTAATAAAATAATGAGGAACATTTATGGAGATTGTACAGTTTTATATCGTGATGAGGCCAAAATTGCATGGGAAGAGGCCTGTCCGAGTAGTAGCCTTCCGACTTTACCATTCTCGCAGAAACAATGGGACGAGCCACTTTGTAACCAGGTTAAACAGCAATTGCTGGAAACTAGTTCCGACCTGGCAGAGCGGGCTCGCCTTATTGCTACTGCTCAACGCGAGTCAGGTTATTGGCTGAATGCTCTACCATCACCAAATTTGGGCACCCTAATGGATAATTCTTCTTTTTCCATAGCGATTAGTTTACGTATTGGCTGTGCAGTTAATGCACCTCATCGCTGCCTGTGTGGAAGTGATGTTCACCAGCTTGGGCACCACGGTCTCGCTTGTCGTCGCAGTGCGGGTCGTTTGTCCCGCCACGCTGCCTTGAACGATATCATCCGTCGGGCACTTGCTTCCGTCAACGTACCGGCCATTTTAGAGCCGAACGGTGTCATGCGTGACGACGGCAAGCGGCCCGACGGTATGACCCTTATACCGTGGAAGAGGGGCATGTCGTTGGTTTGGGATGCGACCTGCGTGGATACCGTTGCTCCTTCTCACGTGATGGGCTCGTCTCGTGAGGCAGGCACAGCGGCCACTGCTGCGGAGGACCTCAAACGGCTCAAATATTCATCAATTGGTGACAATTATATATTTGTGCCGTTTGGGGTAGAGACCATGGGCTCATGTGGTCCATGTGCTCGAAAATTTTTCAAAGAGCTTTCCTCCAGGCTGGTGGATACCACTGGTGACCGGAGGGCTGGCAGTTACCTCGGTCAACGCCTCAGTTTGGCTATTCAACGGGGTAACGCCGCTAGCATCTCGGCACGATTTCCCCAGGCAGCAACCTAAACTCAGTTTTTTATTTATAGGTTAATCATTATTTTATTTTTAAGTTATTTAGGTTTTTTGTTTTATCTTTAGTTAAGTTTATATATCTTCAATAAAGATATAATTCGTAAAATAAATTGCTTTTTACTCCTATTACTTATTGTTTCACTAAATTCCCTAAAATGGAATTCTTGATTGTTTGTACATAAGTACTGCAGTATTCATAAATAGTTAAGAGGAGCGTCCCCCGAGCGCATGGAGCGCGCCAAATCAAACTAAGTTGGATTTCATTTTCCGAGTTCGGAGCAGGTGATCATTAATTTATAATATAACTAGCGTCCCGCCCTGGCTTCGCACGGTTATGCTAATATGCATGTACCTTCCTCTTGAATCACTCTATCTATTAAAAAAAACTGCATCAAAATCCGATGCGTAGTTTTAAAGATCAAGCATACATAGGGACAGACAGACGCGGGAAGCGACTTTGTTTTATACTATGTAGTGATACGCACGTAACTTACGAAAAGTTAGAAGTGCGTACCTAACGTGAACGTTAATATAATGCTAACGTGGTCGGTGGTATTGAATCTGCTTTCTTTATTTACCAAACCTTTTTTGTATCATTACGGTAAGTATTCCCAAACAACTTTATAGATGACAACATCTGCCTAGCCTTTTCCCAACTATGTTGGGGTCGGCTTCCAGTCTTACCGGGTGCAGCTGAATACCAGCGTTTTACATGGAGCGACTGCCTATCAGACCTCCACAACCCAGATACTGGGTTACACGATACCCCTTGGTAAGACTGGTTGTCAGACTTTCGGGCTTCTGACTACCCGTAACGACTGTCAAAGATCTACAATTGACAGCCGGGGCCAACAGCTTAACGTGCTATCCGAGGCACGGAGAGTGATAATTAATTTAAACTGTATAGATAACAATAATGATAATATTTTTGGTTAAATTTAAACTTTTAAATCATCTAACACATCGTGGATGGATGTCCCCCAGGAGATACTCAGGAGGACTAAGGAGGACTAGAAGACATTTACCAACTCACCTCAGAGGGTTACCTCAGAGGAACCTGGTTACCCAATCTAGATTTAAAGGAGAGGGCTATACGATAATGACAATAATAATGATTGTAATAGTAATAATACTGGAAATATACGCGGTTTTACCTCATTTTTAGGGTTCCGTAGAAAAAAGGAAATCTTATAGTTTCATCATATCCATCTATCTGTCTGTTACAGACATTTTACTGGCAAATAAACAATAGGTAATAGAAAGCTGAAAATTGATAATTGTATAGCGCCGACAAAGCTGTGAAATAAAATTTAATAAAAAGATTAATCATCAGCCTGTATTGGTCTACTGCTGAACATAGGCCTCTCCCAAAGCGCACCACCGTTGTGCGGTCATTGGAGGTATTTGCCCATAATCGCCACGCTGAGCAAGCGAGTTGGCGAGGGTAGTAGCAGATGATTACTGTTACACAGAAGGATGCTGCTGTCCATCCCCCGGATCCCTTTGTCGCTTCTTACGACCCCCGCGGTACGAGTAGGGGTGGTTCTATTCTTGCGGCGGCGAAAAGATTAATGTAGGTACTTAATTGATACACTTTCAAGAAAAAAATAAATAAAGTTTCAGATTCTAATCCTTAAATATAATCTTTTTACTTTAAGACTATCGCGTTAGGCAAACTAAGGCAAATTAGGCACGTGCCTAGGGGCGCGAGGTTACAAAGGGGCATGCGCAGAAGTTTTGGAATAAAGAAAAAAATTAACTAAAAATAAATAAGTATACACCTACCTTAGATACTTAATTCTATAGAGATGAAGAGCTTCCGAAGCGTACTCTGCGTTCTTGATTATTTCTAAATTCCCAAAAGATAGCCGCTAGAGGCGCGCCGATGAGGTGTTTGCCTACGGCGATTCAATCCGCCTCTGTTCTCTGTTCTGTTGCATAATTATTAAAACTGGTCTAACACGGGGATTAACGCGCACATACCTTATTATTTTAATATCACGAAGTTCCGAGCAGGTCACTCTGCTCGGGGTCACGGGATGGCTGTCACAGCGACAAAATGCTATTAATTGATTTAAATCCTATTATAATATTAATACGGAACCCAATGTGCGTGAATTCAACTCGCACTTGACTGGTTTTTAAAGTGGAAACTTTTTGAATAATACAGGATACATTGCTACCAAACTATACAATATACAGCTATATATATATACTCGCTTGATAGTGTGATTAGTGATTGTAATCAACACAGTGGTACCTATACAACAGTTGTATATACCTAAGACTCGTGTCAATATGAAAATATTTATAATTTTGTTTGTAGCAATCATTGCATTGCTATCTACGGCATCGGCACACACAGTACAAGGAAGAAATGGATGTCCATCAGGCTACTGGAAGCGAGACGGCTTATGTATGCTGACAACGTAAGTCATTTTTTTCTAAACCAAAAACGGGGTTTCTCAAAAGGAAAAAATGGATCCTTATAGGATCGCTTTGTTGTCTGTCTGTCTGTCTATCGATCAAGACTCTTCTCAGTTCTACAGTCTCTTGAAGCTGGGAAAAAATTTTGTTTGCTAAGTAAAAAGATATGGCCGTTTATGCTGTAAAAATGTATATTTCGACACTTTCGAGGAAATCAAAATGTAGAGGGTACTTTTCGTTGACCTAGAACTATGAAATTTGGCAAGTAATGTTGTCTTATGCTACAAATACAGGGAAAAGTTTGTACATATTTGTAGGTTATTAAATTATAAAAAAATAGTCTTATTTAGAGTATGTAATCAATCATCGAGGTAAGCGCAGTCAGTAATAAGTGTATGAGTGACTAAATCTTTTTGTAAATCATTTAAATTGGGTCTTTATGCAAGGAACGCCCCCGTTCCTTCCAATTTTGAAGTGAGTTTTAATCATGCCATGTGGGGTATTGTATTAAAGGGCTTTATTGGCACAAGCTCAAAAAGATTTTAAATTATTTTATGACTTGTAGTTTTCGATTGGATGTACGGAACCCTGAGTGGGCATGTCCGACTCGCACTTGTCCGGTTTATGTTTTAAAATTAAAAAATTTTTTTACATATTTTTTAAGGCTTATTACTTTTCTTGCACCACTTTATTTCCGCTTACTTTATTACTGATTTTTTGTAACATTTTTGGTTAACGAGCTATCAATCCTGCAGCATGCTACATCAACAACATCACATTCCCTCTGACCAAAAAAACATATTAAAACCTATAGTAAATAGTAAAGTCTAGCAAATTGTGTGTTGGTACGGAACCCTCGATGTGCGAGGACCACTCACAGCTTGGCTGGTTTTCTGTAAAATTAAATAACTTACTATCATATTGTTCACATAGATTAGGTATAACGGCTATAATATATAATGTCCCGTTCGGGAGTCGAATAAGCGACACCAAGTCCAGAAGGCAAATCGCGTAACCGCTACGCCAATCGTGTCGTCAGATTCTTAATATTATTCTCCTAATTAATCTTAATATTACGATTTTCTTTTCAGCACCTTGGAACCGTTTGTATTCTATGACGATTATGATAAATAATTGTATATACGTTTACAAGTAAGAATATATCAGTCTACTTTTAATAATCATGAAGAACCTTCGTGAAATAAACTGATTTCAACTCTTATTATTGGTTTTACTTAGTTCCTTAAAATGGCGTCCCTGCATCTCTGGTACGAAAGCCAGATATTACAGAGAGCATCCGAATACTAAAGCAAAATGCAGCGCAATATCTATCTGTAGGTATATCTGAAATCCAGATAATAGTTAGCACTTGTACACTCGGCAAAAGAGTAAGATTGTCGGACCGCTAGGGATAAAGGCTTAATTTGTAGAATATTTTTGTGATTTTTTTACATGTTATAGCACATGATAGCTTATTAAATATAATTATTTAATAAGAAAATTTGAAAAAACAACTGATACGGAGGGGATTCGAACCCACGATCTTCGACGTACCGTGTCGACGCTCTAACTATTGCTCATTCACAAAAACTTTTGGGTTGGGTCACGACCCAGGACATACATCATCATTTGCCTAGCCTTTTCCCAACTATGTTGGGGTCGGCTTCCAGTCTTACCGGATGCAGCTGAATACCAGTGTTTTACATGGAGCGACTGCCTATCAGACCTCCACAACCCAGATACTGGGTTACACGATACCCCTTGGTAAGACTGGTTGTCAGACTTTCTGGCTTCTGACTACCCGTAACGATTGTCAAAGATCTACAATTGACAGCCGGCGTCAACAGCTTAACGTGCTATCCGAGGCACGGAGCGTGATAATTAATTTAAAAATCGCACATAACTTACGAAAAGTCACCTTGGGTTCGAAGCCGAGACCTCTGACTTGTCAGTCGACGGTCGTACCACTAGGCTATCACGACGACCCAGGACCAACAAGGAAAAGTATATACTTAGCCGGGAAAAATTATGTAGTCAGGTACGTATTTTTCCTTGTTTGTCCTAATTTGTATTTAGTTATGCAGTAGGTACGGTTTCTGTAAAATATATGAATATATTCAGAAATTACGAATAATTAATACTTACTATTACTTAGATAGATACTTATAGTCGTGATAGCCTAGTGGTGGTGACCGTTGACTGGTAAGTCAGTGGTCTCGGGTTCGAACCCGAGGCGCGCACCTCTGACTTTTCGTAAGTTATGTGCGTTTTATAAATTAATTATCACTCTCCGTGCCTCGGATAGCACGTTAAGCTGTTGGCCCCGGCTGTCAATTGTAGATCTTTGACAGTCGTTACGGGTAGTCAGAAGCCCGAAAGTCTGACAACCAGTCTTACCAAGGGGTATCGTGTAACCCAGTATCTGGGTTGTGGAGGTCTGATAGGCAGTCGCTCCATGTAAAACACTGGTATTCAGCTGTATCCGGTAAGACTGGAAGCCGACCCCAACATAGTTGGGAAAAGGCTAGGCAGATGACTTAGATAGATACTTATATTACTTAGGTAGATAATGTTACTTATGTCTAATACATAATTAACATTATTAGCTATCTATATTTTGGGCTATTTTTACAATTTTATTTGTATTTTAAGGATTCAAATCGATCAAATGCAATTTCGGCGCATTATCTCTCGTTTGTAACGCGTGTTAAGTTTTATATTACCTGAAAATACCACTGATGCATAGCTACAACTGTCTAGATTCTAAAAATAGGATCATAAATATTGAATATGAATATAATATATCATTATAAATATAGGTTGCCCTTAAGAATAAGAAAAAATCATACTATTAGGTAACGTATGCGCAAGTTAATTTTCACACGCGAATTTTTGCGTACAAAGAGTACCTTTAGCGCTTGTACCTATTATAAGGAGCCCGAGTTTCCACTTCAAATGCAAGGGAAGAGACTAGTCCCTAGTTCCCTAGTTACGGGGCTACTTTCTGTAACAAACCATTTTGTCACTACGATAGATATTCCTATACAACTGTACAACTGTCTCATAGTGGCTTCTTCTTCTTCTTATCGTGTGGTTGATGAACAACGGTGTCAGAGTTTAAACCGCCCGTAGGCATCTGACATGGCTTTACACACCATTGAAAAATCTCTCAGGTGTGCTGGTTTCATCACGACGTATTCCTTCACCGTTTTAGCAACTGATAATTAATTTATACTAATACGCACATAATTTACGAAAAGTCAGAGGTGCGCGCCTTGGAATCGAACTCGAGACCTCTGACTTGTCAGTCGACGGTCATACCACTAGGCTATCAGTGCTAGTCTAAGTCTGTAATAGTGGCAATAATAGGTTAACTTTATAAAATTATCCCATCACCATAAATGGGGTGTCTAACTGTCTATAGTTCCCAGACTGCGATTGTAGCTGCCTTTAAACCACCTAACACATCGTCGACGAAGTCTCAGGTGATTCTCAGGAGGACTAGAAGATATTTACCAACTCACCTCAGAGGCTAAAACCAGACCAATCCAGATTTAAAAAATATAAGATGGGCAAACATATAAACACATACAAATATACATATACAAGCAGGAAAAGCCATACGATATTACATGTTTTATTTAAGAAACTCGTAAATTCTCGCCCGAGTCAGTTTTTTTGCGAGTTTCTTATTCAATGTTTACATTTATTTTCAAATACTTAATCAGTTTTATTTAAATAAGTGCGAAACAATTCTGCCTCTCTTATAACTTCCAAAGTCTGCGAGCCAAAAACTGTAAAAACTAAAACCCGACTACTTAAAATCTAAATGAATGTTTCAAATTGTCTTATTCCTTAACTAATTCTACAAAGTGCTATTAATTGCGTTAAATTCTGTTATAATATAACACGGCTGTACTGACCTATATAATTATTGCTAGGTACCTAACTTTTGAACATACAACTATATATACTCGCTTTATAGTGCAACAAGTATTATTGTAATCAACACAGTCGTTTAAAACAGTTGTATGTAACTCGTGTCAATATGAAATTATTTACAATTTTGTTTGTAGCAATCATTGCATTGCTATCTACGGCATTGGCACAAGGAATCTTTGAAAAGCCTCGCTGTCCTCCAGGCTTCGTGATGAAAGGTGGTAGACTATGTTCCCCGATGCCGCTGCCGACGCACCCGTAAGTAGATTTTTTTTTAAGAAATGCTCGTTTTAATTTTAAACGGTTTTATTTAGCTTGCCCTGTTTGTTTTGTAATGGTTCAGTTATTAATTATTTTAGTAGTAATATTTTTTAATATAAACCGTTTAAAATTAATATTACAATTTTCAACTGTCAATTAAATTGGAATATTTAATTATTTTTTTATTTTTTTTTTATTTATAGACTCACGCCTGTATTCCCCAGAGGGGGTAGGCAGAGGTGTGCAGTACATCCACGTTTCGCCGGCTATTTTATAAGTCCCATGTAATTGGGGGCGAGCCTATTGCCATTAAACGGGCACAATAGGGAAGATGCACTATTTTTATTTTTGTTTTCATTTTAAAGAATTCCATGTAGAATAGACCACAAATATATTAAAACAATTAAAATATTGTAATTTATCGGAAAAAATGCTGTTTTAAATTGACAGTTTGACAGTTCGCGCGAAAACGGACCTATGGTACTGATGACGTCACTCTTGTCTGTCAACAACTTTCAATTTACATTTACTTTTCATTTTAACTTTTGCTTTTTCGAGATTATTTGTAAAAAATTAAAATGGACTATCCATCGACGTCAGGTGATTGTAACAATACCATTAATATTCAGATAAAAAGCCGTGTTGACTCATGTTTTGTGCCAATGTGTCCATCTACCTCAACAAAGTTTTTGCAAATAAATTATTTTTGAGTGGACCTTCTGACCCAAAGCTGAGAAAAAAGTGGTTTCAAGCTGTGAAGACAAATGGTGCACACCCTTTGCTACACTCCGACCAAGCTTTGCGTTTCATTAATAATGGCTGTAACCCGATAACCTTCTTTACGTTCTTTGTGCTCCGGAGTAACTCTACTTTTTATTGTACATAATTCTCCTCCATCTCTTTTAATTTGGACATGGCCGATTGCGTTATCGCCATAAGATTCTCTTGTCGAGCTGAAATAACTGCTATATGTAGAAGCCGCTGAATAAAATACAAAGTTTAACAACTATGAATGACTATGATGTATACATACCGTAGTAATTTAGCCCCTTTCATTTCTACACCTGAAAACTCTGCACTTTCGATAAAAAAGTTACAACCATGTCAACACTAACTTTCGGTAAATTCCTGGAGTCTGCTTTTATAAATCCAACTTCCATTTTTATTTAAAAAACGCAATTAATATTCCCATAAAATAATATTCACCTTTACAACCATAACGTCAAATAAGTTGTCAAAACAAGTGTGACGTCACGAAACGCTAATTCGTGTTTTAAAATACGTATTGTTTCAAGTCATTTTTAAATCGTAATTATTGTAAAAAAACAACAATATGTAAAATAAAAACGTTGCAGTGGCCTTTCTTTTATATTTTTTTAACGTTTTAATCATACAAATTCCATAAATATTACATCTGCATCTTCCCTATTCCAGACTCCGTGCTGCTACTGAGAATTTCCTAATGGAAAAACCCAATAACACTTTTGCCCGACCCCGGGTCGACCCCAGGACCTCGTGCTCAGCACTTGCTACCACTAGACCAACAAGGCAGACCAATTATTATATTTTGTAATAATATTATAATTTGTAATACGAACATTATTCGACAAATCAGTTGTGTGTCCTACCACTACGCTAGTGTTAAGTTGTTCAGGAAATTTAAGAAGTATACTAATATATTATGATTTTGTTTTTCAGGTGGGAGTCGGAGGAGCCTACTGATGAATATGTTTAAAACGTATAGGTTTCTATCTAACAAAGTACTTTAAGCCTTTACAATAAGCCTACTTTTGTTAACTATTGATTCGTCAATAAATTGATCTAAATTTCTATTATTGGTTTCACTTAATCTCCCTAAATGGCTTTTTAAGGATGAGGTTCTTAATTCGATGCGGGTTTTTTTTCTGAAAAAGTAGGTGGGAGAGCCTAGGGATAGGATAATAACCTTTTATAAAAGCCCCTTTGAAGTTAACGTACCACTCAAAATTTATAATACGAAAGCACGTAAAGCTGTTGGCCCTGCGCCTGATCTCTCTCCGATCGTGTCAGAAGACCGTCCCATCGGACTATGAGAGTGAGAGAATAGAGAGTGCACCTGTGTTTGCGCACACACTTGTACACTATAATATCTCCCGCGTAGTTGGCTAGTCTCCGTTGAGATTGGCCGCTGTGACGATTCGGTCAGGAGAATATTATTATTATTAATACAATTTCGATGTCATCACGCCATCTTGCTTGTCTCCCTAGTTCCTGATGGTCGTAATTTAGCGTAACTGTTGAGTGCACCGATATCCATGTATCCTTGCTACCTATATCATGCCCGTACAGCGCTAACCAGCGCGCGTAGTACCAGTCATCAACATACGACATTTACTTTGTATACCTACTCTTGTGCAATAAATCAAGTAAGAGTTACTTTTACTTGGCTAATTGTGTCAATATTACCTATGGAGGTATATGCGCAAGGTTTGGAAAGCTGTGGGTCAGAATGTGGGTGTGTGGGCGGGGTTCGAACCCTGTGCAGTGTTCTCCGATGACCAGTAGTGTCTTTCGGTATTCAGAGACATTTATGTTGATAAGAAAGTAATTATAAGGGGAAGTTGGAACGTTTCTGGCACTCGTTTTTGATTTAAGTCTAGAAAAAGAAAGAAGAAGTCTAAGAAAAAGTCTTTCTCAAAAAACTCTCAATAGCAGCACAGAATTGTACGGTATAATTATCTATGTACTCTGGTTAATCGGGTATAAAACGCTAATTGACAACATTTCATATTCTTATCATATAGAAGAGGGCTTAGCCAAGTTGACTATCTACAATCGCTAACGCTATAGAAAACGAAAGACAAGTATAGGATTATCGTTATGTCACGTGGTCAAAACAAACGAATAGATCTAATCCTATACATTTCCTTCGTTTTATATAGCGTCAGCGATTGTAGATAGTCAACTTGGCTTACCCCCAAGGAAATTTCAGTTTCTCGAAAATATATACCTACTTTTCATTTATAATTTCAACTTCGAAATTAGGTGTGTTCTAAAAAGACGTAAGGGCCATGTTCGCGCTGTTGACCAGGCAAATCATACCGCACCGCTGGGTTTTGGACGTTCGTCGTTGTACTCGCTCTCTATGCGCTATGTGTAAAACCGCAGACACAATAAAATACACCAACTACTTATATTCCTAAACTTACCCCAACTCTGCTTGCTCCACACACAAGTGTCGACACTGCACAGGTCACAACCGCTAATCTTTCCGCAAAAGTTAATAGTTTTTGAGAGCAAACTTGAACTATCCCGCCATTATAGTTCTCCGCGTAGCCACTCTCAACCGCATTCCGCAACGTTCGTTCAAAAGATGGCGCCAAGACCGCGCGTCACTGCACGGCCGTACCGCGTTTGGCGCGCCAACGGAAGTTGCTCCCATTGGCCGATTTTATTAATTTATTGGTGCCGCAGATATCCCCAACCCCATATTAATTAAAGAGGATAAAATAATATACTAATAAACATACCAAATATAGAATTTAATGTGTAAGTGTAAGTAAAAGAGTATGTGTGCCGCGATGTCATTTGACGAACTTTTACTTCACTTTACCGCTCCGCTGTGTTGCCATAAATAATAAACATACCCCCGCCCGAGAAAGGCTGAAAAGCCTTTATCAACCATAAAAAATAAACCGCAAAAGTATAAAATTAAACCGCAACAAAACTAGAAATAGATTCTAATTACTAGGACCTAGTCCAGTGGCATCCGCACAATTTTAACCACTGGCCGCAAGAAATTGCCTGAAAGAGTTTTCAATTTTACCGCTCTGATTACCCCATCTTTTCCAAGCAGAAGTTTTAAAATTCAACCCGATTCCAGAATCTTTAAAATGTAGCCTTAACCAATTTAAACCGCATAATCGAGAGTCAGGCACATCTATAAGATTCCTGAACAAACAGAAGAGGTTTGCCAACCAAAAACAGCTGAAGTGAGTGCAGTACTGGTACATTAAACAACCAAGTGATACCGCTCTTGGCTGCAACGACCCCCAGACCTTGCTCAACTTCTTGAATTTAACCTCTACAAATATAATGCTTGTTCGCCCGATTGATTTAGTAAGAACATTATCCGAGCGGCTCACACTCGATGATCCGCACCGAGATGAGAACCGCGTTGAAGCCGCTAGAAGCATATCCGATGCTATTTCACAACTTCAACAGGTACTACCTAAGTCACCAAACCAACAAACACAATATCAGCCTTCAACATCTAAGCCGCTCTAAGATGTTAGGTATTTATTGAAAATAAATCCAAATTGCAAAAAATCTGTTGTTTGGTGGCAACCCCGTAGTCGTCCCGCAAATTATATAAAAAAAACCGCAAATATAATTAACTAAAAACCGAATCCGCATTAAAAAAACACTTTTAAAAATAATATAAACCGCCTGCGATGTCATCTGGGTTCCGTCACAGATTGACATGCATTATAATGTTCATAGTTCCGCATTATGAACTTTATGTACTACACGCGTAGTCCCGCATTTAATATAAACCGCACAAAAAACCGCTTTGCCAAAAACCGTTTTGTGACAAATTAACCGAAACTAAAAAATACAACCCGCATTACCGAATAATATATACAAAAAACCGCATTAACTCATCCGAGTATAAAAATAAAAAAATAAAATTTACCTATATGTTCCGCAAATATAAAATTAAATTAATTAGGACCGTAATACCTACAGTTATGAGCTGAAAAACATGTATTAGGAGTTTCCACATTTTGTGGAGCCGCGTACTCCACCGGGCCAGTGATCACGTGTCCGAACACGGTATTCATGGCGCACGGTAAATAATTATTTATTCTTACATATTCTCCTAGCATAATTTCCCCTATAAGGTCCGCTCCGATCAATATATCAATAGGCCGACTGACATAAAATTGATCATCCGCTAAGTTCATCTCCTTATACCAATCCGCTAAGTGAGGGGATAAATTCACGCTAGGTAGGTCGTGAGTGATATTACCCAAAATTGTTGCCGTGGTGACAAGCCTTGGATGGTCCAAATGCTTGGGGCACATCACTAAATTAGCCTCCCCTTTGCAGTCATCAACCGACATTCCCCCTATACCCGAAAATGTGGCGAAGTCTGACCTAAACCGCTTAAGGCCAAGCCTCCGCACACACTGCTCCGAGATAAAGGTACTTTGACTACCTCCATCAAGTAGCGCGCGCACTTCTCGGAAATTACCGCAGCCGTCCATGACACGCACTACAGCTGTCGCGAGCAGTACCGTACGCTGAGAAGCGCTAGGAGCGTCCGTTCTACGACTACAGGCTGTTAATGATGTGCTACCAACAACTTGTGGCTTCCCCATATGGCCGTTAACCGGTCCATCTACCTTATCCGAGGTAGGAATAGGCTCGTTTACCCTAGAAGTATTCGGTGTACGAGACCGTCCGCCCGCTGGTGAGCTCCCGCCCGCTGGTGAGCTCCCGTGTGATCTACTCGGCGCATCCGTAGCCGGTAAATCAAAATAAATCAGGTGGTGATGCTTTGTTGAATTGCATTTGTAGCAAGACCAACCTGATGAGCATTGATTAAAATTATGCTCCCCTAAACATCTAAAACATAACCGCAACCGCAATACCTGATCTTTCCGCTGTTGTGGTTTCAGTGCTAAAAATTGCCCACATTTTAACAAGTTGTGGTTATCCCGCTTGCACAACTTGCAGACAGTAGTCCTAACATTAGTTGTCACATGGTGTGCCCGTGAAGTTTGAGCACTGCTCTTTCCACTGTGACACTCCCCGGAAGACTCTAAAATTCTTACCTCATTTTCCAAAAATTTAATGAGGTCTGTAAAAGAAGGCAATTCTTTTTCCGACATTTTGTCCTCAAAATGCTTTTTAAACCCACTGTCCAATTTTTGAAAATTTATAAAAAATAATAAATATGACCATTCAGCCACAGGAAATTTCATCTTTTCTAGAGCCTTTGTGCTCTCCAATAAAATATTAACAAAAGTTTTTAAAGAATTTAAATTTCTACTAACATGGGCCGTCCCTAATAAATTGTGTAATAATTTATCCGCTAATAATCTCTTATTATTATATCTATTTTTTAATAATTCTAAAGCAATAGAATAATTGTCACCCGTGACAGATAAATGTTGGGTAAGCGCTTTAGGCTCCCCGGTCAAAGACCCAAGTAAATAATATAGTTTTTCTGTGTCAGATAATGATGAGTCCTTCCCCACAAGAGACTCAAACAAGTCAATATACGACACAAACTCCTCTATTTTCCCTGAAAAAGTAGGAAGTTGTACCCTTGGCAAAAAGGCCCGCTTGCCCTTTGCCACACCTGAGGAACCAGCTGTGTCATACTCAGATGACTGACAGCTACCTGCAGGAAATAACTCTAAATGTCTTCGCTTGATGTCATAATACTTTTGGTTATATGACACATACCGCTTCATATATTCACCAAATTCATCATCATCTTCATCCAGACCGGCCTGGATTTCAATGTGAGTAGAAGTAAACTCAGTGTAAATAATCTCTAAATTGGCAAACCTTAACTTAAACTCATTTCTTTCCCCCTCAGAAATGAGACTAGCCTGTGATAATTCATAAATTTTATCAAAATTAAGTAATGCCAAATCATACCTAACTTTAAATATTTTAAATTGAGATTTAGGAGCCATTTTTAAGAATAACTAAATTTTCCCCAAAATTCCAAAATAATCCGATAAAAAATCTAAAAACTCCCTAAAACAATTAAATATTATATAATAACTAATAAATATTAGTTATATACCGCAAAACCGATAAAATAAAAATGTATAAAAACACAAAAAGTAAAATAAATGTAACTGAGATCCGATCTCACATCACATTGACCCGTAAACCGCTAGACTACCATAGCAATTTTTAAAAAAATATCTTTAAAATTTCCGCAAAATTCAAAAATATTCCGAGAAAAAATCCAAAAACTCTTTAAAACAATTAAATATTATTATAATAACTAATGTGTATTAGTTATAAACCGCAAACCGATATAATAAAAATATATAAAAACACAAAAAGAGCAATTTGCATAACTGAGATTTGATCTCACATTACTCGACCACATAGGCCATCGTAAACCGCTAGGCTACCGAATAACTATGTAAATATGTTAAAATTATGAGCCACTATCGTAGGTCCGCAATCCAAATCTATTCCAGGAATTCGACGAACATAGGTAGGTACCTATTTCAATCGACTTATTCCTACGACAGTGTAATAATTACACCAAAATATAAAATGAAATAAAAGTTCACCAAAACACGACAATGTAATGATGTTGTGTGTAATGGATGAATGTTTTTAATAAACTACCAATAAAAGGGACACGAAAAATAAACTACGTGTAGCCCTACCGCAATAAATTATTTTGTGAGTTTCTCTGTACAGTGTTATATGTAGAGTTTAGTACCTAACCGCAACCGCACAGAAAAGTTTAGGAAGATTTCTTGACAAAAGTTTTCGTTTCCCGCCAAAAAACTTTGTCAAACAACCGACCGCGTGAAGTGTATTTTGTATAGCACAAAGATTACGACCTACAACGACGAAACGATCCGGCTCGAAGGACCAATGTTCGCGCTGTTGACCAGGCAAATCATACCGCACCGCTGGGTTTTGGACGTTCGTCGTTGTACTCGCTCTCTATGCGCTATGTGTAAAACCGCAGACACAATAAAATACACCAACTACTTATATTCCTAAACTTACCCCAACTCTGCTTGCTCCACACACAAGTGTCGACACTGCACAGGTCACAACCGCTAATCTTTCCGCAAAAGTTAATAGTTTTTGAGAGCAAACTTGAACTATCCCGCCATTATAGTTCTCCGCGTAGCCACTCTCAACCGCATTCCGCAACGTTCGTTCAAAAGATGGCGCCAAGACCGCGCGTCACTGCACGGCCGTACCGCGTTTGGCGCGCCAACGGAAGTTGCTCCCATTGGCCGATTTTATTAATTTATTGGTGCCGCAGATATCCCCAACCCCATATTAATTAAAGAGGATAAAATAATATACTAATAAACATACCAAATATAGAATTTAATGTGTAAGTGTAAGTAAAAGAGTATGTGTGCCGCGATGTCATTTGACGAACTTTTACTTCACTTTACCGCTCCGCTGTGTTGCCATAAATAATAAACAGGCCAAATGACGTCAAATATACTGTGAAATGGCGATTTAACCTTTCTTTCCCATACAATACAATAATCTTTATTCACTGAATATAGGTAAATACAATGGTGTTACAGGTCATATTGAATAGTCCTCTATACTACACCATGCGGCATTTCCCTACCGCATACGAGTAGAGCTCGCACCCACTAAAAACATCTCTCCCTGCGTGTTCCTCGCACTGTATAGGACGCGGTCGGGAGCTGCGTGCGCGCTGCGCAGCCCCGTCGAGTGCCTGCCTGTAGACAGCCCTGTAGACCTGCATAACGGCATTTCTGCCTGCCACGTTGTAAACACCGTCGCACGAGATTTATATAATCTGTTTACAGTACCGATAATATTCTGTAGTAATACGTCACTTACTATTAGCGAGCACTGTAACGCAAATGCGCGTCATTTCGATTAGCGGTGCACATGCGCACACGACGATTGAGCGGTAAATGCGATTTTCTTTAGTAGTTACTTGGTAATTTAACTGCTGTTTTTTGTATGGGTCATGCGCAACATCAACATGTCGCATGCGTCAACTCAATTTTCGACCGTTGGGCAACCTCTATTATAATTTTTCAAATTTTGAAATTTGTGGTTGAAATTTGATTGTAATTAATTAATTTTTTAAGTTAGAGTTGAGTTAGCTATGTATGTAAGCTGAATTGGATTATATTTAGCTTCGTGCACTTCTTATTCCTATAAATTTTTATTATGAAGCATCTTACACTCTGTGCGCGCAATATTCTAACAGGCGTTACAGTAAGGGCAGGGCAGGGCTGAAATTAGTTACGAATAGCGTCGCAGTATACATTTTAGTGACTCAATGGTGAGAAGAGACAAGGTGTGTGTGTGCGTGTGTGGGGGGGGAGGGGGGGTTGTAACTGAGCTTGTATGGAGGAAAGAGATGCGAATATTGTTTTTAAATAAATAAACAAAATAAATCAGCCTGTAACTGTCCCAATGTAGGGCAAAGGCCTCTTCTCATATAGAGAAGGATTGAGTATTAATCACCACGCTAGCTCACTGCGGGTTGGCGATTTCAGACTATTAAGGTCCAGGTTTCCTTACGATGTTTTCCTTCACCGTTAGTCAGTGGTGTCTTAGATTTACTAAGAAAGTACTTATGACATTGAAAAAGTCACATTGGTACATGCCAGGTTCGAACCCACACCCACGCGCTTGCAAAGCGGGTCCGTAACCAATGCGCCACCACGACATCTTTTTAAACATTGTTTATAAACTAAAAATAAATTTTAAAACAAACTTGATCTTGAAGATCTATTTTAAAACGATCACAATTTCTCATAATTTTCTTCCTGACAACACATTGGTATTTCTTAATATTAATCAAAGTTTAAATAATAAGCATCATTAGTAACCCACGACGAAGAGTGACGAATGAGTGAGACAAGGTAATTACCGCGGCGTCGCTTGTAATTGGACAATTTGTTGTACGAACTTGACATTGATTTTTGTGATAGAGATGGGACATTCACATTATAGATAACATTTTTTAATATTATTTGATGTTATAAATTGGCAATCTGTATTTTAGGGTGTAAGTACTGTTACTGCTAGTTTAAATTATCCCACAGCTGGGCAAAAGCGTCCCCCCATAATTTTCATACGTTTCTGTCCAAATCACTCCATCACGCCATCTTTTACGTGGTCGGCCGGTCGCTCTTGCTCTCTCAGGACTCCAATAAGTGGTGATCGACTGTAGCCCACAGCTCTTCAGGCATACTACCATAGATATAGAATTTAGTCCCTCTTTAATAAATCTCTTTAATTATTAATAATATCAATTTAATTTCGCGGCATTGTGAGCTTCGTCACTTCGTCAGCGATTTGTGTTTTGAACGCAGTGTAGTGTTGATAACACGATCTGTTAAGCTTCTGTGTGTCTGGTGGCTTAGCGGTCAGAGCGTCGACACGGTACGTCGAAGATCGTGGGTTCCAACCCTATCGTTATCAGTTGTTTTTCAAATATTCTTATTAAATAATTACGATCTATTAATTAACCTAGAATACTGCGTTCAAAAACCTTGAGTTTGGACTTTTGCATGTTAGTCAATGTCCAAGGGGCTTAGCCAAGTTGACTATCTACAAACGCTAACGCTATAGAAAACGAAAGAAATGTATAGGATTATCGTTATGTCACGTGGTCAAAACAAATGAATAGAATCTAATCCTATACATTTCTTTCGATTCTATAGCGTTAACGATTGTAGATAGTCAACTTGGCTAAGCCCCCAAGTCTGGAAGTAAGCTAGACCGAAATGGCAAATAAGCTCATGCCAACTAGTTTCTTCTTAATTAACCGACTTCAAAAAAGGAGGAGGTTCACAATTCGATTGAATGTTTCTTTTTAAGTAAGGTCTTCCGTCATAAGATCTTTCATGGACCAGTAGTTCTTCTAAGCCTAAACTGGAAGATTGCTTAGCGGAAGCTGCCACGTGGCGCTTAAGTAGTGAGGGGTACCGACACGATATTAATTAGTTCCTTTCTTTGTCATCGATAGCAGAACTATAATTTAACAACAACACTAATGATGACTTGGTGTCATTATGAAACAACGAAGCAAACTATCAAGCTGGCAGATACAGGTACTATCGCGGATACGAACGGTGCACCACTTTGAGATCAAAATGCTTTGAACGATGCTACGTGCGTAGGCGAGGCTAGCGCTACGTTCGGACGCCGAGTGCAAGCGATTCTAACCTTAAGAGTGGTGCACCGGCTTTGTCCACGATAGTAGCTACACGTACTGATCATGTTTTTGTAATATTTTAGCTTTGTGAAAGTCTTGATCCCACGGATAGATGGAAAAAGTAGATATAAGATTATGGCAGGAAAAATTTAAAAGAAAAAACAACTAAAATCATCGTGTTCAAGATTTTTTATAAAAAGTTGTAACTGTCCCACTGCAGGTCAAAGGCCTTTTCTCACACAGAGAAGGATCGAACATTAATCACCACGCTAGCTCACTGCGTGTTGGCAATTTCAGACCATTAAGTCCAGATTTCCTCACAATGTTTTCCTACACTGTTATATGTGGTGTATTAGATCAACCAAGACAGTATAGATGACATTGAAAAAGTCCCATTGGTACAACCAGGTTCGAATCCACACCCACATGCTCGCAAAACGGGTTCGTAATCGTAACCAATGCGCCTAGACCATTGATGTAGTGTTGATAAAATAAAAATTAAAATAAAAAGGTTTATTTCAGAAACTTGTACAACTTTTACAGTATATCTTACATAGGGACCTCCTTTTAAGTAAAAGATATACCTGTGCTAGGAGGCCCCGCTCTTCAATGACAATTTTATAATGTTTTTTTTTTTTATTTGATTTTCAATTTTTTGATGTTGATGATGTTGACCGTGTTCAACATTTTGCGAAATGCTTCGCCTCTACAATTTTTTATTTATTTTCAAATGCGTAACGAATCGATCATTTATTCTCTGATTATAATTGCATGTAGACGGCTATTGTTTCGTCATAGCCAATATTTATAATATTGCATAAATACCAAAGAATGTATGTATGTATGCTTGCATGTTTCAGTCATGTCCCTATTATGACATCCAACGAAAATAAATAAAACTACAGCCAATAAAAATAAAAAATATGCAAAGTTGCCTCCATCAAAACTGCCTTCGGTATGTCGGATTTCCGATCCAGGATTATGAGAGAGGGATCAGAAAGCGCACCTGCGTTTGCGCACACATTTTGCACTATAATAATCTCCTACGTAGGCCAATCTCCGCTGAGATTTGCGTTTGACTGAAATATCGGTCACGAAGACATTACTTGGGTAGGTGCATTTATTTATCGTATCTGTGACTTTTCGTAAGTTATGTAATTAAAAACCAATTATCACTTGCTTCGTGCCTCGGTAAGCACGTCCAATTAGTTGGTCCTGCGCCTGATCTCTCTCCGGTCGTGCCGGATTGCCATCCCATCAGATTATGAGAGTAAGGAAATAGAGACTGCACCTGTGTTTGCGCATACACTATGCACAACATTATCTTTTGCGTAGTTGGCTAATCTTTGTTGAGATTGGTCGTTGTGACCGAAATTCGGTTAGGAGGGAGAGTATTTATCACAAATATATTGATTTATCATACCTACCTACCTATGTTTAGGGGGTTTACCTACCTAAACCCCCTAAACCTGTTAAAGGCAAAATTTTCCTCAACCCTGATCCCTTCAACAATTCGTCTTACTTACTACTTACTTACTTCGACATTAACCTTACTAACGAATGACATCTTATTTTAAGAGTCATCATGTCATATTAAACTATTGACGAGGCCTATTACAAATAATTAGTTAACAATGACAGCTAATTTTTTTTCTATCATATCGCAGATGGCGGTCATTGAGACGAAGACAAAACAAAATGCGGCAGTGAAAGTTACGCACACACTGACATACACACACACACCCTAGCGACTATTAATTACAATAATAAATGTGTGGAGTGCGGTGAAAGGTGATTGATTCGCGATAAACTGCGCTCGCGCCGATGCCGGGGAACGTTAGGCTTTTTGTGACATCTTGTGTTTATAGCCTTCAGACGATTACGTTGAAAATGGACTTTATGCCGCAGAGAATAAGAGCGAGGGTAGGTATTAGTTTCCAACCTTGACCTTATAATCAATGGTTGTAAAATTCAGTTTAATTACTACAAGAGAGAGTCCACGCACACTTGATGCTCACAAAGCGGTGAAATCTGTAATGTTTTATTTCCTGCTAGTTGAACTCCGATTTCAGGTTAAATTGGAATCTTTAACCCCATGAACGAGACACTATGGAAGAAACGTTTTTGCGTAGCCGTTGGTTGTTCATTTCACACGTAACAGAATTTGTGAATGTGGTATGCAAAATAAATAAAATAAAATGTATCTACTCAATAGTAGCACAGTATATAGAACTATTCTCTTGTAGCGTGTCCGTTTATACAACATTGGGAACTGGATCGATTACGAGCGGGATTTGAACCCGTTACCTACAAAAGCCCCTTCGTCGCTCTGCCACTAAGCTATTCGTATCATCACCGCCCGTGCCGTGTGACCGTGTAGGAATTTATCAAGAACTTCAATCAATCTCCAATCTCGTAGCGCTCACCCATCCACATCTGACCACATGAAGCGCTTCTTAACCTTAAAAATCATGAGATTCGAGCTATCGTGATCTGAAAGTAGATAAAAACATAAATGTGTACGAGATAAAACTATCAGAGTATCTAGGTATACATATACATCCCGTCAGACAAAACATCATACATTAAACGGAGGATATGACAGATGATGCGCGGGCGCAGAATAACTTACCTACAGCAACTTTCTTTATACCACCTGTCAACATATTTATCTTTAGATATATTGTAGATCCACAGGGCGCTTCAGAGTTGTGTAACTTATAGTAAATACATCTCACATCATGTCCAGGTGTTGATTGTTATCTGGTAGATGGATTGGCAGACATCTTCAATCATAAGACACAATCGAAGTTTGTGAAGACTACACTATTATGCATATAGAAAAGTTGACAGTGGTATAATCAGTAGTAGTATTAAAAGTGTTTCCAATAACTTTGACTAAGATAGAATCGAATTCCTTTGATGATTAATCTTACAAGCCAGTACCTTCATAAAGTCCTGACAACTGATTTAACTTTAGAGTATTTAGAGGACCTTTGAGTGTCGGGAGTCAGATAGGCAGTCGCTCTGTAGAAAACTGATGCATCTGGTTAGATCAGAAACTGACCCCAACATTTGGGAATAACAAGGCTAGGAGAATGATTATGAATTTATGATGATGATTGATCTCCACGATGTCTTGTTTAAACCCATTATTTTATATCTTAATTTGATTGAATCAAACTGTCCTCAATCCTTGAAACAGAAATATATTTGCAGCAATTGATGAATTCATCCAAGTTCTTTGATTGATATGACATTAAGAAATTGGACCGGTGGACAAAGGTTAGACAGGCAGTTGCTCCGGAGAAAACTGTTATTGTTAAATTGTTTATTGTTAACTGCATTGGATTAAAGTAGAAGCGATACTGTACAAGAATATTAAATGCTTGGCAATAAATCATGTTCTTTTACCATTTATTTATTTCTCATCAATAAAACAGGTAAAAACATAGTACCTACATGTATCACTTGAAATAGAGACTTAGAACCACTTAGACCACTTAGACTTAGACCATTAGAACATATATCTTGATGTTTAAGGTCTTACTTTACCAATACAAATGTTAATTAAGATCTAGATCGGCAGCTAGGATGTTTAGTAAAAAAATAAAATGATCAAAATATTTTTGTGAATGTATAAATAAAATATAATAATATGTATTTTTGTTTTTAAATAATTATTATTCGCAGTGATATTCAAAGGACGTAGCTTCAAAACCCAGACAAGCCTCTCTGAGTTTTCAAATTCATGTACCTATGTATGCGTATTGATATTATGTATGCGTATTGGAAATTAATGATGACTTGATAAACCGGCGAGGGAAACATCTTGAACAACAACGAGAATACTTCAGATTTTTCAGCGATGTTATGTCTGGTCATGGTTTAAATTCTGACATCAGGTTGTTTATCAACCATACAATAAATAAATAAAATTACTAATTATAAAAAAAGAATGAAATTTATTCTAATAATTGTTTAAGTTTTCATAAAACATTAATTTCGGCGGCCAAGTGACGTGGTCATGAAATCATGACTGATATGACATGATCATGAAATATTTTGCATTAATAAAGTGAGACCTTTATAACCAATCATAAATTTAGCATCAACATAATCGTTCATTAATTGTCAAGAACGATTAGTGAACGATTAGCCAGAGCGGTCACCGCGCTGCCTACGTTCGATGACCCGATACACATTCTCTTTACCGAGTTACGTAATGAGCTTTCATTGAATATTCTGCTGGTGGACTTCGTCTCACTACCTTAATGTTTTAGGGGATAAGGTAAAACCGGTATTCCAAAACCGATGTTCCAAAACCGGTAAAAGACCAGCTGGCTTCTCCACCCACCCTAGGACGGTAGGAGTCCATGACGTTATTCCCGATAAAAAAGGGGGACAAAGTTTAAATAATACCAGTTAATGATTGCTAATGCGGTTCTGTCTGTTTTAAAACAATAAATTAAACTAAAAGACAACTTAAATAAGATAGACTTAAAATTAAACTTAAAAACATAAGTTTATTTAAAAGGAAGAAAAATTGATTCGTGCCAAAGAAAATTGTCTATGTATGACATCGGCATGAAATTTAACATAGATCACTTCAGTATACTTTTTAAACGCTTATATAACTACAAAGGTGTTAATAAAGTAATAGTATTGTTTCAAGTACACTAATGTAATGTTGAAAGTTCGCGAGAGGTCGCGCGTCCGTCACCGCCACGGCCGCGCGCGTGACCGCAGAGATGTTTAATGCCTCTTAGCGATCCGTGGAATAAATGCGTTGAGAGTTTGAGACGGCCATTATGATGATTTATCTGCACAGAAATACAACCGATTTAAACTTTGTATTTTAAATTCCCAAATCACTACATATTATAAAACAAAGTCCTCCGCCGCGTCTGCCTGTCTGTCTGTTCGCGATAAACTCAAAAACTACTGCACCGACTATCATATCGTTTTTACCAATGGATAGAGTGGTTCTCGAGGAAGGTTTTAGTATAACTAAATTATAAATAATTTTGAATCAAAATTATTTTTTATTTAGTTAGTTAATTATTCATGATTACTTTTGGTCGTGATGTCGATTATTCACACGGGCGAAGCCGCGGGCATGAGCTAGTAAATAATAAATTACAAAAAGTATATTTTCTGGTATATAATTCGAAATTATGCAAAAAGAAAAATCTATATTCAATATGTTTCAATACTAGTCTTCTAGTACCATCTGAGGTGGTTAAATGTAGGAATTTCGATAGCACGGGCAAGGTTACAAATTGCTAAGTTGGAGCAACTGGTGGCTTAAACCAGTAGGTCGTTAGTACAAATCCTGCGAGAAATCGATATGTTCTTTTTCCAATTTTTTTAACTTTATTCATATTAAAAATAAGTATTTATTTATACGGAATCTCCACAAATATTCACAATTTTTTTGTTGAGTCAGTTACGCAACAGCCCAACAACTTTAAGTTTTTATTGAACGAAAGTTGTCTGTTAGGTAATCGCTTGAATCTATGATGTCCTGGTAGTTGGAAGGTTGCCTGCCGGTGTTGATTATACGTTATCTAATAATGTCTAGCTTTTATATTTAGGTTTTATCTGTAGGTTAAATGGTAGTTATATTGTGTAATGTGCTTTTTGATTGACATTCAGAAGCGGCTGGTATTATCAAACTGAGCAACTGTCCAACCTCAAGTGTAGACGATAGCTTAGAGAAATTAGTCTCTTTCTAATTTTCCGTTATTCCGTTTTCTGTTACTTGTTGCTACTTGTGGGTGCAATTGAACTTTAATTGGTCGGCTTAACAACCGCAAGGATTTTGCGCTGATCCCAAGTAACATGGGACCAGGGCAGGCGAAAGAAAAAGAGGACCAAATAATAACTATACCTTTAACTTTTTTTTAAACCACAAAACAAAGATCAGCCAATTACATCTTAACATGCATTCTAAACAATAGCGATTCACAAACAGTTGAACGAAGAGATAACATTTGAAAACAGAATGACTGTGTTAATTTACAAGAGAGTGCGCGCGCAGCCAGCGCGGGAACAGATGTCGATCGATAGTGTCCGATGCCGATGAACTTCCGTTGCGGTCGCAAGTGCAACCAGAAGCCACAATTTTATTACTGTGTTGAATGTGTAAGAGATGTCTGCTCTTGATTGGTGAAAGATATTTATGATTCAAAGAGAAATTGTTTCTGAATGGTAGAAATGTTGAACAATCAAAACAAGGAACACATTTGCACTATGACACAAATTATATGTTTAGCTAATAAGAGATGGATATTTAATAATAAAAGATTTTTTTTTATCCGAAAAACGGTTTTGTCATCAAAAGTTTAGCTGTGTACCAAATATCAGATCAATTTATCAACAGAAAGGGGGTGAGATATCGGTTACTGAATTTAAACCAAATAATAAACAGGTCAAGCTAAGTAAAACCGTTTAAAAAGGGTTCCATATTGGGTCGCATAATATTCAAAGCCCGAATTTAAATTAGTAATAGTAAAAAAAATTAAAGTTACACTTTGAATTCAATTTCTAGTAGCTACAATAGCCTCGGATGACCTTACCACGAAGAAAATTTCTCATACTTGTCTTTTATGGGCAAAGATGCGACAAACGTCACTGATGATGAGACAATCAACTTCTTCCTTCCGAAAGTTACACAATGTCATACATTACATACTTTAACATTCAACCTATAATATAACTTATTCCCAGAATATAAAGGCCAAAATAGCGTGTGAATTTAGTGTGATATAATCTGACCTTTAGTGACCCACTGTGGTAGGATGCCATTATGTTTTGGACGATTTAAAACACATTATTTTTGTTATAGACAACTGTAAATTACCGTTATGACACAGTTCAATAATTATTTCTTTGTGAAATAACATAAAATAGCATTAAACGTATTTTTGTTGCATATTAATGCATTTCAAATTTCATAAATATTTTTTATTATAAGATTGGCATTAATTTAATAACTTGGGAATACCTTTTGTACTATCAATAATTCGATATTCATTTATTTGTAATTTTTTTTTATACAAACTACGTTTTTTACCAAACAAAACAAAACCAAACGTAAGTAGGTATATACAAAAATTTGTGTCTGTGCTGTTTGCCATTGAAGAGTTCCTTTATCTGGAGCTAATCCTGGATATAGATTCAGGTCATGCTTACCAAAAAAATCCATTGTCATCGGAACGAAATCAACTGCAACGTGTAAACATTCGACTCCGCAATATAAGAGAGGAAGTAGGTAGTTCTATATTCTCCACTTGCAAGTTTTGACACTTTGACACGAACATACATACATACATATTTGCAAGTTAAATAAAAGCTTGGAAATAAAATATACGCATCGAATTGAGAATCTCCTCCTTTTTGAAAATACGGTAAAAAATAAATCTTGTAGATGTTATCTTCATCATCAGCCTGTCCACTGCTGAACATAGTCCTCTTCCAATGCGCGCCAATATTGTGCAGTGTGCACTCATTGGAGATATTTGCCCATAAACAACACGCTGGGCAAGCGGGTTGGCGATCGCAGTAGCAGATGATTACTGTTACACAGAAGGATACTGCTACCCATCCTCCAGATCTTTCCCTTTGTCGCTTTTTATTACACTCGCGAGACGAGTTGGGGTAGTTCTATTTTTAGACCGGAAACCACACGGCACATACGAGTATATCTCGTCTATACAATATTATGTCGGAGCTATCGTTGCTCTCAAACTGTAATGTAGCTATGAAAATACATAATTATGCTCACAATAATGATGAACTTCCTACAAATGAAAAAGCGCATGACGATAAGTAAACTATTCTCACAGTCACAGGTACAAAGGTACTAATCACACCGCATGTAATCTTACTTTGATGCAGTTTATATTCACATTAAACTTGGATTTACCGCGAGTAGTGTTATTTGTGAAGTCAGAATAGCTTGTTTGTGACGAAAGGAAGCTGTAATATCAATGCGTATTTTAAAATGTTTGTGTAATGGACTATGAGTTTAGTGTGCCGATAAATAAATAAACCATCCTATAATAGTTGTCTCACTTTAAAGCAAATTGTCATATAGAAAAGGATCGATCATTAGATTAATTAAGAAAAGACTATGCGACATCGAAAAAGTTATACTGGTACATGCCCATGATGGGCCATGGCTCGAATCCCCACGTGGATATATTGTGTTTCCTGGATGAAAATTACTACTCGATCGAATTCGTGAAGCACTCGCGAAAACATAAGAAAACATTACAATTTTTTTTGGTTTTCAAACAAAAAAAAATTAGTCCAACTTCTCATTATAATTGTATCAAGGCTGTAGCGCGAGCATGGATCCTTTTATCGTATTCTTATCCAAAATATATCAATACTAAACGTCAATTTTGACTCAATTTAAAGAACTTTATGTAAAACTTGACGTTTCGAATCGATAAACGTTCGATAAAAAGTCAACAAAAAGATCCATGCTCGCACCTTGCTCGCACCCTTGGCTCGATCCAGCCATCTGACGAGAGCATCTAGATGTGTTGATCAACCAACGCTCTTGGTTATTAATCCATGGACAATTGGTTATTGTTATTAGCCTATACAAATGTCGTGGTGGCTCATTGGTTACGAACCCATTTTGCAAGCACATGGGTGTGGGGAGCCTGGCTGTATCAATGTGACTTTTTCAATATCATATAATATGTACTTTTTTAGTTAATCTGAGACACCACTGACTAACGGCGAAGAAAAACATCGTAAGGAAACCTGGACTTAATAGTCTGAATTCGCAAACACGTAGTGAGCTAGCGTAGCGGTTAATGCTCGATCATTCTGTGTATGAGAACGATGTTCCTTTGCCCTGCAGCAGGGCAGTTACAGGCTGGTTTGTTATTAGCTTATACTGTCCCAATCCTAAGCCAAAGCCGCCCATAGCCTCTGTGTGGTATTATCCAATATTTTTAGAGCTATTTCCAAGCACCTAATTTTGCATTTTGTATAGATTTTTGGTAACACCAAATAAGGGAAACAAAAAATGTTTGTATTTTAATTTAATTTTAAATACCGGATCAAGGAAGCGTGAGCAATGATTCGCACTTCATAATTAATGAGTAATTAGCATGAATGTTTACGTAGTAATGTTATATTTTAACCCTGAACATAAGGTTGCTACATATTATTTGTTATATAACATTGTTCATGCCTCGTTTAACATAACATTTTGAGGGTTATTTCTTTAGTTTTATTGTTTTAAAATGTTAATCTTGGATTGAGAATGAATATGATGGTGATGGTTTGTATAAAGGACTTTAGCGAGCGATGGCGGAACGGATCGCTAACAGATTAAAAATCTAATATATATAATATATATAAAATAATTAGCAAGTAAGTTGGTTTGTTTGTTACCTTTTCACGCCTAAACCACTGAACCGATCATCCTGAAATTTTGCATATACGTTGTCAGGTGTACAAAAACGGACATAGGGTACCTTTCATCCTGAAAAAACATACTGATCTCAAGGACAACAAACATTAACGTTCTTATGATGATATATCGGCGCCACATGTCTTTCGTAACTACACTCGATCTTGAAAATGGACTCCGTTTGAGTACAAAATTAGTCAGGCATTCCCGAAATCAATCCTTGAGTAAAGCCGTATTAATATGTAATAATATACATATAAGTATGACTCACGAAAGTAACTATTCTAACATAATTATTTTAAAGTTCATTGTTCTCTAAAAAAGCACGAGATTTCCATTCGTTTCGATTCCAAGCGATGTACTAACGCTATAAACAAATTAGATACAATACACATTAACGATTTAGCAGCGATCCGACTCGGTAATCGAAGGCGGCATATCGGTCCATTATACGTCATGTCAAGACTACCTCTCTCGCGCATGGGAACTGCCGCGGAAGCAGACCACCTGCCGCTAGGATGGTTTATGTTAGAAGAAGCAAGTAAGGTTTAATAATAAAAAAGATTTGAAACTGAAAAAAAATTTATAACGAGGAGAAAATTACAAATAAATTAGCTTAGCGGTTAAGCGATTCGCTTTCTGCGCGTTGTGTCGCGAGTTCTATTCTTGCATAAGTGTGGCACATTAAATCTTTTCTGGTACCCTTTTTTTGTATTATGGTTTTACTACTACGCTACTTTTAGTGTTTTAATAAATTAAATAAAGTTGTGTTTTCGTGTTTCTAGGTTTTTTTCTAACAAATAAGTAAATCACGTAAGAACTATTATTTCCATCTAATCTTAATTAGGTCATTCTGTTTGATTGCCATTGTTTTCATTTGACGATCTTTAACTTCAAATATCTCGGAAACGTGACACTTTAGGACATCATGTTGCTAACATTTTTCGTTGGTTGGTTTTATCGAAATTTACTAGTCTCGCCCTGCGCCGCCACTTTGAAAAAAAAAATGGCGACGGCCCACTATGCCACAAAGATTCGAACCCCTTTAAATTTTATTTATATTTTATCATTTCTTTTAATTAAATATAGTTTTAAAAAATAATTTACTGCAGTTACTCTTTAAAATATCATGTATGTGGGTATCAAACTTATTATGATTCTGTCATGTAGTAATTTGTAATTCAGAGTTGTCATTACAATAATGATTGCATAAGTCGATTTGTTTACAGATTTGTAAATAACTATGTAAACAAGTTGTAAGTTAGTGTTACCAGTGGATGGAAAAATTTACTAAATTATTAGAGGCCCTGTAAATAACATACTCCAAAATCCATTATGAGTATGATTTGAACCTGCGTCCATAACTCTAGAATATCGTACGAAGAGTATACGTAACTACAGATTGCTCAGTATGCAGAGAGTCTGTTATTTTAAGTAGTAGATCGGGGGTCCAAATGCTGTTTGTAATCGAAGAACTAATTGATTGTTTTTTTTTTAAATCGACAAGTTGCTTTGCAACTCATAAAACTTCTAGTAAAAAATATAATTTCTTGAGAAAAAGAACACTCCTTTCGTTTAAGTTACCTGGCATACAATTCCACATTCCTTTTATCTCAAATCACACACCTGTTTAATCTCTTATAATATACGTATTTTCTAACAATACTATGGCAACACAATACTACGGTTGTTTTCCAAAAAAGAAAAACAATGCTGCCATTCTTTCATCCTAAAAAAATAATAAACATGTTATAAATCTATTAACAATAGAATAAATTCTTCACTCTCGCATGATACTGAATGAAAGCTTTCACGCGTTTCGTCTGTCTGGCCGAATAAGCTCGTCATCACTCGTGAACCGACTCTTGCGCATGTAGCACGCACATGTGCATCTTGCAACGCGCGTTCGAATTTAAAATCAATTAGTTTTTTATTTTCGTTATTGACTGTGCGTAGTGGACTGGATACGAGTGCATTTGTGAATGGATTCTTATTTTGTTTTTTTTTCTGGATTTGACTGTTTTTTTTAAATGTAAGTACCTATAGATTATAATTAAATTATATTTTATATAGTTTTTAATAATATTATTTATGTATATAGATACATTTTAATCATACTTAAATACTTAGAAACCGAAATAATAATAACAATGCTGTTTTCAGAAGAATATTAGTTTTAATTAATTAGTAAACATAACCCTCTTTCTGGCGCATTCGGATAATAAACAAAGAAAATAGATATTCTGACACGCGAGGGGTAAAGGCACCTTTACCCCTCGCGTGTCAAACGGAAATTAGGCCTTTTAAGTCAAGCGCTAAGGGTGTACGCGAAATTTCGCGCCTGAAAATTGACTTGCGCATGCGTTAACATCGTGATTTCTCGTTATTCTTAAAATCTAACTATTATATAATTATAACAATAAACATTGATGAATTGTCTAATGAATCGTGCCTCGGATAGCACGTTAAGCTGTTGGCCCCGGCTGTCAATTGTAGATCTTTGACAATCGTTACGGGTAATCAGAAGCCCGAAAGTCTGACAACCAGTCTTACCAAGGGGTATCGTGTAACCCAGTACCTGGGCTGTGGAGGTCTGATAGGCAGTCGCTTCATGTAAAACACTGGTATTCAGCTGCATCCGGTAAGACTGGAAGCCGACCCCAACATAGTTGGGAAAAAGCTAGGCAGATGATGATGAAGCTTTTAGATATGCAGTAGTTGATTAAACTATCAAGTTATTGAAACAACAATCTATTAGCAGACTCGATAACAATCAAGGCGTATAATCGTACTGCAGTATAGGCAGAGCTCTCTCCGCACTCAAAACACTTAATCTCAACGGAGCCGCTTCATTGATCTGTTGTGCCTGACTAGAGATCAAGGTCGCGGGTTCGATTCCGTCCGCATCTCACATCGCAATCAATATGAAATTTAATACCAGCCTTTGTTTTCAATCATGCGTTCATTTGATTTTCTTATATCCTACGGAATTAAAATCTGTATGATAACCTTCGTAGTAGCTACATAACATAATATGATCACGCTTTTAGTACCCCTAATGATTAGGCAGAGGTGTTTATTCGAGTGAGCCGCTTTTACAGAACAATGTTACGTGGAGTTTCTTGCCAGATTCTTCTCCATGAAGGGTAGGCTGCCTTTGGAATTGGCAATTATAGTCACTCTTACATATATATGAATAATTATTGTTCTAATGTATCGTGTCAGTACCTAAAATGTCAACCTATATAAAAATATTTTGACTTTCATTTTGATTTTAAGAAATATATACTTACTGATATTTTTGCAACTGCGAACATAAAGAGTAACCGTGAAGTTTCTTTGCCAGATTCTTCTCAGAAGGCTGCCCTTCGAACTGGCAACTCTAATTACTAGCATCATATCGTATCATCAACCATATGATGAAGAAGAAGATCTAGCATTGTCATTTTTATCAAATGTCTCAATTCTTCCTCCATTGCCAGGTTTACGAGTTAGTTAGTTACGAGTTACGAGTTAAGTTCGTAGATTTAATTAAACCTGCACGAACTTCGAATTCGTATCGCATTATGCGGGCCGTAAATCTACGATACTCCACCGTTCTCCCGCTCTTTTTGGTTAGCACAATGTTTTTTTCTCCCATAAATTTCTATTGGCCTTCAGCTTTTTGCTCGAGTGAAGAAAACCTTTTTAGCCAGCTTTTCTAAGATAAGCTGTGAGAATCTTTGACGATCCTATACTCACAAACCAGAAGGTCTTTATGTTCAAGGAGAGATTTTGCCTTCTTTTGTGTGTCCCATAGCTTGTTTAATGGGTTGTGTACTTCTACTATCGTAACCTTCTTAATCGGCAATGAATTTATCCTCACACTTTGGAACCTAAATGGTCACGCACAAACATTAACAGAAGGACTACAATGGGCTTCTTCAAGGGAGAGAATAAGTTTTTAAAGAGTTAGCAACGCATATCTGACGCTTTTGGAACTGCATGTTCATAGGATACGGTAACCGCTTACCATTAGACGGGTTATATGCTTGTTTGCCGCCATCGAGGTTTTAAAAAAAGTTTTCCGCCTCGATTGATTGTACTATCGCTTCGCAACAGCGTATTGAGGAATTTGAAATCGGAATAGAATGGCAGAGATCCGTTATTCAGCGCAATGGTTTCAAAATTGGAAAGACCGCCGACATTGCAAAACACTAGCCAGGTTTTTCAATCTTTGACGTCATTTTTCCATCATGACCAACACAATTTTCTTGAAAGTCTGATACGAGCTGTCAAAATCAATCGCATGCGTATTCTGCGTAGCCTATGTATATGATTGTCAAAAATGGCGCTGGTGCTTACATAAAACATGAAAATTTCAAGCTCAATACGCTATTCAAAATCAATTAGACGGTCATACCACAGGCTATCATTGATTATAAAGAGGAACAAGAAATCAATGATCATTTGCTTACAATGGTAAAAATAAATATTGCGCAAAATCTGTGCTAGATTGCACATGGATGTTCTTGATATTATTATGTGAAGCCATGTCGAGACCTAGAGGTGGTTTAATCTCGGACACTGCGTTGTTTATCTACCATTAGATTAGAGTTATCAATGTATACATTACACACGCACAAACATACAAACTAGGAACGATATGTAGTGACCAGTGTGACCACGAAACGAAAGCCCGTCTCACCGGGCGAGCCACATTTCACTCCTATATATACAAGTTACAACATACAAGTATCAAGATACCTGTGACTGAGGCTGTGAAAGTTGATGCTCCTGCAAGAGAGTAGGTATGTGTGATATCATGATTTATTGTGGATAATTATAGTGCACGATATGTTGTTGATCACTGATAGTAATACAAGTAAAAGGACCAAAAACCTGCTACTTCGATATGAAGTCTTGTTTACTTTTGCAAAATACCGGCCGAGTGCGAGTAGGAACTGCGCTGGTTTCCATAGAATACCATACCACTATACTATTCATTTCAACTAAGAATAGGAACATCAATGACCTCTACTTGTTAACTGTCATTTGATAAGTAAGCTTTGCAAAGATTAGACTATTTATCTGTGTCTTAGTACTTACGATAATATCTACTGAAGTTTTAATTAGTTTAAAAAAAATACGCATCGAATTAAGAATCTCCTCCATTATGTAATCGAAGCTACAGGAAAAGTCATTGTAAATATTTAAAACCATTTCTTACAAAATGTTACTCTTCCTTCTTCGTCACAAGACCTAATCTCTAATAGACTCTAATCTCCAATTATAATCTCAATCCAATCAAGCCTTTCCCGCGATTATCTCCTCAACTTCATTTCTCCCACTTACCTCCAACTTGACAGGATGGAAAGCAGTTACATTTACAAGATCTTACTATAATTACACTACCTCATAAATCAAATGTTTATTAACGAGTCTGGTTACCCTGATTTAGTTTCCAAGTCAGATGCTTTTCGGCCTTATAAAGATTAATCACAGTTTTGATCGCTCGTGCCGCTGTGGTTCCGCGGAGGTAGTGATGATCACAGAGGTTAAACAGCGCTAGTGCTAGACCTTTAATGACATTTGCATTTCAAGCGTTTTCTTCTCCTTCTATCCTTATCGGTGTCAGAAGTTTCTCTGACATGGTTTTACACACCGTTAGCGTCTCCAAGTTTTAAAGAGCACGTTCAATAGACCCTGGCTATCATAGACACAACTAAACCTCTTGTTTCTGGTCAGCCATAATAAATTAGACAGACGTTATTTTTGTCTCAACAGAAGCCAAATCTATGGTATGATACAATGAGCTAAGAAATAATAGATAGTTATTTATAAACATGCTGCTTTAACTTATTGTTTAACTAAATTTGTTATAGCGGCTGTTAGTAATAGTTATAATATAATCTATTCATATTATCATTCCACCTGATTTTCATTCGACATCCGTTGTATTGGTTCGGCACATATTCTAGTCTCATTAGACATTCTGATCTACACGTTACACAGACTAGATCATTGACCTCAATACATGATACCTTTCGATTGATTCACGTTGTCGTTGTCACCTAGATAGCGCTGACGGGTTAGGTTGCTGGCCACAGGACCAGGTCATCATGTCAGAGTTTCACGTCATGGTTTTGGTATTGAATTTCATTAGGGTTTCTTTACATTTCGATAACTATTTCCACCATTTAGCTTTCCCCGTGATCCTCATTTGTTTGTTTCGGGAAGGGCTAAAATTTAAACAGAATATTATGGAGCAAATTGATACTCAGAAGAGGGATAATGTTAAACATTTCATGACGCATTACAAATTAAAAAAATAATAATAGAAGAAAAGATTGAAATATAAATTAGGGAAGATGAAGACTTCGTATTTGAATTAAATAGTTAAAGAAGAGCTTAATGGTAAAGTTTATAAAGAAGTAAAAGAACTAGAAGAGAAAAAGATAATTTATGTGTAAATTCACCGACAAGAGCTGAGCTGTAGGAGAAGAAAAAGAGGTCAAACTAATAGCAGCCGAAACCAAATGCAGGTTTCCAACTAACTTTCGTCTTTTATCGAAATGATCCTTATCATTAATCATTAGCAAGAGTTAATGTTGTTGGGTTATTGTTTACCTGTACATTGGTGACCATTGCATTGTGTATACTTACAACAACCTGTAGGTATTTCATTATTTTTGCTGCAAAAGTATTCTGCGTAACGGGAATACAACCGTCTGCCACAATCAAATAACCTTACAAATCACGTCACATAGTTAAATCATCTTTCTTTCATGTTATAACGTCAGTATCTTCCACATAGTGCCTCAGCAAAGTGAGAACAGTTAATCAATTCCATTCAACATTGGAAATTGTAACACGCACGTTTTCCTGTTATATGGAATTTGGCAAATATGTTAATTCTTATTAGCTATAGAGAATTTTAAAGTGTAGGTCAAAATTGGCTGCTTTTTATAGAGTTTTTGTGCCAAGGTGACTCACAAGCTATAATTACTGTAAAGTGATTTTATTTAATTGGTGACAGTTTTATATTTAATAACCTGTTTATCTGATACAGAATGTGAATGGTGTATATAAAACCTTCATTTAAATCTATAACATTAGCATTAACGAGTTCATTTATAAACAGATCAATATTAGGTAAGTTAGTACGCACGTCACTGAGAATAAAATCTAGCAAAATGGGATCACACCGACCCATCCAATACCCAGTCCTAGTGGACTGACGGTATATAAAACCACGCCAGAGGCCTATGGGCGATTTAAAAATCTCTGACACCAGGTTGTTCATCAACCATATGATAAAGAAAAAATTAGAAGTGTGGATATAAAATGACACACTTACCCCGGTGCCCCAAGAGCAACCTTGTATTATAACTATCTTGCTTGAGTGACTTAAGGCCGGCATTGATAATGCCATAGAGGTTGCGTTCTACTACATGGGCGTCCTCATAACTATTACAAAGTAACTGTTATGAATGGGAAATACGATTGAGCGGACTGTCATCGCGATTATTTCGGTCTCACAAACAAAGTAGGTACATTGTTTACACAATTAGAAATGTAAGTCAATTAAAATATATTCACAGAGAAGATTGCGTCATTAAAACAAATGTGAGAATTAAATCCCGTTAAGAATTGTGAGTATTTTATGTTATCGTTAATATTTAATCACTCGGAACGAAATAATTGGTTATAAAATGTGTTATTATGGTTTTTTTGAATAGATTTCGTAATTTTGATTTGGTTACTGTTTTAAATATACTGGGGCAATCGTTTATTTTAAGCGAATAAACATTTTCAGTCTCACTAACTACATATTAACAACAGTTAAAACGATAGCTAAGCAAGGCTTTAATTCTAGTATGAGAAATCCTTTACCATTTGTGTGAATTGATGCGTCAAAGACTACGTAATTTCGTTGTCAGGCTTGAGCTCTATAATGTTGTAAAAACGTAGAGAATGATGATGAAAACTTTTTATCTCAACATAAATAAAAACAAAGCCATGCTGTTATCCAATGAAGAGTTCCGTTCTGTATCTCCAAAGAACATCATCAGTGTTCATGACATATACGAATAAGATCAATAAGAGATAATCTTTTAATTCAACTAATTACAGAATAATCAGCGTACAAATATGATACATGGAATTGATAACTTTTTTTTTGGAGTTCGGTTATAATTAATTTAAATAGTGTGTCTGAACCGTTTCTCAAACACAATAATAAAATAGTTAAGGATATAAGGATTTAGTTTTAAACATAAAAAATCATGCGCTATCTATTTAGTTAATGGTAATACAAAAACCCTCTCTTTCCTTTGGTAGTCGGGTAATTTTTGGTGTAATAAAGGTTATAACGGTTATCTAAAAATTCTTTTATAGCTGTTTCATACATGTCGCCATGTAAACAAGATTCCATTTAAAAAGAATAATGGTCTAGGACTCTAGGTTAAGTGAGTTTGCATTTCTAATCCAGTCGTGAGTTCTAGTCGTGATTGAGACAGAAACCTACTCTTAGAATTGAATTTATTTATCTTTATCCAGATGTAAAAAAGTTGTATTAACATAAAAGCTTTTCTTAAACAACATATAGGTAGTATATTCTTTATTGTACACCATTTAAATTAAAAACGGTCTTACTTATTGCTAAAAACGATATCTTTCAAACAACCTTATAGCTTAATTAAAAGTCAATTGGCCGCAAAATGCAGTCATATCTTTGATTTTCCGAAGTTTGACTTCCCACTGAGTGAGCGAGACAACGATTGTTTGTAGCCACTTTAGATGGGTCAAGTTCAACGCATAACGCAATTTTCGTAGGGTTTCTAGAGTACAATGTACAACATTCGTAGTTTTACCTTCCTCACTATTGCGTTATCTATATCTAAGCTTATCAAATCACAATTCCACTCGTCTACAGTCACACGATCATTTAAAACCATACTCATCATCTCATAATCATCTCTGGGAACTATACCTCATTTTTGGACACAATCTTGTAGAAATTCTCAAGTCATCCCGTTACTAGCAAGTGTTGTGGGAGTAACGGTACCAGGAGAACAGAGACAGTTGGGAAATATCGCGACTTTGTGTGAACAATCACTGTTCTGTGTGGTGTATGGTATCGGTATGATTTTCGGTGTAATTTTTAAGTTTTGCTACGTGAATGCCGCTCCCTTTCTCTGCGAAGATGCATTTTATGTCATGGACGTGGTGTAGATTTAAATCGTAAAATATCAGAAAAAATTGTATTCTGCTAAGACGTGAATTTTTATCTCTTCTTTGACTTTAATTTTCTACTTAACCTTTTTATGATAAGAGGACATAATTGTTGAATCTCTAATCCATGTTTCATGCACGGGAAATAAAATATTCTTCTCAAGCTTGGCCCCTCTAGGTCAGAGGAGCCTAGGATAATTTTTACCGAAAAAAAATAGAAGGTTCTTATGTAGATACGTATTATTTTTGTATGTTGGAAGGCCGGATATCAACTGGCTTTGGATTTACTATCCTCGTATATTGAGTCGTCAAAGTTTATAATTTATTGATTCCAAACATAGTATTTGACCCACTGCTCAATAATGTATGCGCATAGTAGCCTAGTTCCCTGAATATTTGTAACTTTCGCGAGTAAAATAATCTTCTTATGTCATTTAATCGTTGATTCTATGTTTCTAAACAATAATTTGTGCTTATCTCAATCCTATTATCAAGTTTAAAATTCTCCGTTTCATACAACTAATGTCCTCCTGACCGATATTATAAAACGTCATAGCGGCTAATCCACGAAGCAAGTATTTGCTTCGTGGGCTAATCTCAACAGGGACAACTACGCGGGAGACATTATAGTGTACAAGTGTATACGCAAACACTAGTGCACTCTATGTTCTTCACGATGGTATGGCAATCCAACACAACCTCATAAAAAAGGCAAGACCAACGGCTTTATGTGCTCTCCGACGTACAGAGCAAGTAATATTATTAATTACTTTTACCCATTATAAATTTCTTAAGGCGCTGTGCACAGTCAAAATAGGCTTAATTAAACAGTTTTTTAGCCTAATGTATACATTTTAGAGTAGCAAAAAAAATATATGTTATTCTCGATCATATTTATGAGAGAACTCACGGCTTCAAAACACGTTTTTGGTATTTTTTTTCGATAAAAAAAAATCATAAAACAACCATTAAAATTAACATTCCTGCAATTTTATCTCTATTATTTATAAACCAATCTTGATGAAATTTATAACAGTTACGTAATAAATAATAATAAAGGGAGCCCTCACTTGTATTTATCGATTGAAATAAGATATTAGTAGGAATTAATATATTTACTGATAAATAATTCGGACGAGTCGAACCAAACGTCACGCCATTATCCCTTCTCTTTCATTTCTACGCGGAGCGACAGTGACCGCTGAGGCGCGCTGCTAGATGGACCTATGTCATTTTGTTCCGCCCCCGCTCAGAAATTATTTACGTATCTTGTTTGTTGTTGAAAGCTGTATATTGGGAAATGTAATTTCGTCGCCACCAATACCGTCCAATTGGTTTAGTGGTCTTGAACGTTGCACATGTGACCTACGAGAGCGACCGGTTGGGAGTTCCATCCCCGCATCGAGTGATACTTTTTGTTGATTATCTTATTTGAAATAATTGTTATTAATTATTATTTTACTTTTTTTTCTATTTTCTTGTCTGAAATAAATGTTCAGTATTTATTTTTGTTGATTTTCTTATTTTTAAACAATTATAATGCAATTTTAATGGCTTTTCTTTAGAGTACCTAAAAATTTTTTTTTTAAATAAATAGTTTTTTACTTTTTGTCTATTTTTAGTTTGATAAATATAATATAGGTACATAAAATGATTGTTTATACAATTTTACATTTTTTTTAATTTTGCACAATTTTGATATAATCTTTTCTAGAAAATAACAATTATTGTTTCATTATTTTAAAAATAAGAAAAAAAAAATATTAACATAAATATTTTAAAAAATAACAAAAAGAAAATATGTAGGTGTAAGTACCAACTTATTATTATATTGTGTATTATAAAAATACAAAAATGTACGATGTCTGACATCTAAATCAGACATCTACCTTATTCAAGCTTCTGACCATCAAGGAGAAATGTAATTTGGTGACTACCATTACTGTCTAAATGGTTTAGCGGACTAGAATGTTGATGTAGTCAACCACTATAGTGTATGAGTAGAGTTCGATCCTGCATCGAGCATTACTTTTTGCTGATTTTCTTATTTGTTATTTTACTTTTTTTTATTTTTTTTTTTTATTTTTGTTGATATTCTTATTTTTTAAACAATTATAATGTGTAAGGATTAAGGTCTGAATCCTCAAGAATTAAGTAATTTAAATATTGCTGACCTCGGGTGGAGCACGAAAGGAATCTGACAAACTCACCACTGACATAAGTCACACATCTTATGGCTTTTAGTTAGCCAGACTCCTTACATACTCCCCCTTTTGTCCAAAATACGTGCCCTCACGATTGGACAAACTCCTAAGGACGCCAACCCTAATTAGGACGATACCTGGCCCTTCTTCGGCCTACCGCGACGACGTTTGGGTGCAACAGGCTGAGGAACCTCAGAGCATTCACCCTCTCGGGCATGGTATCGCCTCAAATCCGATATGTGATATTTTCCTATCACCTCTTCAGGTATCCCCGGATAAGATAAAAGGTAAGTAGTAGGACTAACCTTTTTCTGCACTAGGTAAGGTCCATCCCTTTTAGGTATGAACTTGGAACTCACTCCCTTAGCTGTGTTACTGAGAACATGCGTTTTCATCAGCACGAGATCTCCAACAGTAAGTTCATCAGCCTTTCTGGTTTTGTCCTTAACGGCCTTACATAGATCTTGCTGATTTTCAATGCATTCCTTACTACTGCTGAGTGTCTCCGCAAGCTTTAACAGGTATGGTGTTATCTGTGGAACATAATTCTCTGCTTGAATTACAGCACGAAGATCACTTTGAACTGCGATCGGCGAGCGGAGCTCACGAGCAAATGTAAGGTAAGCCGGTGTCTGTTGAGTCGTCTTACAAAACGACGTGTTCAACGCGAAGCGAATGAAAGAAAGAACTTCTGGCCACTGGTTATGATGTCCTTCTACCAATATCGCCAGTTGAGTCTTGAGCTCGCGATTCTTGCGCTCAACTGGATTAGCCTCTGGATGGTAGAGGGGCACAAGATTCTGCTTCACACCTAGCGTGAACATTGCGTGTTGCATAACGTCGGCGACGAACTGCACACCGTTGTCAGAAATTAGACGTCGTGGTACGCTATAACGCATGAACACCTCTGCGATCAAGACTTTGGCGCAAGCTTCTGCTGTAGCTTCTACAAGAGCAAAGACTTCGATCCACTTACTTGCAGTATCCTCTACAATAAGGATCCATCTTTCACCTTTAGGTCCCTTAGGCAATGGCCCAAACAGATCAACAGCTACAATTTCAAAACGCTGCGCAGGTACAGGTGTCTGGATCAATCCCGTAGGCTTCTGGTTAGAAGGCTTGTACCTCTGACACTCGACACATGTCTTAAGGTACTCCTCTACATATCTTCGCATGCCTGGGAAGAAAAACTGTTGAGAGATACGAGATAGTGTTCTCTCTATACCTCCATGCCCAGAAGTAGCAGCATCGTGGCACTCTAACATCACCTTCTTTCGCAAGTTTTCAGGTACGACGAGCTGCGGTTCTTCAGACTCAGCATCAGCGTAACGGTAAAGTACTCCTTTACTCATATAATAACCTCTTTCTGTCCATCTCTTAACAGCTACTTCCTCTTGTCCTTCCAACTCCTTGATAATTTTAAATAACTCAGGATCAGCAATCTGATCTTGTCGTAAGGTCGTAGCATCCCAGCTAGGCGTTTCGACGATGACCGTGCAGATTCCACAGCTATCCTGGTCTTCCGCATCACAAGGCGGGCGACTAAGAGTATCAGCGATAAGGTTCGCTTTCCCTGGAGTGTAGTCTACTTTTAGGTCAAAAGACTGCAACTTCATGGCCCAGCGCACCAACCTTCCAGTTGGAGTCTTCAAGGTAAGTAACCACTTCAGAGGCTGATGATCGCTAGCCACTTGTACCTTATGTCCATCAATGTAGCCGCGGAACTTCTCTACAGCCCAGACGACAGCCAACGCCTCGCGTTCTGTTGTGGAGTAGTTTCGTTCCGCTGGTAACAACAAACGGCTAGCGTACTCTATTGGTCTCTCTTCACTTGGTGACTCCCCCTGGAGTAAAACCGCTCCAAGTGCGTAGTTGCTTGCGTCGGTCCTGAGTATAAAAGGGAGATTATAATCTGGTTGGGTAAGTATAGGCGCAGTGGTAAGTAGATTCTTTAATTTAATGAAAGCATAGACCTGATCTTCTTCCCATTTCCAGGTCTGATCTTTCTTAGTAAGGAGCGTGAGCGGCTGAGCGACCTTAGAAAAGTTCGGTACGAATTTCCTAAACCAGGAACACGTTTGGAGAAACGTTTTCAGATGCTTAAGCGAACTCGGCTCTTTCATATTAGCAATAGCGGCTACCTTATCGGGATCCGGCGACACCCCATGTGGTGTAATAATGTGTCCTAGATACTTAATCTTGTCACGCGCAAAGACACACTTGGTGCGATTGGCACGGAGGCCAAAGACACGAAGGCGATCAAATACGGCTTGCAGATCTTGCAGATGCTGCTTAAAAGTTGACGAGATCACAATAATGTCATCAATGTAACCTAACAAGGTCATATCCTTAAAAGCAGCTCCAGAACGAAAACGATCGATAAGCCTTTGAAAGGTGGCCGGCGCATTGCGAAGACCAAACGGCATTCTTTTAAAACGATGTATGCCAAATGGAGTCACGAAAGCTGTCTTATCTTGGTCCTCCTGCTTTACGGCCACTTGCCAGTAACCTGAGCGAAGATCAATCGTGCTCATAAAGCAACTCTTCCCAGTATACTGCAATAGATCGTCAATAACAGGTAGGGGATAGGCATCGCTCTTTGTGACCGCATTTAATTTGCGATAATCGACACAAAATCTATAAGTCCCATCTTTTTTGGGTACAAGTAGAGCTGGAGCGGCCCACGCCGACTCACACTCTTCGATAATTCCTTCTTTAAGCATCTTATCAAGTTGGGCCTCCATCACGGCCCTCTTCGCTGGTGTGAGCCTATATGGCGGTACGGAAATAGGTGGATGGTTACCTGTTTCGATGCGGTGTTCCGCAAATGAAGTAGGTGCTCCTAACTCGCCGAAAATATCGTCATACTGCTGAAGAAGCTCCGCTAAGCTGCTCCTGTCCGAAGGCGGCAGCATCACTCCCTCGTCAGTCCGCAATACGTCTGCAGCTGCGCAGTCGACATAATTTCTGGACGTCTCGCATTGGAGTAGATGTGCTATCTGAGGACGATCAGTCGTAAACCATTTATCAGTAGCTAAGTCAAGGATAATACCAGCCTTCCGTAAGAAATCAATTCCTAACAGCGTGTCATTGTTTCTAGCCTCAGGTAAAATTACAAACGTTGTTGGTATTACTACACCTTCCAGTTTTACATCTATTTCCGCGAGTTTCACGTCTAAATCCCGTACTAAACCATCAGCTAACTTGATACTAAGATGACTATCTTGGAACGAATGATTTTGTTTTCGAAGCAACGCGTATAAACTAGACCCTGCTATACTGCGCTTGGCAGCGGTGTCAACTAAACCAGTGCCGCGGAAACCATAAATTTCAATATATAGAATGGGACGTCCGCGGGTATGGTAACTAATGACAGACGCGGATTGCTCCTTCAAAGTGAAATTTTGTAACTCAACAACCTGATGATTAATAAACATATTAGGCAAACGTACATTTCTACTAGGTGGGCTGACCCTACTAGTTACATTCTTATGAATATTAGTCATAACACTACTCTGTGGTACACTGGTGTAACACTCCGTTTTAACATTACTCTGTGGTAAACTAGTGTAACACTCTGTTTTAACATTACTCTGTGGTACACTATTATTAGTATTAGAAAATACATCACAAGTTAAAAAAGAATCTTTGTTACAATTTGTGCATTGAGCACGAATAACACCCGGTGCACCACAACCATAGCACTTCAGAGTATTTGAATCAGTTTCACGTGTTCTTCTTTTGAGCTGAGCGCAATCTGTGCGGTTATGTCCACCTTTTTTGCAATATACACAAAACTTGTTACCTTGTTTGCGTTGCGTAATTACCGGTGCTTCCACGGCTGGGCAAGCTGATGTCGAAGCTGGCGTCGCGATCATAGACGTTGACTTCAAGACATTATCACGCTCTGCAGTAGCGGTGTAGGCAGCGACTCGAGCAGAGCGGCTCAATGGCGCGAGCGGCGCAGCGTGCGCACTCGGGCCGGAGTCGCGAGCTCGGGTTTGCAGGCACGACGACGTTACTGCACTGGAGAGCGCATCCAGCTCACCTGCATCCTCTACTTCACGAGCACGGCGAAGAAGCTCGGCGAATGTAGCTACTTCCTCACGTCGGATCCGCTCGCGAATTCTCTTTTGAAGCAAGCCGTACACCATGTCCAGCTCCACCTTCTCGCACAAATCGTTCTTAGGAAGGCGTGCAAGTAAGGCGCGTGCTCGGGCAACAAAGATGTCGGTTTTCTCAGCCCCCTGAGGAACCGCAAATAGCTCTCTGTATATTCGATGGGGCGGCCGACGGTCACCGTATGCGCTGCGGAGATTTTCAATGGCGGAGTCCCAGGTCGTAGTATGAACTTTGATGCCTTGCCACCAGGTTGCAGCTTCGTTCGTTAAAAGCATAGAAAATCCGCGGAGAGCGGCGGAATCCGAGACGTCAGCACACTCTTTAAAGCTCTCTACTGCATCAATGAAGCCATCTACTGACTCATGCGGGAGACCGCTGTATCGCGCGCTGCACTTAGATAAATTACCTGACACGCTAAAACTTTGGGGGGTCGGTGACGATTCAGTCGCCGTCCTGGCGGGAATCGAGTCGAAGACCCGCTCCAAAAGCTTTTCCATCGAAGCAGTTTGAGCGCGCTGTAACTGTTCCAACATAGCAGTAACGCAGGCGGGGCTAAAAGTCTCCGTGGGGGTGACGACAGCGGCGGCACCTGCGGCGCGGTCTGCAGCATCATCAAAAAATTCAGCGTCATGGTCGCTTCCGCGACGAGAATCGCGACGTGAATTTCGACGTGGGCGCGGCATATCAACTTGGTTCTTGTGAATTCGGGCCCCACGTTGGGCGCCAATGTAAGGATTAAGGTCTGAATCCTCAAGAATTAAGTAATTTAAATATTGCTGACCTCGGGTGGAGCACGAAAGGAATCTGACAAACTCACCACTGACATAAGTCACACATCTTATGGCTTTTAGTTAGCCAGACTCCTTACAAATGCAATTTTAATGGTTTTTCTTTGGAGTAAAAAGATTTCTTTTTTAAATAAATTGTTTTTTTACTTTTTGTCTATTTTTTTGTTTGATATAAATATAATATATGTACATAAATAATTATTTTTAAAATTTTACAGTTTTTTTTTCAATTTTGCACATTTTTGATGTAATCTTTTCTAGAAAATAACAATTATTGTTTCATTATTTTAAAAATAAGAAAACAAAATTATGAACATAAATATTTTAAAAAATAACAAAAAGAAGATATGTAGGTAATTACTAATTATTATATTGCGTATTATAAAAATTCAAAAATATACGATGTCTGATAGGGTTCGAACCTAGTGGTTGCCGCGGGCACGCTCATTTCAAGCGGGTCATTGCCACGATAGGTCAAATGCACTTGTGATATTACTGACGAAATTACGCTTTTATTTATAATGGACGTTACGCAATGGCGAGTTTTGCGCGATGCCTCGCAATCTATTATTTTGCTTCAAGCTTGCAATAGACGGAAGGGGCGGGACCCATGGGCGGGGCGGCTCGTTCCCACTTCATCCTGCTTCACCCCCTTTGTAATACCAAACTTGACTGTGCACAGCGCCTTAACTAATAGAAAATTTTTCTTTGTTAAGGCGCTGTGCACAGTCAAGTCAAGTTATGAAGACACCACACAAGTCAAGTCAAATTATGAACATAAATATTTTTTAAAATATTTATGTTCATAATTTTGTTTTCTTATTTTTAAAATAATGAAACAATAATTGTTATTTTCTAGAAAAGATTACATCAAAAATGTGCAAAATTGAAAAAAAAACTGTAAAATTTTAAAAATAATTATTTATGTACATATATTATATTTATATCAAACAAAAAAATAGACAAAAAGTAAAAAAACAATTTATTTTAAAAAGAAATCTTTTTACTCCAAAGAAAAACCATTAAAATTGCATTATAATTGTTTAAAAAATAAGAAAATCAACAAAAATAAAAAAAAAAAAATCAAAAAAAGTAAAATAACAAATAAGAAAATCAGCAAAAAGTAATGCTCGATGCAGGATCGAACTCTACTCATACACTATAGTGGTTGACTACATCAACATTCTAGTCCGCTAAACCATTTAGACAGTAATGGTAGTGACCAAATTACATTTCTCCTTGATGGTCAGAAGCTTGAATAAGGTAGATGTCTGATTTAGATGTCAGATATCGTACATTTTTGTATTTTTATAATACACAATATAATAATAAGTTGGTACTTACACCTACATATTTTCTTTTTGTTATTTTTTAAAATATTTATGTTAATATTTTTTTTTTCTTATTTTTAAAATAATGAAACAATAATTGTTATTTTCTAGAAAAGATTATATCAAAATTGTGCAAAATTAAAAAAAAATGTAAAATTGTATAAACAATCATTTTATGTACCTATATTATATTTATCAAACTAAAAATAGACAAAAAGTAAAAAACTATTTATTTAAAAAAAAACTTTTTAGGTACTCTAAAGAAAAGCCATTAAAATTGCATTATAATTGTTTAAAAATAAGAAAATCAACAAAAATAAATACTGAACATTTATTTCAGACAAGAAAATAGAAAAAAAAGTAAAATAATAATTAATAACAATTATTTCAAATAAGATAATCAACAAAAAGTATCACTCGATGCGGGGATGGAACTCCCAACCGGTCGCTCTCGTAGGTCACATGTGCAACGTTCAAGACCACTAAACCAATTGGACGGTATTGGTGGTGACGAAATTACATTTCCCAATATACAGCTTTCAACAACAAACAAGATACGTAAATAATTTCTGAGCGGGGGCGGAACAAAATGACATAGGTCCATCTAGCAGCGCGCCTCAGCGGTCACTGTCGCTCCGCGTAGAAATGAAAGAGAAGGGATAATGGCGTGACGTTTGGTTCGACTCGTCCGAATTATTTATCAGTAAATATATTAATTCCTACTAATATCTTATTTCAATCGATAAATACAAGTGAGGGCTCCCTTTATTATTATTTATTACGTAACTGTTATAAATTTCATCAAGATTGGTTTATAAATAATAGAGATAAAATTGCAGGAATGTTAATTTTAATGGTTGTTTTATGATTTTTTTTTATCGAAAAAAAATACCAAAAACGTGTTTTGAAGCCGTGAGTTCTCTCATAAATATGATCGAGAATAACATATATTTTTTTTGCTACTCTAAAATGTATACATTAGGCTAAAAAACTGTTTAATTAAGCCTATTTTGACTGTGCACAGCGCCTTAAAGTCAGAGGTCAGCATGCAGCGGCTTGCACCTGAGACGTCTGATTTGCCAGTCAACGGCTATTAATGCACTAACCCTTCCAATTAAACAACTTTTAAAAAAAATTGTAAATTATTATTATGTAAAATATCTCTTCAGCATTAACCCGTCAACTTTATGAGAGGGTTACGTCGAACAGGGGACGGAAAATATGCTAAGTGAATAAAATTAATGAATTAGGTACAAGTCGTAGCATTTCGCTAATTACCGTTGACATATTACATCATACTAATTAGTAGTTATGTATATAATTATGTTCACTTGACCATTAAAAAAATAAAAGCCTCGTCGCGGCCAATTAGTGAGGTTTCCGTGCAATTCGATGTGACTTCATGATTTCGTGTAGTGACATGTTTTTACTGAACATTCCAGAGTAAGATAATGATTTTCACTTTTTAACTGAGTGGTGGGAGATTGCCAAGGAAAGAAAAAAGTCGAAGGATTTGGGGGAGACCTTTGCCCAGCAGTGGGACAACGAAAAAAAATCTGTGTGGTGTTAGTTTTGTGGCGTCGTGGATCAACGCCTTTGTATGTCGTAAAACCTCACTATTGATGGGATCAAAGACCACAAACTAGCAGCGATCAACTCCGAAGCTGCTTCTGGTGGGAAGCTTCAACCGTGGCTGGTTACCACCCACCGGACAAAGGCTTATCGTCAAATGACTTGTCGTTTTTCGGCTTGATGTTGGGTGAAAGTTATCTAGGGGACCGGTTTTGGACGGTATCACCGAACTTCCGTCCTTCGGCTTTAAAAGCAGGTGTGGTCCTCGGGAGTACACGATACTGATAGGTGGGATGGTGGGAAAACACATTGTCTTTTTCATATTAAACTTTGAATATTAGATTATTTTTTCATGTAGGTACGTCTTGACCGGTAATCGACCCCGCGACAACCGCTTAGCTATCCACCGATCGTGTTATCTTTTGTGTCCGTAATACACTTGTTGTGTTGTTGCGCGAACGCAGACCTTACCGAAGCTAATTACAAGCATTGACCCAAAAATTAAAGAAATGGCGCGAGAAATAAACAACAATCGTAGAAATAGTGGCGCCCGCGCCGATACCTGACAGCTACTATGGTACAGTTATGGCATTACGGTGTGGTCCAAGTTGCAAGTAGTAAATAAAGAAGATTTGAAGTCAGTGACTGAAAACCTGAGGAGTAATCGTTTAATATGTAATTTTATCATTCGGCTCCATTATAAAGGTACAAAAGGAATACTTACTTTTGTTTTTCTCTAAGAGTTCAGCCCAAATAAAATAAGGAAGAAGAAGCGATGGAGATTTTTCCGCCGTTTCTTTTCTTTTCAGTTATATAACTAGAACGCGGTGACCCGGTGGGCTGTTGTGGGTGTTGTCTTTGTAACATTGCCGATTTAAAAGATATTATTAAATATGTATAATTGTATAAAACTACTAGGACTAGTTAAAATGATGATAAGCTAGAGTAAGATTTGCCCATTTTTGGTAGCAGCTGAAAATCAGTGCTAGCTGAGCAGTGTTATTGCCATTTGGTACTCTGCTTATTTACTTGTGTCCTATTGCATTATTTAATTATGTGCTTGAGTTTCCATTTGTGCCAATTAAAACATGTTTTCTTTCTTTCTAAGTTGATGATGACTCTTAAACTCTCTCTCAACAGTAATCTATAATCTCTACCTACCTGCTGTACAACTTGTGCATTATTAACAAAACAAAACCTTTCATAATAAAATGATCTTACATTTTATTTATTTTTTTATTTATTTATAGACTCACGCCTGTATTCCCCAGAGGGGGTAGGCAGAGGTGCAGTACACCCACGTTTCGCCGGCTATGTTATAAGTCCCATGTAATAGGGGGCGAGCCTATTGCCATTAACCGGGCACAATTCCAGACTCCGTGCTGCTAATGAGAATTTCTAAATGGAAAAACCCAATAACACTTTGCCCGACCCGGGGATCGAACCCAGGACCTCGTGCTCAGCAGTCGCGCTTGCTACCACTAGACCAACGAGGCAGTCGATCGAACGTGATCTTACATAATATACATTAATCACGCAACCGGATAGAACTTATTAAAAATTCTAGTCTCATTGATTAAATCTAAAAAAACGTAGTTACGAGTGTTTATTAATAAAAACCACTTATTACACAATACTTTCATTTCAAATGAACTTTATGCTAATGGAATAAAAAGGATTTATTAATAGATTTTATGCAAATCACTTTTGTAATTAGATAGAAGTCGGTGTTTAATTATACAGTAATGACTGTAGTTTTGCGCTGTAGAGAGCTAGATTTTGCCGCTTTATGAAATGAATTTCTCGGATAAATGACTATAATTATGTCGGCGCTTAGACATGCTTGATGCTCTTCTTCTCCTCGTATAGTTAATTAACAACCAGGGACCTTAATCTAGAATCACGAACCCTATCTCGAATACAAAACACAAACTCATTGGAAAATGCGTGGTGCGAGGCGTGGCAACTGTCGCGTCAATGGCGCAAGTAAGCTCAATTCTCAATTCTTCATTCCTTTCCATAATGTTACATGAAGTTGGTGGACATAAGATAAGTTATCAATAAAATTATGGACCCTGTCACAGCATTAGATAGAGAGGAGGAAGCGTTGTCTGAGTTCATAACGAGTAACTTTATTTTTAAATGACTTGTCCTCTTGCGCTTGTCCTTAGCCATTATGATCACTAAACTCCAGATAATATGGGAGCGAAGATGACTAGCAAAACGAAACTTTGTTTGGAATGTCTTATTCCAAGGTACACAATATAGCACTGATAGTTTAGTGGTATGACCGTCGACTGACAAGTCAGAGGTCTCTAGTTCGATCCCAAGGCGCGCACCCTTGGCCACCCTCCACTTTTCATATTCACTGTGCGTATTATAAATTAATTATCAGTTGCTAAAACTGTGAGGGTAAACATCGTGATAAAACCAGAACACCTGAGAGATTTTTCAATGGTGTGTAAAGCCAAGTCAGAGGCCTACGGGTGGTTTAAAAACACCAGGTTGTTCATCAACCACACGATAAAAAGTTCATCATCATCACTAAATCGCTTCTGCTCCTGCGTTGCATCGTCTCCAGTCCCCATCTATTACGTCTTGTCTCTGACACATTCCATAATTCAGAACAAATCGAACTTTTTTTTATTTAGCTCATTTTAATCTTTGCAACGGTAAAGAGTTGTAAATGTCTTTTTTCCGCCGCCTGCGCCAGTTAGATGAACAAAAACAGGTATCATGGTCTCTAGGTCAACGTCAGTAGGCAGGTTCAGTTTTAATTTTAGTTTCTTCCTTTTAGAGGCTTTCAAAGCATTTGTAATCGTATGACCTTCAAGTTGCTACAGTCAAAATTTCGATTACCTATATTTTCTTTTCTTTTTTATCATTTGTTTCATGAACAACCTGATGTCAGAGTTTAAACTGCCCGTAGGTGTCTGACATAACTTTACACACCGTTAAAAAATCTCTCAGATGCAGGGTTCGTCACGATATTTTCCCTCACAATTTTGGCAAGTGATAATTAATTTATAATTCGCACATGAATTCAAAATAAGTGATAATTAATTACTAATACATGAATTCCTAAAGTCAGAAGTGCCTGCTTGGGTCGTAATTACGACCCTTGTTTTGACAGTTTAACGGTCATACCACTAGGCTATCACTGCTTATTACACTTTCAAACACCGAGAAATGAGACACAAAAGAAAATCAATTGTTACTCGACGCCGGCGTCCTCGCAGTAACTGAGATACTACCATCCACTGCCGTCATTAAATTTATTGTAATAGTTTTGATATTGTGAATTTTTTAAACTGTGGTCATGCAGTACATCTAATTAAGCAGTGAGGGTGTGTGCACGTCTGTTTAAACCATCCTTATAAAAACTTGCTAAAATGATGTTACAAAATAACCTTATGTTTCGTTTTGTTAAAATCGTACTTGTAAATTTAATTAGCAAAGTTTTATTTCGTCAAAAAATGTGAAGTTTATTAAGAAAGTTATGTCAAGTTTTGTAATTTACTGCAAGCTAGGAAAATTTGACAGATATTGGACCTTCTCTCAATAAATAAATAAGTTGCGATTTTAATAATAATAATAAAAGCTAATACGTAATTATGTATAATAGCTGAAGGTTTTCATTTTTAAAAAAATCTTACGTCGATTTCATATGCTCAAAAACCCTTTAAAAAAAATACGATTGACGCGGTTATGCGATTCGCCTATGAGCTTAGGGTCGCAGGTTTATTCCCGGACCAATATTTATAAGATCCACTGATATTTATTTCAGTCTGTATGTTTGTGAATCAGGAGAAAATCCTAGAGTGGGACAATGTATGAGTCTGGCAGCAGCGCGACTCAATTAAATGGCATACAAAAAAATATTAATTGTTCTTTTATCTCGGTTTAAAAAAAGATAGTCTCTTATATGAGTGGGAAAGTATTACATAAGATAACTACTATCGTATTACTTACATATGTTTTAAAAAGTAACATCTCAACCTTGCAAGACATATCACTTATATCCATCAGTCCGATAGTCATCAACATTCCATCTGCTATCAACTTTCATCTTCTAAAACATGTAATAAATCCCTCACTTTATTTACAGATCGAGAACCTAGTACAATGGGCTAGCGCTACCTCTGGAACTCACAAAAATGAACGAAAGTCGCGAACGATTTCGTCGTGAGCGAGAGAGAGAGAAAAACACATACACGTCTCCTCGTCTCGCACTGCGTCGTGTGTTGTTACTGGCTGAAGGCAGACAGTTTCGTGAGGCGGCCGCCATTTTATCTCGACTGGGTCCCGGTGTACTACAAAGCGTGGCGTCCGAACTGCCGATAGACTTGCTGGTGGAGGCGCTGCCACATTCAGCACACCTCATTGAGACACTATTGAACAGGTGAGTGTTATTTTAATAATATTTTTGATACATGCAGAGAAAACCTGGCCAAGGCACAAAAGACAAAAACATTTGCCATTTCGTAACTTATGTGCGGCATTTTCAGAAATAAAATTATAACAAATTCCATAAATTCATATTACTTGAAATAAACACAATATGTGAAGGTTGTTTCAATGTAGTAATTTACTTAAACTGACAGAAAAATAGAGTGTCATCCGAATTTCTAGAGAAACCTCCATTATGACACATAATGGAGGTTTCTAGCCTACAGCCATTATGACAGTATGATATAAAATCAATCACCACCAAGATCGCCTTTGAAAACTACAAGAGTACTACAAGAGACTACACGACAAGAGACTTGCGGAAAAGTTCAATAGTAATTAAATAGTTATAATCAAGTCTTAGTTTACAATTTACGGTAATGTGTTAATTGATGATTGTCTATCTAAGATATTAAATAAGCAGTATAGGCCATCAAACCCAATACCAAAAGGAAGGATAGAAGGTACCAGAATGAATCATTGATTTATTAGAATAGTTACCGTGACGGTACGTTTCCGTGTCCGTTATCTTTCGTCGGTTTCGCTCGAGAGCCATCCGCAGTGAACTGAGCGGAGAATTTAGTGTGGGGGATTCGTTTAGACGCTGATTAGTGATTCTATTATAAAGATATTATGTACACGTTGTCCCATAAGCAAGTAAAACTTTTTATTTACAATGATTGTTTAGTTTCCTAGAGAGAGGTCTCAGGTAGGCATTTAGTTTAGCGCCAATTAATTATTTAAACATTGCTAATTCTGGGATTATTTACGCAAAGTATGTTTACAGTGTTAAGCACTAGTAATTTGATAAAATCGAGTAACTTTATAATGGCTGACCCTCACGCTGCTTCGCCGATGTGGTTCTGATTTAACCTAATCGCGGCACCATCTATGGGAACCAATTGTGAATATAAACCATCTAGGGACCCACTAAAACAAAAAATATCATCAATGTGATTTTAAATTCATTCATAGCTTTGACTTATAGTGACGAAATTATTGTGAGATTTAATCGAGAATACTTGGTAGCTCTGTAATATTATTTTGGATAACTTCAACATTAGGTGTTTTTTTTTAAATAGCGGTAGCAATAATGGGTTACTTATTGGTAAGCTATTACCCGTTAACATCTGCAACACAAGAGGTCGTAATACTTTGGCGACGTATTCTCTGGTACTTCCCCGGTCGAGCAAGGCAATTTAAGAGCTTGTAGTCCATTGCTGACAATAGCTTGACTATACCAAGTAAAATATTGTTGATAGCTTCTACAAATAATTTAGTTGCTTGAAACCTAATTTCAAACAATTTTTACTTACCTACAATTTATTTATATTATTTTTATTAATTAGGGTTACTCGTCCTGCCCATGTATATCAATAATTTAAACATAAAAAAATAATTATCTAAATAGACTTCATCTGTTTTGTTTAAAAATTAATAAGCCTAATTTGTCAGCTAATTAATTCAAGTATATTTAGCACGATCATGTTGGACTAAAATTCCACAATTTCTAAATTCCTTGTGTCAGATAGATTATGTTTCAATTTAGCTTACCTACTGTCGTTTATCTTAGATTACTAACATGCATGTACCACAAACAAAGGAAACACTACTTTATAACAACAAAATAAAGTTTAAATCCAAAAATATTTCACACGTCAATAAAAGAGTTGAAATTACTCATTGAAAAATAGTCCTTATGTCCTACAATTAAGGTTGAAGGATGACACATGAGTTAATTTACGGGATTTTTAACGAAAGTGCCTGGCGACCGGTTCCCTTGGTATTCGGTCTTCAATCTACTTTCACATGATTTATGCCGATTATGACCTTCAAACGAGAGGATTGGGGAAACCTGTAGTGTATCTGAGAAAGTCCTTAGGACAGGTTCAGCCTGGAGAATGTACCTATTGAAAAGAATATTAATAAGGAATACCAAACAATAAATTATATTGATCACTACAAATGGGTCATCTTGTATAAGTTTACAAAAATAATTAGTTTAAATTATAAAGTCGTAAGTGGCGCATTATAGACCCGCTTTGCTAGCACGTGGGTGTGGGTTCGAACCTGGCATGTGACGTTTTCAATGTCATATAGTTAGTTCTCTCTAAGACACCACTTGTACCTGGACTTAATAGTGCACCTAGCGTGGTGATTAATGTTCGATCCTTCTTTGTATTAGAAGAGGCCTTTGCCCTACAGTGGGACAGTTACTAGCTAGTTTATTTATTTATATTAAATTATAATGCAAATCCTTAACTGCTGGCCTCCTAGAGAAGCTATGGAGTTTCTCTAGGAACTTCATACAGCGAGCCATGGAGAGAGCTATGCTCGGAGTTTCTTTGCGCGATAAAATCCAGAACGAGGAAATTGCCGAGGAACTAAGGTCACCGACATAGCTCTCAGAATATGCAAGCTGAAGTGGCAATGGGCTGGCCACATCGCTCGAAGAACCGATAACCGCTGGGGAAGAGAGGTACCACGAACCGGAAGACGCAGCGTTGGTAGGCCTCCCACCAGGTGGACATTGTCAAGGTTGCGGGTAACCGGTGGATATAAACAGCAAGCTGTCGCTCATTGTGGCGTTCTATGGGGGAGGCCTTTGTTCAACTGTTGAACTGGCTCTAAGATAGAATAACAAAGAAGTCGTCATTATATTATGATTTGATTATCAAACATTATGCTCACAACATCATCTACCGTTGCATTGTACTGATTAATAAACACGTTGCATAATATTAAGCGAAATGATTCAGCATGCCAGAGGTTAGTATTATGACTGCACGTCTGAATCACAAAAGCTATGTGTGAATTCGTATGAGGCTTTTAATGTTTTGTTTAGTTATAATAGAAGTGAAGTGTTTGAAAGAGTTGTTATTTTTATATTCTAAATATTTACTCGAAATAGAAAATATATTTTATTTTTTGCATAAATAGCAATTTAATTTGCAATAAAGTGCAAAATCTTTTTTTTTTAACCTAACATAGTCTCACGCCTGTATTCGCTAATGGGGGTAGGCAGAGGTGTATGCACTATGCAGTTCCCACGTTTCGCTGGCTAAAAGTCCCATGTAATAGGGGGCGAGCCTATTACCATTAACCAGTTACAATTACAGACTCCGTACTGCTACTGAGAATTTCCTTATGGAAAAACACAATAACATTTTGCCCGACCGGGGATCAAACCCAGGATTTCGTGCTCAGCAGTCGCGCTTGCGACCACTAGACCAACGAGACAGTCTTCATCTCATTTCTCTCAGTCATTCTTTTTTATTATGCTTACACAACATTACCTCATGTTGACTCGTATTGTGGTCTATGGTGGTGCACACCTGCCTTTAAGATGTCTATTCTCTCTGAATATGAAGTTCCTTAAATTCTTCTGGTAGCAACAACTTGACTTATAAAGGTCAGTTCATAATATTTATCAGAAATGAGGAAAAATGTCAAAATCTTTTCTGTCTAACAGAAATATAAATAACTTTAATGTCGGTCAACTTTATTCTTTAATTTTTTATTTAAATTTTACAGTTAACTTTTGAATTTTATTTCTGCCTTTATGAAATGATTTCAGATTTCAATAGATTTGACAAAAATCACAATGACAATGAATGAATGATAATAATAAAAAATCTGAAAAACTAAACACGAAGAAGGCATTCTTTAAATGCAACATTTTTGTAGAAATTTATGTACAGTCAACCACACATCAGTGGTAACAATTTGACATTGACAGCACCCTTATTACGTAGCAGTAAAGGCTATTTTTGTAGTTCAGTGTCACTACTGTCATGCGGTTGCTGTACAAGGAGTCAAAATCAAAATCAAAATATTTTTATTCATGTAGACCATTTTAGGCACTCATGAATAGTCATAAATTTAATATTATTATAAGAGTGACTCTAGTTGCCAGTTCCAAGGGCAAGAGTATCAACTCCTTGTACATAAATTTCTACAAAAATGTTGTATTGAATGTAGAAGAGAATTTCTATAACACGGGCGGGGTTACGAATAGCTTCTCGGCCGAGCGGCTGGTGGCTTTAACCAGTAGGTCTCGGGTTTAAATCCTAGTCATAATCAATAATTTTCCTTTCGACAAAAATGTTCGCATCGCATGCTTAATATAAAAAATGTACATTGTAAGGCATTCTATATTACAACCATATAGTATAAAATAAAAATAAAAATATAGCCTTCAAAATAGTTTCACTTTCAAACACTAATGCCGATCAGTTTAATGTCAGTCATGCTTGATCGCACACGTCAGTTCTGCATGACCGTTTGATGAATATGTAGTATTTAATTGGCGTGTGAGTTCGATAGTCACTGTCGAATGTTTTTATACATACGACATTATTACGTGAGGATTTGCGTCGTGTAATCCCTTTTTCTGTAGCCTTCCATTTTGGATTATGTTTGGTTGGTTTATTGTAACTAAAAATATGGTTTATAGGTATATGGTGTATGGTCCAGCGGCTGATCTATATCGTCGGATTACTTTACATTACTTTTAGATAGAGCTGGAATAGAGAGACACTTATAAGGACTTACAAAAAACAAAACAAAATTAAAATATAAAATGGAATCAGGCTATTCTTTGCGAACATATCCATGATATTTAAAATTATGGAAAACAATACGTAGGGTTTATTACGCTTATTATTATATATTATAACTATTAGCATATCTGTTTTCCATAATTCTAGAGAAAGGGTTAAAGGTTATAGAGACGTCAAAATCCCTGAAATTTGCTAACGTTATTGGCCTCCAACTAAACTAATTAAAACCAAATCGACGACCATAAATTAAAGAATCATAAGAACACCAATAACTTAATCAAAAACAAAATGATCAGTTATTAAACTATATTAATACTAATATCAATATATATACATAACACAAAACCATCGTTGCCGCCTCCAAGTCTACCATAGCATCGTGATCGTTTAATATTCGTAACGTATAATTACATGTTTGGGTCTGGTTTGTGGGTGAAAGTGCAGTGGAACCAGTTCCCCCAAGTTTTGGAGGTGCAGTGAAATTTATGTACCTACCTGTAAAGCTTAAAAACCGATGTTGTAATGCCTGATATGGGCAAAATAAATCAGTGTCGCCGGCAACATTCTTTAGACCGTATTGAAGCTAAATATTCAACTTGAATATAAAATTGCCACTTCAATAAAGCCATATTGTTCAAAATTACTAACAAAGTTACCTATCAAAGTTAGCGCACGATTTCCTATTAATCTAAACCACTAGCTGGTACACAAATAAAATCATCTAAAGACGAGAGGTATGGCGATGGGCCACCGCTAAGTGGTGAACATTCCACTCATAACCACGAAACAAGTAAACGAAATAGGTGAGAGTAGGAGTGGAACTCCCTGCTGAAATCTGATTTTCCGTCAAGTTCCTGTCGTTCAAGTCTAGAATGAATTTACTTCTAGAAAAGTGTGCACCACCGTCGACCACATCATGATCAGCATTGGATGAGATAAACATCAAACACGAGCCTATCAAAAAAACATTCAAGGAAATGTAGGCATAATGTAATTTAAAAAATGATTATTATAATCGTAACCATACTTCCACGTAATACTACACTCACACGCAACATCTCGGACTTAAAGATGTGTTCTGAAGCGTGAACTGATTACTTCTCATTTTGTAATCAAAGTTTTTTATTTCGGTTTTTTTTTAAGTGACTTGGCCCGCAGTCAATGCAATTCTGTACAATCACATTTATAAATGAAAGTCTAACATGCCTTTCGTTAGCATCATTCTTAAGGCTATAAGCTTTAGTGACATTTAATATCAGTCAAAATTGCTGCGCAAGTAGACCCTTGGGCGACAAACAATATTATAGTAACGTTATAGTGTTAGGAAGCGCATGAAAGCGTGGAAGCAGTACAGTGATAGTGTATGTTGATTGGCTAGTTAGAGGACTGGCCGCGAACCTTGGGCACGCAACTTTAATAGTGAAATTAGTTTGCCGTCCTCTCGACGATGAGAAGGAGCTATACTTGAGTACTTTAATATATCTGGCGTATATTATATTGTATTTGTTGAAATTGGCCGCTGTAACGAAATTCGGATAGGATGATATAATTAATAAAGTGCACTGATAGTCTTGCAGTACTGACAGTGGAACTGACACTTTTAGTTGAATTATGCTAGAGACAGGACTAGAGTAGGAATTTGTGAAAAAGAATTCATTTAACGTAGCACTAACAACTAACTAAGAAACTAATCAGAAGAAGAAATTAAAAGATTTTAGAGTTACGAAAGATAAACTGTTTGTAAACATTTTTATTTAATTGCAACAGTTACGCCATAATGACTACACTCTATCTCATCATTACATACACAGTGATGCTACTGATAGTATTATGAATAAAGACAGCAAAACATGACGAGTGCAACTGCTGAGTGAATATTTATGATGACGTAAAGATTGTATGTCATTGACTTTAGTTTCACTAACAGTTAAAACTAAAAGCCACTTACTATGGTACAACCATATTATATTCACGCTATTTACGATAAGCGCGGAGTGTAAATAGTATTTGAAGTTATTAGAATTTCTAGTTTTAGTAATTCGGCTTAGTCATGATGGTCTCCAGTTTGGTTCACGTGCGCCTCCTGCGTCTTTACAGTTGCGCCATCCATTTCCATGGAACTTATATTAATGGCGGCAGAATCAGCTGAGACCGTCAATATGCGTTATACAATAGCCTTTATTGTGGTTACTAAATGGAGATTTGATAAATTCCACCATTTATATGACGAAGTTGGGTTACCTACTCAAGTACTCAGTACGATAACAAAATCTTAAATCTTTCCCACCATCTCGCTAAACTTTTCAATTTCCAACAATAGATTCAAGCGAATCTCAAGCATCTAACCATTCTCAAGTACTGAACGAACGGTTCACTCTAAACAAACAATAGGATTTAATCTAAAATCGAAGAAAAGTAAATAAAAACTAGTCAAGTCTAACTAGAAACACTCTAACGATAATTGTATTCTCATTGTTGATTCATGGTATACATTATGTGAGAATAAGAACGTGTTTAGCTGCATCTAGACCGCCGTTGTGTTCAGTTATGTTCTCATTTGGAATATGATCTTTATGGTCATTGGTTATGGATTTTACTGGAACTTTAATAATGATGGTGTTTGTTGACAAGTTTGTCATAGTGATCATAGCATCTCGTGTTACTACCGCTATGAAGATTGTGGTAGCTACAGTTAGTATCATTGAGGTGTCTGTATTAGGAACTTGGTCACAGAGAACACATGTCGATACCTATGCTAATTATTATTCATGCTAATTATTTTCTTTTACTTTTCTTATGGCTGGTGAAGAATCTTGTCCGAGCACAAGCTTTACAAAAGTTTAGGTTTTAGTATCAACCATTATTCTTTCAGCTATTATTCTGCCAGTACTTTTAAAGTTGGGAGATTTGTATGCTTTTTTCTTTCTTTATCGTATAGTTGATGAACAACCTGGTGTCAAAGTTTAAGCCACCCGTAGGTCTCTGACGTGGAAAACACCACTGGAGAAACTCTTTGCTGGTGCTGGTTTCCTTACAATGTATTTCTTCATTGTTTTAGCAAGTTATATTAATTTCTAAAACGCATATAAATCCAAAAATTGAGCCTAAGTTTCCAACCTACGAGCTTTGACTTGGCAGTCCAAAGATCATACTACAATGCTATCACTGATTGTGTTAAGATGTTAAGAGCTAGTAATCATCTATTTTTAAAGACGTTGTACAGGTACACATTTGAGATTATCCCTAAAGAACTCCAACCGAGAGAAGGGAAGAGTATGGATAACATTGAAAAATTAACTCTTTTACCAAATATATAAAGTGCCAAATTCTGAGACTGAAATCAGAAATCTATTTCAAAGCGTTTGATAAGTGCTTTTAGAATGAACGCGACTCGGTTCTGAACGAATTAAAACTAAATAAGTTGGATATAGGTTTAATTCAAACAGTCTTATCAAAGCCGAGATCAGAGGCAGCTAAAAAATTATGTCGTTTGGTAATGATCGTTCAGTAGTGATTAGTCTTAAATTAAGTAATTAATTATAATGAATCTTGTTGTATTAGTTAAGAGTTAATTCTGTTATAAGGTACGATGGGGTTGACATATCTATCAGATAAAAGCCCCTAAACATAAATAAAGATTAAAAAAAAAAAAAAAGTGCTTTTAGTCTAAATAGACTGAAGGAAGATTTTAAGGAACAACTTAGAATATGGGTGAACACGTCACTTATTGACGAAAAACATACTGAATGCTTACTTTTCAACATCAATGTTTATGTAACACGTTTTTCATATATTATGATGACCTAATGTCTTTTTCAAAAGGAAGCAAATAAAATTCGAGGCCATTAAAGTTAGTGATGCGTTCGTCCTTGCAACATTCAGTGGTAGGTATGCAATATTATAACAAATATGTAGCAATTAAGATGTTAGGAATGGGAGCAACCATTACAATGTTATTAGGAATTTTAATGATATGAAGTAGTTGATTCGCCATCTTTAATTAAAGGATGCCCTTAATGAGTTTTTTTGTAATTGTGATGTAAGACAGGAAAATTGTGCTTATCAGGGACTTGCTTAACTGATTTGCAGTGAAATTAGCTTTCTGTAATAAACTAATTTCTTGTTACTCAAGGCTTAGGGGTTAATTGACGCTAAGGATGGTTTAAGCTCTTTCTTCAGATTGTTCATCAACCTTTCAATCATGATCATGTGGGGATCTTGTTCTCCTCGGAAGATTTGAAGGAACATTTTTTTGGCTAAACTGTTTTCCACCGCGGTGATCACCATCAGCGCATGGAGGGAGGTCCTGGGTCCTCTTAAGAGACCAGACCAGCTTCAGAATCTCCCTTGCGCAACGCCTGACAGGCACTTTCCCGGCAAGACCATAAAAAGGATCCGAAGCCCCGTTGTGAACGGCAGCACTAAAACAAACTGCGATGTTATTGTAACGTGTGCCTGCAATTTCATGTGTTTGTATGTCATAATATCTTTTTTATAATGTCACTAAGTGGTTACCGTAATGTATAGACGCTTGCTACACCAGTATCACTTGTTGATCCTATACGGAATTATGGAAGGGGGGATCACGAAATAAGAGGGGTACTTGTGAAGGAGAAGGGGGATTATGGAGACGGGGTTTTGGCTCCCGGCACTCTTACTGGGTGTGTGAATATTGTTATTTCATGCCGTTATTCTGTGTTCCATTACACATTTTTTTATATTTCACGCGTGCATACTCAAGTGAAATGGCAAATCAATTTAAGACCGTAGCCCATATTTAACTTCCAACAAATAATATACTAAGTGAGTTGCATTGCAATTACAAAATGACAATTGTGATTCATAATTATGTAGAAGTACGGGCTGAAATTGTTTTAAAACTGTTTCCAGATTCCATCAATGATGTAACAGCTTAGCATTCTGCTGTAAAATGAGGTTTCGTCTTTATTGGTAATGGATTAAAGATGCAACAGTATCTATTTAATAACAAGATCGCACACTAATGATGTCCTCACCGGCCCTTACCGATTAGTTGTACTGAAAAGAGACGTAGACAGTAAATCAATTTTAGGACCTGTCTTACCAAATCACGAAATGTCATAGAGGACTTAGTAATATTAAAGATTAGAATTGGTCGGTGACCTAGCGGGCCCGTTCCTTACGCCCGTTATAAGATGAGTTCAGTCTATTGTATTTTACAATCGCACAAAAATGGGAGACGGCGTGCGCTACTGAGAAATGAGAGAGGCGTTTTGTCTCTCACTTCGTAACAGAACAGCATGCCGTATCCCTCTGCTATGAGTCTGCACTATGTTAAACCTTTACGTCGTCGACTATTGTTTAAATTTTGTGCATCATCACTGTTAAAGGCGCACCAAAATAGCGAACGTCACAAGATGCGATGACATAAACATCTATAGTGTCATCCTGCTCAGATAATTTGTGTGCCTTGTGGCGTGCAGACGTGCAGAGCTAGGAAAAAAAATGGCAGTCGACGATGTCGACTTTAACATATATTTGTTTATCGATGAATTGGAAAAGACGTCAGCTACTTGGGATTCAAGTTCAAAAGCTTACTCCAATAAAGTATACGAGTAATATAAATTTTAAAAATTTTAACTGTTTTCTCTCTTGAAATCGGATTATCCTGTATTTTCGTTGTCTTCTTAATTTTTAGCCTCCTTGGTTTCTTCTATTCTCTAAAATTGTAATTGCCAAACTGCTGAGATTCTATTAAAATGTAATTTTGTATAAAACCTTAAATAACATATTCTAATTTTAAAATTTATTCCACAGGTTAATATCTCTAGAAGTGGCTCCCCGTCCGGACGTACAATGTGAGACCATAGCATGGCGTCTAGTAGGTCTGCTCGGGGCAGACCAGGGGAATGGTTTGAGAGCTAGAACAGCACGTTTGGCATCTACCATTGTCCATTATTCACCAGACTGCAGAGACGCCATTGATACCAGGAGGCGGCAGTTAGATACTGCAGTTCAGGGTAAGATAATACTTTAATTTATTTATAAATCTATTTTTGCATCATCAGTTATTAAGGACTTCGCGTCAAATTTCAACCTTTTGAATTTGATGGATCTAATATGTGAGGCTCAACGCCTCATTTTAGAACTAAATTACTATATTATCTGAAACGTCTAAGCTATCTTAAAACTCTTTAAAGTCATGTAAAGACGTGTTGTGTTCTTCGGAAAATTTCATTGAACCTTTAAAAATTATAAAAGGTATAAAAAACATGAAAACATGAGTGATGTAATGTTATGTTGTGACAGAAAATATTACGAAAGCCGAAATTGTCATGATATCTAAGAATGAAATGAAGAATAAATTTAAATAACAAACAATGCCCAAATAATAGAACAACAAAACAATTTTTTTTATATATTTAAAAACGTATTGTATATGTAATTTAATTGAATAAATGATAAACAATAGAAACATCTATTATCAATCTAATAATAGACAAAGCATGAAAGATCAATCATAATATTGACGTCATGCATTATTATCTTATTTATAATCATTGAGGATGCTTAAAGGTCGATCTGAATGCAGTTTGTCAGATCGATTACAAACGCCGAGTGAGTGGGACTCACGTCCTGGAAGTTCCGCCTCAATATAACTTTATACAACGTCCAAGTAATGGGTAAGTGGTGGGTTGTATATAGCTTTAGTATCTAGTTCGTGCCTTAGTGTCTTCATGTGTCTATATGGTGTTGAAACATGGACTTTAAGAAAATGGCAGCAAATGGATTGATGCCTTTGAGATGTGGTGTTGTTGATTTGATATTGCGAATACTACGTACCAGTCGTCCAATGTACGAGTATCAATTCCACCTGCCTCAAAAGGATACTTGAGTATTTTGGACACGTTACCAGAGCCATTGACTTCAAGGATCTCCATCCATTTTTTTTGAAGATCGGTCTTTTGAGTTCTGATGAAAGGCATAGATCGCGTTCCAGGCCAGTGAATATATAGAAGTTGTTCACACCGATAACGCCTGGAAGAGTGATGGATCTTGGAAGTTTGATGAAGAATCTGTCAAAGGACCTGTTCCAATCGCCCTCAAAAGGAAGCTTATGGACATGTCCATTCTTCCCATCCTCATTGAAGTTATTAATGAAGTCAAAAGTCCGCCCTCGGAGTCTGCCAGAGCACAGACCACAAATGAAATAATTTGTGAACATCGTGAATACCTACAAGATGGACAACAAAGTGATTCTACAAGATATCGGTTTCTTATTTGATGTTGGAGAATTCTAAAAACTGGAAAACAAGATGCCAGATAAGCCACATCCAGCGGATGCCATAATTTGGTGCAAAGAGGAAATCTTACAGTAATTACGTTTATTTCCTTTGCTTATAGATGGTGTATCATATCAGTGACTTTTAGTGCGGAACTTTTAAGCGTTTAACTCTTGTGCGTGGGTCTGTGCAGGTACTTACAACTAAAACAGGTGATTATGTTGCGTCCGATTCGTTGTTTCTGCTATATAATGTGCTTCTAAATTATCTGCCACGGTTGCAATGGGAGAAAGTATTGCGTATATAGATTACAATATACTGAAGAAATTCCGTACCCCGGAACAGTAAAAAAAAATTGGAGCAAGGAGCAGAATTAGACCAACGCAATAAAACGCAGGCAAAAGAAAAAAAAATATGACGTTAGATAAAAAAAATTACTTCACTATTGTAAATAACCAATATTATCTCCCATTGCAGCCGTGGCAGATAATTTAGAAGCACCTTATATAGCTGATCAAGCTAATTTGAGAGCCACAGATGCAATAATACGATATGATATGGTAAATATACGTCTATGACAGCGAAGGTGTTTTCAGTTAACATTGTGATAGTTCCTCTTTGCTCTGAGATAACAGGAAAAACCATTAATGGTTAAGTCATCCTGTAAAATCATATGCCATTGCTAAAGTTTATCTACAGTTTGATACCAGGTGAATATTCCCATACTGGAACTTGACAAGTTCAACCAAATTGGTATCATTAATATAGCCAAACGGTATCCTACGGAGGGGAGATTGAGATAGGGTAGATAGATTGGAAGGTCCTGATCTGGTTTTTGCTATCAATCAATCTATTATAAGTCTTTATTATGGATCATAAGTAGGAACAGAATATACATAGATACGAATACTGTTAAATATTTCACACAGATATTTTGTGGAAGGATGAACTGGCCCATTCATAAATGGTTCTACTACTCAGGATACTGTTTTGCAGGTGGTCTATTAGATTTCTAACATAATTTTTGTCCACAGGTCTTGGTACGCATGGTCTGACAGCTGATGCGACAGGCTCGTTGATCTCGCTGCACGTCGCCATGAAGAACGAGCTGCAGCGACACGTTGATGTGTATAAACAAGCGCTGCACAAGCTGGAAGAGCTGGTAAGATATAGAGCTTCTTTTTATTTTTATTTGAGCAAGGACTAAATATGATTTTTTAGTGAAAAGTCAGAGTTGTGTATCGTGGGTTCCACTAAAACCACTAACTTATCAGTCTAAATTTCTTCATGTTTTATTACAAGTCCAGTAAGATAAACGCATTTACTGACGTAATTAGTATTTACCTAATCCATTTCTATGTCTTTCAGTCACCAGTCACGGTAACTCAAGACCCAGCAGCTTCATCCCACCAACGTCTCCTAGCACTTTGCCATGCGGACGTGGAAAGGCGGCTGATTGACAATAAATCCCTCCTCACGATTGTGGACAAGCCAGCCCTGAGGCAGCTGCCGACCCTCGTGTCCGCGCTAGCAGCCAGGGTTGAGAGCGATAAGGCGGTGCTAGCTTGCATCGGACAGATTAAACGGAGCGATCCAACGTTAGATTTGAGCGATTCAAGGTAAGATTAATTATTGATTTTATTGAGGATGTAATTTTGATCCAAATGTGCTGTTGCTGAGAATGAGATCATGTCTGATTCTCAGGTCAGACAGTTTTGAGCCTTTTCTATCGAGAAATTCGTTGCTCGGAAGTATAAAATAGTATCATTCTCACTATTCGTTTCATCAATCCATCGCTCGCCAACTCGCCACGCTATCTAGTGAGCTAGCGTGGCGGGTTGGCGATTTCAGACTTATCAAGTCCAGGTTTCCTTTAGATGTTTTCTGACCTCTGATGATGATCTGAATCTGAATGATGAGTTTAATGACCTCTTTAAAGGATGCTGGTGTTTTACAAATAACCCTGTATATTAAATATTAAATACAATAGATAAAGAAAATAATGGCCATAGTCAACAGCAATCCTTGCAAATGGTAATAGACACGTTTTTCTTTCTTTATTTTCTTTATCCTATGATTGATGAACAACCTATAATAGTAACCTATAATAATGGTGATCATTCTTTTCCAATACGCACATGAATTCCTACTATCTTTGACTTGGCATTCCAACGGTCATACATGGCTATAGATAATATCAATGCATGCATAGACTCGCATACAATAGACATGTTGATGCATCTAAACAGTACCTTGATGATCAGATGATCACATAAACTTAGTCTGTAACAGGTTTTTGACAAATAATACACGAAAACTTCACGGAATCCTAACGAAGAGTCGATTCGGATAGTAATTTGCTTTAGAAAGTAGTCGATGGATCGTATATCTTATGATATCAAATTTATAAGAGGCCATGTTGATTTATTAGCTAATTATATAGCTTTCTTTTAAGTTAATTGGTTGTGTCATCTGTTTATTATGTTACGTGAAGGAAGGAAATAGATTAATTTATATTTTTAAACATTTATGTCTTGCAATTGCTTTGAAAATGTTTCTTTGCTTAACACAAACTAGAATATAGTTTATGTTTCTGTCAGATAATGTAATAGTCAGTTCATATTGGTACGTCACGCGACGCGGGCGCCATTTTTAAGATGCCATGCCCCTTTGTTTTTATTTGTCCATTAAAAAAAAACGATTTAGCTGTTTTAGACATACAAACCGAAAGATTATAATATAGTGTAGATTCAAAGCAACGTTAACAAGACGGTTACATCGATTGTGTAATGCTTTGGAGATTATATTCAATTAAGATTGTACCTACGATAATATAGGTATATATTTTTTTATGTAAAAAATAAACGACATGAAAAAAATATTAAAATCTGTCGCTAAATGCCAAAGTTTAAGCTTTCTAAAATTCTGGAGGGAATTATTCCTATCTATCCTCTTTCCGCAAAATACGATAATATGTAAGTATGTAGTTCTTTGACTTCGACCTTTGAAGACGTCATGTGTTCAAAGTGTCGTCTCTGTCTAACGAAAAATGTTCAAACCCGTTCTTCTTCTTCTTGCGTGTTTTGTTTACTTTTTCTCACTACGTTCCCATAGTATTCCGTCACTATGGCGTCGCTCGTCTGTAGCCTCTACTTAATCCTCCCTTGTACAGGTCCCTTAAACCGACTCTCTGCAATCACGTTCTGTTCTGTTCAAACACCTTTAACTTATATAAATATTTTTTTTACCGATTCTTTTATTTTTTGCAAATATTTAGATTATTTTTTCAACATCCCCATTATAATAACATAAACTTAATTATATTTACTATAAATCATTTTGATTAAGAAAGATAAAGCAATATATATTTCAAATTAATCATAAATTACCTTTTATATATATAATAAAGTAATTTATTGTATCCAGTAATTTGGAATCTTACGGATGTAGTTAAAATATCCTTCCATTGATTGTCAAGATAACATCAAAATTAATTATGCAGCCATAAAAAAGTTTATTTGTATGTAAACGATATAATTAATTAAACCTTAAATTATTGTGGTAATTGAGGAAACTTTTTTATTACTTGAAAATAATTAAATTGCTGTCGGTATAATTATTGTTATACATATTAAATCTTATGTATGAAAATATGAAACAATGTATGAAACAGATATTTCTTTTTTGCGGTTTCACGGTTTGTCCCATAGTAAAAGTTGTTCATAATGATGAGTTCAATGACCTATATTAAGGATACTCATGATTTTAATTTTATCCTGTATATGTAAAGGTATAAATAACATTTTAAACCCACGATATAAAAAAACCTTTAGATATTTTTTTTAGCTAACACTCGAACAAGTCATCTTACAAATAAAAGAACATAATGAAAATCGGTTCATCTATTTAGGAGCTATAATGCTACACACTATACTGATACACACGTTCAACTTATAAGTTATAACAGATTTTTTCGCTGCAATACAATCGCTTTTACTCTTCTCTACTCGGTGGTTTAGTTGGTAAAGCGATGGCACGGCACGCCAGGGATCGCGGGTTCAAGTCCCTTGTCAGTTGTTTTTGCGAGTTTCTTATTTTTTTTATTTTATTTATAGACTCACGCCTGTATTCCCCAGGGGGTAGGCAGAGGTGTGCAGTACACCCACGTTTCGCCGGCTATGTTATAAGTCCCATGTAATAGAGGGGGCGAGCCTACCATTAACCGGGCACAATTCCAGACTCCGTGCTGCTACTGAAAATTTCCTAATGGACCCAATCACTTTGCCCGACCCGGGGATCGAACCCAGCTATGCTTAGATCTTTAAAACTACGCAACGGATTTTGATGCGATTTTTTTAAATAGATAGAGTCATTCAAGAGGAAGGTTTATATTTATAATACATGCATATTAGCGTAACCATGCGAAGCCGGGGCGGGTCGCTAGTAATAATATCATTTAAAAAGCAAGGGTTGTTGATGGCGCTGTATTTACTAGCCTCTGCTTACAAAACAGACGATTTCTTTTACTATGTCTAATATTAAATTGTCTAGTTGTCTAAAATTTCACTTTTACGATCAACCTTTAATTAAAACGGTGATGAAACTTTACGAGAATCGTATTACAATTTGTCCGTGAGAATATCGAATTCAAAACAATATAACATAACAGCTATGAATGTATAACGATCACGCTGTATTTTGAAAATAACAGTTGTGAATTTTCACGTATTTTAGATCCGCGTGATTGTGATTTTATGCAATGCTTGTATTGTTTGAATCGTTGTTTTAGCGAATTATGTTGGTAAGGAAGTGGTATTAGAGGGTACCTTGATTCATATCGAAATGTGTTCTGACGTTTAGAAATGGCTACAATTTACCAAGTATTGCCTTAAGTTACCGAATTGGCAATTGCCGACGATATACATAGTTGACGCAGCGGTTAAGCAATCGCCTTCTGTGATTGGTATCGCGGGTTTGATTTCCGCATGAGATAAATATTTTTGTGATCCATAGATATTTCATCTGCTACAGCGATCGCCAACCCGCTTGCCCAGCGTGGCAATTATGGGCAAATACCTCCAATAAGCGCACAAAAGTGGCGCGCATTGGGAGAGACCTATGTTCAGCAGTGGACTAATACAGGCTGATGATGATGAAGTACAAACCTTTGTTAGTCTTCTTTGCTTTGGTAGTTTAGATAGTTTATTCCTGACCAGAAAATAAGGTTAATCATTATGTAAACAAAAGGTACAAATACGCAAATACTAAGATCAGGACAGAATATTATAATAGACAACGTAATTTCTTTTTTTCTGCATTTGCTACACGTCATAAACAACTAAGCAAATTGTGTGAATTGCAGATATCACATACACATGATTACCAGGCTTTGTAAGTAGTTCCCATACACAGTCCATTTAATAACAATCATACATAATTACACGTTCATGCGTTATAATGAGCACTTAATACGTATCATATCAAAGTAGCTGTTACAATTCACTGTTATTAATGCTATTATTTTAAATGCAACGCTTTGAAATTGCTACTTTCCTACACACATTAACAAATCAAGACAAATTGATTTTTAATTCTAAAGAAATAGGGTATGATTTTCTTTGGACTGATTTGGGTTGGTAATAAGTACTTGTACTCGGAAATCGAGATGAATATTTAATACCAGATATTACTTGTAAACTGTTATTATTAGCTGTTACAAAAGCTGTCAAGTGCGTGTTGGTATTCGACACGTAATTGTTTATGTTGGATATTCATGATGTTTTTCTTTGGTTAATTTTTGTTTGTGAATTACTTTCCTTGTTTTGATGGTCTAGTGGTTTGCAAGCACTGTTAGGAACGAAGACCCGAGTTCAATTTACATCAGGCAAGATAATTGGCTTATAGTTTTTCTATTTATCTCGCATGCAGTATGGAATTTTTATTTTGATTTGGAAACGTTTTGTATAAAAATCTAAATAAAAAAATATGTCAGATAAGCGGGTCAATTTTCTGTGCGGGCAAATATTTGTGGGACTGACAGGTATTTGTTCCGGTCTAGGTATGAATTGTGTATCTGCCTGTAACCTGTGATACAGGCTACGTTAAAAAAATTTTAGGCCTATTAAAAAATGTGATATTAAGTTGGTAAGATAAAAAAAACATATCGAATTGAAGACCACCTTTTTTTTATCGGTTAAAAAGGCGTAGGTTGATTGTGACAGTAATATAGAATTCTATTACATTTTTTCGAGTCGTCCCGTATGTCCTTGGTTAGGTAATTTTTAATTAGTATTTTCTCTACTGAACCCTAAAAATATGATTTAACAATGATATAACAGAGAAAGTTGTCTTTCAGGTAGCGTGTGACAAGTGATGTAACACCTTTTATTTATGGACGAATTATTTTGTATGTTTAGTCACTCGGAGAAATCTTTCTAGAAAACGCAAATCATTGATGCTTTTAGTTAAACTTATCTATTATGTTATAATAACTGGTTATAGTGAATATTTTATCATTATTATCGGCCATTATAATTCCGTGGCAAAAGCCTAAATATTTTTTAACACACTCGTCACGGAAAACTTGCGCAAGTTTAGACTTGCACAAGTACCTACCTATATCGTGTTTAGACTTGCACAAGTACCTACCTATTCGTGTTTAGACTACCTACCTATATTGTAACGTATGTGACCAGTAACCAGACAATATGGTGAATAGAATGCCTAGGATGCTTGTTCAAGTTAAATAAAATGTCTTATCTGTCCAGAGGGATAGCAGGATAGTAAAGCAGAGTGTCTTCTAGGTTTTTTTATGATGCCCAAGCATTGAATGATAGCCCATTATTTTTCTTCGTGGTCTCTTAGATAAGTCTTCTTTTTCTTAGATAAGTCTTGCGCAAGTTTAGACTTGCACAAGTTTATAGTAAATTGTGTCCTGAAACTTCGTCAAATAGTCTCAACATATAACTGCATACTTGCGTGATTCTTAATTATCAATTTTTCTAATATTCTAAAATGCGGGATGATTTTTGGTCTTATCCTTTTTTACGCAGTAACGGAGCAACCGATCGATGTCAATTTATGCATAGGAATACAGATAGTTTATCTGCCGGATAGTGATATAGAGTACTTAGCTTTTCAAACTTCTTGAAAAACCCCTATCTCTATCTATGGCAATAGACACACCCACGAAACTTATACGAAATATTTGTGTAAAATACACCTGCCTACCCCACTGAGGAACGGCTCAATTTTGTTAAGAATACATGTATCTTAGTTCTTGCTTTACCCCAGTTTGCCAGACCCGGGCACCAAAGGTGGGACAACAGTGAGAAGAAGAAGAAGAATGCCTATAGCCCAGTGTGAATTGGATGAGGGGTGAGTCTATTGCCGAACAATGGGCACTATTAAGCATGATTATTTCTTAAAAACTGGTGATTGTATCTACCTTGTGGTATCCTCACCACAAGTAACCACTCTACTACCGACTAAGATCAGACTTCCTTTGTATGGAGCGACTCTCGACTTGTATGGGGACACTCCAATTAAAAAATCTCAGAATTCATGGCACATAACACATAACATTCAAAATCATGAATCTAAGTATATTATAACAATTAATTATATAACGTCATACTATATAAATGGGAAATAAACATGAAATAAATGATAAATCTTGATATTTTTTGTGAAATTTTTACATGTTTTAGCACATGTTAGCTCATATTTTTCAAATTTCTTATTAAATATTTATATTTGATAAATCTTTAGTTTGCAAATGTGCTCTGAAGCAACAAAACGTTTGCTAAATTAATTCATATAAATAATTGTTGTTCAAGTAGACTTGTTACTGTACTAAATTAACTTGTTTATAGTATAAAGATATTAATATTTTAAGATTATTTTTTTAGCCTACAAAGCATCTTAGAGAGTTATAACTCTACCTGCTAAAATATTTTGCTTAAATAAAGATAGACCTTATATATTTGAAAGGAAATTGCCTCATAAATATTTTAGTTTGTACATATCATTTCCTCTCTAGTGAGAGTTTTCCTGCGAACGTTATTCAATGTTTTACTGCAAATATTTATGTATTGACTTGAGTTATTTACTTTCTCTTGTTAACATATAATGTTTGTGTGTACCCGAAGGAATCGGTTTGGTTAAAGAAGAACTTCAAATCAAATCAAATCATTTATTTCTTTGCAAACATGGGTAATTAATAAGTAGGTGTTGTCAAAGTTAACAATAGTTCTCCATATCTTGCCAACATTATGGGCATGCAAATTTTGTCAATAAATGTAAGTTAAAATAAATAATTCAATTTATTTAAATCAAGTATTATTAGCATTAGCATTCAGTCTTCACATTAGCATTCAACTTATGTAGTTGATTATTTTACACAGCTACTCATTCATAGTATGTCTTTTCTCTTAAGACGTTTTTGATAACTTCGTGTGATTAGACTCGCCGCAAGTTTGTTTGGGTCTGAGACTAAGTCAAAATAATTTATTTATGTAAATAACTTACGAAACTTTATAAGTCACTAAAAAATATTTAAAAGCTATTAAAATGAAGCTTGTTTCAAAATGTCGCGGCAGTGCCGCTTTGTATGCACGTGGGTGTGGGTTCTAATTTAGCATGTACCGATGTGACTTTTTCAATTTTATATTATGTACTTTCTTAGTTAATCTAAGTCACCACTGAATAACGGTGAAGGAAAACATCGTGAGAAAACCTGGACTTTTTAGTCTGAACTAGCAAAAGAACTTTGAGCTAGCCTGGTGATTAATGCTCAATCCTTCTCTTTATAAATAGAGGCCTTCGCCTTGCAGACTGGTTAATTTTATTATTATTTTTAATCAACACGAATCATTATGTTATCTAGTCGTCTAGTGTGCGCAGACGCGAGATGAAAATGCAATCTTGAACTTACAAAAGATATTGCAGATAGAAATTCTAATATAAAACCTATCAACGAACCCATAGATTGAATAGAATAAATCACACTAAAAGTATTTCCAATTACTTAAACTTTCCACTATAAAAACAGTAAAATATTAATTTAAAAATCCACCTTACCACACATTGAATAAGACTCAAACTTCTTACAACATATGTAAAGAAAAGTAAAAGATGGATTTATGGTATCTTACGTCGCATTGTTTGAATGGAAACATGGAAAGCCACCAGTTTCCACTAACTTTCCAAACCGGTTACCAATAACGAACGGTTAGATAACGTGTTTAGTTAAAAAAGCTTTTTGTTTTACATGTGATTAGGAGTTCCGTAAGGGCTTGCACAGGGAAAACCGGCTTCACTTGGCAATGTCGTAACCTGTGACGATAATAATGTCAAGTGTATGTTGATAGGCGGTAGTACTTTCCATACAAGCTTGTACATATAACATACTCTCCATACAGCATCTATAGCAAACAGTGATGGCCTTGGTTGTCTGTCCCGTGCCATGGAGACCTCCTGCCCAATTCTATTTTCCAAACACTTCAATGATGTGTATTTTGTTACTACCAGAGAAGTTAGATTAGCAGACTGCGGCTCCTGATTTCACTAATTGTCAATCAAAATCAAAATATTTTTATTCATGTCGTAAAAAGCAATAATTCGAAGACGAATCGTAATAATTCTACATAAATTAACATTTAAAAATAATCACTATTGTAAAACTGAATTCAAATTGAAATTATCTTATTCCATTTTATTTAGAAACTTAACTTTATAATTTGATAGTATAATTTAATATGGGTGTATGTGTGTAATAAATTAATGTTATAATCCTTCGCCTTGCCTGAAACGAAGAATTTTTATTTTTCATGCTACAAGAGTGACTCTAGTTGCCAGTTCCAAGGGCAACCTACCTTTCATGAAGAAGATTCTGGCAGCTTTTGCAAATATTGACATTTTTGCAGAGAAAAGAATATTACGATTAATAAATCTCTGTGTGAAAATTTGAGCAGCTATTTTGGTAGGACCTTATAAATTTATTATGTTAGAGTAGATATGAATTTGGTAAACAGAAAAAACCTTATCCTTACTTTGAACGTAATACTTTGCTTGACCGGGAAGTGACACCCGGAACCTCACAGTCAACGACCACTAAACTAACAAGGTAATTATCCTTATTTACTCACGAACAATGTAGTTAATGAGGGTTAATTATACATGTAATTAATTAGTTGGTTAATTAAACCCTTTCTATTTTCTCTGAGCAAAAGTTACAGCGTAAAGTTTGTTGCGTTTATATGCTTTTGCTTAAATAAAACATAAGGACAATTTTTTTATAATTTATTTAGTACACCAATATACCTACATATACATGTGTACATAATATACTAATAATATATTGCATTAAACATACATGTATATGTATATAGTGTACTCGTAGACATTAATCTTATGTATACCAACTCCAATACTATTGTTATCCAAAGCTATGTAAGGTCCTACATAATTTTAGCACTGGGTGGGTGCTTTTGCGTCTTATTACCCTCTATTCAAACTTAGGAATGGAATCAATCATAATATACCTATTGTTTATTTAAAAAAAATAAAACCCACCTTTTGTCAGACTACAGATCATCAGTAACAACAATCATCTTCGCTGTAGCCGCTATATATATAATAGGTATAATAGCAGTTATATTTGTTTGTCAACAGATCTACTATTTCGCGGACAAACCATATCTATTATTTAAGAAATTGAAAACCACTATCAGCGATAGCTTAAATCATTATACCCTATTATACTTCACCAAATCCGCTTGCCCAGCGTGGCGATTATGGGCAAATACCTCCAATGAGCGCACAATAATGGCGCGCATTGGGAGAGGCCTATGTTCAGCAGTGGACTAATACAGGCTGATGATGATGATGAATTTTTACTTAGGCTGAGATATAAAGACATAGAGCGTATTTTGCATGTCACGCCCCCAGTAGCTCTAACAACCCGTCAAAAGCTAGACCCTCAATCAAATTAAAATACATCTCGCTTATGAAACCGGCTCAAGACAATGGTTTCCCATCCATTTCTCTGTTGTGCAACCTTTTTACGAGATAGTAGAACTCGCTTTTGTCTATTAACTTTACGAGTTAACGTGGGAATAGTTATTATACCTAGTAATGTTAGGGTTAAACTCGAGTTATGGGAAATGGATTTGGAGAAATGACTTGTGAAAATTAATGTAAGTGGTACGGTGTCGTAATAAGTGCATGTGCTTGATATTATCTTTTTGGCATACTTTGTCATCCTCCTTGGCTTATTGTTCCAAAATTTTTTTGGTGTCGGCTTCTAATCTAACTAGATGCAGCTGAATATCAGTCAGAAGTTTCAATTCTACGGTTATAATAATTAAATAACATAGACTCACGCCCGTATTTCCCAGAAAGGGTAGGCAGATCAAAGTACTACTGTTAAACATTTTAAAAATTCAGTTATTTGTAGAATCAGTCAATTATAAAATTAGTCATTTATAGAATCAGCCAATTCTAGAATCGCTCATTCATAGAATCGGTCAGTTATAGAATTGTACATTTCAAGAATTAGTCAATTATATAGACTATGAAGTCATTTCGCAAATCGGTGATTCCTAGACTAAACTATCGTTTTCAATTCAGAATTATACAGATAACAGGACAAATCTAATATAATAAATTCAAACCTAATTGATAATAATTTATTGTATATAAATCCTGATGTTTATTTATTTATTTATAGACTCACGCTTGTATTCCCCAGAGGGGGTAGGCAGAGGTGTGCAGTACACCCACGTTTCGCTGGCTATTTTATAAGTCCCATGTAATAGGGGGCGAGCCTATTGCCATTAACCGGGCACAATTCCAGACTCCGTGCTGCTACTGAGAATTTCCTAATGGAAAAACCCAATAACACTTTTGCCCGACCCGGGGATCGAACCCAGGACCTCGTGCTCAGCAGTCGCGCTTACTACCACTAGACCAACGAGGCAGGCAGACCTGATGTTTATAAGTGATTCATTATAAAATTGTTTTTATATTGTTTGGCAACAGATCTACTATTTCACGGACAAACAAAATTCAAAACCACCATCCGCGATAGCTTAAATCATACCCTATTATACTTCATATTGTGATGTTTAATGATCTAACCAGGAACTTGACAAGTAGTAGATCCCATAATATCAACGTCTGTATTTTGCAGAAGGACTGAGAAACACCCATTTGTGATCAATTTCGATTTTGTGATACAACCCACCGATTGCAAGCCCAAAACTTACATTAAAGGTCATCGATGACTGAATCGCATTCTAAGGGTGCTCATTTCCTTTACAGACCTGTAGCAGGCATGCTGATGAGCTACTCTCGTGGCTGCGCGGCAGTCCTCAGCCAGATGGTGGAGGAGCAGAGCAGCAGCAGCGACAATACCACGCCTCTGTCCCCCACAGACTCCGCCAGTGACGGCTACCATTCAGACAGCGATGATTCACAACAACACTCGGACAGGTAAATTATTATTTTGAAGGTGGTTTTACTCCAGCGAGGCGAGGCGACGCGTGGATGGGATGGGCAAGAATTTGTATAGCAAAATTTCTATCCACGCCCTGCCCATCTTTGGTGTAAAAAGTCTAGATGCGCGAGGAAGAGTGCGACGAGAATTGAAATATTTGTTGGTGTAATATTGTCTAATAGTAAATATTTAAAGTGCCTTTTTTGCCTTTTTTGGCTTAACAAATCGAGCCTTTTTTGACATAATAAATCGAGATTTTCTAAGCTAATTAACATCAGTGAAGGAAGCTACCTAATACGCAATCAAGTCATCCTTTCACACTCCATTGCTGGACTTCTATAAGATTCTCTCAGGTTGCTCCACGACAGCCGGTCTTTTCCCGAATACTTCAGTCACCTTCCTTAGATGGGAAGAGATGTGCAGCATAGACTAATTAATTTTGAAATACACGAGCTGAGCTCATTATATCCACTTCTAATTAATCTACGCTTAGTAATCAATTCAGTTTCCCAATCCTCTATCTATATCCTCTTTGTAAATGTTTCCAGAAGTAAGCTGGTGTCCCAATACGCGTCGGTGTGGTCTCGGGCAGCAGACGAAGCTATTCCAGCGCTCGCTGCGTTGGAACAGCTGCGGCACACACCACATCTCAAGTATAAGATCGTGTTTTCGGTCGTTGTTGTAAGTATTGACAGTTTTAGAAAAGAAACTTCATTATTTAGAAGTAGTTCGATTAAAGAAACGCTGAAGATCTAAAGATTAAAATGTAATCGCCTAATTGTGGATGGCTGACACACTTATTATAGCAGCAACAGTTGAAGTTGGCTATATTGAGGAGTCAGTCATGAAGTGCAAATGTGGTACTGATTCTCAAACGTTGCTGTCTCTCAATATTTGCTGGTCTGTCTGCTGTGACTCAACAGCTGAACTACTGTGGGGTAGGCTGTAATTAAACACCTTGAGATAAAAATATTGTGAGTATTGAAGTGTGATGAAGAAGATGTTGAATTTTCTTCAATATGATGTAGCCTTTTCGTTTTTAACGCATGGCATGAAGCACCCTCCTTTTGGTCAGTGATGCCCTTTCGTAGGAAAACCAATAGTATTTCTACAACGGTTCAATGCCATGTCTCAGTTGTGCTGGTTCCTAAATATCACAATCTTGAACGACACCAATATTCTAAAACATATTTTTTCCCAGTTATCATTCCGCGCAGTCATCAGCCTCCGAGACCGGCGTCTAAGCGAGGTGAAGGTTATGCTGGGTTTGGATCCCGATGCCACTGCCAGCGAGCCCTGCGTAGCCCGACTGATAGCTACTGCCACCAGGGTGCTCCACTCTACAGCGCACAGCTTCCCACTCGGGGAAGCTGAACGGACTGTTATCAATCAGGTAAATTGAAAGCAGTTGAGTCATTGCGTCCGGTCATTATGATAGGAATACAGCTATTTTGGATCGCGAATTCTGTGATTCCTATCAAGCACAGAGCTTAAACAAATAACAGAGAACGAGGAAGTTTGATTTTCAGGTCAAGTAAAGTTATATTGGGTTATCGCTTTTAGAAATTATAGTAAGAACATGAAATTTAAAACTGTGCCGTAATAGCAATAAGCTCCGCGTCTGAAATATGAGGCTCATAATTTAACTGTCAAATGCTTCGAGGATTTTACAAGCGCAAAGTGGTGTTAGTAGCAGGTTAGTGCAGTGTGTTTGTGTGCAGGTGGTGAACACTCTGCGCGAGTACCCGTGCCTGATGTCGTGCGCCGCGCTGCACGCGCTGGTGGCGGCGGCGTGTCGCGCGGCCTGGACCATCAGCCTGCACTCGCCGCCCCTCCGCATCGATACGGACTTCACTCCAGGTTGGTGGGATACTAATGTTATAGCGACATAACGTGACACAATCCTCAACACCTCAACATTCTACACATAAGTTTAACATAGTTACCACTAAAAAAGGCGGCATCTTGAGACGTCTTGCTCTCAATATATCGACCCAATTAGAAGCGTCACGGTTGTGGGTTGAAAATAGGAATCTCCTTGGGGAATATTCCATGATTAAATTCAACGGACTAAATCAAGGAAAATACATTTCGTAAGTGAATCGCGAAAGATCAAAACATAATGTTCAAGGATCTTTTTTTAATCGTAACCCTAACTTAGTTACTGCAAATGTCCAAAATATTGCCAATACAGATATAATTACCTACAAACTTTTTTCCAGTGGTGATGAACCCAGAGAAGCACGTGCGCTTCTCCTGCGATGGTCGCGAAGCTCGCGACCGGCGCTCGGACCTAATCAAGTCCTTCGTATGGCCAGCGCTCATGGAGGGGAACCGCTGCGTCTTCAGAGCTGTAGTCCTTACCTGAAGGGATAGAAACTATCGCCAAGGCATCAAAACTGTGGGAAAATTATTTATCTTCTTCTTTTATTTATATTTTTCTGACAAAAGATTCTTATGGGTAACCGATACTACATTCAAATTGACACTGAAGCGAAAATAAATAGACGTTACTTAGCTTGGCCTAGGCTTAGCGATATTGCTGTCACTGTCGCGCAACTGTCAAACTTAAACGACAAGACAGAGATGAGAACACGTCTTAGCCGAAGCTCGCGCTAAGTAATGTTTATTTATCTCGGCTTTAGGTACCTTGGATAACTTCCGTGATTTTCTATTAATTTTCTATTAATTGAGCTCCAGATAATTTTATACAAGCGCCATGATCCCGTAGGTAGTATAAGTTCCGTGTATTTTAAAACATGTGCAGTTAATAATAAGTAATCAATTCTTTTCGATGGACCCGTAGTCCAGAGTCCCACCATCATCACCAAATTAGTTGTGGTCTAATGTACAGATAGATAAATGACTTATTTGTTCCATTTCTGTGCTAAATGTAGACTTTTAATTATATTGGTCATAATACTAGATCCACAGTCTTTCGTAAAGTCTAAGCACATTGTTACCTGACTTGATTCATATACTGAACCTATGTAATGTGTCTTAGTTCACGGCGATTGATACACTGTATTAGATTATTTTGCGTTTAACAAAGAAACTATTGGTAATTGCATGCATTTTGTAATTTACAATTATTTAAAACAGTAAAAATAGTAAAATTTTTGTAAAAACGTTATAATTATGTAAAAACATTATAATTATATAAATAACAAAAATAAAATGTAAATGTGAGTGCACATTTGGATACGATATATTTTAACGATGAATGTGTATCAAGTTTTAACAACATTGAAAAGTAAACTACATAATTGTGATTCGCGATCGTTATTTTTGTAAGTTGATTGTCCGAGATAATATTGTAAATAATTGTAATTTATTTTATTACAATTTACAATATTATCTCGGACAATCAACTTACAAAAAAGCTGCTGATCTGAAAATGATGAAACCCTAGCTCAGAAAATCAAAGAGATAGAAAGCCAGTGTGTCAAGCAATTATATCTTGTACCTAAAAAACTGAAGCTGGTTTGTGGTGTTAGAATATCAAATTGCATTTCCCCGGCTAGTCATTAACCGGGGACACATACTAAATTTACCTTCGATGACAAGCTACAAAATAGCATCAACATGATATTTATCAGTCAGATTTGACTGATCACGTCTTAATGACCTTGAGATCTACAAAGGCACTAGTATCTTCCTTGTTTAAATTGTGTTTAAAATGATGTAAAATGAGTGATCAAACAAACTTACCTGTAAGTGATGTTCGATCATCATTATATGAAGAACATGCTCTTCGATGATCACTATGTAGTCTCCCGTCTTTTCATTCACAACGCACGAATTTTTAAAGCATTGCAACAGCAAAAAAATATTGAAACGCGATTGACACTTTCCCGCCGAATCAGCTGTCACCTGTAATCTCATTTTTTAAAAGCTACACATTGATTACAATTTTATGGGTCCTTGAAAAAACTTTTTCAAATGGGGTCTGGGTGGGCCCCTGATCATCGAAGAGCATGTTCTTCATATAATGATGATCGAACATCACTTACAGGTAAGTTTGTTTGATCACTCATTATACTTCAGAAGCAGCTCTTCGATGATCACTATGTAGATGTTCAAAGCTTTAGGTACTAAAATTGTAGCAAATGTGTAAGAATAAAGACCATTACTATAATATAAACTATAACCCAGTCTTTATTTCTTGTACTTACTAATTATGATTCCATTTATTCATTTGTAAACATATAAAATACGTTTTTAAATATATATATATAAAAATATACATTTATGATTATTATTAAGTAGTAATACTAATTAACATGACAATAAATTAAGACATTGTATGACTTAATTCTCATAATCAAATTAATATTGTATATTATTATCCCCTTAAACACATTTTTATGTAAAATGTTGCCAACGGCTCTCCTTGGCGGGGGCACTACCGTGCCTCCAGATGTAACTTAGAATATCTTAATTAGAATTATAAATAATCCTTTCTTTGCTTGTAAAGATTGACGATATAACTTTAATATAAAACAAATAATTTAATTGTATTAATTTGTCTGTCATTAGATTTAATTATCTTGGATGGTTCTACCACTTCTACCACAGCATACTGTTTTTAGACTATACCTAAAAGCACTCAAAAAACCTATGACTGTGAGGTCCATTCTACAGTGCTTCTAATTTATCAGTAGGTATTTTCATTTTTCCTAGCCGCAGTTAAAATAGATGTATCTAGTACCTACTGTCTGTCGTGAAATAACAATATATTTCTAACATTAAACTTATTTAAGTAATTATCTTTCATATAACTGTCGAACTTGTAGCCTTTCTATATTGTTTTTATAACTTGCAAATTTTTCTAATATTACTTCTATGAACCTTTGTTTTATTCGTGATGTCCATAATTATCTTAGGAGGATAAAACTTATATTCATTTTACATTAAAGGAAGAACTAAGTTAGGTTGATTGGTTCTAGGTCGGTGACCTAGAGCAGTAGTTTTAATTGAATCTGCTATTTTAGATTTTATTAAAACTATAATACACTGGTTACAGTGTAATATGTAGGTCATACTATGTTAATGATCATTATCTGTAAGATAGATTGGATTATATGAACAGTAGGTAGATATTGCTAGTAATGTTACTGCTTTCTTTATAACTTCTAGTCTTATATACCACCATAGTAATGAGTTATGTTATATAGCATAATAATGAGTTATGGTTGTTTTAAAATAACTAAATGCATATTAGGTATGCATAATCCACAACATGTACTTTTAAATATTTCTTTAAAGAATCTTTTAATTCTATCTTCCTCAGACAATATTTGGCATGTATTTAAAATTAGGCTTAGGTTCGACTTTGTTGACTTTAAGGAGCCATGGGATAAATCTGGAATTGAAATAAATGGATAATTTTTTATTTGATCGGAATTAAAAAAATAAAATAAAATATTAAGTATGAAACTATAAGGAAAATTTAAATTATTTATATTATAGTAGGTACTCACACCAATTTATTGTTAATTGGTGATAAGCATTTTCAGTAATGATTCAGTAATGTAAGTCCACCTACTCTCTGCGGTAGCCATTATTCTACACCTCATAATTTCTTCATGGGCAACACTTCTACAGCTAGTTACAAATTCTATGTGTGGGCTGTGGGTTGCCTGTAGGTATTTGAACATAAGATGTTATATCTTGGTTTAACAGTTATTAGTTCTGACACAAGCATTGATATGAATATTGGGTACCAAGTTGAGTACCTATTATAATAATAGCTACAGCTTCAGCTTTGTCTATTCTTATTATCTGACAGTTAAAAGAGAGGTGGGAAAAACTCCAATAATATAATAATATGGATCCATCAAAATCTTGATGCAAATAAATAAAAACTGGGATATCCAAAGTTGTTTGTGTGTGTCTACCTTATGAAATATATTTTCTGTAGGTGCATACCCCAATTTGTTTTTGTTATACTTAAAACAGAAAAAGTTATAAGAAAACATAAGTTTTCTTGACTCAATGTCTTGGGAGCTAATATGTAATATGTCTAAAGTAAAAACTTATTTTTCCACAAAATATCCATTTTTGTTCAGGAGTTGATTAAAACTGAGGGTATTAATCACTACCCATTATATTTATATCTACCTATAGCTATTAATTGTGATATTTTACATTTATTTGAGTTACAATCACATGTGTTTAATCCTAAGATTGCATTTTTAACACATCAATATTTATTGTATAGATAAGAAGAAATATCTCCCTTGCATATGTAAGGCTGTTTAATAGGTGCCACTGCCTTAATTATGTAATGTTGGTTTTTCACCATTTTAAACTTGGGTGTAGGTATCAAGTGGGAGTAATTACCTTACTCACCTTATTATCATTATGCATTTGTAGAAGTAACTATTTATGTTATTTAAATTTCTTAATGTATACCTAACCATTCAATAACAAATTAATAGCAGGGCATATATGTATATAGCTTACTGTACCTAGTACTTGAGCCTCTGATAGTGGGTACCTATATGGTTTTTTCTGAAGTAAGTATGTTATTGTATTTTAAATCCAATATGAATTAAAAAGAAAATTCACATATTATATGGTGCTTTTTCATCATTATTTAAGTAACCAAGGTTCTGTTATAGGTTACTTGTTGTTTATATATTAAACATATACCTAATAGTTCATGTTATTCTTCAATACATAAGAAATCATCTAGGTACTGACATAATTTTAGATCCCAAGATCTATCACAACTGATTTAAGATATTTAATAAAATTAAAAGGAGCAGTTGATTAACCAAGGGGTAAAAATATTAAATTAATAAACTTTATTTATTTTTGCATTGAGATCTTAGGTATTTTCTATTATTTTCTGTATTAAAATCATAAAATAGGTAATTTCTTTGGTCTAGGTTGACTATATACCTATCTGTTCAAACATTAGAACTAAATGAACCTTCAAATTTTGAGTGTTATGTTATTGTACCAAACTGATTCAATTCTATAAGGCTTAATATAAAATTATAGTACTTAGCCATTTAGTTTGGTTACTACCAAAAAATAATTTGGCTCCTTAGTGGTTACATAGATATTGCATCTATTATACCTAATTTAACTTTTTATTCCCTGCATTATAACTATTTCTCTTTCCTTGAAGAGTTATCACATGTCAAATTATGACTGAACTGGTTTTTAACAGGAAGGAAAGACATATCTTTTGACTAAGTCAAGAATTATAGAATCTTTAGCAATTCTCTCCGAGCATTATAAAAGGGATTTCACTTGCAGTTGGTATAGGTTCCTATGATAACTTTGATGATCCTATTAAGGTCCTTTGTATCATGGTTATGCTTCTGTTGATTTCTTCTGTATGTGTCCACCGGTAAGATCCTTGTTATCACAAGTCTCTTTCAGTGTTTTCCATTAACCTATTCCAGTAATAACTGGAAATATCCAAGCAGGGATTCTTTTGTTTTATTTAGAGACTATCCCTCACATCTTTTCCCAGAACTGATATGATCAGTTACTGCAGGTTTTATTATCATTGTAGTATAGATATAGGTATTAGATAAAATTATCCAGTTTAAATAACTAGGGTTATTTTATTTTACTGACAAAGTTAGTCCAGTAATGGTATGTCTAAGTTATGATGTCTAAGCATTCTTTGCCTATCATAAAAATAGAATACTTACTACTATCTCTTTATCTATTCATCTCACAGCATGCAGTGCAGTAAGTATTTATGCTTAATACCAAACTGATTAAGCGGGGGCAGTTTAATGGACACAGGACATAACTGAGAATAGTCAAACAGTGACATTTCTTTATCTTCTTCCATCTTTCAATGGATGGAATGTGTATTTTCTGTCCTGCTTCTTCTGCATTTTTGTAAGCAGGTGCACTTTTTACTGGTTTACAGGTATTAGAACTAATCTCTTGAAGATTGTCTTATTAGTCTAAAAATAAATATATATTATTTAATATTACCTTGGTCTCTCTGATGTGTGCCCCCCCCCCCTTCTTGTCGTTGTTGTTACAACCACAACGGAGGCAGGTATAGAGTGTGTATATTGGTAGGTACACTTCGTTGCCATGTAAAGGTCCCTCTGTACCAATCCTAGGCAGTGTACAACGCCGTGAATGACCCCACAGTGACAATCCTTGGCGTGATAATGTCATTGAACAACCCCTCTGTGTTGATCCTAGACATAGTTGCGACCATTAAACGATCCCACAGTATCGATCTTAGGTCTAGCATTGTTTTGTACTTACGGGAGTACAAGATTGCGACAATATCGCTAACACAACTCTATTTTCTTCGGGATCTGCTAAGATTTCGACTTGTTCTGGTGACGATGAACATAGGAGTAACGGTTTCTTCTCTTGAACTTCTTCAACAGGTGTCGATCTCGGTGATGACGACTCTGACGGCAATCTTAGATAGGTACTCTTTGCCCTCATCGTCGTATTTCTTCCAAGTTTTTTACATTTCTTCTAAGATACACTTATCACTATCACTTTTCCGATTAGGTAATATGATTATTTGAAATATAAACTTAGGTAAACATTTTAAACCGTGAAAAGAAAATTTTCACGTCGCGCGTCGTTACACGAAAAAAAAGGAATGAGATTACAGGTGACAGCTGATTCGGCGGGAAAGTGTCAATCGCGTTTCAATATTTTTTTGCTGTTGCAATGCTTTAAAAATTCGTGCGTTGTGAATGAAAAGACGGGAGACTACATAGTGATCATCGAAGAGCTGCTTCTGAAGTATAATGTAGATTTATTTTCGTCTCTCACTATGTAAATTTGAATGTATATTTTCAAAGACCACTTTCTAATCAATTGTTAAAAATGTTAATGATGTCTAATTAAATGTGGTTTTAATACTGATGATGAATTACAAATTAAGCAATGCGTCATATATTATTTTCAATTTTGTGCTTAACGGGTCCGACTTTATTTTAAATATCGTATTCATATCTATAATGTCGTCTACCAATGAAATTAATCAGGTGATTACGTCATTCATTTAAGCATGAAAATTATTCTGTTTTTGCGAATACGTTAGCCTTTTGTTTTTGTATCAAGAATCGAAAATTATCTGAATAATATTAAATGGGTCATCAATATTTCGTTAAAACATGTCTTCTTGTACAAAAACCTTGTATAAATTAACTTTCTTAAACTTAACTCTAATGTGTAAGTTAATAATAAACTAATTGTAATAAATTATTAGTAAAAATGTAACATTAATTTACTAAATAATAAATAAATATAAGTGAGACGCATTTTGTTTTTCTGTGACTAACTCGTCATGAATCATTCAACTATCAGTTTGATAAGATATGAATTCATTCGGAGTGGCTGATATAAAACATACATTCTGTTCATACATCAGTATTGTGTGAAATTCAGCTGAATAATGAGTTATTCTGGTTCTGGACATCCTCATTATGGTCCTTATGGACCCCCACCGCCTGGAGTGTGGCCTCCACCACACACCTACCCACCCGGACACCCTCCAGCATACCCTCCACCTCCTGACCATGGGCATCCTCATCCGTACCCTCAACCTTACTACGTCCCTGGAACTGTGATGATTCCGGTGCCAGTGCCGCCGATGCAACCACCTCCACCTGATGGTGGTCAACCTACATACATCACGAACTACATATACCATGGAGAGAGTGTAGCAACACCCGCAGAAGGAGGAGTCCAAGTTGTCGAATGTTCTGGAGAGTTCGACTGGATTCCTACCACCACGTTGCTGGCAAACACTTTGAATGGTCGAGCTGTCGTTGGAGGTCACGAAGGATGGGATGGAAGTCCTCTATGGGTGATCCGTGCTTGGCATAATGGTGATTTGATTCCAGGTAAAATGTCTGTAAGACATAACTCCGCTTCAGTTGTTTATGACGGGAAAGAAGTTTCTGTCCAGAGTATTGATGTTCTATGTGCAAAACCTGAGAATTTGAGGTGGATCCCTGCTTCGAATGGAAATGTACCTCCTGGAGCTATTCCTGGTGGAAGGACGTCTTCTGGAGAGACCTTGTACGTCGGCAGGGCAAGGTACCAGCTGTCTATAACTCCTGGGAAGGTGCATCCAAGTCACAATTCTTGCTACATCGGGTTCGCAGGCACCGAGGTTGCTCATAAAATGTATGATGTGCTTTGCAGAATCAGTTGAATAAAAGTGTAGTGTTATTTGGTAGAAAAATCTTGAACTGTAAATTGTGTAAGTGTTATAGACTAAGACATTTCAGAGAGGTTAATTGTAGAGTCTTATAAGAAAGAGGTCAAGTCATGACAGCTTTAAAGATAATTGACAGGTGGCCAATTTATGACCATGTTGGTAAAGTTGGACCATACCTATGGACTATTGACGAAAACTCTTTTTTTTGTAAAAATAATGATATTGTAACTGCCTACGAAATATATAAAAATAAAATCAATATTTTTCCTATAACTTCTTTGTGTTTTTATCGGATTTCTGTGGTATTCCAGTGGATATCTTATCCGTAAGTATTAAGATAAGATGTTATACATAAAATAGGTAGGTACCTATGTCTTTGATAAACTGTGAGTAGGTACCTATTGATAAAAGTCCCTAGATTGTTTTACTTACGGAAAATAAAGGGACTTCTGCTTTTAATCATAATGGTTACCTTTTTTTTGGAGTTACAGCTCAGAGCAGATGTTGAATCCCTTTAAAAAGAAGTAAGGAATATTCGGTATATCTTGAAAGCGTTAATCTATTAGCTTGTGACAAAGCTAGTATCATCAGAGTGGTTTGAAGCTAAACCACAGAATTGGCTTGATAATTAAAAAAATAATTCACCAAAGATGTCAATATTATCAATTAACCAAAATAAACCTAAAGTGGAGACACAATAATGACGTCACCTCGCCAATTGACTCTCATTCTTCACCACAAAGTTAACAATCATCTGACACAAGCGAATATCAACCTTACACCTCTGTGTTTAAGTTAAATGCAATTGTAAAAGAGTTGGTAATTCATCAGCAGGTGTACAAAGATATTAACGCCTATCAAACTAGCGATTATAGACTTTAAGTCATTGGCGTAAAGTTTAAACAAAGAGTAAAATTGTTGGTAATGTATTAGCAGGTAGATTTGTTGCAGCTAATGACTCTATTTAACCCCGTCAAGTCCGTGAGAGTTTGGACTGTCTGATTGGTGTATTGACCAAAAAACAGCTGTTTAGATAGAATATGAATTGGATTTTAAGGTTGGTCACACATTCAACTATAAATAGTAATGGTTGGTAGACCAAATCAAAAGTTTAAATTTTTAGAACAAAACATTTCGGCAGCAACAGGCTTCGTGATGGGTTATCGTTCGTATGAGCTTTTTAATAAAAACCTAGTCACAGACACAGAATTCAAGCCTGGAAGTATGTATAATCTATAGAAAAACCCGTGGGTACCTCTCGGGTGGTGGTACCCTCTCAGTGGGTACGATCGGGGGTCTTTTTCTATATTTCTAAGAAGATGAGAAAACTGTTATTCTAAAGGTTAAGTTAATGCCCTCCTAACCGAATTTAGGCCGCAGCGGCCAATCTCAACGGAGATTAGCAGATGCTAGACAGATAGCTAGATAGATAGCAGTTGAAAATGAATATTAAATGTTCAGACGTGCGAAATTGCAGTTTCCAAAAACTTATCTGATCAGTTGCTAGTAACATTCAATTTTAAACTAAGTATCTTGTAAAGACTTTTTTAATTCTGTGAAGATAAACGAACAATTGCTGTAAAAAGCCGAAAGCAAATTAAAATAATTATAAAATAAGTCATTACTTTTCATTTACTTAGCTTTTTATTTCTTGTTTTCCCGCGACATAATCCTTCGCCCTGATTTTTTGGTCAATTTAAGTGTATGTACCGAGGCTGTCACTTCGAGGGTGAAATATTCTGTAAGAAATAAACCCTCTATAAACAATAAAGATTTTAAAAAAAAGTATATGTACCGAGTTTCTGAAAAAAATACCTGGCAACCCTAGAAGCTTTGCCAAACTGTACTATAGACCAGAGATATTAGTGTTATAGTTTTTTTGCACATCATAATACACAATAAACTTCTAACTAAATGTCGCCTATCAACCGGACAGGACGCTGCAAACTGTTATGTAATCTAAATATTGTTGGAAGTAAAATATATTTATTTGGTATAATGTTGTATTCACTCAACTGGCATTTCAGGTGGACAAAAGCAATAGGCATTTTTTAACTTTAGCCGTGTGGTTTCCTAAGAATAGAACCTCCCCTGTTCGTCCCGCGGGTGTCATACGAAGCGACAAAGGGAAAGATCCGGAGGATGGGCAGCAGCATCCTTCTGTGTAACAGCAATCATCTGCTACTCCAATCCCGCTTGCTCAGTGTGGCGATTATGGGCAAATACCTCCAATGAGGCCTATGTTCAGCAGTGGACTAATACAGGCTAATCAGCAGTGCAACATATTTCTAGTATGAACTGACCTCGCATTGTATAGGCTTTTCGTGTAACAAGATGTCAGCTTATACTGAAAATGTATAGTTTGATAATGTAGCCGTGTGTACCGTAATATAAATAAATAAATCAGCTGTCCCACTGCAGGGCAAAAGCCTCTTCTTATACAGAGAAGGATTGAGCATTAATCACCACGCTAGCTCACTGCGTGTTAGCGATTTCAGACTATTAGGTAAGGTTTAGGTTCTCTTAGGGTTCGACTAGGTCTATTAGGTAGGTTATTAGGTCCAGGTTTCCTTACGATGTTTTGCTTGAAAAAGTTACATTGTACCTACCATATGAAAAAAAAAACCTCATTATACTATCAAAGTGTTTAGTAGTACCATGGGGAATAAATTTTTCCCATGGTACTAGTAGAGCAATTGGTAGTACCACAGACAATATACGCTATCAAGACAATGTAATAGTGTAGATGTACGTGATTAGAATCGAACCTCAACATTCCGAGACTCATAACGACTACACTACAGCCGATGACCAATCAAGTTAATTGTGTCCACTACATTGTCTCATTCGCCACGACACTCTCGTTTGTAGTTTACAGTGTAACAGCTAAACGAATTTAGTTGAAAAAGGATAGAAATATTGGATTTTCGAAGGTATGAAAGGGAGGTGAAGTGATTTAATGAGTTATTATGTGGTTTTAAAAGTGTTAATTGTGTTTTGTTGCTTGTGGTAAGTCTCAGTTGATTAATTATTTTGTGTTTTTCACTGCTGTAACAAAAATGAAAAATATTAAGAAATGTTAGACAGTGGTGCCTTAGAATAACTAAGAAAGTCTTAGTCTTTGAAAACGTCTTACCAGGTTCGAACCCACACCCACGTGCTTGCAGAGCTTGTCCATAACAAATGCGCTACCACGACTATAAAATAATAATAAATAAATCAGCCTGGAACTGTCCCAATGTAGGGCAAAGGCCTGTTCTCATACAGAGAAGGATTGAGCATTAATCAGCACGCTAGCTCACTGCGTGTTTAATAATTGTGTTAAATAATAAAAAAGTTTAATAAAATAAAAAACAATATTTTGTTCGGCACTTGGCGTAGAACAGAATATTTTTTATTACTATTATATTGTTTATGTAATCTATTATCGATAACTAGTAAAAATGACCTCAGTAATTAATTAAAGTTGGTTTTTCGTGCTTCTAGGTTTACTCTTGACTAATAAATATTAATACCTGAGAACTGTTATTTAATATTATTCAAATATTCAAATTATATTTATATTATTTATTATATTATATTTATTATAATATTCAAATACAATAAATAATTAATAAAACACGTAATTAGTTTTGAATGATTGCCATTGTTTTCATATTGTGATCTTTAACTCCAAATATCTCGGAAAAGTGACACTTTAGGAATGATGTCTAAAGTGTTGTTAATATTTGTTAACAGTTTGTTTAAGTGTCCTCTATTTATATCTATAACTATCATCATGCGCAACAAAAAATAAAATAAAATGGCGGCTATGCCACAAAGGTTCAAATTCCTTTTATGTCTATTCTTTTATTCTTGGTCTTTTATAAATTCTTATACATTTCATAAACTATAGCACTGAATTATATTATTCAGAAACTATAGCACTGAATTATTTTAAAATAATTAAACATGCTCAAGTTGGTTTTACTTAATTTTGCCCGGCTTAATTATATTTAAGAGAGCGAACTTACAGTTTTACGTACTTTTTGACAGTTCACCACACTTCTTCTTTATCCTATAGTTCATGAACAATGAAACTGTATTTCGTAAACATTAATTTTCTTAATATTTTTTTTTGTGAATAAAAAAAAAAGTACCTAAATAAAAAAAAAAGTAATCGTAGAAAAAGAGATTTGAAATTTCGACTGATGCTGGTAGGATAAGGTGCCTTAGCAGTCAGAGCGTCAATACGGTACCTCGAAGGGTTCAAATCCCATCCGTATCAGTGCCTTTTAAATTTTTTCAATTAAATAATTATAATTAATTTTCTTGTCAAATTCACCACACCAGACAATGGAGAAACAAGAAAAGAAGCTTAAGAGAGTAGAGGAGTTAGACGAAGATGGCGTCGTGTCTCTATTGGAGCGAAATGATCTGCAGGAGTTCGCAGAGTTCGCCAAGGAAAAGCAGTTAGATGGGAGGAGATTACTTGTGAGTAATTATATTAGCCTTGTGGTTTCCAGCCTAAGAATAGAACCACCCTTACTCATCCCACGGGTGTCGTAAGAAGCGACAAACGTAAAAATCCGGAGGATGGGCAGCAGCATCCTTCTGTTTAACAGCAATTATCTGCTACTGCGATCGCCCACCCGCTTGCCCAGCGTGGCGATTTTGGGCAAATACCTCCAATTGACCGTACAATAGTGGCGCGCATTGGGAGAGGCCTATGTTCAGCATTGGACTAATGAACGCTGATGATGATGAATTATATTGGCAGATATCTGTTTTATACAAACTAGTGGACCATGGTGCTGAAACCAGCATGGTTATTATACAAATTTTTTGCTACAATTTGAAAATGTCGGAAAGTATCCAAATATAATATGGGATCTAATTGTTTCACCGCTTAACATTTAAATGTGGTTAATTATAATTATATACTAATATAACTAATAGGTCTCTGACCGTTCTAAATGATAATGAATGATGTCAGTCATTAATTACGCACATCAGACAGATTAACATTTCATCAAAAGTATGAGCTGTAACTGTTATATTGTATTTGATTTTTGTAAAACTCGTATATATGTAATTATCACTAATTATTTTATAGAACATTTAAAAACGATTTCCATTTTCAGGACGTCAGTGAAGGTATCGTAAAACTGTGGCGACCTAAGGTAAATGCCAAGAAATTCATAACATTCATTGAAGATATAAAAAACAATCCTTATAAATATTTAGAAAATCAAGACAATTCTTCCACAATGAGGAAACTTGATTCGATTCATACAAAAGTAGTCGCAATTGAAACAGAAAATAATATAACAGACAAAATTGATATTGAAAGTCAATATCAAACAGTCATCCATAGGAAGAAGGAAGAAAATGTTCAAACTCAAAGTTCAATTGAAGAGTTGTTTAGAAGAATTGTCCCAGCGAAGAGTTTTTTGTATCGAAACCAACAAAAAACCGACAAATTTCCATCATACTTGCCTATGGATGCTGGCACTCCAAAGAAAAAGAAACTATTTAAGTTAAATTCTTATGATTACCCATTCTTCGATATTAGAGCCAGATTCTCAAGGCAAGAAAGTTCCAATGATAGAGGCTACTATGCTATGAAAACGAATAGCAGATATTTTATAGCAAGAACTTATAAGAAACCTGAATCGAAAACAAAATATAAATCACTATCAACACCTGAAGATTTAAGTACCAAGTATTCTGAAGAACATTTTTATGAAGATTTGTGTTATAATGAAATAGAAAAAGAAACAGAAAAACCTGCAGAAACAAAAATGGTTAGTGTCAAGCCTTGTATTGTGAAAATACAAGAACTATTTCATTCTATTAGAGTACCATTTTTTAGAAAACATGAGGTTTTAGAAGATAAAAAGGAAAAAAGTGATAATGGATCCAATTACTATGAGAATAGTGATAGTGTTGCAAATATGTATGACTCAGTGAATGTTAATAGGCAATCAACAGATGGAAGCAAAGTGAAAGATCATGTAAGTATTAATTTATGATTGACGCTTGACATTATGACCCTACAGCAATTAGAGAAATGAATTGTCCACCGATATTATTTGCCTTAATTGATTGATACTAATGTAACTATATAAAATCATATGGGTTGCTTGGTTGTTACGAATACCAAAATGCACGTTAATACTTTCTTCTAATCTAATCTGTGTAATATTTGTGCTGATATCTGCTAGCAAAATTATTTTTTTAACTTATATGGACAATATTTTGTACAATCAATATCGCATTGCAATTATTTTTGTAAAAGGAATTTATTATCTTAGTTTCCTTTTAACGATTTTTAAAATTTACTAAAATAATTAAATTAATTTATCTGATACTTAATTTATTAAAAATATTGTGATTTGTTAGCCAAATATTTGCATGCTACATGGTAGAATAAGAGGACTGTATCAATACCGCTTGTCCCACCATTGTATTTATTAATATTTATTGCATAAAAATTGTATTTGTCAGTATTTAAGCCACCTGGAGGCCTGTAGTTCTTTACATCATCAAGTAAATCCTTCAGGTGTACTAGTTTTCTGGCAATGTATTCTTTACCGATTTAAGGTCAGTGAGTATGAATAAATGATTTCGAAATCAAATTATTATGACCATCAATGCCCAGTAAATGAAGTCATTTACTGTCATGACCCTTTGGTCTGTCAAAAAACTCAAGATTCCATTGATTTTTGAAATTAAAAGCGTAAAATTAATAATCACTTGCCTAAAAACGATACAGGAACACATTGCTAGATATTTTTGAAGATTGTCAACAAACTGATTAGACACCAAATGTATGGTTTTCATTTCATAAGACAAATCTCCCGGTAGAAGACTACTTGGAACCGATACAGCTGACCAAGGACTACTGCGACGTCAAACAGAAGGAAGAGTCGTTGCTCGGGTATGTGCTCAGCATATTCGAGAGCAGATTTGGATTGCGGAGAGGTAAGAATTTATTAAAATTAGGCCAAGTTTCCCCGCTTACTACAGGAACTTCCTTCTACCTTAAGACCTTTCTGTAGACTGTGACACAGACTTTCTTCTATATCTTCATTACGGTATGGTATAGAATTATAATGTCCAATGCTATTGAAACTATGCTAAAGTTTTTACAACAAATAGTTACTTAATGACTTTCTTAGTTCTAAAAATAAATCTTAAATTTTAAGTTATGTTATGAAAATAATAACTTATATACATGCAGGTAGGTAAACGTAAAAATAATACTAAAGAAAAGTTTCTGATAGTAATATTGCGTCTATATTTATGTGTTCTTTCTCAATTGATCTATTGGTCATAACAGCCGTCTCTACCAACTAAGTTTCTACCAAACTGTCTATTTTCAGCCATCCCTGTCGGTTCAGTTGGTAGAGCAGCTGTTGGCTTTACTGGCTGGCTGAAAATGTATATCCGGCCTGTCCGCCAGTGGACGACTAGCTTTACTATGCTTCTTCCACTTTATGTGTCTCGTCACACGCGCGCGCAGGTTGCGATGTCAAATTACGTCAATTAACCTTGTGCAACGATGCAGCTGTATAATGTTAGCGTTTATTTTGTCAAAATGAGGCCAATAAAGGGCCAATTGAGGACTCATATGCATTGTTAGTGTACTCTTTCGGCGTCCAATAAGTCGAAGTATCTATATCAAAATTGTGTGCAATTTGATGGGATATCGTCATCGGATCTTTTTATTTTTGTGAAATTTTTACATGTTTTTTGAAATTTAAAAAAACAACTGATACGGATGGGATTCGAAACTACGATCTCCGGCGTATCGTGCCGACCGACGCTCTAACCGCTGAGCCACCGTATTTTTCAAACCACCGTTGTTTTTTCAAATTTTTTATTAAATATTAATATCGGATCTTTTGTTTTTAAATTTTAGGTTCTTTTTTTAAACTTGAAAAAGCTTCCGTGCTTTAAAAAATATTCTTCATTACAGAAATAAAAAATTGTTTAGTTCCCTTCAGTCGTACTCGTAGGTAGACGATTAATATTAATGACAATGCAAGTACTAACACTTTCTCATCAACTTTTTACTTTTGTTTTTCGAACATGTGTCGTGTTAGCGACATGTGTTTAGTGACGCGACATATTTATCGATAGGTACGCTTGAATTTGATCCAAAATCGAAAAATTATGGTTAAACTTCATAATACGATAGGGGTATGTGTGTTGTTGCAAACCTGGAAGAACTACAGCTATTTACAGCAAACATGTTTAAAAAAATCTGTACAGAAGTTACAGATTTATCTTCTGTATTATTAATTAGTATATTTTTGGGCTTTACTTAGTAGGTTGCAGGTCGTCGGGTCTTATACTTATTACTAGATGCCCCGCGCGACTTTGTATGCGTAATTATTCTACCTCTACGCTTTTTCTACCCTACCCTACACTACCCTACGCTTCTCTACCCTACTCTACCATTATCAAGTTTAATGACGGATTTTCATAACTGTAAACTTTTGCCCCCTTTAAAAATTTGGTATTTTTTGATACACGTCTTTCTTATTTTTAGCGCATAAGCTTAATACTCATTTTTACACCTGTAACTTAAAAAATAACGAATCTTCCATACAAACTTTCACCCTCTTTTTTAGCCACTCAAGGGTAGATTAAAAAAAAAACAATGCTCGTCCTTTCATTTATCAACCGAAAACCTGAATACCAAGTTTCGTACATTTAACGTTAAGAACGACGGATTTACATACAAACTGACCCCCAAAACCCCCTTTTTTACATACTTAGGGGGGGAATTTCAGAAAATCCTTCCTTAGTGCACCCCTACGGTACTTAAAGAATATTGTCTCAAAATTTCAAGTCCACCGGTTTAAGCTGTGCGTTGTCTGTCAGTCAGTCATGTTAACATTTTATAAGTAAGTATAGATATAGATTACTAAAAAGAGATTTGTGTTTATAAGTTTCTAGATAATGCCTATGTGTGGTGTCGTAACTCTTAGCTGATTTCGATACGGTTTTTTTATAACACACCTTAAACACAGTTTATTTGACAGTTTACTTGATAGTTGTACTAAAATGTCAGTATTTTTTTAAATATACCATTACGATATTACGTTAGTTACTTATACGTCTAAGATGTGTTGTTTGTTAGACATTTGTATTATTATGCTCAAGTATCTGTTTATGTTGTATTTCTATCGATAACTTTACAGCAACGTCACTAAATGTGTTCCACATAGTGTTCCAGTACACTTCTTCTTAGTACACTGAAATTGTAATTAACATTTTCTGTACGTTAATTTTTTTTTCTAAGAGTTAGATTAGTTTTGTTGAAGCTTTTTTTCATAAATTTGCAATTTACCGAACGTATACCGAATGACAAAGTCACTTAGCGAGGTTTTGTCCGGTGGGTATCCACGATCGATATCGATGAGCAGCGTCCAAGCAGTAGCGCGAGCATGGATCTTTACATCGAATTCTTAGCGAAAATGTATCAATATTAAACGTCAAATTGGACACAATTTAATGAACTATATGTCAAATTTGAAGTTTCATATTGCTATACATTCGAATATTTGATAAAAAATCGACAAATGAGCCGTGCTCGCACCCCAGCTTCAATAATAATCGCTGCTAGTTTGTGACCTTTGTCCCATCATTAGTCGGCTTTTATGACACAACAGGCGTTGAAGCTATTCTTCCCTGACATCATACAGTAGAAAACTTTGACTAATGTTCTCATCCAACTCCATTAATCTACCGAATATCGTACTCCAACTACCATCTTTACCTGATAGATATTTACTTCGTGGCAAAAGAATCACAATATATCTAACGCAGATAAAGAGTGGAAAACTCTCCTTTTCCTTCATTCTTACAAACTACAAATTAAGGATCTTTATCGAAAGTAAATAGGGATCTTAAAGGCAGGTGTGTTTCAGACCACCACAATAATGCTTGCTTTTACCTTAATCAAAATAAAATACATTTTTAAAAAGATATAAAAAATAAAGATACACATTTAAAAATATAGTAGCCCGTCGGTATCGAGAACAGGGCTCTAAGCTTTCATAATCATAAATGTTTATTATTATGATTAGGTATGTAATTTATATGTAAGTATTGTATTTGAATAAATGAGATATTTATTATAAATAAATAATAAACATCTATCTGAAAACAATAGTAACATGAACAATAAGGCATCAGCTAATACGTACTCATTAGAAAACCGAACAATCTTTTGAGAGAAGAAAGACGTTTTAAAATCATTAAAAAATAAATTAAAATTGAAAAATTTATGTAACATTGTGGCAGCGACTCTCCAAATGACATTTTTATAGGCAGATGTTACTGTTTCCCATGTAAACCTCGGGGATAAGCTAGTGAAAAAAAATAAAAAAGTTCCTTAGTGCGGTACAATTATTTATTTAATCGTTATTAATGCTCTGGTCTGGAAGCAGTGCGGGGAACTTTCGTTTGTAAAAATGTTAAGATATTGTTTTGATGAGTGAGTGAGAAAGTGAATGTGTTTAAATAAAGTGAAAAAGTGTGTGAAAACTATATTAGAAGTAGTTTTAATTTGTGTATTGCTTAGTTGTAGGCCTTAGACTGAGTGGTATGCTACTGATCTACATTCTTAATCCAATATGATTTTGATCAAAGTTAATCAGTAATAGCCTTGGTATGACCATTGGACTGTCAAATCAAAGGTCGTACTAAACCCAGGCGTCAGACTTTTCGGATTCATAATGCGTTTGAGAAATTAATTATCACTTGCTAAAACGGTGAACGAAAACATCGTGAGGAAACCAGCACCTTAGAGATTTTTTAAGTGTCTAAAGCCATATCAGAGGCCTACGAGCGGTTTAAACTCTGACACCAGGTTGTTTATCAGCCTTACGACAAATCTCCATTTAATTCTTCATACCATTTAATATCATGAATTTTATTTTGGTTCAAACTTGTCCTCGTATCTGCACTAACCAAAAGTTGCCGCAGGGCCAAGTATTTTGATAAACCAGGTATTCGATTTAGTCAAACCCAGGTATACTCGAGCAGTTGGGGTGGCTGGAAGAAGTTTTTGATCCGAACTTGATAAACAATATGCGCAATGACGAGAAATCAGTGACAGCGGCAATCAGCCAGCCATGCACCATCGTCATATTAATACTAATGATTATATCTTAGATTAGACAACCTCTCCAGATGGGGGTTCTGGGACAGTGCCGATCTTCGGTGTGAGTGCGGCGTCTCCCCGCAGACAATGGCCCACCTTTTGTCCTGCGTTGCATGCCCTGCCACCTGCACGTTAGATGACCTAATGACTGCATCTAGGGACGCGGTCCACGTAGCAGAGTTTTGGAGTGGAAAAATTTAAAAATGCCATCGATTCGCAAAGAAGAAGAAGATTATATCTTGGACAAAGAGATTGGACCAGTAGCATACCACCCTTGTAGACTTGTTAAACAGACTGACTTTACTCCTAATTGATGTATGTAATCTTAGCTGTGGTAGGTAGTGACTCACATATGACACATCGTTGCTTCACAATTGATATTAATTGTGTTCACACTTCTTGAAGTCACCTTGCCTTTTTGTTAAATTTGTTTGTATGTTATGTTGGTATTTTTAGAAACGTCTGACTCGCATTATGTCCGATTGGCCGTGATTTTATTGTGATAAAAGCTAAAAGAGTTTATGATTTTTGTGAATACAAAAGCTGGAAATTTGAATTACAACATTTATGAAGCCAAGTTTTCGAAAGAAATGAACTATTATAGCAGTATATTAATAGTTTAAACTAAATCAAGTGACAACCACGTCATGAATAATGTTTCCACGTAAATAAATACTAAGTGACAATGTGCTGGTGGATCAAAGTGAGTGTACCACTGGTGTATAATTTAGGGAGTCGAGTTGGCAATACCGTCGTGGACTTCTTCTACCAAATAATCCACTGTCTCACAGACGTGGTTGCAGGTGGGTTGACTACGTAATGAAAAACTTTGTATTACAATTACTAACGTCGGGCCATTTTAACTTTTACCTGCGACTCGGGCTTTAAATGTCCCTTTGATAGTAATTATTTACTTACCGCCATAGTAAAAATATTGTAATATTTGTAGTGTTACAATTTTTCTTCAGCTTTGTAGATCATATCGTAGATTGTGGTGTCTGTGGTGTAATAAAATCATAACAAAGTTGAAAGAGCACTTTATTATCGTGTTTAGGCCATAGATGGGTGGCTAAAATTAGCATATTTAATTTAATTATGTCCATGCTTACCACTTGACGAAAGTCGTTGAGCCGATTTGACGACTCAGAAAGTCGGTGTAGTTGGGTGTATCCTGTCTTATATCTCATCGATTTGAGAGAGATTCCTCCACCAGAAAGTCGTATAGGCTGTTTTTTTCATTATGAAAAAGGCATAGTTTGACCACAAACCCGTCTGCTCGTTTGTCACCTTCTTCAAAACAAAAAAGAACTGTCAGGCTAATACTGTTTTAAAATAGTGTAAAAACAAGAAATATTAGACACTGACTCATCTTAACAGCTCTAACGATTCATCCTGCAGACCTGTTTAGTACGTACTATCGTGGACAAAGCCGGTGCACCGCTATTAAGGTTAGAATCGCTTGCACCCGGCGTCCGAACATAGCGCTAGTCTCGCCTCTACGCACTTAGCAACGTTCAAAGCATTTTGATAGCAATGTGGTGCACCGTTCGTGTCCGCGATAGTAACTACATAATATTTAGCTCTTTCATAAAGTACGGATATCTAAAACAGTCTTAAGTATCACTCACGGGGAGTGAAAAGTATAGAACATCAAGTTGATAATTATATTTGATTTCCAGAAACGAATGACGACCACGAATCAGAGGGGTCAGAAGTCTCACCTAAAGCTGAGACCACATCGGGAGAAGATACCCGAAAATGGGCGGAAGATCGCAAGGCTGGCCACGCTAGTATGGCCGATCGGCCCTTACCTGTGCCCGTGGAAAATGAGTCTTATTACATGAATATAGACAGGATGGAGGCGCAAAATTTGCTTCAAGGGCTGCCAGATGGAATGTTTATTCTAAGGCCGTCGAGTCAGGTGGGTTATATACCTATTACATTTTATAAAGTAATAGTTTGTTATTGTTTTATGGCAGGAAAAATAATTCGACACAGACTCTCACCAATAAAGAACTGAAGCAAAAACTACAATCAATTCCAATTGCAAACATGGCTTTACCAGGCTTCTAAAAACATTTTGGTAAACGTAATATAACATTTTGCACTTTTTGCCACATGTGTGGTTTCCGGCCTAAGAATAGAACCACCCCTACTCGTCCCGCGGGTGTCGTAAGAAGCGATAAAGGGCAGCTTCGGAGGATGAGCAGCAGCATCCTTCTGTGTAACAGCAATCATCTGCTACTGTGATTGCCAACCCGCTTGCCGATCGATTATGGGCAAATACCTCCAATCAGCGCACAAAAATGGCGCGCATATGTTCAGCAGTAGACTAATACAAGCTGATGATAATGATGATGACTGGTTGCCAAGAGAAAAAACTCGTGGCAACAGTCTATGGATGGTGAAATGACCAACTTGTTTAATTGCAACCTGCAGTCTACTTCTTATCGTCTGTTTAATGAGTCTAGCATTAAGTTGGTATGTAACCTAGTGTTAAGGTACGAGTATACTCCTTATTCCATTCCACTTCACCATTTTCAAAAAATTTCAAATTGGCACATGATTATGAAAATGGTTGTGTGTTGTCTACACCTGGGAGCTTTGATTTGTCAGTCTTTAACATCGCAGTTATTCTTGGTCTTATAACAACAACTTTACTGTACCTTTCGTCATCATAACCATTCTCACTCCAAGCTCTTTTGTTCCACAGCGGGATCATGCGTACACTCTAAGTGTTTCCTGTTCGAACGCTGTCCACAATGTCGGCGTCCGTCGTCGGCCGGACGGTCGGCTCGCGCTCGGTTTTCCTCGGCGCGGCGAACCAAGCTTCGCGAGCGTGACGTCATTAATACGTCACCATAGGAAGAGGAGACTGTTGCTGGTTGCTTCTGGGGAAGTTATTGGAGCCACCACATTGGTGAATTCGCCGAGTTTTTCTTATTATCAGACTCCTAGAAGTATTCCACTGCCGGTGGCAATATAATTAATTTAAAAGTGGTGCCTTTCTTTTGTGCCAAGCCTTTGAATAATATTCACAATATTATAAAACTTTTACTATGGGACCTAACCTGAAATCGCAAAAAAAAATCAGGTGTTCCATACATTTTGTTGAGTCATGTGAACATAAATGTATGGAACAGCTGTTTTTTTAAACGATTTCAGGGTTGCTCCCATAGTAAAAGTTGTTCATAATGATGAGTTTAATGACCCCTTTTAAGGATGCTGGTGTTTTACAAATAACCCTGTATAACCATGATTGCCAAAGAGTATTTTGTAAGTAACCTAGATTGATATCTATCTGAAATAATTATTAACTAAGTATATTAACTGTGTGCGGTTATAGTTTTACGAAATATTTTCTGTTCAGCACTTATAGTTCGTTTTGTAATTATTTCCTTGATGGATATCTTAAAGCACGGCAGCGGCTTGAGTCTAATAGTTTATGGTATTATATATTTTTTTAAATAGTTCTGTTGTTTTATTGATTTATTTATTTATATTCTACATTCTATTCATTCTACTTCTTCTATATTCTTTTCATTCTTTATTCTTATACTTCATGTATAAAGCAGGTACATAAGGCGGACTTAATGCCTTGAGGCATTATCTACCAGTCAACCTTTGGGTCAATAGAAAGGCCTTCGAAAAAGGTACAAAATAAAGTAAAATAAATTATAAATAAATATCAGTATAAATATATGTATACATAAAACCATAAATAAATCTATGTTTTATTAATATTATGTTTTATTTAAAAAAATGTTTTCTTTTGATTGTTTGATTTACCTATTTCAAATGTTTGTTACACTTAAAGCCTTCACCAAAGCGCAATATCAAGCGAATTACAATTATTAAGGTTTTAAACTATATATATTATTATCTTCTAGCTTTTGCGCGCTTGACAACCAATTCGGGTTGTACTCGAAAGACAGGTGGCGCCATCTGTTATCATAAAAACGTTATCGTTGTTTTCCTTGAGAACGGTACTTTTTTGGGATGAAAGGTGGGTTATGTCCGTTTCTGTACACCTGACAACGTAAATTTTAGCTTAATCGGTTAAGTGGTTTAGGCGGAAAATGTAAAAAAAAAAATTATATCACGGCACGGGCGCCGCCGGCGTCTAATAGCCACTATTATACGCCGCGTGAGTAACCATAGAGTGTCACCATAGAGACTGTAATCTCTCTGCTTAGAATGGTCTAAGACTCTAATAATGGATAGAGCCTGGTCATACTGTAATTGCTTAGGAGACGAATTGGAAATACTATTTGCACATGTCGCTACTGTGATATTGCTATATAAACCAATCAGGCGCCTTTGACGATTGGCGATCTTGTAAAGAAAGATATTGATAAACAAATTATCACTTGCTCCGTGCCTCGGAAAGCACGTTAAGCCGTTGGCCCCGGCTGTCATGAAGATCTTTGACAGTCGATAAAGGGTACCCTCATAAAATCCTGACAACTAATCTAACTTCAGAATATCGTATCCGGATTTTGGGTTGCGGAGGTCAGACAGGCAGTCGCTCCGTAGAAAATTGATATTCAGCTGCATCTGGTTAGATTAGAAGCCAACCTCAACCCCAACAAAGTTTGGGAATAATAAGGCTACTAAGGCTAGGAGCATGATGATAAAGATACTGATGAACGGGTAACTTTAGGTGATTCGTAGGTACAGTATATCTCTTCGCTTTGGTGCAGGTCTGTCGATAAAAAGCAACGAGTTTTTTTTTTAAGACTCAAGCGGTCAATGAGCACGCGCACCGCATTCGAGCAGACAGCTGCTTCCAGTCTACTCTTCAACGTTAAAATATTAAATAAAAAACAAAACCAAGGAAACGAAAAGAAAAAGGAATCCTTAATTTTACTCAATTCAAATATTATTACTGATAATCGTACCTAGATCTTCGTGTTCAGCAGTCATGCTTGACGCACGGTGATGCATATACCTAACCCCTTCAGTTCAAACAGGCGCAATGGTAATTTATATTAATCATCAATTAATAAACCAATGCCAATACTCCAGTCACACTGAACACGCTATTTAACACGGTCTATAAACCACAGTTTAAAACACAGTTAGCAAATAGGATGTTTGTTAACAATAATACTTTTAGGAAACTGAAAAAATATTGCTTGAATTTATCTGATGCAAGTTTACTTTAAGTTCGATAGGGCTGCCCACATAATGATTGGCGTATGTATGATGATAAATGTAGCGGTTAAGCAATTTGCTTGTTGTGCTTGGTGTCGCGGGTTCGATTATATTATATATATCTCCTTGCCGGTTTCGGCTACGGCGATTTGGCTTCTAATTTCTAAGAGCTAAGATATTTAACGCGGGTTCGAATAACGCTAGGGGCACATAATGTGCATACGACAGATCTACAAAAATTTGGAACTAAATAAATATGCAAGTTCCAAAAGAAACCAAGGTTCTGTTCCAAAATTTGGAACTTAAGTTCCTGTTATTAGCATCTCATGCTAAAATACTTTAAAAAAAGACGGACAAATATTTTTTCTGGTTTATGGTGTGCTGTTAATTAACTATGTATGGTTAAATAATTTGGTCTAAATTATAATAATAAAATAATAATTTTATCAGAACAGAACTTTTGTTAATTTTTTTTGTGTCTTCTATCCTTGTGTAGGACACACAGGTAACTATGGTATTAGCATATTATGATGAATAAGTAAAAAAAAGACGTTGAAATACCCATGAAAGATCATTTGCATTCCATAGGCACGTTTCAATAGAATACGTGTTGTGTCTCCTTTCCCGACCTTTAATGAATAATCAGTTTTTCAACACTTACCAGCCCTAAGGTATTGGGTGCCCTTCAGTTATATACCAGGACTTAAGCAACGTCGCACCAGTCGTGTAGTAAGTGTCCTGTTGGAATATTATCATAAATCAAATTGGATTTATTGTGGTGAAATACCAGGAAAACAGGTGAGTTCGTGCAGTGAAGGAATACAAGTGTTTTAAATATTGAAATAGACAGTGAGTGAGTAAAAAAGTATATTGGAGTATATTGTACTCCATGTTGGGGTCGGTCCTTCTAATCTAACCAGATGCAGCTGAATATCAGTTTTCTAAGCGATAGCCTATCTGATGATCTGATCCCTGCAACGCAACGATATTCCAAAGTTAGATCAGTTGGCAGTATTTATATGAGTGTACTGATCTTCATGACAGCAAGAATATAATGGTCTAATTATTTATTGTAAAATATTTTAGGAGATAGAGATCAAGGTAAGGTGCTTTGTAACAAAAAATAAAAATAAAAATTTGTTAAAAAGATTTTGTTATTAAAATATTCATTCTTCAGTGAATTGCGGGAACCCCATTACCTGACAACCGAAATTATGATATTGCAACCAAATTAGCATATATTTAAATAAATTAATAAACATTTTTATAAAGTATTTATGCGAATATTAAAGTTCGAAAATTTGGTGGAAAGAAAAAAATGATTACCATTGGGATTTGAATCCGCGACCTACTGGGTAAAGTCCCAGTCACTCTGCCTGTGAGATATTCGTAACCCCGACCGTGTTATCAAAATTCTCTTCTCCATTCAACCATCTCAGATGGTAGTTACACCCCTTGTACGGAGTATGTAGAGCGCTATTTCAATCAATTTCGAAAATTATATAAAAGTAAAAAAAAAAACGATATCTTTGGTAGCAACCAAGCATCTCAATAACAATAGACTTAAAATATTTATATTTTGCATTAATAAAATTTTACCACAAACAAAAATTTTACCCAGTGAAATAATTTATTAGTCGTTTTAAAAACAGTAAGCTTCATATATAAATTACTTTGAATATGGAACCATATTACATAATATAACAACCATAATCGAAAATTAAACCATATAAATAAAAAAAGTGTCAAAAGACCATAAATTTTGCAATAAATGCTTTAGTTTGAGTGCAACTGACCGTTGGACTCCCGACTCTGACGTAGCAGGTTCGTTCGACACATCGTACATTCGCTTTTCCAATTGATGCGCATGATTAATTTATCACTTGTTTATACCGTGATGGAAAATTTTGTGAATAGCCTCGAGTGTCTTGTGGTTGGGAGGACAGCTGTTGAAAATAAGGTTACGGGTTCGATTCCCGATATGGATAAAATTGTTTGTGGCTGAAATTCGGTTGGGAGGGACATAGTAAAATGATTAAGATCATGCTACTTATATCGCATATAATTTTAGGTGGTGCTGGTGGATGATAAAGCCATGTTTTAATAGGCTGCCTTGACTAGAGTAGTGATTTCTTTATCGTATGGGTGATGAACAGTCAGAGTTTAACTACCCTTAGGCTTCTGAAATAGCTTTACACAAATTGAAAAAATTGAAAAATCTCTCAGGTGTGCTGATTTCCTTCCAATATTCCCCTTCAACGTTTTAACAAGTGATAATTAAATTATAAAATGCACATGGATCTGAAAAGTCAGAATTGTACGCCTGGGTTTTAAACCTAGGACGTTTGACTCAGCAGTCCAACCGCTAGGTTACCGCTGCATCAAGATAGTACCATCCTCTTACCGTAGAATATCACCGTACAGATAGTACCTGATGTCTGTACATTAGGTAGCTGTCTGTCGCAGTACAATGTTGTTATTTTATTTCTTTATTTCTTGTCAGTTGCCAACCATGTTTGCAATAGCGCTATTCTGCATCGCATGCGCAGCGTACTGGGCGTGGCGGCTTAAGAACACTAAGCTTACTGAGCCGCCCCAGGTCCCCGGAAGATGGCCCATCGTGGGACACGCTCCGTCACTGATTGGTGATAGCTGCAGTAAGTAACCACTAATAAACAAGTAGGTACTAACGCGGACACGAACGGTGTACCACTTTGCTATCAAAATGCTTTGAACGATGCTACGTGCGTAGGGGCGCGGCTAGTGCTACGTTTGGACCGGCGTGCAAGCGATTCTAACCTTAAGAGTGGTGCACCGGCTTTGTCCACGATAGTACTGGTATCTCAAACTTGTTATCTACATATATATGTAATAAATTTGTTAGTTACAATTGAAAATTGTGTTAATAATGTCTTTTTTTCTTTGTTTCGACTCATAAACACCTCTATGCAAAAGTACTAGTCGATTCGTTACGCTGTTACTGTAAAAAATGACAAACCAACTAACACTTTGGCATTTATAATAAATCTGTAATATACCTAGTATAATTAATACTTTTTGTGCGAGAACATAGTTCTTAATAACACCAGTTTAATTCACTTTTTGTGCACGAAGATAAAATCCTTATTACCATCATCGATATAATTTCTGGACTTAAGTATCTCACAAGTTACACTATCTCACTTGTTTTGGGAATGTTAACAATTAAAAAGTTTATATTTGTAGAACTATGGAATAACATCACCGATTTGGCGAACAAGAGCTACGATATTGGAGGAGTGGTGGCAGCCAGTATCGGACCACGGACTGTTTATAGTAAGTCGCACATTGATAACAATCAAACAAGTCTATAATAATAATATCCTCTAGACCGAATTTCGGTCACAGCGGCCAATCTCAACGGAGATTAGCCAATTACGTAGGATTTATAGTGCACAAGTGTGTGCGCAAACACAGGTGCACTCTCTATTCCCTCACTCTCATAGTCCGATGGCACGGCCTTCCGACACGATCGGAGGGAGCAGGCGAAGGGGCAACGGCTTTACGTGCTTTCCGAGGCACGGAGTAAGTGATAATTAATTTATAAAACGCACATAACTTACGAAAAGTCAGAGGTGCGCGCCTTGGGTTCGAACCCGATACCTCTGACTTGCTAGTCAAATAAGTCTATAGTAGCATGCTGGATTTCGAGAGTACAGCGTTAATTTTGAAAGACTCATTCTTTTTATACGCCGCTTAAGCTGTTTCTTAAAATTTTGTTTTCTGTTATAACCTCAAAAAATTGCATTGAAGTTACGTGACGTCTGTTAGAGCTCTGTCAAAAATCTGTAAAACCAAAATCTAAATAAAAAAATATTAAATTTTCGGCTTACCTACGTCGTGGCCGTGAAGCAATTGTTGAGAATTATTATAGCACATACTGTCCCATTTCTGAGCAAAGACCTCCCTCCATTTTCTCCAACTGCCACAGTTTTGCGCTATGTTTTGCCAATCTTTAAGGAAAGGAAGCTATCTACTTCGTCCCGCCATTTCTTTCGAGATTTGAATCGAATGTGACGAAGATTTTCTACTCCATGGGCAGTATTGTGGATAGCTTAGTTGACAGAGCGACTGGTGTATCTAACTAGAAGGGGGCAGGTCGGAATCCTGTTTGCAAATTCTCAGGTCAGAAATTATTAGGAGCACGCTACTAATCGAATTTGTTGACGACATCATCTTTCAGTGCAGGGTTGATGATGACTGATGTATTTCGTTTTATAGAGATGGCTGTTTTTACCTGACCGTCAGGAAGGGTTATGTTTTTATTGTTGGTTTTTCCTTTTTCAAGTTGTAACTGATCCAGACGACATGTTTACCGTCGCAAATACGTGCCTCGAGAAGGATGGGTTCTACGACTTCGCTAAACCGTGGCTAGGTGAAGGTTTAGTCACTGGGAAATGTAAGTAGATTAATTATTTTATTTCCCACACTAATTCGTTCTTTGTAAAGTTTGTAGTCAACGCTTAAGTATGTTAAAATGCTTCATTCGGGAATGTGATTTGAGCTAATTCTGGTAAAATAATCATCCATAGGGATTTTATACTTTCATGACTTTTTGCGAGTCTGTGCATAAATAAAAATTATAATAACCTGCTTCTTCACAGAGTGTCTTATAAAACCCTTCCATTTGTAGACGTAAACCTCTAAAAATTAGTTCTTCTGTCAACGAGTCTCTAGACTATCATTTTCTTTAGTTACAGCAACGCTATGACCAAAGTTATCTTTAATTTCTAATACCTACTCGATTGATTTATTTGTAAAACTTTCTAGTTTCAATATGGAGGAATCACCGCAAGTTCTTGAACCCAGCGTTCAGCTCGATACTCCTGGACACCTTCATGGGCGTCTTCAACAGCCAGTCGAGGAAGCTGGTCAAGGAGTTGGAGAAGGAGGTTGGTAGGGGTCCCTTTGATCATTGGACTTACACGAGACATAACGCCTTGGAAACTATTTGCTGTAAGTTTATTTGAGTGTATAAGACTTTAGATTTTATAAGTCAAATGATGCTATTGGGTGAATTTCAACAAATGATGTTTTTATTGCCTCGACTGCCTCGTTGGTCTAGTGGTAGCAAGCGCGACTGCTGAGCACGAGGTCCTGGGTTCGATCCCCGGGTCGGGCAAAGTGTTATTGGGTTTTTCCATTAGGAAATTCTCAGTAGCAGCACGGAGTCTGGAATTGTGCCCGGTTAATGGCAATAGGCTCGCCCCCTATTACATGGGACTTATAACATAGCCGGCGAAACGTGGGTGTACTGCACACCTCTGCCTACTCCCTCTGGGGAATAAAGGCGTGAGTCTATAAAAAAGATGTTTTTATTATCATATCGGTGTACTTTTTCAATTATTAGTTTTATGTGTATTTTTTAAGTTTTAAGTAATCTTTAGGATATTAAAATATCCCCAAATGTATTATCATCAACGTATCATTTAAGACTAAGGAGAAAATTTAGTTTTAATTTTGGTTGCCACCGATATGATAAACTGACACCGATTATTTTTTTCTGTACACCGATATGATAAGGCTGACCACCGATATGATAAGTTTATCCACCGATGTGATAAACCACCCAACTTTGAACACCGAAGAGGAAATAGTTGGTAGGTACCTTGGTATTTTTACAACAGTGGCTTAGAACTGAAGACCAGAAGGTCTTATGTAAGTAGGTAGATCACATCCAACGAGACTGAGCTCTTAGTAATGCAATTAAAATTATAAATTTTTACAATTATTTTTACTATATAATAAAAAAAAGAATGTTTATTTTCATTTATTCTTTATTCAAATTCACAAAGACACGAAATCCACCGATATAATATAACAACACACCGACATGATAAAACAATCCACCGATGTGATAAAAATGTGTGCTGTATCTGAATTAATACACCGATGTGAGAAATAAGGCACCGATTCTTTTTTTCTTATCATATCGGTGTAAATTATCACATCGGTGGGCATAAAAGCCACCGATTCCACCGATATGAGGACACCGACGTGATAAATAACGCACTTTTTCGTAAATTACAAAAAAAGTATAATATCTAGGATAAATTTAATAATAGTCAATGAAGCTAATTCACTTACTACCTCTATAATAACCAAGTAACCATTATTACACTTATTACACTAGAAAAATGCAACCACCGATAATATAAAATAATTGTCCGGGAGCAACTGAAATGGCGTACTCACATTATTAGCGGGAATATTCAGCGACTTCACACCCGTCCGTCCTGACTGCGCACTAGCACGCTATTAACGTTAAATAAAATTGGACCGGGGTACGCTGTCGGACTTGTCTATTGAAAGTTAGGTCTAAATTACTTTTGCGCACCGATATGAGAACATTTTGCGGGACAAGTACGTTTGTGCCTCTCAGCAATAATAATCGTTAGTTATATAATAAAATATGCTATTTATTAATAATAAAACTAATATTCTATGAAATAGAATAGGTTGTAAACTCAATTTACTTATATTTATTAGCTTACAAGCTTTTTAGTTGTAAAAAAAAGTAGGGGGACAGCACCGATATGATAAAAATTGGACTTTATGTATTTATTTCTACCTTTATATATAGTCCTAGTCAAATGATATTTTTGCCTCAACCCAATAACTATCTAATGAATACTGAAAAAAAAATTCAATTCGATATTCTTTTTTTCAAATACGAATTTCAACGAAGACAAAAAAAAAGTCATTTGGGAAATTCACCCTATTATTTATTTAATAAGAAACTTGAAAAAACAACTGACTCGGGCGGGAGGAACCCACAATCCCTGGCGTGCCGTGCCATAAAGTTTTCTAAAATGAATTATTTAAACCTAAGATCATCACCAAACATCTTTTCTTCCAGTAACAGCCTTAGGAGTGGACTTTACAGACTCAAACCTAAACAGCAAGTATGTGGAGGCGACGGAACAGATATTAAACACAATGGTGGATCGTTTCATGAAGTTCTGGTGGCATAGCCCTTATACGTTTGCTTGGAGTAACGTCAAAAAGAAACAGGATGCTTGCCTGAAGATCTTGCATAATATGTCGTACACGGTAAGGGCAGTTTTTATTGAATTAATTTAATTATGGATTGAAATGATTTGTAACATAGATTACAATATTCATTTGTATGATGGTCAGTGATGATATTGAGGTCATCATTAACCATCATTGAAGTTGTGATTAACGGTTGAAGTGGACTTAAGAGACTCTCGATATTGAAGAAATAAACACCGGAGATCTTTAGCAGTGAGCTTGAGGAAAATTGATGGAGGCAGTTTGGTCCGAGCTGCGAGAATAATATACCATCAGGCTAGGTACTAAAATATATACGTCGTGATGTCAGGTAGATAATGGTCCTTGTTTTAATGTTTGTCCATTCTAAAATGACCCCAGTGACTGACTGATCTTTATCCTTTTTGCCTTTGTTTTGGTCATCTCAATAGAGTAAGTATGGAGGAAATTTATTTGGATTATTTTCATTTGCCTCTTTATCCAGGTTCTTCAGAAAAGAAAATCTGAATTTAACGGAAACGTTTGTGCTGAGAGAAGTATCATACCAGGTACGATTTCCCAATATTTTTTGTTATTGCTGGCCAAACTAACAATGTAGTTCAGTTTGTGATGAGCAGTGTAATGAATTTTACTGCTTACATGATTCCATACATTGCTGTAAATTTGATTAACATTCATTTCTACGTCTTATAGTTAATCAATATGGTTAAAGTGTGTAAAGATTTAAATTTAAAAAAAATTATGCTGTTTATATAAGACAAAATTATGTATATTTATTATATTTTCTTCTATATGTCTAATATAAACAGCATTTTGAATGTGAGGAAGACCAAAGAAATTATGGATAGATAAAATTTTTATACAAAGTTTAACAAATTCCCAGGCACAAAATTCAAAGCATTCCTCGACCTTCTGCTGGAGTTATCAAAAGAAAAGGGATACTTCAATGACAGAGAAATCAGGGAGCATGTGGATACCATGATCGTGGGCGGACATGACACGTCGGCCAATGTGCTCATGTTCACCATGATATTGTTGGGATCCCACCCTGAGGCGCAAGAGAAAGTGTTTAATGAGTAAGTTATTTTAAAAATAAGTATTTTAAAGCACTGACTAACCCTGCAAGATGTGAACAATAAAATATTAAAGATATAGATCAGTATGTAATCTCTTAATCCAAAATATTTAAAAGATCAACAACGTATTAAAGTTTTTGAGAGATTCTTTAAAGCAAAAAAAGCATTAAACGATGCCCGCACAGTAGCCGTATTAAATAAAAAAGGAATAAAGATTTTTTGCGAATAAAAAATTTAAATTTATGAAAAATTTTGATTGGCTTTCGATTTTTACAAATAAGCAACTTTAGAGGTCGTTTTACATTATTATAATATTTTAGAAAGGTTTCCATATCTTAGAACTCCTCCACCTGGCATAGCTGCAGCTAACATAGTACATAACTGATTTCGTAAAGCTGTCAGCAACTAGTAGTAAGCACCAAAAGAATATAAAAAATAAACAACTAATATTGGAAGATAATTAAAATGTATTATAATGTTTATTGTAAGAAGCAGGCATCCAGTATGCACTTTAGGCCACGTTTCAATTTAGGTTGACCTTGACCCATTAACCCAGATATTCTAGAATTAAATTAATACCTAGTTACTTACTCTTACTGAATTTACAACATGATGTAAGTATTTCCTTCTTGGATGAAGTTAGGTTAGGTTAAAAATAGGTTAGGTTAGATTTTTTTTCAACAATGAAATAGTATTATAATATTGAGCGCACTTTGTCCAGACTTATAATGAAGAAATTACTGTAATAATACCTCTTTTCCATTTCAGGATACGAGAGGTCCTAGGTGATGAAGACAGGGATGTGGAAAAAAGTGATCTATCAAAGCTGGTGTATCTAGAAGCTGTTCTGAAGGAGAGCATGAGGATATTCCCTATTGTGCCAGTCCTCGCCAGGAAGCTGGATCGAGATGTAAAACTCAGTAAGATTTAGTACACAGTATTTCAAGTAGCTACGTGATTTGCTATGAAACTTGATTGAATTCTTAGATGGTGACAACGACAACTTGATTATGTTTTTGAAAGAGAACGAGATCCTTGTCTTTGTTTCTGCAAGTTAGTTACTTTTAATGAAAAATAAGATTAGTAAATGTGCCTGGAAAATAGATACAGACACAAATGTTAAAACATTTATTCAAAAACTAATTTAGACTAAATAAAACTATTATATACAAACCTATAATCTAAAACCTTAAAAATAAATAAAGATACAAAACCCTTAATCTAAAAGACCGCTACCAGTAGGCAACGTTCCCAAAATGCTGGCTGCATTTCCTCGCTGAATAGCTATACTCAGCCTTTGGGCCAGGTACAGACCAGCATTTCGGTCACGAGATTAAATTATTAGACACAAATTAAATTATTTATTTAACCTAACCTAACTTAATCTAACCTAACCTTTTCTTAAATTGGCCAGAAAACTACACCCTCTCAGCCGGCAGAACCTGCTTCCTCTTCGTGTTTGGGCTCCACAAGCATCCAATCTGGGGCCCCGATGTGCACCAGTTCAAACCTGAACGTTGGCTAGAACCTGGCAAACTGCCTGATAACCCCAATGCGTTCGCTGCTTTTAGTGTCGGGAGACGAATGTGTATAGGTAAGAGAAATTGCACCTATGCTAATTGTAATAGAGTTTATATTAGATTGAAATTGTTGATGCCTTAGCCGTTTCTGGTTTCTGCTCATAAGTTTAGGATTATGTTCATAAGTATTGAGAGCCAATGGTTTGGTTGCTCGATGTTTATTTAAAAAAAAAGGTATAAAGCGGTTTGACAAGTCTTATTATTAGACAAGGCTTAGAAAATATACAAATATTTATTTTATTAAGAATAGGAAAAGTTCAACAGGATTTCAACCTGCGGCCTACTGGCTAGCTACACCAATACCTGTGACTTTTAAAAAAAATTTGAAACTTTTTTTTTCAATTTATAAAGGAAAAAATTTAAAAATGTTTTATTAGGTACACAGTCTGAAGGTCTATTAGGGCCTCTGCAAGCTTAGTAACAGCTTCTCGTACATTATTTTGCAGTAAAAAATCTTAAAATTTCGAAATTTGATTCCAGGCAAAGCCTACGCTCTAATGTCAATGAAAACGACGCTTGCGCACGTGATGCGTCGCTACAAAATCACTGGTGACCACACCAAGGTGAGGCTGAAGCTCGACGTGATGCTAAAGCCACATGAAGGATATTTTATCAGCATCGAGAAAAGAACATAAATGGAAGCTGTTAGAGATGAAAATACAGGATTGAGATAGAAGACTTTTATTATAAGATGGATTTTCTAGACGCTAATTTTAGATTAAAATTTTCTTTTAACAATCTTTATTGTTTTTTTTTTATACTTCGAATATGGCAAGAAGTAAACGGCCCGCATGATGGTGATCGGTTACCGTTACTTATTATAGACGCTCACAACACCAGGAGCGTCACTTGCGCGTCGCCAACCCTGTACACGACTGATATTGACTAAAGTGTATAAAAAGAATACAATTTAAGCTTAAATCCTATTTGGTCAACTACTCGTATGTTGACCAAAACATATGAGTTTAAATATGTTGTTATTTTAGGAAAACTTACAGCTAAACAATTTGATATTCAAATAAAATGTTCATTAGATGGCCAATTACAAGTTTCCACATTTAGTATACTAAATGTTCATTAGAATATTATTATTCCATTTATTACTTTATACACATATAAAATACATTTTTAAATATATATATAAAAAAAATATACATTTAAAAATATAAAATATAGTAGCCCACCGGTATCGGGAATAAGGTCCAAGCTACCGGTGGTTAGGGGTCCAGAGAGAGAAACCTCCTCATTATTCGCGCCGTGTCCAGCAATACTGCCTTCTGCGCCAGGCTCCCAATCCAGCTGCCTAACGAGAGCCTCTTCAGATGTTATTAATTAGTATATTTAATGTGGACACTTGTAATTGGCCATCTAATGAACATTGTAATTGAATAACAAATTGTTTAGCTGTAAGTTTTCCTAAAATAAAATAATAACATTGCTCTTAAAAAAACCTAGATACACCGAGATAGTTTATAAATCTTGGGACAAGTAAAAAAATTTTTTTTCTAAAGATTACGTTTTTTTTATAAATATTTAATAAGAAATTTGAAAAAAAACAACTGATACGGATGGGACAGTTGGTTTTTCAAATTTCTTATTAAATATTTTATATTTAAAAAGCTAACATGTGCTAAAACATGTAAAAATTTCACAAAAAACGTTTTTTTTATTAAAAAGCAATCTAAGGGTTATTAAAAAAATCTGTATGGTTACTGAGCGGTTCAAAACTAACCTTGATACCTATACGTAAGCAAACGTGTTAAGTTTTTAATGATGTTGTTATGATATATTATTGTTGTAATTATACGCAGTTTTTTATTGTTTTTTTTTAAAGTCGAGTCGGACTTGCGCACGAAGGGTTCTGTACCATTTTCTATACAACAATAGACACTTTATAATGAAAAAGGCTAATAATATCGAGCAAAAAACGGCAAACAGCCTGGCTATCACGGTTCATGAGATACAGCCTAGTAACAGACAGTCTTAGTCAATTAAAATCAAACCCTTTTTAATTTTGGTTTTTACCCTTTGGTTACGGAACTCTTAAAACGTGGTTTGACGAGTTAGGTAAGGATTGAAACCGCACTATATTCAACTCAATTAATTCAAAATATTTCAAAGCCTAACGATTAATATATTTTTTAAATCTTGGTTTGAGAGCAAAAACCAAAAAACTTCATAAAAAAACATGTTTTTTGTATACTTCATGTTTTTTACACGGCTCAAGTTGTAAACTGTCTTTGATTAGCAACGCTTTTTTTAAAACTTTGTTATATTTTTTTACTATTTAAAAAAACTAAGATTTTTTTTTATTCGGCAGCCATTTTCTCGTGACACAAAAAATAATTTGATGAATTATTGTGTTTTTTTTGTTGTTTACTTTTAAACAGCATAAAATTGTAAAATATTTTGCATTAATGAAATAAGTAATAATGAAAATAATATTGAAAATAATTTAAACGAATTCTAGTCTTACATTATCTCTAAGACAGACAACTTGACTATTAAATACACACTATACTAATAAATCACAAATTAACTTACCTCAGCATACAATCGTAGGTATATTGTATAGCATAATATAATCGTGATATATGCATAAGTAAAAAAAGAGAATAATTTATAATATGATTGGTTTTCTTTATTTTATTTATTTATTTAATTATTATATTTCGTAAAATTCGTAAAATGTCGTGGTGGCGCATTGGTTACGGACCCGCTTTGCAAGCGCGTGGGTGTGGGTTCGAACCTGGCATGTACCAATGTGACTTTTTCAGTGTCATATGTACTTTCTTAGTTAATCTAAGACACCACTGACTAACGGTGAAGGAAAACATCGTAAGGAAACCTGGACTTTAATAGTCTGAAATCGCCAACACGCAGTGAGCTAGCGTGGTGGTTAATGCTCAATCCTTCTCTGTATGAGAAGAGGCCTTTGCCCTATTATTTATTATATTTTATATATATTTAGTTTCAAATAGAAACCGGTTAAGTTTAAGCTAGACTCACGCAATAACATTTAACGAAATTATTACATTTTCCATTTGTCGTCGTCGTCGCACTGGGTATTTTACTCTTTGTATTTGACTCGCCTCTTTTTCTGACGACCTTATAAAGGCGGTAGTACCTGGTACCTTTGGAAAAAAAAACAGCCAATGTTCGAAATACAAATAATTATAGACCAACAGACTCTAAAGGCCTTGACAGTGTGTTAAGCTAAGTAGATATGCGAATATATATACGAGTATATATATAACTTTGTAGATATGCGAATTTAGCTGACACCCTATTTGGGTTCTGTTCAGTCTGCTAATTTAAAAACGCTTCAATGAAATGTCAATAATGTTGTCAACCTGACCGAATTTCGGTCACAGGGGGCATCAACGGAGATAAGCCATCTACGCAGGAGATATTATAGTGCACAGGTTACTCTCATAGTCCGATGGGACGGCAATCCGACACGACCGGAGAGAGATCAGGCGCAGGGCCAAAGGCTTTACGTGCTTTTCGAGGCACGGAGTAAGTGATAATTAATTTATAAATACGCACATGACTTACGAAAAGTAAGACGGGCGCGCCTTGGGTTCGAACCTGAGACCTGTCTTGCCAGTCGACGGTCATACCATACATAGTAGCCGAGTACCAAATGACGAAAAATATTCAATTAATATCGACACCATAGAACTGTTTTAGAAAAAGTGCCCCCAGTCGCTCTGAGAATTGTACCCCACCTGCCGTTCCTACGGCTTACTTCGTTCGCCTCCGTCACTCTCAGTAGGTAATTTGCCCAAAAACATAACCTATCGTCTGTAACTCATCTGCCTAGCCTTTTCCCAACTATGTTGGGGTCGGCTTCCAGTCTTACCGGATGCAGCTGAATACCAGTGTTTTACATGGAGCGACTGCCTATCAGACCTCCACAACCCAGATATTGGGATACACGATACCCCTTGGTAAGACTGGTTGTCAGACTTTCGAGCTTCTGACTACCCGTAACGACTGTCAAAGATCTACAATTGACAGCCGGGGCCAACAGCTTAACGTGCTATCTGAGGCACGGAGAGTGATAATTAATTTATAATACGCACATAACTTACGAAAAGTCAGAGGTGCGCGCCTTGGGTTCGAACCCGAGACCTCTGACTTGACAGTCCAGATATGATATATATATATATAAGTATATAGATAAAGTCAGACATGCCAGCCCTCCGTGTAAGAGTACGTAACTACCATCTCCTACCATCAGATGGTTAAAATGAAGAAAAGAGTTTTGATAATCCAGGCGGGATTACGAGTAGCTCAGTAGCAGATCGACCGGCTTTACCCCATAGGATACAAATTCCGCCCGTAATCGATTTTTTCTTATATTTTTTGAGATCTTATCAAAAACTTCGATAAATAAGGTAGACGTCTATTTTAAAAATAAATACATATTAGATTTCATAAAATCATCATAAAATGAATATACCTAACATTTTATTTTATTATTTTTTTACATGTTTATGCACATGATTTGCATATTTAAAGCTAAAGAGATTCGTAATTTCAACTGAAGCGGGCGGGACTCGGTGGCTTAATTGGTAAAGCGATGGCACGGCACACCAGGGATCGCGGGTTCAAGTCCCGCCCGAGTCAGTTGTTTTTGCGAGTTTCTTATTAAATAATACACATAGTTTACATTGTAACATAAACCACTTTTTTACTACTTGTAGTTAAAGCTATGTTGTAGGTACGTTTGGTAACTACTAATCAAAGTTTTTGTTTGATATTACATTTTACGCCTTGGCTGGTCGCGTATAAAAAAAGATGGAATTCTCAAACCCGGGCAGTTCTTTTCCACCAGCCTCCACATAAGTTAAGTATTTTCCTTGTTACTATGCCAATTTATGTGAATATTTGTAATAGGTATTCGAATATATATATATACATACTAAATAAATAGATTTTTTTTAACCAAAAAAAGTGAACCGACTTCAAACAACACAAAAACGTTCGTTTTGGAGGCGGTGCTAACGCCAGGACATTGACCCCCCGAGTCCTTTTTTTGAACGGGCCTACAGGCAGGCACTGGACGGGGCTGCGAGGCGCGTTTGCGGTACCCGGCCCCGGCCCCGTCCGATACAGTGCGAGGAACACGCAGGGGGAGACATTTTTAGTGGGTGCGAGCCGCACATAACCTTACGTACTCGGACGTGCGGAATGCGGAAGGCATTTTTTGCTCCCTCAAAAAAAAAGCGGTGCTAAGTACAAGCTAAGTGAAATTAGTGGTTATGAGACGTTTGCTATCGTCCGATGATGAGGTCCACCCTATATCTCCGAAGTTCATTAGATCATGACAATATTATGTATAGAGGCCCAATCGGACGGAGAGCTCTTTTGAACAAAAAAAAAGATGATCGGAGTTTAAACCGCCCGTAAGCCTGATTTTTTACATGGCTTTGCACACCGTTGAAAAATCTGTCTGCTGGTTTCCTCACGATGTTTTTCCTCAACGTTTTAGCAAGTGACCATTAAATTCTAATACGCTGTCGAAAAATTAGAGATGCGTGACTGGGTATCGAACTTATAACCTTTGACAGTATGCTATCACAGTTTAAGGTCCGCTGTTGGGTTGGGGATTGAAAATCCGATCCCCGGACGAAATGTCTAATTTTTGATTGATGATTAAGGAATTTGCTAGTTTTGCATAGTAAAAAAACCTTGATGAAAAGTTTTGTGTCTCACTAACCGTTAGATTGGGCTTGCAGTTCAAAAGATCCCCTTGATGACTGTAGAAATAAAAATAAAACTTGAAACTGGGTTTCGTATTATTTTCTTTTAAATAATTTGTTATCTTTATATTTTAGAAATAGATTAAATTAGCCAGCCATGTTTACAATAGCACTGTTCTTCATCGCATGCGCAGTGTATTGGGCGTGGTGGCTAAAGAACGCTAAGTCTACTGAACCGCCCCAATTCCCCAAAATATGGCCCATCGTGGGAATCACACCGTCACTCATTGGTGACAGCTGTCGTAAGTAGCTATACATATACAGCTTGGCAAAAAAGAGTCTGGAAAAATTGGGAGCGCCGCTGGCGCACTTTTCACACTACAATTCAAAATTACAAGTTATTAAGTGCTTACATATTTCTATGACGAGTATTTTGTCATTAATTATAATCAAATGTTTTATAATCAATTTTTAAGTTATTTTAGCACTCACAAATTTAGATTTTAAGATTTTTATTTTTAGTTCCAGCTGTCACCGCCTCAGACTCTTTTTTGCCAAGCTGTACAGATAAACAGGTACAGTCAATATAATCCTATCTATTAGTGAAATAAAATATCGAGTGTTTATTTTTTAAATTTTAGGTAAGCTTGTCGAAAAATCTGTGAATGCAGTTTCGTTTCTTTTTTTTTTTAAAAAAAAAAGGAATATTTCCTTTGAGTAAAATAATCTATCTTAAGGATTCGAAGTGGTTTCCCTTCAGGGCCATTGATTTTTTCGTTGTATAGTTTAAGTTTTCGTTACACTGTCCCTTACACCATACTTCTTGTTCAAGAAAATCACCATCAGTATGATTTGTAGATACTGTTTGTTTTAGCAATTTCTGTCTGTCCCATGTTTATGTGTTGATGTTATTCCAAAAACAGAATAACATTATTTTTTTTCTGAAATAAAACTTACAGAATATAGACTTCAAATAAATTAATGAATATTTGTAGATCTGTGGGAGTTCATCAATGACTTGGCGAGGAGGAGCTACGACATTGGAGGAGTGGTGGCCACCAGTCTAGGACCACGAACTATTTATAGTAAGTCACATAGCGAAAACTACCAATACCATAACCATGTTCACATGTTAACCATGGTCTACCAACTGATATTCTAAACGTGAAGAAAGAAAAAAATATTTATTCTGTTCTCGCACAGCACGACAAATTATAAGATTACAAGGAAATAGATATAAGAATAAAATAAACAGCAGATCTTCACTACATAGTATAAAACAAAGTCGCTTTCCCTGTCCCTATATCCCTATGTATGCTTAAATCTTTCAAACTAAGCAACGGATTTTGATGCGGTTTTTTTAAATAGATAGAGAGATTGAAGAGGAAGGTTTATATGTATATTGCACCCTTGTGAAGCCGGGGTGGGTCGCTAGTAAGAACTAAAATATAAATTACAGGTACTTCATCATCTGCCTAGCCTTTTCCCAACTATTTCGGGGTCGGCTTCCAGTCTTACCAGATGCAGCTGAATACCATGTTTTACATGAAGCGACTGCCTATCAGAGCTCCACAATCCAGATACTGGGTTACACGATACCCCTTGGTAAGACTGGTTGTCAGACTTTCGGGCTTCTGACTACCCGCAACGATTGTCAAAGATCTACATTGACAGCTGGGGCGCAGCTGGGGCCAACAGCTTAACGTGCTATCGAAAGCACGGAAATTACAGGTATTTGTGAGACAAAAAAGGACTCAATTTAATACTACCCCATTTTACAAAGAGCAATGCTGTTTTTCTATAAAACCAAAGATAAAGGACAAATTGAATGTGGCGAGTTTCTAACTCCACGAGTAGAATATTGTACATAGCTCAGTTGACAGAGCGATTGGGGTACCTAATAGATCGCAGTCCGGAATCTTGTTAGTGAAATTTTGGGTCAGGAAAAATATAGTTGTAATAATAGGTTTGGATGATTTGACAATAGATTCGCCTAAAAAAATAGCATGGCATGTATTGGCAAACTATAGTGCTGCACATAAACTTAGCGTTTAACGAAATTTCATAAAGTTTTCTGCAAAAATGTAATTGTTGCTTGAATTTTCCAGTTGTAACTGACCCAGACGACATGGCCACTATTTCGAATGTGTGTCCCGAGAAGGATGCGATCTACGACTTCGCTAAACCGTGGCTAGGTGAAGGTTTAGTTACTGCCAAATGTGAGTAGATTATCTTTTTAATTCCCCTCACTAATCGATTCTTAGTAGTTTCTATAGACAAAAAGAATTGGTGAATGGGTAAGATGATTTTAATAATGTAGGTAATTTAAAAAAAAATTCTTCTTCCGGGAATAAGGTTTAGGACTAATTAAGGAATAAGAAACCACAGCATAATAAATATACAGTAAGGAAACTACGTACAAACGCTCTAAACAGCACACTCACACAACGACGCGTATGCGATGCGTAACAACGAGACTTCTAAGCGAATGTCGCGGCACTCGCAGTATCAACGAACGCGTCGTTGCGCATGATTGTGTGAGTGTGCCCTTTTTGAGCATTTGTATGTAGTTACCGTACTGTATGTTTATTATACTGTGGTGAAACGTTGACATTCTTAATTGAAATCTACAATTTAACAAAAACGTTACATTTTCTTTACAAAGTCTAACATTATCAAAGCTTTTAGCTTACTTTAGCATACTTAAATCTCAGAAAATTCATTACGCTCCTTACGATTCAGCTTCTATGTATATTTACAGCTTTTATGAATATAAAATTATTTTGATTAAATTAATTTGTAAAAATCGTATAGTTTCGATATGGAAGAATCACCGCAAGTTCTTGAACCCAGCGTTCAGTCAGATGGTTCTGGACACCTTCATGGGCGTCTTCAACAGCCAGTCGAGGAAGCTGGTCAAGGAGTTGGAGAAGGAGGTTGGTAGCGGTCCTTTTGATCATTGGACTTACACGAGACATAACGCCTTGGAAACCATTTGCTGTAAGTTTATGTTGAGTTTTGAATCTTATTGTGATTAAAATAAGATCTTAGATTGTATAACTTACCTGATTTGACGAGTGCAAAATAAGAAAAGAAAACCATTTACATTTCATAATAAAAAAAGGATAATAATATTATATTGGACTAGACATCACTATTTTATTTGATATTCCCTTTTTTTATGGCTGGGTGAAGTAAAAAATGCTTTCCGTATATCGCACGTCCCAGGACGTACGGTTATGTGGGGCTCGCACTCACTAAAAACGTCTCCCCCCTGCGTGTTTCCTCGCTCTATATCGGACGGGGCCGGGCACTCAACCGCGCCTCGCAGCCCCGTCCAGTGCCTGCCTGACATTGCCCCAACACGCTCCATCCACGCGCCTTGGCCCCTACATCGGGCAAGGCGGGCGGCATACCGGGATCAGCCGCCCGTATTTCCGTATTTGACAATCCCCAATTGTAAAGCTAAACTTTGCGTCTTCATAAAAAAAAACGAAAAATTTCTTCCAGTGACTGCCTTAGGAGTAAACTTTACCGACTCGAACCTGCTCAGCAAGTACGAGTACATGGAGGCGACGGAGCTGATCTTTAACACTATAGCCGAACGTTTCGTAAAGTTCTGGTGGCATAGCCCTTACACGTTTGCTTGGAGTTACCTCAAAAAGAAACAAGATGCTTGCCTGAAGATCTTGCATAATATGTCGAACACGGTAAGGACAGTTTTTTTGTTTCATACAATTTGTTTCTTTATTCAATTTAATTCTTTAAATATACAGGGTTATTTGTAAAACACCAGCATCCTTTAAAGGGGTCATTAAACTCATCATTATGAACAACTTTAACTATGGGAGCAACCCTGAAAAAAAAACAGCTGTTCCATACATTTTGTTGAGTCATGTAAACATAAATGTATGGAACAGGTGATTTTTTTTGCGATTTCAACAAAAAGTGTCATGGGTTCAAGCCCCGTCCCCTATCAGCTTATCAATATCCTTTTTTGTTGTTGTTTCAATGCAGATTCTTCAGAAGAGAAAATCTGAATTTAATGGAAATGTTTGTGCTGAGAGAAGTATCATACCAGGTACGACATTCTGACCATTTTTGAATATTGCTAGCCAAATTAACACTGAACTTATAATATTTAGCCAAATTCTTTCACTTTGATTGAATGAGGAATTTAATAATGTTGTTTATTTTAATATGTTGTTGTTGTTTCATGATTCCGATGTTTCATCTAAAGTAAGAGATAAAAAAAATGAAGATTCCCATACACTTTTGTGAATACGAATACCATTTACTTTTATGTCTGAATCAATAGTTGAACCGTGTCAACAAGATAAAATATAGACCAGAACAGCATATAGAGCCAGTTAAATGTGTGGCTAAGTGTTGTGTATTTAATTGGTTATAATTATACATATTTAATGATGATCTTCAATTCTTTCTTCTTCTTAATCGTATGGTTGATAAACAACCTACTATTAGAGTTTTACACACAGAAGGCCTAGTTTTACACACCGTTAAAAAAAATCTCAGGTGTGCTGGTTTCCTCACAATGTTTTCTTTCACCGTTTTAGCACGTGATAATTAATTTTTAATCCGCACATAAATCCGAAAAGTCAGAGACATGTGCCTGGGTATCGAACCTAGGCTATTACTGCTGATATCTTCCAATTATATACAACAAATATTTCCAGGAACTAAATTCAAAGCGTTCCTCGACCTTCTGCTGGAGTTATCAAAAGAAAAGGGATACTTCAATGACAGAGAAATCAGGGAGCATGTGGATACCATGATCGTGGGCGGACATGATACTACGGCTACTGTTCTCATGTTCACCATGATATTGTTGGGATCACACCCTGAGGCGCAAGAGAAAGTGTTTGCTGAGTGAGTATTTTGAACCGAATGAAATACCTGTTGAGCTGTATAGGGCAATGTTAGCACCAATCGGAGAAATGAGACAGCGAGGCGCCACGCCATCTAGCGCGTTGAAGTAGAACGATGTAGAAGATAGCGTGGTAAATAAGAAAAGATTAAAGGTCTACGTTACACTGTTGTTATGACATTCCTGCCAGGCGTTCTTATTACCCGACTACGGCGAAGCAAAAAGGAGGGTTATGATTTTGACCTGTATGTATGTGGGTATGGATCTCTGTTCCCTCATAACTTCTAAACTAGTAATCATAATTGGAAAAATGAGGTGTTGTTGGAAGCCTCCTGACTGTCCGCTGGTTATAGGCTACATTACGTCACATTAAACTGACGTTAGCGCCCTCTAGGGGACTTAAAGTAAAGAACTAAAAAAAAAATCTTGGCAGTGTCGTTTGGGGTATCAAATGAAAGAGCTTTAGTAGCACATTTCAAATATGTAACTAAACTATATTTTTATTACAAAATTAAATTAAATTAATAAATTGTTTGATAGCGGCAGGTGCCATGGAATGAGGTTATTTCCTTTTACAAACTGGTCATGTCGCAGAATAAAGCTGCGGAGAGAGAGAATTCATGACCTCTCTAGCAATTAGCAGCAGACGAGCTGGACATCGGAGGGCTGATGCCGTGCTCTGCCGACTATAACGAGTTTAGGGGCAAATGACTTAGGGAAATCTGTCACCCAATAAGAGCAGGTGATTGTCTCTCTCCCTCTCGGATGATATGAAGAGAGCTGATATCTGTCAAGGACTGCGAAAGACTACGACTGTGTACCGCCACTCTTCTCAGAATGGACAAAGTCTATAATTTTCGTCCGTACAACAGCAAAACCTAAAACTGTATAATACATCGACCGTCTCTCTCCGTACTTTAAGAGGCAGACGTTTAAAGAAAGAAATTACTATATTAATACCTAATATACTTATTTCAGGATACAAGAGGTCCTAGGTGTTGAAGATAGGGACGTGGAAAAGACTGATCTATCAAAGCTGGTGTATCTGGAAGCTGTTCTGAAGGAGAGCATGAGAATTTACACTATTGTGCCCGTTCTTGCCAGGAAGCTGGATCGAGATGTAAAACTCAGTAAGATTTTGTATACTATATTTTTGGCAGTCGAGGTGGGCGAAAGAGATAAGCTGACTGAATTTTGAGATGATTTAAACAGGACAACTTTACTCGATCAAAGGAAAGTCGTCTAGTTCACCAAATTAAAAGAAACTTTCTTTTATCTTTCAGTTAGTTTCCGTGTTTCGTATAAATAGCACAATTTGGTTCCATAAAGGATATAAAATAATTAAATAAAGTAATGTATTATATCTATTCTTCTTATCGTATGGTTGATGTACAACCTGGTGTCAGAGTTTAAACCGCCCGTAGGTCTATGACATGGCTTTACTCACGTTTGAAAAATCTCTCAGGTGTGCTGGTATCACGATGTTTTCCCTCACCGTTTTTTTAGCAACTGATAATTAATTTAAATACGCACATAACTTACGAAAAGTCAGAGGTGCGCGCCTTGGGATCGAACTCGAGACCTCTTACTTGTCAGTCGACGGTCATACCACTAGGCTATCAGTGCTTTACCACTATATCTATGTGTGAGGTATATGTAGATCCTTAGAGTTTAATATAAGAAAGTATGGAGTGATAACATCAACAACATTGTCTTGTGCGGAGCGGAGTAGATCTCACCATTGAATTAACAATGTTATAAGCTAAAATGTAACTTTTTCGCTCGAGGAGCCTAATTGAACCGCAGTCGATCGAGGTATGATCGCGGACGGAGCTCGTGTCGCGGCCGCGTTGTTCATACCCGTCATACTTCTGTAGGCTTGCTATATACTTTCTTAAATACTCTAAACATAGATCATACTTATATTTAAATAGATCAACATCAGCCCATTTTGCAAATTTCCAGAAAACTGTACCCTCTCAGCCGGCAGAACTTGCGTCCTTTTCTTGTTTGGGCTTCACAAGCATCCAATCTGGGGTCCCGATGTGCAGCAATTCAAACCTGAACGTTGGCTGGAACCTGGCAGACTAACTAATAACCAAAACGCGTTTGCTGCTTTTGGTGTCGGGAAACGAGTTTGTATCGGTAAGAGGAAATTCACGTATATCATTTGTAATACAATTGTAATAATTATGATCTTGATGCCTATGATGATGTCTTGGGGTTTTAGATTAATCTAGGGTTTAACAAGCTAACATGTGCTAAAACATGTAAAAAATTCACGAAAAATAGGATAAATTCCTATAGGAATAGGATAAAATAGGATAAACCTAGGGGATTAAATGAAACACAGTTATCACTTTCTCATTGCGTCTGCGACGCGTCCGTTTGCTTCGACGTCTGTCAAAGTAATGTCCGTGAGAGGGCGGGGCGGGTCGCAAGCACATATATTTAATTATATTTATCAGTACGTCACGATAAAAAAAAAACTTTTTAAGGGTTTTCAACTCTAGATTTTGTTTCAGCCCGCCTTTCAGATACCAATTGACGGAGACGAAAGTATACCAATATTGATTTTATTAACTAAACCCCAATCTGAGGCCTAGTAGCTAGGTAGCTCTCTCGGTAGCTTTGCTTGCTTTTCAGTCAACGTTGTACTTAATCTAACGTAGCAAGTGTATCGAATTATTCTTTTAGAAATCACAGATAACTTAGAAATTCGATTCTCATTTATAATGCGTAATAAAAACTTCTTAAAAGTCAAAATTAATACTTCCAGGCAAGACCTACGCTCTAATGTCAATGAAAACGACGCTTGCGTACGTGGTACGTCGCTACAAGATCACTGGTGACCACGCCAAGGTGAGGGTTAAGGTCGACGTGTTGCTGAAGCCACATGAAGGATATTATATCAGTATCGAGAAGAGAACGTAGATGGAAGCTGTTGGAGATGAAAATGATAGATTTAGATAGGATACTTTCAGTATAATGTCTAGATTTTATAAAGAATTGTCTGGTTTTAGTAGAAAATTCTCTTTTATAGTTATTATGTTTTTCTTTTGTGCTCGCATGATGATAATTTAATGTATCATTTGTGTTTCGAAAATATATCTTGTTAAAAAAGTTATTGCAATAAGTTTTGATGGCCAGTGTTAACAATGAGCTTACGAATCGAGTTTGTAATATAATGACAAATAAATATAGAAAAAAAAAATTAAGACTGGATTTCTTAGTACCCAAAACTTGTTTAGTATCCTTAATTATATGTCACTGCTGGCCCAAAACTACCACTTGGTTCTTCCAAACTAACCTAAGCACCTTCGGGCAATTAAAATTATCATCATTTAATCATTCAAATCATCGAATGGTAATTGCAACGCCGCAAAAATATAAATGATGAAATATTAATTATTATTTAACTTATTAGGTATACAAAAACTACTTAATATGCAAGTGATGAAAATGTTTAATGGATTTACGTAATAAATTAATGATATTACGTTCTAGAGACGTGGAATTATCAATAAATCTTATTATTGTATATATTGCAACACAATTCGCTTTAAACTTTTGCAGAATTGTGTCAAATATAGCTGTGTTACCTATACCTGTGGTTACCTAGTAAATTAATATAATTCAATTGAACATCAAAAATAAAATAAAATATTAATATAATTAATAATATTAAATAATAGAATTATTATTGTTGAAATACAATTATTATTAATGTTGAAATAAGTACAACTAATTAATCCCCAGCTCAATGTATTTTTTAACTATTGTTATTTTGAAAATATAGATTTTTCTTTATAATTTAATTTAATAATTTGTAGGATTGTTAATAGTAACCATGCTGTTTACAATATTATTGTTATGTATATGTGTGTGTTTAGCATATGTGTTAGTGTCCTATTATAATAGTTTCGCAAACGACCAGGTGCCAGCACATCCAGGTCGATTGCCCATCATTGGGCATGCGCATTTATTCTTAAGTGGTAAGTTAGCTATTGATTTTCAAGTGCACGCGGCTAAAACAATAAATTTATTATTTACCTATTATAGTTTTACCCATCATGTTATTACCCATGACGTTTTTAACCATTATATTTTTACCCATTATGTTTTTACTCATTTTATTTTTACTCATAATGATGTTACCCATTATATTTTTTTCCCATTATGTTTTTGCAGATATATACGATATAACTATAAAACTTGGAAAGGCTGCTCTAGAATGTGGAGGAGTAAGCAAATGTTTTATTTTCACTTTACACTTATACAGTGAGTAAATAAATTATTTAAATCAGTTTAGTTAATTAATTACTATTGCTTGGTAAAGGGCATATCATCTACTAGCAAAGACAATGGAATCTCGGCTTAATGGCTACCGGTTACGCTAGGCTTTACAATTAAATTGTTTGTAATAATCTTACAATTTGCTTCAGTCGTTGCAGATCCTGAAGATGCATCAACAGTTCTTCACAAATGTTTGGACAAAATGTTCGTTTACAACTTCATCAAGCCAATGTTGGGCAAATCTTTAGTAGCTGCTGATGGTATGCGCAACTTTTTCTACTGTCATATTTTGGGCTCTTAAAACTGTTTTAAAAAAAATCCCGAGTCTGTATCAAAGTTAGATGGTTGAAAATTAAACTTAGGTATAAACTAGTACTAAAACTAAGTAGTAATTTAAGTTTTAAAGTCAGTTTGATTTCAGTACCTACTTGGAAGCGTAATAGAAGGATACTAGACCTTGGGTTTAAGCAGCATATTCTGGACGCATACTTAAAGCTATTCAATGACAACGCTGACCAGCTCGCGCAGGCGGTAGCTGAAGAGGTCGGGAAAGGTGAAGTGGATCTCACTGACAAAGTTACTAGAAGCGTTTTGGAGACAACTTGCGGTAAGTGGAATTCAAAATGTCCTCCTGACCGAACTTCAGTCACAGCGGCCAATCAAATGTAAATAAAGTGGTGCGAGCCTTGGGTTCGAACCTGAGACCACTGACAACAGTACTGCCATGTTTGTACAAAATAACCCCGTAACATAATATATGAAGAAGAAATAAATTCCACATTATTGCGTGTGGTTTCCGGCCCAAGAATAAAACCACCCTTACTCGTCCCGCGGGTGTCGTAAGAAGCAACAAACGGAAAGATCCGGAGGATGGGCAGCAGTATCTTATGTGCAACAGTAATCATCTGCTACTGCGATCGCCCGCTTGCCCAGGCGCAGCGTGGCGATTATAGGCAAATAGCTCCAATGAGCGCACAATAGTGGCGCGCATTGGAAGAGGCAGATATTCAACAGTGGACTAATACAGGCTAATAATGATGATGAACCAATCAATATTTTTACACATTTCATCCATTGTGGCTGATGATTTTTTTTAAATTAACTACACAGAGACAACGATGGGAACTAGAGTTGATGGCCAAGTCGTGGTGAATGACAACTATATAAAAGCTGTCAATAAGTTTCTGGAGATTATTATGCTGAGGATCAGGAAACCCTGGCTTATTCCAAATTTCATCTTCAATAGATCCAGTTACAAGGAGCAATCGTTGGAAGCTTTGCAAACATTCTTCGGCCTTACTTCTCAAGTAAGTATAGCCAGCACATCGAGCTATCACAAACTGTAAAATTTTCCCAATCAATTTTGAACCTAATCCTAAAAAACCTAAAAATAAAAACCTAAAAAAAGAAAAAGTTGAAAATCTATTATTGAAATTTGCCTGATGTAGCTTGTGATGTCTGTACAAGATAATTAGTATGTATCGATGAGGGTATTTAGTGGGAAAAAGACATAGAACTACACTAATCTAGTATTTTTAATTAAAAATACTTTGACCATCGAGAAAAATTTTAAAGCCGAAACTTATTTTTAGATGGTACAATTACGGAAATCTGAATACTTGCAACGGATGAAAAACAAAGAGAATTTTGATATTGGTATGTATTCTATAATAAACTTAATTAATAATGCCTATTACTATCATGGGGGAAGGAAGGAGGGGAAGGGTTCCTCTTGAACTAAACCACTTTAACACAAGCCTTTAATCTATGTAATGTCAACCTGTCCGAATTTTTGCGGCCAATTTCAACGGAGATTAGCCACCATAGGCAGGAGATAAAAGAAAATAGTGCTCAAGTATGTGTGTCAACACAGGTGCACTCTCTATATTCCTTCTGGATCTTCTTATTCTTTTTCTTCAGTATATTGTATAATGGTGCAAAAGCACGTGCATTACTTCACAATTATTATGAAGTAACATTTGCTTAAAAGAAGAATGGGAGTTAAGCTCGTATTTCAAGATTAAGATTCTCTATTTTATTGGTGAAACCTTGATTTCAGAACGCAAATCACAAAGCTTTTTAGATATCCTAATACAAAACAGTCAATTGGAAGACGAAGAACTAAACAATATTGTAAACAACGTCCTGCTAGCTGCCTTCGACACCACGATTCAAGAACTAATAATAATACTGGTGTGCATAGGTACCTACCCTGAAGAGCAGGAGAAGATTTGTCAAGAGTGAGTCGGAATTCGTTATTAGATATAAAAAAACCGATGTCGGGATTCCTAACGATGGCTGAAAAGCCAACCTAAATGATGTTTCATCAATAATTTTTAGCATTAAAAATTCACACAATTATTTATTGCAATATATTGAACAACTCTTGCGCAAGAAACACTGACAAACAACCAGCAATTTAAAAATAACGATAAGTTTAGAAATGACCATATTAAATTCAGTTAAGTCAATTCATTGTTATTATTTGACAACCGAACCGAAGCATTTCCTTTTGTCAAAAGATTACTGTATGTAGGTATCTAGAATGTTATGTAGTGTTGCCAATTAATTTTTTTTTCTACACTTCTGTTTCTCAATTAATATTCAAGTGTTTTAGCAATGAGTAATGTATTATGTTAGAAATGAAATTAACTTTGATTTTAGGATAAAACACGTTTTGGGTGATGACGGAGTATTATCAAAAGAAAATGTATCCCAATTAGTATACTTAGAAGCGGCTATTAAAGAAAGTGTACGGTTGTACCCAATTGCACCGGTCGTGGCTCGCGAAGCTACTGCTGATACAAAGTTACGTAAGTACGTTTAGTTTGGTTAGTCCTTAGATGCAAGCATCCGCCTCTTTAGGCTATGAAAGACACGTTTAGCAGTGGATACGGTTACCACTTGTGTGGTTTATGGTGGTTTTTTTTTTCTGAAGATGACTTTTATAAAAAAAATATCAAATGTATATTCAAAATTTTAGGTAATGTGACGATTCCTGCTGGAAGCAACGTAGTAGTCCATCTTTGGGCTATCAACAGAAATACCGAGTATTGGGGTTTAGATGCCAATGAGTTCAAACCAGAGAGATGGCTAAATCCTGATACTTTACCTGATCATCACGCTGCTTATGCTAGCTTCTCACCAGGAAGGAGAGGCTGTGTTGGTATGTAAAGCAAATGATAAGCTCGCATGAGGGCCGGTAAGCCGCGAAAACATTAGATTTCTATTCTGTCTGCAAATTAAAAGCTCAAAGGATTAAATTAATAGAGGAATGATTTTCTTTGATTTGACTAAAACATTTGACACTCAAGTACTTACTAATTGTGGCTTTTTTATTGTTTCACCTTACGCTAACCTTAAGTTGTTATAAAAACAAATTAAATATAATCTCTCTAGTGGATTATTTGTCTCTTATGCAGGATTATTATGATAATACATTGAGTAATATAAGTATCTAGTTTAGTTTAGAATACAGAAGGTATGCCACAAGGCACTGTTCTGACACCACTTCTAATTTTTGACAATATCATAAAAGAGTGTTTTGTTATTTTTTTTCAGGTAAAATATACGTTCTTATGTATTTAAAAGCTACTTTGATTCCCATTCTACGCCAGTTCAAGCTCACAGCTGACCATACAAAGATGGAACTAGACTTGAAAGTGATGGTGAGACCTAAGTCTGGATATTATGTTAAAATTGAACCAAGATTATAAATAATAACAAATACTTTTGGTTTTTTATTCGTGATCTAAGGTTACTATGATTTTCTCCTGTAGATGTCGTGGGAGCAGATATAGATATTAATATTTCACAATACATGAACATAAATTTGCACAAACCGGATATCCGGTGAACTATTTAAATATTTGAATCACACGGGACATGTAGAAAGCAAGTCAATCCCTATGTTATATTCAACTATTGTGTCGCCTTTATTAAAAAGTTTTTATTATGTTTGGTTGACAATTGGGTGTCTTCAGATTGAGAATCAATAGGTATCTGAAAAGGTGTGGCCCACCGTACGCCACAATACCGCTTACCATCAGGTGGGTTTATAACCAAACCTATTCCTTTTTTATAAAAAAAATTTTTTTGGAGAAAGCAATCTATTTCAAAATGGAAGTCAACATGTATTTTAAGCTTATAAGCTTTCAAGTTACATGATTATCAAGAGCAAGGTTATGATCGACCTCGAAACGTCGGGATAATATAATAGCATTTCAATCTCCGTTTTGTAGGTATCAATAGTAATAGTCTACATGCACTAGATTTGAATTAAAAAAATAAAAGAGAAAATTGTTCACAATATTTTTTATTCGTTGAAACACATTCAGTAGGTAGGTATTTTTACAAATTGTTTGAATCATAACGAAGATAATATTTATTGTTCTTGAGAAGCGTAGTAAGATATTGTCATTTATTAATAAACAATTATTAAAACGATATTTTATAATTTAATTTATAACAAATAACAAAAACAGGACAAATAAAATACTAAAACGTCAAAAAAATTGCCACCCAACTTTTAAATACAGCAAAAATGAAATTATAAAATAATAATTCTTAGTGATTTTAAAAAAATAATTTCAGACTTGTGTAAAAAATTTTTTTTTTACAAAGTGGTTTGGCATGGACAGTCACATAATATAAAGTAGTTAAACATTCTAATAGAATACTGAGCAAATAAAATTCTTAAAGATCAAACTAAAAATAATAAATTATTACGTATTTTGTCAGTAAATTATCGAAAAATAAATATTTTCAAGTGAATATCTCGAAAATCTGAACTTAATTCAATAAAAGAAGATTGTTTTTAATAAAAATAAAATATAACAAAAAACATTCGTCCAAGATAATAAAGAACAGTCGTAATTCTATTTATTACATTAAGTATAGTCTATTTCACAACATCTGGACTATTGGCTTTACATTAGCAAAATAAAAATCTATTAAAATTTCTGTTTTTTTTCGGTCAAATTTTCAAATTGCCAATAAATTATTACTAGTGATCTATTGTACAAATTTTATGATTATAGCTTCAGTATTCTGCTCTTGGCTCTCGGCTCTGTTATTGGGATAATTGAATAATTGTATTATTCGCTGAATTATTATTTAGCAATTATAGATAAAAGTTTTTTTTTTACGCCAAAAATTGCCAAATATTTTAATTTTGCTAATGTAGAAACAGATAACTAAACTATAATTAACAACAGTAAAAATTGCACAATATTTTGACATCGATATTGTATTAAAAGGCTTTCTTATTATGTTTTAATTCTATAAAAGATGTCATCGACAAATATCAAACAAAATTTTTAGGGACCTATAATGTATTTGTTTAATATTTTAGTTTAAATAATATTAATTAGGTATGTTAACAAATCTCACTACTTCATTGGTAAGACAAAAATGACAGTTACATTATTTTTAAAATTCTAAATCTTTTAATCGAAAAAGGTTTAAAATCGAATTTTTAATCTGATGGCTCCAACCAATCACTCATGGGAACAATTTCAACGTTCATTGTCTTGTTTAACCAAAATTTACCAAAGTAGTAAGCCATCGATGAATATAAAAGTGACTAATATGAACTACTGAGTACCTGAGCTGTAAGCCCTTGTACAGAAATCATTACACATTAAATACCTTAAAATATTGCTGTCACTTAATAGGTAATGGTAATACAAATAATTTCAAATACTATAAGACTGAATTAGCAAGTAAATATTGCACAAAATAAGCTTCATAAGCATTTGGACGTAATTCACGTTCGACAGTAACATTAATAAATATCTAAGTATATATAACATAACACACGACTAGCATCATAATACTTTTAGCTCCAATAAATAAAAAAATAATTTAATTGAACGATTTAATGTCAATACGAAAACTTCCTCTTACACACTTAGTAGTTATCGTACACCTTATTTCACAGGCCAAGAAACGATTATTCTATTTTTAAATTTTAACAGTTGATAGGTTTTAATAAAAAATAAAAAAATAATGTTGAAAAATTTATTTTTTCTATAATTGTATCAAGATACTACAAAATGTTATGTCAAAATAGTAGTACCTATGTCGCTTATTTTATTAACTTTTGTTTAAAAAAAGATTTTGTTTTCGGTTGAATACAAAATATAAGTTCTTGACTGTCAAATAACTCGAAATTTCGAGTTATATAACCCGAAAATCTATCAAATCTGTTAATTTAAAAATAGAACATCGTGAAGTAATACTAGATCACAGTCTATGTAAATAATACATTTAATAGATAAACATTTACCTAGAGTTAGTTTTACAGGAAACATGTTAACGTCAAAAAGACGCAGAGATTAAAATACTAAACATTATTTTTAGTTAATTTTGTTCTCTAAAAATTTTATATGGCTGGACAAAATCTGTAAAAGTAATTAATAGATCTTTTATGTTTCTGCAGTTTATTATTGCATTATTAAATATGTAATACGTTGGAGTAATAAAATAAAAAATCGATCATATTTCAGTGATAGTTGAAAAATCAAAGATAAAAAAAAAATAACTTGAAAAACATTTCACGCGTGTCACAATTTTGTTCAGCCATTACAAAATACAAGTTCCACGTAATCTACTTAATACGAAGTATCTAACAGTAGAAATGTACAACGGTAACGACTATTAATAAAACGACATTTTGACTTGAGTCGAAGAAGAGAGTACCAACCTATTCTCTCACGGCACTTTGTCAAACACCACTTTTATCACCACTGACTAGACTTTCCTTTGAACGTCACGAAGATCAATGGCCCTAGTTTCTATTGTATTTGTTGCAAGGCGTTCTAAGTGTTTATTTATATCCATTCGAACATAATTTATTAGAACCTCAATAAAATTATTAGACTTTTTATACCTTCCTAAAAAGTCAACTCGGAAAATTGAGTTACAAAATCCCGTGACTTATACTTTACTTTCCGAGTTGAGTTTGAAATGTACAGTTTTACATAATGTGTTTTACAAAGTGACGTCAGAGCAATGACCCTCAGTAATTTAATCAATTGATTTGGACGGCTTCACTCTGTCCAGCTTCTCAGGATTTTCTGTACTGTTCTGGCTACCCCTGAAATTGTTAATAATAATTTAATTATTTGAAGTGGGTGGTTTGTTAGGACGTGGTATACAATCTAGCAGTACCTTGACTGACTGACAGCTTAAAACGGTGGACATAGAGACATATCGCCAGATATTTGGAGGAAATAATCTTTTAATACTAGGTGCATATGGAAGGGCTTTAAGAAATTGCATCTATAAGGTTATAGAGATAATAGGTAATAGAGGATAAAACATCGAAAAACTCTCAGGAATGGATGAAGTCACTGGCGAAGCGATAGAATAACTTCCACGTTCGAAAGGGTACTAGAAAGAAACTATTTTATCATCATCATGTTCAGCAGTGGACTTACTGCTGAACATTGGCTTCTTCCAATGCGCGCCACTATTGTGCGCTCATTGAAAAACTATTTAGAATCAAATAAAAGTCAGTTAAAAGAGTTTTTTACAACCAGCTTCTAACCACGTGCCACTTACCAGTTAAAACTCAACCGTCACAACATATGGCACAGCCTGCCCTTGTGTTTCGCCTTGACGGGCAGCTCCTCAGCAACCACCGTGGTGTGGTTGTTGTCCACCACTGTGTTCTTCTTCACCACCGGAGGCTTCTCGCTTTCCCTGCTGCTTGTTGCCGCGTACATTGATCTGAAACATACTTCAGTTTTACTTTGATTTTACAACTGTTTCTATCAGATTTGTGTGTTTTAGCTACATTAAAAGGAGAACTGGCTTTTCTCTCATCTCGACTCATCTCTATAATTGTCCATGTATCAGAAAAATCTATGAACTGATTATTGGTGAACAAGTTGAACTACACTGCTTTCTGCAGCCTTCCAAGGTCTGTGTGTGGTACGACTTGTGGCTGAGTTGATTAGTTGAACTTGAGGGAAGAATATAATAAGCAATATTCTGCCTTGACGCATAGACAATAATACATTCAACTCTAGCTTAGATCACACATCGTTTATTCACATGATTAAGGTTTTGTTACAAATTGAGTAGGTATTTACATTTATGTTGTTTATACATGTATGTTGTTTGTGGGCCAAAATAACAACTAAAAGTCCTGATACAGTAAAGTAAGTCATCGACGTAGCAGATCACGAAAAAGATGGTGAATAGGATATAACTACATGTTTAGAGTTAAAGATTAAACTAATATATTTATTAAAGCAGTCACGCATATGTCCAGCAGTGATTGATTGATTAGTATACAAGACTTAATTTATAATAACATTGTTATAAAAAGCTAATATCAAAACTCTAAATATTATATTTGTAGAAAGAAAAAAGAACCTATCACGAGCAGCATTTGAACATGCGACCTTAAAGTCACCAGCCGCTCTGCCAACTAAGCTATTCGAAATCCTGCCCGTGACGTTGGAAAAGTCTTCTATACTCAACCAGACGGTACCCGTTTAACGGAGTACTAGAGAGCGTACCTACTCAATTTGCTAAAATGCCAAAGCAATTGCAGGTCGCAAAAAGTAAACCAGAATTGGCAATACGTTAAAAATATTATTCTCAATCTATTTCCAAGAATCCATCTCAATCCTTACCTAGTCAGCTTACTCCTCGCAGGTCGTGTCGTAAAGTTGGTGCTCTTTCCTCTCCGAAGGGAGTGGAAGGAAGTCTTCAAAGGTTTCACTAGCGCCATGGAGCTGCTGCTCTCGGGGATCGGCTTCGAACAATTCAGTGTCTGGACTGTCAGCTCTACATCTTTTATTGGCTCGTTTAGTGCTGAAATGAAAATGATCGTTGCGTTAACTTTAATTTGAACACATGTTATCTTTTTTCTTCCTATTTCAATAATGAAGTTTATCATAATTTATTTTTATTTATTTATTATCACAATTTCATCAGGCATCGTCCCAGATATTTTGTTTGTTCGGGCCAAACGTTGGAACACAACAAAAAAACACAGCTAAAGAGTCAAAACCGTTCACGCGTTTGTATTATCAGAATATTATAATTTGGACATCTTCAAATTGAAGGTTAATAGACACCAAAAGCAAGTATGTATCGTTCATAATAAAATAATCCTATTGATATTTTTATCACGATCCTGCTTCTCCAGTCTTTTATATTACATTTTAAACTCTTTCGAGTTTCAAAGAAATATTTAAATCAGACTCACCAGTAAACTCCTCAATGGGCTTATCAATAGTGTCATGATCAATCCACGTCAGTCCCATCTCCACCTTCTCCGCTAGGTCTTGCCATCGCTGCTTATTGTCCATCGTCCCGGTGTAAAGCGGCTGGATCCAGGGGAAGGTGTCTGAGAGCACCTTATACAGTGGTAAGCAGATCATGTCGATGAATCCTACTTGCATTTGGGGCAGTTCGTCTTTTTTCTCTCTGGAAAAATTGTTTTGTTAAGGATAATCCATTTATAAAGTCTGGACATGGACAACCAAAGTATATACAAGAAAATCGCGGCGAAATAAATCATTATCATCTGTTGTGATTCAATTCCGCCTTAACCTTAGTATAAGTACCAATAAAGGTTGAGAGAGGTACCTGTCCATCATAGCAATGGGTTGCTGATTGAGCTGAAGTTTTTCCAGGTCACCCTGGTCAAAGAACTCGTCGGCTACCAACTTGGCGATTTTGTGTTGAACTTCCCACGGCTTCGCTATCGCTGACACGTCGCATGCCGTCATCATCATGCCGCATAGTACTGAGGATAAAATTTATTTAATAAAAATGGTAATTTTATTTCATTACTCGTAATTGAATTTTTCTGGACACTAAACGAGATCTAATAGTATGTCCCGAGGTCTCTTACATTCTTTCTTCTCCTGACTCTGCCAGTCGAACTCCCCGTTCTCCACCAGTTCGTGAAACTTCGATCTCTTCTTGAAGTACATCGCCAGGTCTGTGGACAGGATCGCAGTCTCCACCACTCTCATGACGTCTTTGTAGTCGCACGGGGATAGTGCCTGAATATTTCAATATCAATGTTTTTTAATTATAATTTATAACGCAATAATACAAATACAGACAGTACATCAAGCTATTACAATCTGTAAAATTTCTTTAATAGATTTTCAACTTTCTCGTTAAAGCATTAGGTTCAAAGTTGATTGGGAAAATTTGACAGTTTTGGATAACTTGATGTGCTGCATTTTTTTGCATGAGGATGATAAATATTTCCAGACAACATGTGTCTGAAACTGAGAAGATTCTAAATAAAGTAAAGGGATGGCTAAGTGCAAACAAATTGTGTTTACGCTTTCGCCGCTTAAAAAACCCCATTTGCTATATTCCAAAATATTGCTTCACAATAATTCCAAAATATGTAGGTACCTATATAAAAAAAAAGTATTAAAAACCCCCGATACAGAAAAGCCTTAATGTTTTTTAAGCTAAGAACATTTTCGATCAAGTTACCTTTTAAATAAAAATCAAAAACAGTTCATCCCATTGGGAACTACGATGCCACAGACTGACACACAAATACATAGACACGTCAGACTTATAAATCCCTCTTTTTGAGTCAGGGGTTAAAAAAGAATGGAAGAACTCACCTGAAAGATATTATTGCTCTCACTATTCAATATCATAACACACTGATCGAAGTGGTGATGTTCCATCGTAGACGTCGTATACAATATCGCTAACGGACTTTCAGTCTTTGTCTGGAAAGCGTTATTTGTCCCTCTATGGTCCAAATCGTGGCACAAACAGGCCACAAGAAGGCCTAAAATTTCTAAGTCAGACATAAATCTTTCCATTTTCCCGGTCTTGAGCATGGCGAACATGGTTTGAGCAACGTTGAGAGCGTGTCTCCAATTGTGATACTTCACTGGGCGGTAATTTTTTTTTACACTTAAAATCCAGCGGCAGAGAACCTGGAAAGGTTAAACGTTGAATATAAAAGTAGAGAAAATGTGTTTTTATATAAGGTGTTTGGGTAAGACGAATGCCAATGCCAAATAATTATTTTAGAGACAATTATTAGCATCAAACGTTTTTTTCTTAATTTCATTCTAGTTATTTTTAATGCTTCGAATGTAAATCGCTCCATAATGTTGCTGTTTACGATTCATGGGTGGTAATGGCAATGGTATTTCAAAATAAACATTTTGTTTTTTTCAATTGCTTTCCGTTGGAATGTCAATGGGTAATAGATATATCCGTCACATCGGAATAATATTATAATTATTCCAATGTGACGGATGTATATCGCTAATGAACGTAGAGTATCGCAAATCGATGTTAGGTTCAACTATCATGATGATCTCTATTAATTTATCGACATTCTTATTCATGTAAAACAATTTAAAATGAGAAATATATTTACATCATAAGGTATATGGAACTTCTCCACCAGGTTGCATTGAAGGAACATGCGCAGCGTGGCTCTGCATGTATCTTCGTCTGAGAGATCGAAATCTGAAACATAATAATTTAAAATTCAGGTCGGTAAATTGATTGATATGGAACTCTGGATCAGCGGTTGGTCAGCACAAATTTCACTTCTAAGAGTACGCCTTCGTGAGGGAAGTACAGGCTGATTTAAAAAAAAAAGTAATAAAAGTTTGAAATAAAGAAAATCTTAATTACCGTGAAATTGAAAGCTGTATAAATTATAAATCTCCGCTGAAGGAATGATGTCTTGACACAGCTTGCTCGTGTCTTCTGTCGATGCTGTTGCATGGTATGATAGACATTCTAACGCCACCTGGAAAATGTTTTTGTTAAATTTTTAATCGAGGATGGTCCTATCGCTTACATAAATTTAAAATAAGCACACTTTTTTTTTATTACGGTCGGGCACAATAATAATAACTAACTATATATACACCTAGAAATAACCGAATGAACAAGATAAACTTAATCTAAAAGACCGCTACCTATAGGTAGCGTTCCCAAAATGCTGGCCGCAATGCCTCAATGGACGGTTTTACTTAGTCTTGGTACAAGATAAATTTTAAAGTAAAATTGCTTTAAATTTTTCTCTTCGAAAGACTCAAGGAAGGTCTTATAATATCTTTAACTTTGATATAGCAAACACTTATAAGAAAATCAAGTGAGTTCCATATGAAGTCTTATTACCTTTTGTTTAGCCATCAGTTTGCAAGCATTTTCATACATTTGGGTATTGTGAATACCCAGGCCACAGAAGATGGCGAACGCTTCGAATATCGAAATGTCACCATCTGTGAACTGGCATCCGTTTTCCTGTAAATAAACGAATGTAATGTAAAACACTTTGAAAATCACGTTAAGCACGAAAATTTACATGGAAGTAGGTAGATACTGCTATAAAGACTAACAGATATAAAGATAGATATATAATAGATATAGATACAGGTCTTAAAACACATAATAATCTAACAGATGGTGTATAAGCTTTAACAGAATAGATGACTTTTAATCCTCTGCCGATGTGGTCTCAAATTACACGTGCGCTGTTGATGGATCTTGCTCAGCTCACGGTTAACCTTGTGACTTATTCAGGACTTGTGACCATGTGACCAGTATGCACTAAGTCAGAATTACATCAGTAACCACAAATCTACCTCTGCCGAAGTTGCTGTCTGAATTTTCAATTGTGGCTAATGAGGTCCACTTCTTTTATTTATCTAGTCTTTAATTTTTCATTTCAAATAATCATAGAGTATTCAAGTAAATATAAAGTGATAACGTCAACCACATTGCCTTGTGCGGCGCAAAAGCAGGTCTAACCATAGAAATGTTAAAATGTCATTTTTTCAAATTATGTTTTCTAGACGTTTTTCAAAATTTAACTCATCAGTTAACCATGATAATTATATGCTAAAATGTTAGTTTTTCGCTCGTGGAGCTTAGTTGAACCGCAGTTGATCGAGGTATGATCGCAAACGGAGCTCGTGTCGCGGCCGCGTTGTTCATACCCGTGCTCACAGTTCATACTTCTGTAGGGTTGATCTATATTTTCTTACTCTAAGCAAATAATAAATAGTTTAGTTTCATCCTTTTGTACCTTATTTATAAGCTGCGCCACCCCAATAACATCTTTATTAGCGTTTACAATAGGCATGCAGAGCATCGTTCTGACGTTGGCTGCGTCATCAGCTGATATGTCAGCTACAAACATCCCGTTCTCTCGTCTCCACTCGTCTACGTCTGAGATATTCATGGCTTTATTCGATTGTGCAACCTGAAATGGATTGTTCAGTTGTTTAATTGTGCCAGGTTAAATTTGTAGTTAAAATCTGTAGAAAAAAGAAGCATTTTCTTTGATTTAACATAATTCCTAATCAATCCTAATCCGACAATCCGACACGACCGGAGAGATATCAGGCGCCGCCGGCTTTACGTGCTTTCCGAGGTACGAAGTAAGTAATAATTAATACTAGGCACATAACTTACGAAAAGTCAAAGGTGCCGCTAGGTTCGAACCTAAGACCTCTGACTTGCCAATCGACGCTCATACCACTAGACTATCACGACTCAAAAATGAAGAGAGAGCTAACAAAGCCAAAACACGTTTTATAAAAATAGTCCTTACCGCTAACGCAATACTGGCTAGTGTCGACTTGTAATCATGCCTCGGCGTGAGTGTGGTTCTGGACTGGTGAGCTCCAAGTTCGAAGAGCGTGTGAAACCTAGTCGGGGCTGGAGGTGGAAGCGCCGGCATCGCTGACTTCTGGCCTCCAGGTCGCTGGACTATTCGCTCTAAGTGACTCTGAAATGTAAGCATATTTACAAAATGAGAATTTAAAATAAAGCTTAGTTTATTTAACCGATGAAAAAAACTAGGAGGTTCTCAATTTGACACTTTTTTTATTTTATTTTTTGCTTTTCAGTTTCTTTTTTTTTAAATCCTGTTTGATTTTTTGTGAGCTTATTCTGTAGGATATACGGATGAGAAACTTATATCAGGTAGAGTGTAAACTTTACTTTCAAACCAACATTCTTAATATACCGTTAATGAATATGTGTAGAACCTGTCTTGTGTGAGTCAAACAGTTTCTAGAGAACACTCAATGAAGAATATTCAATGTAGTTATCTGAGTCTTCACAAAACGGTTTGCAGATTTTTATTATTACAACTTTCAAAAGAAGTCTTCAGGTATAAGTTTCTCAGAAACCCAAATATCATAATCAAATGAATCATATTCTTAGATTTTTTAAAAATAAATTTTGTCTTAAATGAAATTATCATACTGACCGATTCACAATGATCCGTATCCGAAATAAAGACAGCACATCTTTCACACTTGAGCAGCTCCCTCGCCTCCGTCATGATCTTCGTTACCAAGCACTCCAGATTGCTCTGCTCCTCAAATATACTCCTGGCGAGCGCGAGTAGGATCTGGTTCCTCTTGTACTCCAAGACTGAAGACTCGAAGAGCTGCGCGTTTTGGATGCCGATGCCGCAGAAAGTGAGGTATCGACGGAATACCTCCACGTCTCTTGGAGAGAATTCTTTGGATCCTGAAATGAACATATTTAGATTTCGAAAAACATTTTTTTTACCAGTATTAGCCATATGGCACAGGGTTAGAATCTATACTGTCACTAAGAATTCCATATGAAAAGTAAAAATAACAAAAAAAGGCGTATCCTTAAGACGATATGGAAAGAGAACTTATCGTATCTTGGTTATAAGGGTAGAGATAGATCATAAAAGGGGGATTGTATCAAAAGCGACATGGATGGAAAGGGAGTAAACAGTGTTATAATGGCTAGTAGAGATGAATGGAAGAAGAAATCCTATTTTGCCGACCCTAAATAAAATTAGGACAAGGACAGGAAGATGATGACTATGATGGTGGTAAGAGCGTTACCACGGAACGTCAAGTGTTACGGGCTCAAGACCACGCGTATCATAACTCTGTTTCAATTTCCTTAAATTTTTCTAAGGCATTACATTGGCCTAACATAAATCATTTATATCTATTTCTTTGTCTTTAGGTAATAAGTACCTAAAGACAAAGGAAAACTTGCTGCTACGTTAGTCTCTACCTGGAAAACCATAGGGTATATTGATAGGTACGAGCTTGTTAATAATTTTCAAAAACATTGATTCTAGTTTTAAACAGTTCGTTCTTATAAAACACGCGTAACATAAAACGCACCGTCTTTTATTTTTTAAACTGCAACACTCTAAGTTACTGGCAACTTTCCTCACAATATTAACAAAGCTGCAAGAAATAATACTTTGTTCTTTTAAAGTTTATCTCGAAGCTCAACTAAGCCGGTCCATCATAAATTTAGTTTCACACAGTTAGGATCCAACAAAGGATGCCGAAGTTGTGAGCGTCAGGAACTTGGTGAAAAGTTGTTGTCTCGGGATCTAGGCGAAATTCAATTATAATTAAGTTACGAAATATAGATGATACAGCTTAAAGGAATTTCATTTTGAGTTCATTGTTTTGTTGTTTAATGAAATAGCGTTGATTGGTTTGGTTAAATTTTGTGTGCTCTTTAGTTAACCACGTTATAACCTAGCGCATGGCTTAGCCAAGTTGACTATCTACAATCGCTAACGCTATAGAAAACGAAATAAATGTATAGGATGACATTACCTTTATCGTTATGTCACGTGACATATCGATCGAAGGTAATGTCATCCTATACATTTCTTTCGTTTTCTAATCGTTAGCGATTGTAGATAGTCAACTTGGCTAACCCCCGCCGCAGGTATGTTTGCTGAAGCCCGCGTCGTTTTTTTACGCTACAATGCGAAAAAGATGTTCCTCCTTGGTGCACCGGATGCTGATGCACATTATACTGCGGTGTATCGCGATGTAGACTGACGGCAAATGTGTGAAACGCTGCTGCAATATTTCTGCCTCAGTACTGAGCTTGTAGCAGGATTCGCATATCTCGTGATGCATCTAGGTTAAGTATTGAATACTAACCTAGTATTAGTATTAGGTTTTATTTTTTTGTTGTTTTTGGGAATACTAAGGATAGGAGGATGATTTTTCTTCTTTTATTATATAATTATGGTAGGATTCATAGCAGCCACTTTTCTACTGACAAGATAATAATTATCACACTTACCATCAGTCTTGTTGATAATCTGTGCAACGCCGACCACGTCACCCTCATAGTTACAGATGGGCATGCAGAGGATCAGCTCCGTCTTGTACCCAGTGCGCGCATCGATCTCGCTATTGAACCTGCAAGGAAATGAGGAGTTCATGCCGTTTGAAAGTGGTTACAGCTACAGTTACAGTTACATTTTATGAGGGATCTCTATATAAATAACAAGTGTTACAAGGGCGGTAAGTACACAATATTGTTGTACCGCCCGAGTGACGTACAATATTTTTCGTCAGGAAATAAACAACAAAACAACTAACTTAAATAGAAAACAAAAATGGCGGCTACGTACCGCGCATTACCGCTTTTCCTACGTGCTGACTGTACAAGCAGCCAATATTTTGTTAGTGTCCGAAACGACAGTGAAATAAATATTAAAATTCGGACAAAGTGGCCGAGTTCCTTGTGTCCGAAACGTCAGCAACCCATGTTGTTATGTTTACGAGCAAGTATGATAAATAACTTAAAAAACTATCAACGTAACAATTAATTAAAGAAAAACTAAATAGATTTCAACTGCATGTCACGTCGATAGTAAATGACACATTCTATAAGAAATAAATTTCAGGATGTCCGTTCAACCCCTTCTAAATACCTCGGCTCAGTCTAAGGAGCTGAGTCATCGATTCAACAGGCACGGTGAAAATGTAGGTAAGTATTTAAGTTCGAGCAACTTTATTTTTTGTTTAGGTAAATAGCTGGGGGCTGTGGGTGTCGTTTCTGTATGTAGTTTACTAGTTCTTATTCTTTGCCACGCTTCTCCATAAGCTTAGTGTATAGTATAAGTTGTCCCTGTTTTGCATTTAAAATTTGATAGTTGCGCAACAGTAACAGGGATAGGTTGCTAAGTCTTAGAACGTGTACTTTTTAAAATTATTGAATTAAAAAAAACTATAGATACCTAGGATCAGCATAAGCATTCTTAATATTGATGGGATGTTTCGTCTGCGCAGCTAGCCCCGCCACTCCTACGCCGAACGGGATCTTGATTTCTTGCGTCCGCGCAGTGCGGAGCGCGTCGTTTAGTTCTGAAATAGGAATGTAGATTTTTCATTATGATACCTAATTTTATCACTAAATTAAAAAATACTAGGCTAAATTTTATAGTATGACCCTTAGGAAGCCAAGAATTTTTGAATCGTTGAATTTGAGATACGCCTCTGTCAATATAAATCTTATAAATATAAAAATCAATTGTTGTTCGTTAGTCTCGCTAAAATTATAAAACGATTTACAGGGACGGTTTAAAGAAAATAGGGACAACCCATCGAAAAAGGCGACGCAGGGCACGGACAGCTATTTATTGTTAAAAAAATATGTCACCAAACATATCTGACACTAGCATGTACTAAGTGACTCAAAAGAGCAAAATTCCTATTTGTCTATCTTTCTCTTTCTTGACATGCAACAAAAAATAGCTATTGAACAATTAAGTAAATAGGACATTAATGAAAAAGAATGAAAAAAAGATGAAAGAAAGGAGGAAGCATTGAAATCTAAAAAGAATCTATACCTAAATCTAGTCAGCCACTGTTTCCAAGACTAGCGTTGAAGTCCTTGATGCCATTAGTTTCAGGATTCTGATGTTTAGCACACAATGGGCAGTTAGCCTAGATTTTAGATCTTAATTGTCAGTACTTGGAGGAACTAGGTAAGTAAAGTTGGACGTCAAGATTTATTTGTCCCACAGCAAGTACCTACTTGGGGATTTGATACCAGAATTGGTTGAGTACTAAGTAAAATTCCATCTTGAAGTTTGAAATAACATTTGTGCGACGGACTGTCTTTTAATGCGTGATCTATTTATGATAAAATAGCCTCTAGTCTAGTCTGATAACTGCTCCACTGCAAGGCAAAGACCTCTTTTCATACACAGAAGGATCGATCATTAATCACCGCGCTAGCTCACTGCAGGTTGGCAATTTCATACTCTCTAATTTCAGACAGCCCAGGTTTCCTCACGATGTTTTTCTTCACCGTTAGTCAGTGGTGTCTTAAGATTAACTAAGAAAGTTCATATGACATTGAAAAAATCAATTGGTACATTCCAGGTTCGAACCCACACCCACGTTTTTGCAAAGTGGGTCCGTAATCAATGCCACCACTTAATCAATAACTTCTGTAATTTATTTGACAGTCAAAATGTTTGTGTGTTTGTTAAGCTGATTTGGATAAATAAGTACCTCTAACGTCGGATTACTTAACTGTTTTATTTCACTTCAGAGGCACGTAACAACGTACTTCCTATTGTGTCTCATTTCTCGATCATTAATGAATAAACCCTATCTACACTTGTCAAACGTGACACAAGAGATGTCAATCCATTTCAAACTTGGCGTTGTACATGATAGAGTTTAATTTAATTTGCTGTGATTACCGACAATGACAGCCCGTGTCTATGCGGACACGTTACGTGCCCTGACACTTAACAATCTTAACATACTATAGATGTGAATGGTGCTTTAGTCTGTTGCTGAGAACACGATCACACATTTAATTCCGCAGTCACGCTGTCTTGCTAAGTTTTCCTTCCGAAAACTCAGTACAAGCACCTACGTACCCCCTACCCCTACTACCCCCTTCTGGGCTTATATTAATTAAAATAAGCGTGATGTTATGGTAATGTTAATGTCTTAACGTAATAGAATTCTCGGTACGATAACTTTCCGTATTAAATTTCGGCACATGAACTTTCTATATTAATTTCAAGGCTCAATTATTTTGATTTGTTAGAATACTTCCAGTTGTTGAAGCCTTAGCAACGAGACGTATCTACTAGATGGAAGTCAATCTTTGGCTTATAAGTCCTTGATTCTCAATGCTAACATAAATTTCGCGGCTTACGTATTGGGGTTGATCTATTTTTAGACATATTTATCCTTGTGCTTACACGAGGTACCTATATTATGTATTTTTATTTTTATTGTAAGGTTGATGGACAAACTAGTGACGGAATTTAAATAAGGAGTAGGCCTTTAATATGGCATTAGAAAGAAAAAAGGATTAGATTTTTATTTTAACCTTCACACAACAAAAGAAAATTTTAATAACGTGGAAAAAGTAAAATTAACAAAAGCATAAACATCGGTTCGATTCCCAGGTCGGGTAAAGTATTACTGGGTTTTTCCAATTGGAAATTTTCAGTATCTGCATGGAGTCTGAAATGTGCTCGGTCGATTTAATAAATTTTCCTGTAACTCTTTAAAAAACAAACAAACGAAAAACCAAACAAGTAGCAATAAAAATCCAATCGATTTTAATTGAGAATTAATAACATTTGCATAACGCATAAATGAGCATAATAAATACAAATGAACAATGATTGCCGTTTGTATTAAAATTATCGTCTATTGAATATTCTATAGCCTTTCAATGGGATACACAATGATACATTAAAAGGATATTAAAACTACCCTATTATGGTGGCCACACACAATCCGTTTTTACCCTTTTTGTTAAGCTGGAGACTTGAGATGCAATTTTTAATAAAGAGTTAAGCCAGAAGGTCATTGAAGCCCGAGTTATTGAAATCAGAGAGTCCGTTCGCCAAATTTTGATTGTAAACAACGCGAATACTAATGGTTTTAGAGATAGATTACAAAAACACTCTAAAAACAAACTTTAAACTAAAATTATCCAACCATCGATCTGTAGGTATGTCGTTAGGATTTCTCAATTTAGTTCAAGCGGAGATTAAAACATCGTCGATATACATTAAAGTGTTGAAACCGAAGCGGTTAACTGCCGAATAGTGTCGGCAAATCTCTTTCATCTAGAAAGCTGTCACCCTCTGTAATAGTCGATATCAACGCAACGCGGGGTAAAGTGGGCTTGAATTTTGACACCACAACCGAGTATACTAATATTTGAAAATAGCCAACCATTCAGTCGTTATAGGTTGCTTAAGAAATTGACGCGAAACTTTACTCGGGATGTTTGCAAGTGATTAATTTATTTAAATAATATACACAAAGATGATACACTATTGCATTTCTTATAGTGATCACAAATCTTATGAAAAAGACTAATGACATTTGGGTGCAAAAGTAACCTTATATAGATTTATTTATACCTTTGAAATACGAAACCCTAATAAGAGTAAAAAGAAAGAAAGGTTATGTCACTAAAGTCCATTTTAGGGTTCCGTAGCAAACCAAGAAGCCTTATATTTCTGTCTGTAGTGAGAATGATAATATTTTTTTCTAAAAATTCTATTCTATGATGAGTATTATCTTACGTAAGTAAGAACTTAATGATGAAGAATATTATATTCTTATATATTTTTAAACTTATTACTTAAACCTAAAGATGTGCACATATTCGAGAAAAATTTAAAAATAGTTTGAGATAACAGTTTTAATAAAAAATGAATACACTTTGGGTACCCTTTATTACGCGAGTCCGATTAGTTTTTGCTCGGTTTTATTTATAATTGATAGGCTCGCGTTTACCCACTATCTTACCCAATAGTTACAAGCGATGACGCGGTTGATCTAGTATTTCTACTACATTGATTCAACTATTCATAGGATAGCCACATCTCTCCAAATTCAGTAGACCTAGCAAAAATATTGGCTTCATATTTCAGCGTTATGCCTCCAACAAGTTCAATATAGCTTTCCTTTTATAGAACCTCCGCGAAAGCCTCTCCGCGTGATGAAAGGTAAACGAAAATGTTCAAACTTTTCATATGGAAATTGCCAAGTAAATAAAATACATTTTTAGAGATACAAACAGGCACTACGTCTTTACTCAGAGCAGTGGTTTATTTTGTATGCGCTCCAAGATGATATTTTAAAATACAATTTTAAACTACTCATAAAATAAATATAATATTTCTTAACATTATATTTGCAATCATTTTAATCTCAACCCTACCTACAGCATACAACAACCGTTAACATTTATTTTCTCCCATTTTGATTACAGCCATGTTCAGTTCAGGGGTGTGAAATAATCGATTGGCGTGTAATTTTCCGGTGGGGGTGGGTTTGAATTCATGAATCATAACAATTTGGGAGTGCCACCCCTGAAATTATCTGTTTATTTTGTGTGAGGAATTTTCGTGTTAAAATAAACTTTTAAAATAGCTATCGCAAGAAGACTTTAAACATGAATATGGGGATGTGGAATGGCCATAATCCTGCACTAGGTCAGCAGGATAATGTAGACCGATTATCTCTGGCATCGATTTATGATTCTTTTAATCTCGTCGAGGTAAGGCGAGGCGGGGTTCAACGTAGTTATGAGGAGGTAATATGAGGTGATGATTGAAAGTGTCTAATCCACGCTCTTGCCTTTCCTCAGTTTTTAATTTACGTCCAAAAATCCGACTGCAGCTCGAGAACCAAAGATGCTAACGACGCACGTCGAGGTTGCTATTTGCATTTTCGATAAGAATAAAGTGGTAGCTTATAAATACAGCCTAGCATTTTGACAACATGATTTAATTAAAGTTTAAAGAAATTAAAGAAAATTTAGGTCAATAATACCTGTGTCTCGAGTCACATCAAAGAGTTTTGCCTGAAGGTATCTGCTGGGGAGTATTCCTTTTGCCAGGAACAAGCTGCCTCGGTCTGCTGATGTGAGAAGACATACGTTCACTAGGATCTGTTGACAAAGATAGCATTGCATAAATTAAAAGAACAAAAAAGATGGTGGTTTTAATGCCGACGAAAGTACATAAAAAACGTGTTTAAATAAAATAAAAAAGAAAATTAGTTAACCGTAATTTGTTTCCAAATTCACACAGAAACCATTAATTTTCATTAACAAAAACTCTAAAATATAGGCCCTCAAAATAAAGGTACCTAATCTAAATCATCTGGTTAGGTTTAACCAGTAGACCCGTATTTCTCTCCACAAGGGTTCCTATTATGTGGAATAAAAAAGCCTTGGTTGAGTTATAGGAGGAAATTAAGGGGCTTTTATTGCCGCTAACTTTTCCGTAATAACGCCATCTAGCGGTGGAATAAGTGAATAGAGTCATATGTTAACGTGATTTAATTTGTTTGGGTACTTAATCACATTTCCAGGTAAATTTTTCTTTTAATATCTCCTGAGTGGTTGGCTATCACCGTTGAGATTGGCCGCTATGACTAAAATTAGGACAGTATTAACAACAAATCACAAACAGCTAACATATGTATAATTATTCGGTTTACACAAGACAAAGTACATAACATGTATAGCTAACCAATATTGTGGCCCACAGCATTGTTCACAGATTAACTGTTTTATAATTCAAAATCTTAGATTGCTAGGCTAATTAAAAATATAGCATTGCATGGACTGCCTCGTTAGTCTAGGTAGCAAGCGCGACTGCTGAGCACTAGGTCCTGGGTTCGATCCCCGGGTCGGGCAAAGTGTTATTGGGTTTTTCCATCAGGTTATTTTCAGTAATGGATAATGGCAATAGGCTCTTCCTCTATTACATGGGACTTATAACATAGCTAGTGAAACGTGGGTGTACTGCATACACCTCTGTCTACCTCCTCTGGAGAATACAGGCGTGAGGCTATGTTATATTTTTTATCATTGCATTGTAAAGATAAACATATTAAATAAATACAGAAAAAGAAAACTTAGAATACAATATTAGAGATAAAATAATTCTATGTAGAAATTAATCCGAAAGAGCCTTTAGTATAAGACTCTTGAACTAGCCGGGAAACAATTTCCCGGTATTAACATAATAACATAATGCTTACTAACTTACAGCACTTTCAACAATGTTGTTATAGGACAACTATTTTCTTGCGCTCGCTCTAAACTAATTAAGATTCCTTTTTTTTTCTCTTCTTTATGGCAATCTGCTGATGACTTCAGCAATTTCTGCCAGTGTCGTGTAGTGACCGCACATTAAGATTCCTTTTCTCTCTTTCTAACACAGATCATTAAAAAGGTATAGATGATTTTCATAGCTGTCAAATTAGTCCATTTTTTTTTTTTTTTTTGAAGTGTGGCACTAGTTATGACTTTGTGCCAATTTCGGGTAATAAAAGGTAGGGAAATTATATTTTTGATGGAAAATAACGGATAGGAAAGGGAATTTTGTAAGGTTCAGGAAAGGAAGTAGGTATTTTAATATTTAGGAAAAATATATATAAATAGATATACATAAACTAAATCTTTATATCATTTTTTAACAAGAATGAAGATATCAACTTATAATATTTAATAGGATTCATTATTAAACAAGAAATACAAGTAGGAAGGGAAACATTCTGAGAAACAAGAGAACGGAGGAAGGATGAATGATCATGACGGGAACAGGAGAAGAATATGTGATCCAAAGTACCAACATCATCTCCACACTCGCAAATATTACTATCTACAATATGCAACTTAGCAAGGTGGAAAGGAGTACAAACGTGGCCAAGCCGCATGCGAATTATCATGCTCGTAATGGGTTTAGTGCCTTTTATTTTAAAAAACCATGGTTTAATTGGGACTGAGGGCTGAATTGAGGCATAAACCTTGCCCTTTACTTGGGAGCTCTCAGTCCAAAGAAGTTCCCAGGAATGACGAAGATAGTCTTTAGGGAGGCTGACAAGGTCATGACAGAAATTTTTATATGGGTAAGTGTCACCATTCTGCACCGCTTGTTTGGCTAATTCATCGGCTTTTTCGTTTCCTTGAATCCCAGAGTGACTTGGAATCCAAGCAAACTGTACCGTGTAATTTCTCTGTATGCATTTGTACAACTGATTTCGTATATCAAATACAATCGGGTAAAAGGGTTTCATTTTAAATGTAAACTTTTCGATAGTTTGTAGCGCACTTCTAGAGTCACATAATATTAGAACATTTTTAAGTTTAGCAATTAAAACGTACTCTAATGCTTTGAGCAGACCAAAGCATTCTCCGGTAAAAACTGATGTTTCAGGAGGAAGTTTTACCATTTGAATAACTTTATACTGCGAATGAAATACACCTACTCCCACACAACTAGACCGGGTCTTTGATGAGTCCGTAAAGATATAATGACAGTCTATCCAGTTTTCACCAACAGCAGCATTAAATTTTATGTTAGCTCCTACATCACTTTTTTCTATACCTAAATTATAATGCACTACAGGGGAGACAAGTAAGGGTTCAAATGTTTTGCACTCAAATAAAGGAAGAGTAGGTGACCTATGTACACTTGCTGGTATAGAATTAAACTTCCTGATACTTTTAACTAAACACGGAATATCTTTGTGCCGCCAATAGGATGAAGTTTGAATAAGATTATCAAGTTGTATTAATTTTGAATGGAGCAAATGGTTAGAAAACTGCATAGATTTAAATAAAAATCGATCAGATAGATATTGCCTTCTTAGGTGAAGTGGAGGATCTCCTACTTCTACCTGTAAGGCATTTAACGGGCTCGATTTCATGGCTCCAGAAATGATTCGAAGAGCTTTCGACTGTACGCTGTCTAACTTTTTAAGACCCTTTCTGTTACCATCTTCAAGGAGGAATGTGTCCATTTGCGTATCATTTAGAATTTAGTTGACATGTCATGGGTCAATTTCAAGAACGTGGACTAAATTAACAGCTTTAAATTGAAAGCTTTAATTTGACAGTTCTCATGCTGTCCTTTTTCGATCGTGTTTATAAGAAAGAGACATAGCTCAACTAAAATTAATTTAGCGAGATATACAAGAGTGGTTTTTAGACATGGCGTGATTTTACATTTTATTTACTTGAAATATTAAAAATACTTGACACTGGCAGAGTTAGTAGACTATAAGTCCATTTTGTTGCCAAAAATAAAAAGAAGAAGAAGAATCAGTACCAATATCAAAATAGAGAAACCATAAATTTAAAAAAATATCCTCAAAGGGCCACAAACTACTTTAATATCCGTCTTAGAAAGTATAATTAACCGTATAACCTTTTCAACCCCACAGGAATAGTGCGCAAAATATAACAAATAAAATAAAACCAAGAGTAGACCCTCGAACTTTTCTCATTTTAAATATTAAATCCTGCGTTGGAGAAACTCTGAAACACAAAGCATCTAAATACATAATCCTGCTTATACCTCCACGGTAAAAAAAAACTTGAAGTCCAAGCGTTTTATTCTCTAAAGTCCATCAAGAAAAGTACGGGATTAAGTAAAGCGATGAAGTTTACAATTCTGTACCCTCGCTCAACAAGAGAACAAGGATTTCGTGTAATTTTATTTTTAAACTTAAACTCAAAGGCGTACTGGATTATTTTTTTCTAGAAAAAGGCTCCATACAAACTGACAGGTGGGTCGCTGATGGTAAACGATCACCGCCGCGAATTATGAACGGTAATATTTTTTAAATATATTTTCTTTCTTTCGTCGTATGATTGGTTGTAAACCACAGGCCTCTTACATGGCTTTATACCTACTCACTCAGGTGTGCTGGTTTCCTAACAATATTTTCCGTCACCGTTTTAACAAGTGATAATTAATTTTTAATACGCACATAACTTACGAAAAGTCAGAGGTGCGCGCCTTGGGTTCGAACCCGAGACCTCTGACTTGCCAGTCAAACGGTCAAAGCATTAGGCTATCTCGACTCGAATCTATATAACTACTATATGCTATAATAAATAGCCATTAGAGTTTCGCATTCGACTTGCGTGATCTAGTTTCCGCCATTTAAATAGTTAGAGTCCCAAGTTCGAATACTAATTGGGTTATAACTTGGAAGTTTGTTGATTAATGACTTGACTTCTTAGGGTGCACGGTGGGGGTTGTAGCAAGTTTGAAACAAAGACGTTTTTTGTTTGTTTGTCACAAATTAAGTGAAATAAAATTGTGATTATGCCAGTGATAATGACTATGTGTGCCGTGTGGTTTCCGGCTTAAAAATGGAATCACCCCTACTCGTCCCGCGGGTGTCGGTAAGAAGCGACAAAGAGAAAAATTTGAAAGATGGGTGTCAGCATCCTTCTGTGTAACGTAAATTCACGTCTTTTTCCCATGGGGGTAGGCGGAAACTACAAAACGCCATCTGCTACGGTTTCTACATACTCGTTTTGCCTACTCTTCACATTCAAACATCTAGTGAAATACACTCATGAGGCAAATGCATGATCTGAACACCAGGCCATTGCCCCCCCCCACTCCCCCCCCGAGTGCAAACATTTTCGAGCGGGCCTACAGGCAAGCAAATAAATTTTATTCATTCATTCATTCATTAATTCAAGCACTGGACGGTTGTTGCAAAGCGCGGTTAGTATCCGGCCCCGTCCGATACAGTGCGAGGAACACGCAGGGGGGAGATGTTATTTTGTGGGTGCGAGCCCCACATAACCGTACGTCCTCAGATGTGCGATATGCGGAAGGCAAATTTGACCTCCCCGGCTACAAAAAAAAGGCAAAGGTATGAAATCAAATAAGGCAAAAGGACTATATGTAGGAACTGTAGCAGATGACGTAGTTTCTACCTACCCCCATGGGAAAAAGAGGTGAATTTATGTATGTATGTATGTTTATCAGATTATATTACGTATCTCACCTATTTCTAACGTCTTTGTTTTCCTCTTAACGCAAAACTGTCTGCAGACACCCTTCCTAAAACGTAAACAAATAAATTCTCAACCGCAATCCCGAAACGTCTGGCGAATATTTCATAATCATGTTTCTAAGTTCCTCTGAATCTCCCTCAGTTCTTGGTGAAGGGTGTTGTTCATACACAGCGCACAAACTTCGGCAATACGTTGTTGTTTAAAGCAGTGTCTTCAGTGTTATGAAGTTTAATTAGTGGTTTGTTTCTAAACCGGTAACGGTAACACACCTATGAAGTTGAGTCAAGAAAGTATGATGTGTGGATGTCGCCTGAGTGGATGTGGGTTATCACTACCAAAAGACTAATCATGCAATTTGATCATATTGATCACGTTTCCGCACTGGGCTTATTTTTTTCAATGTATACAAAAACTTGACAAATTATATTCTAAAACCTTCCTCGAGAACCACTCTATCCATTGGTGATAACAGCATGAAAATTGGGTAGTTTTCAAATTTATCGCGAACTGATAGGAGGAATTAGTTTTCTAAAATGTAGTGATTCCTACTGCTGAAAATTTTGTTTTTTTTAATTTTCCAACCTTCGTGTATCTAAACGTACAATCCCTTCACACACGCGTCTCAACGATGATCCCTCTAATCGTAATATTAAATCGTTTCTCCCCGATCATAACCGTTAACCGCCGAGTGGTGACATCTGGTGGGACATATTGTACTTACGTTATGTGGTTATGTCTGATATTCGCTTCCATCTTTGTTAATACCTATTGTTAGGTACCTACATTCTTTGGAAGATTTGCTTAGCTCATATTTATGCATATTCGTATGGTAAATGAGCACTCTAGTTTTGTAGCAACCAACAGATCAAAAATACCATCAAAAACACGTTTTAGATGTATTGGTATTTTTCTCATTATTGAACTAATCTTTATTTATATGAAACTAATGTTGCGTGCTGCGGTGAACCTGACCTATTTTAAAATTGGTATGCAGGTTGGTTTTTTAAATCATGCACGTGTTAATCTTTCGAATCCCACGAACTCCAGAAGTAGCCTGCACTTCTGCATTCAATTTGCTTTATTTGCAAGGACAGATATTGGCATATTGTATAAGACCGGAGAATGAAGTAAGGTACTTAATAAAAGTAAATACTCTATGCTATAGACGAACTAGCAGTCTAGAGATGAGAGATTCAACGAGTTTTTTGTCGAGCTCAAAAGTAATTACCACTTACTTAAAACGATACAGCAAAACATCGTGATGAAACCATTTTACTAAAAAAGAGATGATATTATGTAAAATTCAATCTCCGGCATGAGCATATAACCATTAAATACAAAGAAGTTGAAAACTATTTGAAATAAAGCTTATATTGTTAGTTTGAGAATAAGCAGAAATAAAGAAAGGAAAATATCCGACACTCAGGGATTTGATAAATGCGGAACACGTATAGTCTCGAGAGTTAAGATAGGTACCGCCCCTTGTCACTGTCTGTTGGAAAACAAAACTTAGACGCTTGTCATCTTACTTAATTGTGTAGAAAGAAAGAAAGAAAAAGTTTCTGAACGAGGGACTTAGCGGAGTAAATGGCAAACTGTGACACAAGTATTTTATATATATATATATTTTTATAGACTCACGCCTGTATTCCCCAGAGGGGGTAAGCAGAGGTGTGCAGTACACCCACGTTTCGCCGGCTATGTTATAAGTCCCATGTAATAGGGGGCACAATTCCAAACTCCGTGCTGCTACTGAAAAATTCCTAATGGAAAAACCCAATAACACTGTGCCCAACCCGGGGATCGAATCCAGGACCTCCTGCTCAGCAGTCGCACTTGCTACCACTAAACCAACGAGGCAGTCACAGACACAACAGTGAAAGACAAAATTGAGCTTTGTCATTATTCAAGAAATATTAGCTAGTAGCAGGAAGAGAAGAAGTATTTGAAGGAAAAGTCAATGGAAGGTGAGTGTTGCGGACGACGAGCACAAGACGACGCAAAGTTAAGAACAATAGTGATAATTAAAATTGTAAACATTGCAAATGGTTAAAGTTCCAGGTAGATAAGGGTGCCTAGTACATAGGAAGGGCCTATGTACTAGAAGTTTCGACGTTATATGCAATATCCCTGGTAAATGACAGGTAAATACGTGTCTGGTATATGTAGGAACACGTAGGGACAAGTTCTCAGGCAGATTTATAGCAAATTGCTGTATGATTACCTAAATAATTAGCTGTAATTAGTAGATAATGATGGGAATCTTTGTAAGTTATGTTTTAAGGGTGTAGGTAATCTGATAATAATTGTGCAATTTGATTAAAATCAATGAGGGGTAGAAAAATATTTGTACCAAATAAGACAATGTATTGGCCAAAGATTTTCTTAACGTGGGGGCGCCTCGTCACTACTTGTACTATGAAATTTTCCTATGTTAGTGAGCGCGACGAGGCGCTCCCCGTTCAGTCAGTCGGCGGCGACCTAGCAGTAAGGAATGGAATAAAGAAGACACTTTTGAGAGAAGCTATTGTGCGTTTTTGTCATTCACAATCAAGCCCCCAGAACCAGCGTCCCCATACAGTCCACAGAAGCTACATCGTTTGGTCATTCGGCGCCGGATTGTGGAAGAATCATGAAGACACGAAGCACAACAGCCAAGGAGGGTGAAGCGGAGTCCGGCTACGACAGCCGTCGTCGTGTCTTCGAAGAATCGCCCAGGTCGCCGTCGACTTTCGCTTCCGCGAGCGCGCGCGCCCCGCTGGCTGCGACGGTGGATCGGGCCGCAGCCTCCACCTCCGCGTCCGCGCTCCCTGTCGTCCCGTCGATGGGGGGTGCGATGGCGGTCGCGTCCGAACGCACCGCAGCGCCCGCGCCTCACATCCCATCGGTGGGACGAGGACGAGCGGCGGCGCCCGCGTACGACGGAGGGGAATCGCTCGCGGTCCCCTCCGCATCGCACGACATATCGACGCCGCGCACCCGGGAGCCGACTGAACCCGCCAGAGAAGGTCCTGGCGACACGTCTGCGCTGGAGACCGCCAGCACGATAAGGACAAGAAGATCGTACAGCAGTGACGTTGCACGGATCAAGAGGGCGGAGTATGAAGCTCAGCAAAGGCTCGCCGCGATACGCACCGAGCAATTGGAATTGCAGAAGGAGCTTGTAAACAAGCGTTTCGAGTACGAGGTTGCAACGATACAAGCGGAGGCGGACGCCCGTGAAGAGGGCTCTGTGCACAGCTATGAAGAGCGAGTTGAAGAAAGGATCGACGAGTGGCTCAACAGCATGGACCGTGGCCACCCCCAGGTCGTCGATCATCAACCCGGACTTCGTGGGGGCGGACCCCCTCACCCTGTAGCGGCTCTGCATAGGGACGGCGCCCCGGTGTACAACGAAGCCTCAAGATATGCGGACCCAATTGCCCCGGTCGTCGATGAACAAGATAGAAGGAGGCGGCGATCAACTTCACGCTCACCCGGCAGAGAGGCACGAGCAGGGCGGGCCATCGAACATTTGGCGGAGACATTGGAGAAGATGGTACGCGTACGGCCGCCACCGCGGCAAGTCACCGAGCTACCAACGTTCACCGGCGTAGCAACGGAGTGGCTTCCCTTCAAGGCGGCGTACAGGGACTCGTCGACCGTGTACAAGTTTACAGCGATTGAAAACTTAGCAAGGCTCAGAAACTGCATCAAGGGCGAGGCGAGAGAGGCGGTGTCGGCGCTGCTATACACCGCGTCAGACCCGGACGTTATTATGAAGACATTGGAGCAATATTTCGGGAGGCCTGAAATACTTATTGATCGTGTGATGGAAGATTTAAAGAGGCTGCCACGACTCACAGGTAACGCAAATGAACTTAATAATTTTGCTGTCAAGTTGCAGAACACCGTGTGCGTCTTAAACAACATGGACAGGCGCGGCTACATACACAATCCGCTGCTAGTTCGTGACGTCGTGGACAAGCTGAGTCCGCACATCAAGACGAGATGGTGCGACTACGCCTCCGAGCACGCAACGTCTTCAAGGGAGCCTGAGATTGTTTTGTTATCCAGATTTCTGATGCGGGAAGCGGACCGAGCGATGACATTTGCATTCGTGGCGCCACCTACCGTGCCCGCGGCGAAGAAAGAAGTTAAGAGCGCGTCGCAAGTCAACGCGAAACGCAAGCCGACCCGTGAAGCTGTATACACAACGACAGAGGAGAGAAAATTGGAATGTCTCTGCTGTAGCGCTGATCATGAAGTGCCCAAGTGTCCTAAGTTTTTGAAGATGGATTTAAATGGAAGATGGGAGTGGGCTCGCGAAGCGAAGGCCTGCTACAGATGCATCACAAGGCGCCATCGTCGTGACTACTGTCGAGCAAAGAAATGCGGAGTGGGGAACTGTGACCGTCCTCATCACGCGCTGCTGCATAGGGAGTTTGTGAAGAAAGAAAATCCGTCAGCGGAGAAGCTCGATGCAGCGGGGACCACCGACAGCGCGGCGCCTGCGGAACGCAAGGAGACTGTCATGAGCGTCTCCACTTCAAGCGATGCTCACCAACGAGTCTTGCTGAAGATACGTCCGGTGGTATTGAGAGGGCCAGGCGGAGATGTGCACACCACCGCCTTGCTGGATGAAGGGTCTACAATATCACTCATCGATGAAGAATTGTCTCAGAGGCTTGGACTAGACGGACCGGCCTCTATGCTTCGTATCCAGGGTGTCAACTCGCAACAGCGTGAGGAAGGTAGCCGAGCTGTGAGGCTACAGGTCCGCTGCGAGGACGGCAACTTCAACGAGCTACGCGCGCGCACTATGAGGGACCTGCGGCTTCACGGGCAGCGGGTGGACAAGTCAACTCTACTTGGTTATCCTCATCTGCGGGACATAAAGGACGACGCGTTGTTCGACGATGCCACACCGAAGCTACTGATAGGTGCCGACAACTGGCATCTAATCGTCACCAGGGAACTACGGATGGGGAAGAAGAGTCAACCAGCCGCCTCACGCACTCAGCTTGGGTGGGTGATCCATGGAGCTGCACCTCGCGCCATGTTGAAAGATGAAGAGGGGCACGTCGTACTCCACATGTGCGACAAGCTTGGAAATGAAAGGAGCATGGATCAACTGGAAGAAATCCGTCGGGTCGAAGAGCTTGTTAAGACCCACTTCAAGATAGATGCACTTGGAGTCTCCCTGGCAAGGAAGGTGAAGCCCGAAGACGAGCGAGCGATGAAGATCATCGAGCGCACGATGAGGAGAGTCGACGGACATTACGAAGTCGGGCTGCCGTGGCGCAACGAGGTGGACTCGTTGCCCGACAACTACAAGCAAGCTGTGAGAAGGTTGGCGTCAATCGAGAGGAAGATGGACTTGTCGCCGTACTTCGCAGCACAGTACAGTACCCAAGTCCATCAGTTGTTGGACAGGGGGTACGCCTCGAGGTGCGACGGGACCGAAGAGGATGGCGAGAGGGTGTGGTACTTACCTCACTTCCCTGTTATCAACCCTAACAAGCCAGGAAAGGTGCGGATGGTGTTCGACGCAGCGCATCGATACAAGGGAGTCTGCCTCAACGACTACCTGCTAGAGGGGCCTGATCTTCTGAGATCTCTACCGGGGATCTTATTCAGATTCCGTGAACGCCCTGTAGCCGTCACAGCAGATATCCAGGAGATGTTTTTACAGATCCGCATAAGAAGAGAAGATCAACCGGCACAGATGTTTCTCTGGCGAGGGGAGGAGCGCAACAGGCCACCCACCAAGTACAAGATGACGTCACTAATCTTCGGGGCATCGTGTTCACCGTTCATCGCGCACACCGTTCGAGACGCCAACGCTAAGTTGTACTCGCACACGCACCCCAACGCGGTGCGAGCTATAATTACAAGTCACTACATGGACGACTACGTGGATAGCTTCGTTACAGATGAGGAGGCGATCGAGACGGCGCGTGATGTCATGAAAATACACCAGCACGCTCACTTCAATCTCAGAGGGTGGTGCTCGAATCGACGAGATGTCCTACGCAGCATATCGTCGGAGGCACAGGCGTCCACCACCGAAGTAAGGTTGGGCGCGAGAGAAGAGAGCACGGAAAAGACGCTGGGACTACTATGGGAAACTAGCACAGACGAGCTAGGCTTCAACACCGGACTGAGTCGAGTGGCGCCTGAGGTGAGGACGACGAGCCGGGCCCCCACCAAACGGGAAGCCTTGGGAGCTGTGATGTCGGTCTATGACCCCTTAGGCCTCATCAGTCATTTCACTATCACCGGCAAGATTATACTTCAAAACCTGTGGAGACAAGAGGTGGGATGGGACGAAGAGATCCCAGACGAGGACGCCACACACTTCACAGAGTGGCTACGAAGTCTAGACGACGTGTCGACACTGCGCATCCCCAGATGGTACGGCAAGGCGACAGATGACATCATGGACTTGCACATTTTCTGCGACGCTAGCGAGCAAGCCTACGCGACGACCGCCTACTGGAGAATCACACGCCCCGGAGGCCAAGTGGACGTGAGACTGGCAGCGGCGAGGGCGCGAGTGGCACCCCTAAAGGCCACTACGATTCCCCGCTTGGAGCTGCAGGCAGCGGTCATCGGCGCTAGACTGGCGCAGACGATCATAGAGGAGCACCGTGACAAGCCCAGAGATGTAACGTATTGGACCGACTCCCAGACGGTGCTACGCTGGATCGAGAAGGACGCAGCCAAGTACACACCGTTCGTTGCGCATCGACTGGGGGAGATCGCCGAGCTAACAAGCGCGTCGCAGTGGAGATGGGTGCCTACAGAGCACAACGTTGCAGACGACGCTACACGTCCCACATACACGGTCCACATGAAGGCAACAGACAGATGGTTCATCGGGCCGGCGTTCTTGTATGAAAAGGAAGAGTCTTGGCCGACAGAGAAATGTCGCCGCGACACGCCAGACGACGAGGCGGCGTACACGACGGTACAAGTGACGAGAGACGAATCGACTCATCTACCGGACATAAGCAGATTCTCATCATACGAGAAGTTGCTTAGGACGACAGCTCTGCCTATCCTATTCAGAGAGAAATGTAAAGATAGGACTCGACAGATGACAGTCGAGATGATAGAGAAGGCAGAGATGATATGGATTGTACAAGCACAACGAGATGACTATGCGAGTGAGCTGCAACTGATAAGAAATGGAAAAGCAGTGCCTAAGACTAGCCGCTTGTACGGGCTAGATCCAGTTCTGCACGATGGAGTTCTGCGAGTACGAGGCAGGATAGGCAGATCAACCGTCGCCGAGCCTGTGAAGACACCAGTGATCCTGGACGGCCGTCACCCGTTCACCAAACTGTTGGTGGAGCACGCCCATCGCAAGGCAGGCCACGCGAACAACGAGCGCGTGGTGAACGAGTTACGACAACGCTACTGGGTGGTACGTTTACGTCCCACTGTACGAGCCATCGCCCAGAGATGTCAGCTGTGCAAGATAAGGAAAACGATGCCAGTGAAGCCCACTACAGGAGACTTGCCCTTGGAGCGGTTGTCATCGTTTCAACGACCGTTCACGAGCTGCGGGGTCGACTATTTCGGGCCCATGACGGTGGTGATTGGCAGACGACATGAGAAGCGGTGGGGCGCGTTGTTTACGTGTATGACTACACGCGCTGTACACCTAGAAATCGTACACAGCTTGTCCACAGACTCAGCAATCGCAGCAATACGACGGATGGCGGCGAGGCGAGGCTGGCCTCGCACGATGTACTCAGACAACGGCACGAACTTCAGAGGGGCGGACGCAGAGCTACGAGCGGCCTACAGGGAGTGGGTCGACCAATTTCCCCACTTCGGATTGGAGCATCGCATGAGGTGGAAATTCATCCCACCGGGCGCGCCGCATATGGGGGGAGCGTGGGAACGCTTGGTACGCTCCGTCAAGGCGGCGCTGGGCGCCGTGCTTCACCAGAAGGCGCTCAAGGAAGAGGTACTGCACACGTTGTTGGTGGAAGCCGAGCACGCCATCAACTCTCGACCTCTAACACACGTCTCCGTCGATCCCAGTGATCCGGAGGCGCTCACTCCCAATCATTTCCTCATTGGGACTTCCACGGGCCTACCACGCACCGGGCCTTGTGATGAGGCCAGCCGCAAGCTGTGGAGAGCAACCCAAGCGCTCGCCGATCATTTCTGGCGGCGCTGGGTCACCGAGTACCTGCCGACGCTGGTGCCCAGAGGGGCGTCAGACGACCTGCGGCGCCCGCTGCAGGTGGGCGATCTGGTCGTCGTCATCGACTCCACACTGCCACGGGGAACGTGGCCCAGAGGCGTCGTGGAAGCAGTCTACGAAGGAGCAGACAAGAAGGTGCGGTCAGCAGACGTGAGGACCCAGGCGGGTTCTTTCCGGCGTCCCGTCACGAAGCTCGCCGTCCTTCCCGTTACGGCTACGGGAGACCTGCGCCGGGGGGAGGATGTTGCGGACGACGAGCACAAGACGACGCAAAGTTAAGAACAATAGTGATAATTAAAAGTGTAAACATTGCAAATGGTTAAAGTTCCAGGTAGATAAGGGTGCCTAGTACATAGGAAGGGCCTATGTACTAGAAGTTTCGACGTTATATGCAATATCCCTGGTAAATGACAGGTAAATACGTGTCTGGTATATGTAGGAACACGTAGGGACAAGTTCTCAGGCAGATTTATAGCAAATTGCTGTATGATTACCTAAATAATTAGCTGTAATTAGTAGATAATGATGGGAATCTTTGTAAGTTATGTTTTAAGGGTGTAGGTAATCTGATAATAATTGTGCAATTTGATTAAAATCAATGAGGGGTAGAAAAATATTTGTACCAAATAAGACAATGTATTGGCCAAAGATTTTCTTAACGTGGGGGCGCCTCGTCACTACTTGTACTATGAAATTTTCCTATGTTAGTGAGCGCGACGAGGCGCTCCCCGTTCAGTCAGTCGGCGGCGACCTAGCAGTAAGGAATGGAATAAAGAAGACACTTTTGAGAGAAGCTATTGTGCGTTTTTGTCATTCACAATCAAGCCCCCAGAACCAGCGTCCCCATACAGTCCACAGAAGCTACAGTGAGAGATAGGCCAAGACAAAGGTGTGTAAAAGAGTATAATTACGATCTTCAAAAACACTAAAATTTAAGCCTTAGGCTTAAATTATTCTCACACGATTTAAAAGAAAAAGCAACCACGCATACACTTGCGAAATACATCCTTTCATTATCATGCAACATTACGTCCGAAAGTGCGAACAAGCCTTAAGGAAAGGACAAATAGCTGTCTGTATAACCGATTTAGCTGAATTGACTTCCCCGGGGTACAATATACCCTATAAAAGGGATAGAGTATCATTGGTTACTAAGTTCGGCCCCTGAGGGTTAAAAGTTTGACAGATGAAAGCGATTCCTTTTGTTCTATCCATAGATAGGGTTGAAAATAAAATGTTCATATGGAGATATAAATAGTTACATCTGTAAAGACAAAAATGTACACGTTATCATGGGTTGACTTTCTGGGCTAGATGTGTCGGGTTTGATTCCCGTAAAAATCTAGAAATAACAAAAACTTCTTTTTGGAGTCGGTGCCAAGTTAAGAGGTTGCCAGATTAAAATACCTCATCCTATGCCTTGGCACCGACTTGTTTATTTCCTAGTCTATATAATTGCGAAAATTATATTTCTTTTACTGCACTGGGTAGTGGGACTAAGTTTAATAGAATAAGTTTCTCAGCAGAAAATAAAAATAGCTTATAATAAAATAAAATAAATATCAACCCTAAAGGGCTTTCTTCACTATAAAAGACTTCTTCTTTACGATTGTTATGCGACCAACTCTGTCTGCCATGATTTAAATCAATCGTTAGTTTGAAAGCTCTTAAAATGGACAACACAATGAAAATGCTATAACGCAAGGCGCTGGTTTAAAAGTACGACGTGCAAAACGAACGTTGATTACATTAACATATAAAAACACACTCACACGCAAAAGGTACTATCATTGGCATTCGTAGAGTCGCATCTTTCGTACTTTTTTGAACGTAGAGTATTGCGCGTTGTGTCCGTGTTGCGGCGGCTTTTGCTCGCAAAAAGAATGTTAAGTAAACGCTTCATTTTCAATCAAAAAGAACGTTGTCTGTTAGAGGCTTTAGTGCTTATCATGCCTTAGAATAAAAGTCTAAAGCCAGTCGCGCATTGAATTAGAGAACGCATTTTTCATAACAGAGGCGAGGCGTATTTTTCTCCATACATTTTCGTCTCACGTTCACCTCGCTTTTTTTTTATGTATGCATAAAAAGCGCCCGCGTCTCACCCGCGCCTTAATTCCGTCTTGACTTTCGTTGTGTTAACGTCGCGCCTCACAATCCCATCGTATTACAACAAAGCTGCTTTTAAATTATGACAAATACTGGTGTAAGTCTCATTAACTTCCTTAAGAATACAAGAGAGATAATAAGTCAATTTGCAAGCGGACCATTTCCTCCATAAAATGGCTGTTCCTCTGATGAACAGGCGGGGGACTCGGTTTTAATTTAAACAGTTTTTATAGCCGACAATAAAGTTGGGAAGTTGTTTATTTGATGTACAAGTCTGTGACGCGATGTTGCTTGTAGGTACTTTTAAAACCATATGCATGTTGGGGATTAAAATGTTTGTGGATAAAGAAATTATGACGGTTAACCTTATTTTTACTTTTTAACGCGTAAAAACTCTTGGTTACCCCACCATGCCACCACCAAAAGTAGGTGAGAGGGTTATGTCCGATCACGTACTAAAAACCACATACATTGTTTTGGCGGAAGTACGGGATTTACTTTCACCATTGTCATTCATGAGAGGCGCGTGCGGAAGACAGCGCGAGACCATCTCGATTCTCGAGCTTGATGCTGTCCGGGCAAAGGACCGCACGATTAACCCTTCCTCTGGGAGTCACTTTCGAATTATGAACTCAATCCTATACGAAAGTTCTATAATCCTATGCAAAAGTTGAAAATTCTTATTTTTTTATGTTTAGACATTAATTACTTCGCAATTAAAAGGTCGATTTTAGTAATTATTATAATGTTTGAAACATTCTCCGATCTAGGTCCCGTATAAATATTGTCATTGGTTAGATGAGGCAAAAAAAAAGCTTTGTGACTTTAGAAAAAAGAGAGTTATAAGTACTAAGCTTCCCAAGCACAGATATATTTAATAAAGGTCTGTGTTCCCAATCTCTGCCTACCATGTTGGCAATTACATTAAAACTTTTAATTTAACATTCATTTTTAACTCAAGCAGGTTCTCAAACTAAAACTGGTATCCCGGTAAAAGCTGCATTGATAATCCATCATTTTCGTATTCCTTTTGCCACAAAACACACAAACAAACAGACACATGTCACGTACTGATTACGCGCCAGTGTTTGCGCTGCGGTTTGAAACACCTACTTTCATCAAAGTACCTTGTGTAGGATTTTAAATCAACAGGGACTGTTCATACCGTGGTCGTTAAACGAAGTTTAAATTAACTCGATTTTATAACTCTGCGTAGGTTTTATATTAACTTTAAAAATAAAAATATAAGGAAAATAAAAGTGAAACAACTGTATTGTGAAATTATATTTTATTGCTTTTTCTTGCGGTTTCGCTCCCGTGGTTCTTTTTATTCCGGGATAAAAAGTATCCTATGTTACTTTCCAGATCATAAACTATCTTTATGCAAAAAATCACACTGATCCGTAGCTCCGTTTCTGCGTGAAAGAAGGATATGCCAATTAACACATTTTCGTATTTATATTAAAAATTAATTGTCTCTTGCATAAACAGATAACTACACCTGAGAGATATTTCAACGATGGCCTATGGGCTTTTAAACTTTGAAACCTCAGGTTCTTCATGTATCACACGATAATAGAGAGTAGGTAGGTAACCATAGATGTAGTTTGTAAGATAGACGCTTTTGACGCAGCATAAGATAGATAAGTTTTAATAAAGAAGAGAATTTTGTCTGGGTAATACAAAATGCGACAAGCTACAAAAACTTTTTAGCTTTTCAAAGATTTTTAAATTACTTATCTGTTCGCAAGAAATACTACTTTTATTAGATACTTAATGTTCTATGCACGAAAAGGAGTAATAAAATACGAAGTGATTCTAATTTGCGAAGTATAAATTTTATAAATACATACATTTTACGCGTTTCTGAGCCAATAGATCTGTTTCGAACTTCTCAATCATACTCCTGGTTCAGTATTCATAAACCACGATTCTATTTCCTAACAGCCTGCAAAAGGCTGAATAGTAAACCAACAAACTTCTGCCTTTATTTCCTGGCATCGCTTGAACAGGCGTAAACTAAAGTTTAAATTAACACACTGTGCCTTCGGGCCTTCACACGTTCAATTTCCATAAAGTGCACTGAATACTAAAATTGTTACAAGCTTTAGTTTGTATGGATGTGTTGATTGAAAAGTTCTCATATGTTATTGTAACATTAGTAATACTAACACTATGGGTATGGGCATGTCATGAGGAGGGATGAAACATATGTGTCTAAAAAGGTGATGAATATAAGTGTTGATGGATGGAAGGGGAGAGGGAGACCAAAGAAAAGATGGATGGAGTGTGTAAGCACTGATATGAATGAAAAAGGAGTAAATGCTCAGATGACGGCTGATAGAGAGGAATGGAAGAAGAAGACATTTTGCGCCGACCCCAAGTAGTATGGGACCAGGGCAGGCGACAGAAAGATTAGTTATACTAACACTACAAGTGACAGCTTAAATGGTATCGATCTATGGACTATATTTTTAGTGAGACTGGCAAATCAGAGGTCTTAGATCTAAACTACATCCGTGAAACCTAGGCTCCAGATAAAAATCAGCGTCAAGCTCAGTACTTGACATAAAGCTGATCTGGAGACCTATTTGGTGCAGCCGTGGGACACAAATCTCTTGAATTAGAATTTTTAATTGTTATTTTCTTTTATTTGTTTTCTTATTCCGCTACTATTGTTTTTTTTGTGTGCTGTTTAATTTTTTTTTCATTCATTCATTCAAACTCAAAGCACGCTAATTTTAAGGCAAAATAATTTTGTACAAAGAACAATACCGCTTAATTAATTTTCCTTTAGGATAACTTAAAAGTGGATGGAAAAGAATAGCGGTCTGAAACAGACATTTGGAGACTGGTTAGAGTCCCCAGATATAATTATTTTATAATAATTATTATAATTTAGCTGTTCGTTACCGCCGTCACCCGTCTTTATTTTTAGTATGAAATCCGTTCATTAGTATTGAATTTCTTTCATCTACTTTTGCTGTTGACTGTACCTAGTAGGTACCTTTTTATTCTGGAAAATATAAATCCACGGGAGCGAAATTGAGAGAGAATACTAAAAAATTATAAGGTAAAGAAAAGAAAACGCTATCAGTAACAGCGAGCACCGCGTTCAGATCCAAGCTTGCAAACGACAGAAGCTATTAGGGAACATATCACGATGTGGCTATTGGCAATCATCCAACACTGAGTTTTTAGTTTCCAAAAAATTGCTTTTTTCTTCTTTTCATCGTCAACTAGCGGTTTTGTCCACGGTGAGGTTTTTTTACTACTAAGGTGGCAAACATGCAAACGGTCCTCCTAATGGTTAGGTTACGATAACAACCTATAAACGCTTGCATTGCCAGGGGGAAGAGGGATTATGAAAGGGGGGAAACAAACCCTAAGCTCAGTAGTCGCGCTTTTCATATAATTTTATCTATAAATTATGGCTTTATAAAAGTTATTTATTTATGTAGGTAGATACGAGTATTTAGAAAGGTCAGTAGTCAAAATGATTAAATTCTTTGGTAGTGTAGTGTGTCTTCTGTGTTTGAATAATATGCTACCTTTGACTTGACATCATCTGCCTAGCCATTTCCCAACTATGTTGGGGTCGGCTTCCAGTCTTACCGGATGCAGCTGAAGTATCAGTATTTTACATGGAGCGACTGCCTATCAGACCTCCACAACCCAGATACTGGGTTACACGATACCCCTTGGAAAGACTGGTTGTCTGACTACACCAGTAACGATTGTCAATGTGCTATCCGAGGCACGGAGAGTGATAATTAATTTATAATACGCACATAACTTACGAAAAGTCAGAAGTGCGCGCCTTGGGTTCGAGCCCGAGACTTCTGACTTGCCAGTCAAAAGGTCATACCATTAAGCTATCACGACTATTTAACTTAACTTAAAATTACGACCTTTGACTCGACAATTCAACCGTTATTCATAACCAATAGCTAACATAACTAATAATCCATAGCTAACATATCGTAGAAAATTAACTTAAGAACTCGTTCCTATTTCCGCAAGATCACTAAATCAAACACTAGAATCAATTACTATCAAATCATAACATTAAACTTCAGCTTCGAATACGTGTTTACATTTGGTTTGGGAACAATAGCAAGCTTCCTCCGTTGTTTGGTAAGCAGAGTCCCAAACCAACACGTTTGTTTACGTGTGTGGACTTTGAGAGGGACTCCGTCTTCTGTTGACTTTGGGAAGGACTTTATTTTTACTATTTGATGTGTTCGTAGCCTTAAACTTTAAAATGTTTTGGTCAGTTCGTGGTTAGATTTATAAAACAACATAATACTTTGCGCATTGTCACTAAAGTCTACGCAACGTGTTTTGATAGTGTTATGTCCTCTTGACTGAATTTCGGTCTCAGTGGTCAATCCCGAAGGAAATCAGCCGACTATATAAGGGATTGATAGTGCATAGGTGTGGGCAAACTGGCAGAAGAGCGCTGAATATATAAGTGAACTCCGAACTGCCGTTCAGAGGTCCGTTGAGGAACATCGTGCGGTTTTTAGTCCGTGCAAGTCGGATTTAAGTACTTATACTTAACCCCATCACTGGCCCTTGATGGTGGAGGACTCTTATGGGGCTTTCACATGATAAAAAGTGTTTGTGTGAATACAAGTGCACTCTCTACTCCATTATTCCAACTTCAACCCCTATGGGTTAATATTACTTTAGACCCCTGACTTGCCAGTCATATTGTATAGTGTATCTGAGAGTTATTCGTAGTAGTAATAGTCGTGGTGGCTTATTGGTTACGTTTAACTGTTTAGAAGCGAGCCCCATCTAAATTCTCGTGTTAGGGCTACGTCACTTTACCTCGACAAGAGTATAGAGCTAGCATTAGAAATGAGACCACCGTGTTTGAGAATTGTTAAAAAGTTGTCGACACTGTAAGAAGTTTGCGTTGGGTTCTAATGAGCTGTAACTGCAAGCCATTATGAGAAGGGTTGCCTTTGCACAGATTTTCTTTTTAAATAAACATTTGTATTTTTAACCCCCGAAGAAAAAAGAGGGGTGTTATAAGATTAAGGAGTGTATCATTCTGTGGCATCGTAGTTTCCAAACGGATGAACTGATTAAGATTTTTTATTTTTTGATTTGGTGGTAAAAAATATTGTGGTATCGGATTTTTAATTTTTTAATTTATACTTCTAATACATACTTGTAGTACTTATGTTTTATGCGCTATAATTTTGGAAGAAAGATGTCGTAATATTGTTAAAGCAAAGAAAGTGTGTTAATAATTAGATAATAATATCAGCCTCAACTGCTTATCAATGTTAAAAATCAAGTTGTAAAGGAGTGAAAACTTTCCATTTTATTTGGTAAAGATTTTTCTTCTTGGGTGATTATTTTTGTGGGGAACTGAGGAGTGACCATGGAGGTCCTAGGTAGTTTCTATAGGACACTTACCTTATGACATAGGACGTCGATATCCAGTTCGTTGGCGACGTCCTTGATGAGGTCCATGAACAGGTCCGCCTCATCCAGCTGCTTCTGTGCTGACCCACTTGGAGAACGGGATCTCTGTAACAAAGAGAGGTATTTTTTAACCAAGAACGAATTTCACTGATTCTATTACATGTTCCTTTGTGTCTTTTGCTTCATGATACTATAATAGGCGATTTAATGTCAAAAGTAGTAATGTTTATAAGTGTTAACATAGGCCTCCCCAATGACTTCCAGATTGGCCGGTTAGAAGCAACCTGCATCCAGCGGCTTCCTGCGACCTGCTTCGTCAGTCCACCATGTGGGTGGACGTTCTACGCTGCGCTTGCCGGTACGTGGCCTCCATTCCAGAACCTTTCTGCTCTATCGGCCGTCAGTTTCATCAACCATACGATAAAAAAGAAAGAAGAAGACTGGCGTTCAGATGTAAACCTTTTTATAAGTGGTATATGTGGTATGTTTTTGCCTAAAGCATGCATCACATGACTCGTCAATCGAGGTGCATGCCTCGCGATGTTTGTACATGGCTTTATAAAATATTCTAAAAGCGATTGACACAGCTAATACTTAAACCAAACAGCGATAATATTGCTGTTGCAGACTTTATTTAGTGAAGGTAAGGTTTTTTTTTCTCGTTTTAATCTATCCGTTCTAAGCGGAGATTGGAAAAAAGCTTATGCATATTTTTAGGGTTCCAAAGTTATGAAACGGAACCTTTATGACGCTACAGCTTGTTACTATACGGTGTCAGGCATTTATTCACTTTGAATATATACAGGTACGATATAAAATCATAACATAAACTAAAAATTATTTTACACAAAAAAAATAATAGAACAAAAATAAGTATTTAAAGTTTTCATTAAATATTAAAATAAAAATTATACATGGGACTTTTAACATAGCCGGCGAAACGTGGGTGGGCATACACCTCTGCCTACCCCCTCTGGGGAATACAAGCTTTGTTATGATAAGTTGTTTTATTTTCTAAAATTTATTTTATTTAATAGAAACTCGTCGAAGTTGTCCTTCCAATTGAAAAATAATTTATTGTTGCCTCTGTCTGTTTATATAATTGTCATGTCATGTCAATACCTATACTACGGAACCTTCGAGCACAAAATAAGATCGCGCTTAACAATATTTTTATACAGAGAAAATATGATGCTGTAATGAAATTCAGGAGAGAATTACTTTTCTCGTTGAAAGGAAAAATAGGTCCTGAACAACATTTTTATACATTATTTATTTATTTTTTGTTTATCTATACTTATAAAACAGTAACGTGACTGACTGACAGACAACGCACAGCCTAAACCGGTGGACCTAGAGACTTGAAATTTTGAGACAATATTCTTTAAGTACCCTAGGGGTGCACTAAGGAAGGATATTTGGAAATTCCACCCCTAAGTGGCTAAAAAAGGCGATAACAGTTTGCATGAAAGTCCGTTGTTTTTGAAGTTAAATGTATGAAACTTGGTATTTCTTTTCTCTTTTCGACTAGAGTAGGGTAGGGTGGAGGTAAAGTAGGGTAGTGTAGGGTAGGGTGGGTTAGAAAAGCCGTAAAGGTAGGATAATCACGCGTACAAAGTAGCGCCGGGCAGCTAGGTTTTTTATAAAAACGTAGATACTAGGATTTTCTTAAGTATAGCGTTACATGCAGTTTATCAACTTTACGGAGGAAATTAAGTTACATTATCATAATTATTTTTCTACTTCACCTAATCAATAAAATCTGTCGATCACACAAATTTGACCCATAAGGGAAATGAACCTGTGACATGACAACGTAGAAGGATGTCGTGGATGTCGGTTATACCGACAAAAAGTAGACATGTCTTTTCTTGTAAGCTAATCATACATAGGCTATATTCCTGACAAATATTGTTCCAATCGGTTCGGTATTTTATTTTTCTCCCAGAAATTTTAAACACAAAAGTACTTTCGGAAGATTATGAAACTATATATCAACACCTGATAACAGGGGTGCAGTTATGTTTTAATAATAATAAGAAATATAATTGATTTAATACTTAACTTTAAGTGGAGGATAATGATACGCTTAATTTTTTACTAATTGTTTTTAAGAAACATCCACAGATAGAGTTACTTTAGCATTTATTATATTAGTTAGGCTTGAGATAGTTAGAATTTTTAAAAACAAAAACTTGCCATTCATTGTCAAACAAAACGCGGCGCTAAACAAAACTCATACGAAATTCCAAAAATACCCGCTTTTCGTAAACGCTATCTCACGCTTTCAAATGAACCTTCAGCAAACAACATTCAACCGGGTAAACGCCCCTAGAGTCAAAGAGAGCTTTTACAATACCCAAGTCATTTTTTTAAAGAAAAAAATAACAGGTTTGCAGCGGTTTCGTCGCTTTCGCCGCTTTCCACCGTTTTTCGAGTAAAATATTCAAAACGATGAACAAATAAAGGCTATGAATAGAAATGAAAATTCTAGTTTGTTATCTAAGTGAGTTTAATGTTATTTCGCTGTACAATAGACTGTACTTTACTGTAGTTAAAATGAAGGGCCTTTGATATGGCCGCCCACGCGGTGTTATTTAGTAATGAGATTTATATTTTAAAATTTCTAAGTCAAATTATTTTGTTAATTAGGTAAAGCTTTGTACTGGTTTCTTGACGCTCTAATACTGAAATGACGGTTGCTTTTACTAAGGTTAAGCAGCGCTTGACGCGTCTAATTTGTGGATGAACCTTTTTTTTAAGCTTCGATGTTTCGGAAGCAACGTAACGCAATGTGCTTCGGACACTGTGGTAGTTGTTAAACTGAGTTGCCTTTTAATTGTTAACAATTTCTACCATTTGTAGTGACCACTAACCCTAACCCGGTTTCCTTGGCACTGGTTTCGAGCCGTTCCATTCACAGAAAAAAAATATCAAGCCGCCTATAATGTCTCCACCAAACAAAACTAAAATAATGCTCTTTATGTCGCATTTATTTCTCTTCGTGTCGCATTGGTTGCTCTTTGTTTCGCATTGATAGCTCTATATAGCGCATTATTTGTTTTTTCTTTAGCATTAGTTGCTCTGTATAGCGCATTATTTGTTCTTTATGTTTCATTAGTTGCTTTATGTAGCGCATTCTTTTTCTTTCTGTCGCATTAGTTGCTCTTCATGTTGCATTGGCTGCTTTTCGTGTCCAATAAGTTGTTTTTCATGTCGCATAAGTTAATCTGTGTGTCACATTAGTTACCCTCTGTGCCGCATTAGATGCTTGATATTGTAGGTGCAGTAATAAGTTATTAGTCTAAAGTTGGCAGAGGTGCTCCACCTTCGCCCGTGGCATGTAGCCAAACTAACCAAATGCATTTTAGGTCACCGCTTTTTAATAATTTATTTCATATAAAATTTTAAGTGGAGGAGAAACAATATAGACTAAAGAATATTATAATTTTTAAATATACCTACTTACCAAAATTTCCCGGTTTCTACAAGTACAAATATTTGTGTGGTTTGAACGTATTTGTTCGTCAGGGAGTTTGTTTTCTATAGGGTTACCCGTAACAATAGAACGGGAGAAAATTCAAAAGTTAATCACGCAATATGAGCTGACAACTTGCAAAACAAGACATACATCTTTATCATAATTATGTAGAAAAACTAAAATCTACCTTTTTATTTTTTGCTTTTATCAGGCTTTAGGTATCTTTTAAGTTTGTATTTGTTTGTATGTGTATAAGTTTTGTGTATCTTTGTGTGAGTGAGATAAAACCTCCAAATTTTTCTCAGACTTCATTCTTTGATATTGTAATTCCATATACCCTTTCAGGGATTATTAGCGATATTCAAATAATATGTATTAAAAGAAGATGGAGTTACCGTGTAGTCCATTTAATAGTTGAAAAAAAGGTTGGGTAAAAGCACAAAATAATACAAATAATAAAAAGGGGTTCTACTCCAAAAATATCAATATTACATTATGTCAGTTTTTTCTAAATACTGAAAGGATCTCTTTGACTAAAAGCTTTTCTTTGATTATATTTTTTTGTGAATTAAAAATTCACGTACAATGAACCAAAAACATAAGCTCATCCAAATGAAAATACACTTTAATCCAAAGTAAATAGAGTAACTTTTCTTAATCAACGGTTTTTGTTTAATATTTTTTTCTTAGAATAGAATCCAAAGCGGCGTTTTTAAATTGATATTTATTACTTTTTCAGAAGTTTTTTATGGTATAATTTTCACGTTGAGAATCGTTAATGAAACTTGATGATATCCGAGAAAAATACTTGGACTTATGCTTTGTGAAATGTTAAGTTTTATGCCGTCGTTATAAGTTGGACTCTGTCTTATTTCAAAATTCAAAGTTAGGATTTATGAGTTTCAAGTTTTTGACACTTGAAATTGTGAATTTAAACTTAAAACTAGGTTACGAGTATGAAATGGTATAACGTTACTTTCAGTATGAAATAAGAGGTTTTGACTTCTGATTACATTTGTTAGAATTTCATTTTATTAACATACAAATCTACATTTTTATAGAGTTAATTTTTGATAGATATATAAACATCCGCCTAACCTTATTATTCCTAAACTTTGTTGGGGTTGGCTTCTAATCTTACTGGATGCAGCTGAATATCAGCTTTTTACGGAGCGACTGCCTATTTGACATCCGCAACCCAAAAAGATACGATATTCTTAAGTTAGATTAGATGTCAGAATTTTATGAGGGTACTGACTTCCTTTAACGACTGTCAAAGATTTTCATGACAGCCGAAGCCAATGGCTTAACGCGCTTTCTGAGCCACGGAGCAGGTGATAATTAGTTTACAATACGCAGATAACTTTTGAAAAGTCAGAGGTGCGTGCCTTCGGTTCGAATCTGAGACCTTTGACTGGCGAGTCGGCGGTTAAACCACTAGGCTATCACTGAGGTATATTTAGGGGATAATAAATTATTCTCTGAAATAATTGATCCATTTCTGAAAATTATTTCATCATTCAAAAGTTTAAAGGCTATTATTTATTTTTTAATCTTTGTTATTTTTAAATCTCTGAATCTTTGTTATTCGCCATAGACTAATAAATGAATAAAAAAATATTTTTAAAAGGCTTTCACTTCGAAAAATGTACTCGCTGCCCATCACAGTTAAAGCTCTGCACTGCAGCTAGTCCGAAATAAAATTATAAGTACATCAAAAATTGATCAGATTTCACCGAACTAAAATATTCACAATGCCATTAATACTGCAGCCTGTGCTGAAAATTTACAATATTAAAAATAGCCTGAAAAAAATATAAAATTGCTACTCTCTCACGCAAAAACTACTGAACGGATTTTGATGAAACTTTACAGTATACATTAGAATATACAGAACAGTTTATACATAAGAATAACACTTATGCTATAATTTATCAATCAATCATTTATTTGCCATAAAATGGGTTACAGAGGTGTCATATATAAAGCAAGGTACATCCATTTTTACCCGACTGCCAGGAAGGGTTATTACCTGTTAGGGTGTGCAAATTTCTATCAACAAACCACGCGAGCGAAGCCGAAGTTAGTATTATTATCTTCTTTTATTCATTTACTATAGGTACTTATAAAATACATTTTTAAATATAATATATAAAACAAAAATATAAAATATATTATACAACTAGCTTTTGAATGCGGTTTCGCTTGCGTTAATTTAGAATTTAACAATCAAGTCGGGTTGTACGACACGTGGTGCCATCTATCATAAGATTGATATTGTTGTTTTCCTCGGGAACAATAATAATATTTACAGATTTTAGTCGGGTGTTGCAAACGAATTTAAAAAATCTTTGAATGCAGTTTTCTTTCTATTCAAAAGTAAAGGAATGTTTTCTTTCAGTAAAATTTTCTATCTACAGTATTAAGAGAACTTTCCCTTCAGGTGGCATTACAAAATTCCAACCTGTATAATAAAAATGGACAAGTACACACAGGTACACATCAAGCTAATCAAACCACTATGAACTGACCTCGCATTGTACAGGTTCATCGTACAACAAAACGTCAGCTTATACTAGTAATTTATAGCTTGATGTTTAGCCGTGTGTACACGTCTTCTATCAGTGGTAGGTACCTACATTTTAATTTCCCGAGTCAAGACATTAATGTTCTAAACATCCTAGTGCCCGCCTACCCAATAAAACGGCGAAAAATCATAATATTCTGAATCTGCAAATCCGATTACTTTCATCTATAAGAGAAGCACGTACTATCAGAAATTTCTTGGAAAAAATGTAATTCAATCTGTTTGGGGACTAATTCAGATGTTTGGGACGTTCCGCGATGAATATTGCGTATTTTGTATGGAAAACAGTACGTGTAGGGTGATTGTGTGCCTGGAATTATTTGACACTGTCTGCCATGGCTTAGGATATAGCTGTGTTATATTAGCATGCTCCACAGACTTCGAAAATTCATCACTAGTTTGAAAGGGTCAAAGTAAATTGTGATAAAAAACTAACATATCTATAAAATGTTCTTTTTTCTGGTTTTAAAAATGGTTGACGGAAGAATTGCTGACGAATGGTATAGTCTAGGAATGACTGATTCGCGAAATGACCGATTTTATGAATGACCGATTCTATGAATGATCGATTCGAAAATTGACTGATTCTATAAATGACCGATTCATGTGGATCGTCCCTTTTTTACCCGACTGCTAGGAAGGGTTATGTTTTTCGCGCGTATCTTGTATGTATATTTTTCAATTCTCTATCTTGGAATCATATCTTAGGCGTATTGAATACAATGAAAAGAGAATACTTAAGTATAAGAAAACAATGTATTGTTCTCACATAATTATTTCCTTCTTAGAATAATATACATACATAATTATAACCGAATTCCTAAAAGGAGTTTCTCAATTCTAATGCATATTTTTTTTTATATTTGTCCGCCTCCAATTACTTCGTGATTAGTTAGCCGATTTGAGTAGATCTTTTTTGTTTGAAAGAGTGTTTATCCTACTACTATTATAAAGGCGAAAGTTTGTAAGTATGGATGTATGGATGTTTGTTACTCTTTCACGTAAAAACTACTGAATGGATTTGAATGAAACTTCACCACAATATAGCTTATACATCAGAATAACACATAGGCTACAATTTATCAACATATCATGCGGGCGAAGCCGCGGGCGGAAGCTAGTAATTCATAATTATCTTTGCCCGAATAGACCCGAAATTGAAACACAGTGCGTTGGTTAGAACATCACTGGAGAACGGCTGGACCAATTTTTGGCAATTTTTTTTCGTGTACATAATAGTCCGAATAAGGAATATTAAGGGCAAGACAAATTGGAAAAACTGAAAGTGCTTTTTTCTTTTGAATTTTTGACAAAACAACATCGACCTGGTTAGTTAGATTAAAAATTATTTCTATTTTAAAATTCTGAAAAACAATATTTGTTTTAAAGAGTTCCTTTGTCAATAAAAAAAAACACTTTTCAATAATTACGTTTTTGAAGCCTGTGAAGCCAAAAGGTACCTTTGAATAATAAATTCAAAGGTTTTCGTTAAAAGTGTCGAATAAAAGAAAATACTTGGTGTTAATTTTATTACAGAGCCTTTGTTTAAACGGCCTTTTCAAATATTATTTTAATTTATCAAAGTATTTGACGACGTAGAGAAAAACAAAAGCCTTTTTTTACATCGACTGCATAATAATTACATTTAAGATATATAAAACGTAATCTAAAGATTTTAAAGTAATTCTTACAAGGCAATGAGTTTTAATTTAAGCAAATTCTAGCATGCTTACAGCTCTTTGCTTTCTGTATTCAAACTGTTAAGTTAGTGGTGCTCTTTAACACACTTATAATACACTTATAACAGGTTTTTCACAAGATTATGCTACGCTCGTAGCAAGAAAAATCATTTAAAAAATTATCACAAGCGTGTCACTTGTCAGAAGTATGCTACGAGATAGGCATATGAGTGCTACGGAAGTGACTAAAAAGCTATGAACGTGTTTTAAATTGGCTACGAGCTAGTCATATGAGTGCTACGCCCGTGTCGTAACTTCATAAGTGCTACGCGTTTACATGCGTGTTTTATATTTGCTACGAGCTCGAGCGACTCATACAGATAAAGATATTATGCAACTTATGAGTGCTACGGCTATGTTATAAATGCTACAAAAAATTCATTTTTAGTGCGAGCAAGTAAAGACTTTAATATATTAAGCAAAGAATTTTCTCTTGATTTGTTTTGTGACAAAGGCTCAAGAGTACGCAATTAGCTAAACCTTCACTTTTTTAAGAATCCATAGTTTTTAAGAATAAATAACTTTTATTGGGTCATGTTTGGTATTAAGTTTGATGTAAATTTTATCTCATTTGTTTTTTATGTTTTTGAGGTTACAGCATTCTGGATATTGATAATCACTTTGTGCTGTGTTGTGATCCATAAGACATCTTTTTTTTTATATAGTGTTGCTAGCCGTGAAAACCTGTAATTGGCTCTATGTATCTTATTCCACTGTTATAATACCTATGAATAGCTGTTGGTTTTCCATCCGAAAATAAATAAATAAAAAATGTTTTAAAATCTCGTAGCACTTTTAACATGGCCCTAACTCATATGACTAGTTTTATGACACGTTCGTAGCAAGTTTAATACTTTCATAGCACTTTTGACACTAACGTAGCGCTCATATTATGACTTGCTCGTAGCACACTTCTGACAAGCTTGTAATAATGTTTAGCAGTTTTATATGACGGCAACTGGAAGCTAACGGAGAGAGATCAGGCACAAGACCAACGGGTGTTATTGCTCTCTAAGGCACGGAGCAAGTGATAATTTATTTACGAAAAGTCAGAGGTGCCTTGAGCTCGAACCTGACACCTCTGACTTGCCAGTCAACGGTCCTACGGCTGTCACGACGTAAAAAAGTATTGCAGTTGTAACAACGTTAATATACATCCCTGTAAAATGTCGTAATGTGTTCCGATTCCGTGCTCGTATCAGCATTCCGGTCCGAATTCCGACACCGGCCCACATTTTTGTGTGCCCAACGGATATATATGTCGGGTTCGGATATTTGTGAATGTGATTTACGTGTGTTTGGCTACTTGGTTGCGACTTGCGAGGTTCGGATTACTAACATGAAGTGAAAATACTTTAGATTGGGTCAATATTGTAGTTGTGATGTAATTTGTCATAGTTTCGAAGATAATATATACTTAGATTAGTTTTTCAATTATTATAAGTAAGTATTTTTCAAGTTTTGTAGGATTTTATATGATGTTAAAGATTAAGGATAAAAATATACATCGTTGTCGATGCAAAATATTTTCTTCATTCTTTATTGCACACACAAATTTTTCGTTGTTTTACATCACAATTCATCGTGTGTATTAATTACCCCTTTTGAGTACTGCCCCACCAAGTCCCAGTAGGTTAAGTCAGACTCGTACGGACTAAAAACCACACGATGTTCCTCAACGAAACTTAGGACGTTATAACGAGGTTCAATTGTATATTCCTTCATAAAATAAAATAATTGAATATCCAGGTCAATACCTAGTGCTTGCCGCTGACCTACAAATTCATCAGTATTTTTTCTTAAAACTAGCCGAAGCCTCCCCTCTATATTTACAAAGGAACATTGTGAACAAAACGTGACGAAATTACAAAAGGTTCCGTTTTACTACCTTTGAAAACAAAAACGCATAAAAACACTTCCCACCTCCCCCCTAGGGGTACGAACAATATACGTAATCAAAATCGAACCCCCGACCCGCTGTAAACCGGCTATACGGAGCCGAAGCCATAAAAATTTGTATCGACTGCGTTACGTCAGAGCGCTCAGTAGCGTTCAGAAAGTACGACAAATTATTTACACCATGTTTTCTGTACTGATTTTATTGTGTGTATTCACGACTCTTCTTGTTTTATTTACCGACTTAAAAAAGGAGGGGGTTCTCAATTCATTGGAATCTTTGATTTTTATGTATGTGTGGTTTTCTAAGAATAGAACCACCCCTACTCGCCCCATAGGTGTCATAAGAACCTACTAAGGGAAAGATTTGGAGGATGGACAGCAGCATTCTTCTGTGTAACAGCAATCATCTGCTACTGCGATCGGCAACCCGCTTGCCCAGCGTGAAGATTTTGGGCAAATACCTCTAATGAGCGTGAATCTATGTTATGTTATGTAGACCAAAAGTGCTTATCTAACCAGCTGCAGTTTTTGAAAGATACGTGATCATATATTATTATTTAAATAAACCCTTCTTTTCAGCAGTTATACGACCATCGAGACAGTTTCGGCTCCATTACGTAATACTGACCAAATGAAGAAGAATGGTCATTCAGTGTCGTATATTTCTGGTCACGTATATTGTATTCCTTTTTGTCAATATCTGTAATAAATACTGGGGCTTCAGATTGAGTGATTTATTATCTTCAGGACTGTACGGTCAGCAAAATAAAAACCGGCCAAGTGCGAGTCGGACTCGCGCATGAAGGGTTCTATACAATTATTTATACAACATTAGACATGTCGTCTGTATCTGTCATATCATATCATATCATATCATGTCATGTCATATCATGTATCTGTTGTCGTTATTAATATCGAGCAAAAAACGGAAAAAAATATCACGTTTGTTGTATGGGAGCCCCACTTAAATATTTTTTTTATTCTGTTTGTTGTTATAGCGGCAGCAGAAATACTGTCTAAATACAGCCTAGTGTCAGACAGACAGACGGATAGTAGAATCTTAGTAATAGGGTCCCGTTTTTACCATTTGAGTACGAAAAATGCTCTTCAGACTAATTTCATTTTACAACCTTCTAAAAGTGAAGTTAATGTGCCACTCAATTTTTTTTTTGTTTTTTTAGAATGTTAATATTGACTCAAAGCATTAACAATTTAGAAATAACACAAAAACATATTCGTTTTGGAAATATAACAAAAATATATTTAAAAAATATAAACAATGGAACAGAACCTCCTCCTTTTTTGAAGTCGGTTCAAAATATCGATTCAGACACAGAAGAGAAAAATGGTATGCTTATTTATATACAGATAATAGACTTAACATAGCAGTTTGCAAATTAATTATAATGTACATAGAATACAAAATTGTTCAGGCAACGTTAATATAAGCGATACAAAGCACTAAAGCTTTGAACCGCAAATTGTTCCTGACTACCCACGTAGTGCACTTTAAATGTGACTGCGGTGCGCTTCCAACGGCCATTTTTGTTGCATATATTTCTGAATAAAATTTTGTTTGATAGTAATTTTGTTTGTTTGGAAAACAAGCATATTGCGACTATGCATGTCGTATGCACGTATCTATAGATGCTTGCTACACATCATCATCATTATTATCAGTCGAAAAGCGTCCACTGTTGAACAAAGGCCTCCCCTCTTGAATTCCACAACGAACGGCAACTTGCCGCTTGCATCCACCGGTAACCCGCGCCGTCCACCTAGTGGGAGGCACTCCAACGCTTCGTCTTCCGGTTCGTGGTCGCCACTCGAGAACCTTTCTTCCCCATCGGTTATCCATTCTTCGAGCGATATGGCCTGCCCATTGCCACTTCAACTTGCATACTCTGAAAGCTATGTCAATAACCTTGGTTTTTCGGCGGATTTCCTCGTTAACCGAGCATAGCTCTCTCCATGGCCCGTTGCGCAACTCTGAGCTTTTCGAAGGGCCAGCAGTTAGAGCTGATGCTGAAAAGATGCTTGCTGAAAGATGATGCCTGCATGCATGTGTGACCATGAGCGTAGGCAAGTCGGCCGGCATGATTGTCAAATATAACCTGTAGCCTAACCCGCCATGTTGTTCCATCAGGGCTACAGCCTCAGTGAGGAGGCATCACATCAGTTCACTGCCTTACAGAAATATTCTGGCTCAACAGAATGTTATATAAGGTTCGATAATAGATTACATAAACAATATAAAAAAAAAACCTTATTTTGTTCGGCATTTGGTACCTGGCGCATACCAGAATAGATTTTTTTTTCGTTATTCTTTATGTAAGCTATTATCGATTTATAAAATTCCTTTGAAATTTGGCCAACTAATTTGTTTTAACCCTATAGATAGTCACATATTTTTGTATAATTATAGATGACATTTTGCGAGTTGAGTTCTGTCTATATTTAATTGGTGCACTGTAATAAACAGTTGTTTTATTAACTGAATGTGTGCTTGTGGATGTTTTGATAACATCGGTAACGTAGTTTTGAACGCAGCGAGAGTTGAAATGAAATTACGATAACACTAAAATGGATTAATTATATACTTTTTTTTTATTCTTTTTTTCATTTTTGTTTTTTTTTTTATAGGCAAATGTAAATAGTAGGTAGTTATATTTAGTTTTTAAATACTTGAAATATATTAGATATAGTAACTTATAGGTTAACAATAATTATATTAGTCATATCGGCGATAATAGGCGATAAAAGCTTGTAAAATAATGGCATATTTAAAGTAAATATGCCATTATTTTACACAAGCTTTTAATTAACTTTCAATATATAAATATTTAATAAGAAATTTGAAAAAACAACTGATACGGATGGGATTCGAACCCACGATCTTCGGCGTACCGTGCCGACGCTCTAACCGCTGAGCCACCGTATCCCATCAAAATCAGTCGAAATTTCAAATCTCTTTCTACGCCTAGGGCTTTCAATGTATGTATATCCACACTAAACTGGATTAGAACCACTTCCTCTTTACTACGGAGTTAAATTTTAGCGTTAGCGATTGTAGATAGTCAACTTGGCTAAGCCTCCAGATCGCAAATTCAAATCCAACTAGTAGTCGATTTTTTCTTTGTACAAAATTCTAAACTGACCGCGTGAAGCGCTGCTTACCTTATTGACGAAGAGAACTACCGTGACTACACAAGCACACCACTACAGTTATATCAATATGTACAAAAACCACGCATCTGTCTTTAGGGTATTTCGGAAACGGTTGAGGGGATGATGGTTAGGATGAGGGAGGGGGGAAGAGGGGGGGGTGAATAATGGCAACCACATACTGTTAGCATCTTATTGTTCTGTTCCTGACACTCCGGGGAAATCTCAAATAAATTTAAAGTTCCAAAAGTGTGAAGACGCTTGAGAATAGGGATGTAAATCTTACAGTCAATAGGTATCGATAAGTTAATCGCGACATCTGTAGGTATTCTGTAATTTTGGTCAATTTTCTTTTTGTAAGGTGTTAAAGAGTAATTTAATCTGTATTCTCGAGTTGTTATAGCCGGTATGTCCGTTGACCGTTTTAGCTAGTGATAATTAATTTCTAATTCGCAAATAAATCCGAAAAGTCAGAGGTACGTGTCTGGGTTTCAAACCTACAACCACTGCTTCAATTTATATTATTTAATTGATATGCCTGAATTTGATATTGGGATTAAATATCCAATTAAGTACACGCAAACGCCTGCATTATGCATATGTATACAGGGTTATTTGTAAAACACCAGCATCCTTAAAAGGGGTCATTAAACTCATCATTATAAACAACTTTTACTATGGGACCAACATTTCCATACATTTTGTAGGATCATGTGAACATTAATGTATGGATATTTTTGTGAATTTTTTACATGTTATAGCACATGATAGCTTATTAAATATAATTATTTAATAAGAAAATTTGAAAATCTCAGCGGTTAGAGCGTCGACACGGTATGTCGAAGATCGTGGGTTCGAATCCCATCCGTATCAGTTGTTTTTTCAAATTTTCTTATTAAATAATTATAATTAATGTATGGAACAGCTTTATATGCAGTATATATTAACAAAAACACATCGACAAAGCGCATCACTACACAAAGAATATACTTCATTAGGAACAATGGTACATTGTGCGCCAGTTCCTACAGGCGTCAGTTGTAATGAATTCGTAATGGGCTCGCGATTGTTTCATCATCTCCCCGTCTTTTCCTCATTTGAGATATAAACGACATTGTTTTTGAGATATTAGAGAAATTATGCTAAACAATGTTTTGTATGTTCATAATTTAGAAAATATGGCGCTGTTGCTTTATGATTTTTTCGTATAAAAAAGTTTCGTCGAAGGAGGGAAGGGAGGCCTTTGCCCTGCAGTGGGACGATGCAGGCTAAAATAAATAATAATAATTTAAATTCTGGCACACATTTTGGAATTATGCAGCATATTGGGAGAAAGTTCACGTAAGATCACGACCAGAAAACAATGCAACGAGACGATGTGGTAAAAATTTCCTCGCCCCTCAACAAACCTACAGTTATTTCAAACTTGACAAGACACTAATTAGCTAATAAAAGTTTTTTTTTTGTGAAACTAAAGAAAAGCTAAGGTTATATCGCTATTCCACCCTATATTAAGACGATATTTGGCGGTTAAGTCATTTTAGAATATATCTAATTTCAAAGTTAAAATGAATGAAAATTACCTATATATTTTTGAAATAGGAAAATTATGGATGAATATACTTTTTAAATATTTTTTTTAACGTAATAATAACAAATGAATGCATCTTAAAAATTACACAAAAAAGTCTTTCATTCGAAAATGACAGCTAACTCTAAGGAACCCTCCCTTACAAAACGATTCTAAGTTAAAAAGCCAAGTCTCCAATGATTGTACAGACTACGTACAATAGAGAACTCTTTTGAAACGTAACGAAGTTATTTCGGACTGAATAGCTTTTGATCCGTGATCTGAACGAGCACCTGCGTTAATGTGGATCGGATTTACGATGCTTTGTGATTTCTAAAAGCTAATTTCGTTGAGTTATTATTAGAGATACAATTTTTATATAATATTTTCTAAATAATAAATCATAATAGTTAGAAGGTTCCTTTCTTTGGGACCCTAAATACAGAGAGCATAAACCCTATTCCTGATACACGTGGGCTATTATTAACCCCCAACAAAAAAAGAGGGGTTATTTAACGTGTGTGTGTAGCATCGTAGCTGCCAACAGATGAACTGATTTCGTTTATTTTTTATTTAAAATGTAACTTGTAAGAACTCTGTTCTTAAATAAAAAAATATCGGAAGATTTTTAATAGTATAAACTCGATTTTATTTTCGTCATTAATTAAAAAATGTAAATGTTTTTTTTCAAACGTTGTATTAAATTTTAATCTTTTTAAAGGCGATATGAAATACGTATTACATAATTAGTAACGGTAGCCATTTATCCTCTCAATGAGATAAACGTATTTTCCAGTTTAACTTTAGATTAAACACAACAATGTATGTATTGTATGTCATTTCAAAGCCTTGAAAACATGTAAATATCCTGTAACAGCAATATTTACTGACGCTGTAAGTGCGTAAGTACATTATACTCACGAATATAAAGTAGCATCCAACAGAAAATACAGAAGGTTCAATGGTTGAATGCAGAAAGAATAATAATATGGATGTTTATAAGTTAAGTAACAGTATGTTTATTTGTTTGAAACCTTTTTCTGCCTAAATTATTGAACCGATCATCCTGAAGTTATGAAAATTATTTTGTTAGGTGTACCGTGTACAGTAACGGACATAGGGTACCTTTCATCCCGAAGATTATAATGATGAAATTCTAGAATTCCTTCTCGGCCGTCCCCTATTGATTTTCCTTTAAGTTATCCTTCTAATACTGTCTTAAAGAAGTTATCATGACGCATTCTTATTAAAATATTTATATTTTTTCAAATTTCTTATTAAAATATTTATATCATGACGCATCAAGTGGCCAAGCATCTTTCCTATCCTACTGTCCTTAGACCTAAATTGAGGAGATATTAAATACATAAATATACACTTTTTTACAGAAGGCAAATTACCCTTATTGTTGTGAATTGTGATAAATAGAGCATACCACAATGATGAACTAAACGAAGATTTGAAAGATAAAATATCTATTTATTGAAACCGTAATTTTACAAATATAAAAATACACAGACATGTTTTACCGCGATTTTTCAGAGAGCTAGCACGGCGTCGCCATAGACAATAAATAAGTATAGACAATGACATTCTTTACAAGGAACATTATAAGGCACCAAATTATAAATAAGTAACACACAACGAGGTAACAGTTCCTACACAACGACCGAAATGGTGTATAGAGTGATGTCCCAAACAGTCACGACTCCGACAGTCACGACAAGTTGTACTTCTGCACGATTCCTTACAACGACAGTTCGAAGCACACCCTAACCGTATTTAAATCTAACCTTCAGAATTCAAATGGGGTTTTTAAGCGTGACTGTCAATACATTTGCGAGGAGAGTCTAGACTGAGAGGCAACGACCAATTTCTATTACATTTACAATGAAAATATTATTTAAATCTAAATTGGTTTTGTCTGAACATACCTTTGTAATTTAAATTAACAAAAATTATGAATCAATTAATAAATTATATATTAAATTTTATATTTATTTACCATTGCAGGTCAAAGGCCTCTTCTCATACTGAGAAGGATTGAGCATTAACCACCACGCTAGCTCACTATGTGTTGATTTCAGACTATTAACAACATTTCGGACTATTAACTATTAGTCTAAATTAACATTTCTTTATTCATAGATCAAAAAAAGGTATTTTTTAAACGTTAATTTTACATATTATATATTACGTATCGACTATCAAAGATCTACATGACAGCTGAGGCCAACTGTTTAACGTGCTTTCCGAGGCACGGAGCAGGTGATAAATTATTTATAATGCACACATAACTTACGAAAAGGCAGAGAAATGCGTGCCTTGGGTTCAAACCTGAGACCTCTGACTTGAAAATATGAAAAATATGCAAGTAAATAAAGGTGATCATCTCATTTGACTCGTTATAAATATTATGAGTTGGCAAGGACACGTTACCTGATTTCTTGCAGCTATTGTAGATAATTCTGATTTGCTCAACATGAAAATCAAACCCAGGACATGAGCTCAATAGTTGCTAATAACCAATGAACCAAAGGTGTCAAAGTTGCTATTTACAATGTAAATATAAAACCGAGGAATTTCATTTACCTTAGCGCTAACGAAATTCATATTTCTTCTATGAATATGCAATGCTGTCTTTTTGTATGAAACTGTCTGTCAGTTTATACCAGTTCATCTAGAAAATCTCTTGGTTTGAATATTTCATAGGTAAGGCTTGCGGGATTTTGTGTATATTTCGGTAAGAATATATTTAGCATATTTGCAATTTGAGTTTCTATGCCCCGTTTTTTAGAAAAACTCTTATGAGTTATATAAAAAATATATAACTTCGATACTTTTTATACACGTCAGGCGCTTGTGGCGCTTGATGCCGCCGATTTGAAGCTGCAGTGTTGACCTGCCAAGTCAAAGGTCATAGGTCCGAACCCCAGGCACGCACTTCTGACTTTTCGGATTTATATGCGTATTAGAAATGAATTATCACTTGCTAAAACGGTGAAGGAAAACATCGTGAGCAAACCAGCACCTGAGAGATTTTCAAAGATGTGTAAAGCCATGTCAGAGGCCTACAGGAGGTTTAAACTCTGTCTCCAGGTTGTCCATCAACCACACGGAGAAAAGGATGCCTCCGTGGTAGTAATAATCGAAAAGTTAACTAACAATTAACGCCGTCATGCTTTATAAATCACAGTACTTACAAAGACCGAATGTCATGGTGATTTTAGACGGCAAGAGTTCACCATAACCTTCTGCTTTTTGCAAGGTAGTGAGGTATCCATGAGAATTTCCCATGAGACACAAAAAGCCATTACAATCTACAGAAAAGAACTCAATAAATTTTCGGAAAGAGTCCCAATGTCTGTAAATCTCCGTGAAATACATGCGTGCCGTTATTTATTTATAGTATTTACATAAAACACAACACAATTTATACATTTCCCTAGCTTTTGCTAGAATAGTAAAAGGTTTTTCTGACAATATTTCTTTGTTCCACATTATCGAAGTAAGTAATTTCATTGTCATCTCTTTATTGACACGATAGTTTTTTAATTGGGCCGTGAAAGAAACGGATACTACAGTTACAGTAGAAGAATGTGTGCCGAGAATAGAACCACCCCTACTCATCCCGCGAGTGTCGTAAGAAGCGATAAAGGGAAAAATCTGAAGGATAGGCAGCAGCAACCTACTGTGTAAGAGCAACCATCTGCTACTGCGATCACCAACCCGTTTGTCCAACATGGTAATTAAGGGCAAACACCTACTAATGAGCGCACAAAATAAGTGACTGGTACCAGACTGGGACCAGAGGTCAAATAGGCAGTTGTTCCGTGTAAAACTGATATTCAGCTGCATTTGGTTAGATTAGAAGCCGAGCCTGACAAATGATAAGGCTGGAAGGATGATAATTATATCTTATATATCTTATACTAGCTGTTCCCCGCGACTTTGTCCGCGTTAAATTAAATTTTCACACGTTTATAAAGTAGCCAGATTCCCTGTTTTTGTTATTTTTTACTGAAAACTGAACTTTTTTTTTCAGAATAAAAAATAGCCTATAGCACTCAGGGATAAAGTAACTTCCTATTGGTGAAAGATTTTTTAGGATCGGATCGGTAGTTCCAGATATTACCTCTAACATACATACATTATCACATACATACAAACTTTACCTCTTTACAATATTAGTATAGATATAGATCTTTATCTTATAGAGTGGTAATTGCCAGGTACACCGGTAGTTTTAATGGTACTAGAGTAGGCCCATTTGTGCTAAATCTAAATTAAGTATATTCCACAAAAACATGTGTTTAGATTTTGTTTACCTCACACAGACATTAGCGTGTACAAACAGTGAACCTAACCTACAGTTTACTTAAACAAGTTTATATGTAAGTTTGTGTTTTAAGTTAGCTCAGTAAACCGTGTCTAAGCAATGTTGATTGTTGATAACATTCACAAGTTGTCGTAACCTGATTGCTCTCTCTCTCTTTCTTATCGTATGGTTGACAAACAACCTGGTGTCAGAGTTTAAATCGCCTGTAGACCTCTGACATAGCTTTACACACCATTGAGAAATCTCGTGTGCTGGTTTTATCACGATATTTTCCTACACCGTTTTAGCAACTGATAATTAATTTATAATACGCACATAACTTACGAAAAGTAAGAGGTGCGCGCGTTGAGATCGAACTCTAGACCACTCTTGACTTTCCACTATGACTTGTCAGTCGACGATCATAACATTAAGCTGTCGGTGATTCAAGCTGTAAGATGGTCAATTATAATATAACGCTTGTATGACTTTTGGTCACAAAACGTGTCGTACAATCGGACAGGACAAACACAATAAATATTTGCTTCATGAGTAACATAATTTTAAAAGCCTAATTTACTAACACAACTTTGTTTAATTGGATATGTTAAGGTATTCATATCTGAGCCTATGTAGCTTGAAAATAAAGATATAATAAGTCAGCCTGTAATTGTCTTACTGTAGGATAAAGGCCTCTTCTCATACAAGGGAGAAACGAGAACCCTAGCTTACTGTGTGTCAGACTATTAAATTCCAGGTTTCCTTACGATGTTTTCCTTCACCATTAGTCAGCGGTATCTAAGATAAACTAAGAAAGTACAATAACATTAAAAAAGTCACATTGGTACATGGTTCAAACCCTCGTGCTTACAAAGCGGATCTATTTGACCCTTAGAGTATATAAGAAAATATAGAGCAACCCTATAGAAGTATGAACCGTGAGCACGGGTATGAACAACGCGGCCGCGACACGAGCTCCGTTTGCGATCATACCTCGATCGACTGCGGTTCAACTAGGCTCCACGAGCGAAAAAGATACATTTTAGCTTATACTATGGTTAAATGCTGAGTTAAATTTTGAAAAACGTCTAGAAAACATAATTTGAAAAAATGACATTTTAACATTTGTATGGTGAGACCTGCTTTCGCTCCGCACAAGGCAATGTGGTTGACGTTATCACTCTATATTTTCTTGAATACTCTATGATTTGACCCATCCGAAGATAGAACGAAACACAAAAGATCGATAGCTCCAATTTCGCCAATCACGTCGGCCAAAATTCAATTTCACATGAAACATACCAATCTGCAAAATCACACGTCCATAATTATTATGTATTTTGGTCAGAACGATCGTATCGCCAATCAGTGACGTCAGATGGGTTGGGAGGACGTCAACGTCATATTCAAGAGCACAGGATACGATTTAATTAACCAGAACTATCTTATCTGTAATGATAATGTTTTACTGGCACTAAGAGCTTTATTGATACCTAACATGGATGTTGGAAAAGATATTATTACTACAGTTGACGTGCAACATGTAGCGAAACATAATGCGATATTTTTGTGAAATTTTGACATGTTTTAGCACATGTTAGCTTATTGAATATAAATATTTAATAAGAAATTTGAAAAAACAACTGATACGGATGGGATTCGAACCCACGATCTTCGACGTACCGTGTCGACGCTCTAACCGCTGAGCCACCGTATCCCATCGGCACCAGTCGAAATTTCAAATCTCTTTTACACGCCTAAGGCGTGTGGCGACATCTATCGGAATACATTAAGTATCCACACTCCCATCCGTATCAGTTGTTTTTTCAAATTTACTTATTAAATTATTATATTTAATAAGCTATCACGTGCTAACATGTAAAAAAATCACAAAAACATTGTTATTTGGTTTAGACTGTGACCCCCAACTGTGTGTTACAATATAAACAGGGCTTTTTGACACAAATTGTTTTTATATCAAAGAGTTATTCAATTTTGGTTTGTGTTGTTGTGTTGTCTACTTATATGATTTTTGTGTGAGAGTTTTGATAGAATATGGAGGTCTTATCAGTTGCTTTTTCAAATTTCTTATTTAATAGGTTAGCTTATTTAATATTAATATTTAATAAGCTAACATGTGCTATAACGTGTAAAAAAATCACATAAATGTGGGATCGGGAGGTGAAAGAAAGTAAGATTTGCTTCTTTAATATTATATTTTGATAAACAGACAAAAAATAATAAAAATACCTCGTCGTTGAACCGTCGTCGTCATCGTTCGTCGTAAAACAGCATCTGCCATTGCCATCTTTTATACTCATTCATTCATTCCAGTCACACACATACTTCACTCATTCACTCTCGTACATACGTTCCATTTCATCCATCATCATCCCACACTCGGTCATCCTGCACAATGTCTGCCCTCAGACATTCAACACCAATCCAGTCAACAACAACCATAACAATTCAAACATCAAATACACACCACACTTAACAATTAAACTTAACAAAACATGTTACAATTAACACAACTTAATACTAAACACAGGTTAATATAACACAGGGTTAACCTAATCTTATTATTCACTTAGGAAAACAAAAATTATAACACCGTGACATCTGCTCGTAAAATCTAAATAAACTGAATGCCCTTTAACAACTCTGCATAGTTAATGCATTAAAACACAACATAAATATCAGAATAGGTACAACTTACTATCTTTAGTGTATAACTCGTATCGTACACTTACACGCGTAACAAAACTCACATACAGACTTTTTAAACTTTACCCACTTACTTGACTTACATCCTGAATGCCATCTGGCCATTTTTTCATATGATCTGCTGAAGTGGTCGTCTTATTCGGACCTTCGGCGTGAGGGTCCACTTTTTCTACATCATATCTATCCAGTCTTTTCACTTTGGTGACACGATAGGGTCCCAAATATTTAGGCTTAAGCTTCATTCCTCCTCCAAATTGGGTTCGTTTTATAGCAACTATATCTCCTTCCTCGTATTTCTTGCTATTTTTCCTATGCTTGTCATAGTTTTTCTTATTTTCCTCTTGCACTTCTAATATTTGCTGTTTAGCTCTTTTCCTCAGATCTTCTCTATTTTCCATGTAGCTGTCCCGTTCCTCTTGTTTTAATAGTTCATATATTTCTATGTCTTCTTGTCTTTTCATCTTCTTCCCTATTAGCATTTCAAATGGAGTAGTGTTCACGCTTCTCTGGTAAGTACTATTTAACGCCATCTGCACTCTTCCGATATGTCGGTACCACAATCCTGGTTTTTCAATACATAGTTTGGTGAGTACCGGTATAATAATTCTGTGAATCCTCTCCACCTGACCATTGCCTCTAGGTACTCCTGTGGTAATATGACAACACTCTATTCCTTCTTTGCTGCAATATTGCTGGAAATCATTACTGGTGAATGCAGTACCTCGATCTGTGATAACTCTTTCAGGATTTCCAAATGTTTGCTGTAGAATCTCCAACTTATTCAATACTTCCTTCGTTGATGTACTCTTGCATGGAAATAACCACACGAACTTCGTAAAAGCGTCGATAACAGTTAGAATGTGGTTATATTGCTTATGTGTCTCTGTTAAGGGTCCAACATGATCTAAGTGTAATGTATGCAGCGGAGTATCACCCTTTTCAATCGGATTAAGATATCCTTCTTGCTTTCCCTCTTTTCTATTTGTCAGTAGACATGGTATACATGTTGCAATATAATCGTCAATTTTCTTTCCTATTCCTTCAATGTAATAATCTTTGCTAATTAAATCTAATGTTTTCTTTTTTCCAAAATGACCATTATCATGTGACCTTTTTATAATTTCATTTTCCATTTTACTAGGTATGACAAGTTGTTGCTCTAATCCTTTATATAATAATCCTTGTTTCAGATTATAATCTTTATATGATTTTCCATCTTCCAGAATTTTTATTATTGCACTAAGGCCCTCGTCACTCTCCTGAGCGAGTTTTATATCTTGGTGTAAGCTAGATGTTATGATTGCCACGTAAGGGTTTCGGCTTAGTGCATCGGCATGCCTCATTTCAGTACCACCACGGTGTTCCACTATAAAGTCATAATCTTGTAGGAGCAAAATCCAACGAGCCACTCTTGTGGACAATGCCAAATCTTTTTTGTTTAAAGTCATTTGGAAAGCCTTACAATCCGTAACAATCTTGAAGAATTTTCCAAATATATAGTGTCTGAATTTCTTCACACCTTCAATAATAGCCAGAGCTTCAAGCTCATAGCTTGTATACTTTGCTTGTGCATCTGTGGTTCTTCGACTCATATAATGTATCGGGTGTAAGTTTCCATCATCACCTCTTTGCATTAAAATTGCTGAGTAAGCAATACTTGACGCATCGGTATGAAGCTCAGTCTCTGCTCTTTGGTCATAGATCTTCAACACTGGTTTAGTGGACAACTTCATCTTCAATTCATTAAAAATAGCTCTGTGCTCATTAGTAAACTCAAAACTAGAGTTTTTTCTTAGCATATCTGTTAGAGGTCGTGCTATCATAGCATATTTAGGTATAAATTTTCTGAAGTAAGAACAAAGACCCAGAAAACTGTGCAGCTGCTTCAAATTCTGTGGCTCAGGGAATTTCATAACAGCATCTGTTTTCCCTGGCGATGGCATAACTGCACCTCCTTCAATCACATGGCCTAAATATTCTACCTTCCTTGTTAACAGCTGAGACTTCTTCCAATTAATACACAGTCCATATTCAGATGCAGTATTCAGAACCTCTTTTAGGCGCGTCAGTGCCTGGTATTCGTCTTCCGCTGGAATTAAAATATCGTCAATAAAAACAATAACAACACCTCTAGCAATCAATTCTCTAAATATGATTGTAATAAATCTTGTAAAAACTTTGGGACATGTTGCCAAACCAAAAGGTGCGCGTAAAAATTCATATTGTCCATGCATAGTTACAAAAGCAGTATACTTAATTGAATCCTCATGCACGCGTAAATGAAAGTAAGCATTCTTTAAATCTAGCGCACTAAATACTCTTGCCGAAGACAATTTATCAATGTGGTCTTCTATTATGGGAAGTGGATACTCATCTTTAACCATTTTACTATTTATTTTTCTATAGTCTACACAAACTCTTAACCCCCCATCCTTCTTCCTCACTAATACTAGTGGACTTGAATATTCAGAGTAACTTACTCGTATAATTCCGTCGTCAAGCCATTCTTGGATTTGTTGATCCACATCCTCCTGCTCCTTGAATGAAATACGTCGTGGCCGCTGAGATACAGGGAATTCATCTTTCAATACAATTTTTAATTCTATTGGAGCTTCCTTAATCTTCTGCGGCACATAATTTGCAACTAACCTTGAAACTTCGTCCTTGACAGCTGGATCACTGACATAACCTAAACAATCAAAAGAACTGGAAAAACATGCAACATCTTGCAACCATTCATAGCTAGGGTTCATCCAATCACTTTTAGGCAAAAACCAAACAGCACAATCTTTCATGAACATCATCACGTTTCGTAAAAAGTCACTACCAAGTATAATCTCAAATGGTACAGAGTCGTTTGGCAAAATATAGAATATAATGTCAGAATATGAACAATTATCAATAGTAATATCTAATTTTACAACACCGTAGGATTTCACCTGACAATAACCTAACCCAGTTAATGTAATGTTCGATTCTTTATTACAGTATGGCTTACCCAATTTATTATACAGATCTCTTGACATTAAATTGACATCACAACCCGAATCTACTAAAGCTATTGCCGTTTTACCGAACAATAATACTCGTTTTAGTGGTTTAATACGACGCTTAGATACGCTTTCACTATTATGTCCGTTATTGTTTAAATTGTAAACGTAACTGTCATCACTACTGTCATTGTTGAAGTTAAACGCCATGTCGCTACAGCCATTGGCTGCGCGGGCTGCGCGGTTCTGCAATGTCATATTGCCAACTTCGTAACAAATCTCACTCGTGCTTGTATTCACACCGGTCGTTGCTATGTAAACATCGCCTTGAACATCGTCTTGAACATCGTTCGTATTGCTGGTGGCGGCCTCTAGCATCAAATTGAAGAACGCTTGTTTAGACATTCGCTCGGTATTGGTCGGCCTCCGTTGTTCAATTGTGCCAATCTTCGGAAATTGTTCGTGTCTTCCGAGCGTTCTCGAAGTTTGCCGATTATCTGATGACGTATGTGCTGGCGTTTGCTTCGAATTTGAATTCGCCTCCATCTTTTTCAGCGGACAATTCGGAGAAATATGACCGAAATCATTACAATGAAAACACTTTCTTCCTTGTGAACGATGAGGACAATTATCTGACACGTGATTTTTTTCACCACAGCTGAAACATCGCGTAACTGCGGCCGTATTCTTCTTATCATTAAGGCTACCATTGTTACTTCGTATATAGATAGGCTGCTTACCACGGCGATTATCTTTGACCGAATTCTTCTTAAATAATGCATATATCTTTAGCTTTTCTTTTAGTTCCGCATAGGTCGTGACACCATATAACATAATTTTATTTACCTCCTCATCCACAATTCCATCAACTATATATTTTATGGCCACATAAGCTGGCATTCGTCCACGTTTGCCAAGCTCCTTCATGATCAACATATAATCGAGACAGGATTCATCTCTCTTCTTTCGCCTTGAGCTCATTATTTCATGAATTTTCTTTACGTCCACAGTATCCTGAAATTCTTTGCCGATAGCGGCTTTTAAATCTTTCCATGACTGGTAGTTCTTTTCAGCACGTAGCCATAGCTTAGCTGTGCCAGTTAATGATCTCCGTGCTACCAACAAGAGTTGAGTAGGAGTCCATCCAAATATTTTTCCGTTCTCTTCAATGTCACGTATCCACATGGATACTGTGTACGTTTCGTCTTGGCCACTGAACTTCGTGATCAGTTTTTCAGTTAGATGCAGCATGTCATGGTGTGGCTGCGGCGGCGTGGTCTCTTGATATTCTTCATCAGTTTCATCGCTCACGTCGGACATTTTGTTTTTTGTTTTTGACTGCCGCCGTCGCAAATTTTAATTCCTCATAAAATAATCCCTCGTTGTTCAATCGTTAATAGTCGTAAAATTCTTGGTGATCGTCGTAGTCTCTTCGTCTGTAGACCTTCGTTAGACCTTTGTCTTCATAGGCCGTGTGCGCCTCGTTTTAAATCCTACTTTTCCACTTCGATCCCGGACGAGCCCCCAAGTTTGTGGGATCGGGAGGTGAAAGAAAGTAAGATTTGCTTCTTTAATATTATATTTTGATAAACAGACAAAAAATAATAAAAATACCTCGTCGTTGAACCGTCGTCGTCATCGTTCGTCGTAAAACAGCATCTGCCATTGCCATCTTTTATACTCATTCATTCATTCCAGTCACACACATACTTCACTCATTCACTCTCGTACATACGTTCCATTTCATCCATCATCATCCCACATAAATATTATGAAAAGGTCGCTTTATGCATTGTGAATTGTGATATAGCTAAAATACCTGCAATGTGGCTATTTTTAGCCAATTTTTTTTAGGAATTAGAAGTACCTTCGTACGTAGGCCAAATTATGGGGCTAAAATCGATAAACTAAATTAGGTGAATCAACATTGATCTCGTACATAGAGAGAATAACTAATGTATTCTTGTTTACGTTGATTGGGGCTAGTTTATGTTAGAATAAGTAAACATTATTGGATACATACTTAATGGAAGGGTCGGCTGGTGTCAATATTAATTAACTAACCCACGCTTGTAAGTTATTTAGGAAACGAAAGGAATTTGACATTTTTGGTTCGGCGGACTGTCAGAAATTTGTTCTTTAATCAATTTAATGGACACTTAAATTGATTAAAAAAAGGTCAATTATACAGTGATAGCTAGTGGTATGACTGTTGAACTGCCAAGTCAAAAGTTCAAAACCCAGGCACGCACCTCTGACTTTTCTGATTTATGTGCGTATTAGAAATTAATTATCACTAGCTTAAACGGTGACGGAATACATCGTGAGGAAACCTTTAAATAAAAGTTAGGCATTTAAGTCAACAAAACATAAATGCAATAAGCCTTCTAGAACACTGTACAAGAGCTACGTCATTACGTCTGCACGGTTGAATGCAGGAGAGATTTTGATAGCAGGATTATGGAGAGGAGCAGATTTTAGAGCAGAGATTTTGATAGGAGCTCAGTTGGCAAAGTAGCTATGGTTTTAATCTGTAAGTCACAGTTTTAACTCCTGCTTGTAATCAAAATTATCTGTCTACAAAAAAAAAAAAATTTCAATCTTTAGACTTCGCGAATTAACAAATAAAATAGGAGTACATAATATAAGTGAAATTATTTAATAAGAAACTCGCAAAAACAATTGACTCGGGTGGGATTTGAACTCTCGATCCTTAGCGTGCAGTGCTTTACCAACTAAGCTACCGAGTCCTGCCCGCTTCAGTTGAAATTTACGCGCAGGTTCAAGTCCCGCTCGAGTCAGTTAATTTTGCGAGTTTCTTATAAATTTAATAAGCAAAACATTGTCATAAAAATGTGAAAAAATATCCATAAAATATAGGTACATATACCCTATTCCTAAAATGATTCGGATCTATTTGGCTTCCACCGTTGGAAAATGACCTCTACCGAAAAAAATTCATATGTTATTTTTGTGAAATTTTTACATGTGCAAATGTTAGCTTATTAAATATAATTATTTAATAAGAAATTTGAAAAAACAACTGATACGGATGGAATTCGAACCCACGATCTTCGGCGATCCACGAGCGGTATACGGTGGCTCAGTGGTTAGAGCGTCGGCACGGTACGCCGAAGATTGTGGGTTCGAATCCCATCCGTATCAGTGGTTTTTTAAAATTTCTTATTAAATTATTATATTCATATCATGTTGTTTTCCATCTACCTCCTCTGCAATATTTTATTGTATAATTTACAGTAAGGAAACCTTAAATATTATACTTTTCCGTGAAAATAAAATGCCGTATCCATATTCAATAACACAGCCATCACTCACAGTAGGTACCTAAGTACAACACTTCAAAGGCTTTTAACATTATCTTTAGTACAGCACAGAACATTGATATCGATAATCCCAAAATTGTAAAAACATAATATTTTTGTGAAAAAATTTTTGTGAATAATGCAATTTTTTTGATAGGCAAAAGTTGTAAATTCCTTAATTAAACAAGAAACAATACGCGCATTACAAGCTCTGACACAATTTGTTTCTAGCAAATAAATTTCTGTTTCTATACATAATAAATATTTTTTTTAAAAGTCGAGAGAAGAGTGCTTTGAGTTCGAACTTAAGACTGGCTATACTACTAGGCTATCACTGCACTAAGAAAGAAAGAAAGATAAAGTTTTATTTTGCAACCTCGCAAAAGATAAAAAAATAGTACAAATAAATGTGGATGTGGATGTGTGAGGCCAAAATAAGGTGCCTGTCTCAGTTGAAGCTGCAGCAAAGTGGTCGCTGTAGCGCTAGTATTCTGATAGGCCCAAATACCTTTATTTACTACTAATACCTTTTATTATGATGAATTCTATATTTCTGCAGGCAAAGCTTAGACAAGCCAAAAGCAGGAACCTACAGCTTGTTAAAAAGACACTACTAACAGTCAGAGGGCCTCTCTTAAATGAAGGTAAACAAAATTGCACAGGACATAGGTTTAGTAATGGCTGATTTGACAGCAGTTTATAAATAATCATAAACCATACCGTTGTGTAAATAAATAAAGATTCAAATGATTAATGGGTAGCCCATCCATTAATCATTTTTTGGTTTAATCAAAGGTACTATGACGAATAAGAACAATTTTCTTTCGAGTAAAGGAAAAGAAGTTGTTTTAGGGATTTTTTATGCGGACCTACTCTGGCTTTCATATTTTTCAAATTCATATCAGACTTAAGTATCGAATTATCCTGACCACTCGAATTCAAATTTCTACCGAAAGAATCTGTCAAATTCAAAAACTGTCGCGCCACAGATTATTTCATTTGATTTACGTTCCGTTGCGCGCTGCGATACATCATCACTTAAACATTGTCAACCAATTAATAAAGTTTTCTGTGCGAAATGAAAACTTCGATTCCAACTCGTAATACACACAATACACACTATATTATGTATACATGATACATTGTTGACGGATATGGTCAAAGACTCCATTGTTGTCATCAATCGTCCTTTGTTCCCATTCATATCATAACTAATGCGAGGAACTCCCATAGACAAGTTTGTTCTATCGCTTTATCTATTATAGTATCGAATATTATTCTTTATAAGTTTCGTGGGTATTTTTTCTTTAAAAACTGTTATGAAACTTTCACGGTTTAAGTTACTCTTAAATTTTTACTGACGGGTTAACCTGAAATCATGGAGAACTGAGATTTAAGTTTGAAATGAGTTCCAGTAGTAAGCAGAAACTAAAGACTCAGAATGAGGGTAGATAGATTTTCTGTTCTATATATTATTCGTTTTTTAACTGCCCGCATTTTTCAGTCAACCCGCGATCATGGCACATGCAACAGTGTCAGAATATCGAGAGCTCATTTCGAACCAATTCATAAAAGATATCCCGTTGGTGACAATTTTAGTGCATATTTCTCTACTTCATATCAATTAGTCAATTAACAAAGCTTTAGTCTTTGCGCTTCCGCGCAAGATTAGTGGTATACTTGTATTATGGTCCAAACATCAATAACGAGAATCAATTAAAGGTATTATATTAAGAACACCTATTATAGAAAATAATCCTATCTTACAAATAGAATTTCTAATAATAGCAGATCTAGTTATCTTTGTCTAAAAAAAAAGTCTAAAGGAAAAGACAATTTAATTGGAGACTGATACAGTTTTATGTTTCTACAAGTTAAACGTGGACTCTTTGGAAATGTTTTAACGAAAGATAATAGATTATTTATTTTAAATTCTGAATATTATCATAATATCATTGCTTAGTATAATAAGGTTCCTACTTGTATAACTTGACATAGATTGATTATAATCAACAAAAAAACCTTTTTTTATTATATCTTGTCCTAGGTAAATATTTATGAAATTAAAACTCTTAGGAATACAAGAACTTATCAGATATAGACCAAAATTAATTTTAAATTTGGTTACACAAAACTGAGCTGCTTTTGCAAAATTTTTGTATTCAGCCAAACTTTGGTTCAGTTTTGGACTATAAGGACAGTTAAAAGTACACTAACGCAAGTGTCTCAAATACAGTTATAAAAACTGATAGGCAATCCAAGGTTGCCATCCAATAGTGCTGAGTTGTTACTTAACTAATGTAAAGCAGCCTTAATACTCAAGAAGAATAACAAGTCAGAGGCCACAAGGATCAGGCCACAGCGAGCAAGAGATACTGAAAAGGGAGAGAAACTGAAAAATTTGATCGAACCTAAACATTGGCCGAATATCCACTTCCGCACATGCTTTAACCAAATGTTCGGCCAAATTCGACATTCAGGTCATCACTAGTTCATACACGAACTCAAGTTTTACTACTCACTCCAAATGCTTCCGTCAATAAACCGTCTCCTAATAATGATATTAAAAACACATTACAGTAATTACTAACATAATAATAGAATGACGTCACAACTTACATTATCACTCACCTTAACAGGAGACGAAGATAACCATAGTTGGAAGAGGTCTGACGTCACTGAAGTGCTCCTCGCCTCATGATGGGGTCTCGGGGACAATGGGCCTGATGACGTCAAACTGTGTAGCTTCGTCAGTTCATCGGTCGTCGCACACTCGCGAATATACCTCTCTAAAACTTTTGGCTTTCCTTCCAATAACTTTTTTAACTCCACCAAATCTTCTTCACTACAATCATCTTCATCAGGTGATGACCGATCTATTACTTCTTTAAATTCTTCTGTGCAATGCATTATTAGTTCATTAGTTGCTAACACATCGTATACCACCTTATTGCCTAAGTCCTCACTGCCATCTACTTTAAAATAATCGTTATCACATTGAGAAGCATTCAACTCAGCACAACCATTCTGTTCAGTGATCTCAACGATCGTGATTGGTGGGTTTTCTTTTAACATATTGTTGTTTTCTATAATTTCTGGAGGTTTTATGTCATCGGGGAGCTCATAAACTAACCTCATAAGTTCCTGAGAACGTTTCTGTTTTTGATCGACTACGGGTTTGTCTTTTTTATTTTCTTGGATTTCAAAATTAGAGCAATCATCTGCCTTTTTGGTGTCTTTTTTGGCGACGACATCGATTGGCTCCTCGGATGTCATGGCCGTTTAATTTTAGGACACTCTGCGTTCGGTTTTAACTTCGGGCATGATCGGCATTTCTCGACTCAGTACCTGGGAACAAATACAGAACAAATGAGGGTAGAACCAACTAGATTAGACAAATACTCAGTATTGTTTCAAGTTGTTTGTGGACGAAGTTCTGTTAGTAGTTCATTTGAAGTGTTAGCGAAATGGCGAGAATAATAACCTTTATGTGGAGCTTCAATGACGAACCTGAATTAAATGGAATTGATTTAGGTTGTTATTCAATTACTGAAATGCTTAGCTTTTCCTAGAATAACGCTTTTGCACGAACCGTTGTAATTAAAGAGATTATATTATTATAATATGATAGTATAATCGTAAATATAAACATAGGTATTATACTAAAAGAAAGCAATCCGTAATTACCATCTCGAAAAACAATACAAAAATGTATCAATCATCATGTCAAAAGAACGTTAACCTAACACAAATTGAATAGCACATACACACGCGAAAATGGAATACATAAAATAATAAAAATTCCTCAATTACATCGATGTTCGTCTATTACATTAGTTTTCCACTCGTTCGGCAATAAACTGTATCACTTTTATGACCGCCATTTACACTGACAATTGTTTGAATATCAGGAGCGTCAGAGACATTCTGATAGGTCTTAAATAAATGAAAAGACAGAGGGTACATTCTACTATGTGCAGCATTTGGATGTTTTGAGGATTCATTTTGGGTATCTTTATGATTGTGAATAAGATGATGAGGAGATTCGTGATTTTTGTATTTAATTTAGAGGAATAACACATCAACTACCAACCTTGTAAGGTTTTTATGGTGTGTTCAGATTGATATACGGTTATTTTCATGTTTTATTATTTTCATTAATTAAAAATTGACTATAGCATCCATTGCTTTTTTTCTAAGCTCATTACCAAGAATCGTGAGTTGTGACCTAAACAGCAGATATATTATTGTTCTACCTAAAGCTTACAGAACATTTACACAACAGTTATTTTGCCTAAACCTTTTAATTTAATTAGTTATTGTAACCATGGTATTAGCATCTACATCACCTGTTTATAGCTTGGCAAACCACTGTCTGGGGCGGTAATAACTTGTAATTTTGAATTGTAATATGAGAAAATTGCCAGTTTTTTTTTAAATTTTCCAGACTCTTTTTTGCCAAATTGTATTTTAACGCTTTTCCTATTTATCAGTCCACCTTTATGATATTATTTTTTGTAGTTGACCCTTCTGCTTACATTTTCTGTAAGTACGGCGCTTAATTCCACGAAAACCCATTTGGGTTGGGCGCAGGGTTGCCATAATATGGGATAACGATGGATCGTCCCGTTACGAGGTGCTTATGACAGTTTTATTTAAATTTAAGTAGATATTATGATGTTGAGTGTCTATTATCAGTAGTGATAATAATGGTTGGAAAAGGGGTATATTCCTGAATTATGTTTTCATTATGATTATTAAGGTGTGTGTGATGTTAAGTTAAAATGTGAGTAAAGAATATAAAGAGAGTTTCTTACAAGTTTTTAGACTTAAAACTACAAAACAACAAATTCCGTGGTGGTTAAGCCTAAGATTAGCAAGAATAGGTCGGCTCGACCGGGGTACTACCTCTCAAAATACTCTCTCAAAATAACGTGTAATGTTTCATACGGTCATTGCAAGCACCGGAAACCCAATCCAGGATTCCTAAATCTCCCCTCCCCTTCCATATTCCCGCAAAGGGTCTGCAAGCATCTACAGGTTACGAAAACCATTTCTTTTACATTCAAACCCGTTTCATAGTGACGGGTTTACTTTATATTCATTTTATATAGAGTACAAGAAGCTCAACAAAATTGTAAGGCCATAATCCTATTTGCTTTTCATCAACAACATGGTGTCTCTACTAGGGCGGGACATTAGCCTAGCCATTTTTGTGTCACTGTCCACATTGTGTGTCCGCTCTCCGGTGTCAAGTGTCTTTTTTATTTTTATATTTAGTTTTATCGTGGTTTAGCCTTGCTATTTGGATGGTATTTGATGATCTTCAGCACTGAATGTCGGAAGTTTGGCAATTGATGACTTTTCCTGGTTCTCTTTATTTTATTCGTAGCTGAATATCATTTTCTCATCATGTACTGCGAGCTTCACATGTGTTGATATTACGGCTCTGGTTACGCATAGTTGCATATTGTCCAGCTGACTTGGTTCAAAATTCAAAGTTTAGTTCAAAATTTCATTCAATTCATTTTCTTTCCTTGGCAGTCCAACCAATCAATTTTGAAAGTATCAAGATCAATTCACTATCGCTTTGCGGCCGACCCCCATCATATTATCGTTACCATATTAAATAATTATACCTATGATCAAATGTCGATCGTCCCGTAGGTCCCCTCGGTAAATCGCTCAAACTATCAACGGCTTGTACACTACAACCAACATAATTAGTTGCAAAAGAGGAGGATTTCCCTTGAAAATCTTTCAATATACCTACACAACAAACTCCTTATTTCCAATTATATGTCAAATCAGCAATCTATTACCAAGATTAAACTGTCTTTAGGCCACCAAAGATTCGTGGAGACACGATTAGCGCAGCGGTTAAGCGATTCGCTTTGTGCACTTGGTATTATGAGTTTTGATTCCCCTTCAGATACCTATTAGTTGTATTATATACCTTAAAACAAATAAAAAGATTTGTGTCATACCTAAATAACATACCTATGTAGTAATAGGTACTAACAATATTTTAGTACCCAATACCATTTCTGATTATAATATCAGAGTCATATTTATAGCCAAACATAAAACTAATTTGACGATAAAACGCTAACTACCCATTAGCACGCTAAAACTGTCTACTAGCAAAGAGTATTAAAAGTTTACTAGTATTTTTTTTATGAATGAATGAGGTCACTTGATGGGAAGCAACCACAGCTTATGAACATTCGCAACACTGGGAGTGACGCTAATGAGTTGTTAAACTATTAATCCATACCCAGGAGGACTGAGAAGCAAGACTTTTAGCGTCAAAAAAGGGCATGGAGAACTAATAGACGAGACTGTGTCAAAAAGCTGCTGGCATTTCTCGAGGAACTGGGGTGGCTATAAGTTTTGATCCTACCAGCATGCAACCGGTATTCCGCTCCTCCTCCTGACCTTCCTCCTGATTTTGCCCTTTAGAAGCTCAAGCTACCCATAAAACTGAAAAAAATTGTCCCTTGTAGATCATCAGTTTGCGAAATTTGCAAGAACATTTTTGGTTTCTCAAACAAAGAGCCGATCGGCAAGTTTGTATGAGAAGTAAATTTTTTTTCGTTTATACTATAATGCAAAATGATTACTACAAGTTGTTCAATTTGTTAAACTATCTTTGTTACAAGTTGTTACTTATGCCAACATTGTACACGAAACTGTCAATGTCAAAATTCATTCGTTAAATGTATGGCGAGCTGTTCGATTATACGATTGTAATCTAAATTGAAATTAAATTGAAATTGGGTTCGTGTTTCAATAGTAAGAACCCTTATTAGCCCGTCAAATTAATGTCAAAACGATCGCCCCTACTATAGAAAACAAAGTGAATTTGGTTTGTGTTCACCGCTGAAAAAACGCTTTCAACTGAAATTAATTTGATTGTCAAAATTAATTAATTCGTCGTGGCTGCCGGTGTGAGAGTTACTCGCTGTGCATGCTAAGTAAGGATAATATGAATTACTCTTATAATTATATGCGATCCTGGTACTTTTTAATGGAGTTGAGCCTTTTATGAAGCTTACTTGTTTATCCTTATCGTAAAGGCTAATGATAAACCTAGATTCAGAGTTAAATTAAACCACCCGTGGGCCTCTGACATGCTTTGCACACCTTCAAGAATATCTCCTAATATGGTTTGTTTTTCTTCACCGCACTAGCGCTGTGCAAAAGTTAATAATTTGAGACGAAACGACATGAAAATTAAAGAGTATGGTGGGGGTTTATAATCCTAGATTCGTCGATGACCTAAAACCAGTAGACTGGATATGGAATTTCTTAGGACTAAGCTTTGTGACGTAATTTGGAATAGTCCTATCCTTGCTTTGCTTCGATTGCAATGGGTTAAGCTTATGAATAATTATTTTAATCTGAAGACGACTTTTCCTCTTTAAAACCTACTTCTGATTAAAGATGTGAAAATTTTCCCATCAAGACCAAAATTCTCATTAGCAAATTAAGCAATCATAAGCTCTTCAATTAATTGTACCTACGTTTTAGCTATAATTTATCTATACAACTCACTCAATATCACTCGTAAACATGGTTATCGCTCATCAAATGTAGCTCAAATTTTCCCTATAACTTCCTCTTACCTTGTTTATTCCCCTAATGAGATCTCGCGATGAACAAATTACGTGTAAGTTGGCAATTTTTGCCACCGCCATTTTCCCTTTAAATCTGTTATCGTTCAAACCAATTGCGACCTTAATGAAAGTAGTATTAGGCCCTTTTATTGCTGTCAACCAAATTGTACTTGACTATAGTAAGTGCAAAATATCCGCTAAGTCCTAATGTCTGTTATTTTCGTAAAGTGATGTTTGATGTGGCAACATCGTCAGTTCACAATAAAATTGTAGGTCATTTGCCAAATCGTTGGATTATGAGTGTCTGAGATGTGATTAATTTTGTTGATAGTTTCAAATGAGATTATAATTGCGATGTTTTTAAGGACGAAAAATTTGGGCTTCATTTACTATTTCTGCTTGAGTTATTTGGGGGACTTTCAATCCTCTGTTTTTGGTTTTAACGCAATAAACAGAGGACGATTAAGCTACCATTTTTTTTCTGTAGGTATTATCTTCTTCTTATCGTGTGGTTGATGAACAACCTGGTGTCAGAGTTTAATCCACCCGTAGACCTCTGACATGGCTTTACACACCGTAGAAAAATCTTTCAGGTGTGCTGTTTTGCTCACGATGTTTTCCCACACCGTTTAAGCATAAAACGCACATGAATTTCAAAAGTCAAAGATGTCTGGGTATTGAACTTAAGACCTTTTTCTTGGCAGTCAAACTGTCACAACACTAGGCTATCACTGCTTGACGACAAAGTTGATCAGTGTCAAAGGAGCCACGATACAGCCACGATACAATATTCCGGTCTAACATCGATCGTGTATTGTTATACTGGACTATGACTAGTCTTGAGTCAACACTGTCGATCTAAATTGCCAACTAAGGGTTAAGGGTTTTATATCTTTATTTATTTTTAAGGTTTTAGATTATAGGTTTTGGTTATAGGTTTGTATATATAGATAGTTTTAATTAATTTGATTAAATAGGGTACACTACCCAATACAAATTTAAATTGTATAACATTAAATATTGAGATTTTTTGTACATAAAGCACATGTTAGCATATTATAATTATTTAATAAGAAATTAGATTTTTTGTCTATTTTCGTATTAAATAGTTGTATAACATTTTTAAATTGTATTGACAGATGCGAAGTTAATGTGTCAACACAAAAACATTTTTTAAAGTTTTTATCACTATGTCACTAAAGTTAGTATTTTTTGTAGACAGAAAATTTCGTTTTCCAGTTGTTTGCGTGTTCAAATTCCGCTCGTTTTTTTTCAAATTCATTATTTGAAAGTACTAGTGGTAAGACGTGTATTTGTATATCCTTTTTTATTATGTTGGCTGCACAATCTGTCCGTATGTCCCATGCGTTAGAGACGGGGGCAATAAAGCAATTGTGTGATCATTACGCAATCCCAGCAGGATTTGCTAATGGGGAAAGTGAGACTGTCCAACAAGAACTGTACCGATAACGGATCTAGAATACTATCTTATAAGCTTTCCATGCAAATTCAATTTAAAAAAAATCTCTTTACTGACCGTACGTAACATTACATATAGTACGAGTACTGATATTTCACGCCGATATTCTGTGAAAAGATGATAATATTGTAAAAAAAATTGTCGTGTCGGGCCTTTTACACCATAAAAAATCTTGCAATCTATCAAAAATATAGTTATCAATCAAAAATATAGTCATCAATCAAAAACATAGTCATCGGTCAAAAATATTGTCGTCTATCAAAAATATAGTCATCGGTCAAAAATATAGTCATCTATAAAACATTCATCTCTACAAATTGACAGCACCAAGTGCTCGTGCGCGAAATATCAACAACTATCGCGATACCACAATTGCCTTGAGTTTTTTTTTACAGATTATAAATCCTACAGTACGTAACGACAGTTAACAGCGTAACCCAAAGAACCAGTGACCCTATCATTACGAAAGTGATAAAGAGTCTTCGCACGTTAGGAGCACATGTCACTTATGTGTTGAATCATACTCCTAAGGAATACTAATAAGAATGCCTTGAAAGGGAAAATGATGTAACTTTTAACTGCCAAGAAATCGCACTGCTGAGCATGAAGTATTATAATTCCACCTTTGAAGTTTTTTGACAGGGATATTTTGAATACACACAATATTTTCATTTTTATAAATTATTGCCATTGGGCACATCTTATATAAAAAAAAATTAAAGATTTTGTCTGGTAGTTGCTTCTTTGTTTTTTTTAATGCACTCTTCGTTTAAAATACGTGCCAAAATTTGCAAGCAAAAAAAAATAGTATACGTGCTTAGCCATTGTGCAATGACCGTGTACCATCAGGTGCATTCGTGTTCAAAAACCTGACGGCCTTTTTCTTTATAAAAAAAAATGTGCACTAGGTACCTACGCTAATATATACACAAAAAAAAATGTACCTACGCTAATATATACACTATGCACAGTGCCACTGTAATATTTAAATAATATTTTTCCGAAATACTCTCCAAGATCCATAACCTTCCGGTCCAAATCCTTTCTCCTTTACCCGAGAGTCCCAAACCATCTTACCCAGTGATACCCACCTCGAGTCCCTGTCATCCACTGATCCCTGAATCAGGCCGCAGAGCTTCAACACGTCAATTATATCCCTTTTACGAAGCCTCTCTAATAGAATAGGCAACCCCTTTGAAAACAGATTTACGTGCAAAACCAATTTTGTCATCGTAAGCGAATTGCTAAATGTAATTTCTTTCGCGGCAAAGCTTTTAGGAGGTGCAAAATATGGTTTACGAGATAGAGTTTTCGTTTATCTTTCACATTGTTTTTATTTTCTTTTTGTGAATGATGTTTATGCGTAGTTTGTACTCCTAATCTATTTATGGTAAAGAGTACTTTATTATTATTATTGTCCTCCTAAACTAATTTGGAGCTCGTGGCGCAGCGGTACCGTGGTGATTATTAGATATGGGTGTATTTTGAATGACGATGCCAGGCATCGATGCCAATAACAGAGATATCGATGCTATATCGGATGTCGTGTATCGTTGAAAATTGATAGTGCGTTCGAATATGCGATCGAAAATGAAAATTTTTGTCTGTAACTGGCATCATAGTTACATCTGTTTAATTTGTATTTTTAAATAGTAATACTTTAATTATTATTTTTAACTGGACTTTTATGGCACTGAAACATTTAAAAAATGGCACTGATAAAAGACTAAGGAGTATGGTCTATTAAGGGAAGTAGCCGGTGACTTTTATGCAACGATGCTGTAGCGAGTTTCGAAGCGTCTGCATTACAACTCTTGGCCGTTTTACACATTTGTAACGTGCGACAGATGCGATTCAGATATCGATACAATAGTAAAGTACTTATCAATTCATTATCATTTTTTACTGTGACTGTTTTAGACAACATTAAAGAAAGGAAGAATGTAAACTGTGCCGCGACGACAGACTACAGCGCTTGAATGTATCGATGCAGAAGTTTGTATGAATTCTGCAACGCGACTCTGTCGCGGCTATATATCGATGCTGTATCGCATTAGCAGCGATACAGAATCGCGGTTACATTGGCAATGGTATGTGAAAAACCGGAGGCGGAGTGGCAAGATTTATGGACATGGCGAAACTCTAATGGCACTGTTTTTGCCTTTTATCCACGGAACCCTAAAAAGAAAAACGTTGGAAAAGAAAATGTAAATGCCAACCTGATGTTTATTCAGGCTTGGACAACAAATAACAGGATAACTGACAGGACAGCAGCGGATAAGGAAAAGAATTATGTCACTTAAATTAGGTGTAATCCCTTTTATTACAGGACTTTATATATTTTGTTAAGGAAACTTTTTTACTGTGGTTTGTATGACGGTTGTAGTTGTGGTCTTGTTATAGACGATAATCACACTTATAGGGGATAAAAACAAATATTATAAACCTACTGGGACACGCGGCTTTTCCCATGACATTAACGAAACATCGGAGGATAGATTAAGTATCACTAGAGGAGTGCCCAGCCTGGGCGGATCAGCGCCGTGAACTCGAGGCAGCAGTCGGTGGCCTCTCGCTCCCGAACATCATCCAATCGATGGTCGAGAGCGAGACAGCGTGGAACGCCGTCGCCTCCTTTTGCGAAGAGGTGATGTCCACAAAGGAGGCGGCAGAGCGAGAGAGGGAAATGACAACCACACTTCCCTCTCGCAGGAGACGCACCAGACGCCGGAGGGCGACTAACGACCTCCGGCCTCCATGAGTTGCCGGCCTGTGGGCGTCGGACCTAGGGGCAGTCTGACGCCCAACCACTAACAGGCCCAAGAGGACGACGCGTCGTGTTCCACGCGCGCCTCTCAAGAGGATTCGGCGGCGGCCAGGGCGCCGACAACGGCGGGACCTGCCATTGGCGGGTCAAGACCAGGGCGGGAGGGCGGTGAATACACAAGTGAACCCCGTTCTCCCGTCCAGAGGTCCGTTGAGGAACACCGTGTGGTTTTTAGTCCGTGCGAGTCGGACATAACTCCATCACTGGCCCTTTGGTGGTGGAGTACCCATAAGGGGTTTTCCACACGAAAAAAAAAAAAGAAAAAAAAAAAAAAAAAAAAAAAGGATGCATTAAGTATACTTTCGTCTTTTTCGTCATCATTCTTCTGTCATAAATAAAAGCTGTATCATAAGATACAAAAGTAGACATTAAACAGCTAGAGGCTAGAAGTGTGTTTTCTCGAATGCTTCAGAGAGGTCAGGGTCTCGTCTCCAATTTTTTCGCAGTGAAAAGCTAGAGTGGAACTGCAAAAAGATTCTAAGACTCTTAATACTGTCTTACTCTTGCTCTCTGTACGTGACCAGCCAATTAAGGTAATTATGCTTGGGAATGGAAGAGTAAAGCAAGTAATGCCTTATCCTTGGGAAACCTTCTTCGGTTCCTTTCGCAACCTGCGATGGTGACCGGGGCCACTCTCTCGACATCCCTAGCCCCTCACAGCAACGTTGCCCCCTTCAGCCTGTTATTAAAGCGGCTTTTTGGAAGGCGAGTCACTGTTTGGCAATCAAAAATTTCGTTGAAAGGCCGACTCGTATTGTTCTGGTTGTAATAGTCGAATATCATCCCATTTTATTGACCATTTTAGCTCAAATGTCACAACGCTACTATCTAACAAAGTATACTTCTATACTAAGTAACTTAAAAGAGACTTATTTACATCTCAACTCTCCATCACATGAGAGATTGAAAGCAAAATTTGAATATCTAGTCGTAGCCTTTAACATCCGCTTCAAGATAGCAATTTCTGAACGAGACGACCATCAGAGCGTTCAAGCGATATATTAAGCAAGCAATATTACGTTCGGGAATGCTCAATTTTACTTGAAGCCTTCAAGAATTTCAATACTTATACTAAAAAGGATTTCTTCCCCGTATGAATGATAGACAATCTAGTGAGAAACTTTAAACCATCCGTAGGCTTCTAGGATCCAATCCCAATTCTATTTTTACTAGGTAAAAATTCCTCAATGAGCCTGAAAACGCTCGTTTATGAAACAGACCCAAATTATAATGAAAACAGTATACCTATGCTCAATGTGCCTTGACGCCAACCTGCATAGGTACCTATCGTTTATCAAATTGCTCGACTACCTCCGGTGACTCGCGACGATTTATTAGAGACCAGCTTAAGATTCGCAAGTTTGTCCAGTCTTACTTCTGCTCAAATGGTTCTCATCTACTTCTGATCTGTATTTCCAGAACATTACAATTTTAGGATCTTTAAATCGAGAGTAATATAATGGCAATCTTTGACCGCCAAGCTTAGCAAAGTAAAGTCTAGCCATAGACGGCATTCTAAAATTTTAAAATGTCATAAAATCGTGGGAAAGTACGTATTCAGCCAAGAAAGAGCAGGAAGGGGCTAAAAGCAGGCGTCAAGATGTGCTACACAGTAAACCACTGCCTTGACCATCAGATGGGATCTTGATCAAACAGCTTTTCCATAATAATACAAGGTAAAAAAATACTGCAATAACGCTTTATTCTATTTTAATAACCTAATAATTGTTGTTATTATCTCAGAATAAAGTTATTAGCAGTTAGTCAGACGTCCGCCCTTGTCTATGCATGCAAACAGATGTAGATTGCAGCTATTTCCTTCGAAACTAATTATATTTCACAATGCTATTGAGTTAATTGAGAACTAGTTACCGCTCGCGGCTTTGCTTTGCTTTATAATTTTAAATCGATAAAAATTATACCAGTCGCAGCAGACCAGTTAGAAGATGACGCGCCGAATTAGATGAGGCGAACGATCAATGGTCCACCTTACCCTTGGACAGAAGGGGGAGGCTTTTGCTTAGCAGTGGGATGATACAAACTAACAGTAACGGAAAAATATATTCCAATTTCAAAAACACTAAAAAGCTAGCAAGCTAGCTAGCTTTTTCGAAGAATGCCTGAATTGAAGCCCCTTAAATTTGAAGAGTTAAAAAGGCTAATGTGATGTGGCTGAAATGTGATTAGTGACATTGTTCTTGAATACGCCAAAAAGTCGGGCCTCGTCTTCTCGTGCGTCTTCGGTCTTTTCCTTTTAGAAGAAAATCAGAAGATAAAAAGGTACAAAATAATAATAAATATTTCATTTACTTCATTTATATTTCATTACAATATTTCATTTACATTGACTGCCTCGTTGGTCTAGTGGTAGCAAGCGCGACTGCTGAGCACGAAGTTCTGGGTTCGATCCCAGGGTCGGGCAAAGTTATTGGGTTTTTCTATTAGGAAATTCTCAGTAGCAGCACGGAGTCTGGAATTGTGCCCGGTTAATGGCAATAGGCTCGATTACATGGGACATGACATAGCCGGCGAAACGTGGGTATACTGCACACCTCTGCCTACTCTCTCTGGGAAATACAGGCGTGAGTCTATAAATAAATAAATAAAAAAAAATCATTTACAAAATATGCAATAACGTATTTCCAGTTAATTGTCGCAATATCAAAGCAACAATGCCACAGCTACCATCTTTAATTAACACGTCGGATCGCATGCAACCACTCAGTCTTGTCATTCTGTTAATTACTACACTGTGGCAAGGATTATTAATTGACGCTTGTCTCTATTGGCATAAGCACGAGTTTTGAATAAAATTGTGCTGTCGACGATGACAATGGTATACTGCACTTTATTATATATATTATACTGTGTATATTAGGTATATGTGATTTATAAACTGATTTGGTTTTGTAATGTTAACCACTTTTCTACACTATGGTGAAGGGAAAGAATAGCACATATTGCTCTACGAGTCGTCTAATGATAGGACAAATATAATGTACTGGCAGCGGCCACCACTATAGGTGCTTCTTAACTAAAGAAGAAAGAAAAAAAGAAAATACGTTTATTTGGACACAGCACTTAGAGACACAAACAAAATAATATATGAATATAATTATTTAATAAGAAAATTTGAAAAAACAACTGATACGGATGGGATTCGAACCCACGATCTTCGACGTACCGTGTCGACGCTCTAACCGCTGAGCCACCGTATCCCACCGGCACCAGTCGAAATTTAAAATCTATTTTACACGCCTAGGGCGTGTGGCGACATCTATCGGAATACATTACGTATCCCGACTCAGTGCTTTGCAGTTTTAGTAGACACCGATGCGATATTACCAATTTTCTTAATATTTTTGTGAATTTTTTACATGTTATATATATAAATTATATTTAATAAGCTATAATGTAAAAAAAATCACAAAAATATAATATAAGAACCCAAAAATTTAAACTTAAAATTAAGGATCTAGACTAACATTGTATGCGAACGTGGGCAAGTGTCTCACGGTTGACTAGACTGCTTTAGGTTTTAGACTAAATTGACCAAAAAAGTGCATAATTATATTAAAGAGCGCCTATTAAATTAAAATGAATAAGTGTTAAATTAGAGAGAATTAAAGTGAATCTCATATGATTCATGCTATTGTTCTTTTTATTGTGTCTGTAGCGAATCTATTAAGTTTTCATTTCGAAAACTATTGTTCCATTGAATATGTAAGAATATTTTAACACAATAACTTCCTTCTAGTTTCTTCTTGCAGTTCAATAGGTACTGCAGACTCCAAGAGACCTACATGGGTTGCAAACTTCCTAGTACAAAAGCAAACCGTTAGCGCTGTTATCCAGTGCATTTCTGATAGGCTAGGCTAGGATAGGATTTGACTCCCCCGGCCACGAAAAAAAGGATAATTATGTTGTGCCAATAGGCCTAACAGTACTCAAATTTTCAAGAACACTTATCTGATCTTGACCGTTGGAAAAAATATCAGTAATATAATATTATGAACCTTGAATTCATAGTAATAAATTGGATTTTCTTATAAACTGGTACCTTTACTGTCTATAAAAATATAAACTCGAGGTCTGATCCCTGCTCATTATCCCGAATAAACCTTACCCTTGTGTAAATAATCCAAAATTTTAATTAAACATTAATGTCATTAAGGTTCTGTAACAAATTACACCACATGTGAGTTATTGTACAATATTTACACCCAATCCTATATTTTTTTATATACTTAAATATTTGTAATAGGTATAGTATGCATCACAGACTATTCAAAATTATCTGCAATTTTTAGGGTTCCAAAAGGTATCTGTGCACGCGCCGTGACTGTCTCGTCAATTTTATCCCTACCCTAAAGGGAGGCCCCCCTTCTTTCTATTGAATATTATATTTTAATTTATATAAATCATTTATTGAACAAAAACACAAACATAAAACTATTAAAATACAATTAAAACTAAAACTAAAAACTAATACTAAAACTAACGCTAAAACTAAAAGTAAAATAAAAAGAGAAAAACTTAATAATTTATATTGTTTTAATATGATGCGGAAATTTTCACTAAATATTTTTACTTACTTACTTTACTTTATATTATACTAATTGCACTGTAAAATCACAGAATATTATATACTGTAAATCTGTTATATTTTCTTTAAAATGATATCCATATTAGTTTATTTTATAACAGCGAAAATAAAATATCATCCCCACTTTAAATGTAAATATTTAGCCTAAAATATATTTTTAATTTTATTTCATAATTTTGATTCTATTCATACCGAATTACAGCTTTCTAGCCATTGATGTTCTCCAAATAAAATGACTTAGACAGACGGACATACGAAGCGATAAAGGTTTCCTGGTTTTACTACGAAACTCTAAAAACAGCCCAATGGATAAAAATACAAAAGGTTCATGACCTATTTAAGACCTAAAAAGTACTAGGAAAACATGAAGTTTGAGTGTGTAACCGCATTTTTCCTTCAAAGCGGTGCGTCACGCATGTGACCGCCTCAGTTACGGGAACTACGGCTGGTTGCTCATTCATTGTTTTATGCTCGCCTAGTAGCCCGGTAGACATGATAACATTATTTTTTTGACAAATGAGCAATGAGTCCCCACGATTCATGACTCTTGCTGTTTTTGTGGTTTTAATTTCTGTACAGTACCTAGGTACTACAGTTCTTCTTATAGTATGGTTGATGAACAACCTGACGTCAGAGTTTAAACCACCCGTAGGCCTCTGACATGGCTTTACACATAATTAAAAGTGTGCTGGTGTCATCACGGTGCTTTTCCCTCACCGTTTTACTCGTAGCAACTGATAATTATTAATTTATAATACGCACATAACTTACGAAAAGTAAGGTAAATGCAATAAATCGTTTCAGGTTTCATCCTCTTACGAAAATTTCACACAAATACATGCAAGGGTATAAAACTCAGTTAATTAGGAGCCCACCGCCTCGCCGTCATTTAGTTTTAAATTATTACTTGGACGATTTAATTAAAATCGTGTGTGGCGTGCGATAACGCAGCCGCTGTGATCTTTAAAATTATCGTTCTTAATTTAAATTCAAAATGAGAATTCTTCTAGTTTTCTTTTTTTGTTGTGCAGTGTGCTAGTTGCAAGAGTACTTATGCTGCATGAGGATTTTCCCTCGATTTCCTAGTGAGGTAATGAGTTATTAGGATTTATTACTGAAATATCTGTCAATCAATTGGATTAAACTTTATTTTTCCTTTATTGTCCGTGGTACTACCAGTTCTCCTACTAGTAGTACCACGGGTAAAAATAAATTTCCCGCAGTACTACCAAGGTGTTCAGTACAATCAGTACCACGGGGGATTTATTATTACCCGTGGTACTACTACAGAATTTAAAATAATTTTGAACGTTTTAAAGTCTAAAAGAAAGAAAGTCGGCAAAAACAAATAGTCATGGGTATTTTTGCCCGTGGTCCTACTAGTAGGACAACTACTAGACTACCAGTTCTCCTACTGGTAGTACCACGGAAAATAATATCTTTTTTTTTTGTTGTACATACTTACATAGGTACATAATTTCTACACCAAAAGCAAAACAAACATCTTTGGAATATTGTTACATTTATGAATGTACAGTTGGGAATCGAACTCGTAGTAGACCATTGGCTTAAACACTAAGCCAGTAATATCGCAAACATCTCTCTAATAGGTATTCAAGGAAAAAGGCAAATTAATTCAATTTCTAAAGCACCTAATAACTCTCAAAGTACCAGGCGCGCATAAACTAGCCGAGGTAACTAAATCAAAAAAGCCATTAAAGCGCCAGTCGCATGCAGCTAATTCCACTGAATATGCAGAGTGCAACGTAATTGAATCGATAGCTCCCAGATGCTGCAGCGTTATGATCTCCTAGTAACTGAGTGGGTCAGTCTAGATCTAATCTTGGTCTTGATTAAGTAATTTAATTTTCGTGGTGAAAAATAGGATTTTTAGCGAATTTTAGCATTTTGGTCTTCTAAATATTTTTGAATCTTCATGTTTAATCTTTTTGTAGAAATATGTACGAGTATAGCTATTTTGTTTGAAGAAAGAGTTACTTTTTTTCGAAGCACCATTTCAAGCGCGCGCACAGTAAATAAAACTAAAATTTCATCTTAATCGGATGAATTGTATAGAAAAGCATAATGTCTATTTCAGTCACAGCAGCCAATCTCAGAGATTAGCCAAATAAGCAGGAGACGTTTACTGCACAAAGGTATGTGGAAACACAGGTGCGCTCGCTTTCCCTATGCACCGATTTCATATATATATATATATTTTTTTTTATTTGATTATATATTTGATATATTTCACCGATGCAGATGGGATGGCAATCCGACACGACCGAAAAGGCATAGAAGATGAAACAGTTCATCTTCTTAATAATTAATTATTATTCTATTTATTATTTTTGCTTAAACATAAGTGAAGTGAAATATCCTATGGAAACTACTTTCAAGTACCGCTCATTACCCTGTCATCTTTTTAATTTCTTCTTGTTTATTATTACATTTGCTTACATATAAGTTTGTTATAGACTCAGTGCGCGTCAAGAAAATAAAGTTAAACGCGGGTTCTGGTTTGTTATGTATTCTGAGTACGCTGAGTATTTTAACAATAAAAAAATCAACGGAAGGCGAAGGAATGCCAAATTTTCTTAAATTTTAATACTTACATAATCTTGATTTCTTTGGCAATCGATCATTGCCTAAATCAATAAAGATTTTATCTCCATGCCACATGCTTTTATTTTAACTTTCATACGCCGAATGGTTTTCATGCTATTCAACAACATACCCAAAAATATTTTCAGCTTTCAATATTGTTTCAATAAATATTCCTCTCATAACTTCAGTCTCTTAATTAATTAAAATTGATGTATTATGACAGAATTTACGAGAAAACAACGCTTTTTGTTTAATTTAATTAATAATTCTGTTAATTATTAGTATTTTGATACTTTAAGCTACAAAATACAGCAATGATGGCAAGTTGAAGGTCGTAGGTTCCCTGCCACGCACCTCTGACTTTTCAGATTCATGTGTGTATTAGAAATTAATTATCACTTGCTAAAACGGTGAAGGAAAACATCATGAGGAAACCAGCACATCTGAGAGATTTTTCAACGGTGTGTAGAGCCATGTCAGAAGCCTACGGGCGCACATCTTAGATAGACTTGTAAAGTATGGATATATGGATCCGTAAAGACACAGTAGGACAATGACTGTGCACCACATTCGCGCACGAAGGGTGCCCTTTTTCATTGCCACTTTTATTGTATGTAGGCCCCTTAAATATTTATTTTATTCTGTTTTTAGTATTTGTTGTAGGAAATACACCATCTGAGAAAATTTCAACTGTCTAGATATCACGGTTCATAAGATACAGCCTGGTGACAAACGGACCGACAGAAGATGAATAAGAAGAATAATAAAAATGTTATACACTATGACTGTCGTCCGTAAAGCAAACACAATAGAACAATGACTGCACCACTTGAACATGAAAAGCTAAGAAAACATGTACTATTTCCCCAAAAAAGCTACTTATTTTCACATTACCGTCCATATTGGATCAAAATACCTTAAATCAACAACCAATATTGATGTAATTTATTAATATCTTGTTCAAATATTGTTTCTGGATAGAATGGAGGTGCAGTGGAATAATATTATAATTAAATGTGCAATAAAATGGACATCAAAGGGATATTTACGTCATCGAAGCGGTTTGTGTGTGTTGACCGGTTTTTGGGTCAAGACTCAACTTATGTTAGGGTTGGCACTGATACATAACAACAAGTTTAGCGATATTTTATCGTATTTCGTATTTATAATAATTAGGCTGAACTAAACGTCAAATTTTCGTTTAACAAATTTTCTTGTTTTTATTTTATAAATCGTTCAAAAGTAGGAAAATTAAAAATTAACTTTAATTATTTATTACTATTAATAGTAGTAGGTAATTCTGAGGGGTTTAGTAATTTAAATTACCTAACAAATCCCTCAAAAATCCGTAGGTCCTTAGGTACTAATTTAATTTAACTTTAAGGACAATAATTATGTTCTATTTACAGGGTGCCAAAAATAACCTTTTAAAAATAACTTGGTATACCTACAAAGATAAGTTTTTATAGCAAAAATACATTAATTAAAATTAACTTAATCTAACATAACGTACAACAGCAAAAAATACTTTTGATTCTGAACAAACTAAGTTCAGGTTCTGAATTATTTCAATAATATAAAAATAAGTATTATTATTTAAAAAATATAAAAATATTAGATAAGGATGCTTAAATTTTTCGTCAACCGCAAAATCCTGATATCGCGAAACCAAACTATAAAATAAATTTTAGACAACCCTACAAGATGCAAGCGGACGCGGATTGTCAACAAGAATAATGTGTCAGTTATATTATGTAGCTACGTCTTACACACACACATACTTACAAACACGCATCGACGCACATAAAACTGTGGGAAAGTTGTGTGTGTGTTAGTAGTTACGAGATACCAGTAGTGTGTCCTTGCGTTTCGAAGGACCCCATAACCCATACTAATAACAATTTATGATTGCACGGGGATTATCGATGAATATTACTGATAAGATGACTTTAGGCAATATTCAGGAAATATGTGGTAGATATAGTTTATTACAATGTCTTGAACTTACACAATCTTGATACGAGATTGCCTATTTCAAAAAATTGTATTACCAGCTTTCGCTCGCGGCTTTGCCTGAGTGGTATGATAAATTGTAACCAACATGTGGCACCATCTATTATCATAAAAACGTTATTGTTGTTTTCCTCAGAAATAGTACTTTTTTCGGGATGAAAAGTCTTTAAGTCCGTTTATTTATTTTCTTTCTTTTTATAATTTTAGTTAGGGTTTGGATTGTTTTCCCACGTGTAAGTGTCTATTTATAATAGGTGTCTATTTATTTAAATTTTAAAAAAATTGCCAAAGTGATAATCTAGCTATTTACTAAATAACAATCTAAACTCTAACATCTAAACGCTAAAGTGCTAAGTTCCTTAACTTGTATACCTACCATTTATTTTTCAATAACGAAAAATTCTGTTATCGAACTTAAAGTTTCTTTATGGTAGCGAGATCAATACTTAGTATAATTGTGGGACGCACTGCAAATGAGAACAGAAAGTCAATTTTGTAGCAAAACTTTTATAGCACGACTTCGTAGACGTGGTTAGGCAAGAAATGGCAAGAAATGCTGAGCAGCGAGCTTCACAGCCACCAAAGACACTGCAGAAACTCTAATTCTTAGATCAACAGGACCTGCAACAATCATCTATCCAGATGCTGTGGCAATGATGAAATCTACGTATTATACCATAAACCTTTCGGAACAAATCTCCTAAATGATAGTGAAAATCGTATCAAAATCAGTTGCGTAGTTTGAAAGAAGTGAGCGGCGAAACAGACAGACGAACAGCGAATTTGTCCCACTGCTGGGCAAAAACCTCCCAAAAATTTCCAAAACTTGCTGTCTAAGGCAATTGTGGACTATTGATTATTAATTTTATCTAATTCATCACGCAATCTTCAACGCCTGCCGCGACGGCAAGACTCAGGATTCCACTGTGAGGTGACTTAATTTGCGTTAAAAATACTAAAAATTCTTCCTGATTAAATTTCAATAAAACAAAGAATGAACCTGCTGTTCGCCTCTTCATCGTGTCTGTATTGAGCGCTGCCAATAAAGCGAGAACGGTCTACCTTTGATATTTTAAGAAAAACGACGAAATGAGAAAAACTTTGCATTTTCTCCGCCAAACGAAAACAAAAAATTAAGTTATAATATTTTTTAAGAAAAGAAAAGTTTGAACTTAAATAAAGAAGGACAAAAGACTGGCTTATTGTTAAAGATTAAAAATATAATGTATTATCTGTATGCCAATATCTTTTCATCATACGGTTGATGAACAACTTGGTGTCAGAGTCACTTTACACACCGTTGAAAAATCTCTCAGGTGTGGTGGTTTCCTCACGATGTTTTCCTTTACCGTTCATCAAGTGATTATAAATTTCTAAAACCCAAATGTATCTTTAAAGTCAGAGGTACCTGGTACATGCTTGCATTTTGAACCTACGACACTTGTATTGGCAGTCCATCATACTACTAGGCTAGCACTGCTTACAACTTACTAATTACTTGTTTGCATTAAAGTCTATACTTATTCATTCAATCACTACATAGTATAAAACAAAGTCGCTATCGGCCGTCTGTCTGTCCCTATGTATGCTTAGATCTTTAAAACTACGTAAAGTATTCTATTCTTTTTCTCTAAAAGAATATTATACAGAAACTCCAGAGTGGTACAACGGTTTTCTATAACTAAATTCAATTTTTTTTCAGTACGTTTCAGTTTACCTCGTAGTGGGTACGTGATAGGACTTGTGCGTGACTGCCCAATATGTCTGATAGGACGTGTTATAGGTTTTCCATCCCCCGTCGCATTGTACCGGACATTCTTTGTGTATTTTTGTAAAGGACAAAAGACGTTTACAGTGGGAAGCGGAGCGGATGAAAGAGGACTATTTGATCGCTCCCATTATTGCTGTGAAAGCAGTATAATAAAGCATTGTGAGTAATGCTGTTCATTGAATGGAAAGTCAGAGGTCTTAATTTCAGGAGGTTTAAATTTAAAGAACGTTTGTTTTTTAAGTTAAGTGTAAGTATTATATGTATAATAATTATGTATTATTTGTTCCTCTCAAAGCAACTAAATCCATCGCATTGGTCTTGCGTCTGATCTCTTTCTGATCCCATCAGACTAAGAGAGTGAGTGAAACATAGAGAGCATCTATATTTGCGCACATTGGAGCTATATAATATCTCCTGCGTAGTTAGCTCTTCATCATCCTAACACTAATTCTAGAGGCTGAATTTGTGTTAGGATGATGATGATCAAATTCAATGGTATGACATTTTTAATGGAGGGTCAAAGCAGAACGTTGTAATGAAATCGGCACACCTGAGAATTGTTTTGGTCAGCCATGAAGCTTACGAATGGTTTAGTCTGAAATAAGATTTTTCAGCTACCAAATTATAAGTGAATCAGTCTATTAGCTTTTCAAAACGATTGCTTTTCTGACACAGATCTCTGTCCGCTTTGTCCATAACTAAAACCGCAACCTTATCAATACAGGCTTACACTTCACATTTTTTGTAACAGAAAGTCCAGAGTAGAACGTGAGACAAAGTTGCCTTTTTTGGGGAAAATGTTATGCTCTGTGCTGTATTGAGCAAAAAGTCTCCGTGTTAGGGTATCGTACTTCAAACGTGAAACGAAACCCATAGAAAATATCTTATGTATATAAAAGTCTACGACTTTTATTAAAAAGAACTATGTGGTTAATTAACAATTTCAAAGTTTTTAAAGTGACTTTCTTAGATAATAATATGTGTGGGATGATGATGGATGAAATGGAACGTATGTACGAGAGTGAATGAGTGAAGTATGTGTGTGACTGGGATGAATGAATGAGTATAAAAGATGGCAATGGCAGATACTGTTCTAAGACGAACGATGACGACGACGGTTCAACGACGAGGTATTTTTATTATTTTTTGTCTATTTATCGAAATATAATATTAAAGGAGTAAATCTTACTTTATTTCACCTCCCGATCCCACAAACTTGGGGGCTCGTCCGGGATCGAAGTGAAAAAGTAGGATTTAAAACGAGGACGCACACGGCCTATGAAGACGGAAGGTCTAACGAAGGTCTACGGACGAAGAGATTACGACGATTACCAAGAATTTTACGACGATTAACGATTGAACAACGAGGGATTATTTTATGAGGAATTAAAATTTACGACGGCGGCAGTCAAAAACAAAAAACAAAATGTCTGACGTGAGCGATGAAACTGATGAAGAATATCAAGAGACCACGCCGCCGCAGCCACATCATGACATGCTGCATCTAACTGAAAAACTGATCACGAAGTTCAGTGGCCAAGACGAAACGTACACAGTATCCATGTGGATACGTGACATTGAAGAAAACGGAAAAATATTTGGATGGACTCCTACTCAACTTTTGTTGGTAGCACGAAGATCATTAACTGGCACAGCTAAGCTATGGCTACGTGCTGAGAAGAACTACCAGTCATGGAAAGAATTAAAAGCCGCTATCGGCAAAGAATTTCAGGATACTGTGGACATAAAGAAAATCCATGAGATAATGAGCTCAAGGCGAAAGAAGAGAGATGAATCCTGTCTCGATTATATGTTGATTATGAAGGAGCTTGGCAAACGCGGACGAATGCCAGCCTATGTGGCGATAAAATATATAGTTGATGGAATTGTGGATGAGGAGGTAAATAAAATTATGTTATATGGTGTTACGACCTATGCGGAACTAAAAGAAAAGCTCAAGATATATGCATTGTTTAAGAAGAATTCTGTTAAAGATAATCGCCGTGGTAAGCAGCCTATCTATACACGAAATAACTGTAGTAGTTTCAATGATAAGAAAAACACGGCCGCAGTTACACGATGTTTCAGCTGTGGTGAAAAAAATCACGTGTCAGATAATTGTCCTCATCGTTCACAAGGAAGAAAGTGTTTTCATTGTAATGATTTCGGTCATATTTCTCCAAATTGTCCGCTGAAAAAGATGGAGGCGAATTCAAATTCGAAGCAAACGCCAGCACATACGTCATCAGATAATCGGCAAACTTCGAGAACGCTCGGAAGACACGAACAATTTCCGAAGATTGGCACAATTGAACAACGGAGGCCGACCAATACCGAGCGAATGTCTAAACAAGCGTTCTTCAATTTGATGCAAGAGGCCGCCACCAGCAATACGAGCGATGTTCAAGGCGATGTTTACTTAGCAACGACCGGTGTGAATACAAGCACGAGTGGGATTTGTTACGAAGTTGGCAATATGGCATTGCAGAACCGCGCAGTCATTGGCTGTAGCGACATGGCGTTTAACTTCAACAATGACAGTAGTGATGACAGTTACGTTTATAATTTAAACAATAACGGACATAATAGTGAAAGCTTATCTAAACGTCGTATTAAACCTTTAAAACGAGTATTATTGTTCGGTAAAACGGCAATAGCTTTAGTAGATTCGGGTTGTGATGTCAATTTAATGTCAAGAGATCTGTATAATAAATTGGGTAAGCCACACTGTAATAAAGAGTCGAACATTACTTTAACTGGGTTAGGTTATTGTCAGGTGCAATCCTACGGTGTAGTAAAATTAGATATTACTATTGATAATTGTTCATATTCTGACATTATATTCTATATTTTGCCAAACGACTCTGTACCATTTGAGATTATACTTGGTAGTGACTTTTTACAAAACGTGATGATGTTCATGAAAGATTGTGCTGTTTGGTTTTTGCCTAAAAGTGATTGGATGAACCCTAGCTACGAATGGTTGCAAGATGTTGCATGTTTTTCCAGTTCTATTGATTGTTTAGGTTATGTCAGTGATCCAGCTGTCAAGGACGAAGTTTCAAGGTTAGTTGCAAATTATGTGCCGCAGAAGATTAAGGAAGCTCCAATAGAATTAAAAATTGTACTGAAAGATGAATTCCCTGTATCTCAGCGGCCAAGACGTATTTCATTCAGGGAGCAAGAGGATGTGGATCAACAAATCCAGGAATGGCTTGACGACGGAATTATACGAGTAAGTTACTCTGAATATTCAAGTCCACTAGTATTAGTGAGGAAGAAGGATGGGGGGTTAAGAGTATGTGTAGACTATAGAAAAATAAATAGTAAAATGGTTAAAGATGAATATCCACTTCCCATAATAGAAGACCACATTGATAAATTGTCTTCGGCAAGAGTATTTAGTGCGCTAGATTTAAAGAATGCTTACTTTCATTTACGCGTGCATGAGGATTCGATTAAGTATACTGCTTTTGTAACTATGCATGGACAATATGAATTTTTACGCGCACCTTCTGGTTTGGCAACATGCCCCAAAGTTTTTACAAGATTTATAACAATAATATTTAGAGAATTGATTGCTAGAGATGTTGTTATTGTTTTTATTGACGATATTTTAATTCCAGCGGAAGACGAATACCAGGCATTGAAGCGCCTAAAAGAGGTTTTGAATACTGCATCTGAATATGGACTATGTATCAATTGGAAGAAGTCTCAGCTGTTAACTAGGAAGGTAGAGTATTTAGGCCATGTGATCGAAGGAGGTGCAGTGATGCTGTCGCCAGGGAAAACAGATGCTGTTACAAAATTCCCTGAGCCACAGAATTTGAAGCAGCTGCACAGTTTTCTGGGTCTTTGTTCTTACTTCAGAAAATTTATACCTAAATATGCTATGATAGCACGACCTCTAACAGATATGCTAAGAAAAAACTGTAATTTTGAGTTTACTAATGAACACAGAACCATTTTTAATGAATTGAAGATGAAGTTGGCCACTAAACCAGTGTTGAAGATCTATGACCAAAGAGCAAAGACTAAGATTAATACCGATGCGTCAAGCATTGCTTACTCAGCAATTTTAATGCAAAGAGGTGATGGTGGGAAATCATACAAAGATTACAATCTGAATCAAGGATTACTATTTAGAGGATTAGAGCAACAATTTGTAAAATGGAAGATGAAAAGACAAGAAGACATAGAATTATATGAACTACTAAAACAAGAAAAACGGGACAGCTACATGGAAAATAGAGAAGATCTGAGGAAAAGAGCTAAACGGCAAATATTAGAAGTGCAAGAGGAAAATAAGAGAAACTATGACAAGCATAGGAAAAATAGCAAGAAATACGAGGAAGGAGATATAGTTGCTATAAAACAAACCCAATTTGGAGGAGGAATGAAGCTTAAGCCTAAATATTTGGGATCCTATCGTGTCATCAAAGTGAAAAGACTGGATAGGTATGATGTAGAAAAAGTGGACTCACACGCCGAAGGTCCGAATAAGACGACCACTTCAGCAGATCATATGAAAAAATGGCCAGATGGCATTCAGGATGTAAGTCAAGTAAGTGGGTAAAGTTTAAGAAGTATGTTAGTTTTGTTACGCATGTGAGTGTACGAGTGATACACAAAAGATAGTAAGTTGTATTCTGATATTTATGTTGTGTTTTATTGCTTTAACTATGCAGAGTTGTTAAAGGGCATTCAGGTTTATTTAGATTTTACGAGCAGATGTCACGGTGTTATAATTTTTGTTATCCTAAGTGAATAATATGATTAGGTTAACCCTGTGTTATATTAACCTGTGTTTAGTATTAAGTTGTGTTATTTGTAACATGTTTTGTTAAGTTTGATTGTTAAGTGTGGTGTGTATTTGATGTTTGAATTGTTATGGTTGTTGATGACTGGATTGGTGTAGAATGTCTGAGGGCAGACATTGTGCAGGATGACCGAGTGTGGGATGATGATGGATGAAATGGAACGTATGTACGAGAGTGAATGAGTGAAGTATGTGTGTGACTGGGATGAATGAATGAGTATAAAAGATGGCAATGGCAGATACTGTTCTAAGACGAACGATGACGACGACGGTTCAACGACGAGGTATTTTTATTATTTTTTGTCTATTTATCGAAATATAATATTAAAGGAGTAAATCTTACTTTATTTCACCTCCCGATCCCACATATGTAAGATTTCCTTTTAAAATAATAAATATTCCGATCATTAATAATGATATAGCTACCTCACCCAAGATTTTTGATATTGTAACCAGGTGAAGACCATAAATGAGGTAGAAAGATGACATTAAAAAGCTGACTGGCAGAATACAAGTTCGTATTGTCCATTGTAGAAGAATATTGGAGAGAATTGAAGGAAACCAAAGAAAAGATAGATGGATTGTATCAAAGGCGACATGGATATTAAGGGAGTAAGCAGTGACATGACGGCTTAAAGAGATGAATAGACGAAGAGAACGAAATAAAATTAGGATAAAGGCAGGAAGATGATGATGATAAAGGAAATCCCAAATTTAGTTAACGAAGGCTAAAGAAGTTTTAGAAAATAAGGCAGAGATCGAGCCAGTGAAAAAAAGTGTGCTAATGCAAGAAAATAAAACAGCAAAAGGGGAAGGAGCTAGAAAAGTTACTCCTCTTGACTAGTGAGCTTTCTAAAAATAAAATTCCAGAAAATCCATCAAAATATAGTAATATGAAACCAAAACAATTATACGTAAACGAACTCACGGAGAACAGCTGCTAGGTCAACAAAACTTGGCAACTGACTGACTTCTAGACCTTCACTTCTCAAAAGAAATTGGCTTGACTCGCATGTTTAGTGGGTAAGTGAATAATCATTGTTCATTCATTTAAGCCGTGGAAGCAAGAAATAATATTTTGGCAAGTATTCCGTAGATTTTGCTAAGCCTATCTTTAAAGCCAGTGCAGGTTCAACAGGTGGGCTTTTAACTTGAGCCTTTTGTTTTAACATTCTATGTTTTACTGCGATATTAGGCTAAGTATGATTTATATTAGGGTTTTCTGCATCTTCACTTAGATTTCTTATAGCCTCTGTTTAGTGGGATTGATCACTGGAGATAGTTCAAAATTTAGGTACCTAATTCAATTTTTTTTTTATCCGTCAAGAAACTACAAGGTTGCAGTTTTTACATAAAACGTTTATAATAATTTTGGGTTACATTGTTCTCTAAATATACAACGTGTAACATAAATAGTGTGTGACTAGTTAAGAGGTCAATCTACCCATAAAACGGAACCTCTTATAGAACATAAGTTTGCAAAATTTGTTTTTGGTTTTTCGTTCAAAAGCATTATATGCTTATAATATTTTTTCTGTTCCAAGTAGATCACACCCATTCATGGCATAATAAATGTATAAGTTGTTTAAATCTTTTGTAACATATCTTCCTATTTTGTTTTAACACCTAGGACTTAATATCATGCCTATGTATATCCCCGAAAAGTCTACCAGACTTGATTTTACACCCACATTTCGTCAAGTATGCGCCATTAATATAAACCACATGGTCTTGGAATTATGCCCAGTGTCAACATTCTATTATTTTTGTAATTGAATGTTATTTTTAATTAAAAATAATGCTTTCAACTAAGTCTGTTTCAGTTCCCTTTATTTATCATTTGCGCCTTTTCTCTTACCTTGCAATATCACTTGGTAAGCCTCAAAAAGCCTTCAGCTATGAATGTATCAGCTTTGAGCTCAAAGTTTCAAAAGGTAATGACATACTTGTGTTATGAAAGCTTCGAAGCCTGGCTTTACGTGGCCTGTCTCTACGATGCGTGGCTTTACGAAGCCAGGCACGCTTCCAACTCGTTCTGATGCTAATTAGCTACCTTGTTAGTTACCAACTCGCTAATCAGCTTCATTAGGGCTGCAAGTACTGAAAAGGGGATTATCTATACGGTTATAGGCTTTACAACTGGCTAGACTTTTATTAACATTTCAGTAAAAGTTGCTTGCCTGTTAGTGGTTGTCTATTGTTTTGAACTAGTTTATAACACTATACTATACGTGTTACAGACGTAGACGAATAGGACAGAAATGTAGTCTATGTAATTACATAAAGTAAAATTCTAGAATTTAAAATAGTTGGGACCTGTTGGTGATTAATAACACCTTATAATATTGCGTTTGTGGTGTAGAAGGATGAAAGGAATGTTGTGAGAAAGTTTTTTGATATGAATGTAGACGATTATATATAATATTATTATCTATTCTATGGAAAAAATACCTGAGAATAAAAGGTTTTAATTTATTTTTATTGAGGTAGACCAAACAAAAGGTAGATAGGATTGTGTGAAAAAAATAATGGTTAGAAAGAGAATAAGCAGCGACAAGACGACAGACATGAATTAAAAAAGAAAATGCATTACGTCGACACTAGATAAAATTTAACACTGACTGCCACGCTGCAGGCACAATGCAATTTTCAATATTTGCCGGTCACCGGTAACCGCCGTGGCGTTCAAAGGCTTAAAAAAGGTACGAGTAGTAAAATATTATTGATGAATGTTGCCTTCGACGTGATAACAACGATGAATTGAATGAAAAAATATTGTTTTCCAACATGCTGTGTCATTATATGGAAACTATCATACTAAACTATTTATCAATATAAATAGTTTCCATGACATGGCACATAAAGTTCTTCGAGTACTTCCATCACAAATCTCAGTATTACCCGACTGTCAGGAAGGGTTATGTTTTTCGCGCGTATCTTGTATGTATATTTATTATGTACGTAAAAAAAATTTCATTGAAAAATGAAGAACCCGTGATGCTGACATGAAGCGTATCATTATTTTCGTATGTTTGTTGTGTACAACCTAATACAGATGCTGAAATACTAAATTAATAAGCTTTTTTAACCTCTATGTCATTTTCTATTTCTTCAAATGAAACACGTAAGTGAATCACTTCCGTTGATTAAATCTCTGTTGACTAAACCAACACTAATCAGGGTTTTATTGGGATGTTACATCCAAATCGAAACAATTCGAATATAAAGTACCTTGTATTTCCCAAGTGTTTTATACATTTTTCAAATTAAGGTAATGCCCCAAGAGTAGTCTAGCATAGTGATGGTAAAAATAGAAATGAAACCACGCGTAGGAAGATGGAGGAAATTATGGCTTTAAAATATCTGCAAGCGGACTAGAGTCACCGCACTGACATAAAAGATCTGGGGGGTTACTCTTGAACCACAAACCCGTCAATTCTTAAACGAATTCACTCACTTGATACTGTCCTCATCTTATAACCGACGTTCTCTATCACTCAAAGGGTTTGCTGGTAGAAAACTCATTATGAGTTAAGCTCGCCTTTGTACGTAACTTTTATTAATGTATTGTACTGTAATATATATGTGTGCAATAAAAAATAATAATTCATTGCAATTTTGGTGCAAAAGCAAGTGTCAAAGTGTTTCTACATAGTGAATTAGGACCAATCCAAATCCCAAGCCTAGGTTTTTAGAGTAGTTTTTAGAGTACCTTTTAGGAATTCTAACTAAAAATCAGATATTTTCATCATGTTTACTTTTAATGAATGTGGTATGTATCTTTGCGATCTAAAAGCAACAAAACTTTCTTCATTGGGCCCAATAAATCCAATTTCTATGAACGCTTCTGTTTGGTTTTTGGATGGAATGTCTGAGTAAATGTTTACTTACTATTGTGGAGAAGGTTGATAGATATATTGTATAGATTGTTAGCTAGGCTCGTTGTTGATTTAAGAAAACAAGTGACACTAAAGTCGATCCATTATAATATATCATAAATATCAAAACACTTAACGTAATTAAACTCAAATTATTCAATGGAGTATGGAGTCATTTTAAACTTTAACATTTTGTATAACCTTTTGACTCTTAAATATTATAATAATTATGCTCATCTATTTTGATTATTTAAGCAAAACTGTTCTTAATTGCTAAAAATATGTTATTAGAATCAAAATAATGATCATAAATTCGGTAACTCGAATTTCTACGAATCTCAAGTGTCATGTTTTTGTTCTACTAAATTTCTATCCGAAATAAGTATCCTTAGCTTTAAAACCACGTCTTTATCTATTTGTTGAAGGAACAGGCAATAATTTCAATAGTATATTAAAATGTTTTTTTCTTCAGTATTATCTACAGTAGAGCCCCTAAAAAACTAGGCCTTTTTAGATTATTTGATAGATAAAATTGATAATAACACATGGTAACCCTCTAAGTACTCTGTGCAAGGGTTGATGTTACTACCATCTGAGATGGTTAAATTTAGAAGACAACTTCGATAACACGGGCGGGGTTCCAAATAGCTTAGTGGCAGAGTGACTGGAGGCTTTACTCAGTAGATCGTGGGTTGAAATCCGCCTGCAATGATTTTTTAATTTTTACAAAATTTCGAAATTTAGTGTTCGGATTATAAGCATAAATAATTAAAATGTTTAAGTATTATTAATACAACCCGATTTAAAGTCAAAACAAAATAAACACATACTGGAAGCCATTACATCATCTGATCAATGAAATCAAGAATACAAATGAATATAAACCCTCTGTTCTATATATTGATCTTCTTTTACAACGGTAATTTTGTTATCATTTTACATTCTCATCGATAATTTACTTTGGTAACCTTAATCCGTAATATGATCATCCCTATTAACTAGTTAAACACCTACTATTGGAAGGGAATTTCCTAAGGCTTTTGACACGGTTACCTGTTTCTAAGGGTCATTTATTAGGTCAGATGTATTGCTTTAACAATTGAGTTTAACGTTAATACTAAAATAGATGTGATTGATGACCTTTCTTTCTTTCTTTATCGTAAGGTTGATGAACAATAATATAGTCTCAAACATTCGCGAACATTTAACATAATAAAACAACTTTTAAACGTATAACTCGCGTATAATTATTGTATTTTTCAAAAACACCTGACCTGTCTGCCTAAGACCACGAGATCTGCAAAGATCTCGAAACGTCAGGTGTTTATGAAAAATACAATATACGCGAGTTATACGTTTAAAAGTTGTTTCATTATGTTGATGAACAACTTGGTGTCAGAATTTAAACCGCTCATAGTCCTCTGACATGGCTGTACACTTCAAACTTTACACAAAAATCTTTCACGTATGTTGGTTTCCTCACGATGCAATGTTTTTATTTACCGTTTTAGCAAGTGATAATTAATTTCTAAAACGCAAATGAATTTGAAATTCAGAGGTGCATGTCCGGGTTTTGTTCCATTTATTCCATGGTGGTATGATCATTGATTGGACATTGGCTAACTCTGGTATCTTCTTATTATAATAAGAAAATTTGAAAAAACAACTTATACGGATGGGATTCTAATCAGTTGATTTTTCAAATTTTCTTATTGAATAATTATATTTAATAAGCTTACATGTGTTACAACATGTAAAAACTTCACTAAAATATCTGGTATTTTCTTTATGCAGTGGTTTAAAAAAACTTAGATAGAAATTTTGAACTTTAAGAAAAGAAATATCCTTTCTCAACAACAAAGTTGTGTTATTCCTCTTCAGTGTAAAACCTATTTATTAGATCAGATCTATTGTCGCTGCTCTGCTAGAAATAGTTTAAAACCCCGGTTATCTGAGTTATGTAACCCTCGAGAATTACTACCGAGTTGAACGGACGAGGTCAACGTTCATGAGGGTTTTAAACTATATTCTGAATGTGGAATTTTGATAAAGTTGAGAATATATTGTCATCTATGTAAGTTTTCACATAAATTTATAAGAAAAGAAGGAAAAGTGAAAATGGTATTACTCTTGACACTGGCGTAAAGTATAGATAAGAAGAAAATGTACTTAGTTCTAATTATAGACAAAGATATTTATCTATTCACCTCGTTTTCAAAAACGTACTCTTAATTTTTTACATGTTAACCAACTGATTCGGGTAGGATACGGTGGCTTAGCGTTCAGAGCATCGACATGGCACGTCGAAGATCGTGGGCTCGAATCCCACCTGTATCAGTTGTTTTTCCAAATTTTCTTATTATTAAATAATTAACGGACTCTGAGTTTTTCGATGGCTATAACTTGGAAGTTTTGAAGTTTGAGTCAGTCAAGAGTGAATAAGTTACTTCTGCAAGCATGCATCATCGTCGATCACTTCATCTGCACTTACAATTGGGTTTGCAGTCAAATGTGAACCCATTAATTATAAAAAAAAGGAAATAATTCTAAATAACGAATAATGTTTAAGTTCAATGTTATATTTTAACAATTTGATAAATCTAAGTAATCTATTGAAACATTTGTACCGAATACAAGAAAGCGTATCAATAGTTACACATTATCTCTTTTTGCAATACCCAACATTACAGTTTGTAGGGCAGCACTTGATTTTTGATACTTCAAAAATTTTCCGCAACTTTGCAGAAAATGGTTGACATCGAACACGTAAATGAGTTGCAGTTATTTGTAAATTAATATTTATAACTTACGTAAATATAGAATTCAATATCTTGAACTGGTAATCAGTCAACTGAGTCAGCTTACCTGAAAAAAAAAAAACAAATGTTCAGTTCTTTATTACCACAGATTTTTGAGAAATTAGTAATATCAAAACCTGACATGAATAAAAACTTGTTTGGAACTAGTTTTCATACATCATCATAATTTAAAGCATTTTTATGTATGAAAACTTATTCCGATCAAGCTGATATATTTGTTGAACCTTTGCAATTTTTTATAACTTCATTTAGTGATTTTTTATTTTTAATGAGCGATCGAGATAGGGGTTTAGCGATCGTCCACTACTTAAAAGTGTGATTTAGTGCTTCAATGTAGGTGTATTCTAACATATAAGATCGTATCATTTTTTTGCCTAATCTATTTATTTGTAGAGGCTTTTATCTATAAGGTCAGCCAAAAAATCTTACTAATTGCTTACAATATTACGTCATAATATTAAAGATTAGAAAAAACTGATTTTACAAATTTATAAATAGCTACGTATCATTTAAGGGTCATTTTATATCTTGGTAAGGTAAAGTTAAGGTAGAGTTCTAATCTATAAAAGGTACGACCAGTTTTCCGGTATAATAACATTACCGCCTGAGAAAACAATATCCAAAAACTGACACCGCCCGCGCCGTGTCCTCTTACACAATTAAAGGCCCTCATTATAATAACTTTACCCTTAACTTAAACAAAAATTTTATATTTAAGTATGGTTCAACTTTATTTATTCAGAATATTTTAGGACCTTGATATGTTTTGGGTTGCTAAGTAACAAAAAAAGAATTTGCGAGTTTCTAAATAATTTCCTTCAATTAGCAAAACATTTGCAACATGTAAAATAAGTCCTATAAAAAAGTTTTTTTGAAATAATTTGTCTTTTTTTGTAAATTGTATTTGGTTGCATCAATCCTTCTATCCCACCAGGTCACGAAGTCAAGAGTTCATAGCCGTTTAGTAGGTACCCATAGTACGTAGAAAAAATTGTTTTTGTTTAAAAAAATTAAAAATTATTACATGGGACTTATAAGTGTACTGCATACACCTCTGCCTACCCCCTCTAAGAAAAACAGGCGTGAGTCTGTGTTATGTTTATCTTTGTAATTACAAAATCACATAATTTTTAAAGTTAGTAAACCATGTGAGGTCTACTTACTATACCATACGACGTTCTTTCGTACGGTTAAGAAAGGAATACATTCAATATTTCATCCCAAAACCAACAATCTACGTAAACATAGCTGGGGGTACAGCATGTAGAATAATGAAAGCGCCTACATTACTGTAATGTGTTTCACGTACCCTTTTCATTTTCAAGTTAAGCAGAATCCCCCGGGACTTAACATACCGTAGTAAGTTCACATTGAGCGGTTTAAACGCGGCGTTTGACGGGCGTAGAAAAGCAGCGATACAAACGCGCGTTTGCGTACGTTTTATGCAATTCTGCTCAAACTCTATATTATAACACTTCGTTAGTCTAGCGCCAAATACAGGGTGTTGCTTTGAAGACCAGCCAAATTTTAGGAGGTAATAAGGTCCATGAAAATGAACACCTTTTCCAAAGGAACACAGGTCGAAATCTGAAAATCAAAAATTTACTTCATTCAAAGTAATTGGTCACGTGACTAATTTTTGTATGAAAAGTTAAATTCTTTGCTACCTCTTAAAATTTAGCAGGTCTTTCAAGCAAGATATGTATGTAATGGATTTCCGTGCTAAGTGTTGCGTATTTGACACATGGGTCAAACATTTATGTGACAAATAGATATTCATTGCGTTTTAGAATGTATACCTAATACATCTGATTGTGAGGCAAATTTTAAGAAGTGGTAGAGAGGCACGTTGATTTCATCACGTATGGGCCGACTCATATCTGCGAGAAATAACAGTACCTATTCGTATTATTATTATATTAATGTTAATTACTGTCAACATATTATAATGTCAACAATCTCTGATTAAATTGTAACCACGATGCAACTCTGATCCCAAGATACAGGCTGCGCCTAGTTTGGGGGTCACAGTCAAAACCAATGCTTTTTGGAAATAAATATTTTTTTTTTTAATTTTATAGTCACCAATCCCTATTCAAAATTTTAAACATAAACTACACGTACAATACTCGGCGATTAGAAATCGTCGCGTTTTCAACCGCTTAATGCAAACTGTGCTTAATGTTACACAGAGTCTCCAATGAGCTGATTGTGTAACGCGATGATCCCAGAATTATATTATCCTTACACTCGACTTTTCCCACAGCAGGGCAAGCAGAATTATATGAGGTGGACGTGAGACCTATTAAAATAAAACGGGTCTTATCACTTTTTATTCCGGACCTTTTCCGGTTTATTTCGGAGCGGACAGATTAAATTAGGGCTGTATTGTAACTTGTAACATTTATTTTTTTTGCTATAAAGATTACAAAAATATTTTTTCCTTCTTACCGATTTTCAGACACATTAAAGGAAGAAATAGAGTATAATAAAAAAAATAGGTATAATATAGTCTCAAACTTTCGCGAACATTTAACATAATAAAACAATTTTTTTAACGGAGTCTGCCTGCGACCACGAGTGCTGCAAAGCACTCGAAACGTCAGGAGTGTTTTATCAAAATAAAAACGCGAGTTATATCCGTTAAAAAAGTTGTTTCATTATAAAAAATAGGTACCTATGTAATCCGTGCCGTGTGGTTTGCAGCACAAGAATAGGACCACCCCTACTCGTCCCGTGGGTGTCGTAAAAAGCGACAAAGGGAAAGATCCGGAGGATCGGCAGCAGCATCCTTCTGTGTAACAGCAATCATCTGCTACTGCGATCGTGAACCCACTTGCCCAGCGCGAAGCGATTACCTATACCTCCAATGAGTGCACAATAGTGGCGCGCATTGGGAGAGGCCTATGTTCTACAGTGGACTAATACATACGTATCCTCCGATTTTCAGGCAAAATAGCCTCAGTGTAGACTAGCAAAATAAGCTATAATAATAAGATATTATATAGGGCACAATTGTGTGCGTAAACACAGATGCACCCTCTATTCCCTTGCTCTCATCATCCAATATTGAGTGAGATTTTATGGGTTCCATTTCATCGTTGAGGTATGAAACCCATAAAAAGAAACAAATGTTGATTCAGTAGATGAGCTCAATAAATACCATAAAATGTAAATTTTAACATAGAGAAGCAAATTAAATTAAATTAAAATTAAAATCAAATGCTATTTCATGCCTATTCCGATTGAGTCACGATCACAGCGTATGCTGGACGTCAAAAAGCAATGTACAATCGCGGATACGAACGGTGCACCACTTTGCGATCAAAGTGCTTTGAACGATGCTACGTGCGTCGGGGCGGGACTAGCGCTAAGTTTGGACGCCGGGTGCAAGCGATTCTAACCTTAATAGTGTTGTACCGGCTTTGTCCACGATCGTACATTAGTTTTATATCTATAATGATGAACAATCATCAACTCTACCGCAAACCATTATCAAGCTAACATTTCAGTACCAACGAGTACCAATTAGTACCAATTTAGTTCCTCTATAATTAAGCTTTTTACACGTCTAGAGTTTGTTTAAGTGCCAGCCATTTTGTTGTAATTAATTGAGTTATTTCACAGCGTCGCGCAAATGGGAATCCAATTCTGTATTGTGTTAGGAAGTAGGTACTTGCTAAGAAAACTTGAGAGTGGTAAGTTTCCGAGACACGGATGTTTTTTTAATTATTAAAATAACATAGATTCACGCTTGTATTCTCTAAAGGGGTAGGCAGAGGTGTATGATCATTCAGTACACCCACATTTCACCGGCTATGTTAAAAGTCCTTTGTAATACAAGGCGAGCCTATTGCCATTAGCTGAACACAATTCCAGACTCCGTGCTGCTACTGAGCATTTCCTAGTGGAAAAACCCAATAACATTTTGCCCAGCTCGGGGATCGAACCCAGGACCTCGTGCTCAGCTATCACACTGGACCACTAACACTAGACCAACGAGGCAGTCTGTAACCTAACCCATATTTATAGGTAGTCTTTATTTGTAAATATCAAATAGGTCGGCATAGATATTTTGCAAAAATGGTAGCAGCCGCGACTGCTGAGCATAAGGTTCTGGGTTCGATCGCCGGGTCGGGCAAAGTGTTATTGGGTTTTTCCATAATGAAATTCTCAGTAGCAGCACGGAGTCTGTCGCCCCTTATTACATGAGACAGCTAGGTATAACATAGCCGAAGAAACGTGGGTTACTGCATACTCCTCTGCCTATCCCTACTGGGCAATTCAGGCATGAGTAATGTTATATTATGTTATGTATTGTTATGTTAGTCGACCCAGTTTATATCAAGCACACATCAGGCTTCAAGCTACTGAATTTTCATTCTACAAAAGTCCTCAGGAGCCTTGTTTCCGACCGGAATCACGCCCCGGACCTATTCGAAAAATATCTTTTGAGCTGTACCTCGCAGTACCTATTTCTATCCTGCAGCATAAATTACAGCATCTTGCTATGCCCGACTAACCGAAACGACTTTGGTTTTATCAAAGGCGAAGATTTATAACAGTGAACAAAGGAAAAACGCCACAAAGTCACAAATTAAACTTCAAAAGTCTCCTTTTGAATGGCGCGCCGTATTTCAGACTTAATGATACAAGCAAACTTTGATACCAAACAAATTATGGTGTTGTTTGGGAAGTGATGACGGGAAATCGGTATATCTTGATGGTAAACCATAGATTTGTTGTGGGTCTTAATAAATAGCTGGAAAGTCTTTTATCTATTTCGATATATGTATTTTTATTAAGAAACTAGCTTCCGCTCGCAGCTTCGCCCGAGTGGTGTTTTAATTTAATTTATTCAGGATTTTTTTAAATTGTATTGGAATTACATGCACTTAATAATAATAAATCAATCATTAAAAACATTGAATTCGACTAAAAAAAATTAATAAATAAATAACAAGGTTATAGAAATTACTTCAAATTAAGTTAGCACCAAAATAAAATGTAAAAAGTTATAATATGTCTCGTGGCATCAGTTACATTAAAAAAGTATGTTGATATCAAGCCTATGTGTCATTCTATTTGAGCTATATTACTGTAAAGTTTCAACAAAACCCGATCAGTAATGTTTGCCTGAAAGACAATATCCATCCATCAATCCATAACTACATCCTCACAAACTTATATTAGAAGGATCTTCGAATGCGTCTGTGTGTGCTAAGCAAGCTTTTAGTTCATAAAATTAGCGACTTATATATAACACCTAGACTTATTACCATAAACCTATCAATTTACATTTTATTTTAGTTTTATATATAATATTATCACCCTGACCGAATTTCGGTCACAGTGGCCAATCTAAACGGAAATTAGCCAACTACGCAGGATACATTAAGTGCACAAGTGTGCGCGCGAATCCAAGTGCAATCTCTATTCCCTCACTCTGATAGTTCGATGGGACGGCGATCCGACACGACCGGAGAGAGATAAGGCGCAGGGCCAACGGCTTAACGTGCTTTCCGAGGTACGGAGTAAGTGATAATTAATTTATAAAACACACATATCTTACGAAAATTCATAAGTGCACACCTTGGGTACGAATCTGAGACCACTGACTTGCCAGTCACTGGTATCACCACTAGGCTATCACGACTTTACGAATTTCACATAAGTTAAGTCTAAGCTTCAAACTGAGTTCGTATCAATCATGTACATTTCCACAAAACATTTTAGAGTTAGTTAGTTAAGAAGTTAGCTTTGTTTCGGTAGTTCCGTTAACTTAACTCAGAAGTACGTACCGTCTACTTTAGCTCCATACGGCAATAAATAAGTAATACACATGGCCGAATAACCGCCCGCTCCAGTCCGAAACAATCATAAATAATAATATACCATTAGAAATTATTTGTAGCTAGTCGGCCATTTTGGATTTATCAGACTAACATGGATGAGCCTCTTTCAGCAAGCTAAGTTATGTTTTGAAGTCTCAAAATGCTGAAATGGTTCTTGCTACTAAAATACAAACGCTGACTAAAGTCAAATCTAATTTAAATCTAATTAAATGTAATTTGTAGATAAATCTAATTAATTAATTCAATATATATATTAATACTAGCGACCCGCCCCGGCTTCGCACGAGTGCAATATACATACAAACCTTAAGAATCACTTTATCTATTTAAAAAAACCGCATCAAAATCTTTTGCGTAGTTCTAAAGATCTAAGCATACATAGGGACAGACAGACGGCGGATAGCGACTTTGTTTTATACTATGTAGTGATTTTCATTTTAAATCTAAAAATTATTTAACTATATCATGAATCTTATTAATATTTTTTTAATCATACCACTTTTATTATTTATTTTATTAAATAATTATACCACTTTTAATTATGTAAATAGAAATTAAGTACCTATTTACTACTTAACCATTTTTTTATTGTTCTTTTAAATACACCAATTAGTAAAAAGGTAAGGTGAGCAGTGATAGTGGTATGACCATTGAACTGCCAAGTCAAAGGTCGTAGGTTCGAACCCCATGCACGCACCTCTGACTTTTCAGATCCAAGTGAGTTTTAGGAATTAATATCGCTTGCTAAAACAGTGAAGGAAAACATCGCGAGGAAACCAGCACACCTGAGAGATTTTTCAACGGTGTGTAATGCCACGTCAGAGGCCTACGGGTGGTTTAAACTCTGATACCAGGTTGTTCATCCACCATAGGATGAAGAAGAAGAAGCGAAGAAATAAAATAAATTCGAAATTGTGAATAAGTTTGAATACACATTGATCTGGTTATTGAAACTGAATTTGTACTATAAATAAGCATGAAATAAAAAAGGCTTATTATTTTATTTTATTTATTTATGACTTTTTTTGCGCCAAAGTAATATCCCATCAAAACCTTACAAACCATACCAAATCACTGCACTGTTTTAAAATATACTTAATTAATATTTACATTCTTAATTTGCTCAAAATTTTACGATGACGAAGAAAATTGGATTGTTAGCTCTTCTTGGCAATTTTTTTTAAATTTAATATCGAAGGGACTTGTTCGGTGATAATTAATTATCAAAGACAAGCTTTTATTACTTATCGGTAAAAGATTTATTTGAGCAAAAAATGCTGAAGTATTTTTTTAAAGGCGCCTCTTTGTGCTAATCTGCCATCTCGCTTGCACATTCAAGTTGATTGAAGTTAAAAAAAAAATATTAGTAAAAAGTTTTTTTTACGTAAAACGGTTTTGATGTCAGAACTAAAGGTACGTAATATCAGATCAATCTGTCAACAGGAAGGGGGGTGAAATATTGATAACTAAATTTAAACCAAATAATAAACAGGTCAAGCTAAATAAAACCGTTCAATTAATAAATTTATTATATTTACGAAAAATCTAAATAAATCAATTTAAGGAGAACAACATTACAAAGTTTCAGAGAAAATTTCAGCTTGATTGAAAGTGTTTTCAAATAAAAAAATTCCTTTAAAGAATTTTTTATTTTATTCTATTTTTAAATCTTTTTTTTTCTTTTTAAATCGAAAACATATTCCGATTCTAGTCGATTCGTTGACCATAGTCTGAACTCTATTGTAGTTTAGTATAGTTTTCTATACTAAACTACAATATATACTATTCTAAATTTTTTGTATCAAATTTCAAAATTCACAAGTCACTTACCACTTAATGTTTCTAAGCTTGACAAGAACAGAATTCTTTCAAAGTAATACGAGTCTAATGTTGAAGTAATACAACACTCAGTGCTAATGCATTTTCAACGAGACTCTTGTAAATCGATAGCGCGCCATAGGAGGCTCAATACATACAAATTGGTGAAAAATAAATGTCTTGGCTGTAATCCAAATCTTACCTAATGTCTATAGATATAGAATATCTTTTAAATGTCGCTACTAAGATTATTGTGAGGGACTTGCATTGTATTTAAGCAGTGATAGTAGTATACCCGTTGGACTGCCAAGTCAAAGGGCGTAGGTTCGAAACCCAGGCACGCACTTTTCGGATTATTATGCAAGACAATAAAGAATCGAGAATTGAGAAACTGATAGCGGTGAATAGAGGTCATAGATTCAAATCCAGAACGTAATATTTTTTTTCTTTCTTAAAAAAAATTGGACCTTATGAATAATTGTAAGTTTTGAACATGGAACTTATGAATTGTAAGTTTTGAACATGGAACTTATGAATTGTGAGTTTTGAACATGGAACTTATGAATTGTAAGTTTTGAACATCTTTGTCCGAAGTTCCGAACCGTCCTGTTGTTGAGTCGTGATAGCCTAGTAGTATGACAGTTGAGTTGATTGTATTATACCTAATAGCTTCTGCGTAGGTACTTGGCTTATCTCCATTCAGATTAGCCGCTGTGTCCGATATTCGATCAGATAGTCTCCTGTTCTGAAAATCACAAGTGCGCATGTTTCCTAAATTCCATGTCGTAAAACCTACACAGTTAATACGTAGTAATTACCGTTTGATTAATGTTTCCGTACTTAATGTCGATGTCGTAACTGCGCATGTACAAGACTCTGTAAACATCGAAGCTTATGCTTCCGAAGAAAATGTTTACGACGAATAATAATTATGTGAAATGTGTATTGATTGATTAATGGGTGATTGCTCCCAATTCTGAAGCTTCAACGTAGGTACTAAACACACTTAAAGCGCGAACAATCGCTGATCTACTATTACTCGCGCTTGTTATCGTGATAGCCTAGTGGTGGTGACCGTTGACTGGCAAGTCAGTGGTCTAGAACCCACGGCGCGCACCTCTGACTTTTCGTAAGTTATGTGCATTTTATAAATTAATTACCACTTACTCCGTGCCTCGGAAAGCACGTAAAGCCGTTGGCCCTACGCCTGATCTCTCTCCGGTCGTGACGGAATGCCGTCCCATCCAACTATGAGAGTGAGAGAGATTAGATTAGCTTTAATTTTTTTTTTTTTTTTATGCCATTTTTTTATTTGAAAACACGTTTCGATTAAGCTGAAATTTTTGCTGAAACTTTGTAATGTTGTTCTCTTTTAAATGGTTTAGTTAGATTTTTAAAATCTATAATCATTGATTTTATATCTTCAATCAACTTCAATGTGCGAGCGAGATGACAGATGACAGATTAGTGCAAAGAGGCGCCTTAATAATCTGAAATTGCCAACACGCAGGCGTGGTGCCAAGGCTTATTCATTCTCTGTATGAGAAGAGGCCTTTGCCCTACAGTGGGACAGTTACAGGCTGGTTTATTTATTCTATTATAGCCATGGTCATTGTTTCATAGCACGCAACTCAGCTAACTCAAGGAAACTTTCAATTATAATAATTATAAATTTAATTTAATTATTACAAGATTGTATTGCATTCCCAAGATGGCATTATCGTGATTACTATTTTAATAAGGAAAAACATTTCAAATACCTACATTTCGCAACTGATGGTCAAACAGGTTGGTTTGTTTATCCTTAATTGCAAGTGCATTGCATTAATCAGTATTATGTATGTACCTTGATTCTTACTTCTTTTTCTTATTGTATACTTTATAAAATAATATTGTAAAATTTATAATACGCACATACCTTATGATAAGTCAGAGGTGCGTGCCATGGAATCGAACTAGGCTATCAGAGCTTGCTAAATTTCTAAAATATTCTTACTGCAAAATGGTATGACGGCGAGGTATCTAACATTAGCTGTAGAGGCTATTTAGGTACCTGTTTCAGGCACCTAAAAAGTCTGTGACCCTTTTAAGTGTGATTTTTAAGTGTGAGTGATATTACCATTCGCCTTTGGCCTAGAAGGAGATTTGAAATTTCTTCTGATTCTGGTGGGATACACACATGTGCTAAAACATGTAAAAAATTCTCAAAAAATAGAGAGAGAGAGAGCTGGTAATATTCTTCCCCAACACCAGTTATGGCATAAGCAGGCTGACGTATATACGAAACGCGTGCGAACAGCCCGCGTCAGGCCCGCGCTTCTGTAGGAGTATTAGGTAATGGAATCGGTATATTTATTACTAGCTGTGCCACTTCTCTGGGCGGTAAACCTTTTTACTTGTGATGAACCGTTTTTTCTCCGACTGACTTTGCAAATCTGACTACCACAAAGAAGTCTTTTAATTTTTCGAACTTAAGAAATAACGTTGCCCAAAAGCGAATAAATGGTTTTTCTTTTCTTTCTTTCTTTCTTTCTTTCTATTGGTAAAAGGTTTTTTTTCAAATTGGTTCATGAGATCCAGAGATTACCCCCTACAACCTCACAAACTTTACCTCTTTATAATATTAGTATAAGGTATGTAATACCGCGGGAGTGCTAAACCAGACAAAGCTTCTAATTAGAGCAGAATTCATTAATTATCCGAGTATTAAGCTTGTGATTGTAATTAATCCACGTCTAATTATAGATTACATCATGTAATGTATAGTTTCACGTTACAAATTATTTTAGTAATTACAAAATTGAGCTTTTGGTTTGAGTAAAAGTTTCATGTCTATACTTTGAACAATTGTCCTCCTGACCGAATTTCGGTCACAGCGACCTCAACGGAGATTAGCCAACTACGCTATAGATATTATAGTGCACTAGTGTGTACGCAAGAACAGGTGCACTCTCTATTCCCTCACTCTCATAGTCCGATGGGACGACAATCCGTCACGAGTTCACGACCGGAGAGAGATCAGGCGCAGAGCCGACGGCTTTACGTGCTTTATCGTGCGCGAGTCCGACTCACACTTGCCTTCATTCACAGCCTGTTTCAGTCCACAGCTAGACGTAGGCCTCTTTTCATACACATCACTTATTTTGTGTGCTCATTAGAAGGTGTGGTAGGTTGGCAGTTTGGCAGGTAGCAGATGGTTGCTATTACATCGTAGGATGTTGCTGCCCATCCTCCAGATTCTTTCCCTTGTTGTTGTTGTTGTGTCCTTTGTCGCTTTTTACGACACCCGCGGAATGAGTAGAGGTGGTTCTATTCTTAGGCCAGAAACCAAACAGCACTGGCCTGATTTTTATTTAAAGTCAATCCGGTCAGTCAAAAAAAAAAAGAAATCCGTTTTTCAAACAATCGTAAAACCTTTCCTATTCCTACAGGAACCAGGAAGTTATGTATCTAATTCCTAGCAAATCTAATTCCGATATCGAAACAAAAGGCCTGATCTCTCCCGCAATACTAATTGGGCCAACACAACTCGTGTTCGGACATAGTCCCTTAGTCTGTTGCTTGGGCCCTGCCGTAATGAACGCGTGGGTGGAGGGTTAATGCTTGTACAATTTGTGTTGGATAGGTTTAAATACTACAGGGTCACGTTGTCATAAATATGTAGCGTGACGGTTAATTAAATTGAGTACAAACAAAGCAACGCAATGACTGTTTTACCGAATAATATTTCTTTATTTATTTTCTCGTAGAATAAGAAGGAAGTCGTGGTGGCGCATTGGTTACGGACCCGCTTTACAAGCGAGTGGGTGTGAGTTCGAACCTGGCATGTACCAATGTGACTTTTTCAATGTCATATGTACTTTCTTAGATATTCTAAGACACCACTGACTAACGGTGAAGGAAAACATCGTAAGGAAACCTGGACTTTAATAGTCTGAAATTGCCAACACGCAGTGAGCTAGCGCAGTGATTAATGCTCAATCCTTCTCTGTATGAGAAGAGGCCTTTGCCCTACATAGGGACAGTTACAGGCTAATTTATTATTTATTTATTTATTTATTTATTTTCTATACATATAAAATACATTTTTAAATATATATAAAAAAAATAAAAATATACATTTAAAAATATAAAATATAGTAGCCCACGGGTATCGGGATCAGGGTCCAAGCTACTTACCGAGTAATATTATTTTTACGTGTCAAAATTATTGACTTACTTATAAGTTCTCATTAACCTTCTCATTAACTTTTGGAACCGACTCCAAAACGTTTTAAAGTTTTTGCAAGCTTTTTAGTTCCATTTGAAGTCGGTTTCATTTATTTATTATTATTTTTCCAAGACTAAATCCGCCAAAACTCTTCCTACATACGTTCAATGCCACCCTAATGATATTACAAGCGAAGTAAACCCTGACGGTTGATAGATTACCGCCATTTTGGCTTTTGTCAAAGTTTCCGCCTTCATAACTGAACGACCAAAGGTGTCACCTAGATAACTTTTATACGGAAGTTTATTTATAGACAAGACAAGCGAAGGAAACACGATAACAGCCAATAATGATAGCCGGGGCTTTTACGTCCGACGTGAATTTGAAGGCTTTTGTAATAGAAAGTTGACGTTAGGTTACAATGTTTGTTATATTTTCGCACTCTGTTGCAGGTTTTGTTTCAAATAATTATTTTATTTTGTATAATAAATCTATTTCTTATATCCTCACGCCAGTATTCCCCAGAAAGAGAACGCAGAAGTGTATGCAGTACACCCACGTTTTATTGGCTATATTATAAGTCCAATGTAGTAGGGGGCGAGCCTATTACCGCTGTCCGCCAGGCACAATTCAAGACTCCGTGCTGCTACTGAGAATTTCCTAATGGAAAAACCCAATAACACTATGGCCGACCCGGGGATAGAACCCAGGACCTCGTGCTCAGCAGTCGCGCTTGCTACCACTTGGCCAACGAGGCAGTCAATGCATCAGCATTGACTGCCTCGTTGGCCAAGTGGTCATCAGATAATGATGATAAATGATGAAAAAAATACGTAATATTTTCTATAAAATAAAAATTTATATATTTTTTTAAATAAATTTCTCATAACAGTTATGAGATGTCTAGTCCCAACAAACGGCATCCATCCATCATCCATAGCAACTGTATCATCAGTCTAATTAAACATCAAGTGATATTAATTGGAAATAGTTAAAAATGCTGTTGAACATGATTACTTTATTAATTACTCACAGACTAAGATCTGAGACGCATTCCATGTGAAAAATGCCATCATGATTAAGAAGTTCTTGTAGGTTGAGCCATCTGCACTCTGGGCCAGCTTACAAAGTATTACCATATCACAGAATATTTTTAGCAGAGATAGCCTACGCCTAGTGGTATGACCGGTGACCGTTGGATTGCCAAGTCAAAGGTCTTAGATGACTCAGGCGCGCACCTCGGAATTTAGAATTCATGTGCGTATTAGAAATTAATTGTCACTTGCTAAAATGGTGAAGAAAAACATCGTGAGGAAACGAGTATAATCGTTACTAATTCTAGTAATTATTATTATAAGAGTTACTCTACTTGCCAGTTCCAAGGGCAGCCTACCCCTCATGGAGAAGAATGTAGCTAGTAACTCCATGGTTTTAAATTAAGTGCAAAGCATTCTTAACTTTAGGATTTGACAAGTAAATAATATTGGGATTATTTATTATATTTTTAGTAATATTATTTCACGAAGGAAATCCGTTAAAAGGTTGTTTCATTAATATTATGTAGACTATTTAAACATTGTCAGCAATGCTCCCAACCTGACTATTTGCAGTGAGTGACTGGTTACTCAATGCAAATGGTCGAGTTCGTGGCTGCATGCAAATCTGAAATTCTTCCTATTAGGCGGGCGATACTAACTTATTTGCATACAGATGATCATTAGGGAAACTTAATGTACCTAGTCTGTTTTAGAAACATGAAACGGTCTATAGATGTTTAGTTTCTATAATAAGAAGTAACATTACAGACGATCATTAGGCAAACTTAATAGGTATACCTTTTTTTGTGATCGCGGGGATTAAAAAAAAATTCTACCGCATACCGTAGTCCGAGGACGTACGCTTATGTGGGGCTCGCAACCACTAAAAACCTTTTACCCTGCGTGTTCCTCGCACTATATCGGACGGGGCCGGGTACTGCCTGTCAGTAGGCCCGCTCAAATTTGCACTCGGGGGGCAATGTCCTAGCGTCCAGGTTCCTGGATATCACCCCTATACGCTCTTGGGACTTCGCCCCTACATCGGGCAAGGCGGGTAGCATAACTTAAAGTACCTAGACTGTTTTAGACGACACAAAACGTTCTATAGATATCAGTTTCTATTGTAATAAGAAATGACATCAAAATATATCAACCTGTATTTTTTTAAGTGAACTGAGAAAATCCGTGGCCCAACTTTGAAAATTTAATATTATGGGCTTAAATAATAACATAAAGTTGGTAGTATTTCGAAAGATGTTTTCTTTTATTTTATAGTTATTATGCACTAGCTTGGGCCCGCGGGTTGGCTCGCGATAATGTAGAATTTAAAATTCAATCATGATTTGGAACTCTATCTATTATCATTAGAACATTATTATTGTTTTCTTCGGGGACAGTACTTTTTTTCGGTATAAAAGGTACTCTATGTCCGTTTCTGTTCGCCTGACAACGTATATCCAAAATTTCAGGATGATCGGTGATCATCGGTTCCGTATTTTAAAAAGGTATCAAACAAACGAACTTCCTAAATTAAATTATTTATTAAGAAACTCGCAAAAAAAAGAAACTCGTAAAAACAATGGACTATAAAGTCCTGAGTCAATTGTTTTTGCGAGTTTTTTATTAAATAATTTAATTTAATAAGCAAAACATGTGCATAAACATGTAAAAAACATACCTACATAAAATAAACGAACTAACTTTCCCATTAATAATATTAGTTAGTATAGTGATCTAAAACCTAAGACACTATTATTTTCACTACTTATTTGTTTATCTACTAGAATCACTAGATCAAACAGTATCAGTAGCATATTGTTATCTTCCTGACAAGCTTGTTCAAATACCTTATCGAGATAGAGTACTACGCATTATTTGTTTAGACTAAATATTAGTACGGTTAGCATAACTAAATATGTAAATGCAAATTATATAAGGCGTTCGTGGTTATAAAACCATCTGATATCGCTGTGATTGTCATGATTAGTAAGGTTAAGCGGCGGTTGATGGGGTTAGTACGTGGATGGGTGATCATCCGTGGCTTTAAATTCGAGCGTCTCTGAGCTTTGGAGGGATATACAAATCATCGACATTGACATGACATCAAGGTCCGCACAAAAATAATTGATGGTCCGCATGTCCGGACCTCATTCCTCTATTTGGTGACCACAGGTTAAATGGAGTAGTATGAATAGTGATTCAGGAGAAAATGCAAATGTTAATAGAAACGATTTTCAGATATGTGACACAGTAATTCTTTAAATGCGTTATGTTAAGTGACCTTATACCCAGACCTTACGATAAGGTAAACGGGTTCGACGCCGGCTGCAGTTACAACGGAATGAATGTTCATATTGAACTTGGCACTGATCTGATATTATTGCAATTCAAGATTTTTATTCTGGTTTTATAGATTGTCAATGAAAGCCAGTGAGTTAAACGAATGAATGAATTTTATGTTTATACATATATATTTAATAAGAAATTTGCAAAAACAACTGACTCGGACGGAACTTGAACCCGCGATTCCTGGCGTGCCGTGCCATCTCTTTACCAACTAAGCTACCGAGTCCTGCCTGCTTTAGTTGTAATTACGAATCTCTTTCTTAACGTCTTAAATGCATGTGGTGTCATCTACCGGCAGTGCGGCAAGACTCTACAAAACACTAAAATAATATCATTTAATAAGCAAAACATGTGCATAAACATGTAAAAAAATCAAACATAAAAGAATGAATATTTAATAAGCTAACATGTGCTAAAAAAATAAAAGAATGAATTTTATTTATTTTTTTATGCAGACACATTCTCAGGTTAATTTTTTCAAACGATGATGATAGACCCAACATTTCCTGCGCCTAGCGTTGTGAAGAAACAATTGACTGGTAAACTAGGCATTAAAATTCTTCCATTCTTCCAGCCAGAATGGATGCATAAATTGCACTCGCATAAAACCCAATAAAACGTTTTGGTATGATTATAGTTTTTCTTTTGCCAGAAACGAAACTTAAGTCATGATTAGACGACTATCTAAGAAGTCCATGCAAAAAAATGTTTATAAGCCGTAACCTACCAGAGATATAACGGTTGCCTTTTGAGACGTCCTCAACAGCTCTGGATAGAGAGGAAAGAAGAGTAAGAGAAGAGGAAGGAAAATACGGGTCCTTAATAATAATAATGGTATGAAAATGAGTTAAAAGCTTACATTCACCTCTGACTATAAAACAGATAAAATAATATGAGCTTTTTATTATCAAAATATGGGTATAAAATGTCCATATTCCACACGTTGTTTGATACATTATATTCAAACGTCAGTGGCTTTTGCAAATATTATAACGCGGTCACGTACGGTATATGAGACTATTCGTGCATGACTTTAAGTTGACGTCAAAAACGTGTTATTTTCATGCGATCTTTTCGGTTTGTTCATAAAGGATGATTTAAACCAAATTATAAAAATGGTAATAAGTTGACTTATGTACCTGTTTATTAATGCTCCCCTTTTATTAAAAGTAGAGCTGTACCAATGATATTATTATAGTAATCAAATATGCTATTAAGAAACTGCAATATTGCCAGCAATAAATTACAAATTTTTTTACAGATTTTAACAATAATATCAACCTCATCATCATCAGCTGGAACGCGTCTACTGTTGAACAAAGGCCTCCCCCATTGAACGCCACAACGAACGGCAACTTGCATAGTACTTGCATAGTAGACATAATTAGTATTTAAAATTAACATTCTAAAAAAAAAATGGAACCAGCGGAAGAGGTAGTCCAAGATAAAGGTAAGTAGCATAGAAAAAGTACAGATCGCGACGTTTTTAATAAAGAGGTCAAGTTTTATCAGGTGGTCACTGGTCGTAGAAGGTTAAGTTGTGGTGGAACCGTATCGTTCAAACCCGTCCCCCAGATAGGTTTTAACGAACGCCATACGTACGGATCACGACAGTTGCTTAGAGGAGAAGCTAAGTCTGATGGTGGCAACCAGTCACGGTCGACGACCCCCACCAGAAGCAGCTTGGTGTTGATCACAGATAGTATGTAATCTCTGTCCTAGCATTTTTGAACTTTCACAACACGCTCAAGGATGGGCATTGGCTGGTAAAATTTATCAGCTCCAAAACCCACAAATTCTCAAACATCATCTTCCTGGACTTATTTTTCGCAAACTTTGGGATGAGCTTCTGATCTATCCAGACGCAGCTGAATATCAGTATTCTACAGAACGATTGCCTATGTAACCCTAAAAACCCAAATGGATATGATATTCAAAAGTTAGATCAGTTATCAGAATTTTATGATGGTACTAAGTCTATATGTATCAAATCCAGCTGGGGCCAACGGTTTCATGTCCTTTCTGAGGCACGGAGCAGGTGATAATTAGTTTATTACTTTACTACTTATTGACTTGACAGTTCAAAGGCTTATCACATACGTTGCGCCACCACTCTGTCGCCATAAACCACTTACCACGACCAGTCTGGCCGAAAGTGCTTCAAATAATCCAACCCAAATTATATGGAAAACTTGGCCTAGGAACTGTATTCTTGAAGTGTTTACATTGAACGACCACTCGAGATTAGATAGTGTATTGAATTGTTTGATTGACATGGCTATTGTATGTGACAGATGGTTTCCGTGTAGCGTCATCGGATCAGTAGATTGGGATTATTCCAATAGGGTCTAAAGGGATTATTCCAATAGGGTCTAAAGGTCTAAAGAAAAAAGAAATTACACAACAAAGTGTTTCTTGTATCGATTTGAAACCAAGTTTTAATAATAGCTCAGTTGTTTAAAGCATTGCTACGATACCTACGGCAAGTGTTGCGGCTTTTAACTCTGCTCGAACCCATTTTAATTTCCTCTATATTTGTCTTATTTGTCTAGGTTTAGGACTAAGGATAACTCTTAATAATTTAAACCTCACCACAAATTGAAACTATGTTACAAATATCACTGTTATAATAACACTTATATTATTATCTTTTTTTTTTTATAACAGCATTTGATACTACGAACTTCTGGTTTATTGTATTTAACACACGCTCAACGCACAACAGTCGCTCTATTAATTCATTTCCATTATCAGCCTGTATTAGTCCACTGCTGAACAGGCTTCTCCCTCTCATTGGTGGTCTTGCCAATAATTGCTACGCTGGGCAAGCAGGTTGGCGATCGTAGCAGATGATTGCTGTTACACAAAAAGATGCTGCTGCCCTTTGTAGAATCTTTCCTATCGTCGCTTCTTACGACACCCGCGGAACGAGTAGGGGTGGTTCTATTCTTATGCCAGAAACCAAACGGCACTACTACTAATAGAGCTATCGTAATTCTGCTCATACTATTTATTTGTACTACTTTGTGATGTATATTATGTAATATACTAGATACTAGTAGGTACTATGTAATAAAGTAATCGAAAGTCATCCGATCTCTAACATTGGCACAGAAAGATAAAGGAAACTAAATGCTACGCGTGTTTCAAACTTGAGGCACGTTTTAAAGATCTTTTAAATTAAAAGTTTTCTTTCTTCTAGAATTTCAACTCGAACTAAGTTTTAGCTATAAAAATACTAGAATACTTTCGAAAAAGTGAGTTATGTTGATGATAAGATAACTTTTTCTTTTAAACTAAAGGCAAATGAGGTTTTCAATCATATTATTGGGGTTTATTTATTTTAATATAGGTACACTCGGCAAAGGAACTCCTTTACCGAGTTTACCTATAGCCTACTTATAGCGGCCTAGACAACCTAACTAGGTTGTCTAGGCCGCTTTTCATCAATCCAAGTTTAAACCTCCTTAAGTTTAAGAGGCCTCTGACATTACACAACTTTTCTCTCTCTTATTATTCTATATCTTATTATTATATCTTATTATTATATACGCACATATCTTTGGGATTGAACTCGAGACCTCTGACTTGTCAGTAGACGGTCATACCACTAGGCTATCAGTGCAGTAAACAGACAGGGCTGCTAGTTAAGGATGATGTTTTTTGAAAAGGTCCAAAGCCTCGGAAAATTGATTAAAAAAATCGTACGCAAGATTCTTTAACCTTTAACTTTTAGTTTAGTTGAATATAACTAAATTAAGTTTGCTTGTCTGTCACAGCCAATTTTAAATTATACGGGATCTATAACGCGGACCAAGTTTTCAAGTTACGTTCATTAACTTCTTGTAGTATCAATCGCGCTTTTAAAATGTTATATTATACTTTTTACTTTTATCCTTCGCTTTGTCCCATTATCTATATTATCTTTACTATTTTGAATAAAATAAGGCGCTAATGTCTTTAAGTCTGATTGAAACAGATTGAAAGGCTGTCGTCCATTTAATTTTGTCAAAGATCTAATTTATCTTTGTCCAAGCCTGACTGATCACTTCGTAGAAAATTCTTGTTAATATTAATTAAGAAATATCTTGTCTAAGAAGACGGTAAGTAAAAACGCATTTCATCGTTTAAATGATATCAATCTAATTCTCTCTTTCTTTCTTTATCGTATGGTTGATGTGTTTAGGTGTGTCTGTTTGTCAGTTTACTGGTGTGAGTTTGAAGCCCATAGGCTTCTAACATAGCTTTACACACAGTCGAGAGGGCGGCGATCTGGCGGGAGGGCAGTGAATACACAAATGAACGCCGTTCTCCCATCCAGTGGTCCGTCGAGGAACACCGATTTCACAGAAGGAGGTTTTTTGTCCGTGAGTTTTGGACATAACACCATCACTGGCCCTTGATGGTGAAGTACCCATAAGGTGATCTACACATGATTAAAAAAAAAGCGGCAACTGAGAGTAGCCGCCAAGGTAGCTCGCGCGCATGCAATCTAGCATAATTATTTCAAATGAGGTTGGCAGTCTCGATGTTCATTATGCTTCGGTGCACTAAATATCTGCAGTAATTTTTCCGCTGTAGAAGATAAATTTCAGTGCCATCTGTAGCAAGAAAATGGCTTTCTTATTTATTAGAGTGCAGTAACTTATGGGAGTCTTTATCAAGCTGATTAATGTTTTCTGGGTCTCAATTTAAGGTTTTATTTTAAATAAAGTACTGACACAAATTCTGTCATCATCATATTGTCTCCCAATGCGCGCCACTTTTATTTTAGTTCCAGTTTGAACTGACCTCGCATTGTATTGGCTCTTCGTACAACAAAAGGTCAGCTTGTACTGAAAATGTATAGCTTGATGTGTAGCCGTGTGTACCATGGCTTGACAAAATGAAATTATTACACGAACAAGTTATCTTCCCAACCTACTTAATTAAGTGTGTCAGTATTTCTCATTTGACTTCAAAAGAGCTATGCCTTGGAATGTGACCCAGTTGGTTGACGTGACTCTTTAATTAATAATATTGTCTATACAACGTCTAATTCCCATTCATTCTACTTTAAGATGGGTTAAATGGCGCCTCTTTGAGTTATTAGGGCTTTAATGAAATTGTTTTACATGAAGTTTGATTAATTTTAATAGTGGGTTGCTAAGCAATTATAGCCTAGTGGTATGACCGCGTCGGTAAGAAACAAAAGCACGCACCTCTGACGTTTCGGCTTCATGCGTTTTATATTTTCAACGGTCTGTAAAGCCATGTCAGAGGCCTACGGGCGGTTTAAACTCTGACACCTGGATGTTCATCAACATCATTATCATCATCATCATCATTATCATCATCATCATCAATTCAGCCATAAGACGTCCACTGCTGAAAATTGCCTATGTACATCAACTATACGGAAATAAAATTGAAAAAAAGTGGGTTGATGTCCCCGAGTTAAATGCAGCGGCTCTCTCTCAATTTCTCAATGAAAGCACTTCTTTCTCCTGCCCTGGTCCCATATTACTTGAGGTCGGCGCAAAATGTCTTCTTCTTTCATTCCTCTCTATCAGCCGTCATCTGAGCATTCACTCCTCTTTCATTCATATCAGTGCTTACACACTCCATCCATCTTTTCTTTGGTCTCCCTCTCCTCCATCCATCAACACTTATATTCATTACCTTTTTAGACACATGTGTTTCATCCCTCCTGATCACATGCCCATACCAAGACAAACGATTTCCTTTCAACTTATCTGATACTGGCGCCACTTTTAAACTTCCCCTAATATACTCATTTCTTACTTTATCCCTTCTTGTCACTCCACAATGAACTCTCAATGTTAGCACATTGAAAGATTTTTCAAACAATATGTAAATCCTAGTTAGAGGCTTATGGACGGTTTACGCTGACACTATTCATCTATTCAATCTTATTCATCGACCATACCATAAAGAAAAAAGATCATAGAGTTCATTTTATAGAGTGACAAACTCTTACACCGCTCGTAAAAAAAGTAAACCACTATTTGATGATATAACCGCGACGTTTGGTTCAAAACCAGTGAATTTTACGCCAATATCGTGTAGCTGGTCAACTTCTTATATGACTAAAATTTTTGCTGGGAATTTTTTAAAATGATGGGATTTTTTTTTCTTTTGCTTTTTTTTTACATGCGTTTGTCATTTACTTTTTAAGGTTCCGTGCTCAATGGGTAAAAATGGGACTTTAAAAAACCGGCCATAAGAGCACCACTTGAATATTTATTATATTCCATTTTTAGTCTTTGTCGATAAAACGGCAACAGAAATACATCTTCTGTGAAATTTTCAATTGTTTAGCTATTACGGTTCCAGAGATACAGCCTGGTGACAGACGGACAGACGGACAGCGGAGTCTTAGTAATAGGGTCCCGTATTAACCCTTTGGCCATTTGGCGACCTCTAGTTAGCGTAAATAGAAGTTCGGTTGCATGCTACGGTCACTACCTATTGAATTTTTTTCTAAAATGAAAACATTGCTGACGGATAGTGTGCTTTGTAAATTTAAAAGTCTTTCGTCAAACTATCCGGTACTTGTTCATAAAGATAAATATCAGCTCCATTCCATTTCATGAATTTGTCAAACAACACGATCTACATTGCGCTTATCTTCAACAAACACTTTCAGTACATCTGTGCCGTTAACAGCAAATATATACCTTGTTTCAATTAAAAGAAGTTATATTTTCCAATAAACTGTTTCGACTGCTTTCATATGTAAAATATTTGCACACGCATCTCATTCAAGAGTGTCCTTTGCACTGTTTAATCATTTATCTTTTTCATTTTATCTCCGATCTTTATCTAGATAAGGTTGCAGATAATAATATTTTCTTTGTTTTGAGAATTACGAAGATTGAAACGTAACGCGATAGTCTTCAAATTGGCGAGATACTTCTGTTATTATATTGAATGGAGGAGTCGAGTTTCTTGGCTTTTGAGATAAATTGTGTTCCATTTAGGTTTCATTATTTAATTTTGGTTTGTAATAGTGGTAGTTAACTATAATAAAATATAAATGCGAACACCAAATTTCCAAGTTACCTTTATAGAAAGAAAAAACTGATTCGTCTGCCTAGCCTTTTCCCAACTATGTTGGGGTCGGCTTCCAGTCTTGCCGGATGCAGCTGAATACCAGTGTTTTACATGGAGCGACTGCCTATCAGACCTCCACAACCCAGATACTGGGTTACACGATACCCCTTGGTAAGACTGGTTGTCAGAGTTTCGGGCTTCTGACTACCCGTAACGACTGTCAATGATCTACAAGAAAAGTCACAGGTCTGTGCCTGGGTTTTTTATTCTTTGCCTTTGCAGTTCAACGGTCTTAGCTCTAAGCTATCACTGCCAGGAGTGCCATATAAATTGTTGGCACAGCAGTCGTGTCCTCAGTCATGGCGTTAAAATATAGTTGATCTCCAAACTAAAGGCTAAAACTCCTATAATATAAATAACTCCATTCATTAAATTCTTGTTCTTATTTCAAGATAATTCATTCCTTTTGGCGGCTCTCAACTGATATAAATATCGTCGTTGAACATGTTCATACTATTTTAGATTATGTCATTCAACAATAGGTAAGATGCGTCAGTGTGCTCACTGTTTGGTGAAGCATGCGTTTCTGTAGTTGATTAAGGAATTTTGCAACATTGCAAGTATTGCAACAGTAAAACCCCAGAAATTTCATTATCAGTGAATTCTAATATTACCAGATTTTTGTAAGGGGTTTGAGAAGTGTGCCCGGTACCAGTAACGGACTTGTCATCTATAACATAGGAAACAGTAAGATTATATTGTTTGATTTTTAGCCTTACAGAAACAGAAATTAAATCCAATTCTGTATTATTCTTTTTTTGAAGGCAATTTGTTTCATTTGGAAAACCAACCTAGATATTTTCTCTAGCCTTTACAATCACCAAATAGATTATTTTGTTACTTTTGTTGTTGATAAAATCTACTGAGTTACACGAAAAAGAGATTTATTTATTTTCTCTTTCCCATTGTCGTTGATCTTATTTATCTAAACTAATTCTTTTGCGTATGTCTTTAAATTTTGGCGATCACAAGAAAAGACGTTATCATTAATTTGAAAACGCGGCATTGAACCGACGAAATATTTTATTACCTTCATCCTTTTATTCCTTGTTTCATTCGTTTATTAAGATCGCAGAAAAATGCGCAAATAGCGCAAAAATTTAATTATCTCAGAGTAACTTTGTAACGGCGTTGAGTTCATTCAAATAGCTTTTGAATCACTGAACTGATAGCTTGTAGATGTTATATTATTAGTATTTAGAGCATTAGCTTTTGTCTATGTAATAAGTCTGCCTATTTCTTTATTTTACTGATGGGTAAAGTATTCTTGCTCTTCACGCTAAGAAAATCTGGTAACACTAAATACGATTTGAGCTGTTTCTACGCACGATACATGTGCTCACGCATGGCTTTAGATAAGATCAATTTCTTATCTGTGCAAGACATGATGACGACGGGAAGACGTGTTTTCTTTCTTTCTTTATTATACGTATTTGTTTGCGTGAAAAAAATCAAGCAAAAATTTTGTTGTGTCTCACAATTTATCTTTCTTGTAGCAGACAAGTCGAATTTTTTAGTATGTACAAAAGCACTTCCTCTCCGTAAGCCTTCTATAGGCCACAAACTTCCACATTAAGGCCAAGATAATTTAAAGTTATTTAACGAGCTTCTTGCAGTCTTGCAGTTGAAGTTTAACAGTAGCGCGACAGTGTTAGGGATACTACTAAGCCAAAACTACAGCCATGGTACGGGGTCTGGTCCGTACTGTGAACTAAATACAGACCAGACCCGTACCGTGTATGTGACGTGAGCAACAGCAGCTTTAGTAATAAATCTCTACGATTCTAAAAACATTATAATTTGGAGACAACACAATTCACTTTGACTATCAAACTTTCATCTTAAAAACTTTCTTGTTGGAGACATGATTTATTATCTAGGGGACAAAACATTACGTAATCTGTTCCTCAAACCTACTTTAAGTTGAAGAAGCAGCGATTGTTTTTCATAATTTTCTATAGTATTACTGGCTGTGCACTTTATGAGTTAACAGAATTAAGTTTTTGTAATTTACTTGAAAAGAAACTTGTCTTCAATAATATTTCTCAACATTATCATCTAGCCAATCTTGAAATCACAAATAAATCGGATGTTTCATAGATTTTACCGAATGATGTGGATATTTTTTATGAAGTCGCAGACTTTTTGATAAAGAACTAATACCAAATCCTTCAATGTGTCCCTCGTTTAACCTGTCACCGTGTAAAATAGATATACATCATGTAGAAGAAGATTGGCTATTTGTACCCAACATTATAACTTAAATCTAATCATAACTTAAATCGTAAATACGTGTTTTATTCGTATCTCCTAGTAAAAGAACTACTTCATCAGAGAATCTTTCTGTGATTTATCAGGGATCTATAATTTTTCAATCACAAACTCAATCCCAATCAAAACTTCAAAATATTTTTATGTTATGTCAAAATTGTACACAAATATTATTTGAAATGTCAATGTTCGATTCTATCGTTACTCGATTTCATTTGTATGGCACGTTATCGTACGCCTATGTTCGTGTTATCGTAATCTAAAGTAGAATTGGATTAGGAATTGAATTCGTGTTTCAAGAGATAGGACCCTGATCTTACAGAATTCCTGAAATCCAAATTTAATTTAGCCTTGACAATAAAATTATTATATCACAAATGTCAACAAAAATATTTGCCATATTAACACAGTTAAGTAAATTTCAAGGAAACCGTGCCTGAATGATTAGCGATAATTTTTTTTGTATATTGACTGTATATTGACAGATGGATGAAGTTGCGAGAAAGGTTTTAAGTATGAATGTGGATGGTTATAAGGGTAGAGGTAGACCAAAGAAAAGATGGATAGATTGCATCAAAGGTGACATGGATGGAATATAAAAGAATATGATAGAATATAAAATAGCCGTCATAGCCGTCATAGAGGTGAATAGACAAAGAAAACCTATTGCACCGATCCTAAATAAAATTAAGAAAATGGCAAGAAGATGAAGAAGATGATAAAGTAGTCGACATCTTGGCGGGAATCTTTATCAAAAGGTTACAAACTAGTAGCGATAATTTCTCAGGCAGCAGGGATAATGTGATGGGAGGCTGGTTACCACCAACCAGACAAAGCTTTGCAGCCAAGCAACTTTGTCATGTGAAACCTTTTTACGGGACGGGTCTGGACAAGAACTTTGAACTTGAATCCTCTTGCTATAAATGTAGGTGTTCTCCACCATAGACCAAAACATTGCTTACCATCAGGTAGATTCATGGTCAAACAGAATTACGAGGATAACGATGACGATGCGTATTATTTTGTTATCATAATATATCTCTCTCATAAGTCAATTGGTGAAGGCTGGACGTAAAAGATAGTCAGCAGTGATTTGCAATAACCACAGTTGATTGTTTATTTTATATGAATGTATAAAATTGCACAAAGCGCTTGGTGAGCGGTAATAAGAAGTATGATAAGTTATTGTAGGTTTTTGGAGTTTCTCTAGGAAGCATTCTCGGGCCATTATTATTATTGTTTATCAGTGATACCACAAGCAAAACACATCAATAGTTTGCTGGATCGCTGATGACCAGTTGTGTTGGCCGGCACAATCGTGTTGTCAAACTTAAATATTATTCTATGTCCTTCGCTGTTTATCGTAAAGGGTGATCGGTGTTAACCACTAAAAAGGACCCGGTGTGCCCAAGATAGTTTTTTTTCAGTGGATATTCCAAAACACAATTTAGCTTGACAATTACAAACAGGGCAAAATAAAACAGCCGATTGTTCAAGCCGTTCTCAAGTGATGATCTGTCATATACACGGCAATTAATTTTTAATTAGATATGTGGTTTTATATTCATTGAGTTTTATGTTCTGAGCAGAGATTCTTAAGTACGACCGTCAACTGGCACAGGTACAATAGGTTGGAAACCATAGCCTCGACTAACTTTTCGTAAGTTATGTGCGTATTATAAAATAATTATCACCTGCTCCGTGCTTCGGAAAGCTCGTAAAGCCGTTAATCCTGCGCCTGATCTTTCTCCGGTCGTGATGGATTGCCGGATCATCGAACTAAGAGAGCGAATTAGTAGAAAGTGCACTTGTTTACGCACAAACTTGTGCACAATAATATCTTCTGCATATTTGACCAGTCTGAGCTGAGACTGAAATTCTGTTAGGTGGATTTTTGATTTTTTTGGAGAAAAAAGGCAAGTGTTTGACCACGACCCCACCAAGTGGTAAACGGTGTTGTAGTTTAAGATAGAGCACCTGCCTGCAAATAATGAGGACAGAAGTTGGACGATATGGTCCCGACGTATCCCCCAGATAGGTTACACCGAACATCAAGTCGGAACACGACTAAGTTTCTTGGCGGCATCGTTTTGCGGAAAGGCTTTGTTCGATGGATGGTAATTAGTCACGGCTAAAGCCTCCCACTAGAAGCAGCTTAGGTGTTAATTGCTGTTAGTTTGTAACCTTAGTCTCACCATTAGTCGACCTTTACGACACGCAGAGAGAGAAAAAATGATGCTCTTCTTCGCCAACATCATACAGGTAATTTTCGTCTCTCAGTATATTAATAGGAGCAGTATACTCTCCCTTTTCGTATGAAATACTAATGTCAGGCATTGATTTACGAATGACAATCAGTAACGTAACTTAGTCAGAAGTGCTGACGCAATATACTATGAGGAAACGTTTCAATGGGATTAAGCGTTTTCCTCATACGAACCGCGTTTATCAATTCGGTCCATTACTAAAAGTGTTTGTAAATAATATTGATATTTTGTGCCTTCTACTTTATATTTTTGTATCCCTTGTTGTATTCCGTACACAGCAAAACATACGGAGTAGATCAGAACGATTGATAAATCTGATGACAGATTATGTGTTGCCATATGAAATTCTTCGGATATTTAAAAAATATATAATAAATCAGTCAAATTTGTCTTCTGCTGATGATTCGGATTTTTGACGAAATGCTTTTTTGAAAGCAAAAAGGATTCCAGTATCAATAAAACTCATTTACAAAAGACTGGTCTTTCCAACCTGGTTTAGGACTACTTCCTTTGAAAATAAACCCAACCCAGATATCAAACCCTACTCATCTGTTGTAACAACACAAAACTGCACTCTAATACTTAATATAACTTACAATGAGCAACCAACTCAATGAACTTGAGTATTTTCCTCATATAACACGTCAAATCTCCGGGAGATTCGTCTAATAAATGAACGAGGGATTATCTTATTTGTTCCTTTTCTGTGATTACTTTGTTACACGATATTAGGTTGTGACAATCGAGATTTATGTTTCTTTTTAAGATTATAAGTGCTGAATTATTGAAGATGTATACAATCATATTATTTTTAGTTTCTAACGACTTTCTTAATTATTAACAACGGAAACCTTGCGGTGTTGAGTCGGATTGTCTGAATAATTATGTATTTTATTTTGAGTGATAATTAGCTCAAATAATTTGATAACCTTCAAGATCTCTATATTGTGTAGTTATTAATTTGATCCAAAAGATAAAACTGGCCACCCCTAGGCTTTGTGTTCCGTCCATCTACAAAATTGTGAAATAAAATATTTGACTGACACAATTACGTTGAAAAGTTACCTAATAAATTTCACAGTAAGACTTCAACGGTGGAGCAAAATATTTTGAGATTTTGAGCATAATCAACATTACATACTAGCCCATTATCGTTCGAAGCCATCAGAAACTACAGAACTAATAACGTCAGAAATAATAGTGTTTGATAACCAATTATAATGTCAATTAGTTACGTTACGTATATACAACAACTAAGCTTGGTCGGCGCTGCGGTTTACCCAGGCCAACGTCCTTTGTAAACTGAGATGTGACACAAATCTGTGTTCAGAAAACCGATCTTGAAACTGAAGTGGCGATACAGCGAAAATCTAATTTACCTAAACATTGAAGAGAATGTTTAGGTAAATTAAGTTGATTATTAACCAGAACATAATATAGAAGGTAAATTGAATGGAATCCCGGTGAATAGTTTGCTGAAAGATGGTTTGGATCTCAATCTCATTGATTGGAATTAGAGTTGCGATCAGTATTACAAAACTTTTATCAAACTTTTATATTTTGAAATATATTTTGGCGATGTTGACACCAGCAATTGTATAGTAAATAATTATAAATATTGAAGTCAAAGGACCTCTTTCATCGCGCATTAACTCGACAAAGTAATCGTAATCGTCTATGTAAATCACCTTATAAAGAAGTATAAAATCCTGTTAAGTTTCAGTTAACTATTAACTGGATTAACTGAGAGGTTTTTATCAAATAAAAAAATCATTCAATTAAAAAACTGTTTATATTGACGACATTATGCTGCGATTACTGTAATTAATTAAATCCTTTGAACCTACTTAAGAAGTTGTTCAGCAGAGTGTTTCTGTTTAGAAATGAATGCCCGTATGGATCTTAATCCAAAAATTGGTCAAAATGTATCAGATCGTTTTAATAATAACAAAAATCTTAATATTCATCGTTATTTCGAGGTTTTTTCGAAATAAGGTTCTCCATAACAATAAATAATTTTATATGGTTTATTTATTCAAAGTATTAAAGTATGCGTACGTGACATTTGAGTGTAATAGCACGACATAGGGAATCCCATTATCCCATAGTGTTTTCCATATCCCATTATTATGTGCGATGTTTGTTGGTGATTTGTTTAGACTAGACTTTTTATGAATCCAAATAAATATTTGAAGTAACCGAGACTAAATGATTTTATGTTTTAAAGATTATTTCGGGTCCGTCAATGCAACTTGACGGAAACGTCGAGGTTAGTTCAATAATGACTATTTTGAATTATCTGTGCGCGAATAGACCCGTAATAATATTTAAAACATGATTCCAATTCGCGAAAGTTTAAGAACTAAATTAGGTATTTTATTTCATTGATTCTGTTTTGTTTTAAATTATCAAGTATTATTTATATTACGGGAGTACATAGTAACTAATGGGTCTTTCCTATCGCAGGCTTCTAGAATAAAAATCAGAATCATGACTAATTCAATTACAAGTGTGTAAAATGGTCAACATGAATAAAAATATTTGGATTGAAACTTATTGAAATAAGCAGTGCCTTTGTACTAACGCTAATGTTGTCAAACTAAACATATTAACATAAATATAGACGACTCACACTTGAACTCCTCGGGGTTAGCAGAGGCGTATGTAGTACACCCATATTTCGCTGGCTATGTTATAAGTCCCATGTAATAGAGGGCGAGTCTATTGCTATTAACCGGGCACAATTCCAGACTCCGCATTGCTACATAGAATTTTCTAATGGAAAAACCCGATAACACTTTGCCCGATCCGGGGATTGAACCAGGACCTCGTGCTCAGCAGTCCGCTTGCTACCGCTAGCCCGTCGAGTTGTCAAACTATTATTTAAAATAGTCTTAATTAAAAATAACCAATGAATTACAATGGCACTTTTCCTTAATAAATATGTAAACGAGGCTAGGTCAATTAAATACGATATTTAGGCCGATATTTAGGTTACTGACATAGTGGCTGATATCATTGGATTTTCCTCTTAAATCCTAAAAAAATTGATTTTATCTGACCAATACTAACAAAGTAACAAAGCATCTGGGGCTGGGAGAGCTATTCATGTCTACTGAACCTGTAAGCGATTATTACACTATTCACTTTTTAGAAAATCTGTTTATTTAAATTTATTTAGGAAATAGGAAGATTTAATTGAAGTTAAATTCCGATTTAGTGCAATTAAATGGTCCCACTGCTTCCTAAGTTGTAGGTATACGATTTAGGTGAGTGTAATCGCATCGCTACGATTCCTATTATTAATTTGCTACCCAATATAATTCTACTACGATTGCAAGTTGTCTGCCCTATTTAGGATTCTATTTAGTCTAGTGTGATCACTGGTGATTTCCTAATTGATCCTAAATAGATCTCCAAAAAAGTGAATTCTGTAATAACTGCTTTAAGGAACTGAAACCGTGATATTGATTAAATAAACGGTCTTCAAATAGTTAACGTATTTCAAAACTTAGCGTACCAGTTGCTAGTCTCAGTACCTATGAGTCAACTAAAGGAAATTGATCATTGTGGTCACTACGTGTTTACGCTCACCGATCGACCTAACACGTTTACTTGAGGTGGCCTGGACATTGTACGGACATCTATAGTCGTCAGTATAATGCTAGTAATAGTTTTATTAGATAATAGAACTTATCAGTACTGAGTCTAGGTGCATTATGGTTAACAAATGTGCCGTCAATCGTGCGACACTGATCTTATGTGACATTCTTGAGAAAAGAGTTGATTGGTGACTGAATTTTGTCTAGCTAAACACAAATGCGATCTGCCAAATAAAATCAATTCCTTTTTTTATTTAGTTTTGAAGAATACACGCAGTAGTATGCAGGCCGATGAATTTTCAAAGACTGGTATCGTTGTTTTTGGAGTTAATTTCAATAAGAATAATCCAAGATTTTGTAAAACTATGGTTTAGGTAGCAGATCTGGGAAAAAACGTAATAAGTAAAGGGCAAATATACCATAAAGTAATTCTTTAGTAATCATAAAAATTTACGACGTGTATCCTTATGAATCTAAAGAAATGGAACTAAAAACAAAATTCACTATCCTGTCATCCTACCTTGTGACAAGGGTCAAGAACCAAGCAAGAGAAGTCGCGATCCTCCCAAATGTTGGCCCAACAATTTGTCATAATTCATTCAAGGAGTTTGGCCTTCTAACCCAGTAATTTTGTAAGGAATAAGTCTATAAATTGAATTTTTATTATTATAATGTACCTTCATATCTTTGAAATCTGAGAAAACATTTATTATTCTTTAAAACGTACATGGTTTGATAGGCTGATCAGTTTGATATTTTCCGAATCCAGGTTAATACTTAGTTATTATATTATAGTTTACATAACTACAGGAAAAAGGTATCTATAATCGTTTATGTACCATGTAGATAATCAGCTTATGGATAATTATTATATGTTTTTATGAATATAGCCATTTCTGTCTCATTGTAGGGCATGGCATCTTTACTATCATGATTAAGTTTATTTGCAAAAGAAGCCATTTCGATATTCATTTTTGACGGTGATACTATTTCCACTTGCTTAGAGGACTCCAAAATCAACGGTAAGCGGCGACAGTGTTCGATCTTGTACTATAAGTACTTATGACATTAATAACATTATCTATATACATGTGTAAAACCAAACTAAAATTAATGAAATATGCGATCTGTGTTGTAGATACATTTATATCTTATCAGATGGCAAAATCTTTTATAGGTACCTACTTATTAAATTTTAATCACCACTAATAATACTAAACTATTATTACATTAAGAAATTATTTTTATGCATAAATTTAATAAGTGCTTATGAATGACTAGACATAAATCAGTCACGTCATTAATAGGAAAAATAGAGTGTAGGTATTGAAACATCAGTATTGTTTTAGCCCCAATCCGGAACAAAGAGAATTTTAGCAGGATCCGTCCCTATATTGAGACGAAATGATTAATGCCCGTTTTTACTGAAAAAATTGCACCAATGTATTCAAATGTGACGTCTATCAGGACAATGGAGTCAAAATTCTAAAAACAATGTTACAAAGGATGTTTTATAATGTCTTTTTCAACAATATTCAGAACATCTTTGAATTATTAAAGCCATTCATTCCTGCGCTTATTGATAAAGTCAAGCATGATACATTCAAGGCGAATCATCATTGTTTTGCCGGTACGTTCAAGTTCAACACTTAGGTATACAAAGGTATGTAGCCAAAGCGTGTCATCCCTTTGTCGTTCAGTATCAGTGTCTTTAGGGCTTAATATAAATTTCACTCCTTCATATTTGTTTGAGGGATTTCCTGCGATCCCAGACTTTGCATCTTTTTGATTGAAAAGGACTATTATTTTGAATTAAAGTCTTTAAAAGAAACAAAAATTTAAACAGAATTGTTCTTTATTACATTGTGTTTAGATTTAGAATCATCCAAGCTTTGTGGGAGGTATTTAGAGGTAAATAAACAACAAATCAATATTGGTAGACGGTTCAATATTTGCACATTATCTTTTTAATCTTGATTTGGAATCAAGCTAATCAGATGTCATGCGTGTATCGGGTAGTGTAAGGAATCTAATACCTAAAAGCAACAGTCAATAAGCACTAATACAATAAAATCTATGATCCTACTTACTTTACTGAAAAGACTGTTTAGCCCTCAAACATTCGTAACAACCGACTCCAAACTTAAGCCCTCGTTTGTGACGTCACTGGGCAGGGAACAATACACTACCCACCAAATAGGTTTACACTAGCAGTTTAATTTAGCAATCTTTATTTTCAACACGCGGTTTGGACGAGAGCGGTGTTTATACAGGCGACGTGCGCTCGGCGTCGCAACCCGCGGCAGACTGAAGGCTCGAGGTAAGCTGGGCCAATAGAGCCGTCCCTCCCCGCTACCCGCGACCCCCGCCCGCCCAGGCACACGCGCGGCTACGACGGCGCATAGACTAGATAACGTAGATGAGATAAGTGCTGAAAGGCCTTGGTGGTCAGCCTAAAACCTCAATACATTATTTATGTTTATTTGTTTCTAGGAATCGTTGTACGATTTTCTCGTAATATAATAAATTATTTTTTTCTAAGAAACAAAGATGAAGAGATGTTTAGTTTGTCAAAGTTAATTTCATTTTCATAAAAAATTCATTACAATAAATTTACTTTACGATAAAATTTTGCAGGGAGGTCCAGCAATCCAGAGGCAAAATAAGGTTATTATTTTTGTTAAAATAGCTAACAGCTAATTTTAAATGACTTATCATAAAACATAGAATATAATTATGTTTAAGAGCATACCCATTGTCCTTATAATATATACTAGCTTTTGCCTTCGGTTTTGATCGCGTTCTAACATTTAAATTCCAATTATGATTCAAAAGACATGTGGCGCCATCTGTTATTATAAAAACGTTGTTGTTATTTTCCTCGGGGACAATACCTTTTTTCGGGATGAAAGGTACCCTCTGTCCGTTTCTGTACACCTGACAACGTATACTTATGCAAAATTTCAGGATGATCGGATCGGTTCAGTGATTTAGGCGTGAAAAAGTAACTTATTTTCGCATTAATAATAAGATAAACTTCTAGCATTTATTTTTAGTCAAATGTCATTAATGAAATATTCAATCAATTCATTGTAAGCTTATAATAATCATTTATTCTACACTAGCGTGCTACAAGGTAGCGTGCTTACCTTTTCATTTTTTATTAACACACTTATTTTATAAGGTTCTGGTAAGTTGTAGCTAACTAATAAATTATGTAAATAAAAATATTTCTTCTATCAATTAGAAACTAGAGTTGGTAGCAACTGCTCATGAATCATTGTATTACACCTAAATTATCACTAAACTTATGGTGTCTTTGTGATTACATACAAAATTGAGCTCTCGATATTTCGATACTATTGCAAGCGCCAATCGGGTTGACCCGCGATCCCGCCAGATCCGCAATCAAGTTGACGTGAAAGTTTAAAACAATATTGTCCTCTGGATTTTTGTTTTTTTCATTTCAACATCTTTGTGTTTTAGCTTAAGCAAGTATTGTATAACCATTGTCAGTTTTCTGCCTACAATCTTAGTACATCTGCGTCACTTATTCTGTGTCGTTTTCTAACCCCCGCCGTTTTTGATCAGACTCAAATGAATGTTTCATTCATGAAACAATTAGCCTTATGTGGTGTTTTTCAAGAAACCGTTTAAATTACATTATAGTTTAAGTAAGCAATTAGTTTGGTTTGCAATTAGAATACCTGGGTGTTTGATTGAAAAATTGTAGACAACTATGTATATAACAAATGCTTAAGTAATTACTGTCCCATAACTCACAAATAAAGTTTGTCAGTTTTTCTGGTTGCACTTCGGAAAGTACGGAGGAACTTCATAATCTCATCCCTGCAAATCAATTATTTAGGATATTGCATCATGCGGTTAGGTCCTTATACTTCTTCCATCCTTGTTCACACTAAACTGTACGCATGTTCATACGTTTTCTTTCGGGCTATATTTCCAGAAAACTAAATTTTTGGTATCTTGAAACTGAGACCACACCATAGAACTCCATAGAAACAAACTCGTATTATTACCTACCAGGAAACAAAGCGATTTTTAATATCATACCTCACTGACACACTGAGAGAGTCCCACTCCGTATTGTATTACTACCTCACTTACTACTTCGATTCAGGGGGCAATAAATTAGCGGGAGACGGTGAGTATCGCTTCTTAGTACCTAATAGTTACTATTTTTGGGCGAGTGAATCATCTTAAAGGCAGGTGTGCTTCATCATAAACCATAATACTGGTAACCATCGAATTGATGGGTTCGTGGTCAAATACAAAATGCCTTTTACTATTTTTGTTAAAAAACGACGTTATTAACAAAACCAAAAGTACTTATATGCAAAAGTTTTAGTCTATGCTGCTGACCGTTCAAGTTCCCTTATCTGAAGCTAATCTTGGATGTCAATTAGTCATGCTTGCTAAAAATGCATTGTCATGGGAACTGAAACAACATAATATAAAAATTCAACTCCGTAGGATAAGAGGAAGTGGTTCTAATAAAATTAAACTTGCAAGATTTAACCCAAACATAAAAAACAAGATAAATAAAAGCTTGTAAAAAGGTAAAACACAAGGAATTTTTTGCGTCAGATGAAACATACAAAAACACCGGAAAAAAAATATTCTTATTTTACTTATAGAACATGTTTTATAATATTTTTATGCTTTACGCACGTAAGTACGTGCTTGAGTTACGAAGAGAGTCTCCTGTTTGGAGATGTAGTGGATGCCGAGAATGCTTCGCCATGGTTTTTTCCAAGCTAAAATATCTGTTTTTCTAAGAAAAACTACAAAATTCTTTATAAATAGATCTGGCTCCTTCGACAGGAAGACTTAGAAACATAAAGGAGAATAGTTTAGTGGTTGCAAGCTCTACAATGCACAATGCCTAAATCATCAGTTTAATTAAGAAATTATCAGTAGCAGTTCATGTGTAAAAATTAATTAGAATTCATAATTTATTTTCTTTATATCGTAAAACAAAGACGAAATTAATTTCATAGCACGAGTGTTTGGGGATGAAGCATTCACTTTTACCTCAACGTATCTAGTTTAAGTATCCTCTCTTGGGAGGCGTGAGTGATACATAGTTGATACCTCTGAAACTTTTCCGATGTTATTATACCCACAACTACCTTTGGGAGGTGAGGGCGCGTTAGCACATCAATCATCACCACTTTGAGAAAAGTTTTTAGTAGCAAATGGGACTATGATGCTATTTTATGGTGAAAGTGCAAGCAGTGTAGTGAAAGCCTAGTGGTATAATTATGGGACTGCTATTATTAAGGTTGTAGATTCAAACAAGGCACGGATCTTGGACTTTTTAATCTCAATTATGTATTTGAGATTAACCATTATCACTTGCTTCAAAACGGTAAAGGAAAACATTGTATAGAAACTAAGATACTTAAGGGCCATTTTTAAAAGTGTGTAAAAGCCATATCAAACACTTACGAATGGCTTAAATTCGGACACTAGGTTGTCTATCAACCAAACGATGAGAAGAAGTTCGACGACGTTGTTCTATTAGCTGCAAAAAAGGGCTTACGTTCTCTATTTTCTTAAGGAATTGGCAAAAGCGGTGATTAAGGTACCCAATTGTAGACTTTTGGCTATTTGCAAGTTTTGATGTGCAAAGAAGCTAGCTTATAGTCAGAGGGTCTTGATGGATAACACCGGAATTAAAGTTAAACAAAAAAGACCTGGAGTTACCGCGATACCTAGAGCTGATAGGGCCTTAAGCTGGCCATTTTTGTTGTAAAATTAAGTTGAAACCATCTGTTTCAACTTAGTTTTAGCTATAAAGTGAACACATAGAAACGTGGTAAGAGTCGAAAAGTCAGGTGGCCCTGACTTAAAAAGCTAGGGTGGACTTGAAAGCTGATATCTTGAGGCACAAGTGGCCTGCAATAAATCATTAACCGCGAATTTGAAGTAGTAAAGCCATGCAGGCTGGTTTTGGAACGAATAAACCGAGGTATTAGTACCACTCCCCCTCTTTCCACCATGTTTCTCAGTCTAGTAAAGCGTCTGTAATTTCCCTGGTGTTATAGTTGCATAGATGGTGATTGATGATCATTTACCAAACAGGTGACAAGACGGTTCATTTGCGCATTCCTTTTAAAAAAAAATATTAAAAAAAATGGCTAATGTATGTTGAATTTTTTTAACGCGTCTCCTTTATGACGATATAGAAAGAGAACTTGTTATTGGATTGGTGGAGGTAGCTTAAAACGGACCTTCACTCATATAATAACTGATTTATTATCATTTAGTGTGGGTACAAGCCTTAAATTTTATTCGCCATATTTTTTACACTGTACTTTATGTCCGGGATGATTGATTACATATTTCGTAAACGATTTTTGTAGTAAACAATCCTAAAATATACCGAGTCAAAAATATGAAAGGCATACTGGCTAGGAATGCTGGTTTTGAGGCAGTAAAACTCAGCGCTAATGGTCCAGTAAAGGAAAAAGTTTTTCGTTATAATTGTAATATTTTATTAAGTACGCAGTTAAGTAGTGATAGCCTAGTGGTATTACAGTTGGGCTGCCTAGTTAAAAGTCTTAGGTTAGAAACCCAGGCACGCACCAGTGACTTTTCGGATTTTTATGCGTATTAGAAATTATTTACGCTAAAATGAGATACCGCTGAAACTGAGATAATTTCAACAATGTGTAAATGGTTAAGTGATTAGAATAGGAATACTAACGTAGGGGTAAGTAAGATTGTTACTAACATAATTGAGTCATGTTGCTTGAGAATAAACATACATATTACTATTAAAGCCATGACATAGGCCTACAGTTTAAACTCTGACTCCAGGTTGTTCATCAACCATACAATAAAGAAAGAAGATTGAAATTTATGTTAAAATACTAAAGTACTCTTGTAAAAACATAATCCTTCCTTGACAGTCTGGTAAAAAGAGTTAACATCTTAGAGTATATAAGAAAATATAGAGCAACCCTATAGAAGTATGAACCGTGACAACGGGTATGAACAACGCGGCCGCGACACGATCTCCGTTTGCGATCATACCTCGATCGACTGCGGTTCAACTAGGCTCCACGAGCGAAAAAGTTACATTTTAGCTTATATCATGGTTAACTGCTGAGTTAAATTTTGAAAAACGTCTAGAAAACATAATTTGAAAAAATGACATTGTAACATTTGTATGGTGAGACCTGCTTTCGCTCCGCACAAGGTAATGTGGTTGACGTTATCACTCTATATTTTCTTGAATACTCTATGGTTAACATCAACGATGTACACAAACTTATAAGGGATACTAACAATGACAGCGATGACCGCACGATTTGCACTTGTATAAAAGTAACTACAACATACTTAATAAGATGCAGGGCCAATAGTATTAATGTATGTCCAGCGAGGATTTTACGATCGGTTTTATTTTCTTTTGTCTTAGGATTATATAGGGTGGCCCATTTATAGTGGTCCAAAAATTTTTTTTACATCTAGGACATCCCAATGATTAATCTAAACGCAACATATGTTCCGCGAAAATCAGTAGTTTAGAAGTTATGATTTTTTAAATTTAATTTCTTAAAATTTCTACTTTAGTCATGTAAACCTCTTTAGATTGAAAGTGATTGCACTAAACCGAATCAAATTTGGTGTGTAAGTACTATAGACATGTAGCAAGCAAGCAATAAGCTATTTTTAAGGTTAACCTTAAATCGTAACATGGTTTTAGACCTTTTGGTGAATTATTTGTAATTTTCGATTGATTAAGCACATTTTTCAAAAAATTATAAAGACAAAAAAATGTACTACACGAATTTTGCTTATGGTTGTAAAAACTACCTTGAAGTGTGAGGATAACATAAATAAAAAAATACTGCGGTGTAACTACAGTAAGCTCTTCAGAAATCAACATTGTATGCACTAGGTCATTAAAAACTTAAAATTTAAATTTTTGCCTAAAACATCATTTGAATAAATCCAACTTTATTATGAAAATAAAAACACTGGAATTAGTTAAATAAAGGATATTTATTTAAAATAATAACCCACAATGACAAAATAAACGCTATTACAATAAGTTTTCGAAATGTCTGCCTCTATTTTCAATGCATAAACATTAAACAGCAACGTCGCAAAAAAATCCTTTTATGCCTGTTGAAAAGGTGTCTATTTGCTTTAATTTTTGTAATTCAGCCATTATCATCATCTGCCTAGCCGTTTCCCAACTATGTTGGGGTCCGCTTCCAGTCCATCCGGTAAGGATGCTGAATACCAGTGTTTTACATGGAGCGACTGCCTACCAGACCTCCACAACCCAGATACTGGGTTACACGACACCCCTTGGTAAGACAGGTTGTCAAACTTTCGGGCTTCTGACTACCCGTAACGATTGTCAAAGATCTACAATTGACAGCTGGGGCCAACAGCTTAACGTGCTATCCGAGGTACGGAGAGTGATAATTAATTTATAAAACGCACAGACCTTATGAAAAGTCAGAGGTGCGCGCGCCTTGGGTTCAAACCCGAGACCTCTGATTTGCCTGTCAACGGTCACCACCACTAGGCTATCACGACGAAAGCAAATAAACAGCTTTTCAACAGGCATAAAAGGATTTTTTTGCGACGTTGCTGTTTAATGTTTATGCATTGAAAATAGAGGCAGACATTTCGAAAACTTATTGTAATAGCGTTTATTTTGTCATTGTGGGTTGTTATTTTAAATAAATATCCTTTATTTAACTAATTCCAGTGTTTTTATTTTCATAATAAAGTTGGATTTATTCAAATGATGTTTTAGGCAAAAATTTAAATTTTAAGTTTTTAATGACCTAGTGCATACAATGTTGATTTCTGAAGATCTTACTGTAGTTACACCGCAGTATTTTTTTATTTATGTTATCCTCACACTTCAAGGTAGTTTTTACAACCATAAGCAAAATTCGTGTAGTACATTTTTTTATCTTAAGAATTTTTTGAAAAATGTGCTTAATCAATCGAAAATTACAAATAATTCACCAAAAGGTCTAAAACCATGTTACGATTTAAGGTTAACCTTAAAAATAGCTCATTGCTTGCTTGCTACATGTCTATAGTACTTACACACCAAATTTGATTCGTTTTAGTGCAATCACTTTCAATCTAAAGAGGTTTACATGACTAAAGTAGAAATTTTAAGAAATTAAATTTAAAAAATCATAACTTCTAAACTACTGATTTTCGCGGAACATATGTTGTGTTTAGATTAATCATTGGGATGTCCTAGATGTAAAAAAAATTTTTGGACCACCATAAACGGGCCACCCTGTATAATTTACAGCACTGCTATACTTACTGTTACGAACGATTTTAAATATATTCAGGGACAATATCATTTTGTGTTGCTAGATTCTATTATTTTTATACTCTGGGCCGGTCAATTGGTTTTTTCGTTAGGATTATTTACATAGCCTGGATACCGTACAACCAATAAGCACTGATAGCCTAGTGGTATGACCGTCGACTGACAAGTCAAAGGTCTCGAGTTCCATCCCAAGGCGCGCATCTCTGACTTTTCGTAAGTTATGTGCGTATTATAAATTAATTATTAGTTGCTTAAACGGTGAGGGAAAACATCGTGATACAACCAGCACACCTGAGAGATTTTTCAATGGTGTGTAAAGCCATGCCAGAGGCAAACACCAACAACTTTCCTCCAGAAACTATCGAAATAATTGAATTGAATTGAAAATTGACTTTTCATACAAAGTTACTGTTTAAGTGAGTCACGGTGAATTTTAATTTACGTTTTCAAATTTGACCTATGTTCCTTGGGGAAAGTTATTCAGTTTCATCGACCTAATAACCTCCTAAAATTTGGATGGACATTAAAAATTCAGGTTATATAATTAAAGACTTTTCTACACTACAGACGTATGCCTAAAAGCATAAATAATATATTTATAATAGTATATATTTTAATAAACACATCACATCGCAATAAAAAATTCCATCCCGGTGTTGTGCATGCTTCTGGCGACACTCCAAAAGTTTGTGTTACTGAATACGATTATCTTGGTGCAACTGTTTTACTAAGCGGTTTTCGATGACGAAGAAACAGAATAGTGAGATATTATAAAACCAAGTTTAAAGAGTTGGTTTAATACAGATGCACTTTCTTTCACTCCCTTTCTTAGTCCGATAGTAGTATATAGTATAGTCATAAGCCCTAATAAACAAAAATAATAGAAGAAAAAAAACATAGCCTTTGAGTGAGGCCCCCTTAAATTATTTTTATGAAATTTTATTTAATTCTAGTACTTTGTCGTTTTACATGATGTATAGTTATAAGTAGTAGCGAAAAAATGGTCGTGACAGAAAGACAAACAAACGGACATGTCAAAACTATAAGGGTCCATGGGTTACTATAGAACCTTAATGGGTATTTTTGACAAAAAAGGAGTAACTTGAAGTTGGTTAAAAATTAGCATGTCTAAATGTGGCATCATTGACGTGGCATTGTTCTTAGCTGCTTCTTTGCAAGTTTAAACTTCCTAATATACTTAAGCATGTTTGAAGCCACTTGCATCAGTTTTGAACTCGTGACTTTTCACAGTTCACTAAGCTATCTATCTCAGCTTGACGCTTATTTATTTATTTTTATGTCAGCTCCCTTGGGTTTTCACAGTTTCCTTCATTTATAGCTATTTTACGACTCTGCTTCGACATTTTCGATCTTGTTTAGGTACCTACTGAAAGAGTAGAATTCAATTTTGAATTGAATAGTTGAAACCTAAAGAGTCGAAGTTTTAATTTTATTGTTTGAAGGTATAACGAAAAAATGAGGAGCGAGGATTCGAACGAGCACAACTTGTAGACAGACCACTCGTCTCTTTTATCGTTGTATGTAGTTTTTTAATAAGAAACTAGCAAAAACAACTGACTTGGGACTTACCCTGGCATGTCGTGCCATCGCTTTACCAACTAAGCTATCGAGTCTTGCTCGCTTCAGTTGAAATTACATAAACATGTAAAAAACATACATAAAATATATTAAAAAATTGGTGATATTGACGTTTTTCTTGCGTCCCCTATTTTTCCTAACCTGTCCCGCTATTTTTTTTCATTTAAGTTCCGATATTATATGGAAAAACAGAACAAAAGAAAAACGGAGTAAAATGAGGTAGGTATTTGAACACTACTGATATTATTAGGATACCTATACCAATTACCTCGACTAAGGCTTTGACTTAGCAAGCTGAAGCTACAGATACACTAAAAAACTACAGCATTTTAACACTCCCAACCCTGGAATCGACCTCGCGACTACCAAGGCAACGAAGTAAAATTTGAAATGATAATTTAAACTTTACTTTAATTAGAAAAGCTTCTGTTCTCGCAGAACATTTAAAATTAATGTAAATTACCTTCGTTTAAAGTTTTATGAACATTTAAAACTTAATTATGTTTCTGGCAATACCAGGATCTACTTTCAGAAAGGTGTGGGAGACAGGTTTTATAGAAACGACTGTTTTGTTGTTCTAGGTAAACGTTGGATGTGCGACTGCTGAACGCCGAGGTCTCGGGCCGGACTTTTGAGAACCCAAACCAAATTGTGAAAACAAATCCCACTCAAACACACAAAAAATGTCATCAAAATCGGTCCAGCCGTAAAGCAAGTTTATCTTTATTTCTGTCAACAAACTTCAGACTATACGAGTACCTACAGAATATACAAGTTTAGGCACTTCATTAGCCTCGAAAAGGCACTTCGGCACGAACTCTTCGTTCAAACAGTCATTTAAAGTTAAACAAAAGTTTGCACCTATCGATAAACCGCAGTTCGCGCAAACGGCTTGCTAACTTTTACACAGAAAACTTTGTAGCACTGGCGATTACTGCCTACATCGTAGTATTATTATTTGTAAAACATGTATGGAACTGCTGATTTGTTTTTTGCGATTTCAGGGTTGCTCCCATAGTAAAAGTTGTTCATAATGATGAGTTTAATGACCCCTTTTAAGGATGCTGGTGTTTTACAAAAAACCCTGTACCTATATGTATAAAACGTCGAGGGAAAACGTCGAGGGAAAACATCGTGAGGAAACCAGCACACCTGACAAGTTTTTAAAATGTGTGTAAAGCCTTGTTAAGGGCCTTAAATTGTAATACCAGGTTGTTCATCAACCATAGCAAAACGCCGCTCAACCTTGATTATTTGACCGGTCTTTACGTGGCTTAAAGCCAGTTATAGACTAATTCCTATTGACACAAAATCTGACGCAACTACCGCCCTTGTAAGAGGGTGTTTCTGGCTAAACTGTTATATTTAGAACACAAACACCAGTGTACGCGGGACTCGACCTTGGATAAGCGAAACTGAATGTCCTCATTTTAATCGGTTTTATTTTCTAGTATTTTTAACCCCGGACGCAAAAAGGAGTGTTTAAGTTTGATGTGTGTGTGTCTGTGGCATCGTACCTCCTAAACGGACGAACCGATTTTGATTTAGTATTCTTTATTTGAAAGGTAATTTGATTGACTGTTCTTAGCTTTAAAAAAAATTAGATTTTACTGTTTAAGGTTTATTAAATTTTCAATTTTTAGTCGGTATCTATAGCAGTGATGACCTAATGGTATAACTGTGGGACTGTCAAGTCAATGGTAGCAGGTTCAAACCCAGTCATACGCAGAAAGAAAAATGTTGTTTAAAAACGAAGAAACCAGCATCATCATCATCATCCTAAGTAAGTATGGTATTATTTATATATTATTATTATTATATATATATTATTAAAAAACCTATTATTTAAAAAAAAATGTTGAATGATTAATTATTTATTCTGGTTTTTCGTTCCATTTAATTAAAAAATGATGGACTCTTAGGCCTATTGGCGGTTTAAATTCGAATATCAGGTTGTTCATCAACCATTCGAAAAAAAGTAGAAGTGGGTTACAATAAGACATACTTTTGTCTTTTAAAATCAAATTTTAAAAATGGCGGAACACATACTGGCTTTTAATAGGACAATAGATAGAAGTAGCTTCAATAAAGGCATTAGGGTCAGTCCATAAATCATCGAAGTCGGCCATTGAGTCGGGGCGATATTAAACGCCTTCTTTTGTGCGAATTTAATTTCGCAATATTAGTTTGGATATTAATTAGATTTTTGTGATTTATTGATAGCTAGTCAGTCTAGTGATACGAGCGAAGAGATCAGCTTCGAACAGCTGTCTTTCAATCATGATTTATAATCCCATGCCTGTATTTTTCAAAGGGCTAGGCAGAGGTATTTGAAACCCATATAATATCTCCTATTAAAGGCACATGTAAAAGCAAACAGTCTGTCGCCATTTGCCAAATACCGACCACAGATCCTGATCCTCCAAATATTTCCCGTTGTCGCTTCTTACGACACCCCCGAGATTTTCTGCATGAAAACAGTCCAAATAACATCCAATCCGGGACCCTAATCGGGGAGCTTGCTCTATCATTGCAAAATAGTCACTCATTCAAGAACTGCCCGCTCTAACCAGCGCTTGTGTGACTTCCTCCGCGATGCCATCGAACCACAAGCACCTCGCTTAATTGAAAAGATAGAGCGGTGCAAAAAAAAAAACAGCTAGCTTTTGGTCACATTATACTCCCAACACAAAAAGCCGTTTCCCTCCTCATCACAGGGCCTTTCACAAAAACAGGGAAGGAAGCAGTTACCCCAGAATCTTGACACTTTATCACACTAACAGATTTAGAGCATTGTGTAGGTGCCTTAATGGGCCTTTGCCATCGACCTAAAGATTCCAATCTCGCCTTGAGTAGGGTAAACCACCAAAGTTGTACGTAAACTGAAAGGTTTAAGGATCATTTGGGGTTGTATTGTGTTCGCTGGGGTATCTTCAGTGGTTTAGGTGGGTATTATTATTATGATAATATTTTATAAGTGAAAGGAAATTTAAGTATGTCGATTCTTGCTGAGGTAACAAGATCTTAAGTCAATTTTCTTTTATACTGTTGCGACTATTAGTATCACTGAAGCCTGCAGACTATTGTGCTGTACTCCCTGTAGGTATAAATGAATAGTCGAGGTGACTATTCTGTATACGGCATGGTTACAGATCAACACCTTGTATAAAGTATATTAGAATTCTTTAGAGTTAGCCTCTAGTACGCTTGCCCTATATTAATTTTATGTAAAAAATATATAAAATATGCCAGAAATCGTTCCGTCTCTCTAGCCTGTAGCTGCGATAGTCACTACTAGATCAAAGAGTCAGTTCCACTACAATAATCATTCCCTAGGCATTAGGGATTCAAAGTATTCTATTAATAACTACCCCTGCTTGTGTGGCTGGTTACCTATAAATGCATTTTATACTCCATTAACACGTGTGATTGCCAGTAATTTGTAGGCCACCTAGCCTTATTATTCCCAAACTTTGTTGGGGTTGGCTTCTAATCTTAATGGATACAGCCATATCCAACAAGCAACATTAAATTTAATAATTTCAATAAATGGCAACATTTTTTAATTTCTTTTAGAGTAGCAATAATTTACAGCCAGTTTCCTCTTCCGTTGTCTATGATCGCATAATTACATTGTGTGCCGTTGTGTCTACAGTTGAATACAATATTTCAAGAGATTTAAAGGTGCAATTCCGTTCACACCACCCAGAAGACCTATTTAACATCACAATAATCACATACAATCCACGCTCCGACAGCCTACCCCAGCAAATATTGAGAATAGTAAGTCTAACAGGATTATGATGCTAAACGGACTTGGCTCACTGATAGACTAGGTATATCCTGGATTGACACATCCTTCTCCTCTGTCGGTTACCTACTCACTGCTAAAGAACGTAGCTTTTAGCAAGTACACCTTTGACTTTTTTCTCCTTTCCCCCAGAAAATTAACAACGGTCTGACATATTACACATGGTCGAAGCTGAGGCAATAGCTATCATCATCTGCCTAGCCTTTTCCCAACTATGCTGCGGTCGGCTTCCAGTCTTACCGGATGCAGCTGAATACCAGTGTTTTACATGAAGCGACTACCTATCAGACCTCCACAACCCAGATACTAGGTTACACGAAACCCCTTGGTAAGACTGGTTGTCAGTTTTCCGGGCTTCTGACTACCCATAACGACTGTCAAAGATCTACAATTGACAGCCGAGGCCAACAGCTTAACGTGCTACCCGAGGCACGGAGAATGATAATCAATTTATTTGTGGGCAATAGCTAGTTAGTACTATATTTCCGAGAATACCGTACGTTCTGCTCCACACAGACAAACAAAACGCTCAATTTGCTGCTCAAAATTTTCTAACACGGTTACCAGATCAAAGCAATCCAGTAATGAGGACCATTATTCAGCCCTGCCCGGTCCTTAATCAGGGACGAAGGACCGAATAAACAATGGCGGACGAATTAATTTACTGGACCCTCGTTTACATAGAATATTATTATAATTTGTATTGTTGAGTGATTTGGGCGTGGGTTGGAGGAGATGTTCCTTCGGTATTCATCTTAGCCGCTTCGATTGTGACCAAGGAGAGTATTTAGGCATGGATTGAGTGGGCTTTACTCTTGAGCTGCAGAAGATGGGGTGGAAACTACTTTTTCACTTTTATTATGAGGATGAATTATGAAAAATGAAAGAAGATTAACAAAACAAGAGTAGGTGCATGGGAAGGGTGAATGGTACAGTTGGAAGGGGAAGACCTAGACGAACATTCTATGACCAAGTTGGGGATATCAGGTCAGCAGTACCCTAAACCGACGAGCATGTATGAAGAACGTGATGAGAGTGAATGAGGCAAAAGAGGTGTGCAAGGATCGTAAGTGGAAATCCGTTGTCTCTGCCTACCCCTCTGGGAATCAAGCGTTAGTCTATGTACCTATGTATGTATTATGAGGATAAATTGTGCTGATGGGGGTTGGGGATTCTTGGTAAGTCGGCAAGTCGACGTCACTGAAATCTATACACCATAAATAGCCATTAAAAAAGGAAGGTGTGCTTTATTATGTGTTGTGCTCCATTGTGGTTAGACATGTGCCTTTTCCATAATAAAAAAGTAAGTCAACAAAAATAAAAAGTAGGTATCAGTTTCTTAAACTATCATGGTGATTAATGCTCAATCCTCTGTATGAGAAGAGCCCTGTAAGTCAGAATCAGCCTGTTGCTGATTTATTTATTTATTTTATTTATCAGTTTCATAACGTATTAAATACCACTGACATTTTGAAATCACTTGTACACGTTTAGAATGAGTTCCTTCCATATTTAGTTGTACAATCAGCAAAAGAGTTAAGTTAGCAGGGGCGCAGGACAAATCTGCTTAGTCTCTGATCTGTACTCAGCCTTACAACTTTAAGTAGGTACCTACCCTATAATTTGTCACTTAACCAAATTACCGCTTTTCTGAATACCTTATAAAGCAGGTCGTAAACCCAAGACTTTTACAACACAGATTTATTTGGCACAAGTAAGTGTAAATAAAGACGCTATTTAATCAATTGCGCGTCTAAATCACATTTTACGACGGTCTTCCGTATTTTGACTTTTATATTCACTTAAAATATACCATAATTATCTTTGATAGTATAGCACTCATAGCCTAGTGGTATGACCGTCGACTGACAAGCCAGAGGTCTCGAATTCGATCCTGAAGCTCCTTTGACTTTTCGTAAGTTATGTACGTATTAACTAAGTATCATAAAACATCGTGATGAAACCAGCACACCTGAGATTTTTCAATGGTGTGTAAAGCCATGTCAGAGGCCTACGGGGAGTTTAAACTCTGAAACCAGGTTGTTCATCAACCATACGATAAGAAGAATAAGATCTTTGATAGTATGATCTAAATTAAGGCAGAGTAATTTTCAGATGAGATAGTCAGATGGGAATGAGAAAGAATAAAGAGAACTTAATTTTATTAAACTTATTAAAATAAAGTTCGTAAATCCTCTTTAGATTCATCTTGTGAAGAATGTAGGACTACCGTTTCTCCTTATCAATGTATCGCAGTGCTGTGGTTTTGGTCCAATAAATAATAAACAGGGTTAATTGAGTGTATAAACACATGTTTCTTGCTTGGCGGTTGGACAGAGAGTGCGCGGTAAGCGCTTGCTAGCCTCGCCCCCACCACCACTTGTTACAACATTTCAATTCAATTTCTTGAGACAAGTTATCATAATAATAAAAAAAATAAAGTTTGGGTTTGATTAGTCTGTATTCTCCCATTTTTGTATACCTACATAGGTACATACATAGACTCACGCCTATTTTCCAGAGGGGTAGGCAGAGACAACGGATTTCTACTTGCTACGATCCTTGCACACCTCTATTGCTTCATTTTTGAGTAGTTGGTTGATAACCAGTGAAATAGATCTTGGTTTAGTTGGTATTCAGAAAGAAAATAATGGTTGGTATTCAGATTATAAACGTATTGCATCTTTACAGATTTATCTCCAAAATTTCTAAAACTTTTTGCATGTAAAAAGAAATAGAGACTTACCTATAGTTTTCCAGAACAGATGTAGGTAGGTACTGTTGTAATAGACTACCACTTAAACCTTTTCCTTATTAAAATAACTAAAAGTTTTCTCCGTTTTCGATTCCGCATTGTCTCAAAGCAAATTAAAAAAGAAACAGACAGTACCTAGAATAAAATAACCGCGGTATTAATATTAATAATGAAGAGTTTCTGAGAGACTGTCTCTTCTAAAGAAAAACGATGCAGTATGAATTAGACAAGGTACCTAGCAGTGTTTACGTAGTAGAACAACCGTAAGACTTTCGAGTCAAATATTGCTAGTTTTTTGATAGACCCAAGATTTTTCGATTTTACCACACGCTTGAGGCGTAGATAGAGATTTGAAATAACTGATTCTGGTGCGATACGGTGGCTCAGCGGTAAGAGCGTCGACACAGTACGTCCGAAGATCATGGCTTCGAATCCCATCCGTATCAGTATCGTATTATGTATAGGTACTATCAGTTGTTTTTTTTTAAATTTTCTTGTTAAAAAATTATACATAATTAGTATTGTTAATTAATTATTAGATTTATATGGAGCTATTTTACTCTGAGAGATATTAGTAATTTACTTGTTTATCTCAGTAAAAAAAACCTAAATATTTTTTTTACTGTTATCTATAAGCATTACTTTCGAGTGCAAAGTTTGAGTGACAGAGGAATTATAATCATAGACATTATTAAACCCCTCAATGATTGGACTATTAGGTGATCATTATCATCATCATCATCATCATCATCAACCTATAATGTCTCTCGTATTAGGTAATAGTAAGAATAAATTATTGTACCAATATAAACTGCTACAGACAAATTTCATAAAAATCGTTTTTACACCTCCACCATATTGCCTCCACCTACATATTAGTTTCATCAAATTTTGCGCTCTACATTTTATTTAAAGTCAAAGGTGATGCTATTTTGTTCGACGTAATAACATTTTACTACAAAACCTTGCGCCCACTTGCTGTTTAAATATTAAGTTAAGTTGGAAATATGTGATGGTACCTGTAGTTTTATAGCATGGTGCTGAAAAAAATATTTAACTGGCAATTAATGTTTTTTTAGGAGTGGTCCCACCGCTTTTTGCGTGTCATTGCAACTTCTGTAAGCTAGGATTCACAATGTTTCTTGTGCTAGATAGACATCATCTGCCTAGCCGTTTCCCAACTATGTTGGGGTCGGCTTCCAGTCTTACCCGATGCAGCTGAATACCAGTGTTTTACATGGAGCGACTGCCTGTCAGACCTCCACAACCCAGATACTGGGTTACACGATACCTCTTGATAAGACTGGTTGTCAGACTTTCGGGCTTCTGACTATCCGTAACGACTATCAAAGATCTACAATTGATAGCCGGGGCCAACAGCTTAACGTGCTATCCGAGGCACGAAGAGTGATAATTAATTTATAAAACGCACATAACTTACGAAAAGTCAGAGGTGCGCGCCTTGGGTTCGAACCCGAGACCTCTGACTTGCCAGTCAACGGTCACCACCACTAGGCTATCACGTCTCTTTGGTGCTAGATAGTTAGTGCTAGATAAACACTGATTTCATGATATTCGGAGCGTTTTGGTCTGCAACGAAATTATTATTATTATCAATCGAAAAAAAATCGAGGACTGTGAAGGCAACTCACCGAGAATATCAAAGACACAAAGTCATTAAGTGGACTTGAAGAGAGAGAGAGAGAAAGAGCTTTCTTTATCGTATGTTTGATGAAAAACCTCGTTTTTTGTCGTGTGGAAAACTCTTTATGAGTACCCCACCACTAAGGGCTGGCGATGGGGTTATGTCCGACTCGCACGGACTAAAAACCACACGGTGTTCCTCCACGAACCTCTTGGCGGAAATACGGTTTTCGCTTGCGCATTCACCGTACCCTCCGCGAGGTGATGAATAAATTGAATTGATGAATAACCTGGTGTCAGAGTTTGATAGCCTAGGATTTTTTGACTAGTAAGTAAAAGTTCTTACGTGCGAACGTAAGAACTTACTTAGTATTAGCGTACTTAGCATTATCCACTTTACCATTTTAAAAAAAATACTTGAGAGAGAAGATCAAGGCTTTGAAAAAATGGTTCAACCCTCAATGTCATACAGTACCTACCTATATATCAAGCACACAGGCAGTTACGCATGCATACCCGCATATTTATACGAATCCTTCTATTTCCTTGTAGGCGAGCCGCGAGCTTAGCACTAAACTTTTATTAGATAAGCAAGTACACAGTAAAACGAAAGTACCTCATGTTTCATAAATGTGCATTTATTCACAAGATTTCCCCAGCGGCAGTAACACCTACTCAATTGAATGTCTGTCATTCGAACGGCGATGAAAACGTGAGCTAAAAACATTTGAAAACTATAAATATTTTTCTTACTGCTGCTTAGGTAGGTAATAAAATCGTCGTTGTAAATATCGAAGACTTATTGAATTCGAAGTTCGGAAGTTCATGATTTAATAACTAATTTAAACTGAGTAAGGCTTCATTATAGATGTGCTATCATAGAGGAAAGTGCAATGTGGAGACCATTGATAAAATTCTCTTGGCTGTGAGGGGGTTTACTTTGAACGACGAAACAACGACCAAAAAAAAATTGAAAAATTGGAGCAAGAGTTAAGCGTATCCTTACCGTTCACTCAAAGTTTAGAATAATTATAATTAATTATTATCATTAAAACCTAAACTACTCCTCCGTTGTGAGGTGCAGGGGTAGTACAAAAACTGAGAGAGGCAGTAAAAAAAAGTTTAAAGAAATTAATTCACTTTTTCCCTTTCAAATTCTTCCTTTCACCATAATCTTTACAAAACATGTAGGTAATTGAAATCAATCATTTTTATAATCAGTAAAGCTACCGTGTCATATAACATTTTACCTCAGATTGGCCGTAAGGTAAAACTAACATAAAATTAGGGTTATTTCCAAATATTTACATCCTAAGATTGATTGCTGTGACGATGGGAGAGCGTCACGAATTACGTAAAGATCGAAACTGTGACGCTAATCTGCGTCACTTTTTTTTATCTTTGACGAAGTTTATTTGAGATAGGCAAGTACTAATAAGACTAGTGGTTCTTTCACTGGCTGGACTGTTCATCCTCATCATCAAGGTTTCAATTATTACCTAAATTCGGGCTCGGTTTTTAAATGTCCCTTCCATAGTAATTGGCGGCAAAAGGCGGTAATATTTAGTTGTTTTGTTCATGAATGACGTTGGGATAGTCCTGTATATTTATCTCGCTATAATATAAGGGTGTAGGTATTATGTTCTATGTCTTATCGATTGGGGACGTAACTGTATGGTACCTACTACTAACTCTATGAATTATAAGGCCAATATTTTACAATCCTTGAGAATCAGAAGCTTACATTTTCTTGTCATATTATAATTTACGTGATATAAAATTTAAAAGTACCCTCATTCCGGAAATACATTATTACATGAAACCTAAAGTAATTACAGAACTCGTAAAGTAAAACAATAGTCGACTTTACGACACTGAATGTGATCCTGACGCGTTCTTCTTGAAGGGGTCGTAAACATTCGGTTTTATGGCATCTAATTACAACTTATTACAGGATAGAAGGCTACCTATAAAATTGTGTTGGTTGCTTTGTAAATAAATAATAAGGCTTTGGTATAAAGCCTCATGTCATGGACCATCACCACGGCGGAAAACGATCGATTCTTTCAAGATGTGGTGCTGGAGACGGATGCTCCGAATTCCATGGACAGCTAAAAAGACAAACATCTCAATCCATGATCAACCAAAAACCCCGACTGTCTACCATCTGCTACCAGCACATCCTCAGATACTTCGGTCACATAGATCGTAGAGCGCAGATAGTCTGGACAAACTTCTTGTGGTGGGCAAGGTTGAAGGGAAACGTCCTCGGGCCGGTCACCTACCCGATGGTCGGATCAAATTAAGACCCTAAGAGGCATCTCCGTAACCGGCGCTCTAAGATAAGCTGAAGACAGGAGAGAATGGAAAAAGCTAGTAGCTGACGCTAAAAAGGCCTTTCAAGGCGGACATGACCTTCAGAAATGAAGAAAACCACCGAGAAGAAAGAAAAACGTGTGGCACTCGGGGACTGCCCCGGTAAAGCTATTGCCTTTGATTATTTATATGTCTAGATAGACAGTCAAAGCTGTAAAAGCGTCGATAAATTTAGTAACCAACTGTTGGCCACTAAACCGCTTCGCCGCGTTTAGTGTCAGTTGCGCTGTCACGAGATATGCTCGAGTTGTATCGCAAAAATGTTTTTTTACACTGACGATTTGTGCCATTAAAATATGCAGAAATTACAAAGATCGATAAAAAAAAACAAAAAAAGTCACATATCATCGGTAAACAACATTATTTTGTATTCATTTCAGCAAAATAAGCCATTGAAATATTTCGAAAATAAATTAATATTTTTTCCGACATTTTGTCTCTGACGTCCGTGTTGCCAGTTTATGAATTCAAACTCCCTTGTGGTCCAGTAGTTTAATACATACTTAGTGATGGCGGAAGTGTAATTTTTTGAAAAAAATAAATTAGATGGGTATTATTTACGGGAATTTAAATTTCTTAAATAATATTTGTGACGAATATGACAAGCTGTGAGACGAATTGCGCCAGCCATTGAAAATTTCAATGAACTGCCTCGTTGGTTTACCGGTCGCAAGCGCGGCTACGGAATACACGGTCCTGGGTTCAATTCGTGTGTCGGGAAAAGTTTTAATGGGTCTTCCATTAAGAAATTATGTATCGTAACATAGTTGAGGTTAATATAAGTACATTCAAAGTTTCATCAAAACTGAGCAAAAAGTTTTCGAAATAAACTAACGTAACGTACAAACGTTTATATTTTATCTGAATTCTAATTCATTTATTATTTTCGTCTTAGAGAATATTTATTTAGATTAAAATTTATTCTCACTATGGAATTTTTCCTCTAATTCAATGGGAATATTTCAATAACTGGTATCATTATTCACGCACACTAGGAAAACAGAATGACAGTCGTGTTGTGTAAGACGTAGCTGTCAACGCACACCAGTATAAAAAGTTGGCACATTTTTTCGGATGGTTTTACAGCGCGACACTCTATCTAGACATATATATAATCAAAGGCTATTGCATAGCATTTTTTATCTACTTATGCAATTATATTTTTTTATTCATGCATTCAATACCTAACTTAGAAACTTAAAAATCACGTCTTGAAAAATCTAAGCAAATAATTCATTTTCGAAATTTTAATGTTTATATTTCTAATGTTTTGTTTTTAATCTTACCTAACCTTATTTGTTAGTAAATAAGGTTTTAAACACTTCTGCAATAAAGGGTGTTAGGTTTTATTTTCGTTACGAAATTTCTTGACTCGGTCGCCACGCTCAAAGCCCGCGATAAAAGCTATGCAATAGCTTAATACAGTTCCACCACGTATAGTAGGTATTTTTTCTTTGGTCGCATACTTTATTACTGAAGTAATGATTAAAAGAGTTAATATTCATATTTTGTTTTATTATAAAAAGAAAATATTCACATACATATTTCAAATTATTTAATTATAGTCATAGTTTTTACAATAAACTAGAATAACTTAAAACTAAATCATTAGTCCGAAGAGTTTTATAATGTTTTTATTTTGTTTGTAACATTGTTTCAATATAATTATCTGTGCATTTTATACATTCCATACCTAGTTACAAGCAAAATTATTTATCAAATGATATTTATAGATTTATTTATAAATTCTCTCGCTAACATTAGGTACCTACTATTTATCTGCAGGACTTTTATGAGTTATTTGAAGTTTCAAACTTTCGCGAATACTCAACATAATGAAACTACTTTTCGTGGACTCGTGGAGTGCTGCAAAGTACTCGAAACGTCAGGATTGTATTACCAAAATAAAAACGCGAATTATATCCGTTGAAAAGTTGTTTCATTATATTTGAAGTTAATTGAAAAAAAGACAATTCTTTTTCCTCAAAAGAGGTTTAATAAAACTTTCAATACTTCTTTCAATTACAGCTTTGCTCCAGTAAACAACTTTAATGTATTTTTTTTTAAACTAAGCCTCTTTTTGGGATAAGGCAGTAATTAATATTTTTTTCTTAGTAGTTTTATCAACTAGGTACAACACTTAAGTCAAATTTTATTGAAAAAGGTTCAGTAGGAAGGAGTCAAATTATAGTAGATTATTAACCAAGGGGATAAAGCAGTGTCTTCTGTCACGGGTGACGATTTAAATCGCGAGCGTAACGAAGGACTCGAGGTATACTCCCGAGCGTAGCGAGGGTGTTAATAACTTAAATCACGAGCGAAGCGAGGGATTTAAGACGAGTCCTGAGTGTAGCGAGGGATTTAAGTTCACCCAAGACTAAGACAGCTTTATCAGCAAGGAAAATACTCTACTTTTCGTACCATTTGCGAAAAAATTAACACAATAATACGTACTGTTTCTGAAATTGATAGACCTTTCGCACTTCTCCACGTTGAAAATTCTTCATAAGTTTTAAAATATTTTCCTTGGATTTTGTGGGAAGCGAATTTTTTATAATTGCGGCAGCATTTGCACTGATGGAATCCGACAATTCACTGTCACTGTCGGTTTTATTTAACATCGTAACGTATTTTTAGAACATTAACTTATTTATAAAAATAAATTAAAATAAGATTAAAATCAACTTTATGAGTATTTGAAGAAAACAAAAACGCGGCAAATTCCTAGACCAATATTTTTTTGTCGAAAAAGCAAAGGCATCAAGCTCATACGGCCTCGTCGGTTTTCGTAATTTTATTTAATAGTCATAGCTGCATAATAAATGCGTATTCCTTTTTCAAAAAGATACGTAATGCATTATATACAAACTCAATGGTGTAAACACAGATGTAGTTCAGTATAAGTTTCGTAGTAAGTATTCCAAATTTAAATTACATTCTCTCCCTAGAGCATGAATGAAATTCAGTACAATTTTCTTTCCCTGTTTTTGACAGATTAATAATGACTATTGTTATGTTCTCTTTTTGAGGTGTAGAATGTCACTTTTTTGAGCAAGTGGTACGAAAAGGATATATTTGCATCAACGGCAACGTAGTGTAGCATGTTTACTTAATTATTGTCGTCAGCTGCAAGTCATACGGTTTACTTAATTATTATTTTTTACTTTATTAGGTATTTATTTTTGTAACTACTTAGGTACGTTAAAGTTCTGCAGATAAAGTTGAAACTTCAAAATCATTTTTAGTATAAAAATGACAAAATGCTTTAAAAATGATAACTAAATAATTGTGAACGTGAAGGCGAAATTACGTACAATTTATTTTTAAACACATCACATCTATAATACCCTGAGGCATAGACAGTTGTCTATACAGATTGCTTTGATGTTTATATCCTTGCTGTCTATAAAGGTGTCATTGCTGTCTATACAGGTGTCATTGCTGTCTACACAGGTGTCATTGATGTCTATACAGGTGTCATTGATGTCTATAATGTAGGTATAATAATAAAAATAATAGTCATAGGTCAATGTTAAAAGATGTGATTACATTAAGGGGCTGCAATATTTACCAATCTAAGAAAGACTCGTAGTAATTGTAGACGTTTATTTAAGTTTTAAGTTATAGCGACTGCTTGAGCGCAACTTTATGGTACACGCTGTACCTGTCTTAAATTATTAATGCAAAATATTTTAGGAGTTAGACCTTAGGTCAGTAAGTTTGTAATAAAAAAAAATTTAACTAAGAAATAAAGAGTTTATACAACAAAAAAAACTTTTTGTTTATTAGAAGTTACAAAAATTTTTTTTTTTGTAACAATTTTAGCAACCGATAGATGTATCTATCTTCTAAAAAAATGCATTAATTATGTAAGTTCTTATAGAGCTACACTGTATACACAATTCGACGTTAACGTTTTTTGAATACTTACTTAATAACAAATTTCAGACTCAGAGTATGTTATCAGCTACTAAAATTTTTATGACAGAATAAACAACACACAGTTGTTTTAGTTTTAAAACAAATATCAACCGACAGCTCTAAAACCTAGTAGCCTAATGCCGCACCCACACATTGGTCATATTTCGACCAATACAATGCAGTGTATGGATCGGTCTTGGACATTGATGGGAACATTGAGTCCAATCATCAATCAATCATGGCCAATCATGTCCAACCTCGACCAGCGCCAAATTTTTAAAATAAGATGGCGAGAAAAATGATGAGCAGGAAGGAGCGCGAAAGATTTGTTGGATTCAATCAAGTATCGAAATGCTGATTCTTTTGTACATCCCGCTAAATTCATTTTAGTTTAACTATATCTGTTTCTAATAAACACCATCGAAAAAGGACAGCAAATTGAACTGTCAAATTAGAGCTGTTAAATTAGTCTACTACCTTGCTTTTGACGTAAAATTAGACAAGATCTATGACATATGGACTAAATTCTCGTATATATCTCTGATATAATGCAAAAAGACTAGTTTTACAGCTCTACAAATCGTCTATCCTTTTCTTATGATATCCTTTAGAAAGAGATAGGGAGTCTAAATTAGTTTAGAGCATATGCAAGAGAATTAACACCAATGTTCATTTAATTTAGGAGCTAAGCTTAAGTCCAATGTGTGGTTGCGACTTAAGAACACGATAAAAACCGACCCTATTTAACATTAAAATAAATCTCGCAGACATAAAACATAAAAGTTTCTATGATTATAAATAATTGTGAATCTAAATCTAAATGATAGAATGTAGTAAATGCTGAGCTGAACAAGTCATATCGTTGTAGCACGTATCAGGGTAAGTTGGCCAAGATTTTTCAAAAACAATTATAGACCATATGGGGTACCCAAGACCTGTATACAACCAGATTTTTTAGGAACCTATAATAAATAAAGAAGGTTAAAAGCATCCCACGCATTTTTATGCATTTAGGAGCATTTATGCGAGAGTAATCTATTCGCAAATGCAAATGCAGCTAACTTCACAGACAAAGAACAATAGTGAATTCAGTATCATTGTTTCAATGAGGCTACCAGGTTTTTTTTTGCCACCAGGGCGGCGCCACTTTGTATTGGGCTGACATCGGCACTTGACAGTTCTGACATTATCATCTTAGCACGGAAATGTTTAAAATTATTAATTTATTAACTACCACGAAATACTAAAAACAAACGAATTAAAAAGAGAATTAAGATATTTTGTATTTCAAGTGACATTGACAGAAGTGAAATGACAGGAACGAAATGACAGATAAAGACTTCAAGCGACATCTGGTGAGTTTATTTTCTAGTTTATCCTTTATTCAAAAATAAATGAGCATATGTGGTTACTGAAATTAACCCAGTCATTGGAAACTCTACCCTAACAACATAAATTTAAAATAAAAAATAAACTGACGTTCAAAACATTGAGATATGACTTGTTTCTTACGTAATGGAAATATAAGTTATCTAATATCAATCGTGCTATCAACCACAAGTGATATAATACAAATATTATTAGTAGTTCTGGTTTAAGTTTAAATCTATAATTTTGACTAACCTATATAGCTGCCCGTCACAAACTAGCAGTGATCAACACCCAAGCTGCTTTAGGTGGGACACTTACTTGCTTATTTGAAGGCTATGCCGGTTTCAGCACAAATGGGACCGAAGTAGTGACAGCCTCTCAAATATCATCGTCCGAAATGCCCTTATGAGTGCGTTTTGAACGACCTTAACCGAGCCGCTAGCAACGCCATAGGTGTGGCCATTTTCTGGGCTTAAAATATCCAGACGCCCTAGGCGTATTTAAAGAGATTTGAAATTTCGACTGATTCTGATGGGATACGGTGGCTCAGCGGTTAGAGCGTCGGCACGGTAAGCCGAAGATCGTGGGTTCGAATCCCATCCGTATCAGTTGTTTTTTCAAATTTCTTATTAAATATTTATAATATCTACAGGGTTATTTGTAAAACACCATTATCCTTAAAAGAGGTCATTAAACTCATCATTATGAACAATTTTTACTATGGGACCAACCCTGAAATCGCAAAAAAAAAATCAGCTGTTCCATACATTTATGTTCACATGACTCAACAAAATGTATGGAAAAGCTGTTTTTTTTAATTAATTAAAAATAAACCAGAACTAAAATTGTCTTATTTGTTCGAGAAACAATGTGATGTTTATTACAGTGGCTAAGTTTATTGGTTTAAGTTTAACTTAAACATTCAATGTACTATCGCGGACACGAACGGTGCACCATTTTGCAATCAAAATGCTTTGAATGATGCTACGTGCGTAGGGGCGCGGCTAGCGCTACGTTCGGACGCCGAGTGCAAGCGATTCTAACCTTAAGAGTGGTGCACCGGCTTTGTCCACGATAGTACCTATAATACGATATAATTATGTGCTCCGAGCAATATTGACAAGAAAAGTCTACTTTTCAGAACAATATATCTGTGAATACTGGCAGTTTTAGTGAAATGCAATATATTATCCGTCTCTTTCTATTTCCGGGAGTAAAAACGAGACCTTATCAAGTCTGAATATAGTATGGGTATTAGGTATTAGTATGTGAAACGATCTTCAGCGTTTTGTTCGCATGAGTTAAGCATTTCTCATCGCGCATTGTACACCTTTATGAGCGAAACTTTTCTAGCTAGGGCTTTCAATCCAAAATTCCAGAGTTTTCTAGTTAGCTAGGGCTTTCAATCTAAAATTCCGGAGTTACGTAACTTCGGAGTTTCTTAATTTCTAAAAAATATCGTTAATTCCGGAGCAAACTCCGAGTTCCGGAATTGATTGCTCAATATCGTAAGTAGCTTTGGAGTTGAAGCCCTAATTAGTGCTTCTCTAGGGCACTTGATGAAGATTTTCTTGAAAAGTCTTTAAGTCCACCGGTTTAGGCTGTACATTGTCTGTCCAGTAAAAACATCAAAATCAGGAAGACGAGAAGGAGGTACCAACCCAACAAAGAGGTGAAGAAAGTTGGAAGAAATACATAATTATTAATTAATTATAATTATACCCGCCGCCGTAGGCTGGCTAAAAAATTTAGATATAGAGATCTGATCCACGCAGGATGAATGCCATACGCAATGATGATGATTAAGAAAACGTCAAAATTGCTCGGAGTACGTTTGTCAAAAGTGTACATACGGTCCAATTGCTCGCAGTGCGTTTGATAAGTGTACATACGGTCTAAATTACTCGGAGTACGTTTGTTGAGAGTATACATACAGATAAAATATATTATACATTCGCAACTTTTGTCTCCTGTGGCCAAAAAAATTAGATAGTAAACGTTTTTTGTTATTGCTAGTTTTTTAAGTGTTTTTAAATCGTTTTTATTTTTAATTCAATAAACAAACTGTAATGTACCTACTCAAAATAGATTCCAATTAAATTAAGAATTTCTCATCATCATTTCAATCAATGATTTCGGAAAAGCAACCGTATTGCCTTTATCACAATGTTCAGTTTTAGATGCCGATTTTATGACCTATGTATTAGTACAGTCATTCTGAAATCAACTCAATTCACAAGCATTTTAAGTTGATATTTGAACAGACCTTACATTAGTAAGAAATGACGTTTTTGTTCATTCATACATTTTACATCTTTATTCCTTAAACAAACTACAATTTCGTACTACCACAGTAAATTGCTTTGGTTATACTATAACCAATAAAAGAAAATCTAATGTACAGTCATGCGCAAAATCATTTACACATAGATAAATTATAAGCAAAAATCTAACCACATTATCATAGGAATAATATTATTAAAAACTATCGGTAATTTGTGTTATTTAAAAATACGCTCCTTAGAGCTATTTATGTACAAAGTTTTTTTTTTATTTTGGATACAATATAATTTGTTTGTCAAGTACCTTTTTAAACTATTTTTGACATATTTTAAAGAAAAGTTGTGAGCGAAGTTTCTTACCCAAATTTTTGTTTTCAGTGAATGGCGGTTTTTAGCCGAAATTCGTTTCATGGACCGAATATTTTGCGAGATTTACACTAGACAACCGATAATAATGGCTAAAGTTGGGCAAAACTTCGGCTTCGGCACATGATATAACCGAATGCTCTGCCGAACTCAACTTTCGGAGAAATCCATATTCGGTCCATTACAACTGTATACTTTAAGAATTTTCTTAAGGTCTTTTTTCGGCACATTTTTCAGATAATAATGTAGGTTTGAACAATATCTAATAGTTATGATCATATTTCTGTCATATAGCTACAGTCGACTGCAGAAGTGTAGAAAGTATAAAATATATTTGGTCTTGTGTCTTGGTAATTACATATAAAATCAACTAGCTTTTTCCCGCAGCTTCGCCCGCGTGAATGTCAAACCAGGATAAAATTTATATTTTTTATTAATCCAGGATATATGGTTTTTATGTTTACCGAGTTTTATTCAAATCAAAAGTGTTTAGGTAACAAACATCTTCACAAACTTTTATTAGTGCAGATTAGTAATGATATGATGACGATTCAAGTCCCGCCCAAGTCAGTTGTTTTTGCGAGTTTCTTATTAATTATTTTCATTTAATAAGCAAAACATTTAAATTATCCAAAATATTTATTATTGAAAACATTATATATTGCCATTACATTAACTCGTAAAATCAATGATATGCGATAAAATCTGCTAATCTGCATCGCACTTTTGCTGCTAACTGTACCTACAATATGTCAACCTTACACACATATGTCAAAACACGTATTTGACAAACACATTATTTGTAGACATTTAAAATAGGTCCGATTTTTGCTTCATAAATACCTACAACCAATCATAAATAGTTTTTAAATTCATTTTACAACTAACAGAATTAAATTACTGAATAACGTTACTATAAGTATTGCCTATTAATTAAAATACAACGTAATTATTGGGACCACACGGCTGTAATAATACCAAAACATTTAGTATTGCATTTCCTATTCACATTAAGGCCTATGTGGTCCCTGAATGAATCACAATTTTGAGTCTTAGTTCATGTGGTATAAGTATCAAATTGGGATGTCATGTAGTGTTGAAACAAATATACGGAACAGAGGTTGCCAATCTTTTTTGCTTGACTCTTTTTACATGTTGTATTTTTTTTTCGACGCTCTTCTAAAATACAGATAGGGAACCCTCAAGGGGGGTTTTCTCTATGTAAAAAAATACTATAATTCGTTGCTATACATACAATAACCAAAGAAGAATGAAAAGGTATTGGTTTGTTTTTATTCAAGCAATAGAGCATAGCCTTGATTTTTTGAATAAAGATAATTTGTGTAAAATTAAAGCCACGAGAGAGAAACAGCGGGAAAAGCTAAATAAATAAATAAATTAGCCTATAACTGTCCCTATGTAGGGCAAAGGCCTCTTCTCATACAGAGAAGGATTGAACATTAATCACCGCGCTAGCTCACTGTGTGTTGGCAATTTCAGACTATTAAGTCCAGGTTTCCTTACGATGTTTTCCTTCACCGTTAGTCAGTGACGTCTTAGAATATCTAAGAAAGTACCTACATATGACATTGAAAAAGTCACATTGGTACATGCCAGGTTCGAACCCACTCGCTTGTAAAGCGGGTTTGTAACCAATGCGCCACGACATATTAAAAAAGCGGGAAAAGCTAGTTTAAAATACTAGTTTGATAGTAAGGATAATAAATTATAAGGATTATGTTGAATACATTTTACTCACATGAGCTAAGACCAAAAACAATAGCATTGAACATTCTTAGATAAAATGATACACTCATGATATTAATAGATAAATAATATTTGTCATTATCTGTCTATCATTTCACCTACATTTGATATCGGCTCGAGTTATCTTGCTGTGAATTGTTATACAATATTTTTAACCACCGATGCAAAAAGAGGGGTGTTATAAGTTTGACGTGACTGTGTGTCTGGTTGTGGCATCGTAGCTCCCAAACAGATGTAGCGATTTTGATTTAGTTTTTTTTATTTGAAAGGTAACTTGATCGAGTGCGTTCTTAGCTAATAAAAATTGGATTTGTTTCTTAAATTTTCAATTATTTTTTTGTTTGTTGTTTTTTTTATTTTCAAGTTTAAAAATAGTGTAAATCTCTCTCGCTCTTATCGTATGGTTGATGAACAACCTGGTGTCAGAGTTTAAACCACCCGTAGGCCTCTGACATGGCTTTACACACCATTTAAAATTCTCTCAGGTGTGCTGGTTTTATCACGATGTTTTCCCTCACCGTTTTAGCAACTGATAATAAGTTATAATACGCACATAGCTTACGAAAAGTCAGAGGTGCGCGCCTTGGGATCGAACTCGAGATCTCTGACTTGTCAGTCGACGGTCATACCACTAGGCTATCAGTGCTTCAGAGCACTAGGCTATAGTGTAAATAGATAAACGATAGTAGGTAGTAAAGGGCATTAATGCTGCAGTTGATCGAATCGCCATCTTGTATAGGTAGATGCTGGAAACAATACTATTGTTTAGATTCTGTATTATTATTTCTGTAATTAAATTCTGTAATAAATGTCTGTATTATTCATACAAACATTTATTATTGGTTATTATCAATTGCCATGCAGCATGTTGCTCAACATGAAGAGCAACGAATTATTTGCTTATCGTTTAGATTTTTATCATCTGGCAACATCCCACGATGTTGTGCAACGTTGCCAAACATGTGGAGCTACACGTGTTGCGCCTCAATTGTTGCTTAGTGCGTCCACAAAATTTTTGTATAATCAGCGTCAAAAGTCTTATCTCAGAAACAACAATTTAAATAAATATGGCTAAATATCACAGCAAGCAACTCGAGTAACCTATACTAATTAACTAACCTAAGATAATAAGCCACCATACTCCATCCATCCATTATGCTAGTCTACACACATTCTTGGAAGAACAATTTGGCAAAGGAGTTCTGTCACGTCAAAGAAATAAATCAGTCATCGGAATTAAAATGAGTCACAAGTCTTTATGTACTTAATTTTATTGATTATCTACATGGGAGGGGGAATTATAAGTAAAGTTAGAGCTAACGAAGAATCATTACGTCAATTTGTTAGAATTTTTTAATTTAAATTTCGAATTTATCTCGAAGGAATACGAGCCTAACGAATATTTTTCGATTTTGACATTTAAAAAACCTAAATAAGTCAGATAATAATGGTTTCTCTCCATTTTTAAGGTTCTTCCAACGTCAGAACAGTAAAAATATTTATTTAAATATGACTTTAATCAATTACCTATTTAGTAGGTCATTTAAAATAGGCATGAATTTACAAAGAAAATTACAACTCGTCAAAATTAAATTTCCAATTAATTAAGTCTTGTCATCTGAAATAACCTTAATTTGTTGGTAGTCCTTCGCTTAAACATTTACTTATAAATACCCATTTAAAATGATCATGAAGGTTACAAAACAATTCAGCTAAGTATAAAAATTACGTTCAATATAGAAAACCACACGGTGGTCCTATCTACACATTTACACAATCTATGACTCAATGGAAACTTTATGGAAAGAGACAGTCTATAATAAAAAGTTGTAAAAAAGTTTTTTTAATTGACTTAGGAATTTAACGCTTCAAACCTTATTCTAAGATGCATTTAAAAAAATATTTAAAATATGTTTAAATAAAAAATATAATCTGACAGGTTAAATATTTTCATCAGTAACAACTTATTTCTTCGACTGTACCTGAATACAAAAGTTACAAACAAAAATGTACCTTAACTCCTAAAGACAAGCGCCAAATTCCTAGATCAACCAAAATCTGCTTGGTTACATGAAGAACTCCCGGTTTTCCTGTGGTGGTCAAGTATGTCTCATTTGCGTGGTTGAGTTGCCCGTAGGACTCTGACAGTTGGGCACATCTATGACTGTGATCTCTATGACTCGGAGCCCCCGAAGTATTGGATCTGTGATGTGAATCCCGCGCGGATTGTAAACCCTTTCGTTTTGAGTTGCTATGAATTTTGATACTTTTCTTAAGTGCTGTGGAAAAAGAAAAAAAATTATAAGAATTTTTTTTTGAACTTAAGCGTCTTACGCGAGTCACTCTGAAGAGACTAATGCGAGGGCGAAGCACAGACGCGCATTTCTTCATACATTTCTAAAGAGTCGGACGCGGCCGCGAATGGATATGTATGGAGAAACATGCGTCATTGCGCCTGCGCTGTGTCCTCATCGTACGTCTCTTGTATGGCCTGCGCCTTAGAGGTTTTGAGGAGGGTGACGGCGGACTAACAGCGGAGGAGTAGAGCGGAACGGCCTGCTCTACCCCCCTCAATTTGGTCAATCTAGGTACCTATATCAAAAATGTTATGAGTTGTATTCAATAACATGTTATTTGTTAATACTATTAGATAAATGTTTTCATAACTAATCGTGGTGTGGATTGGCCTTTTTAGGCAAACATTAATCGAATTTCACATGGACAAAAATAATATTTGCTCAAAACTGTGAAAGAAAATGTCGTGAGGTTACCAGCAATCAGTGTACCTAAGAGATGCTCTCGATGGTGTGTAGAGACATGTCAGAGGCCTATACAGTCCCACTGCTGGGAAAAAACAAATCGAAGTGAAAGAATAGGCCTTACTGTTACCACTCTGGCATATAATGAAGGCATGTTTGTCGACATTTGTGGACTCATGAATTTATTAAACAGCTTTTATTGCCTCTAAGTCAGCTTTACGACTATAACTGCTTAACATATTTTCCAAAGCACGGAGATTTCGAAAAACAAATGGTCACCCATCCACGGTATGACCGCGCCAAGTGTTGCTTTACCTTATCCCGGTAAACCATTTCGCAGATCCAAGGCAGTCTAACTTTTTTTACACGTCATTATCACAGTGTGGACGTCAAATTGCAGTGTTGCAGTTGTCGTGTTCTACAGCAATTAAGTCGAAATGACTACCTACTAGGTACCTACCTACAGGTAAACTACAATCGGTGAGTAGTTTATTGCATTAGCATTATGCGACATGAAAATAAATCGATTTTTAGCCGGTATTAGTTCAACGACTAGACGAGGAAATGTCATAAGGTCGAGGGTTCGAACTTTGCCGTTCAGTGGAAAATGTATTACTATAGAATTATTTAGCGACTTCTAAAGAAACGAAAACTTTTACACCGCCGATATTTCATCTTCGTCAAAAAAGTCCGTCGTAAATCCCAGTAATTGCCATACCCGATCCTTGCTCATGCCAGTCCGAGCTAAGCCCATAAATCTCGAAAAATAATAATAACTAGATCCTGTTGATCCCTATCTTGTGCCCTAATTTAAGTCCCATTTGGGGATACCCTCAGCGGCTGTTGATTTTGGTTACTTTACTCCCTTAGTAAGATGCTTTTTACGTCTCGCTAGAAGACCAGTTAATTAGTCTAATCTTTACGAGCTATGAATGAGAAACCACATAGATGAAACTAACAAGTAACTTAAAACAAATAGGGAGACCTCTCCATGACACTTAAATGGTACTTATTTACATTTAAATCAATAAATAAATCAGCCTCTAACCGTCCCACTACATGACAACGGCCTCTTCTAACACAGAGAAGGATCAAGCATTAATCACCACGATAGCTCACTGCGTGTTGACTCATCATCTTCATCAGCCTATAGTCCACTGCTGAACATAGGCCTCTCCCAATGCGCGCCACTATTGTGCACTCATTGGAGGTATTTGCCCATAATCGCCACGCTGGGCAAGCGGGTTTGCGATCGCAGTAGCAGATGATTGCTGTTACACAGAAGGATGATCCATCTTCCGGATCTTTCCCTTTGTCACTTCTTACGACACCCGCGGGACGAGTACGGATGGTTCTATTCTACTATTCTGAGGCCGGAAACCTAACGGCACTGACGGCGCGGGCGTGCTGACTATTGAAATTAAAATGGAATTGGGCTGTCCACGTTTGGCGAAAGCCTAACTAGCCAAGTCACCAAGTACAGGCGTCGCAGAAGATAACGTGATCCATGACAAAATGAACGAATAATACCCCTATAGAAAGGTAATGGGGCTTTTGCCCCCAGTAACGGAGCTAAGTAGAAGCGTGCTCTGCAAATCTTATTAAATAATCATATGACCTTTTCAATGTTTCTAGTCATTCTGAAATTTAATTTATAAGGGCGCTATCGTTGATATTTCAAGAGGAAATAAAATTGTATTTTAAATAGAAATGAAACAGAAATTATATTGTAATTATACAGCATTGGTTCCAGCGGGATATTTGTAATTTTTCCTAGAGTTCAATATTGATACCGTGCAGTAGTTAAGCTGGAGCCACGCCCTTTGATGCCCACAACATAATATATAAAGCCGATAATAAGGCTTGTCGCAAGAAAAACTAGCCTTTTTGCGTTTTAGTGTGAACTGTGGAGAAGCAAACGCCAGTCTCCTCCATTTTCAGTTACCCCGACGAAACATCTGCCCCCTAGACATGAATTGCAGTGTTCCATATGGAAGACATTAAATCATTTTTGGACGTTTGTAGGGCGCTGCAAATATAATCTTGCTAAATGGAGTATGATCGACAAGACTGCAGTGCGGAGCAGCTGTACAGAATATGCTACACGGCTATTTGATGATCAGAATATCAGCGCTGCTGCTTAATTTTAAAATTCTGATGCAGCATTATGCTGAGATAGGGCCCTTTTTTGGCCTCGTACAGGTATTCCGTGGTTTATTTTGTTAGTTGTTACCAAAGATATTGGAAATAATATTTCTATGGTTGTTACTCATGTGTTGTATCTACTTGTGCGAGTCCAGAATAAATGTATTTTCTTTCTTTCTTTCTATTTGTACCAGACAAGACTTAACTGAGGCAACGGACAGAGGTTGCCACGTATAGGTCAAATAAAATTTGAATTGGGTCGATAAGAAAAAGAAAAACGTTTAGAGACTTAAAGATATAATGCTACACACCTTTTCATAATGCGTCTCAGTGCATATATATATGAAGTAGGCAGTGAGACAGGCCAAGCAGCCTTCACAGTACGTGCTGCAGTCCGCCGTCTCTGCCATCTCGAAGTGCTCGTTCAGCCGTTCCATCGTATACTCGAAGGTTTGTCGGTCTATCTGGAATGCGTAGTTTGATCATTATTATCAATATGTATTGAATATGTATCTTAATTTGCATTCAAGATATATATTGTATAGCATTGTGCCATTGACATAGATAATTTTCTGTATTTGGCTCGTAACCTTGCTTCCAGGCTGACGGACAGGCCAAAATTGTATCCCCACCCACCTTGTGGTCAAACGGTTTGATCCAAACACGTAGATTTTGGTTTGACTCATACCATTGTAATGGTTTACGCAACGTTTGATAGGTTTGTCAAACATTTACGTGTTTGAAGCTTGTATTATTCGTGTCTAATCGCTTGTCGTGTGATTTAGACGTGCTTGTTTATTGTCTTTACCGCGGCATTAAGTGTATTCGTATCCCCACTTGTTCTTAGAGGCGGTCAGCGTCACGCTAACAGGCGCAGCGCTGATTGCGATCGTAGTACAAAAGGATTATGCACCGTAAAGTCATATGAGCGAAGAGTCATTTCGGAATGAAGAGATTACATATAATAATGAAGAAAGAGACATGAATCAAAGAAGTGAAGAGGACTTAACACAAGACGTTGGAAATCAACAGAATGAAGAAATGGATTTAATTTGTGAAGGAGATCAGGAAAGAAATTTAGGTGAAGGAGAATGGACAGTAGTTGGGACTTCAAAACGGTTTAAAGCAGATAAAATTAACATCTGTATAACATATAAGGATAAATTACCCAAACAATTCTCTTTAGCAAAATTGTTTAAAGCTCAAGATATATCCGGCATTAGTTCTTTGAAATATGTTAACCCGTTTAAAGCAATAGTGTCCTTTATAGACGAAGATAGTGCTGAAAAATTAATATCATGTGCGGAGTTTCAAAAATTAGGATGGAGAATTTTAAAGTCTTGGGAAGTACACGTATCTTATGGCATTATTAGAGATATAGATATTGGTTTGTCTGATTCGGAACTAATGGAAAGTATTTCCTGTAACGATGCTCAAATTCTTTCAGTCAAAAGATTAAACCGTAGAAACTATGAGTCTGGTTGGCAAGAAAGTGAGTCTGTACGCCTTAGTTTCAAAGGAGATCGATTGCCAAAATTCGTCAGTATTCACAACCTCAGAGTCAAAGTGGAAGCCTATGTATTCCCAGTTACGCAATGCTCAAGATGCTGGCGATTTGGTCATACAGCTAGATTATGCCCATCTAATAAGATCATATGCCCTAAATGTGGCAAACATCATGCAAATTGTGATATTCAAGAATTCAAGTGCGTCAACTGTCATGGTAATCATATGTCTCTGATAAAAACATGCCCAGCTTTTATTAAAGAAAAAAAAATAAGGGAGTTGATGTCTGAATTTAATTGTACATATGCCCGTGCACTAACACTGTATGTCCCACCGTTTTCACCGGCTCGAAATGAACAAAACGGTCTACAAAATCGTCACGTATACTCTCAATCTATTGCATACAATGATAAGGGGAGTAATGAGTCACTTTTTCCGACTACATACGCGACTGTGACGGCTAAAAAGCATGAAGGTAACATCCAAAAGAATTACCGAAAATCTAAAAAGAGGAAACAACGCACCTCATCGAACAATTCGCCGCAAGAATCGCCATCAACACAAACAGGCAATAACAATATCGCGGAGGACATGGCAGGGGGCGCGGGCGAGGCGACGGGGACGACAAGGGCATCAAACACCGACGCATTTGCTCTGGCCGGCCGCTCGCAGCCGCGGTTGCAGTTTAGGTCGAGAAGCGACGATGGGAGCTCGAGTGATGTTAGCGAAGAGTCTCAGTCAGATGTGTATGATTTACCTCCTAATAAGTCGGATTCGAAAACTATACCGTTTTCTTTATTTTTCAAGAAGTTAATGCGAATAATTTTTTCTACTAAATACAATTGGAATGTTAAAAAACAAAAGGTAATGGACGTGTTTATCGAGTGGATTAGACCGTATGTAGTAGTAAAGTTTGGGGACTTATCGATGTTCAAAAAGTTTTTTGATTTTATTTCCACGATATTTAATGGATAGTAACGGTACTTCTAGACATAAAAACGTTAAAATTAATATTTTGCAATGGAACGCGCAAAGCTTACGACCAAAGTTATTAGCATTTGAAAATTTGTTAATTCAAGACAAAATTCATATAGCCGTTGTTAGCGAAACCTGGTTTGATCCGGAATGGGACTGTCGAATCAAAAATTATAATGTATTCCGTAACGATAGGGACGACTGTTACGGTGGGGTAGCTATACTTACACACTCATCTGTTACGGCGCAGTTATCTCATCAGATAAACACGGTCAGCGGAATGCAGATAATCAATTTAAAGTTATTTAACTGCAAACATATAAAATACATTGTTGCAATCTACTGTCCACAATGGGTTCAGACTAGGATGTTGGACTGGGATGCTATATTCTCGCAATTTCCTAGAAACTGTTTGATTCTTGGGGATTTTAACGCACATCATTCAAATTGGTCACATAAAACTGACTCGAGGGGCTCTCAAATATTTAATTCCCTTAGTGATAATAACCTTTCCACTTTAAATGACGGCAGTTTTACTCGTATAAAGCTAGTTGTGAATAATTTGCAAAAAAGTGCGCCTGACATTACCATGGCTTCTTCAGATATTGCACATATGTTTAATTGGCAGGTCAGCAATGAGTCATTAGGAAGTGATCATTTGGTAATTAAAATTTCTTTAGCAGTTTCATTTGATCACTCTGTTCATAAAAAAAGGAATTTTAAGTTAGCAAAATGGGATGATTATAACAAATACTTAGATGATATTTTTTCAAATTATCAGCATAACGAAGATCTACAGTTAGCCTACAATCAGTTTATTGATCATTTAAATACGGCTGCCGATAAATACATACCTTTAATAAAGTTCTGTTTAAATCCCTTGAGTAAATTTAAGCCCAAACCGTACTGGAATCCCACATTATCACAAGCTGTCGCTAAACGGAGATTAGCATTAAAACAATTTAGGAAAAATCCTATTCCTAGGAATTTAGACATTCTGAACACATGTATTGCAGAATCTCAGAAACTCATGAGAGAAGCTAAGAATAAAAATTGGCACGAATTCTGTGATTCCCTAAACGAAGTTTCTTCTCCTTCTGAAATGTGGCGAAAAATGAAGTGGATAAAAGGCTTTAGGTCTCAAAAAACACATATAGATACCCGTAATGCTGAATGTCTTTTAAACTCCTTATGCCCTGCATTTGTTCTCCCGGCCCAACCTTCTTTCTCTTCTACTAATGACAAGTTGGGGAAACCTATAACTTTACATGAACTTGAAGTGTGCATTAAAGCAAAAGATACTGCCCCCGGCTGTGATGATATTTCGTTTTCAATGATAAAATACTTGCCACAGTCAGGCAAGAAGGTGCTGCTTTATTTATATAATTCGTTTTTAACTGTAGGTTATATTCCGTCTCAGTGGCGGGTTATAAGTGTCATTCCTATTCCTAAGCAAGGTCGGGATATCAATTTACCAGCTTCTCTCCGTCCGATCTCATTAATTTCATGCGTCTGTAAAATCATGCATTCGGTCATAAATAAACGGTTGGAATGGTTTTTCGAAAATAACCAGGTTTTTTCAGAAGAAACTGTAGGTTTTAGAAAATCTAAATCTTGTTTGGATAGTCTGACACGCCTAGTCTCTAGAATTCAATCCGGTTTCTCTAATAATCGGTGTACCCTAGCGTGTTTTCTTGATATAGACAATGCCTATAACAATATTGATGTTAAAAAACTATTATTAATTTTAGATGAACTGGGCGTCGATTCAAAAATATGTCTTTATCTGTGGAACTTTCTAAGTTCAAGGTCTCTTAATATAAAGCTTGATACCTTCTTCATTACTAGAAGTACCGGTCGTGGTCTAGCACAGGGAGACCCTTTATCCCCACTTTTGTTTAATGTAGCGACATATTACATATGTAAAGCCATAGATAATAATGCTTTTGTGTCACAATACGCGGATGATTTTGCTATTTATGTTGTTAACAATAACCTGGTCTCCGCAAGTAATACTCTTCAAAATTGCTTAAATTTAGTTGTTAAATTATTAGAAGATTTAGGGTTAAAGGTGTCCCCTTCTAAAAGTAAAATTTGTGTTTTTAAGAAAGGCCCTAATAGATCTCAGGTCAATATTTCGATAGATGGCGCACCGCTACAAGAAGTTGTTAATGTAAAATACCTAGGGCTTTGGCTAGATCGGTCTTTAAGATGGGGCAAACATTTAAATGAGATTTACGAAAAAGCTCTTAAGTATATTAATATTCTGAAGGTTCTGGTTGGTCCCGGCTGGGGTGTGCACCCTAAATATCTGCGACTATTATACATAGCTCTCATTCGAAGCCGTTTAGATTACGCAAGTTTTTTATTTGATAACAGTTGTCACTCAAAACTATATAAATTAGACAAACTTCAAAATCAAGCGATGCGACTTATTGGAGGTTACATAAAGAGCACACCCATCCATGTCATGGAAAGTGATCTTTGTCTACAACCGCTACACATACGCAGGATGCACTTAGCAGGCAAGTTTTGGCTAAGATCGAAATCTTTTACAAATAACCCTACTATTGCAGTTTTAAATGAATTAGATTTACTTGTTGGTCGCAGATATTGGAAAAATAAGAAGATTCCTTTACTAATTAAAATTCATAATAAATTTCGTGGTATAACTATTAATTCAAATGACCAATTAAATTGTTTTAAATTAAATTATTGGATGAGTTATTATAATATTAAAGATGTAGTAAGACCTCAAATAGATTCTATGACCGGCGCCAAACGACAGTACAGTGCCACTTCTCTCCGTGATAATTGCATTAAATATCTCGAAAGTAATTATGTAGGTTACTATAAAGTCTTTACTGATGGCTCAAAAGAAGGTAAAAACTCCATGGGGGTAGCATTCTTTGATCCTCAATCTAATAGTTCTATGAAATTTAAAATTCATAACAGTATTTCCATAATGTATTTGGAGCTGTTAGCTATTTCTGAAGCATTGTACTACATAGAATCGATAAATAGTAATAATTTCGTAATCCTAACAGACTCTAAAAGTTCACTTCAGCATTTAGCACGTTGCGTCTCTTGTTTAAGAGGTACACCGATTGCTTATAAGATCATAGATTCATTGGATCGTTTGAGAGTTAATGCAAAGAATGTTATCCTTCAATGGATACCAGCACATATTGGTTTATTAGGAAACGAGAGAGTAGACTGCTTGGCCAAACAAGCTTCAAGTGACGGTGTGCCATTAGACGTACTTCCATATTATACAGATTGTATTTATTACATTAAGGAACACTGCTGGTTGAGTTGGAAGACACATTTTGACCTTAGATCTTTAGAAAAAGGAGTGTGGTATAAAACTCTACAAAACGAACCATGGAAGTCTCCCTGGTTCGACACATGTAGACTAGGAAGATCTGAAATTGTCTCAGCTCTTAGACTTCGTTTAGGACACATTCCCCTTAACAAGTTTGCTTTTCTTATGAAAAAAGTCGCATCACCAGACTGCTCAGAATGTGGTAAAGTAGAAGATGCTTTTCATATTATGGTGGAGTGTGTTCGGAACGAAGATCTGAGGGCTCAATTTCTGGCTCAGTATGACGTAGATTTAAGACAAATAGGGGGTTGCAACAGTGTTCTGTCGTATCCTCTGTCGGAAACGGCAAGAGCACTGTATAAACTTGTACAAGTGGGTATGCGTAGGCGATAGAACTAATTTGCTATATATTTGTGTTTGTAATTTTAGAGGTTATGTTTATAATATTGTATTTGTAAAATTGTTATAGTAAGGCCTTATGGAGCGAAATAGTCTTTTGACCAAGCTCCTTAAATAAAGATTTAAAAAAAAAAAGCTTGTATTAAGAAAATTTGAAAAGTTCTGTCTATCGAGCTTCACGCGTTTATTGGATCGTCTTTACACCCGTTTGAATAAACGATTCAGTTTTGAACTGGATTAGGTACTAACAGAGGTATTTCAGAGCACCTGCTCGTTGGTTAGATTTGATGCAAGTCAGTCACCCATCGCAACCTACAGGGGGCTCTTCACCAGGCGTAGAACAGACAAGCTTGGAGAGCTTTAACTAAAAGAACATGTCATGGAGATCACTACCCTCAGGCTGTCAGGCATAAGGTATCGACAAAGACGAAGGTATTAATAGCTTAGGGTTGAACGCAAGATTATCTGCTCAAAGGAAAATATCGTAAAAAATCAGCAATGCATCAAAGATGTTCCCGATATAATGAAATTCACTCTGTCTCTCTCAGAACTTTAATTTGGTGTTGGACCTGGCTATTCAAACACCGGATTTCTTATGAATAAAAACCAAAAGTACAGATAAGTTACAGATAAAATAATAACACTAACTCATTGATAACGATTACCTCTTATCAGTTATGCTATCAGTATGAGATTGACGTAAAATGGCGAGATTGGTGAAAAGACGAACTGACACGATCTGTGCAATGCATTGGTCAAGCTACTGGCTTTCCAGTGTCACGAGTTTGATCATTTGATCATCATATGGTTGGTAAACAACCTGGAGACGGTGGCAGGAACTTACTGGCGGTACTAAAAGTTTAACGTCGTCGTGACGAATCGTCTTTTACAATATAATTCGATTCTTTTTTGAAGTATCGTTTCGGTTTTTTTTACGATTCGTCATTCTGTGTAGGGTGAGGGGGAAGCCTTTATAGACTTCAACATCTAATTGTCTTAAAAGAATTATTATTTATCATAAATCGTCAAAATCGTCAACTAATCTTATTAAATCAAATCAAATCAGTCTTTATTTGTAAAAATTTAGGTATGCAAGAAGTTATGTTAAAAGTCGATCGCAAAGTCCTACTAATACCTACAATTGGTGTACAAATAATTAATAAACACATCAATTAATATTAAATCAGGCCTCGTCAATTGGTCTTTAACGTATCGTTATTAATGATGAAACGTCAGTGACGGATGAACGTGTGAATGGGCCGTTACACAGTCAAGACCAATTTTAGGCCTACCTACCTACAAGTTTTTTCGTCTAATTTTTCTACATTGTTTAAATATGGATATTCCCGCGATTTCTTTGGCAGTTAGGTTACGGGAATAATCGTGTACACACGGCCCAATCGCGACAACCATAATTCGCTGTCAACTCTTTTTCATACAAGTTGCTAGTACAGTCGACTGCACATCAGTGGTTACAATTTGACATTGACAGCACCTTTACTGCGTAGAAATAAAGGTGCTTTTTGTAGTGCAAGTGTTACCACTGTCATGCGGCTGACTGTACCTACAGAGTACAGAGTGGTTGTCATAGCCATACACCGTGGCGACCACTAAGAAGAAAATGGCAACGAGCTAAAGTTTAAATTAGTAGCGAGTGGCCTCAAATGACAACACTCAAACCACTTACAAATGTTTTGTTTAAAACAAGACATACCTAATTAGTTTTGAATAATTAAGTTATTTACTATTAAGTGTAGCCTCGACATGACTGTACGTATGAATATTGGCGTTACACTGGTTTAATACTATTATACATCATAATAGGTAGTTAGTTATGCTCATATAATAATATATACTTGTTTTACCAAGATTATTTATTGTTTTCACAAAATAAATTACGTTAAATGGTATAGTGTACTGAAAATAAGAATGCTAAAGGTATTTTCAGACCAATTTGCAGAGGTTCCGTAAATTCGAGGTATTTTAAAACATCTCTCGTGGACTTCTGGTTTAGAAGAATTAGAATCACTTTGTATGAAAAAGCTATAGCTATTACAGGGTACACCATAATAATACCCCATCTTTCCTTTATTGCATTTGTCCCCAACAAATGCAAGAAGATTTCCATCGAAGAGTTCCTTTATCTGGAGTTAATCCTAGATGTCGATTCAGGATCAGGACTTGCTTACCATAAAAATGCATTAAATACTTAATACCTATAATATAAATAAATAATTACCTAAGTACTAAAAATATAAAATAAAAGTTCAGTAAAATGTCAGTCCGATTAACATTTTTTTTTTAAATAGCCTATTCCTTTTTTCAAAGCAAAAGCAAAAGTGCCCTATGCCATTATTCAGGCTATATAACCTGTCTCTACACAAAAGAACCACAACTAGGTAAGTACCCACCTATATATCACAAATATGTTGTGATTCGGTAGCAGCCGGAAAAAAGACCAAACCGACAAATCCACTTTTGCATTTGTATAAGAAAGATTACGTTGTTATACTTGTGAGTAGTAGGTACTACATGTATAACAACAAAGTAATCTAGTATTTCTAGTAAGAATGTAAAGTAGGTATTTCCGAAAAATCAATATTACAATTTGGTTGCCAATGGTATCTACGCTAAGCTCTAGGCTTGTGTTGTAGAGACCATATTATAGGTTACACATGTAGGATTCGACATCGTGATTTAGACTGCCAGTTCTAACATTTAAAATGGTACGTATGTGTGTATGTATAGTATGAATAACATTATATGGTAAAAGCCAAAAATACTTAATTAAAATATTGTTTACAAATAAGTAAACATTTTTTTAAAGCTTTTATGGATATGAAGCAAACACTGAAGTTCCAAATTTAAAAAAAAAAACAATGTATGTCTTGCAGGACTTGTATAGTCGACCATAAAATAGCTTTACCACACTTAGAGTGACTATCGTTTACACATCACAAAACAACTAAGTCTACGCTTACAAGACCAAGTGACAGATAGCATTGTCTTAGTGAAATTTAATTTTGATGGAAGGTTTTGTTAAAAGTGGTAAAGCAATGTTGTGGTTGATTATACCTACAACCTACTGGGTAAAGCCTCCAGCTGCATTACCAACTGAGCTGTAATCCTGCCCATACTACTAAAATTCTATTTACATTCAAATTCAAAGTAACAATACAAAGAAGAAATACAAAGCTCATAATATTCTCTAGGAATCTTCTCATAGTCATTGTTTACACACAATACACTTAATAACTTTCTAATTTCAACAAACTGCATGGCAGATCTACAAAAAATATATTTTTTTAAATATTTCTTTGCAGACATTCATTTTCTAAAACTGCATTCATGTAGACATAAAAAATGCATTCAATGATATAAATTAACGGACGGAACAAGGATAATGACATGTTGACATCATTTCTCTAGCGTCACAGAAGTTCAACTAGATTGTACGCCCACGATTCAAGGTTTCAAACAACACGTAAACAATACACTTTCACTCACCCTATCTTCTAGTTCTGGCGGGAAACGAGTCTGGAACTTCACTGCAGTGCCTTCAGAATAATCCCTTTGTATAAATATCTTTATTCCTTGCTGTGTTGGGGTCTGTTGACTGCCAGGCGTATTCGGACCCGACGGTATACGATTATTTGCCATCATTAAAACTCACAAATTAAAGTCCATTAACACAGAAATAGTATAATGGAATGCTTTATGTTATGAATGTATCATAGTTTCAATATGATGTTATTCCAGATAGAAATATGAGGATAATTTTATTTTCTCTAGATTATTTCGATACAGAAATGAGAAACTGAGAATGACGTGCGTCAGTGACTGACAGAAACTGTCAACCAGCCAGCCGACGACATTGTTGCTTGGCATAGACAAGAAGTTGTACGTTCAGAAATGCTTCAATGAGTTCATGTTTTTTATTTTAAAATTATTATTTTGCTCAGTTTGACAAAAGTAAATTGAATCAACATAAGCCTAGCCCCTACTACTAAGTAGTAGGCAGCAATAAGGTGAAACATTCTGTCTAGTTTAATATTCTCGCGCTCATCTCGGTTTATATTAAAAAAGACAGATGGCGCTACCTTGCATATTATGACAATGTTTTGATAGGTACAGGTATTAATAATAATTATTATTTTAGGTACGTAAAAAGATAATTATTGTACAGTTTTTCTTTAATAAAAAGAGATAAATACTTATGAACATAATTACCTGAGCAGTTTTCGTAAAGGGTTTCCTTACAATTTGCAGATAGGTACCTACCTACCGATACAGATTTGTAGATATAGATACAATCGTAGGTAGACAAATTAGCTAAAAGGTTTTAGAAATTGCATTACTGAGACATGAGGCCGTCCACGTGCGAATCAGTTATTCAAGAGAGTCGCATGCTTTTACTTTTTTTTCAAGGTAATTAATAATTTGGTAAGGGTGTTTTCGCCAGCAATCGAAAAAAAAGGTAGTTTGGACATTATCAATTTCTTATCTACATTGGATGTAGATTTAACCCTTAGAGTAGGTATATATAAATACTCTAAGATTGAACCATCTCCTACAAACATTAGAGGCTTTAACCAGATCGTAGAGGTCGCAGATTCAAATCCTGCTTGTACTTAATTTTTTTTAAATTTTGTACCCTAAACTACTTTTGTTTTAGGTAAGCGTTTTAAAAATGTCTTAAAAATATAATATCTTACCTATATTTACCATACCTATCTACTTATATCTTTGTATACAGTAATCATATTAAAGCCTTTTGATTAGTGGTTCAGCCAAGCTATTCAGGCCGATTTCGCTTCATTCGTTCGTTGAATATTAACCAAGCGATAGTTTGACGCCTACAACTTATATCAATTAACTGGTGTGTAAATGTCCGTCGTTTAATTTCTAATTTCTTTCGTGCCTGCTACTTATTTTGGTGTGAAGAGTTTTTATTGCAGTTTTTTTTTTGGCGCTTTGTCATTCTAAACTTAAATATTATACAGGATTTAAATCATGAGCATCCCTAAAAGGGGTCATTCAACTCATCATTACGAACAAATTTTACTATGGGACCAACCCTGAAATCTAATATCCGGCGAAACGTGTGTACTGAATACACCTCTGCCTACCCCTTCTGGGGAATACAGGCGTGAGTCTATTAAAAAAAGGCGATCAAACAAATATCTGTTCCGCCTAGAAATAAACCACGAAATAAACGCGCGACACCAAGTGGTTAAGGTGATTCTCTTAACCATTACGCTAATGGGGTCGACAAAGTGGTGGTTGTAAGCGGCCAGTTTTACTTAGCCAGCTTAAAATAAATCTTTATTTGAAGGTTCACGTCATGAAGCCGTGATGATCAGTCGGCCACATGAACTATTCGAAGCTGCCAGACCATTAAAAAAGATACATGTTTCACTGCCTCATTGGTGCATTATGTAGTTGTGACATAAATTGAAAAAAAAATCTATAAAATTTCTTACCTACACCAGATGTTTCCTTCCTGCTACATTCTCATGATATCCCTTATTAATAAATATCTAATTACAACAGGCCTATATGGGTCATAAATCAATCATAATGACCCATTTGTATGCCGACGTTGCGTAGCCGCATGACCATGCGCATTGTCAATGAAAGTGTGAGCCCATTCTTCTTTAAAATCTAGGTAACTCAGTTTCGCGGTCGCTATATTAGTAGCGTCAAATTCATTAAATAATAATATAAAATTATGACGTTCTAATGCTTTAAGAGACTGGTTTTTCTGACCTACACAATACGAACGCGCTAGATAACAAAATTACAATTTTGTGCATGATGCTAATCTATTCGTCACTAACATTTTCTAGTAATGTGTAACATTAGTAGGTCCAATAATTATTTGAGGTGATTTTGTGCAGCGATAGCTTAGTCGATGACCGTTGATCTAACAAGTCAAAGATTGGAAGTTCGAAACCCAGGCACGCACCTCTGACTTTTCGAATTCAGTGTGCTGGAAATTATTTATCAAAATGCTAAAACGGCGAAGGAAAACATCGTGAGGAAATCTGAGAGATTTTTCAACGGTGTTTAAAACCATGTCAGAAGCCTACGGATGGTTGAAACTCTGACACCAAGTTGTTCAACAACCTTAAGGTACTTATAATTATTTAATAAGAAAAATTTGGAAAAACAACTGATACGGATGGGATGGGAACCTTAAGGTAAAGAAGAAGAAGGGTGCAAGGTCTTAGGCGCAGGGTCTTACCCTGATAAAGTCGCGATGCTAATAATATCCCCACATACTGAACGACGGAGGACAGACATGGTCTTTGGCTATATAAAGGTAAAAATTAAAGTAAACCTTTGCTCACAATGGGACAGTGTAGGATAATAATAATTATAATGCTGTTACTGGATCAAGAGCTTAATGCAGAAAGTGGTATTCCTGAACAGGTCACACTTAGTCGAGAGTCTCAAGAGGTTCCTTTTTCTGGAGCCCTGACTACTGGTACCTTGGACCCTGGTTCCATCTGGTTCCACCTGGATACTAGCGATGGGCTATATTTGATATTTTTAATGTATATTTAAAAATGTATGTAATAAATAAATAATAATACCGTAGTAGCATTTTGTAGCCAGCAGTTAGGAGTTTGTAGGAAGGAGGTGGAACGACTATTGCTTACAAATCCCTATCAAAAGATCAACCACGTAAAGTTGCCAATCCAGCTTCGAACCTTCTTCTACTGTAGATTAATCGACAAAGAATTTGGAAATTTAGCTTTTTAAATAGCATAGACATAACCTATTAGTAAATATAGCTTTTATTCTAGCCGAAAATGCGCGAGAAGTGTCGGCGTCAGCCTTCCTTTAGCTTCTTCTTCTTTTTCTTTGGTTAATTGTCCACGAGCTGACTCTTGTCAACAACTTTGCCAGTGTCAAGTGGGGACGGCAGTAATAAAGATTTGCAGCCCTTCGTGATATTGGTTTGTTCTCAATGGATATACATAATGACATTTTAGAACGTGACAGTTGGCCAAATGATGACGTTTATACAGAATTAATTGCTTGCAGTCAGAATACAACTCAAAGTTTATAAAAACCGGTATAAAAGCCGGTAAAATCAAACTAACTAGGAACGAAATTACTTATAAGACTTTGAATGTAACAACTTATTGAAAAGTTTTATTTCATAAATAGATGGCTGCCATTATTAATTTATTTATCGGAGACAGGCCTAATTCCACATTCAATAAGAGCTGTTATTGGAATGGTGCTATAAGAAATTATAGTTTTCTTCTAATATTATAATAATAATTGGAAATAGACTATCTTTACGAAACCAAATTGACATAACACCGTTCCTAAAATCAGCTGTCATCCATGTCCTCGACTTTGAAATGACCGGATAGAATTACCTCTAGCCATCGACCAGCCATCTAATTGTCACCCAACTCACGCGCCTTGCATCCGTTTTGCACCGACATCTTTCACTTGAACATATGACTGGAATGAAGAACATTTGAAACGTGGACTATTACGTAAGCAACGGTATATCAGATTAAATGTCACTTCACTTTCTTTTATAGCTGTTTTTGTTTAAATTGTTAACATGAAGGTATTTATGCCAAAAGTGAATATGACTGGCATTGACATTGGCATTTATTGCAATAACTTAGCCTTAACTGGATGCACAAAGCGCAATATGAGTTCCGGCGTCAGATTTTTAAAAATGGAAACCGTAACTATGGATTTGAGTCTAGTAAAAAGAAAATTATAGGTACCCTTAGTTGGTATTTTTTGAATAATTATTCAAGTTAAATCATACAAAGTCACTTGATGCTGGGAATTCAAGATCCAAGTTAATAATTATGGAGATTCTGGAAAATAGCTTTTCTAGAATTCAACGCCTTCAAGACTTCTCTTTTACTAACTTCCATGAAGACGCGGGGACATAGGTACAATAACTATACAATTGTAAAGGTGTAAGAGCAATCTATTACTCGATACAGTACGCACAATGAATTGATATGGTCTTATTAGGAGTAAGTTATGCACTTCCAAGTTTATTGAGTAAATAAATAAGATTCCTATTTCTTATAGTCGTATTTCTCTTTGCCAAGTTGAAGATCTTGGTGGTTCTCTCATTTGAATAGAGATATTTACCATCAAAAATGGTTCTGTTAACATTAAAAGGAATGTTATAATTGATGAAAATGTTTTTCTTAACCATGACTGAAGTGGTTTTAAATAAATTTCTATCTTCATTACTAGCCTTATGCGTATTGCATAAGCAACTAATTTTCTTTCGATTTCCCTTAACGAATTTCAAGTCCTAGGGACCGTAGTGAAGCAACAAAGTGATAGTTTTCCAATACATTGTGTCGCACACATTCACAATTTACATGTACAAGAAACAAACGCAAGTATCGCCGAAGATAGTATCCTTGCGCATTCTGATAACACGTCACGTATTAATGCTCGTATATAAACCAAGCCCAGGAGTACCCTGGCATACATTGTGATCGTTCATCGGACGGCAGTAAGTCGTCTGCCGTCTTAAATTAAAAATAAAGTCCTAGTGAAACAGTGCAACATGGCTAAACTATTAGTGATTTTTACCCTCGTGGCAGCTGCTAGTGCTAATTCTTATACCGCTTCGAAATTAGTTAAAAACATTTATAATGAATGTTTAAGCCAATATTCGGTGGAATGTGTAAAACCTAGGACCCTTCAGTGGATTTCGCAAGTGGCTCACGATGACGAGATCAAGATCACGGATGACCTCTCCATTATCAAGACTGGAACCTTGGAAGATGATATGGAAGTTGACCCTAGGATGGCAAAGGATCCTGCTTATCAGATTGTTGATAAAGTAGACCGTTTCCTCCAGACTCATACCCTTAAAGTAAACGTCCCAGAGGAAATCACAAACAGTGCTGCGTCTGAATATGTGCCAAGATCACTGCTCATCGACTTGCCATCTGAATTGGAAATGCCTTTGGATGGTGAAGAAGACGGACAAGTCTTTGAGGGCAGAAAGAAGAAGATCAAGCTCCCCAAACCTTTGAGAATTAAAAGCAGTTAGTGATTGAACTAGCTTTTTATTTGATATTAGATGATCAAGATATTAATTGCTTTTTTATATTTTTCAGAGCATGGTTTCATCAAGAAGGTGCTGCTACCCTTCCTCTTAGGTTTGAAATTCAAGGCTTCAGTGCTGGTCCCTCTGGCTCTTGCCCTAATTGCTCTCAAGACCTGGAAGGCTTTGACCCTGGGTCTCATCTCTCTTGTTCTATCTGGTACGTTATCTACATTTATTCAATAATGTTATAGATGTTTTAAAAATAAATGATAACTATATAAAAGGATGTAACTCAAAAGAGCATTTTTTAATTAACTAAAAAAAAACAAAGACGTATTGTATATTACATTGTAATATTTGTACTAAGAGGTAATAATCAGGGCGAATAATATTTATTTCCTTTACTGCCAACAGGTGCCATGGTAATCTTCAAATTCACGAAACCCAAGGTCGTGAACTATGAAGTCATCCATTACCCACAGCACCACGTTGAACACCACGTAGACCACCACGCACCTGCCTGGGACGCCCATGGACCTTACCAGGCCAGGACCTTCGAAGACGCCCACGAAATGGCATACTCCGCTCAAATATAAAAATAATGAAACAAATAGCTTTAAAACTACGGACCTCTGACTAAATTATTTAATTTTAATTATTTATTTATTTATTTTTTGTAAATAAAATTCTGTATAAAGTTAGTTTCACATTCTATCGAGAGTTGTTTATTTACCCCGAGGAACTTTCACATAACCATCACCACGTCTTGCGAATCTAAATTGTTAGTCATTACTGGTGCGTCCTGAATTTCATTATTATTTGCTAATACTGAGGCAGTATTATCTACTCTTTGATTTTGATTATAATAAGTATTAAAATAATTTTCTTCTGGATTAAACTTTAAATGTGATTCTTTGGGCTTATAACCAACGGTGTCGTTCACTGGAAGTAATTTTGTGACAAATACATCATTTTCAAATTCTTTACTACTTATATGTTCGTACAGTCCGCTAAAATTATTATCCACGTGATTATCAGGAAGCATTTTTTTCTGTTTATTCCGTTCTTTTGCTAGTTTCTCATTAATTACTACGTCAACCTTAAAATTTTCTATATTAACATTTTCGATATCATAATCAGGTTTTCCCACTACTCTAAGTGGAGGTCTTTTTTTTTGGACATGTATTATTTTTTCTATTTCACTTAAATCGAGTTTCACATTATTTCCACTTTCGTTTGGTTGATTTACTTCATTTGATTTTTCTTCATTGGTATCCGAGACGAATCGTGGTGTTTCATTGCCTGATAGCAAGTACTGAGAAAATGATTTGTATACTTGTGAGCCTTTTAGAGGATTCAATTTGTATAATCCAAGAAGAAGATTGAAGACATCTGCGTTTTTATTTCTGTTGTCCAAACCACTGTGAACAGCAAAGCGGCTGTGAGTGCTCTTAAATATCTGAAAAAATAAAACAAACTATATAAATTTTAGGACCGATTCTTATAACATCAAATGACTGACTATGTTTGTTTCCTCCTATTCTTCTCCATATAGTTAAATTTTTATTCTTATCTATGAAGTTTTCTTGACACTTTGTATTATGTAAAGTACTTAACACCTCTAACATTTTTATTGTCACTAGTTTTTTTAAGTGTCATATTATTATATGTATCAACCAAGGAAAACCTAACTTTTAATCAATCATTATGCATCATTATTTGATTTAAAGTAGACAGGAAGTGTAATGGGATCACAATGCCTAAAAAATTTAACTCGTCCGCCTATACATTTATATTATTGTCCAGTGGCACAGGAGTGGAATGTATAATGAGAGAAAAACCGAATCGTTTAACTACTTAACATTCGGATGTGGTTTGAATACGACAGGGGAAAAGTGACATCGAATGCCAAGTATTGGCACAATGACTGACACCTCATTAGGTGCACCTGCTTGTGGAATTTAGGGTTACAACGCTTAGTATACACAGGGCGTAAGTTGAAACAACTATAGCACTTGTTTTGTGATTTATGCACATCCGGACTTAAAACGCGACGCGGATACAAGTTGCTTTAGGTGGTCAAAAATACAACGCGATATGAAGTGTTATTAACATAATAATAATAATTATTGTTCTTATTTTTGAAAAGTGTTGTTGTATTGTTTTTTTTTTCAAAGTTATCAAAGATCAAAGAAACAGTAAAGGTCGAGTCGTATATGGAGGTCTAGGAATTGGCTCTTGAGAGGGAGAGCTGGAAGACGCTGCATCGACAAGAGCGTAGCTCTTAAATAAATGATGATGAGGTAATTTTTACAAATTTTAAATTGAAATAATAAAAAAAAAACCTAATACTATACTACACCTCAGCAAATGCCTTCCCTCACAAATTTATATGCAAAAAATTATGATATACTCTAGGTGTCCGGCTTTTAGGCCACCTATTGGTGGAATTTATCACGAGGACGCTCGACATGAAATGTCATAAAATGTTAGTGTAAAGTTAATGTTTTGTAAAGTTGTAAAATACGCCACAACTTGGGAAAGGAGAACCTCCAATAGGCGATTTCAAAAGTCTGAGATGTTGGTTGATGTAGATATACTCAGAAATACCGGAACAATAGAACTTCGCGGGCTAAGCCTAGCCTTTGCCTTAACCTAAGAATCTCCATGAACATTTTAATAGGCTCTGTTTAGGGTGCTGGATCTAGGGCTTGATGCAGAAGGCAGTACTCCTGGACACGACATGCATAGTCAGAATTTTCCTCTTTCTGAAGCCCTAACTACCAGTAGCTTGGACCTGTTCCCATTTTGGTATATTTCATAATATTTTTAATGAAAATTATCATTAAAGTTGAAGTTTCACATGAAGTAGACAAAGGACAAGTAATAAACTTTCTTAAAACAATCAGTAGGTAGGTATACATACAATTGGATCACGTTCTTTTATGTTCTTTTTTATGTATACATTATGGATTCTATTCATGTTTGCAGTTCAAGTATATCGTATATAGGCATATATATCATGTTACCAGTATCTAGGGTATCAGTATGTTAGTAGTATATGTTGTTTGCTATCGAAACGATAAGAAGAAGAAGTATCTATTTTGCCGTATTTTATGTTTAAAAAGTCTAGGTAAGAGACTGGAGCTATTTTGTAACAAAAAACATTGATCATTATAGTATTATTGTTTTTTTATATTAAGTTTTTTTTTATGAGATATATCGTTCTGGTTTGAAGTTATGTGAGAACTCGTTGGATTACATACTACATACAGTCATGTACTACTACACACGTCACATCCACGTACATCACGTTCTAGTAGAGCCATTTCCTTCTTTTCATATAATTATACATCTTCATTCTCATCTCCTTTTAATTTAGGATTTTTTTTATTACTTATCTTTCCTGTTTTAAAATTCTTGCTAGCCATCACCTCATTTTTAGCCGTGCTGTCTTTTACTACACATATTTTACTATTCTGTCACCAGAATAAGTATGCTATTTCATAGGGTCACTTGTAATTTATTGGATTTTTAAGATTTATTAAAATCAACGGATATAAAATATTAGAAACCTAGTATTAATATTTAGTATTTATTATTATTCTTACCAGGCTCACAGTCACGGCAATAACGAATGTTAAACGGCACTGCATTATCAACAGCAAGTTCCACACTTATGGTGTTTACATAATAACTTGCAACAACGTTTGTATCAAAAGAAAATTTTCAAAATACTTCAAAGCCCAATGGTGCACTTGTACATAAAATCTGATAAAACTAGTAGTGTGGCACAACGCAACTGGATTGCAACTGATAAACACCAATATTGGTCAGCTACACCAAGTTCGTTTTGGTTTTTTACCAAAACATCATTTGGAGTTGGCGTTTCGCTATTGTTCCGAAGCATTTTCTGGTCAAATTGGAAATTTTTTTTGGCCTATGTTCCATTCTTGTTTCTTTTAATTCTAAGATTCATCATCTCTTTATTGCCTTTTGAAAATAGGTTAGTAATCTCTGTTTTTTTTATTAAACATTTTCTCAGGTGTTTCGAAGTCACTACAGGCACTCTAAAGGTAAATTGATTATTGATTAAATGATTGAAATAAACTAGCTTTCGCCCGCAATTGTATCCACGTGGAAGGACTGAGACAAAAATCTTATATTTTCGAGAAAGAAGGTGGTGCAGACGTGGATTTCTTCATACATTTACAAAGCGTCGGATGCAGCCGTGATTGAAATTGTATCGCCCTATATGTTTTCTGTGTGGCTTGCACCTAATACCTACACACCTCCTAAGACTAGAAAGTCCTATTGCCTTCTTACTTCGCTTACTACTTCAATGCGAGGGACAGTTAATTAGTGGGGAGGAAGTGTCCCTTCTTTATGTAGTAGGTAATAGTTATTATTTTTTGCTATAATCAAGCACTGAGACTATATTCTGTCAGCTACTCTAAGCAGGCTACGCGCGCGTAGTTTTCGTAAGTAAATTTCAAGTCATCAGCGAAAACAAAATGGTTGTGTCTATGCTACTAATTTCGTGGAAAAAATCTTTCATTCTAGATGTTCCAATGCTAGGTGTGATGTAAATGTTTATTAATATAGTACAAAATTATATTTACCGATTTAAATGTCCATGTTCAAGGAAAAATAGTTCGCTTTAGGCAATAAATTTTGTTTATTATGAATATTTATTCATAACTGTAAGGTTTTCTATACCTAGAACTACATAATTATTATAAAATATGTTACATTAATAAAGTAAGACCTTATAGACGTAACGAAAAAAAAGTAGAGAAGCGTAGAGCCAACGGCTTTACTTACTCTTCGAAGCACGGAGTAAGTGATAATTAATTGAGTATTACGCACATAACTTACGAAAAGCAGAGGTACGCGCCTTGGGTTCGCACCTGAGACCACTAACTTGCCAGTCAACATTCATACCCCTAAGTTTTTACTACTAAAATTTGAATGACAATAGTTAGTAATTAAATAATTAGGTATCATAAAAACCGAATGACATAAATTAAACATAATTCGTATTGTCTATAACTACTTAAAGCTTGTAATAGAAAATCCAAGTCAATTTAATTTAATTTTATAGCCATTAATCATTATAAATTATTGGGCTATTCATTTTGTACAGCGCCGCAGGGTATGACAGCGGAGTGAAATTTGTATCTCGTTGTAAAGGCTCATGTAATTCTGCGACTTTCGTAATTTGGTAGTATTCACTTTGAGACCTACTATAAATTTCTGTAAGTGGAGTAAAAAAGTTAATGCTACCAAATTAAGAGTGTCACGTAATTAGATGAGTTAGTTATAGTATTTTTTTCCTCTCTAACACCTGCTTGTTATTTTTATTTTATAGACTCACGCCTGTATTCTCCAAAGCGGGTAGGCAGAGGTGTCCAGTACACCCACGTTTCGCCGGCTATGTTATAAGTCATGTAATAGGGGGCGAGCCTATTGCCATTAACCGGGCACAATTCCAGACTCCGTGCTGCTACTAAGAATTTCTAATGGATAAACCCAATAACACTGCCCTTCCCGGGGATCGGACCCAGGACCTCTCGCTCAGCAGTTGCGCTTGCTGTCACTAGACTACCGAAGCAGTTACCTGCTTGTTAATTTTATTAAAATGAATAACTTTGATAGTCAAGACTGGATTATTCACATGATAAAGAATCTTTTGTACTTAAAGGTACTTGTAAGTACCTAATACTTACTCGCTTTTATGAAAGTAGGTATATTTATTTAGTAACATCATCAGCCTGTATTAGTCCACCGCTAAACATAGGCCTCTCCCAATGCGCGCCACTATTGTGTGCTCATTGGAGGTATTTGCCCATAATCATCACGCTGGGCAAGCGGGTTGGCGATCTCAGTAGCAGATGACTACTGTTACACAGAAGGATGCTGCCCATCCTCTAGATTTTTCCCTTTTTCGCTTCTTACGACACCCGCGGGACGAGTTGGGGTGGTTCTATTATTACTTTCTTAGGCCGGAAACCGCACGGCATTTAGTATACCTATAATCAAATAAAACCTTTGTCACTTTACCTCACATTATTAATATTTTTACTTATGTATTTTTTTTTATATTAAATCTGTAAGTATTATATTATATTATAAGTTTAATACAAGGTAGTTTTGATAGCGAAAATACAGTAATAAGTTATACATTTTATTCGCAGTCTAATGCTTTCAATTTTTCATGTTATTTCAATGTAAGTGTATAAATTATGATTCTGTTATTTGTTCTATTGACAATTAGTCATAGTAACTAAAGTAGAATATTCATAGACTTTTTTAGCGAAAGAGTAATAAATATTACACAAATTTAGTATATTGCATGATTTTATTCATCCTTGTCTCGATCTTCTTTGATCATCAAACTTTGATCGCCCATCCTCAGTGTTGAGAGATCTAGATTCGATTATAAGAGACAAAACAATTTGAATTGAATTACTCTTTATCGGTCATATAGATTTAAATAAATGTAAGCATATCATTACCTAATCAAGATACAGTTCTAACACAGTAAATAAATATATGTATTATTATCGGAAGTTCATCATTTAAAAAAATATTAAAGGTATTATTCCAGAATCGGGCTTTGCATATTAAAAAGTACATGGTATATTAATTATTACTTGTTTTATTTCTATACGCAACGTACCTAATTGATTTGTTCAGAATTTAATTACAGTCCCAAAAATCGATGGTGTATACGAGAAACTATTATTATTAGTGATAATGATAACGCAATTATTATGATTAACTTATTTTATATCAAAGAGTATTTATTCGTTAATACAGTTTGGCAAAAAAGAGACTACGAAAATTGGGGGCGCCACTGGCGCACTTTTCTTACTACATTAATAAATTCAAAATCGCAAATTATTGGGTACTTACATATTTCTACGCCAATTGTTTTGTCATCAAATGTAATAAAACGAATCACTTTTGAGTTATTTTAGTGCCTACAAACTTAGTTTTTAAGATTTTTATTTTTAGTTCCAGTTGTCACCGCCTCAGACTCTTATTTGTCAAGCAATACTTAGCTTTTTAAGAATATTTTTTTATCGCTCCTATTAGGTGTCAAACTTGCTCGCAATTTGCTAGCAAATAAGTGTGTACGCGCCATCAGAATAACAAAAGAACTATATTGCTCTCCATTGTATAAATTTACAACATTATTCGCGCCATGGCTTAAATGATCTTGTGACTGCAATATGTTCTGGTTGTTGTTGTGTGTGCTGTTCATTGTGTATGTGTGGTGGTATGCTCGCACGCCAGTACCTAAGCATGCTCTCCCTCCAGCGTTCCCAGGACGATTGCCCATTATTGGTCATACTCATTTGCTGATTTTTGCAAGAGAAAGTTAGTATAATTGTAGAAAAAATAAATTATTTTATAAGTTATTATTAACTACTAATATTACAACAGTTAGCGTAAGAACTTTGTTTCAAAATTATTTTTTATTTATTCATACACATTCATACATATTAATATTTTTTAATACTCTTACCAATAGATTTAAGAAAACACACATATTTAAAAATATAAAAAGTAGGAGCCCACCGGCATTGGGGACAGGGTCCAAGCTCTCGGGTAGCAATTTTTTTTTGAGAAATGCTATCTGCATTTCTCAAACACAATAGACAATAGGAAATTTGTTGTTGCGAGTCAAACTCACACTTTTCCAGATTTCTGACATGAATATTATTATAATATTACATTCTTATCTTTAATTAATTTATTGTAGTCATAAAATATGAATGTCAAATTATTAACAAAGTATATAAAAAGACTAAAGCTCTGAATAAAATGACTAAAACAATTTTGTAGCCATTAATCAGTTTACAAAGTGGGTTTTTTTTTATATCCGTTGGCTGACAGGTTATGACAGAAGATTAAAAAGTCGTAAAATTAATCTCAATATGAATATATTTATTTAGTTATAGGCTGACAAGTTATGATAGCCTTATGGTATGACCGTTTGACTGGCAAGTCAGAGGTCTCGGGTTCGAACTCAAGGCGCGCACCTTTGACTTTTCCTAAGTTATGTGCGTAGGTCATCATCTGCCTAGCCTTTTCCCAACTATGTTGGGGTCGGCTTCCAGTCTTACCGGATGCAGCTGAATACCAGTGTTTTACATGGAGCGACTGCCTATCAGACCTCCACAACCCAGTTACTGGGTTACACGATACCCCTTGGCAAGACTGGTTGTCAGACTTTCGGGTTTCTGACTACCCGTAACGACTGTCAAAGATCTACAATTGACAGCCGGGGCCAACAGCTTAACGTGCTATCCGAGGCACGGAGAGTGATAATTAATTTATAAAACGCACATAACTCACGAAAAGTCATAGATGCGCGCCTTGGGTTCGAACCCGAGACCTCTGACTTGCCAGTCAACGGTCACCACCACTAGGCTATCACGACTCCTTATGTTACTTAAGTTATGTGCGTAGGTATTATAAATTAATTATCACCTGCTCCGTGCCTCGGAAGCACGCCAAGCCTTTGGCCCCTGTTGTCATGAAGATCTGTGACAGCCGTATCCCTTTGGGTTACGGGGGTCAGATAGGCATTCGCTCCGTAGAAAACTGATATTTAGCTGCATCTGGTTAGATTTGAAGCCCACTCCAACAAAGTTTGGGAATAATAAGGCTAGGAGAATGATATCCTTTATGGTTGGAGGGTTTCTTATGACCCATAAGATTCCAATCAGATGATGATTCCCAAACAGAAAAAAGATCAGAAATAAAAATCAGAATTGCAAGGAAGTCCTTAGGGATTCGATAATTTTTTAAATCGAACTAATGATCTCTATCAACTTTTAATGTGTGTTAATTTTAGGTTCGCATTATTGCGTGCAGAACGAAATAGTACCTAACGTTGAAATATTTGTAAAAAGCAAAAATCGATTAGTGTAGTAATCGATTGTCGTAATCGATTATCGTAGAGCAGGTGGTAAACCTTATCAGTAGATTGCGGGTTACAATTTTTAAATTTATTAGTTTTATATATATCAATGGACGTCTTATGGCTGAAATGATGATGATGGTATCAGACCCAATAATACGTCTTACTCGACATACTACTTGTAATACTTAATTATAATATTAATAAATTGTAAATTTGCATGCCTTCTAGTAGAATGTAGAGATCAAATTTATTAATTGTAATATCTTTAGAATTTTGTAACTATGTTCGAAATTAAATAAATGAAATAATATCATCGGACCCCATAGACCTAGATTCTTTAGCATCTAACCCCTTAACATTAGACCCCACAGACCCCTTAGCATCAGACCCCTTCAATTTTGTATTTATTAAGTATTTCATTGACATTAATGTTTTATCAGGTATTTGGAGGTCATTAAGAATAACTGCAAAATTTTCTGCACAAAATGGAGGAGTGACGTATATTAAGTTTGTGAAAGACATCTATTACTGTAAGTATTTTTTTAACGACTAGCAAAATATAAATATGAATGCGTTACGTAATGCGTAAATTACACATAAGTAAATAATTGCTTTCGTCATTTTAGTTTCATTGAGTTTCCGATTTTCTCTTTTTTATATTTTGTCCTTTAAGCTCATAGGAAGTTCTTACAAACCGACTTATTAGTGACTTCCTTGAGACTTTCTAGATCAAGTTATAGGTATTCGGAAAAAAAATGGGTTTTCATTAAAAAAATCTTACTCCATTTTCCACTCATGGGCAAAAGCGTTCTTTTTACGAATCTAGGTAGAGAGAAACGATTCTTCACCACGTGGATCTAATTCATGTTTTTTAAGTTAGGTTTATGATGGGATATCTATCCTCTGTTGGAATTTATCAATCTGCTTTTAAGCCCTTCAGATTGGCTTAACAACTACCACGTGATGTGGTAGCCATGTTTTCTGTTTTATGCTAATATTTGTCATTTAAACCAGAAAATCCATCAAGGAAGTGACTACGCCAAGCCTTGCTTACCGTAGTACGCGCTACAAGCATCTCACCACTTAAAACCTTTGGAGATATTATAGATGATGTTGATGTCCCTCTTCTTTCAGTGATAACTGACCCACAAGACGCATTAACGGCATCCAATGCCTGTATGACGAAACATTTCGCTTATGATTATGCAGAATCATGGTTGGGAGACGGATTACTCACATCAAAAGGTAATTTCCAATCCAAATGTAAAGTTTTCTGTTTAGAAATTGTGTATGGTTTACCACTTTCTCCTTCTGGGCCATGCAAAATGCAGCAATATAATGTTGCTACTTAACGCCTGTATTCTATGAGAGCCTGGTATCTCCCCGTTACAGCCTAAGAGTCATATTCAGCCAGCGCTGAATACTACCACATTAGGTATTAATATCATCATCAGCTTGAATTAGTTCACAACTGGACATAAGCCTCTCCAAATGCGCGCCACTATTGTGCGCTCATTGGAGGTATTTTCCCATAATCATCACGCTGGGCAAACGGGTTGGCGATAGCAATAGCAGATGATTGTTGTTACAAAGATGGATGCTCATCTTCCGGATCTTTATCTTTGTCGCTTCTTACAATACCCGTATTAATAACATTCAACGTATTATATTTAATTCATGTTGTACAGGCCTTTGCCTTTCCAACGGCTGGCCGAATACGAGTTACATTATACTCGCACCAATCCCTACCGCCAACGTTGGCCATGTTTCAGAAATCATAACCCTTCTTCTGCTGTAGTTGGGTAATAAATACCTGTTGCTTCCACAGGAGAGGTCTGGAAACGTCATCGCAAGCTTCTTACACCAGCTTTCAGTTTACCAGTCATACATGGATATCTCAAAGTGTTCAACAGTCAATCCAAACGACTGGTCAGTGATCTGGATCAATTTATTGGAAAAGGTGCCTTCAATCAAACGACACCTCTTAGGAATTTTGCTTTGGAAACTCTTTGTAGTAAGTACATCATCAATATACATATAATGAACGACCTAGTATAAGAGTAAGTATCCTTACATGACTTGACATCTTCCAATGTGTCTTCCTTCACCGTTAAGGCAACTGATGATTAATTTTTTATAGACATATTGACATGATTGTGATAAATCTATAGCTTTAAACTTTTCTCCCTCCTAATATTGTGGAGATCGTATTTGCAAGTCAATTTTTTTTACCCGACACAAAACTAGAAATAATACACAAAAGCTCATTTTGGAATTTCTGCCTACCAAGCTTGGGAATAGATTGGAAGCTAGTCCCACTTACAGCATCGATTCACCAACGTAGAAGTAGTTTTTATCTTGAAAATTGAATTCACATTGAAAAGATAATTTGTTTATCTTGAAAATTTTATATCACGAAGTTCTAAAGTCTTTAGACTAATGATATTTTAATTTTCAACACAGTCGCCACGTTCGGAATAAATCCAATTGAAGACAGAAAGTTTACAGAAAGATACATGACTTCCATTGATACAATGTTACAGCTTTACGTTATGAGATGTGAGAAATTCTGGCTGCAGAATGACTGGATATTTAAAATGTCTCGGTTTGCGAAAATAGAACAAGAAATAAGGGACAATTTGAATGGAATGGCGGATGAGGTAGGTTCAACTCTCTAGGTGTTTTCACCCACCATACAAATCAAAACAGAACGAATACTAGTTTTTCTTAAGCAGTTTATGTTAAACTTAAAATCAACGATATGATTTCTTTGAACATATTCTTCTACCTCTAATTCTTTCAGATTTTACCGTACTGCTTTTTTTGATATGACGTTGTGTTTTGCTGTTGAAAAAATTTCTGTTCTTTCAGATACTACAACGAAAAAAACTTGCAATAAAAAATGAAGCTATTAACAATATTGTTATTGAAGTTAAAACTACAGGTATAAAGGTTTTATTGTTTTAGACGTCATAAAAAAGGCAAATGTTTGACCACGAACCCACATGATGGTTAGCAGTGCTGTAGTCGAAGTGGAGCACAATTATTGTCTTTAAATCAGGAGGATGGAAGTTGGACAGTATGCTCCAGTCTGTTTCCCCTAGATAAAAGAAAGAAAAAAAGAGTGTCTTATTCAAATTTATGAAAATCACGAATTTGAAAAGAAAAAAAATATTGGAAAAGAATTTGTTTGTAAATATTATGGGTTACTAAATATGTATAGAATGAACATTAAATATGCCTGTCATTCACTTAAGCAAGTTGAAATTAAGGCAGTAAGTTATTAGGCAAAGTAACACCTCATAGCAATGAGAGGCCACAAATCAACCTTTACCAATACGCACTGAGTCAGTATGGCGCAGTAACCTATTTTTATGCATTTCAAATATCAGAAAAGGCTTTTCCTAATCAGTAAGGTCAATATATTAAATTTATAATTAAAAGAAGCTAATTGAAATAAAAAAATTGTATAATCGGAGTTGTAAAAAACTAAATCGATATCTTTAAAGGTATAAGATACAGACCTTTCATGGATCTACTAGTAGAATTATCAAATGAGGGTGCTCTGACAGATCAAGAGATTAAAGAAGAAGCTGCGACAGTTATAGCTGCTGGCTTTGAAACCATTTCTAACCAAATGGGTTTCACACTGATGTTTTTAGGAGCATACCCTGAAGCGCAGGAGAAGTTATATGAAGAGTAAGTTGCTACTAGGATAGTTGTTACTTTACACGTTAAGGTAGGGTTAGTAGCGTTGGACATCTGGAAGTCTAGTTGGAATTGATGGTATCTACATATTGACATATCTTCGAAATTATAATACCCAACTATAAACCGTCAGAGCGGAATATTGATAAACAGTAGGTAGGTACCTACTTTTAATTTGGATGCGGAATCAAGACAGTAAAAACCATTTTACTGGAACGCTATGTGCTTTTATAGCAGACGATTGTGGCTTACAGGAATCGCATTTTCAACAGAGCGTTAAGCACTGATAGCCAAGTGGTATGACCGTCGACTGAGAAGTCAGTGGTCTCGAGTTCGATCCCAAGGCGTGCACCTCTGACTTTTCGTAAGTTATGTGCGATTATAAATTAATTATCAGTTGCTAAAACGGTGAGGGAAAACATCGCGAAACCAGCACACCTGAGAGATTTTTTAAGGGTGTGTAAAGCCATGTCAGAGGCCTACGGGTGGTTTAAACTCTGACACCAGGTTGTTCATCAACCATACGATAAGAAGAAGAACAGAGCGTTGATAATAAAGCCAAAAATACAATTGTTGTAATTAGCTAGACAGCTAGTTAGATATCGGATTTTTATAAAGCGATTGACATCAGCAACCCAAGGAAATAATAGAATTTTAATGTTAGAACATTTCTCTAGACTTGAAGATCCTCTGTCTCTAGATCTCAAATACATCATTTTTATAGCAACCGAAATGAGGTGGTTTATAATCTTGGTTTTAATTTTACAGAATACAAAATATAGTGGGCACCGAAAGAGATGTAGAAAAAGATGATATCAATAAATTAGTGTACACAAACGCGGTGATAATGGAATCTGTTAGATTGTTACCATCAGTTCCAGTTTTACCAAGATACGTTCAAGAAAATGTAAAGCTAAGTATGTTCACCCTTGAAATATCGCAAGTTATTAATGGATGTTCCATAAAATAATTTGCTTTTGGTGTATATGATTTTGGCATATAATGGCGCGCAACGGGGAATATTTTAATGGCAACATTATTTACAATAAATATTTTGTTATTACCATACCCGAAATAACAGAAACGATGACATATAATATGTCAGAATAATTTTAATTTTATACATACTAGCAATACTATTTATCTTATTTATTATGCTTTGTTTGTTTACAATGTTATATCTTGTCCTTTTATTTTATAATGGTACCAAATTCTCTTGTCTTGGCTTTTTAGAAAACTACACGATGAGAGCTGGTAGCTACTGTTTGCTGTATCCACTAGCAACTCAGCTTGATCCAACGTGGGGACCGGCTGCCAAACAATTCAAGCCAGAGCGTTGGCTGAACAATGAGATCTCTATTAATAGCAAAGAGTTTGCAGGTTTTAGCTTGGGAAAGAGAGTTTGTATTGGTAAGAAGAGGATAAGTTTTTGTTCCACGAAATAATAAATACCTCGACATAATTATGAGAATGCGGAATAGTTGTTACAAATTCCTTTTCATAAAAGGCCAGCTTCTTGTCATTTAGGCTGTTACTGACAAAAATAATAACAAAAACGTAATAACTCTCCCTGATTTGCTTATAAACCAAATATTATAATTATTTAAGTAATCGTTCTTCAAACAGACCTAGAAGTTCTCCTTTGCTTATAACTTTATCAATAGATAATTCAGTCAATACTGTTCTGTTATCGTGAGCAAATAACTTTTCTCACAAATTGAGATCTTAAATCTCGCTGGCTCAATATGGATTTGATTTCGATGTTCTGTGTCCCACTAATATCTCATCATCAATATCACAAATGTGATTGATATTATTAAATCGATATTCTTCTGTATTTTCAGGACAAACTTACGCGATTACAGCAATGAAGATTGCTCTTGTACACCTTATTCGTCAATACAAAATTACTGCAAATTTGGCCAATCTGAAACTGGAGTACGAATATTTATTGAAAGCAACTTCGGGATATGATATAAGTTTGGAGCTAAGATCTTCATCGAGGGAAAGAGACGGAATCTAATTTTATTAACTAAAGACGTTGAGACCATGTCGGAAGGTGGTAGTGTTATTGGCAACAATGATTATCATGGGACCAAACATGTTATAATCACGAGCTAAAATATATATAATCAAGTAGAGTTTTTCAAAAGCCTATTTTAATTCTAAAAGAAACATAAACTTAAAATGCAAAAATATTAGATTTGAGGTATCAATAGATGTTTACCAATATTTGGGTTGTATATTTTTCAAAAACTGAACTTGTAGGTCAGAAGATTAATTTTAGAGGACTTAAATTCCGCCAAATTTATACTTTTTTTTTTGTGACTGTACATTCACAGTACAAACAGTTTAACATCTACAGTATTTTGGCTTATTACAATAAACAATTTTATTTTATTTACTATTATTTAAATTACCGGCTTCTCCAATTTTAAGAAAACTTTGATTTTAATAAAGCCATTAAAAATTTAACTGATTTAAAACAGGTCACGGTTCCACTATTATTAATTACGGTGTGGACATTAAAGGACCAAATATAGTGCCTTGAGGAACGCTGTAATTATTATTTTCGTCAAGTACTGTGTTAATTGATGCAATTGTATCGGTTGCTCTACACTAGATTAGTTAGAATACTGTTCAAACTAATTAAGTGTGGAGCGTAGGTTAAGCAGAGCTTGACAGGATCAGTCCATGGATGGATATTATACAAACATTTTCGTCAAACCAAGTTGAAAAAATTATTACGCAGCAAAAACTATTAAATCAGATACACTATAATTGGACATCAAAACGATACATTTTGATTAATAGTTCAAAGAGTCAGAGTTAGTACAATTCAACAGTAGATAGCTATTGCACCTATCTCCATCATTACGTTCAATGACAGATAAGAATGATGATTGTATTTATATATTTTATCACCATCTCCAAAATCTTTTTAAAATTCAAGGCTACTTCATCAACTTAAAATGAGTAGCCAATAGTTTTTTTAGTTAGTACGACATAATGCTCAGTGTATTGTTATTGTGTATTGTTTGGTGCGCTTGCGTCGCCCTTGCGTGGCGTGCGTATGCTCAGAAGAACCGTCACCCACTGCCACCTGCTTTATCAGGATACTATCCTGTTGTTGGACATACACCGCTGGTAATTGGGGATACTGCAAGTAAGAATCAGAATCAGATTTTTTTTATTTGTGAAATATAGGTACGTACATTGGATGGCAGAGATACCTACGTAAGTACCTAATACTTTGTAATAATTTTCAAGTCACGCTAAAATCAATTAAGTTTTCAAGTAGAAATCCTTCCGGTAGTATTAATTCTAATTATTAATTTTGATAATGCTTATGTTGGCATTGCTGTTATTGTTGTTGTTGGAGTTGTTGATGGTTTGGATTATACAAAGATTGATGTTGTGAGTGTTGATTTATCGTATGTAGGATCTGAAACTTTGTCTTTTGGTTACTTTTAAACTAATGGACTAATTTCAAACTTTAGCACAGAACTTATATACATGCTAATATTACAAAAAGATTTTATAAATTAAATCAAATTTGTATATTCACACGGGTAAAGCTAATTGCAAAAGATATTGGTAAATGGTAGATTAGAGATAATGGAGAATGACTACATGTTGAAATGTCTGGATAGTATAGCATTTCATTCTTTACAGATACTTGGCACCTACTAAACTTTATGTCAAAAGATTGTTTGGAAAAGGGCGGAGTTATTTATGCCCAAATTGGAAGACAGATCTATTACTGTAAGTTTATTGTTAATATCTTAACTTTATTAATGAAAACCTATTTTCTTCTTGTTATTGAATTTATGAAACCTTTTTTTAGAAGCATTGCGTTTTGATACAAAGGTGTTTACTACATGTTGCCTGATACAATAAATAAATTTAAAAAATACGTTTTTTGATCTCCACCAATGTACTGAATTCCTATGTTTTTAACTTCTACTTCAGAAGAATGATTTGAATACAGTGGGACCTTATGACATAATATTAAACCTTGTAGAAGGAACATTGAAGATCTTTCATGGTTTTTTCTAACAAGATGAAGCCAATGTACTGAATCCCTTAATTTTAACCCTTTACTTTTGATTTCCGTTAAGATTTTCTGTAAAAGTCTTAATATTAACCAAATATTATAGGATCTCGTATATTACAGTGATAACCGATCCCGAAGATGCATTGACAGCCGCAAATATGTGCATAACCAAACATTTTATTTATGACTATGTAAAAACTTGGCTTGGGGAAGGATTGTTGACGTCATCCGGTGAGTCAAGTTCCTATTTTACATTTTTTAATATTCTAGTCTGATCGTTTCTTTCTTATTCTTAGGGATCCTCTTCTTTTCTTTTAATATTTTATTATTATACTATTTAAGGTTCTGTAGTAAACCAGGAACCCTTACAGTTTCGTGATGTCCGTTCGCCTGTCTGTCCATCACAGCTATTTTACTCGTAGATTTATCAATATTAGTCATCTATGCCATAACTCTCTATCTATGTCATTCTTTACTTGTTACTTCAGGTGCACTATGGCAGCGTCATCGAAAACTGTTAAATCCAGCATTCACAGTACCAATTGTACATAGTTTCTTAGACATATTTAATGATATGTCGAAGATGTTTGTAAGTGAAATGGACTCTCAAGCTGGAAAAGGGGCTTTTGATCACTTGAAGTATTTGAGGACGATCGCTTTTCGCACATTTAGTAGTAAGTAATATTTTTCTTTAGTCCTATTGTTCATTTATTTTTAAACGATTGATTATAATTGTGATACTTCAACTTATCCTGATAGAAATACCTATAACACGATCAATGAGGCCACTTTTTTCTGGAGCTTTAGATTCAACTTTATCTTCAAGAATACCATAATCTTCAATTTCTATATCTATAGTTTTACATATATCATATTTTATAGTAAGATAGATGCTGACATAGATAAAGGACACAATATTTAGAATGTAATAGCAAAATCTAAATGATATTTTTTCAAGTTTAAATAAAATTTATATTTATTATATTTTAGGAACTGCATTTGGAATAGCCGATGATGCAGTGAAAGAATTTGCTTGGAGATATATGGAGTCAGCAGACCAAGTTATGAATTTGGTAGTTTATCGGTTCCAGAACATCTGGCTACATAATAACTTGGTATTTAAACTGAGTGGACTGAAGAAGAAGCAAGATATGTTGATAGAGTCACTGGACGATATGGCTAATCAGGTAACATTTATGCAAAAATAACCTAGTGGTAAAACCATTCTCTGGCACATCTCAAATTCAAACCCAAGGCATCTGAAATCTTTGAGTTTTCGTAATTTATGTGCCTATTATAAAATTATTGCTTGCTCCGTGCCTCGGAGTGTAAGTAGAGCCATCGGTCTTGCGCCTGATCTCTCTTAAGTCGATCTCTTCAACATTAACCCTATACCGTAATAACTATTTTGTTTAACGTAAATTGAGACACGGGTCCTTAAAGACCGCCAATAAATACAGCCGCTTCCAAGAAGCTCCACATGCCAGGCTTCTACTCGTCCAACCATAAGTAGTAATGGGATTAGATTGACGCGCCAAAGTATTTCGGATTTTGATGGTTTTTTTTACCTTCGGGTCACAATTGACCCAGAATTCGTGAAGGTTAATTCATATTGTTGATGTTTTTGTTTTCACTACTTAGCACTGGAACAATTTTAGAGATTAGAAAAAAAAACATTGTTTAATAATAATGTGTAGGTGTAAAAATGCAGGTCTGCTAATGATGCTACCATTAACCTTCAAAACAAAATAATATTGTGCTAATGCCTCTAAAATCATTATTTCTCTACGCAATGTCAGTATTACGTATAATAAAATAATTTGTTTATATTAATAAAATGTATAATGAGTTTATTTTGTTTTGTACCTGTTTTTTAGGTTATTGAAAGGAAAAAAGAGGACATGAAAAATTTGACGAATAATCAAAATGACACTCAATTTACGTCAGGTAAGGTAGCTATTTAATTGTTCATAATTATATATTTTTTAATTTCATTTCACTTTTTTCGTCGTGTGATGCTTTTTATGAAATCTCACAATACTGGGTTCAAATGATTTAGGTATTCAATGTGTATATTTCTTAACTGATTTCTGAAAAATAGGAGGTTATTAATATTGCCAACTAGGATAGTTGTAGGACTTAAATAAAGCTTGTGGCGTAATATGTAAGGATTCCCGATAGTCTGAGGGTCGCTAGAGAACCAAGATCAAATCTTCAAACACATTTTGTATCATTTTTTCTGATAATATCATTAGAATTGCTGTTGTAGCAAAGTTAGTATTTCTATTACTGGGTGAAAGTACCCAATTAATGAAGCTGTGTGAACATTAGGTAAGTAAGCAATAAGTAAAATAACGTTTGAATTTCATACTGATCAAATTATCGTATTAAAGTTCTTTATAAAAACAAATGAAAATCAAATTCCTGTTCAGTGGCGCCTCTTTCAATACCACGTCGGTTCAGAGCAATTTCAACTTTAATGGAAGGACTTTTAGTCAATTTTCTTATGTCGGCAGTCAGCGTTTGAAACAAGTACCAGTCTAAAACTGGCGCCAAAGTTGACACCTCTTTCCGATAGATGGCTTTTACGCAAATTCTGAATCGCGGTATGGTTTCGTTCCCGTTGTTTCTATGGGATGGAGCCAAGTAATTCACGGTTAACATTTCCTGTTCTACTTAAAACACAAACGAGATAGAACTTCTGGTATCTTAAGCTACGCTTAAGACCGTTACTTTTTGACAGGTCGTACTATATGCCAAGACGGCGGTACGACTTAAGAAATAATCATGGTTACTAAATGGTTGTCGTGGTGGCGCATTGGTTACGGACCCGCTTTACAAGCGAGTGGGTGTGGGTTCGAACCTGGCGTGTACCAATGTGTGTGTCATATGTACTTTCTTAGATATTCTAAGACACCACTGACTAACGGTGAAGGAAAACATCGTAAGGAAACCTGGACTGTAATAGTCTGAAATTGCCAACACGCAGTGAGCTAGCGCGGTGATTAATGCTCAATCCTTCTCTCTGAGAAGAGGCCTTTGCCCTACATTGGGACAGTTACAGGCTGATTTATATTACTAAACATAGTAGCAACTAAGACCTAAGATCTTAGTAATTGTAATAATAGTAATTAATAATAATAACGTTCATTTGCAGGTTTTCCTTAGAATCTAGTATTATACAGTAACTAACACACTCTGCAGTCATGATAGTAATTAACGCAGTCAGCGTCGCTACTTTCTGGGCCGCTTCAATATAATAATAATTAAAAAAAAAAAGTTTTGCTATCGAAACGATAAGAAGAAGTATACAAATGAAAAATTATTTTTTTTTATAAAAAAAAAACGGAAACACGATATTTTGTCTTATGACCTCTTGACTGTGGAGGCTTAGAAATACATTTCTAGGGAAATAATTTAGGTTCAACATCGTATGAGTACATAATAATAACTATTATTTATTAAAATGAAATTAACGATTAAAGGTTTTTTTCTGAAAAGTTTTAAATGAAAACATTTTTTAGGCTTGAGAAAGTAAAAAAAAAATACAATGTGCATCGTAGGTGAGTTTGTGTGTGCGTGTGAGTGTAGTAGTAATAGTAGTGTTATGTGGTTACTTAAATAAACTGTTCCTATATATAAGAAACGTATCTTTATAACGTTCTGAATTTTTTTTTAGATTTTACTTACCTAATGTTCAAATATTTATTATAAAGGTACTATTATTATAATATTTATACATACATTACACTTAAGATCGACTCGCTTCGTGCGGCTGGCCGCCCCAAGCATCTAACCACCCCTGTACGTCAACCCTGCCTCGATGTGTGTGTAATAAAACTGGTTTTATACCATCGCTTTATAAGGAACTATCATTTAATTAATATCTCCAACACGCAGCGAGCTAGCGTGGTGGATTAAAACTCGCTCCTTATCTGTATGAGAAGAGGTATTTGTCCTGCAGTGGGACTATACAGGCTGATTTGTTATATTGTTATATATTTCAGGTACTAGATCCAAACCGCTAATGAATTTACTGATGGAACTAAAGAACGATGATACTTTAACTGATAAAGAAATCAAGGAAGAAGTAGATACTGCTATAGTAGCTGGTTTTGATACGACTTCGAACACATTGACTTGTATCTTGGTGGTCATAGGCTCGTATCCTGAAGTGCAACAGAAGATATATGAAGAGTAAGTCTGATGAAAACCACGTCTATGATGTACAAAAATCAGTAGCGGCGGGGATATATTATATTGCAGTATTTTCTTATCGTATAATTAATATGCAGCCTGGGTCAGAGTTTAACCAACAGTCAGCCTCCGTCATGGCTTCAAACACCTTTGAGAATATCCATCAATTGTGGTCTCTTCGCGTGGTTTTTTATTTAAAATACGCAGCTTTAAAAAAGTTGGTCAGTATAAACCTGCGACTATTGACTTGTCAATAGAATGGCTATACCACTGGGCTGTCACTTTTCTATTTGATGATTTGACTCTGTAATATATTTCTATAGCAGTATAGCTTGTTTCCGTTGCCTAATAAGTCAAAGATTTTATTTTTCGAAAGTTATAAATATGTATATTAAATTCTATTTTACTTGATGCTTCAGAGAGCACGTAACGCCACCGGACGGCGCAGGCCTAATCTTTGTTCGCTAAAAAGCGTAAACGTGAAACTCATTTTGTTTTTTAAAAGTTTATTTCATTGCGCCCCCTAGATAGTTAAAATTGTTACTATGAATCCATATCATCCCACTGCTGCTTTCCCTTGATTTCCTTCCTTCGATTGGTTTTGTCCATTGGTCCCACCATTTCCTTCGTAACCTGCCGCAATGCCGCTTCTGAGGGATCCATATGGTAGTTATTTTGGCCAACAGCTTACTGGCATGCGACAGATGTGTTATGGTCAGTAACTTATGGAATGTTACCATGGAGTTTCTTGCTTGCTTGTAGGGTGCCCTTGGAATTGGCAACTAGATTACCTTTTACAATAATATTAGAAGTATCATGACTATTCTGTGCCTAAAATAGTGTACATGAATAAAAATATTTAGATTTTTATTGATTCAGAATCCAAAATATTACCTAAATTTCACTTATGATAATATATTATTATAATAAATTATTCAGCTCATAAATACTATGCAGATACCAAACTTGACACCTACAATTAATTTAATGCAACAATGTAATTTATTCACGTTAAGAACGTTTTAATTAAACATTAATTCAAATCTAAAATCATCAGCAAAAAAAAACTAATTTGGACTTATTTATTATAGAATAATAGTATTAGTAGATTGTTATAATCATAATCGAGTCATTAATGTTATCATAAACGGAACCATAAAAGAAAATCATATCATCAGAGAGAGATGATTTTTTGTAAGTGTTATAGAAACATTCGGAGGTTTGGGAATTAAGACAGAAACAAAATAAGCAGTGATAGCATAGTGGTATGACCGTTGGACTGCCAAGTCAAAGGTTGTAGGTTCAAAATACAAGCACGCACCTCTAACTTTTCCGATTTATGTGCGTATTAGAAATTAATGATCACTTGCTAAAACAGTAAAGGAAAACATCGTGAGGAAACCAGCATACCTGAGAGATTTTTCAACTTTGTTAAAGCCATGTTAGAGGCCAGGTTGTTCATCAACCATACGATGAAGAAGAAGATTGATAATATAAAAAAATTGGTTCAAATTTTACAGAATGATAGAAGTTCTTGGTCCAGACAGAGATGTAGAGAAAGATGACATCAAGAGATTAGTATATACGGAGGCTGTGATCAAGGAGGTCCTACGTATGTTGCCTATAGGACCTGCTCTATTGAGATGTGTAGACAAAGATGTGAAGCTCAGTAAGTAACATTTTACAATTTTGTATTTAAGTTGCAATATATAATTTACTAACTGTTCCCCGCGACTTTGTCCGCCTTAAATTAAATTTTCCCGTAAACACACATTTATAAGCAGCCAGATTGCCTGTTTTTTACTGACTTAAATCACAGATATTGTTATTTTTTACTGAAAACTCAACTTTTTTAGAATAAAAAATAGCCTATAGCACTCAGGGGATGAAGTAGTTTTCTATCGGTAAAAGAATTTTTAGGATCGGATCGGTAGTTCCAGAGATTACCCCTGACATACATAGGTACATACAAACTTTACCTCTTTATAATATTAGTATAGACAGTATAGAAGTATAGATGTATGTTCGGGTCAAATCTTGCCGAGGCAAATCTAAATTAGAACCACTTCCTCTTATCCTGCGGAGTCGAATGTTTACCATGTTGGTTTAGGTCTGGTGACAATGCATTTTTATAGTAGTATGACCTGAATCGACATCCAGGAATAGCTCCAGATAAAAGAACTTTTAAACGGTCAACAGCACAGACACAAGTTTTTTGCATATTACGTTTAGTTTTGGTTTCCAATATTAAATCTTGGTCAAGGTCAAGGCGCTGTTTTTGTGAAAACTTATTTACGACTAGATGCCCCGCGCGACTTTGTACGCGTGATTATTTTACCTCTACGCTTTTTCTACCCTACCCTACGCTACTCTACCCTACCCTACCATTCTCTACCCCTACCCTGCCCCTACTCTACCCCTACCCTACCTTACTCTACCTCTACCCTACTCTACTCTACCCCTACCCTACCCCTCTATTCCTACCCTACCCTACTCTATTCTACCCCTACCCCACCCCTCTATTCTTACCCTAACTCTACTCTACCTCTACCCTACCCTACCCATACCCTACCATACCCAAGGGGTATAATTCCATTTTTTTTTCTTCGATTCAACAAACAAATCAAATACCATAAAAATCGGTCCAGCAGTTCTCGTGTATACTAATTTTCATGGCTTCAACTTTGAAAATGGCAGAATTTCATTCAAACTTTTCTTCTATATTTTCTCCCCATAGGAATTGTCTCTTGATAGGGAGAGCTGGAAGAAGCTCCATCGACAAGAGCGTAGCTCTTAAATAAATGATGATGATTTTCTCCCCAAAGTGATTGAATATCGAGATACTTATACGTGCATAGTTATGCCACTTTGATGTCTCTTACTAATACCAAATTTCTTACACAAAATATTCGCTATTCAATTTCGCTATTAAAGCTAAAACACGTCTTATTCGTTAACCGAAAAGTTAATTATCAAGTTTAATGACGGATTTTCATAACTACAAACTTTAGTCCCCTTTTATATCTCCTTAGGGGAAAAAAAATCTAAATTTTTTTATACACGTCTTTCTTATTTTTAGCGCACAAGCTTAATACTTATTTTTATAACTGTAACTTAAAGAATAACGAATCTTCCATACAAACTTTCACCCCCTTTTTTATCCACTCAATGGTAGATTTAAAAAAAATAAACTATGCTCGTCTTTCAACTAACAACCTAAAAGCTGAATACCAAGTTTCGTACATATAACTTTAAAAACAACGGACTTTCATACAAACTCTCATCCCCCTTTTTACCTACTTAGGGGTAGAATTTCCAAAAATCCTTCATTAGTGCACCCCTAGGGTACTTAAAGAATATTGTCTCAAAATTTCAAGTCTCTAGATCCACCGGCTTAGGCTGTGCGTTGTCTGTCAGTCAGTCAGTCACGGTACTGTTTTATAAGTATAGATATATTAATTTTACCTATGACCGCTTGCAAAACGAGGGTATCTCTAGCGTGTCAGTTACCGAATCAAAAAAATATAATAATGTTACAGAGAACTATACAATGAGGGCTGGCAGTCATTGCGTCATACTACCGCTAGGGGCTCACCGTGGCGCTGCTTGGGGGGCAGATGTCGAAAAGTTTAAGCCAGAGCGCTGGCTCGACCCTGCTGTCGTCGCTACCGCAAACAGCGCGTTTTACGGCTTTAGTTTGGGAAAGCGGTCTTGTATAGGTAAGTACGAGTAGGATTCAAGCTATGAGGGTTTCTTACCACCACATAATGGCGTGGGTCCGATTCACATTTTTTTCCGGTTTTTATTTATTGTCGTTTTACTTTAGATCGTTTGTATATATTCTAACCATCTATAGTACATATCAATATAATAGAATGTCTAATGTCTATATTATTTTATATCTATCTCTATCCTATCCCGCTACCTGCTTACTAGCTTCCTCTTTCTCATAAATCCATCCAAAAATTGTCTGTCGCTTTTAGCGATAAGACCGCCCATTGTACCTACCTGTTATTCTGTACCAATTTCCTTAAATATTTGTTCAATGGTGTACAATAAAGATTATTCTATCGATCTATATATTCTATCTATTTATTAAGTTTGTTGTCTTACTATGATCTCTTCAAATTGGACGCTTTTATGTAGTTATTACCGGTTTTACAATAGAGCAAAAACCAAACACGTTAATTGTATAGGTGGGTCCCTAAAATAACGGTTTTTTTTGCCAACGCGCATGTACAACCACTTTCTACGTGTAGGTCAGCTTAACATCGACCATCTACACGTTTGCGAGTACTCCAGTTTCATCATGAGCTTCCAAGCATAATAAATTGACATTTTAAAGTCTCTATGCTGCCATGTTTTTTTAAATCTCTATAATTACGAGTATATGAGTAGTTAAACGGTTTACTGACGTTTGGCAAAAAACATTTCCCAAAGTGACACTTGCCAAAGTATGTTTCCCAAATTTTCATTTGGCAAAAAAACATTTGGCAAAACCATCTTTTCGCAATTTTACAGTTAGCAAAACTATTTTTAGCAATTTATTGTTTAGCAAATAATTACATGGCAATGTTTCATTTTACCAAATATTAGGTAGTCAAATATGGTTTGAAAAATATACTCTTCCCACTCCAACATAACCTCACTTTTTTCTCTAAGTTAAGGAATGGTTAGGTTTTATCTCCATATCATTACTTCTGGGTGGTTTAAAAAAAAACCCACGATCTTCTAACCTAACCTAACCAAGTCGGGGTGCCCCCAAGTCGGGGTGCACCCAAGTCGGGGTGCACCCAAGTCGGGGTGAACCCAAGTCGGGGTATTCCGTTCTCGGGGTGCAAAATTACGTTCTATTTCACGAATTTGCGAGTTTATAGACGCGATTTTGAAAAAAAATTCGGCGCGTCTCCGGCAAAAAAAAATGATTGAGGGGGCTCAATCATTTTTTAAGAAGAACTGGAGACGCGCCGAATTTTTTAAGAAGAATAACGCCGTAAGAATAACTCCCCCACACCTTTACATTACACAAATTCTGGATGTTTATTTCTAAACCCAACCCAAACATCAAATTTTAATTTTCAATTTTTCACCCTTATTAAAATTAAAATGTGAACGAACTTCTTTTTGGAATATTTTTTTTACAAAATGAAGCATTTGCTTAATGTGTATTTGACTAAATAAAATTTGAGCAAGTAAAAATTTGCCAAATCAATATTTGACCAAGTGAATAAAATGCGAAATGTAAATTTGCTAAGCATTTTTTTGGGAAATGAAACTATGCGATAAGTTTTTTGGGAAGTGAAATTTGACGAAACATATTTTGGGAAACGGCAGGACCCCAGTTAAACACAAATTAGTTCAGAGGGCCAAGTACGAGTTAGAAACTATTTGAATACCTACTGACAGTTTTAGGGAGAAGTAAAAGGTATACGTATTTTGTTTTTACTCTTCCGGAAAGACAGACAGATATTACGTTTCATTAGAACTGCCAAAATTCGTATTGAAGAGCTTTAGGTATTAATAAAAAAATTGGAAAAACAAAAAAGTTTTAGTCGAGTTTTGATCTATTGGCGACCTCTATTATTAATAATATCGTGGTCAAAACCAGTCGGGCATTGTTATGAGCATTAGATACTTTATATTACTAAATTGGTAGCAAAAAAATGACATGCGTCCGCAAGCGTTAAAAATTTGTACTAATGCCTCGCAAAGCGTAATGTGGATAGCTCGCTAGCGCTTCTTTTGATGTGCACACATAAAACCGACACTCCATCGTGTGATCGCTTTTTTTTGTCGTGTGGAAAACTAACGGCTGGCGATGGGGTTATGTCCGACTCTTACAGACTAAAAACCACACAGTGTTCCTCCACGAACCTCTTGGTGAAAATACGGTTTTTGTTTGCGCATTCACCGCCAGGTTTCGACTCGCCTAGGCTGGGCAATTCTTCATGAGAGACGCGCGCGGAACACGGCGCGCCACCTACTCGGGCCTGTAACTGATCGGGTGACGGACTGTCTCTACGTGCCTCTTTTGTTTCTGTGATTGTCAAAAACTTTTTAGAAATAATTTTAGAGTTATGTTATCCCAGGAGCAAGGTTTAGATTTTTTTTTTGTTTTTACAGGTATCTTGTACACTAGTATTCATTAATTTTAACGTCTTCTATTTCCAGGTAAAACATATGCCATGGTGTCAATGAAGGTAACCCTCTCACATTTCATACGAAGGTACCGAGTTACAGCCGATGTCAACGAAATGAGATTCAAAGTAGACATGATATTGAAACCCAGTACCGCATCCATAAGTATCGAAAGAAGATAAGATGTAAATATTGTATGAAATAAAATAAAAAGTAATTATATTTCTTTTCCTTTCCATAATTGTGTCTTATTGCCTAGTGGTATTACCATTGACTGACTAAATTAGGTCTCAGTTTTGAACCCAAGGCTCTGACTTTTCGTAAGTTATGTATGTACTTATTATAAATTAATAAATTATCATTCGTTCAGTCCCTCGGAGAGCAAGTAATGCCGCCCCGGTGCCTGATCTCTCTCCAGTTGAGTCGGATCATGAGAGTGAGGTAATAGAGAGTGCACCTGTGTTTACGCACACACTTACACACTAATCTCAGTTGAGATTGACCGCTGAAATTCAGTCAGGAGGGATTATTATTACTTACAAATGTACCTAATATTTTTGTAAGATTTGCACAATTAATGTTTTATAAATGTAATAAATTGTATGAACTTGAAATTTCAAAACTATTTTTAAGTTAAACTAATTAAAATTTCATTTGAGAAATTAATATGTATTTATTACACAGCAAAATTAATCAGACCTAGATTAAAACCAGTTCAGACCACAGAAAGCCTACAGGAAGGCATTTTCGAAAAATAACGACATATGTATATTGTATGAATAATAAGGTGTATTAGGAAACGTTACGCTGTATATTTATCGTGTTTCTAGTAGGCTCGTAATTGCTTATTTATTTAAATAATTACCAAATCTTTCGCAATGTTTAAAAGTCGTGTATATTTTAGTGTCTTAAGAGTTTGTTAAGGTAGGTCATTCCTTGGGGCTTAGCCAAGTTGACTATCTACAATCGCTCACGCTATAGAAAACGAAAGAAATGTATAGGATGACATTATGCAGGGCACGATGTTAAGTGCTCCCTCGTTTGTTGGACGGCAACACATTTACACTCCAAGAGGGGTTAGCCAAGTTGATTATCTACAATCACTAACGAATAGAAAACGAAAGAAATGTATGGGATGACATTACCTTCGATCGATATATCACGTGATTGTAAATAGTCAACTTGGCTAAGCCCCCAGGGCAGAGTCATCAATAAATCAAACTCCAAAAAGCTAGAAATAACAAAAAAAAAACGTTCGTTTTAGAGTCAGTACAAAGGGTTAAGATGAGCTGATTTGATATGGAACCCCGCTTAGCTTGGCACCGACTCTAAAGGGAACGTTTTTGAGTTATTTATAGCTTTTTAGCGTTTAAAGTCAGGTATATTTTTTTGTATTTTTTTTTAAATTTTGGAAGGAATTAAAATTATTCATGGAAGCCCCAACTCTCTCATCCACTTTCTGGAGTCTAAAGTCTTTACCCAATAGGTCACGGGTTCAAATCCCGCTTGTAAATATTTTTCTTTCAACAAAATTTCGAACCTTAGATATTTTTTAAGCTTTTATACTCTGAAAATGCGTATTGCACCATTGCGTAAATGGTTGAAGTACCTATCTTTGAGATCCACATGATATAATATTTGTATAATCAATATTCTATTTTGAGAACTTTGGTTGCAAAATGTATGGTGGTACTAACAAATTCTATGGTTGTACGATACAGGGTGTTCAATAGTGCAATTAATAATAATCTCTATTCAAAATATAGCTGCTTTAGTTTATCGTGTTAGTGAACAAACTAATGTTTGGGTGTAAACCATCTGTGATGACCAGCGTTAGGTGTGTTAAATGAAACACAGTTTAGGTGTAAACACGCATTGCTTGCCCGGTGGCCCGACCGAGAGTGCCCGGCTAGCCCGAGCCGTGCCCCCACTATCGCACGCTCTACCCGCAATGACGTCACTCGTACACCATCAATAGGCCTCTGACGTGGCTTTACACACCGCTGAAAGACATCTCATGTTTTCCGTCATCATCACTTAACAACCACGACGGACCCATTTAAGAAACGCGCACTAAGTAGGTACTCCAACGTCCAACTACGCATACGAAATACCTACTTAAGTATATCATCTTCAGACTGCCTCGTTGGTCTAGTGGTAGCAAGTGCGACTGCTGAGCACGAGGTCCTGGGTTCGATACCCGGGTCGGGCAAAGTGTTATTAGGTTTTTACATTAGGAAGTTCTCAGTAGCAGCACGGAGTCTGGAATTGTGCCCGGTTAATGGCAATAGGCTCGCCCCCTATTACATGGGACTTATATATAGCTGGCAAAACGTGGGTGTACTGAACATCTCTGCTTACCCCCTCAGGGGAATACAGCCTCACGTCTATGTTTATTTATTTGATCAATAAAAAATATGTTTTAGCATTGTTATGTAGGTACTACCCGTGCCTATAATAATAATTGAATTATTATATTTCGTGGTCATTGCCGGTTATTTACAATAATACCTGTTTTAGTTTTAACCCTATAGACATTTAGATCAAAACTTACTTTTTAACGAGTTTGTTTTTTCATCGATTTTTTTTTTTTAATTAAAATAATGAATTCATCACAACACGTTGATCATCAACCATACTACCAAGGTGGCCCTTTCAAACATACTGTACATTAAAAAGTAAAATTTGCATTTTACATAAGTTTTTTTAAGTGTTTGCCTTTATGAACATGACCATTTGAGCGTGACTATAAGTTTTCTGTACTTCGTGTTTAGGTAAACACTTGTTTTTTGTCAAATATCACAATTTGCAATATATTTCCTTATACCTCGTTGGTGTAGTGGTAGCAAGCGCGACTGCTGAGCACGAGGTGCTGGGTTCGATCCCCGGGTCGGGCAAAGTGTTATTGGGTTTTTCCATTTGGAAATTCTTAAAAGCAGAGTTCGATCCCAAGGCGCGCCTCTGACTTTTCGTTAGTTATGTGCGTATTATAAATTAATTATCAGTTGCTAAAACGGTGAAGGAAAACATCGTGATGAAACCAGCACACCTGAGATTTTTCGATGGCGTGTAAAGCCATGTCAGGGGCCTACGGGTGGTTTAAACTTTGACACCAGGTTGTTCAACAACCACACGATGACACGATAAGAAGAAGAATAGCAGAGTCTGGAATTGTGCCCGTTAGCAATAGACTCACCTATTACATGGGACTTATAACATAGCCGGCGAAGCGTAGGTGTACTGCATACACCTCTGCCTACTCCCTCTGGGGAATACAGACTCACGTCTATGTTTATTTATTTGATCAAAAATAAATATGTTTTAGCATTATTATGTAGGTACTACCCGTGCCTATAATAATAATTGAATTATTATATTTCGTGGTCATTGCCGGTTATTTACAATAATACCTGTTTTAGTTTTAACCGTTTAGATCAAAAATTACTTTTAAAAAAGTTTACATGTAGGTATACATCGATTTTTTTTTGTTTTTTTTTCGGCAATAAATTTGTCTTGTTTCACCCAATTTCATAATAGCAGTCGATGGAGACTCACGCCGTATAATAAATTCTATCCTTTTAAGAGTTGATTTACCAAAAACTCTAGTTTTTTATTTATGGTTATTAAAAAGATTAGAAGAATTTAATTTTAAAAATTACCATGTGAATTCAGCTGAAATCTAAATTTCACCACTTACATTTCAATTTTAAAGCTATTTCAATTGGAATACTATTGCGAATTTCGCTGACACTATTTTATTTTATATAGCCACGGGTTTATTTACGAAAAGGCAGATAGACGGTTCAGATAATCCAAGAACCGCACGCAGCGGTACGCAAAAAATGATTAAATTTTAATTCGGCTTCAAACTGGTATCGCATTTCACATGACTCAGATTCCACAACGCCTATAGGCCGAATTTAAAAACGTGATTCAAAAACATTCCTTTTGACTTGGTTAGATAAAAACTTAACACCAATCATAGTAGGCTCATAAATGTGTGTGCGCGTACGCATTGGTGGAGATTTCGCACAGTTTCAACACGACTAGATTATTTAATTTGGGACGATAGAATTTTTGCTAAAACTTACCGCTTAGAGGTTCCTATATATATATATACATTGTGTGCTTTCGATTTTTTTTTAATACATGACGTGAAATAGACATTTGCAGTTGTGCCCTGGAGGCAGTTTTTCTTTAAAATGATAATTTCGCTCATTTTAATCGCGGTTTGCGCGGCAATAGTATGGCGGACAAAACAGAAATCAAAACACCCTTTGCCTCCAGAATTTCCTGGAGCTTTGCCCATTATTGGGCATACGCACATGCTTCTTACTGACGCAAGAGGTAAGATTAGGAGATTTTTATTAATTATTTCGTAAATGAAATTCTAAGTGATTTTTTTTCTTAAATTAGATTAGAAAATATTGATGATAAACTGATTAATTTTAATTATTTTTTTTATTAAAAATTTTAATCATCCTTTTGTTAACTAATATTAAATTTTGTTGATTATCATTAATTATCTATTAAAATGAAAATTATAAGTATGCTGTTCTTTGGTAAGAGTTTTTTTCACAAATTGATCACTAGCGAACGACTGGATCGTGTTGGCTAATTTATTTTCTACAATATTTTTTATAGTCTTAATTGGGATATAGGGGTAAAAAAAATTTAGAACATGCCCGGAAAATTGGATAATTCGGGAAAAATTGTGGGTGATTTTTTTGGGAGTTTGAAATTTGGACAGGGTAACGTAGGTACCTATCCTTTTTTTATAATGAATTTAAAAAAAGTATTTGATAAAATCTGACGACGAGATATTGGTATTCTTTTTTTTTAGAAATACAAATGTGTGCGAACAGAATTTTTTAATACCTATTTTGATGTTGCCTTTTTATATAGTTATGCTTTAATCTCACACTCTTCGGGTCACACAATATGCTTGAAAATGAGTACTTATCAAGTTTATTTTTCACTTATAAATATATATTATAATATTAACCAATTATGACCCACTATGACGCAAAATCTCCCCCCTCCCTAATGTACAGTTTGTATAAAAATCCTTTTGTTCCCGTTAGCTGCGTCATCAGAAACGATATTCAAACTTAAGAAAAAAAAAGAATTGGGGTAACAAGTCGAAATTTTTTTTTATAAAATATAGAATCACGTATTTTATATCACAGTTTTTTCCTAAAACTGTTATTATTTCATATAAATGTTCTAAAAGTAATCTAAAACATAGTCAATTAGTCATATGATATATAAGCACGTCAAATTTACAAGATACATAATGATTAAAAATGTACGGAGCAAACATTAAATTGATAAAATGAATGAAAATTATAGGTATTAGAATTTTTTACTAAGTTTTATTATTTCTGTAGCTATTAATTTTTTTTTTTACAAAAATCTACGTTTTGTTGTTTTTTTTTATGAGTTTTTGCTTCGTCCGCCATCATAGTAACATCGCAATTTGCAACGACCTGTATACTTATATTTTTTCCATATCTTTAAAATCTTGATGGTACTGTACGTACCCAGTTCCTCGCCCAGATATTTTGGGAAACAATCAATGTGTGATTTCAAAATGCAGACTATGAAATTAATGTTGCTAAAAACAAGCGAATTACTTAATTAAAGAGCTATATTTGTTCAAGTTAAGTGAAAAAAAAAGTGACGTGATACAATAAAATAAAGTTACAACATAATTATAAGTTAACACCAACGTGTTTGACCTGCAATTATTAAAAAACCTTTTTAAGACCTTATTTATTGTGAATTCAAATGACTTTTACATCTGCAAAATATATTTTGCATGATTGAATTCAAATGATTTTTCCGACACCTACAAATGCCAATATATTTTAGCTAATGTATACTAAAACTTGACAAATTATACACTAAAATCTTTCTCAAAAACCACTCTATTCAATGGTGAAAACAACAGGAAAATCGATGCAGTAGTTTTTAGGTTTATCGCGAACAGACAAACAAACGCGGCGAAGGACTTCGTTTTAAAATATGTAGTGATTATTTTATTAATTTATCCTCTTTTACTAGGGTTATGGAAGATGTTGAAAAGCATGTGTGACTTCAATGTGAGCAGTGGTGGTGTCACTTGCGGCAAGTTTGGATTAGACATCTACTATGGTAAGAAACTGACTAAATCCACAATCTTACAATCGTTTAACTCCTGAAACACAAGCTCAATATTATTTATCTTTTTTTTTACGGTACCTACCTATATTGTTCCACTGCTGGGCAAAAGGTGAAATAACCTGATACTACTGGTTTACAATACATAATAAAACAATCTATAGACTCTTTGGAACACAAGTTAACTCAAATTATTTAATTGTTCTATGACATTCTAGCTTCCCGGCATGATTTCGTACGCGTGATTATCCTACTTCAACGCCTATTCTACCCTACCCTATCCTACATTACCCCACTCCACCCCTACCCTTCTCTACCCCTACCCTACTCCAACCCTACTCTACTCTACCCCTACTCTACCCCTACCCTACTCTACCCCTACCCTACTCTACCCCTACCCTACTCTACCCCTACCCTACTCTACCCCTACTCTACCCCTACCCTACTCAACCCCACCCTACTCTACCCCTAACCTACTCTACCCCTATCCTACTCTACCCCTACCCTACTCTACCCCACCCTACTCTTCCCCTACCCTACTCTACCCCTACCCTACTTTACCCCTACCCTACTCTACCCCTACCCTACTCTACCCTTTCCCGACTCTACCCCTACCCTACTCTACCCCTACCCTACTCTACCCCACCCTACTCTACCCTTCCCCTTTTCCTCGCCTTTTAAACCTTCCCTGGTGTATGCGCTGCTATGATCGTCGCACACACCTTGAATGTTTGCTTGAAATGATAAGTCACTGATAGCCAAATAAACCCGTTTATTGGTAACTTATGTTATGTTTATTGGTAAAAATGTCGTGGTGGCGCATTGGTTACGGACCCGCTTTGCAAGCGCGTGGGTGTGGGTTCGAACCTGGCATGTACCAATGTGACTTTTTCAATGTCATATGTACTTTCTTAGTTAATCTAAGACACCACTGACTAACGGTGAAGGAAAACATCGTAAGGAAACCTGAACTTTAATAGTCTGAAATCGCCAACCCGCAGTGAGCTAGCGTGGTGATTAATGCTCAATCCTTCTCTGTATGAGAAGAGGCCTTTGCCCTATATTGGGACAGTTACAGGCTGATTTATTTATTGGTTACTTAACTACACTGTAACTAATGATGACTATGATTGTGAAAACTGCTAATGATTGTATGAGTACATACACGTATTTTGAAGGTTGATCGTGAACTGTCGCTTCACACACTAGTTTATGCTAAGTGACGGAAAAGTGCAGACCGGGCGATACGCGTGAGCAATATGCACATACATTGCACTTCACACATATTTCAAAACAAAAATTATTCAAATCGGTCAAGCCGTTCTCGAGTTTCAGCGAGACTAACGAACAGCAATTCATTTTTCTATAGGTATCTATACATATAAAGGTAGATAGATAGTAAAATTGTAACGGCTAGGCAAAGGTCCTAAAAATCCCGTCTCAATGCCTTCCACTTATTTCTATCTTTGGCTGGACGACTTCGTTGGTCTAGTGATAGCAAGCGCGACTGCTAAACTCGAGGTCCTGGGTTCGATCCCCGGGTCGGGAAAAGTGTTATTGGGTTTTTCCATTATGAAATTCTCAGTAGTAGCACGGAGTTTGGAATTGTGCCCGGTTAATTATTACATGGGACTTATAACATAGCCGGCGAAACGTGGGTGTACTGTTTACACCTCTGCCTACCTCCGGAGAATACAGGCGTGAGTCCATGATGTATGGTATGAAAGGGATAAAAAACTACTAACACTATTCTAAGACACTTGACTAAGCTATCCAACGTTCATAGCATTAGGCTTTTTCTGATAAATAGTGATATTATGTTAATTTTCAGGAGTTGGGAATCCTGAAGATGCCTTAACGGTGGCGAACAACTGTCTCCAGAAACATTACATGTACAAATGCTGTCATTCCTGGCTTGGTCAAGGTCTGCTAACGGCATCTGGTTAGTTATAACATTTATCTTCTTATAATTATTTAATAAGAAAATTTGAAAAAACAACTGATACGGATGGGATTCGAACCCACGATCTTCGACGTACCTTGTCGACGCTCTAACCGCTGAGCCGAATACCGAATCCGAATCCCATCCGTATCAGTTGTTTTTTCAAATTTTCTTATTAAAGAATTATATATGTATAATAAGCTATCATGTGCTATAACATGTAAAAAAATTCACAAAAATATTTATCTGCTTCTTCAATCGTTCCCTCATCAAGGATTATGGTCACTGCATTTGCAACTTTCAAAACTTTTTTTTTTGGTTAGAGAAAAAAAATATGACTTTCTGAATACGAGTAATCAGCTGATCTACCTAACAGAATCTTAATAAAAACTTATGGAATCTACAAACAAAATTATATAATTCCTAGATCAGGTTATGATAATTCGTAGTATCAAGACCAGAAAGGCAAACTATATATTTTAAGAGCGCCAAAATCATGAATATACATTATAGAGCACTAATTTACATATTTGGCGGCCTAATGCAAATAAAACAAATTATATATTTTTTTGGTTTAGATAATTATCATAATTATTCTTGATTCGTTGAAACATTATTTTTTGTTCTACTAGTTTTTTTTGCCATCGCATAGTTCAAAGTTAGAGAAGGGGACACACTTTCAACTGCTATCTCATAGAAGCGCAAATTTCACTAACTATTGGCATAATTAAAAAAGTAATTAAGAAACCTCGTTAAATTTCGAAAGTGCTGTGTAAAACCCCATTCGCATAATTATGTCCACTGGGAAAAAACTACCCTCAGTAACATGATATATTTTCCTGACCGAATTTCGGTCACAGCGGCCAATCTCAAAGGAGGCTAGCCAACTAGAAAGAAAATATCGATGACACCATGTTATATCTACTGGTATAATTGCCAGCCATCAAGGGGAAAAAAAGAAAAAAATAATTTGAAAATCTCTTAAACAAAACTTTTCCTAAATTTACTTTTTTAGGTGCATTATGGAAGCACCACCGCAAAGTTTTAAACCCAGCATTCAGCATTCCTGTGATCAATGGATTCTTTGAAATTTTCAATAGTTATTCTCGACGTATGGTGAAGGAAATGGAGGAGCATGTTGGCGAAGGACCTTACGACCATGATAAGATCATAAGAGATAATATTCTTAGGATTTCTTGCAGTAAGTATATTGAGGGTTTATTTATTATTATTATTAGCCTAATATGTCCCATTTCTGGGCAAAGGCCTCCCTCCTTTTCCTCCATTCTTCGCGATCTGTAGCAAAATTTTGCCAGTTCGGAAGGAAATGGTCTAGCTCGTCTCGCCATCTCCTATGTGGTCTGCCGCGACCGCGTTTTGCTGTCTCAGGGCACCAGACTTGTGACTTGTGAGCCCACAATTCAACCGGCATGCAGCAGACATGTCCTGCCCAATCCTATTTAATATATGCTTGATAAATACTCGTAATTTGAGGATCTTGCTAATAGTTTATATCATAAGAATGAATTAAGGTTTTACCAAACAGTTCAATTCAACATCAACAGAACTATTGGATTATAGGATTTCTTAAAAATTCTAGCAGTAGGTCCGATATTTTTTTTTGCTAACTAATTTTCATTTTAGTTTAGAAATTAGAACAACACAATATAGTAACTTTTCTGTGAAAATATATTTTTTCAATGAAATATTTTATAATACAGCAAAAAGAATTAACGGCTAAAATTAGGTCTATAACAGCAGAGACCAAAGTTAACTTCTTTTATTAACCTAGACGTTCAAACCAATTAATAAGGCAATGGAAACATTTGTTTCTTGATCTTTAATATTAAATAAAATTTAAATTGTTATCTTTTTGCAACAGTCACTGCATTTGGAGATGATAAAGATGATAATTTTATTAGAAACTACGTGGACACGGTTGATGAGATATGCCATATTCTAGTTAATAGAATCAACAAGGCATGGTACCATAATGACTTTATATACAGTTTATCCAATCTCAAGAAGAAAGAAGATAAATTAACCAATTACCTGAATGCTATTGCAGATGAGGTAAATTTCCAAATATTATTTTAAAATTAATGTTATATTTGGTTTGACAGTAAAAAAATAAAATACGATACGCTCATAGGATTTCTATTGCGTATTTCTTTCAATTACAGGAATCATTGTCTATATTGTGTAAAATATGCTTTGTCAAATAAGACTGACTCCCTCTGGGTAGTGGTCTAGGACCTTTACTGACTCATTTCCAATTTTTTGACGCCCTTGTCTAACATTGGTCTCAAAAATCATAAAATTATGTAAAATTATTTTTTATTTTAATATTTGTTATTGTTTGGGAATAATAAGACTAGGAGGATGATTTGTTAATCAATGAATTTGAAGTCTATACTAAGTATAATTTTGAAGATGTTATAACAAAGTGCTTTTGTCAAACTGTTTTTTTGTGTGTGTTACGTTTATACATTAAACCGTAATTAACCGTAACCGTATTTTTAAACGTTACTCAGGTGATAAGCAAGAGAAGAATAGAATTAGAAAATGGAACATACGTTAACACACCTGAAAAAGTTGGTAAGTACTTATATTTTTCTTCTTTTTTCTGCATTAGCAAGTAATTTCTCTTGTTTTGTAAAACGTCTAGTGTTTTTAAACGGGACCCTGTTATTAAGCGAACGTCACCAATTAATTCGTTCGTTCGTCTGTCCATCTATCTGCCACAAGGTTGTATCTTTTTAACCATAAGAGGCACCTTGCTGGTTTTTTTTTACAGAATATAATATTATTGTGGTCGCTGTCGAGACATATACTAAATAACTAAAAAATCAAAACGCAAGAATATAAGAGTGATAATAGTATCCTCAGTACCTTACTTTGACTGATCACATCGCCCAAGTGCGAGCACTTTATCGGTGTTTTCTATAATTTAATACCACCTAAGGCATTTGTATCTGGTTGCTGTGTATCATTACTCCTTAATTAATTAATTTATAATATTACAGAAAACTCTGAGTGCACGAGTCCAACTTGTAATTGCTTAGTTTTTTAAATTTTTCTATTAAAGTAAGGAGTTTTCCCACTTTCTTTGTTCAAGAGACCAAAGAAAATCGAAAAGATCACAGTATATTCCGTGATTTTGCCATCAAACATATTTATAGCCCTCAATATTTATTTACAGGTATAAATTTCAAACCTTTCCTAAATCTGGTATTAGAGATGAACGCAGATGGCAGCCTTACTGACAAAGAAATAAGGCATGAATTAAATACGGCAGTAACAGCTGCATTTGAAACAACATCCAAACAACTAGTGTTCATGCTGACTTTGTTAGGATCGTACCCTGAAGTACAAGAGAAAATGTATAAGGAGTAGGTATTTTTCATATTTTTATAAAATATGTTTTTAGTAAGTCTACCAGGCAAGACTTGAGGTTGCCACATACAGTTCAAATAAAATTTGAATCGGGTTTTGGTTCGACAAGGTGAAAAATAGTACCTAAGTCATTTAAAATTATAAATTTAAAAGTAAAAAAGACTCTTAGGATATTCTCTTAGGATAATATCACAGCATCAAGTAAAAATATTGCCAAAAGTTTTTGTTGTTAATATTACCTGTTTAAAAACATGATTGTAACATTTCTTTCAAAAGGTTTCGTTGCTGACAATGATGTTTTGATACATTTAAGTATAACATTAAAAATATATTAAACTGACTTGATCAGAATATAATTTTAATTTGTATTGTGTTGCAATATTTTATTCATCTTCCATGACCAGTAAAAATTTCTAAAATTTTTAGGATAATGGAAGTAATTGGACCAGAAAGAGATGTGGAAAAAGATGATATATCCAAACTAGTATACACTGAAGCGGCGATAAAAGAGGCTCTTCGATTTATACCAGTGGCGCCATTTCTTCCAAGATATGTGGACAAGGATCTAAAGCTTAGTCAGTGGTCATTCGTTTTGTAAAAAAAATTGCCCTTCAAAAAAAACTGACCGGTTTTATTACAATAAATAAATCAGACTCCCACCTTATTCAGACCCCGTCTCTAAATTAGAAGAATATAAATATTTTCTGTTTAAAAACTATTATAACAATAAAACATGCCTTTTGTGATAAGTCCGGTAAAGCTTATTTTTGGGTACTTTATCCTTTGAAAAGAAAACTGGTTATTTTAATTATTATTTTATATTCCAGAGAACTATACTCTTCGGGCCGGCAGCCAAGTGTTAATCATGCCCATTGCTATGCATCATACTGATGCCTGGGGAGAAGATCCTTTAAATTTTAGACCAGAAAGATGGCTGGACAAGTCCAAACAATCGCAGTTAAATAATTCTTTCGCCGGGTTTAGTCTCGGAAAGCGATCATGTATAGGTGGGAATTTGCTACAGTTAAATTAATTTGGCAGAAAGAGGTGGCGAGATGATTTAGACGCCTATCACGAGGGCTGGTCCGAGGTAGCGCGGGAAAATGATACTTGGAAGGACATGGGGGAGGCCTTTGCTCAGCAGTAGGACACAGTAGGCTAAAGAAAAAAAAAAAATTAATTTGCAGCAAAATATCTTTTTCCAACTGGATCATAAATATTGACATTTCTCTCGTAATTTATTACAATAATGATACAGTTATTAATAGGTTGGTGAAACCTTACAAGTAAACTAGTGAATGTTATTTTGTGGAGTTTTTGACTGATAAATTTCATCATGATTACCACTTTTTGGAGAGTAAACGCCTGTAAGCATAACATAACAATCTATCCATGGGTTAATTAAAGCAAGGATAAGCAACGGGTCTTTTTATGGCTCCGTAATAAACTCCTATAATAACCCCTATAATTTTATTATATCATAGTCATTATACTCGCGACTATCAATGCCAGAAAATGAAATTTTGCAAAAAATAAGTAGGTACATATTACGTTCACAAAATTAAAAATGTGCAAAAAAAATATACTAAAATTTACTTTCTTAAAAGTTTCAGACATTTACAGTTTTTGTCATAAAATTTACTAGACTTTAGAACCTTACCTACTATGGAAAACTATATTGCGCAAATCCAATTCGGGCTTGGCCGGTTTATTAAAAAAAAAACTTAAGTCCTAAATGTTTTACAGGGAAAGCTTACGCAATGACATCGATGAAAGTACTTTTGGCGCACTTAATTCGGAATCTCCAGTGGACGGGAGATCATACCAAGATGGAAATGGTCATTGATATGACCCTCAAGTGTGAAGAAGGCCATGAAATTACTCTAGAAAGAAGAAACGTTAACAATAATAAAGGAGAGATGGAACATAATTACAAAAGTAGTCCGATAACTGAAGCGTTTACTAGAAATTCAGAGATTCATGATCATATCCGTTACAATACGAAACAATATTAGCGAATTAAAAAAAATAAAGGTCTATACAACGTTAGAATTTTGTGACCCAAAAGAATTTGATTCGAAAGGTAAAAAAAATACAAAATAAGAAAAACGTGACGTGTGACGAGCTTCAAAAATTGTCCTTATTTATTAATAAATCATGGAAACAACACAAACGCGCCCAAAAACCGCGGCGAGTGATTGACCTCCATGTTCGGTGTGCGGGCCGATTTTCTGTGTGATTTAATAATTTTTAGCATGTTTTGCGAGAAAAATATAACATAGGTTTAAAACCATTGCAATCGATTCTGATTCTGGCTTTTCCGGCTTTCGGGTCATCAAATTCTAATGTTGTATAATGAAGATCGGGAGGCTTACTCTTGAACTACGGACTAATTCGAAACGATTCTAACAGGAAACAGTGGGAATATTGATATTAACGTTGCAATAAGTTTATCGATTATTCTAGATAGTGACTTAGTTTATAGTTCAAGAGTTACCCCATATAAATACTGTGATAATAATATAAATGCCAATTCTCTAACGCATTGAAATAAACTAATTTCTCTACATAATCTCTTTAATTACTCCATCAAATGAGAACGATAAACTTTACAGTTCTATTACACCTGTAAAATTAGTCTACACTGCTATTGTGACGTGAAATTATATCCAATCATGGTGACTTAAATTCTCGTAATCTTCATTAGCCCCGCTTTTGCGAGTTGGTCAGGTTCGTCGCCAATGATGCCTATAATACACTGTAACCATCTTGAAGCTACTCTATTCCTGTCACCTAGAGAATTGAAGACCTGTCACCTTGAGAAAATTTAATCGAGCCATGCAGTGTTCCTCTAGTAAACGTGACTTAGTAAGAAGGTACAGCACTAAAAGAACTGGTAGGCTTGTTGAAAGTATATATTATGTGGCATAATAATTATAGCGTTAGCAGTTTGACTTTCGAATATTTTAAAATTTTAATAGCTCAGTGGTGGAGGCTCCATACAACTCGATTTCTACTGACTTCCCATTGAAAAATGGCACAGTTAATAATGCCTACTGACTGTACCTCTTGGAAAAATTTACCCTCCGCTACTGTGCCGTAGCTACATATGCTTGAAAAATGAAGTTGAATTACTTATATGTATGGCTTAGATGGGTACCTTTTTTGGCCTCGTACAGGTACCATGGTACTGTATGTCTATGTTCCTAATAAACAGGTTTCTTTCTTTCCTTTCCTTTCTTTCATTTATTTTCTTTCTTTTCTGTCTTTTCTTTCTTTTCTTTCTTTCTTTCTTTCTTTCTTTTCTTTCTTTTCTTTCTTTTCTTTCTTTTCTTTCTTTTCTTTTTTCTTTTCTTTCTTTCTAGTACAAGTTTACAGTCTTCTAAAACTTCGTTTGTTCTTAAATTTCTGCAGTCAACATCTGGTCTTATTTTTTAGCTTTATTGTGTCCAGCCGCACAATAGCAGTCTACTGCCACTAGCTTGAGCAGGTCATGCTCACAGAATTGTGTGTAGCATCTATGAACTGACCAGTCCTAACAAATGACACCTATTCACGAGTATGACGCAAGCATCACAATGTCTTTCACATTTTTGTGAGTAGCCATGACTATGTCACGCTTACAGAAATGTGAAAAGACGTCACACTTGTGCACGTGTGTCATCTGTTTGTTTATTTATTTATATTTTAGACATACCTACGGTTCTCACATCGTAATATCCGATGAAACGTAAAAAAAATGTCAAAACGATGTAATCAGAATTTAAAAAGAGCAACATGGAAGAATTAGGTTGGTAATATCTTTGTCTAAAAATTTTTTTAGCCCGTTCCCGAATTTGGCAAGTCAGTCAAGTGCACCATTACAATATTCAGACGGCAGGTCTCTATGATGCGAAAAATAACCTCAAAACTTAATTTTCACAAAAAGGTATCAAACCTTTTTTTTCTTGTGAAAAGTGTTACTAGGCTTCCTTAGTCTCTATACTCCACCACCGAGGGCCAGTGATGGAGTTATGTCTGACTCGCACGGACTAAAAACCACACGGTGTTCCTCATCGGACCACTGGACGGGAGAACGGGGTTCACTTGTGTGTTAACCGCCACAAATTACCAGTAGGAGAAGTTTTGGTTTGGTAAAATAAATACCTATATAAAGAAAAAATAAATAAAATAATAAAGGCGCTGTCAAAATGTCGTTGTGGCGCATTGGTTACGGACCCGCTTTGCAAGCGCGTGGTTATGGGTTCGAACCTGGCATGTACCAATGTGACTTTTTCAATGTCATAATTATGTACTTTCTTAGTTAATCTAAGACACCACTGACTAACGGTGAAGGAAAACATCGTAAGGAAACCTGGACTGTAATAGTCTGAAATCGCCAACCCGCAGTGAGCTAGCGTGGTGATTAATGCTCAATCCTTCTCTGTATGAGAAGAGGCCTTTGCCTTATATTGGGACAGTTACAGGCTGATTTATAAAGGCGCTAAACTCGCCTGCATACCTTTCATCATTATTATCATCATCATCAGCCAAAAAGCATCTACAAAGGCCTCTCCATTGAACGCCACAACGAACGGAATCTTTCAGCTTCATAAAATAACCCCTAAAATTAAGATGATCAAGCCAGTGACGAAATCAAACTTAATTTTAATATTCATTAGGTTATTTGCAATTAATTCGATGTCATAACCACTATTATCTTTCACCTGGTAAACCAGGGGTTTCCAACCGATGATCAGTGGACTACGAGGAATAAATCTATGTTATGAGAAATATCTAGGTATGTATGAGAAATTATAATTCATGTCCACGAATGAACAACTTAAGGAACGTAGGGGCGGAGAGAGAGGAAGAGGGTGCAGCTCACGCCACTTGTAACTTTTTTTAAAACTAGGGGTCCCTGCATCCCTGCATCGAAAAAAAAAGTATTAAAATTATCAAAATAAGGTTGGAAACCGCTGACGTAGAACGAAATTTTGAGGTTTCAAAAATGAGATTTCCGAAGCGTTTGAGAACAATTAGGCAGCCTGGCTTATCTTGGGTCATGCTCTCTTGTGCCCTAGATTAAGACATAATTTTGAATGCTGTCTCTTTTCATCGTTTGATTTCTTTAGTAATTAAAGAACTACATTTTTTAGTTGACAGTATTGTCTCAGCTTAATATTTTCAGTTTTTTCCTTAAATCACCTTTTTTTAAATCATGTTTTTTTTATGATGATAGACGATAGCACTTAGCAACAATTTGGTAGTAAGAAGGTTTGCATGTGATAGACTTCGTTATTACGATTTGATTCCATCGACATTCAGTTTTGGAAGTAAGACTCTAGACGAGTTAACCATAAAATCAAGATTTTTAATTGAAAGAAAAAGAAAAAAATAATAATTAACATGCAAAAACTGACAAAACATTTTTAATTATTTTTAACGATTTCATGCCAGCCTTCTTTCTCTCTGTGCATATTTGATAGGCTTAATAACTCATACCGTTACGTATAGCAAAAAAAACAAGAACATTCGTGTTGGTTATAGGCTGGTGTATAAATTATTAGGGTTCAAAAAATTTTCTAACAATCAATCTTAGGGTGAGGCAGAGATAACAATGTGATTATGTGATAGATAAAGCTATAAAAGCAAAAAATATACTTAGGTCCTTAAAAATAATTTTTGTATTCATGTTGGTATATCTTTTTATGGCTGGATTTTTGAGACGGAACAGTAAAGCCATGGCAGTCCTTAACCCATACCATAACTCTTTGATATATTTTGAATTTCCTAAACTGATTTTGGAAAAAAATAACATTCAGAGAAAAAAATGCTAAATTATAAAAAAAACATGCAGTATCGATCCTGTTTAATGGAGGAATCAAAGAATCTATGGGACCATTTAAGGTACCAATACTAGAAATGAGAGAAACCGTGAAAAACTTTTCCCATACATAGAGCATAACTTTTACATTTGCCAAATTTTTTTTTCTGAGTAGATCCGCTATAATCCGCTGTAGAGCTCCGCTATAAAGAAGACTGGCTGAAAAAAAAGTAAAAAAGAGATTCAACTTTCAAACTTGGAATTCGGTTCGAATATCTTCAGGTCATTCTTATGTTTGCGATGAGAAAATTCTGGATTGTTCGTAATTGTAATTTATGAACTGTTGTAAAAATGTCTTCAATTCGCGAACATTTGGGCTAAATTAAAGCGTATTTTATAAATAATAGGTACACAAAAGCTGTAGTTCGCGAATTACTAAATAAATAAGAAAGGCAATTTATAAACCTTTTGAAGTACTCGAAGGAAACAAAGTTGTACGGCAGCATGGCCAATGTCTTTAAATATTTTTTTGAAAAGGAGTTCCATTTTGATCGAAATAAGTTTTCATAAATAACAATTGCTTGAATAAATAATAATAATAATTGATCATTTAAAGAACTGAAATTTTGTAATTTTATTCTCTTGAATTAGTTTTTTTTAGAACTATATTATTTAGTGTTTTTATATCTTCAATGTGCAAGCGAGACAGCAGTTTAGAGCGATAGGTGCCTTATGAGTTATTTGGTATGGAACCCTAAGCGCGCGAGTGACTCGCACTTGACCGGTTTTATTAGAAAGTTGAAATTTAATTCGCACGCTTTTAGGCTGAACACAAGTAAACTAGGCTCTCAAATTATTTAGCAACTAATTAGATAAAATTACTTTTTGCATAGGCTTAGTAATTATGTAAGAAATACGAGTACCTCACAAGATTTCTATTTTAAATTTGCATATTCTGAGAGAGAGCGTTGTCAAGCCAGTAGTCTCAGGTTCAAATCTGAGACCCGCACGACTTTTGCCGTCCCATCGAATTATGAGAATGAGGGAATAGAGAGTACACTTGTGTCTGCGCATAAACTTGTGCACTAATAGTATCTCCTACGTAGTTGGCTAATCTTCGTTGAGATTGGCCGCTGTGACCGAAATTTGGTCAGAGGATATAAATATTCTTTATTAATAGAATGTTAGATGCTTATTGGGAGGATTGGCCTAAGAAAGCGCAGAACCGGAAGGAATGGAAAAAGGGCCTTTGCCCTGCAGTGGGACGATAACGGCTGAAAATATTACGGTTTTAAAATAAATTGTAGTTTTTGAGATCTGTCTCCAATGAATGTAGAACAAAACGTCACCAATGTGTATGATAGAGGCTGAGATATGAGGCATGACTGGGTGAAAGAGATGAAAATAGGATTTGGTGTAAGTAGAGTAAGACAATGATAGATGCAAGGATAATGGAGCAATTAAATAGTTTTTTTTTTTTTTTAAAACGATTTTATTTAGCTTGCCTTGTTTATTATTTGGTTCAAATTTAGTAATCGATATTTCATCCCCTTCCTATTGACAGATTGATCTGATATTTGGTACACAGCTTTAGTTCTGAAAACCGTTTTACGTAAAAATAATTATTATTTATTTATAATTTTTTCCGGAAGTCACCTCACTTCCTGGACAAAGTTATAGGTATTTGCTGCATGAATAGACGTTATTGTAAGCTAAGTAGTAGCTAAGTTTTTTCGTGAGTCGTGATAGCCTAGTGGTTGTGACAGATAGCAGCACAGGTAGCCTCAGATAGCACGTTAAGCTGTTGGCCCCGGCTGTCAATTGTAGATCTTTGACAGTCGTTACAGTTAGTCAGAAGCCTGAAAGTCTGACAGACAACCAGGCTTAACTAGGGGTATCGTGTAACCCAGTATCTGGGTTGTGGAGGTCTGATAGGCAGTCGCTCTATGTAAAACACTGGTATTCAGCTGCATCCGGTAAGATGGAAGCCAACCTCAACATAGTTGGGAAAAGGCTAGGCAGATGATGTAGATAGTTTCCGTACTGTACGTTTGCTATACTGTGGCTAAGGGCCAGGCGCGGTAGTATAGTGTCCCGAGTGTGCAGTCTTTGTATCGCCCGCGCCAGCTCATAGATATAGAATTTAGGTCCCCTTAAAATATTTTTTTTAACTCTATTAATTTGTCGAGGTTTACGTCCATAAGGTGAATATATCAGCCCCATAAGTACACTCCCAAAAAACTATTTTTGGCCATTTAGATACGTGTAGAAGATTTTTTTTCTATAAAAGATTAACATAAATAGAAACTGTTGCTAGGAATTAAAAAAGAAATAAAAAGATCTAATTGGCTTTTAAATAAATTATTCTTACTTATAATTAAGCCTAAAAGTGTTTCAAAAATGGTTCTTTAATTATTTTTTTATTTCTTATGTTCTCATTTTTAATACAGACCGTTCACGCAGCGACGATTCGTAAACCAGATTTGAATGACGTCATGGTGTAATCACAATATGTGCCTATGTTTGTGAGTGGATAAATTGCAAAAACCGGTACTCGTTAAAAAAAATCTAACAGCTAAGAGAAATTACAATCATAGTAAATTGAAACACTTCGCAATGATGTGTATATTTTAAGAGACTATTTTTTTTTTACATAAAGCGGTTTTGTCGTCAAAACTAAAGCTGTGTACCAAATATCAGATCAATCTGTCAACAGGAAGGGGGTGATATATCGATTACTAAATTTGAACCAAATAATAAACAGGTCAAGCTAAATAAAACTGTTTAATAATAACAATTTAAGTTAAAAATTTGAGGTTATTGAAAAGAGACTGCCTCGTTGGACTAGTGATAGTAAGCGCCACTGATGAGCACGAGGTCCTGGGTTCGATCTTCGGGTCAGGCAAAGTATTATTGGATTTTTCCATTAAGAAATTCTCAGTAGCAGCACCTAGTCTGGAACTGCGCCCGGTTAATGGCAATAGGCTCGCCTCCTATTACCTGGGACTTGTAACAAAGCAGGCGAAACGTGGGTATACTGCATACACCTTCGCCTACCCCCTCTGGAGAATACAGGCGTGAGTTTATGTTATGTTTTTGGATAAGATATATAATACGAGCAGGGTTTGAACCCGCAATACTTGCCATTAATACCGTTATCCCGCCCGGCTTATCGAAATTAATTCATATAGGCTATAATAATGTTAGTGTAGGTATTAATTATACTTCTGAGTCTTTTGACATCCCCGTTTAAGTTATGCTGTTGTATTTTGTTTACTTGGAATGTTTATATTTGTTCAGGCCCAAGTCGCCTGTTAAAACAATACTATTTAAGATTGTGAGTCGGCGGCGTGCTATTTTATTTCTGAAGGCGCTCTTCATGATTATTACATTTCGTATCAATGATGAATGATCATTTTGATATTTTTATAAAGTGAAACAACACCACGTATCTTTATATTAAAATATTTTTTTTCAAGAAATTTACTTTTTGTGTGTTAATTTTAGACAGTACTGTACGTTAGAATGTTGAGGTCAAATTTTTAATCTTGTTAAATCTTGCAAGCTGAATTAGGTCCACTTTCTCTAAACCTACGACTTTGTAATTTTGCATACTTATTCAGTCTTGATGATAATTTACTAAAATGTAGAATTAACTGGATACTGCGACCTGGATTGAGTCCTCACGAGAGCATTCCTCAAGGTTTCCGGTGACTAGGACCGCAATTAACTCTGCTCCTAGTTGTTAATATTGTTGCCAAAAATAGTTTATTCAGACGATTTTTTTTAATGTCTTGGATTAAAAAATATAATTTATTTATAGTATAAATAATCATTAATTATTCATTATTACTGTCTCGTTGGTCGAGTGGGAGCAAGCGCGACTGCTGAACACGAGATCCTGGATTCGATCCCCGGGTCGGGCAAAGTGTTACTGGGTTTTTCCATTACGAAATTCTCAGTAGCAGCACGGAGTCTGGAATTGTGCCCGCCCCCTATTACATGGGACTTATAACATAGCCGGCGAAAAGTGGGTGTACTGCACACCTCTGCTTTCCCCCTCTGGGGAATACAGGCGTGAGTCTTTATATAATATAATATATATATATTCATTATTAGTTTACATTAATACTACGGACACTGTATAACAGAAGCACGTCGTGTCCACGTCCGTTTTGTATAAAAACTTGGATTAAAAAAAACTTATAAAAAAGTTATACCACCTGTAGGTAAGTTACAGATACTTAAAACATACCAACATAAAATTATAAAGGTCAATGACTTATAAATTAAAATCAAGTAGGTGGATTGCCCTTAGTTGGATACGCGTGTTGTGATATTATGTCATATCATATTATGTGTATATCTCAACGTATTAATGTTAGAGTGAGTGGCCGTTTTGAGTGTTTGTACGTAGTTACCATACTGTATGATTATTATACTGTGGTATTAACGCCTAATATCACTTGGCACTGGCAGAATTATAGTTGATAAGTCGTGTTACGTTCGACCTGATTGCCATACTTAAAAAAATTTAACTTGATAAAAACTCAGCTCTAAGTTGATTTCCTTTAAGTTAAGATCTTTTACTGTTCCTGACATTCCTGTGAAGTGAATTTATTGAATAAGATACTCGCAAAAATGTAAATATTATATAATTTTATTTAGAAAGCAAAACATGTTAAAAATATACATTAAACATGTTTCTGTGATCATTTCTTCACTAATTTGATTCAATCCAAAAAAAAAATTGTAATAAGGTTCATAGTTCAAGAATTACTTATGACCCCAATTATAATTTCAGCTCTTGAACTGAGTTCTAACTTCGTCAGCAACGTGCCATCGTGATAATTAAACACAAAAATAATTGTTACAATATATTTAATAAAAATATAAATACAATTATCTACAATAAACATTTAAAAAAATAATCGTGTTAATTTTAAAATTAATTGAATTCATTGAGCAATTCTAAATAAAAACTAATGTCCTAGTGACTTGGTGGTTGTACAGCTAGAGAAATAAATAGTTAAATTAATTTTGACTGACTTCGAGTGATGCATAGAGAGACATAGTGATGCATAGAGAGACATAAATAATTTTTGTAACTCTAGCTGCTTTTTAATATTTAAAAGTAAATTTAGGTACGGTCAGTGTCAAATCAGTGTTTAAGGCACCTTGGTACTTTCAATAGCAAAAACCATAATTACCATTGATATGCTATCGACTTTACAAAAAGCGTAACGCTTTTACCATTGAAATACTATCAACTTTACAAAAAGCATAATACTTTTACCACTGAAATACTATCATCTTTATAAAAAACGTAATCCATTACCACTGAAATACTATCAACTTTACAAAAAACGTAATATTTTTTTCCAACTTTTTTGAAATATATGACTTTGCAACAGTCTTTGTATAAATAACTAGTTGGTTTTAAATGTAAGTCTTGGTTTGAGACATATTTCGAAACTTTTTTTATTTTGAACATAAAATAAAATTTCGGTTACATTTTCGCAAAAAAATCGGAATTCTCGTATAAATCGAATCAAAGCCAGTCTTTTAAAAAAATAAATAATTACTTAAAATTTAAGAAATAAATAACATCTTGCTACTAAAACTATGTTTTGGACGTAGCTGTCATAACTATACCTCTTAGTAAATGCAAAATGTAATATTAAGTCCTAATAATAATAAAAAAAATTCTTTAATTAGTCAACTTTATGGAATACCTACCTCTCCTCGATTTGTTAGAGAAGGCTTTTGTCCAACAGTGTTACAGTCAAGATTGATCATCTTATGATGATGATCAAATGAATCTGAACCAGTTAATAGATTCAAAAAGAAAAAGTTCAACAATTTTATTATTTTTAAGTTATTAATTAACGTTTACGCCTATTATGGTATAGAAATAGGCACATTGACCATAATGGTTTAATAAGTTTTCTATCAGGAAAATACTTTTGTCTAATTTTGATATTATTTTAAGTAAAATCTTACTAAAAATAAAAATAAAAACATGGCCCATCGACATTTAAATTAATTTAGTTAAAACTAATAAAGTACTCAACCTTTTTTGTAAAATTTAAAATTACATTTAAATTATTTTTAAATACCAACAATTTATAATAAATTGTAACTTTTTTTTCCAACAAAATAGCTTCAATCTTACTAAAAAAACTGATTCTAAATTCTCTATATCTAAAAACAAACCTATTTTTACATTACTTGTGTTTTTAAACCAATTATGTTTCTGATACCAATGCAATGGGTGTCATTTAATAGGAATCCAATTCAATTACTGAAACCAGTTTAATAGGTGTCAATGAATTAAAATCAATGGATGGAGTGTCACTTATTTCTAGTAAAGTCTATGTCGCAGTTCGGGTAGGAGGTGTTGCAGTCTTTCTGTTCCTGGCCATCGCGAGCAGCTTGGACGTATCGGTAGTAAAGTAGCGCCATGTTGCTGTCACCCGCTGGAAGGAGCTCGTTTGAATCCCTGGAAGGTAAAACGAAATAATAATAATAAATAATAAATCAGCCTGTAACTGTATGTAGGGCAAAGGCCTCTTCTCATACAGAGAAGGATTGAGCATGAATCACCACGCTAGCTCACTGCGTGTTGGCAATTTCAGACTATTAAGTCCAGGTGTCCTTAAAATTTTTTCCTTCACCTTTAGTCAGTGGCGTCTTAGAATATCTAAGAAAGTACATTATGACATTGAAAAAGTCACATTGGTACATGCCAGGTTCGAACCCACACCCACGCGTTTGCAAAGCGGGTCCGTAACCAATGCGCCACCACGACATCCAAAAAGGCCTCCTCCTTTTTCGAAGTTCACAATTCGATGCCTATTTCAATTACTTCGTGGTTCATTCGTTCGATTAAGAGTAGAAGACGTGTTTTAATCTGGAACCTACTTAGCTTAGCACGAACTCCAAAACTATTTTTTTTTGTTTTATTTCTAGCTATTTGATAATAATATTTTGAAGTTGGTTTTATAAAACCACCACAAAGAGTACTTCTACCAGTTTTGAAGTTGGTTTTTCAAATCCACAACTAATTGGTGTCACATAGGCCATCTAAATTGCTATCCTACCAAAACTATTAAACATCAAAGCTTTCTCATTACCATCAGTCTATAACTGGTATAAAATGATGCATAGTGCGTGACGAATGACTGCGGGTAATGACACGTGCGTGAATAACCGTCATTTCCAATAAATATTGTCATTCCACGCAACACAGCCGACATGAGCAAATACAGTGAGTGTTCACTTAAATTAAGCATTTCCATATTACACGATACATTTAAACATTGTTTTAAATTTAGAAGATTTTAAAGTTTCAATTGTTTTACATATATTATTATTTTGGGTCTATTCCCGAAGAGAATTCTCTAATATATATTTAACCATCTCAGATGGTAACTACACCTCTTGTACTGAGTACTAGAGGGTTAGCTATATCTAGCTTTGCAGTTAATTTTTTAGTGCACAAACCCTAACTTACTCAGGGTCATCGTAATGGACCTTCTTGCCAATATCTTTGTAATGGACTATATCCTTTTTTTTATTTCTATTTATACTGACTCACGTAGCACCTATTCTTCTTTTACTGTGCCAGTTCCCTTGAGGGTTGTTGTCAAACACTTACTTGCTAAGATGTCCCGACACAAGGTTGCTATACGGCGTATGACTGAAGGGGTCGCCGTACATCGCACATACGGCTCTCTCCCGACACCCATAGTCGGTGGCACCAAGCTGAGTCAACAACCCATCCACAGTGTCCACCAGAGTACCGTAGAATTTCTCTGCTGCTATCGTTTCCTGAAACAGTGCATTACAAATTTGTAAAAGCTTTACTTTACTTTTTTTTGGAAAATTAGAGGAAATTTAAAAACTGACTGGATATTGTCGGGGTTAAAATGGCTTCGGTCCAAAAATTTTGTATTGTAAAATCAAATCCCGCGTATGTCCAATCTTTTCTCAATTTACTCTTATTTTTCTTATATGGTATGACACAACGAAAAAGATAAAGCAGGCATTATGTGGCAGTAACGTGTAAAAAAATATTTTAAAGGTTTTCTACATCGTGGACAACTTACTGGATCCTGAGCGGACAGGATCTGTTGTTGCTGCTTCACCAGCTCTGTCTCAGTCTTGATTCTGTTCGTCTCCTTCAGCTTGACCGCAGATACCCTCAGTATCTCGTCCCTGACCGGAGAAGGTGGAGCTCGGGCTGCTAATGAAGCTGCCCGAATCTGGAATCGAATTTTTTTTAATGTAAAGGTGGACATTTAGATCTTTTTGTGCGGCTTAACCATAGAAGAATATCTTAATTTCAACTTAATGATACAATACAATGATTTAGCAAACAAAGTTGTTCTTTAAACACAATAATCATAGTCCAATAACATTTTAGTAGAAAAAACTGATTTTACAGGTTATGATTACATTAATCTATTTGAAAAATTAGCAGCTTTGCCTGAGTTTGAATCAACAGTAAAAATATTATTTAAATCACTAATAAAGAAAGTATTGTTTTTGTTCATAACCAACACTCCTGTTGATCTATCAGCAATAACAAGCGTTTATGTAGAGATTTATTAACAAGGTTTACATTGAAACTGGTAGTGATTAAGGATGGCCTAGAATTTAAATAAGTAAACCTGTTGGGTCCGTACAGTCTGTGAGTCAAAGGGATAGGTAGGTTGAGGAAGTTCGATCAAGAATAGTACTAGATTTCCAATCATCACTTCAAAAATGGCCCAAGAAATTAGAGCACAATCGAATTTGTGATAATTATTTTTTTTTGAAATTAGAATGAAACGAAACTATTTTGAAACGTTCTTAATTTCGTTGTAAAGAGTTAAAATGTATAAGTATTTATGCAATCTCAGCTATTTGATGAGTTTATGTTCTTTATTGAACTAGAATTTCTTTATCCCATATGAGAAACAGCTTATAAGAAAGAATGTCTATACCCATAGAAAAAAACGAGAAAAAACAATGTCTATACCTAAATAAAATATTCTAGTTATATTAAATTCAGATCCCAACTCATTCTATTATTCCTATTTATAGTTTGCTTTTTTTTAATTCAAAAATTATCTGGAAAACCTAACTTTCATAAGGCCAGCTTGCGAGTGTGAAACTTTTTATTAGTTCCACGATTAGATCGCTAGTAGAATGATTCAACATGGTATAGTTATAGAGTTAACTTACCAATGCCTCCTTTTCAGCAAGAAGAGGGTCTTTAGGCGTAGTTTTCTTATTTCGATAGTAAGGATTTGGTGGTCCGACGGGTCTGAAACATAAAAGGTGAAACGTAAAAGTGATAATACTTTAATAATCATCATTATCTATTCTATTCTCTGGTTCACAACTATCCTATTCATCGTAAATTAGGTTCAGTTGAAAAGTGGCGTCAAGAACAGGTATTATATTATTATGCTGAACTGGACCTATTTGGCGCAGACGTTGGGCTCCTCTACAACTTTTTAATTTTTGTTTTTATATTATTTTCTATACCACATTTGTCTGTGCGCTTTGTGTCAAATAAATGTTTCTTTCTTTCTATTTACTTCATAAGCTATAATAACGGTGTATTCATATAAATTAATTTCCTCTTTTGTTCAGAAAGAATTTCTTTAAACATAACAATTAAATTCCCATACTTATTCACTACTATATTATTTATCTTAACTTTCATCTTTAACATATCAGTCTATTTTCATATTCATCAAAATTTGCGTAGGATTGTAGATACCATATTATTATCTGATACGTCATTTGTTTTTCCTTTATTGGGTAAGTGGGACAACAGGCAATGTACAGTAAATAGTTATCATTCTATGTCTTTAACAAGATTGTCGGAAGTTTATATAGATGATTCATACGAAACTTGTGGGATAAGTATAAGTATATCATCGGTTCTTAGTTTAATATGTTTGAAGGAAAAAAAATGTTATCTATGGCAATTCAATGAACAATGTTTTTGGCGATGTCTTATTGATCCATAAAGCCAACAATATTAAAAATTTGGTGTTTTGAACCTTAGTTATATGCAAAAGCACGTAAGTACCAATGCGCGTATAGCTTTCTAAAGTGCATGCCGATCGCGCATTAAGTCAGCGGATTTTTTCACAGCAATAAGTTTTTTTTTAAAATTTAATGTCAGTGCTACTAGCCGTTGAGAAGTGCATTCATGAGGAGATACTCCTGGTTGCAACAATAGGTAATTGTTATCATTTTAGTGTATTGAACAAGCATACCAAATTTCATCTTAATCGGTTGAGGTATCTACTTAAAAATTCAGTGGCAAGATTTGACCCATACATACATACACTGCAAGTTAAAAAATGGCTTGAAAAAATAGCATCGGGTTTGGCTTCGAAGGTCAAGCGTTACCTAGATTTTATTTCTCTTAAAAATGCTTATGATGATGATGATGATGATGATGATGATGACATGGTATGAGATAAGTTCAGTCTCACTCAAGATACACCATCGGTACCACTGTTGATTACGTCTTTATTATAGGTTTTACTAGTTACCTTCCAGTAGCAGGTGCAGCCACTCTTTGCGGGATATTAGCGGATGCTGCCACATTCTGTGCAACATTATTAGTGGCTGCGTATTCACCGACATTCATTGATTGTCCTGCAAAGTTGGTTAAGTTATTTTATCTGGTCATCTCCCCTTTTGTACAACAAAGATTTGAAGTAATTGAGGACAGTTTCCGAAATTATATAGGGTTTAATTAAATACACCAACCACCTGAAAACAGGTCAATAAACTTATCATTATGAACAACTTTTACTACGGGACCAACCCTGAAATTACAAAAAAAAATCTGCTGTTCCATAGATTTTGTTGAGTTATGTAACCTTAAAATGTATGAAACAGCTGATTTTTTTTTCGCCATTTCAGGGTTTGTCCCATAGAAAAAGTTGTTCATAATGATAAGTTTAATGTCAGTGTATTTAATTTAACTCTGTATATCAGAAAAGTATTACCATTTTGATAAATTGTTGAGATCTTGTAGTAAAACCTTTTTAATCAGAAGCTTAACGGTAGGCCCGTTTCCTGATACCTGGTAGGTAGTAAGAAGAAGATTATGGAAAATATAGTTCTTACCTGGAGGTAAGCCAAGTCCCCAAGCATTAATGTCATTGGCGTCGTTCAACGTTGGCTTGAAGTTGGAGATGGCGTTTCGGTGGATATCGCCAATTATATAACTGGAAAACAATTAGAAATCATCATTTTAATGAAATTTATAGTTTTTATCATATTTTTTACATCATTTTAGCGTCCAGAATAAACAAACAGAGGTCAAGTACACTGTTTGTATAAATACTGTCATTGAAGATCTAATATTTGTGTGTTTCCAATGTCATCAGTTTTAATTTTAGCTTTCTAGACTAAACACGGAAAATAACCGGGGACATCAAAGCATACAGAAACTCACATTTGTGGTTACGTCTGAGTTTCTCACTCACAAAACCTTTCACCGTTTTACTAAATACATTTCTAATATTAATGTATCAAATTTTAATAAAAATTATTACTTTATAGTATTTAATTAATCTTAGGTTGAATGTTCTCTAATTGGACTGATTTTAATATTTATAGCTTTCCTTTCTTTTAGAGAAATCTATTAGTCTATTTAAACTCTATCAGATTTTACGATGTTAATGTGTAAAATAAGAAATTGGATTGCTGTTAAAAGTCTAATATAGTTATTATTCATTGGTTATGTTTGTTACATTCACCAATCAAATTAAATTTGTGTTATTATAAGAATAGCAATAATATTAAACTATTTTATTGCCTGTGAGAATATTTTGTGGATCAACAAAACTATAACAGACGAATTTGTGCTAGGTATTTGTGTCAATTACATAAAAAACTAACTTATGGCCGAAGTGACCTAATCTCAAATAATCCAAGATTACATTCCTAGATTGATTAGCAAAACAATGCAAACTCCATGAATAGGTTACTGGCAATAAACAACCATCAAAATCGAATGTGAAAATGAATTGCTGTTCCTTAGTCTCGCTAAAACTCGAGAACAACTGGACAGATATAGCTAATTTTGCTTTTGAAATATTTGTCCAGGAAAAGTTATGGTTTGAATATAGTTAATATGGAAAAATTGCTAGGAAAATAGCAAAAATAACAATGTTATTTTCCCATACAAACTGTTCCTAGCTATCAAACATTATAACCACGGGTACGAAGCCGCGGGAGGGTAAGCGATGTAATACATTTTCAAACTTAGACCTTTAAAAATAGATAAGGATTGAATATTAATTTAAACAGCTTGCGTTATCCAATATTTTAAATTAAACCAATTGGTTATAAGGCTACTAGGTAACTAGATAGATTTAATACAGAGGGTTTGTAACGCAACTTGGAAGAGAACTATGTCTAGCTCCTACTATAACAGATTGTCTTGATAGATGTTGGCTAGTAATAGAAAAGTAAAGAAGAGATTGATCTTCACTCTCAAGAGTAAGATACTTACTCAGTGCCAAGTGGAGCTCCAGACAGGGGCCAGTTTTCATTGTCGTAAGACTCAAAGGATGGTGGAGGGCCTGCGTTGTGCGGTCTCACTACTATTGTAGATGGGTGGGCTGCGGCATGATGCCCACCATATGCTGGTTGATGATGATGAGGGTTCTTTAAAAATACAACAACATAAGTAAGTAACACTTTATAGCTTATTATGTCGAAATGTCTTTGCAGCAAACTTTTCTACAGTAGGTAGTAATGAACTGCATACCGTGCAGGTGATGATTGATTATTATCAAAAGTTAAAGCCAATAATTTAGATAAATTATAATTTTGAATATATTAGGTATATTGAATATGTCGTTGTGGCTCATTGGTTACGGACCCATTTTGCAAGCACGTGGGTGTGGGTTTGAACCTAGCATGAACCAATGTGGCTTTTTCAGTGTCCTATAATAATATATAAAGTATATTATATTTTGAAATAAACCTAAAAGACGGAAATGAAAGTCCAAAGTTTGATTAGATACTCGAGTTCAAAGTCATTTCTAATTGAAGTGCCTTGACCGTCTGCCTTGCGTGACCACATCGTGTGAGAATTAGTTAGAATTACTTCGTAATGGTTAACTTGCTCGTAAATCATTGTAATAATGACGTCTATTTAGATTTTCCTGATTATATGATATTTAGGAATTTAAAAAAGCAGCAGGGAAATTGTCGAACTGATTTATGACTAGTTGTAAATTTTTATGCTGTGGTATATGATTGAATCCCACTAATATAGTCTTTATAAAATGAACAGACTAGAAATTGACAATACATCAATAAAAATTTCATCAATTGATTAACATCGTCTAATGAAGCAATCTAGAACTATGTTTTGATACCATATTAAGGATCATCTATGGTCTTTATTGCTACTTGAGCTTCAAGCAATACTAATGTTGAAGACGTTTTTCCATATAAAAGGATTGTAGAATAATTTTCATGTACTTTCAATCAAGTGAATTGTAACATTTTCATAATTGGCGTTATCGTGAAACCGAAAGACAACTGCACGCAATTTATGATTGTTCCTAGAAAAAACATTATCTTGCACGAATTCGCTTCAAAACACGGTAGAAATGTTGCCTGATAAATAATGTATGATTCAAATTGTAAATATATAGCTAGTCAGTAGTTTTGAGACGATGTTGAAGGATTTAAGTAAATAGAAAGGCGAGACAGAGAAAGTTACAGGATTATAGATAGCTAGACGATTTGAAATATCAATGAGAATAAGAAATTAGAGTCTGTTAGTATGATAATAATTTGACTTTCTTGGTCGAGTTGTTGAGCAAATTATTATTGTTTTTTTTTATCTCAAAATTGTCAAATACAGTCGAATTTTGTAAAAGCCGGTAATATGGCAACGGACTCCTAATAGCAAGACTGGTGAAATGTAAACATAGTTATGATTTTATAATTATAGGTTTTTATCAGAGAAATGCCATTCTACAATACAGGCCATTACAAATGTAAAAAATTTTTTCGCTAAGAATTCTAATTTCAAATTATTATTTTTTTAAAATAAGACAAATCACAATAAAACAAAAACTAACCTTATGATGGTGCGTGATCAAATGATGATGATGATGGTACTTCGTGGTGTGATAATTCTGGTGGTACCAAGAGCACAGCTTAAAGATGTGACTTAATGCAGGGAACACGAACAGTATTAGCTTTAGGAACATTTTCTTGGCTGTAGTCACCCCCATTATTAGAGGCAATACAAAGATGAATTTTAATGCTAGGAGTTTGATGACTAAGATGATTGCTATGGCCGCTGTTACTAGTTTCTTCTTAATGTAGTTTTCTGTAACAAAATCATATAATTGAACTTAATATCTGAACTGTATAATACAATACTCTACAATAAAAATTGACTAATCGATATAATTTGTATCTTTTGTGGCTTTGTCTAAGTGTAATTGATAAATCATTCAAGTACACCTAAGTTCTCTAGTATATTTGTTACATTTTTGTAGCTATTGTTACTCTTTGTTCAACTATACAAATTTAACACTTTTAAAATTATTGTCACTTACTTATCTTATGAAATAACAGTTTTCCTTCGACTTTTTCCTTTTTCGGCTCAAGTTCTATATGGACCAATGCTCCTGTCTTCGTCAGTGCTCTGGGGGATAGCCTCAGAGTAGCTCCTTGGAAGAACGTCTCAGGTAATGTCAGTTTCATATCGTGTGTCACTAAGAACTTTACGCTTTTGTCGTAAAGGGCGTCTGTTATCTCTTCTAATGGAGATTCTGGAACAAACAAGGAACTTGTTTTACAGGTACATCGAGAAATGAGATATAAAAAGGAACTCAATTGTTAATCGACGCCGTCGTCCACGCAATCTTAAATCAAAGGTTTAAAATAAAGGTCAAAGGTTTAAAATATAAGCACCGACAATTGTTGTTATGACGTCATTGCAGGACCTACGGTTTTACGTGATCTCCGAGGCACGTAGCAAGTGATAGTTTCTGACACCTAAGATCTAAAACTTTTTAGTCAACAATCACATCTACTACCACTACACCTAAAATATCATAGAAAAGAGAAGCTAATTAATTATCAGCCTAAAAATGTAAAATCTACATAAAATTTATCTCTGCGGCCAAAAAAAGATTTACAAGTCACATTTAAAACGAATAAATTGCCGTGAGAACAAAAAGATTTACGCACGTCTTTATTAATTAAACTTTAGCTGACACTTTTACATCAAGTTACACTAATTATACAATCTAACACTTAACAATGAAGGGAAAATCAAGTTTCGTAACAATAATGACTTCTCAGCCATTTCTCATTTCTCGATCACGACTTTTCCTGGTCCTAAACAATATATCTTTGTTTTCCAAGGTTGTGAAGCAATATCAATTTCCCTAGCTCTTGGAGAATTAACTTCTCTTACATTGTGACTATCGATACTTTCTTCCGGAGTTGCACGCTCTACATTTTGTTGGTGATTAGGGTCTAGATATATATTACGTGTCTAGCAAATTGATGGTCTTGAAATTAATAGCAAATAGGTTTCAATCGAATACTTTTCTTTTTGCTTTACAGTTTGTTACTTTTTACTCCCGTGATTCTAGTTTTTTCGGAATAAAAAGTATTCGATATCACTTTCCGGTTTATAAACTATCTCTATGAAAAAAATCTCGTCAATCCGATGTAACGTGAAAGATGTACAAAAAAACACACTTTCGCATTTGTGATGATAATATTCGAGACTTCTTCTTATCGTATGGTTGATGAACAACCTGGTGTCTAAGTTTAAACCGCCCGTAGGCCTCTGATATGGCTTTACACACCATTGAAAAATCTCTAAGATGTGCTGGTTTCATCACGATGTTTTCCCTCACCGTTTTAGCAACTGATAATTAATTTATAATCGCACATAACTTACGAAAAGTTAGAGGTACTCGTGCCTTGGGATCGAACTCGAGATCTCTGACTTGTCAGTCAACGGTCATACCACTAGGCTATCAGTGCTTTAAGCCAATCGAAAAAAACTGGGCTATTCGATATATATAACCACAAAGAAAGAAATGACTCCCGTAATTAGCGTAAGCTTTTGGGTATAATTTGAATCCTAATTCTAACATCCTACCTACTTTTGGATTTTTATTGCTATTCCAAAATTATTCCAATCATACTGCTGTACTAAGTTTAAACTACAGGAACTTCAAAATATAAGGTTATCAAAAAATACAACGTCATCGTTTATCTAAGTCAATGACCAAAGCTTATGCTCTTGACATTATTTACTCATTTCATCTAACTTTCAATATTGACCAGGCAATATACGATGCAAAACACATTAATCAATATCTTTGCAGGCAATCATTAATTTGATTAGCTCGTGATACATAAGTGGCTATTTTTTAAAGAGATATATCAAGGAGATTCTAAAACCAAATGAATAAAAGTAATGAAACTACCGTCGTTTACTTTTAGGTTAAAAAAAAATGAAAATCAAGTATTACTATCGTCAAGACCGGTTAAATGTAGAAGATAATTTCGCTAGTACGAGCAGAATTACAGAATGTTGTTTGTAACGTTGCACGTTCCGCGTTTTTTTTATTAAAGGTAATTTAATAAAATATAAATTAATAAATTACTTTTCTTACAACAACGACATCTACCGGTATTGGTGGAACTAAGTATGAAGATTCGAGACATGTATCGCCATCTAGGACCCGCGATGGGAACAGATTAAATTTTGGAAATCAATAGTTTATTCGATAAATATTTTTACAAAACTAATTACAGGAATTAGATAAAATACATTTAACATTTTTTATCACGTTTAAACTATTGATTAGTTAGGTTGGTCGATTTCCGCATCTGAAGATGGTTTCGTATTTTGTCTGTGGTCACTGCAGACGGATTGGCATTGGTTTTTTCGGAAAAAAAAAAAGAAGGCTTTGCTGATGACGCGGCGCGGCGGAGGCCGTGAACTGTGAGGAGGTCATTGGCCGATTTTTGTGTGCCCAGCCGCATCGCCCAATATTATGGGTTAAGTGTTGTTAAAATGCTCCTGAAGCCAGCTATGGTGAGTTCCTTGACGGATTCGTTTATATTTTGATATAATTCTTGTGGAATTTCATTCGACATAGTGTTCGACCAGCGCCATATCCGAATGTCTTGTTTCAGTAAGATACCACCTACAAAAATCCACCTACCGGTGAGGGAGGGCGTGAAATCCAATCAATGAGGTGATCGAAGGATTTTCACGTAAGTTCTATAATCTTTGTTTTCCAACATGATGTCGTTGTTGCGAATTTAGGGGTAACAAATTCCTTTGTTTGTTACAGATGGGATTATCATAAAATTATCATAAAATTATAATAAGTTTATAATAAAATTATAATAATTTAGTTTTAACTTTAAACTATCTCCTGTTCCTTGTTTTCTACTTTAACTCTCTCTTTAGCAGAGAGCTTTCATCATCATTTGGTAGTTCGCACATTTACCTATATTCGTGATTCTTACACGATATTTTTATGGAGTGAATTCCTTGGGGATTTACTGCCTGTTGGCACAAAACACCGAGAGTACAGAAGTAAAGCTCATGTATGTACTGCGTTTTTTATGCCTACTCTCGGCGGTCGCGCTAGGGATGCCGCGCTCGCCGCTCCATCATCTTTCCGTGGCGAGCGGGTCGAGCGTAGGTAGGTATATTATTATTTAAATTGATTGTAGGTACATATAATATTATAAAACTGATATCATCGAGTATACATATTGAGCAAACGGTTTATTGGTTCACTAGCGTAAGAGTAATTTGCACTAAATACCTAGGTAGATAGTAGATACGAGTAGGTACATTATTTCCTAGCGACCCACCCAAAAAAGCTAAATAGTTACGTAAAAAGATGTGCGACTCTTTTTCAATAACAGTACCTATTATGATAAACACTTCTTTTCATTTTGTAGATACCTAATACAATACAATGCAAATAGATTATAGGCAAATAGGTAGGTACCCACCTATAAAAATCATAAACACTTAGGTACCTACCGTGTTTTGTGTTACTCACGTATCTAATCATAAAATAACAAACCTACTAACGTCTCTAAAACAACTGGTAGTTTAAAAAACGAAAATTGACTATTTAAAATCGAATTTAAACATTTCAACACACAACAATTGTAATAACTTTTTTTTCGGTGCTCCATTTTTGCACAAAAAATATTACGATGCGTATAGTGCAGCACGTGCCAAGTTTTGGCGCAGTACTCCGAATCAGTCTGAGTTTTCGTGTCCGTGAACGATGTCTATGTGTGCGTGGCTCGCGCGCCCAATGTACGTAGCTTTACTTCTGTACTCGGTGTTTTGTGCTGTTGGCGAGCCGTTGGGAACCAGCTGGAAAGCTGGTTGTGGTGAGGACGACCCGTATTTGCACTGGACCGAGGGCAGTGTGGCCCTGAACGGAGCAGAACCACATCTGCCCGCTTCACTGGCAGAGTCAGAGGTGCGGAGCCACACGGTTGCACACCTGACCTGTGGTGGCTGCCGCCCAGTGCTTTCACCGGGGTGAGAGCGGTGTGGCCCTGAACGGAGCGGGGCCACATCCATCCGCGGCTCCGGCTGAGCCAGTGGGGTGCGGAGCTGCATCGCTGCGGGATAGGTCGTTCTCTCCTCCTTTGTAGTTGGAGAGGCTAAGGTAACCTAATCTCCATATTGTATCCTTTAAAAGTACTTACTGAGTTAGGCATAGAGGAGCAATAATTTACCACGGACCACCAAACACAACCCTGAGTGTAACATGATCTCAATGTTCTCCAAATGCATTTTTAGTATAAACTTGTAGCTTCCAACCAAGGTTTTGTCAAAAGGAAAATATAATAAAACATTTGTTATTGTTAATTGAATTTTTATTTCAATCACTTTTGTGGAGTGCTGTGGTTCTAGAAATTTTCTGTATTCCGGGCTACCTTCTAAGAGCCCAGGCTTACATGTTACATGAAGTTTAAATAAATAAATAAATCCCAAATTATAGCAAATATTCATCCGATGTTTTCTAGATTTTTTAGATCTAGAGTTAATGAAATTAATAACTACCTATCTTTGGGGCAGTCTAAAATAGTGATAGCGGTCTTAAAAAATATCTTAGACCAACGATGCAAAGCATGTTTTTCCATAAAGATAACTCACAATAGTTTTTGTAACAACATTATATCACTGGTCGTGAATTCGTGATTGATCACATTAAGCGTTATTTTATTAGAAACGGGCACAATAGAATTATACGCGTATGATATTTTTTAGCTTTTGATTTTAACAGCTTTGATCGGTTTTTGGTTCCTTTTCCTTTCTTCAGTTTAATTCAATCAATCATTGTTGTGAATTATGCTGTTTGACTTGTTGTTCATCAACCATATGATCAAGAAAAAGCTGTCTGACTCTTATAAAAAGTACCATCCTATTAAAAAAATCCTTCAAGGTCAGTCTTGTATAATTTGACTGTAATGAATGATAATAAAAGAATGTGTATTCATAGAAAAAAAAAGCTTGACGTTTCAAAGAGATTGTTAGTCTCGATGATCGCAGGGAAACAGGGTATCGACAAGGTAAACAGTAAATTATTTGGTCAAAAATTGGTTCATTAAGTACAGTGATCGTGAAAACCTAAGACATTATTTTGCAATAAATATTTGATTGAATTCAAAACAGTTACAAAACCCATCCAATACAAGTTCAGCTTTATCTCATCTAAATGCTAAATCATGCTTTGCTATCATGCTAAACAAAAGTTATGAAAGAATAAAAAGATAAAGATAAGATCTTGTTTAAGAAGTGGCCGCTCAGCTGAAGTGGGACTGCGCAGGTCACGTCTGCCGCATCCCAAGCAAACTGTGGGACCGTAAATCACAGAATTGGTGGTTGCGGCACACCTCAAAGGAGACGGGACGAGATGGATAACTTCCACAAAGATTATCAAAGCAAAGCATAGTACAGAATCGTGAAGAATGGAGACAATGGAGGGAGGTTTTTGCTCATAAATGGGACTGTGTGGACTAATGATAATAATAGGAGTATATTTTTCTTTAAGAACTGAATCATATTAACAAACCATACAATTTCATCCAACCACAGCGTTTTAAGTGGTTCGCAATTGTCACCACCATAACAAGTGCCTATGCATTTGTGGTTAGCCACAGAACATGTGCTACGGTCCATGAACCACTAACCCACTGCGCAATGGTCGTTTGTTGACGAAGTTCATAGCCTCTCAAGTATGGAGACGTTTTATTACGAAGTTTGTATTGATGTAAACATCAAAGCCATTTGTTTTGTTAATTTATGAATAAGACAAAGCCTTAATGATTATAACATAAATTAAGTATTTTTCTGAAATTTTATAATTTTAATCATAATTATTACCAGTTTACCATAATTACCCAGTACTTTGCCTGTTAAGAGAATAAACTCCGTCTTTGAAACGTGAAGGAGTAGAAAAATGGAATGAGTAGAATATATGGCCTTGAAGTAGATGTGATAGTAAATACATGGCTAATTGCTAAATGAAGCAGAAGTCCAATGGTAGAAGTATCAAGAAATTAAAAAGATATGTTAAGTAGTCAAAACATTTGGATCATTTTGGGATACTCCTTCTTTGAGTTTAAAACACAGATAAAATCAAGATTCCAAGCTTAATGTTGTGTAGGTTTTAGTGCTTTGACCTAGCTGCTGCTCTAGCTGTTTATATGAACATAATTATCCATAGCATAGGATCTAACTATAACTACCCAAAGTACTAAGGCCAGAAGATCGATTTCAAAATTCAGCCTCCTTTGTAGTAATGATCTAAAAGTTTTTACGCAATTTGAAAATGCTATTAGTCTTGATATACAAAAGGTAACTAGCTGAAGAGAAAAGCAGCTGAGAATAATGAGTGACCTTAGGTCACACGTAAAAAAGTTGTTTTTCCGTCGTTTGTCTTTGACGTAGGGTCATTTACGAGCGTTATTGTGCTTTGAGAGAAAGTATTGGTTTGGGCAGAACTTATAGAAGGTTGTATTTGTTTGGACACTCTTATAATCTTAAAAAAATATTGTTGCGAATTATTAACTAATCCATGTCGATCTATCCATTCACTTACTTCATGATTAAAAAAACACTTGAAAATGTACAGTTTCTTTCCTCGATCAACTATTTGTTGATCAACGTCAATAAATTGTCACGTCATGAAGAATATCTTCTGCTTTTGTTTGTCCTGCTCTTATGCAAGTCATTTAGGATCGGTATAAAACTTTGGGATTTTATTTTATGAGGGTCGTAGTAAGTTGTCAGAAGCCTCATAAAATCCTTATAAAATTGGTATATCGTAACTTTTGAGTTAGAGTTTTTTGCGGAGCAAATCTCCATAGAAAACTTTGATTTTCAGCTACACCTGGAGAAAATCCTCAACACAATAATACTATGTAGTCACAATATTTTTCTGATCTGACCTGACCTGAAGGATTATAATTTCTGGATCACTGTCGTAGCCTTCGACATGATTTCTAAAAGTAAGACTTACATATTTTGGATTCTAGTTTAAACATCTACCTCTGACTTGGCAGTAGTTATCGTTATCGGTATCAATCTTAGAGGTAATTTTAATTTTTTTTGTTTAAATTCCATTTCAACAAAAAAAAAACAAATACAATTTCGTATTTGTATATCAACTACAATTTCTTTACTCTTAGATCATAGAAATTGTAGCACCTAAAAAGATCATTAGAACATAGCTCGCTTTTTCAACTGTCCCAACTCATGCCATAGTCATAACAGTGTTACGGTAACAATTACACAATCGAATGTAATCTTTATTTTATACGCAATAAGAATCACGATAACTGCAAAAACGTAGCCGGCAGCACACGAACCAACCAAGGAATTTACATTGAATTTTAAACCTTACACAGTGAAAATAAGTGTCATATTGTAAATTAACTTAGTAGTTTATTTTGCTTTCACTGTGGAATGCAAAATGCTTTCGAAATCACGTTTGCAATAAATTAATTCATAGACTGATGTTCGATGGTAAAAAAATGAAAGTGGCAAAAGGAAATGTGTTAATTTAATTAGAGTTTGTGATAAAATTGTGGTTCTACCATATTGCCAATGTGATATAATATTACACATACCTTACGGTCTACAGTGCACGAAGATTGTCATACAGAAGTAATGGAAGTATGTTCTTAAATTGATGATGAATTCATCAAACATTACAATTTACAACAGCGTTAAACCTGGAGGTTTGAAAGCAAAGCATTCATCTTTAATCAGGAATCGGCGTACCTGAGATAAGTTTTCTGTGTAAAGCCATATCAACAGCCTTTACTTTTGTTCATCAATTCACTCTATGATCTTCTTTTTTTTTATCGTATCGGATAGTGCACCAGTGTATATACTTGAGTTCTTAATAGAAATAATGGAGGTATGAGATCGTTACCTGCTATTTCTAAATTAAAGTTCAAGCTTAGAAGTCGGAGGTCAGTAGTTAAACCACGCACGCACGAAGATTTACTGATAAAATCATAGCAATTTTTTCATTTGGGTATCAAGCCTACATCTTTGAACTTAAAGTTGATAAACAATAGAAGAAAGAGTCCAACTTAAGTTATACAATTTTAAATTCAATGTAATTAATTTAATTTGGAATAGATAAAACAGTTTCGGTAGTTGGTCTCGAACCCTGTTGATAAAGTTTTAGAACCGAATCTGGCTTCACCTTAAACTTGCTTGTCTCTATCTACATGCTTACATCAATGAGTCCATTAGATGTATCTGTGAGTGTTTGTCAATAAGTGATGTAATGTTGTTCAATGAGTTTATAAATGAGTGAGTTTTTGTAGCAAACGAAATCAGCTATTTGTTTGAAATTGGCTTCAAAATTAACGGCATCCGAAAGATTATGTTTTTCTCTCTCAGAAACTAGGCCATAAAGCATCTGGACCATAGAGTATTCAAGAAAATATAGAGTGATAACGTCAACCACATTGCCTTGTGCGGAGCGAAAGCAGGTCTCGCCATACAAATGTTAAAATGACATTTTTTCAAATTAAGTTTTCTAGACGTTTTTCAAAATTTTACTCAGCAGTTAATCATGATATAAGCTAAAATGTAACTTTTTCGCTCGTGGAGCCTAGTTGAACCGCAGTCGAACGAGGTATGATCGCAAACGGAGCTCGTGTCGCGGCGGCGTTGTTCATACCCGTGCTCACGGTTCATACTTCTATAGGGTTGCTCTATTTTTTTCTTATATACTCTAAGATCTGGACAATTCGAAAATTAAATCCAAGTCTTTAAGAAGTTAGATTTTCAAAGCAAAGGAAAAGTAAAATTTTAATTGTACTGGAATGGACACAAATGCAAAAAAATGATTTAACAGACGACATACCTACTGTAATAAACTTTGTGAACTGATCAATATTTACCATTTGCTCTTGAATATATTATGAAATTTGATGTCACTAGATCGGGTTTATCATTATCTCTAGCTTTAACATTCAATTCGTCAAGATCAAATCTATAAGCAATGTCATTGACACCGTATCGGAATGTTTATGACGGAAACAGAAAGTCCACGCTTCCGCGGTGACTGGACTCTTAGAAACTTCTATTATCAGTTTAGAGAGTAAACATTGATAAATAATAGCATTAATTCTATGGAAATCACGAACTTTTAAGCAACTTATTGTTAAGTAAAACTTATGCATGAGGATATTAATGTACTAGCAAGGAATGAAGACTTTGAAATATGGTTTTATTTAAATTAGACTTTTGGCAATATATTATTTGTAAGTAAAAACTTCAATGTAGCAATCAATATATTATATTAATTAATTAATCTTCACCACAAGTTTATACGACTAAGCAAATACATACCTAATAATTATAATTTTTTTCTTTGTCTTTAGAGAAAACATTCAGTTAAATCAAATAGTTATACTCATATAGACCATGTATTCATAATTACCTATATATTTTGCAAAGTCACAACATTTAAATTAAAACAACATCCGATCCATGACCCACCACAACATTGAGAAGCAAACAATAAATAATTAACATAAAAATTATGATCCTTTGCTTCAAGGCCAACAAGACGTACAAAGAAGCATAAAATAAACTATATAATTTTACGAGCCGTACATGCTCTTACAATATCCGAAAACCGGAACGAAAGCGGGAATAACCAGTTTCCCAAGTAAAACATTTTTGACCAAACTAGAGCTCAATTTACACTGGTTATATCCAAAGTACTAGTGTGGCATAAATTGCTTATTGTTTGAATAAGCAATAGATGTTTTCACCTCAACAGCGGTTTCCTGAAGCCCCAATGATGTTTCAATATGTCTAGATTTCTAGAAATCTTTATTTATGTTAGTAGCTTCTGTGTTCGTTTCCTCAAGTAAAATGACATGCATTGGCATTATTTCTTTGTCGATTAGAAACTTATTATTAAAATTAGATGTAAAAATATTGTGTTTATTTACAGATTTAATGAGATTTATATGTTAATTAAACATGTTAAGGTAAATTTAATATTTTTATTTAGAGACTGAATTTTTTAACACACAACCAAATAAAGGCAAATTAATGATAACTATAGTTCTAACTGGCATAAATAATAAATGAAATAAAAAAATAATCTGAAAAAGTGTCAAAGCATGTAATTTATAAACACAGTTTCGAAAATCCTCAAAAATAAATTGCTGTTTAATAGTTAACATTTGCATAATAAATTAAGCTTTTAATTAAGTTTGTTTTATAGTGTATTACCTTAACAAACATAATAAGATGTATAATAGTATTAGTAACTATAGATACATCTAGCTACGATACGATTAATGAAATAATTAGGCCGCCCCAAATAATATGATAAATATTTAAAAATGGTATTCCTAAGACAATTATCAAGATTGAGGCCAACCTATTTAATTTCGCTGTTGTAGCTACATCTACGCAGCAGGTCAAATCACACACATCTTTGATTATTTATTACAGATTTTGTAAAAACAAGGAATTATACAGTACAGCCACTATAATTATGCCTCTCTGAATTAAACTTAAGCCCTGAAGCAGGCCACTGAGTAAACGGTACGCAAGCACAATCGATACCTAGCGACATAGACATTGATGTGTGTGTCGTATTTTGGCCATCAATACTTTGCAAATGTACTGTTATCTTGTATAAAGTTTTTTTTTCTAAACCAGGAGTACTTATTAGTAAATATAGCGAGATATAAAAAAAAAACACGTCTTATAAAAGTAACTCACCAGGTTCATTGTCCTCGATTTCATTTTCTGCATCCATGGATCTTTCCTTCTCCTCATCGTTGCTACTTCCAGTGAGGTAGATAGTATTAGCTTCCTTACTATACTTGTTGACATCCACGTTATTTTTTTTAAAACACACACCACTAGCCACTTCCACATCACCGTTCATACCTAACTTATCATCCAGATATGTGTACACATTTTTTTGTAAACAACTCACTGACGGTGTTTCCGTGCACTTATTTAGAATGTTGTCCCACAAAACGTTACCAGTCCTAAATGTACCATTTTGATAAACGTCACTAAAGTATCTACCTGATACACTTTCAAGTATTTTCATTCGTTTCGATATATCATCATTGTCACTACACTCGATATTTTTAACACTAATTAGAATTATAACTAGAAACTTAGCTATATTTTCGATTCCCATTTTGATTTTGTTTCTTTCTTCATTGCGTTTAGCCATTCTCAGATCATCACTGGATTCTGTTCGCTTCTCATAAGTTGTTTTATTATAAACATGTGTGCAGTCTACTGGCAGATCCGCTTGAATCTACGCGAAATTGTTCCATTCTCTTAGAAGTTTTTGGATTGTAATTTTGGAAAGTATACTCATCAGTCTTTCGTTGACAGATAAGAGAATTATCCGCTGTGTTGGTATGGTTATTGCTTGATATGTCATCTGAAATGAAAATAAATTATTTTAGTTGACGTTGCGTAAATCTATATAAAAGCTTAAAACTACGAAAATGATGAAAACCAAAAATTTATTATATTTAAAAAAAATGTTTTACGCTCAAAGCTTAATAAATCAATGTGTATATAATAAATTAAGTAGCCTGTACCTTAGTTGTAAAGGGGTCAAAATTTAAAAGATTTCGAACAAATCCATTTGAATTAATTTTAAACACACGTGTGGCTTCGATAAGTTCTCTTTCAAAACTGTATTCAAAATGAATATATGATTTTAATAAATATGGACCAGATAACACCAATCTATTTTTTCTCTCCTTCTACACAAACTTGCGAGTCATGTTGCTTGCAAAAAAAGAACCCAAATTTTGAATTCGAAAGTGTAATTTTGGATTAGCTTATATATTTTGAAAGAAAAGTTTCAAGAATCTGTTTAGAAAACGGTCAGACTGAATGAGTAGTAGCAGTGAAAGTGATAAGATGACATCGGAAATACATGATTCCTTTATTTCAGTATATTATTCATGCCTTGTTAAACAAAAGATCTACTGACACTAACGATGATGATGTTTTCGTGGTTTCTATAAAATTATGGATATCGATTCGTTGGAGCGTATAGTACTTAGGAGTAATGTTTTTATCCATCTGTAAATATAAAAACCAAATAACCTGATTTACTTTTTGTCAGTACTGAGCTTAAATTGTAGTGCTTGAAACTTGTTTAAATTATAGGAACGAAAACATTTTTGGAATTCCATAGTATATCCATAATAATATCCATATTTGGATAGCATATCAGATAATTATAGAAAGCCTAAAAGACCATAAAGCCCATTTAAACTTTGGCCCCGGCTGTCATGAAAGATCTTTCAAAGTCCATATTCATAAAATCTTGACAACTGATCATGCTTTAGATATCGTATCCCTTTGGGTTGCCGAGGTCAGATGGGCAGTCGCTTCGTAGAAAACTGATATTCAGCTACATCTAGTTAGATTAGAAGCCGACCTCAATAAAGTTTGGAAATAATAAGGCTAGCAGGATGATTTAGATAGATAACAGCAGGTTAGAAATATTATTTTGAATTAAAAATAGGCAACAATTCTTTAAAGAGTTATTGTTCATTTAAGTAAACATGTTGCTCTGTAAAGTATTACAAACGTAGTTACAGTTTTTAAATACTACAATAAATTAAAGCTCCGCTCTTAAACGAAACCAAAGTCAAACTTAAAATCAAATATCCATCCATTTTTAAAATATCCAAATATTTAAACCACGTGAGAAAACCTAAGGTCATCGGAACATTGATAAAAGATATCCGGGACATAATTGTAAAACCCTTTTGCTTGAAACAAGAAAGACTGGAATTACAAGGTAAGGAATTGAAACAAGTTGACATGGATGAGACTGCCGATAAACGGAAGGGACAAGAACATAGATGTTTGGATGTGGTTTACTGCTGATTAGTTTACTAATTAATATTAATCGAAAGAACAAAGCTATCCAGCAGTTTAGATAATACTCACGTAATAAACCCAATAATCAATGGTTATAGTAATAATAGTAACAAAAAACTGACGAGCTTGCGAAAGATAATTGTTTATAAATATTTCTAAAGCCATTATTTGTAAAGCTATAGTTTCAATAGTTCCAGGATTAGTAATTACCTATATAAAGTCATAATACTTATAATTTATAAAAAATCATATTGTAGGTATACTTTTGTTTAAAAACTTTCCGTACCTTATAGTTTTATGGTTATAACTTTGTAAATGCTAAATATTTTAGAAGGTAGGTAGAAATAGGTGCAGACAAAATAAAAGAAGGCTTGTTAAAAAAGCATTGACCCTAAAACTCTTACTGAAAATTAAATATTAAAATTAAACAAAATTCTACAAAACGTGCTGGAATCTTCATAATTGTTGCTAGAATATAATCTGTTTTCAGCTTTGCGGTTGAATTGTAATAACTCTTGTAATTTGCAGGTACATTACTATAATTCTACACATTGTTTAGTTATTAGTATAATTTCATTATTTTCTTAGAAGCAAGTATAGATAATTAATTTAAAGATTTCTATCTCACGCTTGTCACATGCTTTTTAAAGCAGGCTCGTAGTGATGGTAAAATTATATATACCAATAGTAAAATAATAAAACAAATATTTCGTCTGAAATTTTGTTGAGTATAAAATACCTGCAACTCAGCAATAAGACGAACTCTTAACATAAGTTTTCTGATAATGATGTATCATTATTAACGCAGCAGATATAAAAGTAAATTAGTCTAACAATTATCTTGATCTTGTAAAATTGAATACAGAAACTATCAGATCAGCACTGAAATGTAATCAAAAAGCTATATTTACCGTAAATATTGCTTTTAATACTCAAGTTGTGATAAAAAAAGCATTGAATTTTCATTAATATTGTTCCATAACTGTTACTAATTACGATTACAATGATGTTTATTTATAAGGTAAAGTCAGATTGATGCATTCACATGCTTCAACAGTCCGCTACACTGGAAGCGAATAGAGGTTAATCATTCACATGTTACACTGTGCGCAGACCGTGGACAAGTAAATCTGAAAGACAGTTACAAGACAGTCTTGTTGCAAATTTTTTTATGACAAAATAATATATGAAGACCAAAACCTCATAAAGTTGAAATACTAATGTAAAAATTTCGATTACGATTCATGGAGATAGTGACGATTCTGCTTATAATATTAAGGCAGCGCAGAACAAGCTAGGTAGATTAAATATTTTTGAGCTTGACCATCACGTAGATAAGATAAACAAAAAAAAAATTCTTTGGAGTGGGGATAATTTTCATGCGTCAAAAGGAAGGACAAGTAAAAGTTGTCTCCTATCTTAAAAAAATACTCGAAATAAAACTGTCTATACTTTTCACACAGCGTTACTGATTCAATTTATAAAATTTTATGGTTTTCTTTCCATTTTCATTAAATTATGCAGTTCATCTGACACGGCAATACTTAATGGAATTGGCATCGTATAATTTAATATTCTTCGCATTCATTATTATTTAGATAATCTGAACCCTAACGGTTTTCTACTAATTAAATAGTAGTACTGTATCTGCTATGGACATTTATTTATCTATAATTATGTATCTAGTCTTGCAGTACTCAATTTGTGTTCTATATCTTCTTTAAGATGAAACTTTTCAATTAACAAAATCCATTTCCGATTGATATTTAGAAAATTACCTTGTACAAGTTTGTTCAAAATGTTAATCATATCCATTAATAATAAAAGTGATCTTACTTTTATCGCGTTGTAATTATTACTTGGCAACATAGTTAACCAACCTTCTGGCCCGGAACTAACCAGACTACCACTCCTAAATCCGATCACGTGTAACCTCTTTGACAGCGAATGTTTTGCATTCTAATCAAACGAATGATGCCGAACTGAGTAATGTGGTGTTCTGCAGGTTTTCGTAGGTGGAGAAAGTAATACCCGTGGATGGAAAATTTTAATATATTCTGGAATTATTTTCGTGATTCTGATGAAGCTGATATGGCATTATTGTATTTGCATAATTATAGTGATTGGTATGAAAAATTGTTATTAAGAAAGCTATTTATGCGGATATTTTTCTCTATGAGAGATAAGTTGTTTCGGGATGTTGGTATCATTATACTTTTTGTAGTCTTCTGTAATTTTAAATGTTTCATTGCCTTCTGCGTTACAGACTACATTAACATTTATACTATCTAGTTCCTTTGCGACTTTGTTCGAGAGATTTAGTTTCTCTAAGTAGACTTGTTGTTAAAGTTATTACCGCAAATAGTTTTTCAGCAAGAATGTTCCTAAAATAAGCTAAATAATCATCATAAGTTACAATCTAAACAATGATGATTAAAATGGCCAGACATTTATCAAAAAATCTTGAAAACTTTAAAAAGAACAAAAATAAAATGAAATCTTCTTACGTTTTGAATTTAAATTTTTCAAAAAGTGAAAACTCATGAATATTTCATACATTTTATCTAAATGTAGGTCAGAATAACTATTTTTTGTATTTAAGTAATTATAGTGATTTGTGTTACGTATAAAAATATATTTACTTTACGTTTATAAAATATTTGAGACATTTTAATTGTATCCTGATGACGGACGGACGGACGGAATAAAAATATTTTCTTAGAAATGAAAGATGTACCTACCAATTAGTTTTAATTTTTTTTTTCTGATGAAAGTGACTCTTATTTTCTTAACGAAATTAATTATCTAATATTATGCTACAATTAAGTTGTTCGAGATCAGCAATGTACCTTAACTGTGGTGTGACAAAATGATGATAACATCGTAAGTAATTGTAAAATAATAACAAACTGTTTAAATTGCTTAAACATGACTTCTTTAGTACCGTGTGGTTACAGCCTAAGAATAGAACTACCCCTACTCGTCTTGCGGGTGTCGTAAGAAGAGACAAAGAAAAAGATTCCGGAGAATGGGCACAAGCATTTATCTGTGCAATGGCAATTAAAAGCAAACACCTTCAAAAGACAGCCCGTGACCAAGACAGTGGACACATGTACCACCATTAACGTCTGGACTTGACTCTGTACAATAGACGAAGCAACATCTTTTCACGAAATCTTTTTTCCAATTACAATCAATCCATAAAAACAGGTCTAAAACGGATGGATTCATTATCCAAACCCAAATCTATAATCACCATAAGAAGCTATAAAATTATCTATCATTTATTGTGGAACATCCATTGAACTGCTTCATACATGCGAGAAAGAAAATTATCTATGAACTGGTTGTATGGCCATATGGCCAACAGACACACTTTTTAAAAGAATTGCACCGGTTTTCTAGTCCAATAAAACGTATCGTCTGCTTCTATTATTTGTACTTATTTTATATGCTAAACAATGGATAAAATTAAATTCATGAAATGTAAATTATACATATTATGAATATTTATAGCTTGTAGAAGATGATCATTATTACCATCAAAAGTATTTACAAAGAATAGAATATAATACTCTCATAATTGATGTGAATACGAAAACTATAGCGGTATAAGCGAATTTTCATCCGCAGTAAATCCACCCTAGCTAATTAAATAATAAGTTTCCTAATTGGATCTTTACCCTTCATGAAAGCAATACTTTTGCAGTTAATAGACCAATAAAATGCCTGCCCCCAGAATCCGATGCAATTTGCAACTGTCATCCGTTACGCTTTCGTCGCGTGCGCAAGGTACAAAGATTTATGTTTTTGGATGCATCGACGATATATATTATTGATATAGTCGCTCTAGATGCTGCTAAAATTTTAATATGAGCATAATGACGCCTTTTGAAATTATTATGATTTTTTGTTTTAAGATAATGATCATCTTTTTTACCTTCTTTAACTTTCGTTTTGCGCGTCATTATGGTGCCGACTTTTTTGTTTTATACTATAACTGTAAAGGTACTTCTACTTTTAGCAGTAAAAAATATGTAAATTGTAAAGTAGTTAATGTCGGACGTCTTTTCAATAGTTTCAAAAGTTACTACCGAACGAAAGGTTTTGCATTTGTTTTTTAAATAAAGAAAAGTTGGAAACTTTAACTTAAGTTACAATTTTTGCTACATTTTTTTCTTCTTTTTATCCATTTCTAGTAATATTAATTTATTTGACTTAATAATCGGGATGCTAGTTATTTTTCTACTATTTGTCGACCCATATTATGTACATAATCATCAATTTAAAAAAATGCTATACTGAGAAATAGAGTACCTGCTTTCAATTTCTAATACTTGAATTCCTTAAGCTAACCACATACTAACACCATTATTTTCTGCAGTCATTTCATTAAAATTGGCATCAAATTATATAAAGTTAGCAACATCTGGCGTATTAAATTCGAGATCATATAATTTGCCATAACGATTCTGTTTCACGGCTCTAACTCCGATACAAATCAATTGATTTACTGAAAGTGAAATTACGCGCTCAAATAAAAGAAGACAGCTTATGTTTTGAACTAAGTGCTGATGAGATGGTAGACAATGATCATAAGGTAAAGATTATAATAAATATAAAACAGTGTCTTATTTGCATTCTTTAAAGGTTCTGTAGAGGTGTGCTCTTGGGGTTTCTAATATTATTCAGTAAGATAATTACTTTAGGTTGCGTCTAAGTTCAAAATAGTGTTAATTTTAAGAGTATATACTAGTCAATTTGAATCTTGTAAATTATAATGAATTAAGTCAGAGAGAAGTAAGTAAGAAAAATCTAAATCTAAGCTGCTACCGATACTCTCCGTTAATCCTATAAACTCAACAGGTCAAAACTTAAATTGAAATAAGCCTTTAAATATTGTGTAGCGATGTGGATAAAAGCTAGACGCAAACGATATTCAAAAATGTAACTTGAACCTTTGTCAGTTCAATATTGTTATTAAAAAAAACTGTCAGAAGTAAATGAGTAGCAGACAGTAAAAGATGGTATAATTTCAAAAGAACCCATTGGCCGCTATTATAACAGTACGTTTTTTGGCTTGCCCTACCGTAACAAATGAAGTCATTGCTAATTAGAGATACTATACTAACACTACCATTTAAGAACAAAAGCATAAAGAAAACTCATTTACAAACACCGCAAAAAGGTCCGAGGTTCAATACAGGTGCGTTACTTTCTCTGCGAAAGTCCGGTTTAAATCAAACATTCATTAGGCACTGTGTGTTCAGTTGTTATCACCAGAGCTTGCATTAGGAGTATAATGTGTTAGATCCTGTTAAGGTATTTGTCTTCATTTCATATCTGGCAGTTCTAAAGGGCTCTATAGAAATCTTTTGTTTTTAACCTAGATTTTATCAGTGATGTTTTATAATACTGGATCTAATTAACATGTAACTTTATTCTAGAACTTCTTGAACTTCTACACTAGGTAGACTCACTGGTTTGATCTCTGCCTCTGCATAGGTAAAAAAAATTTGTGTGCCATTCTGTTATGGTTTGGGTATAAAAAAATAATTGGGTGAACAAAATTACATTATTAAAATTACACTGGTTTGATCTCTGCCTCTGCATAGGTCAAAAAATTCAGTTTGCCATTCTGTTATGGTTTGGGTATAAGAAATTAATTGTGTGTACAAAATCACATTATTTAATTTAAAATGTTATGAAACTGCAAAATGTCGGCCTGAGTCTAAGTATGTATGTATATATTAAAAGCTAATTATGATTGCTTCATTTCTTCAAACAATTCAAATTGCTGCGTTACAATTTTAGACACCAGTGCAGCAAATTATGCGTAAAATGATTTTATGGTAAATTTAATTTTATTGGTTTTATAAAATTTTGACAGTATCAAATTGACCATGACTGAGAGAATCGATGAAGAATTCACAAATACTAATCTAAACGTATATCCTATTGCAATTAATTCTGCTATTATTGATAGATTTGACTCCACTGATGTTAATGCGATTATGTTTAAATACATTATTAACACTATTTGACTTAAACAGTAAAGCGCTCATTGAGACTGGTCATATACTGAAGTCTTTTAGTATTGTGTCGTATAATGAATATATCAATATACAACCTACCATATATTTCAAAGTAATAGATGTTATAAATTGGCTTTTATTAGAGAGAGAACAAGACCATGGCTTTTATATTGAAGAGAAACGAGACAAGAATTTAACTTGATGTCAAAATCTCGAAAGTAAAAGCAGAATAGTAATTACAATACGATTTAGGTCATCCAAAATAGCAAAAAGTTATCCAAAAAACCTTCAGTTTATCTGACGAGCAAAAAAATGCTGCAACACTTTTTCAAAAACCTGCCAATCAAGTTGTAGAACATCTTGTAATTTTTCAAGTCATCGATTATAAAAAAAAAACGAAATCATCGAAAGTATGTCTCCTATTTATTTAAAAGTGAAGAGTGAACTTAATTAATAATTTTACAAGTGTTACTATGTCAAATTTTGAAGGTCACTTTTTACTATACTCTATACGAATCTTAATCTAAACCGAATATATATTATAGACCATTCAACGTTTCGAATCAAAAAACTTGATTGATTATTTCTGAAATTGTGATTCAAAATATTATTAATTGGTGTCTAATAAGTACTTTCGATTTTTGATTCCTTATTTTATATAGATGTGTGATTTGTAATCTCAAGTTTGAAATTTCAGATAAAGTTACTTTGCTGTTGTATTATTTCTTTGACTTTGTAATGAAAGTAAAAGTGTAGTTGCAGCTGATGGTCAAGCTCTTAGCTTTCATGGAAAGTAATGAACGGCACAGGAGCTTAATGAGAAACTAATGGTTATGAATCATTATTAAGTAGATGTGCATGTTATAAAAATATATTCATGTTCAAAACTAGCACTTGGAAAACATAACCATAGTAATGTACTTACTTATTTTGAACATTGTAACAGGGTACAAACTCCATGGTGATGTCATCAGTTTGAACTTAACACCAAAGTACATTGTGGAATGTAATAAATATTTGAGTATTGAGTATCATGTACAAACAGCAAGATCAAAAGATGTTTTCACGGGGAACACAATCGTACCATCATGTTGATGCTATTACAGAAGTCGGTAAGAAAAAGAATCAGAAAGCAATAATATTGCTTTATCTAACAAAAATTCTCAGGTATGGTAATTATACTTTGATTTATTAGAAGTAAGTGATAGATTTTGAACAAGTACTATAAACCAAAAACCATATTGTATTGAAGTTGCTTTTGGCTGGAAAAAAGACCACAAAAACCATGATCCCAGCGAAAGTTAAAAGAAAGTTGCACATAAATATCATAAAGTATGTGTTGTATAAGGAATGGAAACACCATCCTGAATGAATTACGTGACATCTTCTCTGAACTTTAAATTTTGGAGAAAGGGTCAATTTTTAAAGGGAGAGTTGTGCAACAGCTGTTTAAAGTACAACGATAAACATAAAAATATCAGTGGGTACGGATAAAGTTGTCAGTTTACCTGATCATGTTAATATAAAATATTTTGAACAAAAAAAACATTGTTGTTATTTTTATGTGTTATGGTAAAATGGCAGTGTCGTGGTGGCGCATTGTTTACGAACCCGCTTTGCAAGCAAGTAGGGGTGGCTTTGGTGTGTTTTGCTGTGGTGAAGCAAACGAACTCCTTACGGAAAGCAATCACCACAGGCCACGAATATCCACAACACCATGCGTCACCGATGCGTTGACGATCCCTTACGGTTGAGCTGCAGGCAATTCTCTTCCGGCAATTATTGCCCAGCATGACCGCATTGGTGCAGTGTGACGGCAGGGTGTTTCCCGAGTCCAGTATATTTTTTGCCTACAGCCACGGTCTGCTACGAAATGATTAATACTAGTCTAACTTCAAAAACTTAGTTCGAGTCGTGAAAGCCTAAATGTATGACCATTTACAGGCAAGTCAAAAGCCTCAGGTTTGAACTCAAGGCGCGCACCTCTAAATTTTCGTAAGTTAAATTATGCTTATTATAAATTAACCGTGTCGCTGAAAGCACGAAAAGCCTGTTCCTGTTCCTGCGCCTGATCACTCGCTGATCTTGTTGGATTTCCGTCCCATCGGGCTATGAGTAAAATTTGTGCACTACAATATCTTCTGTGTCGATGGTTAATCTCCGTTAAGATTGTCCGTTGTGACCGACATTCAGTTAGGACGACATTATTATTAGTCTAACTAGTCATCATGGTAATTTAAATCTGTACGGCATTATAGAGGTGCATTTGAGAAAGTTTGTTAGGATTAAATTTAATGATAAAGTAGCTGCTGTCGGCGATTTAGATCACATGCTTAACTTGAGATAATAAGTAAGTAGTAGTTAATAATAAGTGTTTCAATCCGGGTCATAAACGTATATCCTTGAAGTTTTATCCAAAATCCTCCCGATGTTTAATTGTGATTGAAAATTTAACATCATAATCGACGCTCTAAACAAATAAAGCGGTATTATAAAAACTGCTACTTTTCAGGAGAGCGAAAATACGTAAAGTGTGTTCCTAATTTTCGTACAAAGCTATAACACTAGCAAATGTTACACAGAAAGACGCACCAAAAAATTAGCTTCCTGATGAAAATAAATGTAACAAACTTACGAGTTTTAAACAATACTTAAAAAAGCATAATAAATTTATATTTGCCTACAAGTCTATACTTATATTTTTTGTATCGTTTAGTACGTCCTTATATGTCTAAAATTACTAACATAATTCAGCGTCAATAGATCATGTTATAATCCAAAATCTTTAAGCTACAATTGTAATACCACGTGAACAATAATTATTATTTAACCGGTTACTTTAACTATTTATAACTGGTTAACAATACACCAATATCAGATAACAGATAGAAAGGTTACGAAATTGCTTAGTGAAAGTGCTCCGAACTCGATCAAGTAAACGAAAATAAAAGTAACGCGAACATGCTCAGTATGACCTGAGATGTATAGTGTACACCCAAAAATGTATAGTGTTGTATTCTTATGAGTAGTTATTGATCTAATGAGCTGATGCTCATCTCATCTTCCTGCCCTTGTCTTAATTTTATTTAGGGTCGGTGCAATTGGTTTTCTTCTTCCACTCATCTATATTATCATGTCATTGTTTACTCCTTTTCTATCCATGTCGCCTTCGATACAATCTATCCATCTTTTCTTTAATCTACCTCTACCCTATTAAAGATTATTTTGGGTCTATTCGCGTACAGATAATTCAAAATAGTCATTATTAAACTAACCTTGACGTTTCGGTCAAGTTGCATTGACCGTGGACACGTCAGTTATCTGTACGCGAATAGACCCGAAATAATATTTAAAACATGATTTCAATTCGCGAAAGTTTAAAAGCTTCTACCTCTACCCTTATATCTATTCACATTCATACTTAAAACCTTTTTCACAACATGGCCTTTATCCCTCCGCGTCTAATGTGCTGATGCTATAATGTAATATACATAATTAACTTAAAAATATTTTGTACTTTCGGCCTATAGTAATCATTCCTTTGGATCGTGACTGTTATTTTTTTTACACGTTCGTTGTGTTATTTTTAATCCTTCTTTATGGTGATAGCACTGATAGCCTAGTGGTATGACCGTCGACTGATAAGTCAGTGGTCTCGAGTTCGATCCCAAGGCGCGCACCTCTCACTTTTCGTAAGTTATGTGCGTATTATAAATTAATTATCAGTTGCTAAAACGGTGAAGGAAAACATCGTGATGAAACCAGCACACCTAAGAGATTTTTCAATGGTGTGTAAAGCCATGTCAGAGGCCTACGGGCGGTTTAAACTCTGACACCAGGTTGTTAATCAACCATACGATAAGAAGAAGAATGGTGATATAAGGTATCTATTTTTTTTTAAGTTGGCAAATACCCTCTAATAATACTATAGAAAAGAAAAAGGCTATAGTTCTGTCATAGATATATGCCTATTAGAAGATTTTATACGGAATAGCTATAAGATTATTTATTACAAATTTCTAATGGTTCCAAGTTTGGTGAAAGCGTTGCGTTTCGTATTACACACTGAAAAAATAAAAAAAAAACCTCAAAGAACTTGTGATCTCATTTTTAGATTAAATGTGGTTACTGAAATCACAGAATAAACGTTACAGCTGTTTTAGAAAAAAAATATCTAAGAAAGTCTTAATAAAAAGTTTTTAGATCCATGTACAAAAGTTTCTGGTAGTTTTAATACTTTTAATATGGCTTTAGCATCTCTTCTTTGGTTGAAAAAAAACTTTTAAACAGTCACAAATTCTGAGAAAAGTAGTGTTGCCAGAATTTTAAGGCTTCCTATTAACTTGTAGCATACTATTGGAATCTATACCAATATTAGAAAGAGCTAATGTTTGTATGCATGTAATAATCGAAACTAGTAATCTGATTCATGATTTATTATCTGCATTAGCCCTGAGTGCTTAGCCTATGTTTCTTTTAAGAATGCTCGGGTTGATTAATTTTCATACGGACGCGCTCTTGCATAAATTATCTTAAAAATTTACGTACCAATAGACGGTCGGGTTTGAAACTATTAACAGTATTAATTAGTAGAAATGCATTTGACACATTTAGAACTTGTTAAACTTTCAAATTCCTAAATAAAATTATTTGAACTACTTATTACCGACACGTTTTAATTTGAGATTCAATTAGACATTGATGTAACGTACGTATTAAGATATCGAGTACATTTTAATTGAAAAGGGCTTGGTAGATAACCGAAATCATCTCTTAATGGAAAATTTCCGCTTGATGGAAATTTTCCATTAAGAGAAGAAATATAAGTTATGGCTGACATACCATTAACAGAAAAAGATCATAACTCATTGCCACTTTTGTGCTAAAACTTATCATCACTTAAAACTACAATTAGTTATAAATAGAAACACACAAATGGTTTCTGTTACCCATTTTAATGGTTTTTGTAATACTAACATTCTATCCTCATTTGTATAGGTTTTGTAGATGGATATAGCTGTATGACTCAGAGAAGCTACTACTTGAGGTTAAAAAAAAACTCTCTACCTATGACAGCAGAATAACAAAATGGCAGAGATAGAAAGTAAAGTAGACTTTACAAAGTACATTGCAGTCGTTAAAGATAGGTAATACATCAAAGACAGATACAAGGATTAATTACAGGCACATTGAAAATTATGTTGTTGATAAAAATGATGAACATGTGTATTTACACAGCTTAGCAGGAATAGCTATATAACAGCTTAGCAGAATAGCAATAGAATAGAACAGCTATAAAATAACGAAGTATTAACTAATGGCCATTATAAATCAGCTTATATCTAAAACTCTATATTGAAAAGGATCTAAAACTAGGCAAAGATCTTCCGATGAACAACTGAGAAAAATAGAAGAATGATGAAAACGATTATCATTTCAAATGTCCATATTATATTCAAATATCCATCCAAAAGTATTGACTCACAATACCGCACACAGACTTTGATAGAAACATTTCACATAAAAAATCAATAATTTTGTTATTTCCAATGCAAATAAGGGCTTTACCAAATTTTTTCTCAAGGGCACAGCCAACCGGTCCAATTAAGATAGCCTATCAGCAACCTATTGTAAACTCCCATAAAACATAGATTTCACCATGTTTCCTGTAAGGGCAGTATATTTTAACTTTCTCTTTGACCGGTTGATATGACGCAAAACATAAGAATCGATGGCCGAAAACGAAATATAACAAGGTCATGGACTTTCGATTATGTGCTTATCCATGGTCCACTAACTCTGTTAATAAATAGCCTTTTAATGTTTTTGGAATGTGAAGAGGTAGCACCCAATTTGATGATTGAATTTACGCTTCTGACTGGTGATTAATATTGGGTTCTGGCCGTTCTGGATCATTTAGAACTTTAGAATGCTGGTTGTGAAATTATATTTTATGTAGATGATGTGCTGATACGAGTACAGAATAATTATAATAACTAATGGTTTGGAATTGGTAATAAATTGAATGTTTTATTGAAATATCATAAAATCGAATCTTTCATTAATTTAAATAATAAATCAAATATCTGTAAGGTTTCATGAATATACAAAAAAGTAAGCAAAGATAGTTAAGAGCCATATAAAGCTATAATAAGAACAAATTACGAGCTTAAGTAAACAGTATTCATTACAAAATTTAAATAAATTTCAAGTATCAATAACTTTTAATCTTCATGGGAAAACAAACACATGAATATTAATGAAATGACCTTGGAAAACATTTTAACGAGTTACAAGTTTTGTTTATGTCATCAAGCAAATGACCCAAATATTTAGGTTCTCTAGGTCACATGGGAAAATTCTTTAAAAATGCCTGAATATTCTTTTCTGTTACAGAACTTTATGTTACAACTGTAATAGTCATGGGAAATAAACGTAACGTTATGTGATAATAAAAATATTTTTCTAATTTGAAGATATTTGGGTCTGGTATTTATGCAGTGCGCTTTTTTCTTTGTATATAATGAATATAGGGTGTGATATATATGTCTTTAAAGATTATAGGTTTTGGTTATAGGTTTGTATATATAGATCATTTTAATTAGTCTAAATTAGTTTTTGAATAAATGATTAGTACCTTTGTTATGCTATACTACCATAGATTTAGTTGAAAGTCCCTAGGCAGACTTGATAGTCTGTAAGTATACCTGACGGTTACAGTAACTGTCTACTTTAATGTTTTAACCGTTTTTAAATCGCCAAGCTCTTTATGAATACCTACAATCACAAGGTAAAATTGGATTAGAGTTTATTTATTTAAAAGGAACTCGGATGATTATTTTGTTCTTACATCCAAAGTTTGTTAGAATTTCTGAATTAAAAATTAGATCTATCTCGATGTTTTAAAATTTTATATAGGTACGTTTCTATCGATAAAACTTAAGAAGAGAAGGCTTTGTTTTGCAGTATTATTTTAATTGGCAATCAAGAATTCAATGTAATTAAAAAATCTACTAATATTGTAAAGTTGAGGAATTTGTATGTTTAAAAGCACTAATTTTAGAAACTGCCAGTTCATGACACATTGTAATCATCAGTTCAAATCAAAAGCCAATCATCAGTTTGAGAAGATGAATAAAAGTATATACTTGAGTTTTAACAAAATGTCACTAAATATCACTAGTAAAATACTAGTGATAGTGATAGTAAAATACTAGTGATATTTAGTGACATTTTGTTAAAACTCAAGTATATAGTTTAACCCAAACAAAATGGCGTAGCAACCACAATACCAATATTCAAATACAACAAGAAACACCACAACCACATAAAATAAGCCTTACTATGACTTTATAACAATGACATGCGCATTAACACACTTTTACCGACTTTGACGAATCGACGTATTTTAGGCTTTTAGTGAAGCTTTGTAATGGTAAATCTATACTAATATTAAAAAGAGGTAAAGTTTGTATGTATGTAATAATGTATGTATGTTAGGGGTAATCTCTGGAACTGCCTATCCGATCCTAAAAATTCTTTCACCAATAGGAAGCTATTTTATTCCTGAGTGCTATAGGCTATTTTTTATTATAAAAAAAAGTTAAGTTTTCAGTAAAAAATAACAATAAGTACCTATCTGTGATTTAAGTAAGAAAAAAAAACAGGCAATCTGGCTGCATTATAAACGTGTGTTTATGGGAAAATTTAATTTAACGCGGACAAAGTCGCGGGGAACAGCTAGTGTCATATAAAATGTAAGAATATCGTTATTCGATGGTTATTCAATGTTTTCATTCGTTCGTCATTCGTTTTTTATTTGAAGTAATCTTGCTCTGTTGCTTTAGTGGTAGTGAGTGCGGCTACTGAAGATGTGGTCTTGAGTTGGATTTCCAGATCGAAAAATGTTATATCCTTTTCAGCTTGGCAAAAATCTTGTCATTTAAAATTTGTTAAAAAGTTCTCATCTAATCGTAATCACTTAAGGTGTATTTAGTTTATTAAGTCCACAGATCTTAAGAAAATTAACTCAAGTAAAAAAGGTTACTAATATAGCAAATGCTGAAATTCAGCCGTAATTTATATTTTTACATAAATGTTAGCTTTCTGCACTTCTTATCCATATGAATTTTAACTATGCAAAACAGTAAATTTTTGCTTCACATATTAATGCATGGATAAAGTGCTCAGTAGGAAGATATGAAAGAGATAGTGTTACTTAGATAATTTCTTAAAAGTAGCACTGAATATTGAGGATAGCCAGGAGGCAAATTAGATGGACCTCTTGCAACAAGGCCAATGTGACAATTATTCTTCTTAAATATAGTCTAATAGAACAAAGGATCAATTTCAGCCAACAAGATGGCCTAAAGATTTCTTATTACCCAAACAATGGGAGAAAACAAACACCATATTTAAATGCTTAGAAAACTAATAAATGTTTGTCTTTACGATTCTTTGTGATTGACCTCCCTATTGTCTTAAAGCCTAATCCAAAAGTAAACTCAAAAATTATATTCATAAGGTATAAATTACTAAAGAGTGTATTATTAAGGAAGTTCTATAAGTATTTTCTTTCATTAAAAATTAAGCTTTAATTACAACAGGTAAGGTTAAAAAAGTAAATAAATACTTATTAGTAAAAGAAAAACTTATAAACGGGAATAAATACTTTAACAATATGGATGTTTAAGTTACTTCAAATTCAAAAATTTTATAGTTCCGGTACCACTCCTTTTGAGATCAACTAAGATAGCAACTGAACATCTTTAATACCATCAGTTACGTTTATAAAATGTGGAAACATTAAATTAATCTTACAAGACTATTCTAATTTTGTCATCATCATCATCATCAGTACCCTGTATTAGTCCACTGCTGAACATAGGCTTCTTACAATACGCGCCACTATTGTGCGCTCATTGGAGGTATTTGCAATAGCAGATGATTACTGTTACACGGATGCTGCTGCCCATCCTCCGGATCTTTTCCTTTGTCACTTCTAACGAGACATTTGCAGGATGAGTAAGGGTGGTTCAATTCTTAGGCCGGAAACCACACGGCACATATTTATAATTTTCTACTAAAGTATTATCAAAACGTGAACAATAACATGAATTTATAAAATTAAACTTTCTATGACACACGTTTTAAAGTTTACCTATTGTAGTAAAAGAGATTTGGTGAAACTGGTCTTTTGTACCAATTTCTAATTTCTTAAGTAGAAGAAATGACTCATGATGTTCAGTTGTAGTTTAAATAGTAACTGGTGTATTAGTTGACTAATTTGGTGTTAAGTTAAAAAAAGAAGATAGAATCCAAGCAAACGATAAATTGATTTCAAATGGGCAGCTATTAGTTTGCATAAATCCATTGTCTTGAGATCTACGCAGTCCAGAAAAGATTGGCACAAGGAAGAGGAGGTATATCCAATTGTAGGTCGATATGAATCCTATTTGACAAAATAAACTGTTATACTGACTATCTCGTCGGTCAGTAGCAAGCGCGACTGCTGAGCACTAGAGTCTGGGTTCGATCCCGGGTCGAAAAAAGTGTAATTGGGTTTTTTCATCAGGAAATTTTTATTACTTGACTTAGACTGTCCCTCAACGCTTTTAAAGATTATACTAAAGTAAAAAAAAAATTGCATTTGTATAACAGGCTTCAGTAGCAAACAGCAAATTAAACTATCAAATTAGAGCTGTCAAATTAGTCTACGTCCAGACCACTATGACATGCCGACTAAATTCTCGTTGTTATCACGCAAATGGACTAGTTTTACAACTCTAAAATTCTTCTATCCTTTTCTAACGATCTCTGTTAGAAAGAGAGATAGTGAGTCTAAATAAGTTTAGAGCGTGTGCAAGAGAATTAGCACCAATGTCACTCTTCAAAAACACTAAGTCATACTGAAAAGGAATGCAACCAAACATGCGAAAGAAAGTTAGCTCGATAGAGAAACTATATCATAATTGGATGTACCCAATGAAGTATGGCGTGAAGTTATGCGTTTCCAGATGGACGAATCTTTGTTATTGTGTATCAAGTATTCAACTGCTTAGCTGGTGTTGTGGTTGCGAGTGTGGCTAACTAAGCATGAGGTTCGATTCTTATCCGGCGATGGTTTATCTGCTGAGTACACTGTCTATTTTATGGAACTGAAAGCGATTGAGGGAAATCGTGGTAGTCGTTCTTTGACGAGTTATCGAGATTCAGCGTCAAGAGCAACAATGGCATTAGAATAGAAGAAAAGGACAAGCAAAACTAATCCATAAATGCAGTGTTCCAATATAAAGCTGCTTAGAGCTGGAATAATTGTTGAGAATATCATAATAAATAATCGTCGATGATTCTATTACTTAGTATGTGAATGTAATGATACTTCTTATAGATCCAAAAATAACTAAACGGATTAAGTCTTCTACAACAATCCTGCTGGTAAAATATTACTTCATTAAAAAAAAATTGTCGTAAAGTTATGACTCAGAAGCGCCACCAGAAAGAGAAATAATAATGGTTGAGTTTTTCATCGTATGGTTGATGAATAACCTGGTGTCAGAGTTTTAGTCATAGTTGAAAAATCTCATGTGATGGTTGATTAAAATGAACATAATATAGATTCTAGATATAATTCTGGTGTACTTATTTTCATGTTATGTTTACTCAGAAGATTTCGTAAATCGTCCCAGCCTAGTATTTTACTTAACAAAAACGGGTTTAAGACAGCAGCTATTGATGGCCGTCACCTTGACTACCAAACAAAAGAGAAAGAGAAAGAAGAAAGCATCTACTCTGGGTAACTGATCAACATAAATTATTCCAGCTTTAAATGATCAACGATTATATTATCAATATCTGAACACACGTGGAATGCCTTGCTTAATCAAGATGTTACGTAAGATGATCATTATCACTAGGCATGACGTTTTTGTGTTGATAATGCTCTTCTTGAAGAGAAAGGTAATTATTAAATGGACGATCATGACACCTTTTTAGGTTATAGTCAAAGTCTTATAAACATAGCGAGCCTGGTTGTAGAAGAACACCAGCTCATGCTACCATCATCTGTGTCAAGATCTGCACTGGAATGGTTTTAGCCGGTAAAAGTTAGGAATATCCTCCACCTGTTCCGAGTTAAAAAGGTCCAATAGAAAGTAGTGTTAATGAAAATAAGGACAAAAAGTATGGAAATGTCGATGACATCAACTCCAAGCGTAGATGTCTTAAATTATGTAGACCTGTGGTTACACTAATTGCAACTGGCAGGTAATAGATATTCCATATAGATTATCCTTCAATATTGTTTCTTTGCTGGTTTAGTTGGTGCAGTGACGTAGTACAAGCTGTCTTTTGACTTCGCTATGTTAAACAAACAAGGTTCTATGCACTTCTTGCGCTTTGGTGCGGATCCAAATGTCCAAATCCAATCAAAAGCGGGACCAACAGATATCCACGATATCCATAATCCACCTATACTCAAAGGACTGCAAATAATATGACCACAATGTCTGGTAAGGTTTTTGGTGATTCACCGTACCAGGATATTCTCGAGAAGAAAGATTGATAAGTATTCCATTCCAAATATGATGTGACAAATAAAATTAAACAGAATTACAAATAGGTACAAAATATACAAAATCTTCCGCTTAGCCGTTTCAGAATATTAATAAAAGAATAGAACATTTAAATATTTTCAACTATTACATCACCAATAAAAACGGCACACGCTTGAAAACCCATTCACCAAAATCCGCTTTTGCTTAAACTTTCTTTTAAAACAAAACCTGTGGAACCAGAAGTATAAATAATTAAAACTGAAAATCAAAAGTATATCAAAGCTAATTTACCTGCGTCCCATCACTACAAATCCGTAACACAAAACAAACACGTTTACGTTTATGTTTACGTTCGTAAACAGGTCATAGAGACTAAGAATACTAGAGAGGCGCGCGAACCGTCGGCTATCGCATGGCTTACTAAATTCATCTCGGCTGAACGGCAGGCGGAGAAATTGGTGGGTCTCTTTCGCACTAGTGTTTTTAGTGAGGGGAATGTGTCGATGTGCAAAATGTTTCGATGGTTAGATTTCCTTTAATGCTAAGGTTCTACATTTTCTTAACAATTAAGAAATTGCAGAAAATTGACAAGTATGTGAAAACAAAAATTAAATAAAACCGTATTATTATTTTGTTATTAAATCATCAATCAATACAAAATCAGCGATTAGACGTAAATCAGGCATTGAACTGACATCTGAAATTGGTAAAAATTAAAATGGATATCGGAAGTTTTTTTTTTTATCAAAATAATTATTACACAAATATTAATTAAGCATCTCTAGTACATACTATTGTGCTATAATTCACACTTATTATATACTTTAAATATAGTTATTGCATTCATAAAAAGGGATGGATATCCCAAAATGTTTTAATTAATATGCATAATAAATTGACACCACTAAAAGGAATAATACTAAACTTTAAAACTAAAAAAAACGTTGTTATCGATACCCACAAGTAACAACACTGCAAATGTCAAGTCTCAAGAGCAAGGTGAAGATCTGGGTCTTTGACCGTGAGTAGTGGCCGATGGCGAATGGTCGACTCTACCACGTTCTAACCGAGAGTTAACTTACAGTTAAACACAGGTGCAAAAACCTTACTAAAAAATCAGATAAATCGATTTGACTTTTTATTAATCCTGCGTTGTACTTAACAAAAAGAAACTAGAAAGACCTTTCCCTAACTTAATGGGTTTTAGGTCCTATAACTTTTACATTTAAGTAGCTGCTAGTTAACTTTTTCATTAATTAATCTACAAAAGTAATACCAAAAATATATCAAAACAATTGGTGGATATGCCAATGTCGAGGGTTCAGACCATGCTCGTATCTTTTCCTTTACTATATAAAAATTATTGTATATTAGATTGAAATAGATACGAGCAAATCTCGCCATTTGCCATAATGTGGCAACACTCCAGAATAAGGAATATCTTTAGAGTTTGCTTTGCCTGATTCATCGTCAACAATGCTTGATACGCTGTAGGTAATGCACTACTCAGATAATACATTAAAAGAAGAACTTTGAACTGCAATATATTAAAATAATTTTTACAATCAACAGCTTTATTCGATTGATATTTTTTCTTTATTGTCCTTTTATTATTTAAACATATGTTTTAATATTGTAACCTCTTAGTATACTTTAACGTCTTCTTAATTCTATACACTAACTACAGTTACGAGTTGTGCAACCGTACCTTTTGCTTTCGAAAGCGACAGCCACGTTGGGTGCCGCGTTTTAATCACTCAATGAATACAAATTACTATACAAATAATAATTATCATATTAATTATTACTAGAGGTCGTCTGGTCCAAATGAGACCGTATTTTTTTTTTATTTTTTTTAGCTAACACTAAAGCTCGTCAATGGCATAAACAAAAAAAACTGATTTATAAACAGAAGACAAAGTAGTACTTAATTATTTCGTCTTTGCTTCTAAATATTTTTAGATTATAATAATGTAATAATCAACTGTCATAAATAGGCATAATATAAATAGAACAGCCGCAAATGCAAACACTAATCATAAAGTCTTAATATGATTTACAGATAAGACAAAATGGTATTGTGGTTTTTTCTTTGTAACTGCATAGGTGGGAGTCTGGAGCTGTGCCCTATATAAATAACTATAGGTTCGCCCCTTTTACGTAATACTCAAAACATGACTAGCGAGAAGGTGTAATAAGGAATTAAGGATAAACACATCTGCCTAAAATCTTTGATAAATGTGTATGCTATTAATTTAGGGACGTATTTAATTGTTTTGAATCGAACGTCTACATTGATGATATAGTTTTGACTGCAAAGACGTTTTCAGTTGTGTTTAAATTATTTTATTAAGTTAGCTCCACTCTATTATTTCATTTTTAAGTCAAGAAAGTCAGACCAGGTGGTTTTAACAGTAGGACAGTTAACTTTTATTGGAACATGATACTTATTATAACGACGAATAACGATAATTCTATTTGATAAAAACATACTCATCATTTTACAAAAACATAGAATCATGACTACCACAGATACTCAAAAGATTTTTAAAATCAGTTCAAAAAATATTAAATCAATTTAGAAAATCCATTAACACTGATATGCGAAATATTAGTTTGATAGACCTTCCAATATATTAAGAAGATAAGGACATAATAAACTCTTATAATTGAAATTCCTAGAACGGATGTCCAGTTGGTGTCCCCCTTTAACCCTAACAGGTTATTAATGTCAAAATAAACTTTATATGCCCATTGTATAGAGTTGAGATTCAAGTAAGGTAAAGATGGTAGAGCAAAATTACCTATAGACAACTAAATGACTCATTGTAGTTGAATGGTGCGTTGAGATAAATGCTAGATGCTGGGTTGATAAGCATCATAGAAATCTTCTTTCCAATATCTTTGATAAGCATAGTACTGAATAAAGACCTAATTATTGCACAGCTTCTGTTATTGTTTATATTAAAACTAATTTTGTTGCATGTTAATTTCGTTCTAATAAGATTGCAATAAAATGGATAAGATATATAATTTAAAAGAAGAGGGTAATACCTAGCCACCACGTTTAGATAAAAGCAGAAATTTAATAAACAATTTAATTAAAGAAACGTTTCGTAAAGAATAATTGATTATAACAACGAAAAATTCCAATGAGATAGACGCATATAAAGAGATGAAATTCGTAAATATTTAGCAAGACAAAATCGCTTTCACACAGAATCCAAATTACAATAATCATAAAATAGTGAAGATTCAAATGTTATTACTGCTACAAATCAAACTCTTAGCAATAACTATTTATTTAAAACAAAACTGGATCATTCATATTCTAGGTTTGAAAGTAAAACAGAGCGTGCAACTACTCATCATCTCTCCTCTAAAGGTTATGGCCTTACGACCATTATAATCTTCACAAGCTAATGCTATACTATTATACGTTTATTGTGAGTGCTGTCAAACAAATACATATGTTACTATCAGTAGCTTTGTATCGAAAAACTGAAAGAACAATAGATCAAGATGAACTTTCACACTACAATATTTTAGATGAGTCACTAACTCCAGTTACTCCTAATATAAGACATTATGGTGTTACAAGTAGCTACGTAATGGAGAGCATTTAAATTGTAATGCTCTTTGTAGTGTAGAGTTATATTTTTTTCCTTGAAATCTAGTTTTACTAAATTAATACAACAATATTTACAGTAGGCGCATACAAACTCGGCTCCGGTCTGAAGTTAGTCACAATAGCGGGGTCGCATTTAAACATTTTGAGGGGGCTGTAACTGTAGCTAAGATATTAGGAAGGAAAGAGATGCGAATACTTCTACTATTTAACTACACTTCTATTTAATTACATACTTATTTCATTTTATAAAAAAATAATTATAACTAATCGTTATCTTCTATCAAGTTTTGGCGTGCCTAGGTGGAGTTTACAAATACATTTTAAAGCTGTATAAAGGGATTTTTCCTGTTTTTTTTTGCATTTAATAACGTACTAGGTAATTATCATGCTCTATGCAAAGTCAAGGTATCACTGTGAATAAGATTTGATGGAACCTTGTTTGATATACATAATATAAATACTGATTACTTCCAGTTTTTAGTTATCTTACATCAATTAATGATTGTTAAAACTACGGCAAAAAGCAAAAAGTTATCTTCCGATACCGGGAATCGAACCCGAGCCTCCTGGGTGAGAGCCAGGTATCCTAGCCACTAGACCATATCGGATATTGCTTATGGAGTTGAAATACTAGTACACATACCACAAATGCTTGTATTTTGTGCCGTATTGTATATAATATACTTCTTCGGTGTTAAAAAGATGAAACATATATTTGACTACACACTAGTTATAGAAATGGTAATAGCAATAACTGTTGTTTTCATGCTTATCAAATGCGCCATCTATCAGTACCTACCTAGTACCAAGCTGCGCGTTCTGAGTAAAATAAGTGTAGCGTCAGATTAGTTCTCATCACGTGAACGCCGTCTTGATATAATGTATTAGAGAAATCATAGATGGCGCTGTTTGCAATATTGAAATTCACAAATTTCAATATCTACGCGAAGTTACTGATAGGTGTTTTGTTTAGTGAATGAGTTTTTGTGCGTACCTACTGTACATTTATCAAGTTTATAGGTACTATTACGTATATATTTATTATTATCTTTTATTTTATTGTTAATAGCAATAGTAGTATTGTTAGTAACGATAGTATGTTTATAATGAAAGCCTTTGACTTTGACTAAAATGTTTATTCGGATATCAGGCACAAATAAATACTTAAAAGTAACATAAACAAGAAACAATTTTTCTATTTTCATAGACAATTCACTTACAACACCATATATTTATCTACAAAAATATATATGACCGAATGTCTGGTTCCACTATGTTTTCAAGCACATAGAACTTCATCAAATAATATAGTCATTCCCACGGATTATCGTCTAAAGTATCGTTCACTGAATCCTTCATTTTCTTAAGTTTTTTTCTACTCATTCGACTTTCTACAGCACCTTCGACAATTTCACCTTTGTTAAAATCTTCTGCTGTTATAATGGGCTTAAAACCTTCATCAACAGTTTTGATCTTATTGTTCTGAATTTCTTTAGCAGATTTTACTTTTTGCTGGCGAAATGGGTAGAAAACATACTTGACTCCATTTACAATTTTATACTTCGGATGTTGTGATGTTCTTCTGTTATTATTAATGCCCAGCAACTTATTCATCCAATACATGTAAGAGTTTTGTAAAACGTCAATAATGCTCCGTTTTCGTCGTGATTTGCCTGACTTTTTATTTTTGTTTATGTTGATGACTTCATTGCTAGGGATGATCCTTTTTTCGATGATATTGTCGTTATATCTAACAACAGGTGCAACGTAAGATATGATGGGTTTATTTTCAATCATTTCTTCTTTGTTTTCGAAATCAAGTATGGATCGGCTTTGCCATTGACCGTTTGCGTCGTAGCCACCACCACCACCACCTCCTCCTCCTCCGCCGTAGTCAGGTCCACCTGGATTGTAAAAGGTGAATTTTCATTGTCTGTTTGGTTTTAAATAATATTAATTTGTCATACTGGGATAATACCTGCTGGCATCCAGGCGCCACCGCCTCCTCCACCGGTTGCCCATCCCTGGTAAGGTAAATAATTGTAATCAGGTATTTAAATTTTATTTATTTATATTAATATAATAGTGTCAATAGTACCTATTATCCATTCGTATTTTTCGAGACTCATATTATATTTTCTATCAAGAATCTGATTCATTGTAACACATTGCTATCAATGTATATGCAGGCACTTGTTTAATTTTCATAAGTAGTAGCTTTCGTTACAATTATTGTTGCAGTATAATTGTAACTACATTCGATAAATAAAAATGAACTACTAAAATCAAAACTATCGCAACAAGCCATGTGGTAGTATTTGCGACTTTCATCTCATCATCGCAGGCATGATGAGATGAATGTGGAAGAAAGAAAGGCCTACTGTTATCCTAAATCTTACTGCTCTCGAATATAAATTGTCACAATATTTTTAATGAACGTTACTTACTCCATCACCACCGCCTCCGCCACCACCAGCACCGCCACCTCCTCCTTTCTTCTCCAATATCTTCATTAGTAACATCATCTACAAAAAAACATTAGTAAAAATCGGTCAAAAATAACTATCTTTTTAAAAAATGTCTATAGATATGCAGAGATCACAAAATGTGGAATTGGATTGATATTATGAAACAAATACTTATGTTTTTCAAGATTCCTAATTTTATACATTTCAAACTATTCTACTATTAATTTACAATAGCAATATTGTGTTTGGTTTGTGGCTATGTCAAACGCACAGGCGTTCCGGCAGTGAGCACTTTAATTTTTCTATTAAGAGTTCTACATAGGGTAGAGTATAGTTGCATCATTCAATATTGAATTTATTATTATCACCTTAGAAAGCATGAAAGACATCATACTAAACATCATTCCTTTGAATGACATCATTCCCATCATCCCCATCATGGCTGGCACCATCTGTAAGGTTAAGATTAAATTCAATGAAAGTCATGGTACATTTACGAACATATATAATTTTTAACAATTTTATATAATTAATATTGGAAATTCGTAGTATGGATTTATGGTTTGACGCACTCATTCATGGTAACAAAAAAAAATCTGAATACTTGTATCGTTTCAAAACTTTGCTATCAAATTAAGTATAGGCGCTCTTTTATAATGTTCTTGGTTATCAAACTCACCATCATTAGTTTCATTTTCATACACATCATGGCCATCATCATCATTTTCTTTTTACCAAAGTCTCCACCATCGTGTCCACCGCCCCCACCCATTCCACCACCTCCTCCTTTACGCTTCTTTCTACCGACAAATTCTTCAACTGAAAAGTTTTAAGTTATATTATCTATATGATGATGTTGTTTACAATACAAGTGATTATTTTGTAATTATTCATCTTAAAAACAAGACTTACCGTTATTGGGTATTGGTACAGATGTTTCTCTTCCCAGAGCACTAAATCTTATTATATGATTATCAAAGAAATAATCGATAGCTCTGTCAATCATGTGTGTTAGTTCTTCAGTGTTCTTGTCGGAGAAATGTTCTTCTGAATCTTTTATATCTTCGGCTTTACTTGCGTTTAATTTCACTAAAAATAAAATAAAATAAATGTATTTATTTACACCTGGTTTTTTTTTTCAAATACTTGTTAGATATAGTTATCGTGAACCTCAACCACAATCTAGAGTTTCATGATTCTAACCTGCCTGCCAATGCTTGTAAAAAGAATTCAGGCGTCCATAATCTTTGACCCATCAACCTTTTTTTAATTGATAATCATTTTATCTGGGTCTTGGCTTTCATATTTAATCTGATTTGATGCCAAATTAGGCCTTATTCCAAATATTATTATACTTATATCCAATCATTGTAGTTTTTATTAGTAAGTCTTTTTTGTCGATCAAACGTTTCTTTAAACAATTTCAGTTAAAACTTACCAAACTTAACATAATCCCCAATTACGGATACCTCACTCAAATTATTCAACTGTTTCAAATACATTAACGTTTTCTTTTGCACGCATGGAAACGACATTTGAAGAAAACATTCAGCGTATACACCATTAAAAGTATCATCTGAATTATTTTCTTCATGAGTAACATGTCTCACTTCACCATTTTCATTAATATTAATAACTTTAGCATTTACTAGAAATAAACAAATCAATTCGACAATGATTCTTTTGACTTCCATAGTTGGTGTGCAAATGGAAAACGCGGTAATCGGCTCACATTATTTATTTTCTTTGTTTATAGGATACAGGGTCAAGTGCCATGATGTTAACGTGAAAACCTATAATTTTTAACGAAACTGTTTGTTTAGATAAAATGTTGTGGTTAAGGGATTAGGGAAAGGCTGTCTACAACCAACATTGTGCTTTTCATTGCAATCGACAAAGTTCTTATTGTGTACGATATAAGTTTCAAAGTTGTATGTTTATATTCTTAGCGGTAATTGAGCTCTTTTGCGAGTTAAAATTGAAGTACAATACAAGACGTTCGTTAGGTTTTGCTTGTTCGCACTGGGTTATAATAAATTTTAGTTTTGGTACCATGCAAATAACTATACAATTTAAAAAATAGTTATTAGTGAAATTTAGTAGAATTTACAGAAAGACACTCTATTTTTTTCTATTAACTTCTTCTTAATCAAAGAGTTTAAACTGCCCGAAGGTCTAATTTGTATAGATTACGAATATTGGTTTTAATTATTGTAGTATTAGGCACTTGCTCTATCTAGACTATCTATCTAACAAGACTAAGGCTGAAATCTAAAAAGAAGTAAATGCTCAGATGACGGCTGATAGGCAATGGAAGATGAAGACATTTTGCACGCACCCCAAGTCATGAGACCAGGGCAGGGGAAAGATGAAGCCAGTTTTATGGTAAGCAATTTGCTTCTTTGTAATAATAAAATTCTTTATAATTGGTAGGCATATAATATGTATAGTTGTATACATTGGATTATAATATTACCCTGCCCTGGAGGGAATCAAAAGTTATAAGTTTAAGTAAAATGATATATCTTAAGGTTTTAAAGTCCCTTAAGCTATTTTTTCCACCTTGTAAAATTTCGATCTTGCAAGTAAAAGCTCTATTAGACCTCAGCCTGGGTATCTACAAAAAAATATTAACTTTTTTAATTTACTCATAATTCAATTGCAGATATCCAAAAACAAAGGTTTAGTTTTATACAACATAGATTTATTCTTCTTCAGAAAATAGCTTACAATGAAATAAAAAAAAAGATGACCATAAAGATATGAAACATCGTTTTCATAAAACCAAAAGCGTGAATAATTGTGCATGCAATAAATAGGTACAGAGTTTTCCGAGACAAGTACTGTACTCATTCAGTAGAAAATACTTTTGTAGTATAATCATTATTACTTTGTTGTAAAAGTGAAAATGGATTCGCGCTTGTCCATATACATTTTTTTATTTTTAATTATCGTTGCACTATGAGTAGACAAGCATAATATATAGATCTTGCAGTTTATACGGCCCAAGGGTGTAGTGGTGGACTTAAAAATCATCAAGTTAAATTTATATTTTAAACAATTATGTATGTATTTATTTCCGACAGTGAATATACATACACAGTATCGTGTAACCCAGTATCTGGATTGTGGAGGTCTGATAGGCAGTCGCTCCATGTAAAACACTGGTATTCAGGTGCATCCGGTAAGACTGGTAGCCGACCCCAACATAGTTGGGTAAAGGTTAGGCAGATGAGTGAATATACGTACACAAGGGTTTCTACATACAGAATAATTCACATGAGCAGTAACATTTTCCTTAGTTCCAAAACTAGGATTATGTCTGTGACTTGGGAGACAGTATTTTCAATATAGAAAGGGTAGCCATGAAGGGAATGCCAGTCAATTAATCAACTCGGGCTTCTCCAGGTCGCAGTTGGACTGCTGGACCTATCCCAAATTACTAGTCAACTGGTTCTTACATTTAGTTTATACCCGTTTACTGTTTTAGCACGTTTTTATGTTAATTGCTTTTAACACAAATAATTTTCTTAATTGTTTATAGGCTCAAAAGTCCAGTAAAATATGCTAATATTATTGTTTAATGTTATATGAATGAAGTATCTAAGTATAATCTCAAATACCCTCGGAGGGACAATGATATTAAAAATACTCTAAATATGTAGGAAAAATTAATAGACCAATTAATTTTAGAAGTTTTAATAAACAAAATCATTTAGTTAATAATTAAAAATGAGATGAAGAAACAAACATAATAGATTAAAATAATTTACATATTGATACAACAATAAAAAATAACGTAGAAAGACATATTTGGTATGACAAAAAGCGTAGAATAGAGTTAAGTTAAAATAAAATATATCACAGTTAGATATACTGCTTAAATGAACATTATTATCATAGTTTTAGATACATTGATATAAATAATTAAATATAAAGTAAATAAATATGAAATAAAATAAATAAATATAATATAAATGAAATAAATATATGACGAAAATATATACATATAATAATTAAATTTATATGAGATACTTAAATAAATACCATCATAAATAGCATTGTTACTTATAAACGGTGGGAAAAAGATAAATAAATATGATAGAATAAAGCTTGTTAGTAATAATAATTAAATAAATACACGTAAATAAACAAAAATAATAATAAAAATAAATAGAATTATAAACTCAACGATAAATTGAAATAATATTTAAACGAGGTAATGAAAATCTTTAACACACCCAACTAAAAGCTGCAATAAATAAATAATTAGATAACAACGATGTTTTACAACTAGAAAAATAAATAAACTTACAACTAATTCGGTTCGAAATCTTAATAAATTAGGTACTTAAGTTACGAATAAATTATCATTTTACGTAATTATATTTTGTCCATAGTATTTTTATTTTAAAGTCAAATCATAGAGATTTTTGTGAATACCGTTGAGTTTCGACCAATTTTGACCTTATCATAAAAAATCTAGTCTAGATACTATTTTGAGCTTACCTCTACGATAAATTTTCATTGCAAAATATTTTTAAATAAATTTTGGCAAAAATATCATATATAGTATCCACAAAATATTCACGATATTATTCGTATCAGAACAGAAATCTTATGACTAAATTGAAATCATACATAGAAATTTTACACAGCAAAGAGTTATTTATCATTACATATTTATTGAAAGCGGAATTCCATCAAGCATGAAATCAATGACATTATAAATCATTGCATGAAATCATTTAAAATTATAAACACCAAATATTAAAAATCGATTTTCTCCTAACTAGTAGTAGTATCATAAGGCATGTAGCTGTTATAATTATTCATATCGTAAGCTCTTCTATAGCCCCCATGGTGACCATGGTCATGTTCATGGTGTTCTTCATGACTATGGGAATGGTGATGGGAAACTTCTGGCTTTGTGATGATTTCATAAGTGGTAGATTTGTGTTCTCCATGACCCTTGAGACCTACCAGGGCTGATAGGAGAAGAGACATAAGCGCTGTCATCAAAGCTTTTCCAGCAAGGAGTGCTAAAGCTCCTAAGGCTGCTGCTGCTAAGGCACCTGTAAAAAGAAAAAAAAATATAGTTAAAGAGAAAAAAAAAGTAAAGTAAAAAATAAGTTTTGATAAAGTGAGAAAAATTAAGAAAAGATAATTAAAGAATAAACAAAATTTAAAATGCAAGATTTCCAATATATACCATATATAGATAGATAGATAGATAAACCAATACCATCTAAATTAAATGTTTCTGAAAAGCTTGTTTAAACTTTGTAATATATTTTATATTGAAAATATAATAAATTTAATATTATAGTGTATAAAAACATAACTCTTTATTATATCTATATTATACTATATTATTCCACAATAAACACAAATATCATATTTTTAGGGAAGTATTAAAGATAAACTTAATGAAACTAATAAAGATCGTGATCAAATTAATTCAATCAACGTTATGTAAAACATATGACTTCATATTATAGCAACAATAAAAATTACCGTAACCCATACAACAGAGAAGAAAATTATATATTCCATTCTCAAGTCTAATGTTTTTATTATTACATTAAGACATTAGCCATCAAAATTACATAATTTATGCTTTATTACGTTGATTTGCATCTCAATATTTACTTTACCGTCATTATTGTTTGAGGGATTCGGAAATAAAAATCGTTAAAGATTCAATGGGTATCATCAATTTGATACGCACAAGTTAAAATTTCAATAAAATATCTCTTCCTTTCTTAGTCATTACCTTTCATCATCATAGCGGCGGCTATTATAGCGGCACCACCACCTCCTTTACCACCGCCAAGGCCACCTCCTTTCTTCCTACCCTCAGATTCCCCATTACCCTGGGCCATATCCATAGCTTCTTTTGTAGTTTCAGGGTCCAAAAGGCGATATCTTATAGAGTGCCCATCCAAATAGTCCTGAAGACGATATAGAAGGAACCTATTCAATTTCTCATCTGATTTCCCAGGAAATTGCCGAGACAACTCCGCAGCCATCTCTTCAGGACTCGGAGTATTTGTCTGATTTTCCTTAACTATACTCAATCCTGGTAGAAGATTCAGCTCATCGCGAGAGCCCAAATCTTCTAAGAAGGATAAAGCATGGATTTTCAAACATTTTGAATTCAGCAAACTGTTGCACTCTTTATGGAGAGTCCTTCCAACTCTTTCAGTGTTATTTGGCACATTTTTAACAACGTCAACGATTGAGTTAGGATCAGATCCATCGATGGCTGCTTCAGAACCGATCACACACCAAACAGTCACTAAAACAGCAATGGTGACACCTTTAGGATACATTTTTCAATCACTTTTCACTACACGTGTTGATCACTGAGACATTTCTGTGGGAGACCGCCGTGGACTGATAGATCTAATCCGATCGCAATTTATTTTATACCGTTCATGATTACAAAAAGTATAAGAAAAGCACTAAAAAGCGCAATGTCGTCTCTTTTTGAACGTTATTGTGAACAGCACTTTCGTTCTGTAAATAAAAGGTTGTTGTAATGGAAAAGTTGAAAGTAGATCAATTTTCGGTTTCCAATCGATAATCTCGTTAATAACTAAATTGGATTATGGATTATTAGTGCTAAGTTGAAAAGTGGAAAACTAGAACAGGCTTTTTTGACAAAAAAATGACAATAATTGCTTAACTTTACCTCCAATACTCTCTAAGTACACAAAGCAAATCTATCAATTAATGATATTAAGATAAAACATGATGAATACCATTTTTAGTCTCACATGACAAAAATCTTTATCTGATGTTGCTTTTTTATTTTGGCTTGTATATAGTGTGTGAGTCGTGATAGCCTAATGGTATGACCGTCGCCTAGCAAGACTCAGGTTCGAAATCAAGGTGCGCACCTCTGACTTTTCGTAAGTTATGTGCGTCATACCACTGCCTTTCACTGATATCGAAATTATCTAAGTGTGTATAAGGTGAAGTACTTAGGGCTTATGAAAGAATATTACTTACCTACTTGACCTTTTTTTTAGTAATTTAAAAAGATATAAATGTTAACTGACAGACAATAGAATAATTAAAACGCTCATAACTTACAAAAATCAGAGATGTATTTTGATTCGAATCCGATAACATATTATTTACTCCAAATATTTCCAGTTAAGAGCCATACATACCTTTCTTTAACTGAACAAACCAAATTACATAACACTGAAAAAATAGTACTATACACTAAAAAAATACACTGTTAAAGAAAATCAATATCTATTTCAATGAAATAAGTTTCAGTTTTATAAAACTGTTTGAAATACAATTTCTTTCTTTACCTATCACGATAACTTTAACTTTTTTTACTTTCTTTACTTTTATTTTGTCCTGTTTAAATCGTTCTAAAAAGTATTACAGTCATTATGAAAGTAACCATAGACTAAAAGTAGAAATAAAAATGAAACTGACCGAAATAGTTGAATCATTACAGTTTAGCCTTTATCAATCTGCTTGCAATCAAATTTACAATTAGTCTTTATCCTCCTAGCCTTATTATTCCCAAACTTTGTTGGCGTCGGCCACGGTCGGCTTCTAATCAAAGTCAGAGGCCTCAGGTTAGAACCCAAGGCACGTACCACTGACTTTTCATAAGTTATGTGCGTATTATAAACTAATTATCACCTGCTGCTTGCCTTGGAAAGGACGTTAAGCCATTGGTCCCGCTGTCATGAAGATCTTTGGCAGTTAATTTAGAGAATCAGTCAGGTCAGGACCTTATGAGGGTCATAAGGTCCTGACCTGGCAACTGTTCTTACCTACTTTAGAATACCGTATACCTTTGGGTTGCGGGAACCACAGTTTTCGCTTTACATAAATACTGCCCAACTTAAATGGGACTGGACAGAACATGTCTGCCGCATGCCGGTCGAACTGTGGGCTCACAAATCACAAGTCTGGTGCCCTGAGACAGCAAGACGCGGTCGCGGCAGACCACGTAGGAGATGGCGAGACGAGCTAGACCATTTCCTTCCGAACTGGTAAAATTTTGCTACAGATCGCGAAGAATGGAGGAAAAGGATGGAGGCCTTTGCCCAGAAATGGGACATATTAGGTTAATAATAAATAAATACTTGTTAGTACTAAATTATTAATTAAATGGTTATTTTAGTATTTAACTACTAATCATCTGATAAGGTAATAAAATAATGCATCCAAGTCCTGGTTGTCGTTCAATACTAAAAGATTTTTAGTTCATTTTTTACCAATAACCCAATATAAAACTTTGCAAGTTTTCACCCAAAAAAGTAAATCTTCATAGTTTAAAATATTCTAGGCAAAGCTGATGACAGCGAAAGTAAATATCCTAATAGAATATGTATCTAATTAACTTTTCAAAGCGCAAACCACTGTTTTAAAAATATTAATAATAATTTGCGTATGCCTGCTAGTTGTTAGGCCTATGCAAGAGGCGAAAATATTATTACAGCTTTCACTTTACTTGTTTTTTTTAATAAAAAACAAAAAACAAAATATGCGGCGAGATTCATTTGTGAATGAAAGTCGCAGTTCGGTTTTTCTTTTTCAATAATGAAGGGAAGCGACGAGCAAAGGTATGGTTTGTAGAGTGTGTCGTTTTTATATACCTTGATGACTCGTTATAATTTACTATTTTTATGGTGGCAAATGATTGTATATTTTGCTTTGATTTGTGGCATTCATCCTACTTTTTTATTTTTGTTTTACTGTAATGAGCGTATCATTTCTCTTTGTAAACGACTTCAAAAAAGGAGGAGGTTCTTAATTCAATTGTATGTTTTTTTTTTCTAAAAAATGTAAATTATAGTTTTCAATGGGATCTAAAGCTGTATTAGAATCCTAAAGGTTTAAACTGTGACATTAGGTAAATCAACCGTATTTAATGAGAGAAGAGAAGGGCTAATATTTATTAGTTACTAGCTTTTGCCCGCAGCTTCGCCTGCGTGGATGTCGAACCAGGATAAAATTTATATTTTTTGTTAATCCAGGATATATGGTTTTTATGTTTACCGAGTTTTATTCAAATCAAAAGTGCTTAGGTAACAAACATCTTCACAAACTTTTATTAGTGCAGATTAGTAATGACATGATATGACAGTTCAAGTCCCGCCCAAGTCAGTTGTTTTTGTGAGTTTCTTATTAATTATTTTCATTTAATAAGCAAAACATGTGCATGAACATTTAAATTATCCAAAATATTTATTATTGAAAACATTATATATTGCCGTTACATTAACTCGTTATTCCCTATAATTACAATTAATCAAATATATTAATTTTTCCTTTCATTATTTAGCTTTCATTTAAGAATTTACTTACATTATGTATTCTCTGTCAGCTATATATATAGAACTTTCCTACATTTTTGTTATGGTAAACTTGTAATATTATGAGGTATTTTTTTAAATATATCGTTATGCACATTTGAGAGCAATTATTCCAACAAATATTAGTTTTACATTTAAGTCTAACTAATTTATAGGGCAAAAGTTAAGAGTGCGCTTCGCATATTTTATTGCATAATGTCAGATCAAATAAAGCGAAAAACCTATGTAGAAGAACAAAAGTTTCGCATCAATATCAAACCCGAACCAGGATATTTAGAAAAACATACCAACTATTTTGTTTGTAATTTTGCTCTCGGTAGCTAAAATGCCTACAGAGAGTCAGGACTGGTGACCCGAGAGCAAGCGACATACAGTTGTCTATGTGAGGAGAAGTTGGTCCTGAGATCGACACCCGCAGACTTCAGTGTCTACCTCTGCGACTTATTGATTATCGTGGAGAAACAAACGCCCACAGGAAACTACACTCGCTTAAATTGAAAGGGATAATTGTAGAGAATTAGTGGTACGTGGTATAAACACTGTCACGCCAGTACCGAAACCCGTTAGAATTTGCGCCTTGATGATGTTTCTCTGCAGATAAATTACATTAAGCCGGGTCCCTTTACACAATTTCGAAGGCGTTAAGTTCCGAAGAAGCATAATCGGGACACCGACCTTCAACTTGATGACGTCCATCGGAAGTCCACTTGCAGTGAGGGAATTGAGAAGTTTTACAGGATAATAAGTGGCGTCATCTTGATTGACAACAGTGTTTATAAATGTGTAAAACACTTCATTCCCTTTCATTTATAAAAGAATGCATTCATTGATTGCTGCAGCTTCATTATTTTTGGGCGTTTTGAGTTGGAAAATTCTTGAGCATGTGGATTCCTACTCAGCCACCCATAATTATTGTCAAGCTCAACTTGTGAATACAGAATCATAAAAATAATCGTTTCAACGAACCATTCACCTCATCAGCCCCAGTTCTTCGCGTCACCACAGGCAGCGTTCAGCGGAAATTGCCGCTGAACATAACTGTAACACCACCCATTATGTGTTGGTTCCTACGGATGTCTAGTAGAGTTCTGTGTACCGCATCAACTGCTTTCTGTTTGCCATTATACATTCATCCCATCATACGATCAAAGAACAATTCTTGAGCAAGTGCCTGCCTTGTCACTATTCCGTGACACATCACAATCAGGTGTTTCGTTGCTCTGTAAATTGATGGGAATCCTAAACATGGTATGCGCTGTTTTGTCACCAGAAAACAACGTGGCAGTAATCCCCGAAGACGCTACTACAATTGTAATTTTGCCCTGCTCCTGATCACTGCAAGGATGCCAGTGGTTATAAATATTTTTCCTGTAAATCGACTCCTAACGCCATCTAGTTAAGAAAAAGGAAACATTTTGTTTTAAATAATAATAATTTTAATGCTTCAAATTAAAGCGGTATTTTTTTATAAGCTGAAATTTTAAAAAGTATAATTCCACACGATGCGCGTTGTTTCCTTCGGGTTTCAAATTGAAATATTTAAAAAAGAATTCTGCTGATCTAAATTGACTCTAACGCCATCTAGAACACTACTATGTTTTAAATAATATAATTATAAATGTTTCAAATTAAAGTGGTAACGTTTTTTATAAGTTGAAAAAATATTAAAAAGCTTGTTTCCTTCGGGTTTCAGCCGGTAAGTAATAAAAGTCATTATGAATGAAATACCACAAAAATACATAAATTTAATGACAAAAAAAATACTAAAGAATCCATAAAAAGTTTGCGGAACTGAGGATCGAACCCAAAGCCCACACTTCCAAGGCGTTCGCCCGACCGGAAGGCTATGAAGTCTGTTGACATGTAGTCAAAATAATCGTTCCTAAAAGATATTATTATGTTATGTTATGTAATGTTTAGCTCCTTGTGGATATAGCGTGATAATATTTTGTAAATTGCAATTTAATAACATTTTTTTCAACAACAACCACAATTCCGCAGCAAATTCTAGAAATACGCTGCTTACTACAATACTGCTCATCCGCCATAATTATAAACGTGATAATTTATACCCTATAAGTTGACCAAGAATTTAAAAAGTATATTTGCCGAATTTCAACTAAATCTGCCCAGTAGTTTTTGCGCCAACCCTTTACATACAAACAGACAGACAAAGTTTTTTTTTTCTTCATATTCGGCTTCAGTATCGTTCCCCGAACACGTAGCATTTACTTTTTTCCAAAAATTTTCAATGTACAGTTTTTACTTCGTTACGATTTTATTATATGTATAGATAAGACGATCTATCTAGAATCTAGACTGAAAATTAAAATAAATGAAATGCTGAATTGCTTTAGTAAAAGTACTAGGTTCAGTACCGTTTTTGTAGCTAAAATCTCATCTTAATGTCTAATTTCAAACATTATTATTTTTCTTAATATGTCACATCTTTTGTTGATATCAAAAAATAAATTATGAATATTTTGAAGTATTATTATTTAAGTTTATGAATAATGTTCTTTAATAAGTATTGTGTAATATTAACGTTGTAATATGTTTACTAATAAAAACTTTTAATGGCACAAGTGATTTTAAAAGAAATATTAAAGGACTCAAAGATAAATTAAAACCAATATATAAATTTTAATATTTTTATTTTCTTTGGGTGCTAAAGGACACATAGATACAATATAATACATAGGTAAATCATACATATAAAACAATAAAATAATAAAAAAATATACATAGTATATACAAATTGTTATATTTATAATACATGGTAAAATAATCGATCAAAATATAAAAATATAATGTTTGACATAAATAAATATTACATTTAATAATACAATACTAATCAATAAAATAGTAATACATATACATAGGCGGATAGTCGCATAGAAAAGAAATAACAATGATATAAAATTATTAACAATACACAATCATAATGTATATGTATAGGCATATATTATAATATTATAAATATTGATGATGGCGTATAAAATATATAAAACGATACAAATAAGGAATGATTAACAAACAAAGTAAAAATAACACAATATAAATACAGAATACAAACTAATACTTTTCAACAAAATTATATTATTATACAAATACATACAAACAAAAGAAAAATTCACCATAATATATAAAGATTATCATATCTTTTCTGAAATAAATATTATTTGAATTTATAAATTGTAAATAAAATAATAAATAAGTATAAATATGATTCGATACATGATATTTATAAATGATGTTGCTAAAAAAATTGGTGTACTTATTCTAACAATAAATAGTTTCAATAAATAGCGAGTATTTTCAATACAGTTGTGTATTATACAAACTTATAACTGTATTTTTTACAGTATTTTGTTAAAAAAGTGACCTCCTCTCATCGTTCCGAATACTGATTAACAAAGAAAAAAATAACTTAGAAAATAAATAAAAAGAAAACAAAAATAAAACAGAAAAAATTAACAGTCGAACAAAAAAATAAAATAATAAATTAGACGAAGCATGTTTCAATACATTTTCAAAATCAAGAAACGTTAAATCCCCATAAATCCATAATCTTATTCTCCAATAAATTAACCATTACTTAAAAATTTAACGTCTCCTGCGAACATTTAAGCTTCTTCCGTATCCAGAATGTCCGTATCCACCTACATCTTCATGAGCAGTGGAGTGAGAGTGAGAATGACTATAGATTGGTTTCGAGACGATCTCATATGTGGTAGACTTTTGTCCTCCAGAGAGGGACTTGATACCGATGATGGCAGATAGGAGAAGAGACATCATAGCGGTCATCAATGCTTTACCGGCGAGCAGCGCTAGGGCTCCCAATCCGATGGACATGAGAGTACCTGTGGAAGAAAGGGATGGTTAATTGTTTTGTCTATAAATTAAAGATATTTTAGAGTGATTGTTTCACTCAAGTAGAAAAATTTCATAATTTATCAGGAGTTAATGATAAACTTATATTATTTTGTATCAGCATAATTTAAAAAAGTCATAAGTTAAGAACTTATGACTTTTATAAAATTTAAGTAATTCATCAAATTGAACTTGTATTACCTATTAATAATGTAAGTTGAAAGAAATAATAATTATGTTTGAATTCGCAAATCGGAGGGACTACCTGTCTGATTAGAAAAAAAATATGTTATAGGAAAATGAAATTTTTCGCGGAAAAATTGCAGGCGACTAATTAAAAATAACATTCCACTCAAACGTGATGGATATGGTCTTGTGTTATTGTTGTCCAACGACATAAGACTAAAATCAGAATGATTTAATGATGCGATATTTAGGACCATCAATGTATATAACATACAAATGTATCAACATTCTTAACAACAAACTATATTAAGCAAAAGATTCAGCTCCAGAAGATGATTGCAATGCCCGTATGATAGATGAAAAATCCTTAAACACAAACATACATTCAAAACTTTACGACCAAATCCAACTGTCAAGTACTTATCATCTTCAAAAGAGTAATACATAAAAGCAAAATTTAGGGCATGCTTAATACTATAATTGCTTTAAAAAAGTCACAAAAAGTAAAAGTTAAATAATTTGTACCTATGTTCAAATGACAACTAACCATTTTTCTAATTTCTCATGCTCTGATAGTCGACAAAACTATTTTAGTTCAAAGAATAAAATTCTTTACGACGCTTTCAAGTAATTATGATCTGATTGATTGTAGATAAAAGTATAATTTCTAGCTTTGATATCAAGATACTGGATAAAATGTAATGTAAGAAAATACTTAACAAAGTATCCATTCTTTAAGAAAATACTTAAAGAATGGATACTTTGTAAGAAATAGGTTTCCACTATTTTGAAGCGGAAAAATCAACACAATTTTTAGAACAGGCAATATTATTTGAATTGAACAGTTATTTAAAATACCGTGCCGTGTGGTTTCTGAACAATAGAACCACCCCTACTCATCCTGCGGATGTCGTAAGAAGTGACAAAGGGGAACACCTGGAGGATGGGCAGCAGCATCCCGTTGTTTAATGGAAACCATCTGCTACTGCGATTGCCAACCCGCTTGCCCAGCGTGGCGATTAAGCGCAAACACCTTCTAATGAGCGCACAAAATAAGTAATGCTTATGAGAAGAGGCCTATGTCTAGTGGACTGATACAGACTGTGAAGGTAGGGTCACCTATTAGTCGTGTCCAATTATTGTTATTAATAAAATTTGTCAACAAACAGCTACTAAACAAAGCTCACAATTTACAAACAAAAGAGAAAATGGGGATTATTTATTTTGTCTTTGCTTCAATAGTAAGTAATCCTAAGTAACGTAAGACATAAGACATTTATTTGCCAAGAATATAGTACAGATATTCTTATAAAATATATACATCCACATACATATATATATATATATATATATATTATATATTTTTACATGCCTATAAAAGGCAAGCAAATATTATTGTAAGTTAGTAAAGTAACCTATTGGTATATCTTTCATCTCCTTGTGATTAAAATCAATCTTATCAATATCTAAAATATTTAAAACAAAATAGCTACCATACCAACTGAAACCAAATCGTATCACGAAAAAAGATAGACATGATATAAGAAATGATAGATATAGACTTTATTAAAATTAGTGAACTGAACTTATAACCTAAGAGAGACAGACTGATCTCAGTTAGCATGGTAAAAATATTACTAGTTGGTGATCAACGTTCGACGTTGAGATTATTTTGATATAATTTATATTCAACCCATAAAATAATTATAATATCAAAGTTTCGTAAAAATAAAAAATATTACATTGACTGAAATTCTTTTATGTCTATTTTTAAAAACCTAGCCCCGCACTAGGACGTCTCATGTATTATATCATCTCATAAGCCTTCATGTTGATTGATGGAAAAAAGTTGTATTATTGAAAAAAATAATGACGAATAATATATAAAATATTTAAGCCTTTTAGTCTAATATTCATCTAACTTTAGCTATAATTATTCTATACTTAATCTTTTAGATATCTTTAAAAAAAAAAAAAACTATAACAAAATGGTTTAGCACAAGCCTTTTTATAAATGCAGCACCTTTAACTACAAAACTAATACTTTGACTTTCAAGTTAACCCTGCTAAATTCTAAGAAAATTTAGATATCTGCATTTTTTTAAAATCCAGGGCACAACACATTGTACGAATCACTTCACTGTTCGATACATACCTTTCATCAACATTCCTGCAGCTATCAAACCCCCCATTCCTCCCTTCTTTCCACCAAGTCCACCTTTACCCCTCGCCTCTCCAACCAAGGCCCTGGCTTCCTCAGCCGCATTTTCATCCAACAACTTAAGTTTCACCGTATGAGTATCCAAGTAATTTCCAAGTCTGTAGAGCAGGTATTTGTCCAATCTCTCATCAGGCTTAGAAGGGAAGGATCTTGCTAGTTCTGCAGCAAATTCTTCAACTTTGCTCCCATTTTCTTTACTAGCTTCTTTGACTAGACTTACACCAGGAAGAAGACGGAGCTCTTCTTTTGCACTTAACTTTTCAAGCATAGCTATAGCTTCTATTTTCAAGCACGTAGGACTGAAAATCCCGTTTACACAATCTTTTTTCATTGCTCTTGCTGCATTTTCAAGATTAGGTTCCACTAAGTTTTTTGGTGATTCCCCTATCTCAGGACTTGGCAGTGCTGACACTGCTGTAGTTAAAAATAATATTGATATGATATACATTGCAACGTCTGTATCGAAACGAATGCTAGTACACATTGATAAGCGATTGTTTCGTCCACCTTTTATATGTCTCACATAGATGTATGATTAGTACGGAGTACTCTTATATCCATTATATTTTCATAGAAGGCTGACTGCAAAAAGTTCTGTATTGCTCAAACTGTAGTAGACCATTGCAGCTACATCTTAAAGTTGATTTTGGCTTGTGATCTTTATCAAAGTAAGGTTTTCGTTTATTAACGCATGCAGTCATTGGAGTAGGTGACTGATGTAAATGTTTAGTTATTTTATGGGTTTTTAATATGCTAACTACTATATTACTTTTAATTTCTTCTTTTATTTAGAGCTTTTATCTTATATTTATACGGCACCAGTTTACTTTGATATATTCAAAATAAGATAACCGTCGTTTTTTTATACGTTTTTAATAAAAAAAATCAATTTCTGCTTGTTTAGAATATTATACTATATATATATATTTACTTTTATTAATTAGAGATGTATGAATCAAAAACTGTAACACGTAGCGTGCTAATAACTCTCACTGAGTTTAGTTTTAAAAGTAATCCAAAATGATTAGAAACAGAACTGAAAGCTTGTCTATATATTTTTTCTTATTTTATACTAAAAACCATTGCGTGAAAGATAACCATAATAATAACTGACCAACTAGTCTGAATAAATTTGTGGATGATTCATCATTAAATGGTATAAAATCTTATAAACTACTAATCTTAGATTCTAAATAACCTTATAATCAATTGGTATCTATACAATATTCTTTGGGAAATATTTCTTAGACTATGGCTTATATTTTGAAGGCTTAGTTAGAGCATTTTGAAGGGCAAATATTGGTCAAATATCACCATTTACGTAAAACAGACTTGAGGTATAAAACAGATATTTTTGGCCTAAAATTACAAATCATCCTAATCAATATACCTAATAATAATCCTTCATTAAATCAATTTGGAGCAAAACAATGGAGTCGTAGTATACCGAATCTATAAGTGAAGTAGTAAAATAATACAAACAACCTACAATAAATCTAAATGAAAGTTTCAAATAATGGCTGTCAATTTTAGATCCCTATTCAGGGCCCGCCAACCAGACCGAATAAAATTATCATCCAGATAAGATCCAAATACAAATTGGTTTTATCATGGTCGAGTACCAACCACCAACATGAATCATACTTGTCTTTAAAAAAGAAATGTTGTTTTAGATTCAATTTTGAGAAAAACATATAGAACAACTTTAAAAATTAAAAGATTGAATATAGAAGAATAACGACCTAATAAACGAATAATATTTATAAATTTGCTCAGTGTGTATTATCCTACTACTATTATAAAGGCGAAAGTTTGTAAGTATGGATGTATGGATGTTTGTTACTCTTTCACGTAAAAACTACTGAATGGATTTGAATGAAACTTCACCACAATATAGCTTATACATCAGAATAACACATAGGCTACAATTTTTGATTACTAGACTAGACGGGACGAACCTGAAGTCCACGCGAACGAAGTCGCGGGCAAAAGCTAGTAATAAATAAAAATATAATCACACTCAAGCTGTAGCTCAAATACCTTAATCATAATCGAATCCAATTTCGAACATAACAATGGGTGATGTTGTTAAAACGTTGCCCATCACTAGGAGTTTTGCCTGCATCCTGATTGCAATTTACCGACATAATTTTACAATGAACTCACACAGAATCGAATATCTGTGGATGACATAAATATTTATCCCGTGCTCCCATGAATGAATCAATCAATCGATCGCCAAAAGTATCGTCAATTATTAACTAAATATAATTTTTGGGTACCTCTTATTCAATATTATTATAGTTTATAACTTACTTCTTACTGACTTACCAAAATTTTTTTTTTGTTCCATTATAATAAAAAAACATTGTAACTAAGCCATCTCGGGAATCGAACCAAGATAACTGTAATACATAATTACTGTATGTCCTCGGAGCGTAAGGCAATGACAGTTCCATGTTACAGGGGGTAAGCTTATTATCATAGATTTAGGCGCTACAGTGTCTATTACTACTGAAAATGTCTATTGACCAACCTGGGAATCGAACCCACCGAGCATTGCTGTCGCACTTACGACTACTACACCCATAAAAATTATATATTGTTTATAAATGCTACTTACCCTTCATCATCATCGCCATAGCAATGATACCGCCCATTCCACCCTTCTTGCCTCCAAGCTTCTTGGCCCTTCCTTCTTCCATCGCAGTCTTCGCTTCCTCTACAGCAGAGTCATCAAGCAGCCTCAATTTCACCGAATGGCTGTCCAGGAAACTTCCGACATGATACAGAAGGGATTTATCTAGCTTCTCATCAGAATCACTTGAGAACGACCTTGCGAGGTCAGCAGCGACTGAGTTGTAGTTAGATTTTTCACCGTCTTTCACTAAACTTACACCGGGAATCAAATTCACTTCATCCTTGTTACTGATTTTCTCTAACAACGTGATAGCTCCCACTTTTAAACACGCAGGACTCAAAAGTCCATTAGCACAGTCCTTTTTAATATCACGAACTTTATCCATTTTAGCATCGTCAGGGTTGGGGAGAGCGGCCGCACATGCGATGGTAAACAGGAAGAAAATTTTGAACATTTTTGCAGGATTGTACGTCCACTTGCAATGGTCAACACCAAAACTGTGCTCATCTAGTATATTGTCACCCTTTTATATTTCATGTTTGTGGTCAGCCAGATGATTGCTCTTAGTCTGTGTGTGGTTCTGATGCCGTATCATACAAGTTTTTAACTTGCAGTTGATATTGATCTTCTGCTGATAATCCAGCAACTCTAATCTCATAAGCGGAAGATTCAATTTAGAATGTATTGCTGTCGATTTTGGATTCACCGTCCGCAAAGCTAAGTTGGTTTTTGTCTACATTTTCATAGGGTCGTTAGCAAAGATAGTTTCGTAGCTAAATATCTTTGATGGAGATTAGCTCTTTATGTTTGACGGATGATGGTCGAGTATGGCGTAACAAAATTTTCGAATGTAATGTTTTATTTTACCGGACGTACGAGAGATTGCAAAAAAAAAACTTAGCGCGTTGCTTGGTGTGAGTAATTTTAATTCTGTTTCATGTTTATATGATTTCGACCACATTATAATTTATAATTTCTCGCTAGCCGTATGATTTTGAAAAACTTAACGTAAATGAGTTTATTTTCTTAATTACTTGGTAGAATTTGATTTTATATTAGGTATGATTTTTTAACTTGATTTATCGTTTTAATTAGGTGTTATATAAAATACCTCATACATATTTCCTAAAGTTTTGAGAACCTAAAAATTAATAAATCGGTTAATATAATTAAATTCTTTCTTTCTTTAACTTACGTCTCTCACTTAATTGTTTTGTATCATCAAGTTCATTTGCATCTTAATAATAGCATAATAGTCAATAAAATTACCATAGCTAAAGCCTCAGCGCTTACGCATAATTATACTAATTTTGTCACTACTTAACTTTATGGCTTCAATATTACATATAATTATTATTGCAACCTTTTTAATAACTAAAGTTATTAAATTTTTGTGTTAATGGTATAAAGGTGCTAATGTGCATAATAATAATATTCTCCCGACCGAATTTCGGTCACAGCGGCCAATCTCAACGGAGACTAGCCAATTACGCAGGAGATATTATAGTGCACAAGTGTGTGCGCAAACACAGGTGCACTCTCTATTCCCTCACTCTCATTGTCCGATGGGACGGCCTTCCGACACGATCGGAGAGAGATCAGGCGCAGGGCCAACAGCTTTACGTGCTTTCCGAGGCACGGAGTAAGTGATAATTAATTTATAAAACGCACATAACTTACGAAAAGTCAGAGGTGCGCGCCTTGGGTTCGAACCCGAGACCACTGACTTGCCAGTCAAGTTAAGCTAATGTGCATACATATTAACTATTCTATGTTATTTGTTATACCTATGTTATGGTGTAGTATATTAATGTGTTTTGTATACCAATAAACAAATTGATTAATTAAAATATTTTATTAGGTACTACTATAGCTACTTTTACGCGTTTTTGTTTCCATTTTTTTTTCTAATTTTTATCAATTTTGTGGGATTTGCGCAAAATCCTTACTGTTTATTATTCGTTATAATAGCTATTTTATATTTGTTACTAAATGGAGGTCCACGGCCCGTATCCGGATCGTGACAGAACAATATACTAACATTATATTGTATGTATATATTTTTTATTTATGTCAGAAGATCAAAGTTTATCTGTGTTGTTCTTGTTTTATTATTGGTAGGTATTTGACAGTTTAAATATTAGTTGACAGTCATCATCTAACATGCTGCCCTTTTTATATTTTCTAAACTTCAATCAATCTAATTGCTGATCCCTGTACTAGATGAATGTGTGTCTTTCCACGATTTGTGTGAGAAGGCCCTTGCCCAGCAGTGGGATAGGTATCATCATCATCACCATTATTATCATCAAGTATATAGGCCTCTCTTTGATTTTGTCACTTTTATTGATCTAGTTCTAATAGCATTCACGTTTCCTATAAAATTCCTTATATCATCGATCCAACATGTTACTGGTCCTCTAATACTTATAATATGCCCTGGCATAGGTATAGACTAATTTATTTCATGTGCCTATTAATTCTCCCAACCTCGGTGAGTACGTTAAGGCATTAGTCTTAATATATTTGTGAATTTTTTTACATGTGTGCACATGATAGCTTATTAAATAAAATTATTTAATAAGAAAATTTGAAAAAAAAAACAACTGATCCCATCCGTATCAGTTGTTTTTTCAAATTTTCTTATTAAATAATTGCATTAGTCTTAGTTATCCAGAAGCTCATAGACAATATAAGGAATCAGTACCGTAACAAAAACTAAAAAGTATTAAAATCCGAATAGAGTTAAAAATTAAAAAAAAAACAATTACGAGCAGGATTTGCACCTTCGACCTTCTGGTTAACAATAATTATAAGCCACTCATTTCATAAAATAATATAGGCCAAATTTCTGAACGGGATATACCTACGGATATTTATATATTACGTAGGCAAAGTTGCTACAAATAGTAATAAGTTCAACAGACTATAAATTGAAACTCGCAAAAACAACTGACTCGGGCAGGACTTGAACCCGCGATCCCTGGCGTGCCGTGCCTTTACTTTACCAACTAAGCTACCGAGTCTCGCCCGCTTCAGTAGAAATTACGAATCTCTTTCTTAACGTCTTAAAGGCATCATAAGCAAAACATGTGCATAAACATGTAAAAAACATACCTAAAATAGACGATAAATTATTATTTTTTGTAATAGAAAACTCTGGTTTTATATAACAGTGTTATAATGTAAAAAAACTGTAACAAGAATTATAACTATTATAAAGCAATTATATTTTTTGCCATTTTATCTCATTTCGATTATTCATCTTTCTTAATTTACTTTCACAGCTTGAACGGAGTTAAGCCGGGGTCCTACATAGGCACTGCGATATAAAGCTAAACTTCACAAAGCTATACTTAACAAAAACTAGTTTAAACTTTTACAGGCTAATTTATTTATATTTTTATGCCTACATGTCCCTTTAATCCCTTTAATGAAACAACAGTATTTTTCTTACATAGCGTAGGTACTTTTCAAGTAATATTTGACAGATAGAGGTCATTGACGTCCCGATTCTTATTTTTAAACGGTTTTACTTAGCTTGACCTGTTTAGTATAGTATCGTTATTTCACCCCCTTCCTGTTGATAGATTGATCTTATATTTGGTACACAACTTTAGTTTTGATGACAAAACCGTTTTACGTAAAAAAAAATACTAATATATGATTTTGTTTCGATTTCTTTGTTTGCTCTCGATTTCTATCTCATTATTATTTCCACTAACCAAGCACAATTCCAGACTCGGTGCTGCTACTGAGAATTTCATAATGGAAAAACTCAATAACACTTTCCCCGGGGACCGAACCCAGGACCTCGTGCTCAGCAATCGCACTTGCTACCACTAGACCAACGAGGCAGTAACGATATTATTCGCTTCACAATATCATCGCGATGCCTCTCGCGTAGCATTTATTACCTTTCACGTGAGACAGTGGACACAGTGTAATAAACATACAGTACGGAAACTACGTACAAACGCTCGAAACGGCACACTGACATAAATAAATAAATAAATCAGCCTGTAACTGACCCAATATAGGGCAAAGGCCTCTTCTCATACAGAGAAGGATTGAGCATTAATCACCACGCTAGCTCACTGCGGGTTGGCGATTTCAGACTATTAATGTCCAGGTTTCCTTACGATATTTTCCTTCACCGTTAGTCAGTGGTGTCTTATATTAACTAAGAAAGTACATATGACATTGAAAAAGTCACATAGGTACATGCCAGGTTCGAACTCACAACCACGCGCTTGCAAAGCGGGTCCGTAACAACGACACTCACAAAAATATGCATAATATTGTGTAACGACGAGACTCCTTAGCGAGTATCACGGTACTCGCAGTATCAAGAACGCGTCGTTGCGCATGTTTATGTGAGTGTGCCGTTTTCGAGCGTGTGTACGTAGTTTCCTTACTGTATGATTATTATACTGTGCAGTGGACTGTCGTAACTTCATACACTTTTTATCGATATGCTTTATCCATTCTATACTAACTCGACTTTATTGAAAAACAAGAACTAGAGAATTGGATGAAAAAATATGTATCAATAAGTTGTTATTTTTAGAAATAGAGTCGTGATATCCAAGATACAAGAAAAATACCTGGCCCAAAAGCTGAGTATAGCTATTCAGCGAGGCAATGCAGCCAGCATTTTGGGAACGTTGCCTACTGGTAGCGGTCTTTTAGATAAAGGGTTTTATATCTTTATTTATTTTTAAGGTTTTAGATTATAGATTTTGGTTATAGGTTTGTATATAAAGATAGTTTTAATTAGTCAAAATTCATTTTTGAATAAATGATTAGTTCTCATTTACCCTAAAAAAAAAGATAAGTGGTAATTAATATATAATACGCACATAACTTACGAAAAGTCACAGGTGTGACAGTCAACGGTTATACCACTAGGATATCATTGCTTTTAAATTTACTTCCCCGTGATTTCGTCGCTATTTAGAAAAATAGATCATCATCAGCCTGTATTAGTCCACTGCTGCACGTAGGCCTCTCTCAATGCGCGCATTTGCCCATAATCGCCACGCTGGGCAAGCGGGTTGGCGATCGCAGTAGCAGTTGACTACCGTTACACAGAAGGATGCTGCTGCCCATACTCTGGATCTTTCCCTTTATCGCTTCTTATGACACCCGCGGGACGAATAGCGAATAATAGACGACTAATATACGAATAATACACGAATAGCGGAATAGGCCGGAAACCTCACGGCTTAAAAAAACGAACGACGGTAAAATAGATAAACTTCTATAAACGAATATATATAAGTATGTATGTATATATATTCGATAATCATAAGAGATGTGAATGCAGTTTCTTAACTCTTCAGAAATTTTTAATTCGTTCAACTGCATGACGTGCAAACTTACATACAAGCAATGTTTTTTTAGTTAACCACAATCCTTTCGCTCTTACTATTTTTGTAAGTAAAAGCAAATCAGTATTAATCATTTTATTAAATTATAACACAACATAACATAGACTCACGCCTGCCTGGCTTGCCCAGACGAAGCAAGAGGTGTATGCAATATATATATATATGTTATGTATAATATTTTTTTTGTATGTTATAACTCCCATGTAATAGGGTGCTAGCCACAGAAATCTTAATAATAAGGCAATATTATTAAGATTTCTGTGGTGCTAGCCTATTGTCATTAACCGGGCACAATTGCAGACTCCGTGCTGCTACTGAGAATTTCCTAATAGATTATTCTATGCCCGGGTCGGGCTAAGTGTTTTTGGGATAACCCAATAACACTTTGACCCGGAGATCAAACCCAGGATTTGGTGCTGAGCAGTCACGCTTGCTACCATTAGACCAACAAGGCAGTATATTATATTAAATTATTGCCATTAACACAATCGCTTTAATAACACAGACTCCGTGCTGAAAATTTCCTAATGGAAAAACCCAATAACACTTTACACGAGGATCAAACCTTGCTACCACTGAAGAACAAGGCAGTTTGCGATATCATAATTATAATTCTAGTTACTACTGAAATTGTACGTTTGTATATTTGGTTTACCTGGTCATCAAATTTAACAACTCAATCTATTTCCCTACAAAATTACACACCCTATAATTGACTTTTGCTTTCTTCCAAATTCATGACTACATATACCAAAACCGCGACATGTTTTTCCATAAACGGCTAAGTGCCATGGTTTTGGTACCAGAAAGTGTTCAGCAGTGTGTGTCTAATCACCGACTGTCAAGTACCAGTGCCACGGAGTATGGACTTCTGATAAATGTAACGGAAACTCCTGTGAAGGTTTGTGAGTTCGATGCTTGACGTCGGCTATGATATTAGCCTCAGTACCAACAGATGGCGTTTCAATTATTAGGTCTATTATGGTTCCGGTAAATGGGTCTATTATGGTTCCAATTAATGGGTCTATTATGGTTCTAATTAATACGTTATAGCGCGAGCACCACCCCGCACCTCTAGGCTGCGTCGTGTGCTATTATTTTGTTTTTTTCTTCTTTGACAGTCAGACTGTGAGAGAACCTAAAATATATCGTGTTTTTGGAAAATATACAATAAATCAGTTCGACGATTGTTCTTATTTAAAACCCCGAACTATAAGGTCTATTATAGTTCCAATTAATGTCATCCAGCTATGTCATCTTGTATAACTACGAGCCCAATCCAAATTGATATACAAACCAGGGATATTGCGTCATCACCACATTTTACTTGTAGAAGAGATTCCCTTTAATGCCATGTTACAAGCAGGTTTTTAACGCTAGAAACCCGAATAATCCATTATTTGTAACCCGTAAAAATATTATATTTGTAAGTAAAGTATGGATAATATATATTTTCTTTCTTTTGTTAAAAATATAAAAAAAGGACTGTGTGCGGCTATGATGAAAAATTGTATTAATCGTACTCCAACTTTTATCATTTATCAAAGTAGTATTTCGTACATCGCGATAAATAGAGTATCAAATCTACTTTGTGTACCAAGAAAGCACTCACGCGCTCACACAATATTAGCGTAATGATCGGTTTGCTACAAAATTCTTTTCTATTGTTTCTTTTTTTTTTATTATACTCTTATCTATCATTATAGTAGCATTGATTTTACTATACGGCGATGTCAAACACCGCTTAAATCAAATAGATACTTGTATACAATGCAATAGGTACCAATAGTTACAATATATTTTTTACACAACAGAAGCAGTGATAGCCTAGAGGTTTGACTGGCAAATTAGAGGTCTTAGTTTCGAACACAAAGCGCACCTCTGACTTTTCGTAAGTTATATGCATATTATAAATTAATTATCACATATTCCGTGCCTCGAAAAGTACGTTAAGCCGTTGTCCCTGCGCCTGATCTCACTCAGATCGTGTCGGATTGCCGTCAAATTGGCTACGAGAGTAAGGAAATAGAAAATGTACCTGTGTTTCATCTAGGTCACAAATGGGTGACTAAAATTTGATCAGGAGTACTTCAGGAGGACAATCTGCAATCTATAGTGACTCTACTTACCGTACATTATAAAGTTTCAACCAAGTTCTGTTAGTAAATTTTTTCGCGACACGCAAATCATAATTAATAAAATAATTGATGCTTTAATATTTAAGATTTAGTTAGGTACACACAGAGGGGGATTACCAAACAGAAAACCCCTGTTTCTTAGAACTAGAACAAAAGTCTAACTCTACCATAACGATTAAAAAAAAATAACATCTTAAAAATTGCCAGTTGCATTTCGATACATTTTTATCCATTCGAATATATATATTTATAACCAATCATAACAATATAACTACAGTGTATCAAGTATCAAAGCGCTTTCGTTATCCAAAAAGAGCAAAACTGCAAATAACTCTCTCTAGCGACGGGCGTCGATTGCGCTTGCTTTTTTTACTTTTTGTTCAGAAGCTTTCATTGTAGTTTGGCCAACAAACCAAGAGATGGCGTTAGCATCGCGGATAAAAGTTTAAGTTTGTTACTAATAGATGGCGGTAGTAGTAAGCGTTTGCGCGTAAAAAGAACAATAAAACTGGCGTTGTTTGTGATTGTTTTGTTGTGTTATGATCTAGTTTTGTGCAAAGATTGTTTTACTTTTGGTTATTTTTGTTACTGTTGTGTTTGTTTTGTTGCTTTTCTTTTCTTTAGATGAAATGTTATCTTTATGTCTGTACTGTGGATAGCGATAGCGATTGTTAAACTCCTCAATCAGAGTAAATCGAGAAAAAAAATCCTTGCATACTCTAAGTTGTGATGCTTAATTAATTTTTAAGAAGACGTTGAGAATTATTGTGTATTGTTATTATCTTTGAATGTCATTATATTCCCAATAACATTACACATTAATTTTTTGTTACAGATGAGGAACAAGTTTGCGGTTCACCTTGTTAGTAGGCAATCACTGTGGCAATAAATCTTTAGTATACTAGGGGTTGATAATTAAATGTGTTGGTGACACCCCTAATTTGACATCCTTAGATAGTGAGTGACGATTATTTGAAGGTTCATCTTTTCTATTAAGCTACTTTTAGGAAGGTAGGCTACTTTAAGGTGTACTTGTGTTTAGTCGACTGACATTGTTCTAACATAAGACCTCAGAACAAAGTAACCTAAAATATTGTAAGCCATTATATTTAAAAGAGCAACCATGGAATTTCTTGCCATATTCTTCTACATGAAGAGGCTGCCCTTCAAACTGGCAACTAGAGTCACTCTTACAATAAACAATATTAGAGTTATGACTATTCATAAGTGCCTAATGGTCTACATGAATAAAAGTATTTTGATTTTGATTTTTGATTTTGAAGGGTTAATTTCTCGGTCATAAACATTCGCTGTGCGGAACACGAGTTATATACACAGTGTTATATAACTTTTGATTGCAGCTGCATTTCTGCTTTAAATCCTGTAAAACTCCTGTATATAAAGAATAATTAGAGTTGCTCAATATCATAATAAATTAGCCGGTTAAATATTTTTTTGCCACCAAATCAAACTAAGATAATAAAAAGTCTCTTGAGTTAATATAAAAAAATATAGTTTAAAAACTAAAACCTGACTACTTAAAATCTAAAAACAAGCTTCTTAGATTTGAAATAAAATTCTGTAGTCGGAGGCCACCAAATTTACAAAGGGTAAATACCCTTGGAAGAATATCTAGTAATTACCTACAATACATTTAGGCTTTACCTGTCTAAAAGAATCTTCTCTTTTTCGAAGTTGGATAAAAATGCTAAAAGAAATTAAATACAATATGAACCTTTTTTCTTCACTGATATTGAATACCCAAAAACGGTCTAAATTATTTTTGAGGGAAATAGTCCTCTCTGCCCTAGGGTAGGCGAAAAGGTAACCTGGACTCTAAGCAGGCTGATATCATAACCATGTTCTAACCTTATGACCTATCTACGAAAGTCGTGGGAAATAGCATTTAATGACCTCCACCAATCTCTACGATGCAACGTCTACTAATATTATTCACAGGAATCCAGCGTAAAGCGCTTACCACTACAAAATCCTTCATTTTCATCTAAAAATACTACATAAATCATACAATACGCTTTCTTTAGCTGAAGTTCAATGTCCTCACACACCAAATAGTTACGCAATACTGAAAGGCTCATTCATCTTTCCTCGGTCCACTTTAACATTTAAAATTAAACCTTATAGCAGTAGTAACAAAGTCCATAATATCGGTAACAATTTTTCGGGGTAAAATCGAAATGGTATCAAAGGAATTCGGAGTTTATTTTTTCGATGTTAAGGTGTAGTTTTGATTGTAGAATTGTATGGGAAAAATGAAAGTCCGTGAAAGTTAGCACCTGTGTCACGAGTTATATAATTGTGTATGTGTGTGTGAGGTTTATTACGGTTTTGAGTATGTTTATGTGTGTTGGGTGCGGCTGGCATGATGCGTAAAGTTATAAAAGTAATGGTAATTAAATAGTTTTAATATTATATTGAAAATAATGAAAATGCTAAAGGGATTTAGCTAAGATTTATATTTAATTTCTTTGTTAAATGACGTAGAGTCCTCATAATAATTATTTTGATTTTTATTACTAAAACTAAGATTAATTACGTATTTTCCAAAATCGGCCCAGCTTTTCTCGAGTTCTTCGCGATTTAATAATTAATTTCCTGCTAATAACGCAAAGTAATATTTTTGGTAGTACAAAAGACATCAACGCACTGTCTACAACATTCTCGAAAATTTTGAATTAAAATAACTTTTCGATGTTTACGACTAAAGATTAAAATGTGATATATTTTCGAAAGTTTGAAAAAGACTTATATTTAAAAATATGAGTAGTAATTTAATATAAAATATTCAAATATTTTAATACAGTTTATTAAGCTATTACTTTAGAGATGTAGATAATAATGATGATATATAATAGATGGAATATTATATTACAATAGTTTTTCTTTGACATCTATTTATTCTATATTTTAAAGAATATTGTACAATTATTGCTAATCTATAAGCTACTATATCTAACATATTATTTCAAGTATTTATTATTTATTCTATAACTATTTAGGATTTCTTCGAAATTTTTTGATAACATATTGATGTACCAATTCATAAGAAGGATTATTTATTCCATGGTAGGAATTAGATTTATTGTGTGATAGATTTGTTTTTAAGTAACTAGATTACTAAAAAATTTCGTCTTGTCAAACTCTACTTCTACCCTAGAAATTGTCAAGTTTTCCGAATGCATACCATTCTAAATTTTAAAGAGATCGTATTTTCTTCGCTTGTGGTTAGTGTATATATTCAGTTACCTTTTAAATCCGCAATAATTATATTTTTTACTTACTTTAACAGTTTCGTTAAAATTTTAGTTAATAAAAATTAAAGCCGCAGTGCCATAAATACGAAAATTTATTCCCAACATACAAACCCCAAACACCATCCAAACCATTTACATACAAAACAAATACAACATTCCTCTGTATACCCCAAATACATACACTTATACCCACTTACACCCACTTACTAAAGGGGGTCAGGTACACGGATGTGTTGGGGTGTGTGCGTGAATGCCAATGGCACGCACACTAGCGCAGTGTGAAAGTGTGTGTACATACCACCTGTTTGGTAGTAGACGGTCATCATTGAAGTATGAAGTATAGTAGCTTGTTGATATATTGTGGGGAGGACGTTTCTGATGTTTATTTTAAAAAAATATGCTTTCTTTGCGGGTTTAGAAAATTAAACCTATCAGTTAGAAATAGTAACGTACAGAAGGGCAACATCAATATTTCTAACTTATAGATTTAATTTTTCAAACCGTTTGTCGGTTTAAAAAATTATGCCAGCCCAGGCTACGCATGTAGCTATGTATAAAAACATGTCCTTAAATAACCATAAAAAAGGTCTAACTTGAACCCAAACAAATCCCTTAGCCATTAAGTTCACGATCCCCTTATCTTTAGCTGCTGTTGCTTTTAATGCCTTAGCTAAAGGCCTTTAGTTTAGTTTAGTTATCGCTAGAAGTCTAATGATTCAGTTTCAGTATGTCTATTTTATGGTTTGAAAAAAACTATGAGGATAAAAATAGTTTTTATACCAAAAAAGAAACAGATAGAATTTTTGAAACCTGATAAAATGTTAATTATTGAAAATTTGAATGTTAAATACTACTGAAAATCCTATGAAGTTAGAACTTAGATTTAATTTTTTGGGTGTAAAAGATCGTTCATGTTAATTTTTTAACCGAACCTAAACTGATAGAGTATTATATAGTACTTAGCTTTTCAGCGGGGAAACTTTAAGGTATTGGTATAACTAAATAAAACAATAAACGTTTATTATATGAGATATTATTTATTTGAAAGTATATAAATCGTTGATACAGAATTCAAAATAAAATCAACAGAGTTTTGGTAATAAGTATAAAAAAATAGTAATATAAGCAAATAAGTAAAAAACAGGAGTAAATCGTTATATAAATCATTTTTGGTAATATAAACGAAATAAATACTGACTTCTTCAAACTTCGAAATATCTTTTTTGCTTATACTAAAATAGAGTCCAGCTGTAGACGTCTACTCAACAAAAAAAATAATTAATTTTCTATTCAATAGAAAAACATCTGAAATTAATAATTAAAAACTGTATTGGGATAACTAAAAATATAATTCTTAAACAATCATTTCAAGGCAATCACCTCTTCTTTTTAAACAAAATAATATAACAAAGACTCAAATGTAATTAAAATAAATTAAGTAAAACTTTTCTAAAATCATTCACTTATAATTTATTTTACAACTACTTCTAAATCAGTCTTAAATTTCCAAATTACATAACCAATAGACGGTCAGTCAATGCGCGTACTCTCTCTAAGTGTGTCGAGTTCAACGATCGACTTTCTACCGCCGCGGCCGCCATCTTGAATCTGATGTAACAAGGATGCTGTGATGTCATTCAAAATGAAAGTTTTTGTTTTGTGTCGTTTTTGTTTTTGAGTTTCATCATCTTATGTAAGTTAGAAAGAAGTTTGGCTGTTAGTAAATCAACTGAAAAATTGTGTTTCTTGAATTGTAGTAGTAATAAATGCGGAAGATATTGATAGTTGATACTTTAGTTTAAATACATGTATATTAAAACTTTGTTTTTTGTTTATTAAAGTTGTTTGATACTTATCTTTTCTTGAGTAATTATTAATTATTTAACAATTTAATTTACAAGAATATGAATAATATGCATTATTTATGTTATATTTAATATTATGTATTACGTTGTATTTAATATAATTATGTACTATAATCAATTATTTAGATTTAAAAAAACCTACTTTCCAATCTCTATCACTCTACCTCATTAAGAATCTATTGATTATATACATTTCAAGAATAATGCGTTTTCAAAGAAAGGCTCTTATTATTTTTTAAAACCATAGATTTTATTTGAGCCTATCCTATAGATGTTTCCACTTCTCATACCGTTACAAACCTAAGAGATCTACAAGTATATCATCACCAACCTATGGTCTGCTACCTTCCACGCCCACCCATCCTCGCTGTCCTCATAAATTACCAAAACACATCCGACTTCACTTTCACGTGGCTTTCGACTGTGTGTGCCACTTCGAACTTTCACTTTTAAAAGAAAAATTCCACATCCGGCTTGCGAATGGCCGTTGCGAAATACACCACCTGATTTGAGGCTTCGAAGGCTTGGCTTACACCTGCGATGAATAGTGGGTTACGTTAAGTCGGTTGGTACACAAGGCTTTTGTTTGTACCCTTTTTTATATCAATATTACTTTATATTATATTATGAAACTTATTCTATCATAATAATATAATGTATTTATATTATATTATTATAATATAATAAGTTTATTATTATTATAAAGTGTCTGGAGTGTAGAGGCCTTTGCTTGCAGTAAAATAGTAACAGCTGAATAAAAATAATTATATTGTAATAAAATTTATAGTTAAAATGTATGTACAGTAACATCATAAAAAGGTTTTATTAGTTTGTATGTATATGATCTCTGAGACTAGTAAACAGATTCTTAAAAATATTTTATTAATTGAAAGTTACACTGCATCTGATATGGGCTACAAAGAAAAATATAAATAGTACATTATGATTTATCTTCCTATAGTATGGTTGTAAAGTAACTTTAAGACAGTTTAAACCACTAGTAGGCTTCTACAATAGTTTTACACGAAGACGTCTCCATGTTTTAGATGTTCTGGTTATAAGCAAATTTAGTTTTGTAAATAACATTTCTAAATAAAAAAATAATACATTTGAAAGACACCTAGCTACCAGTAACTTATTATACAAACTGTTGTAACAACAACCTGAGTTTCAATGTTAATCAGTAGATAATAATAATTTATTACAATACCTGCTTTTAATTGATGTATATAGAATATTGTAATATATAGTCACATATTATAAAATATAAATTGAAGATTTTTGTAAATCATAATCAATATAATCATAATCATATTAAATCGTATACAATAGTTGCATACCTGTACTAAATTGGCAGAATTGAATCTATAACCCCTATATAATTATTTTGACTTTATACAGAGATGTGTTTGATGTTATTATAATATTATGATTTGAAACTTTATCATCAAATCATAATATTAATTATTGATTTTTAAAACTTGCTAAGGCCATGTTAATTGCCTTAGAAGAATTAGAGAAAATTTTAATCCTACGCGTAACCCTCTCTCTCTCTGTTTCAATTTCCTCTAATTTTTTTATCATGAAAGTTCTTCTCTCTGACTTATTAAATGCTATATTAATTTCTACAAGTTGAATAAACATTATTTTTATATTTAAATAAGAAGTTTTTTATACCAATGACATAATTCTTTATTCCTGCGTTTGTGAATTTTTAAATTATATGAACTCGGAGGTTTTCTCTAGGTTTTTTCCGTGAAATAAATAAGCTAAAAAAAAACTTTGGGTCAAAAATAATTATAAGTGTTTCCCAAGTAGGGTTGCAGGGTTAAAAAAAAGTAGATATCTGGCGTAAGCTGCACCCTCTTCCTTCTTTTGCCCTCAGTTATATTATAACTACAGCACGCTATAGAATACAATTAAAGCTGTTATAAAAATAGATGGATTTGTACTATCGATTCTTGCTTTATAAGTTAAGCAATAGTCATCAGTATGCCTTCGAAACTATACTGATATAACTCATAGAAAACACCATATAAATTATGGACTAACATGGGTGGGCGCCTAATCTGACGATGAAATAAAAAAAAGTGGAAATATGTTGTTCACCTGTTTTTACTTAACCAACGCGAAAATTTTCACTTAATCTCCCTACTCTGATTATACAATTTTAAACCTTATTGAGGTTGTTTTAAAGTTGATTGTTTTGTGAGGTGTTTTGAAACTTATGGTGTTTTTCCATGGGGTTTAAAAAACCATTGAGGGCACTGTGTTTACTCGATCTCGCAGTGTGAAAGCGAAGAGAAAGGTGGATGCGGATGCTAGGCCCCAAATTCCATGGTCGGTGAAAGACATTTTTTTCTTTTTAATAGCCTATGAGACAGGTTGATTTTTCTCGTTTTAGTAATTGATGGTAATGATTTGTAGCTGTGGAAGAGTACAGGTTAGCTTTGGAAAATAACATAGATTTAACGTAGGTTTTAGATATTAAATATATACTTTTTTATCCTAAATGATAATTTATTCTGAAAAATAATAGCACTGATAGCCTAGTTGTATGACCGTCGACTGACAAATCAGGGGCGTCAGAAGAGTCAAGGCGCACACCTCTGACTTTTCGTAAGAGGGAAAACATCGTGATGAAACCAGCACACCTGAGAGATTTTTCAATAGTGTAGTGTAAAGCCATGTCAGAGGACTACGGGCGGTTTAAACTCTGACACCAGGTTGTTCATCAACCATACAATAAGAAGAAGATTCTGAAAACGTATCCCTACCAGATAGTGCAAGCATGACAACCTTTTGAAGGTATTTGAAGTAAAAAAACGTATTATGTCATTTTTTTTTATTACTACATTATAATATGATGGGCTTCGGTCAAGCTTCGGATATATGTATAGCCACGCTCCTAAATCCTACACTAGGATTTTATTAAGGATATAACTTCTTTATTAAGGATATGAGAAGAGGCCTTTGCCCTATATTGGGACAGTTACAGGCTGATTTATTATTATAACTTCACAATGCACAGACAACCAAATCCCATCAAATATCTGTTATTATAGAATATAGAAATATTTGTCCCTTGCGGCAATAAAACCCGCAATAATCATATCGTCTATAATATCTAGTAAAGGCTAAGTTTTTAACTTTTTAATAATTATTAAGAAGAATACAATTCGGAAACGTTGATGTTTAGCTGTGTTTTGTGATATTATTTATTGAAAATACTTATAATTAAATTTTATATAAGTATACAATTTAAACAAATTACTGTTGCAATTTTTTTAAATTTAAACTTAAACTACTACTAAACAAAATTTTAAATTTATTGAAGTTAAAAATAGTCTAATGTTGTATAGGTATATTTATATAACCTTAAGGTGTATATATACAGGTATATAACCTTTTGGTAAATCTCTTAGGATAAAGCCAAGATCCGTATAAAAATAATTTGAAAAAAAATTGGGCTTCTTAAAATAGGCGGCCAGACTTTAGTGAAATATCGGGATATTTACCATGTTGTTGTTTCTGATATTAAAAAAATGTAATGAATTCAGAATGTAAGCGGAATGTCTTTTTACTTTCTAGTAAGTTTCTAAATAAACAATGTCAAGCTTTAATCCTGGAAAACTATCTATTTTTTTCTGTAATAAATTTAAGATAAAGATATAAAACAATATACTTCAATTTTAAAAACTTAAATTTTAATTTTTGAGTAAATTAATCTCCGTATCTCATATCTTCATCTCAACCTTCTTATTATGAAAAAAAAAACCTACTTTTTAATTTTACTGTATCTCACTATCATAATTAATAATATGTGAAAACAGAATAAAAATACAACTAATGTGTAAAGTGAAAGTGTCACGCACACAAACACAAAATGTCTATGTAGTGGTGGAGAAAGTTAGCTGTCTACATAATAAGCCTTGTAGAAGGAATGGAGTTGAATTGTTTTATAGAAATTTAAGACTAGGAAACTAAAACGTCGCACCTATTTTTTTTTCTAAAGGAGTACAGCATAAGGGCACAAAGAAACATAATAATATTGCAGGTTCTTCACAGGAAAAAATTAAAAATACTTTTATGTTATGTTTTTTTTACAGTTTTGCTCATAAAATTAAATTATTTAATAAAAAACGAATAACTAAACAACATACAAATAAAGCGATGGCACGGCACGCCCGAGATCGCGGGTTCAAGTCCCGCCCAAGTCAGTTGTTTTTGTAAGATTCTTATTAAATAATTTAATTTAAAAATACTTACCTACATGGTAGATAGTCTCTCCTACATTATTTTGCTGTGATGATAATCTCATAGTTTTAACTTACCATCTAAGAATCACAATAATAATTGTGAAATACAATAAATATTTGAGTATTGAGTATGGTGGATTTGTAATTAATAAGAATAAATAATTATAATTATATTATATTAGATTTTAACGAGCTAATTTAATTATTGACTGCTTTGTTGGTCTAGACTCTGGAGGTACTGCGACTTCCAAGCACGAGGTCCAAGGGTCGGGCAGTGTTATTGGGTTTTTCCATTATGGAATTCTCAGTAGCAGCATGGAATCTAGAATTGTGTCCGGTTAATCGCCATAGGCTCGTCCCTTATTACATGGGACTTATAGCCAGCAAAATGTAGGTTCTCAGATTTTTTTCAAAAATATTTTTTAAATATTCCTCTTTACACATTTTTCTGTTCTATCATTTTTATGCGAGTGTGTGTGAGTGAAAGGCGTGTACACACACGAGTGTAACCACGCTCCTTTGTTAGTGTGCGTGAAGATGGCATGTTGTTTTTTTTCGCATTCTCTCTATATTGAAAACTAGTATAAAAATGGGTTCGTCCGTTTATTTAACTTAGTTTCTAAACTCCTATAGACGGGGGAATGTCGTGTTTATGTATTTCAGGAAATCAAATAATTTTTCTCTCTACGTTTTATGTAAATTTTCTATAGAATATTACCTATGTCTTATAGAGATATTGATTTGTTCAAATGTTGAAATTGTTCTTTAGTTTACTTGATATAATAGTAAACTAATATCGGTCGACAGTAAAATATTTTCTTAATAGTACTTACAATTATGTTGGACGTTGAAGCATTTTTTTTATAAACTTTTAAAATTCAAAACATTAAACAATTTTGGTTTTTGTAATCCTTTTAATCACTTATTTTCATCTGGTTTACAAATATCTGTTATTTTATAAAATAATGTCAAAAGTTAAACTAACTTATACATATAAAACTCTTCAGATGTGATCTATATAAGTTGATGCAGCTGACACATCAGTTTTCTATAGACCAACTGCCTATCTGACCCTCGCAACTTAAAGTGATACGATATTCTAAAGTTAGATCAGTTGCCAGGATTTTATGAGGGTACTGACACCTTATATCGACTGTCAAAAATCTTCGTGACAGCCGGAACCTGCGTTCCAAGGCACGGACATTGAAAATTAATTATTAATCGGAAAATTAGCTAAAAAAAAGTCAGTAACGTGTTTGGAATGCTTCTGGTGTTTCGAGTGTCTATGGACAACGATAATCACTTACCATTAGGTGATCCGTTTGTTTGTTTGCCCCCTTTTTCCATAAAAATATGCCTTCTTATTTTTATAACCATATACCAATACTTGGTCCTTTCACTAAGCTCATCGCTACTATTATTACTAGCTTTGACCCGCGATTTTAAAGACACACGCTATCTGTTATCATATGAACATTATTGTTTTTTTCTAGGGAATACTTAGTCCTTTTTTTTCTGGTTAAAAAAAAATACCCTATGTCCGTTTACATCTGACAACGGATTATGCAAAACTTTAGGATGATCGGTTCAGTGGGTTAGGCGTTAAAATGTAACTGACAAACATACTTAATTTCGCATTTTTAATATTAGTTAGGATTATATGCAGAACTTACAGAAGTGAATTATATAAAATTTATAATCCCTATGTCATTTTAGTATACTCTATTATTTTTTTAAAATCAAATATTTTATTCCATCGGTTCCATACAAATTTTAGTTTTGGAAACCACCAAGAGATGGCGCTACTAGTTCTTAAAGAAACTAACTTTTCATGGGTTTACGTTTGTAACAGTACTGAGAACAATTAATCTTAAATTAATATAATAGTAATAAAAAATTGTATGGGTAATATAGTAAATTGAACTTAGTAGCTTTTAAAATAAGGTCACAATTGATTTGTTTTTTTTTTCCATTGAAAAAGTGTAACGGCGAAACATAATAAAATAAAATAATAATTTGAAAATATAAATAATGGAAGTATTTGACAAAAAAACTAACGCGTTTTATAAAGAGTTTATTCAAGTATATATTTTAAGAAATGCGTAGCTTATTTTTGTTTTGTTTTTGGAAATGACTTTCGATCATCATAATATTATATGGGCCTTCACATCACTAATTATAGGATTAAAAATTAAAAAAAGTACTTAAAATAAAGAATAAAGTTTATTTTTACTTCTTAAAACTAATAGTACAGTCTTATGCAAAATATAGTTAAAATAAAGTACAAAGTTTGGTTCTATGACACATACACCCGTAAAAGTAATTACTAATTATATTAATACTAATTATTTCAAAAAATTCTGTCTTAAGACCGCTTTATACAAAGCCTCTGCAAAAATAAATTATTTATGTTTTTTTTTTGCTTTTACCCTGTGCAATCCAAGCAAGCATTTTTCAATTTATACAATTTTTTAAATTAAAATAATAAATTAAGCAAAAATCTGTTAATATTCTAACAAAAATAAATTGTTTAAATTAATAACAAGGCATGCACCATCTTAATCAGCTTTGAAAATAAATAGTTTTAAAATTTAAAGCCTACAAACGCACCATTAATTATGAAAAAAAATAACTTAAAAATAATAGTGTAAGTTTAATAAAAAAATTCTTAAAATTAAGAAGATCATTGGAAATCTGTACTTTTATTTTGCAATTTTACAAAATTCTTATGATTATTTTGCTAGTAATTTAAAATATAAGAAACATTTTATTGTATCTATAATACTCTTTTTAATTTTAAAATTGTAGAAATTTATGAAAAAAAATTGTTTTAATGGAAAAAAAATATCAAAAGATGTACAGTCACCAGAACAAATATGTAAACAAACTTACCAAAAATATTAACTGGATGCCTGCCTTAGTTACTTAGAATATTAAGTAACAGAGATAGAATCCCTATGTAGTCTACACATAGACATAATTATATTTATTACTTGTATACAAGTCAGATAACAATTTATTCGCGATTTCGAAAACACAAATGTATACATATTGTCCTTGTGACTATATTTCAGGAAAAAACATTATGAGAATAAATAATTTGCTTCGATCAAAAATATTACTAAAGAAATTAGAAAAAAAAAATGTGATAGCTGGCTATAATTATGAAATTAGAATTACCCACTCTTAAACTTTTTTCTACATTCCGAAGTAGACAAATAATTTAAATTTAGAATAAGTATAATATGCAATCTCGACCTCTTTAGTTAAGGCTTTTTCTTTTTTATTCAAAGGGTTTCCGTGGTAAATAATTTAAATTTAGAACTAAGTACATGCAATCTCGACCTCTTTAGTGATGGGTTTATTTTTCATAAGGCTGACCACAGACTCAAAAAATGTCTTTGGAGAAGAAAGATTAGGAAAGCCGACCCCAAGTAGAAATGAGATAACGCCTGAAGAAGAAGAGCGAAATAGGACCCTAATTAGTAGTATTATTGATCGAAGATTACTTATCCTGCAATCAATAAGTACCTGGGTAAATCAGCATATTTTTCTACTTCAATTGCACTTTTAGCCTTATACTCGTATGTACTTATGAATTAATCTGTGCTTTGTAAGCTAAGTCATTGGCGTCGTTACCAATGCTTGATGATCTGGCGTAGGGATAGGATGCTGCGGATGCTGTAGGAGAGGACCACTGCTGGGCTGACTGGATACCAGCAATCTATAAAAAATAAAATTTAGTTATTATTGGCACAGTTTAATAATATACAGTACGGAAACTACGTACAAACGCTCGAAAACGGCACACTTACACAAACAACGACGCTGCTCAATGACGCGTTCGTTAGGTACTTACTGTGAGTACCGCGACGTTCGCTTATAAGCCTCGTCGTAACGCAATATTACGCATGTTTGTGTGAGTGTGCCGTTTAGTTTGTATGTAGTTTCCTTACTGTATGTTTATTATACTGTTTTAATGATAAGCAGTGATAGCTTAGTAGTATGATCGTTGGACTGCCAAGTCAAAGGTTCGAATCCAAGGCGCGCACCTCTGACTTTTCATAAGTTATGTGCATATTGTAAATTAATTATCACCTGCTGCAAGCCTCAGAAAGCACGTTAAGCCGTACAACTGATCTAACGAACTTTAGAATTTCGTATACCTTTGGGTTGCAGGCATCAGATAGGCAGTCATTCTATAGAAAACTAATATTCAGCTGCATCTGGTTAGATTAGAAGCCAACCCCAACATAGTTTAGGAATAATAAAGCTAGGAGGATGATGATATTATAGAAGGAATCTTCTTGGTGGCCATTAAATGATGAAAAAATAAACATCACTCACCTTTCCACTGATGCTGTTCAGGCCACCACCGCTCAATAGTTTCTGGATGCCAAGAGCTGCAGCCACGACGAAAGCCAGCTTAGCTACTACCAGAGCCTTAGTGACTAAGAGAGTCAGGCCTCCAAATAGTAGTCCTGCAACTGCTAGGACTTTGACTCCTATGCCAGCTAGCAGAGGCGAATACTTTTTAATTTTTCCTCGAGCTAAGAGACAAAGAAATTATTTATTACATTAAATACAAATAAATAAAATTCAAGTGTCATAATTGCTTTTAAATAATAAAATAAATAAATCAGCCTTTAACTGTCCTAATGTAAGGCAAAGGCCCCTTTTCATACAGAGAAGGCGATTTCCGACTATTATTGTCCAGGTTTCCTTACTATGTTTTCCTTCACCGTTAGTAACTGCTTTAAGAAAATAATTATACGGTTTTATCATAGTCGGTTTAGATATACAGTCCGTTCACTAGAAGTTGTTCCCTAGGTTTAGTTTTGACACTAAGCTTCTTGGCATACGTATTATAATTTTGTAGGCAAAGAAGCATAGTGCCAACATTAAGCCTAGGAGACAACATACAGTGAACAGACTGTAGTTGTCTTTGGCAGGCGAGTAGTATCGTACGACTTAACCTTGAACGCGCGGCAAAACCTTACGCAATAAATACTTGATTGACTTACTCCACTTGTACTGTGGTGTGGACGTGTGGTGGACGATTATAGATAAAGCTATTATCCAAGCAGTATCGTATCGATAATGGAGAAGTGTCTTTAATTAGTTAAGATAGGGAAAACATATTTTTTATATTTGTGATATTATTTTTAGTAGGACAAAAAAGAAAATTAATTTTTCTTTTGCCCAGCAGTGGGTTGATATGGGCTGACAGTAACACATTTGATTCTTGCTATAATTTGTCTTTATAATTTAACAAAATATTTATTTGGAGGCCTTTGCCCAGCAGTGGGACAGTTTGGGCTAGTAATAATAATAATATATTTGTAAGTACCCATCATTCATCATCATTTTTTTTCTGTTTCTAATATAAGAACGTGGGTTCAGTTTAAAAATAAAACTTCACGTGCAACAAAATATAGCTTGAAATATAGAAATAAAGTGCGCAAAGCAGTTGCTCTAATTTTAATAAAAAAGAATTCGTGTGGGTTTGAGTTCTTACACAGAGATCCCTGGATGGTTTATATTTACAACTCAAATGAAAGGTGTGAAGCCTCGTAACGGTTAACTATAAAAACATAGGAAATCGAATCGTGAAATAATAACGCGAATCAAGAGACAATAAAGTTATAGGAACATCAAAAATAAAGCTGGCAGAATATACAATCTGAATTGCCCACAGTAGCCATAAAAACAAAAACAAAATAAAAAAACATTGCCACCATACGCCACACACGTAACCGCTGCGATAACCTTGACCAAGCGGGCACTGCGCTCACGTAACCGTTCACTGACCCACTCCACAACTTTCATTTCTCTGTATTGATATCTTTTCTCACGTGCGAGTCACTTGACTCACCGTAGCTTTGACATTGATAGTAAGTAATAATAGTAAAAAAATACGAAAAAAATAAAACCGACTTCAAGACGAAACGTTTTTGTGTTACTTAATTCTACCTTTTTTGTGCTTTTTCTTAGTCGGTTTTTTTTTTAATTTAGAGTAGCACATTAATTTTAAAGAGGGACGCCAAACCTCTTCTTCTTTTTCGGAAGTCGGTTTTAGATCATGATAATTTTTATATGCCAATTTTTTAACAAAGAAATAAATTACTCCGGCCTACTAATCACGAAGTATCCGCATTCAAAAATACGCATTCATTTGAGAACTCCCTCCTTTTTGAAAGTTGGTTAAAAAACCATCTCCTTTTAGTATACCTATGAGATGGCACACACCTACGGCCCACGTGATGGATACCGTAACCTTTAGACGCTTCCTATAATGTAAGGACATCACTTGCACGTTTCTGATCTTGTGCGAGATTATTGAAGGAGATTGGGTTCATAGTACAAGAGTATATTGAATTTAAAAAAAAATACCTTCTTCAAAAGTCCTGGCTGCTTCCCTCAGTTCTCCTGGTTCAAACTTCACGTTCAACTTCTCTTCCCCTGTGGCATCCCTGCAACCATAAAGATATATTTGAGCCTTTTGGAGTTCAAAAACTTTACAAAGAGTTATCAGGGTGTCTAGGCAACTCGTGATCACAATGCTGGCATACCGAGTGCCAACGGTAAGCATAACAGACTGATGATTGACACCTTGACCCTCGTCATCTTTTCCCCAGAGGGTGAAAAAAATATGCCGTGTGGTTTCCGGCCTAAGAATAGAACCACCCTTGCTAATCTTGCGGGTGTCGTAACGAGCGACAAAGGGAAAAATCTGGAGGTGAGCAGCATTCTACTGTGTAGGTAATAGCGAACATCTGTTACTGCGACCGCCTTGCCCAGCGTGGCGATTAAGGGCAATCTTCTAATGAGCGCACAAAATAATTGATTTGTAAAAGAAGAGGCCTATGTCCAGCAGTGGATTAATACAGGCTGTGTAAGAAAGAAAATGTTTCTAGTTCACCCATATTTCTTTCTTTTATTTCGCCAGTTATAGTCCACTCAGTCACAGTCACTGAAGAGTTTCAAATCTTCATAAATCCTTACTAATTTGTTAACTATTCCAGAAATTCCAATTTTATTTTGACAGTTTAATATTCCAGATAAAATTTGACAGTCTAATTCGTCAACAAACAGATCTAGTTCAGGTCTGGTGTCTACAAGCGCATTAAACATTGCCAGTATGCGTGGTACGAGACACTAGGATCTTGCCACTGTTTTGCAATATGGCTCAAAGGACATAATCCCTTTAAGAGTAGCACAAGTGAACGAAGTTTCTGTTATGTAAATAAACTTACGTAAAACACATACATTAGAAAACACTCCTTTCAAAAGATATTTCATAAACAACGATTTTTCACGCATTTTCACGTAATTTACATAAGAATATGCAACATAATATCACGAGTAAGTTTAAAATGTAGGTACGGTTGAATAATTTTACTTAAAATCTCTTTTCAGGTGCTCGTGGCGCTGCGGTACCGTGGTGGTAATTACAATCACTAAGGTTAAGCAGCGCTTGCTGCGGTAACTCCGTGGATTGATGATCTTTTTCGAAATTTCATTACAAGCATTTTAAATGTTTGACATGTGTGTATATCTGTGGCATCATAGCTCCCAAATGCATGGACTAATTTTGATTTAGTTTATTTTTTTATTTGAAAGATGATTAGACTGAAAGTGTAATTTTTTTTTGTGTAGTGGATTTTTACTATTTTATTATTTTTTATTTTTTTATAGACTCGCCTGTATTCCCCAGACGGGTTAGGGAGAGGTGTGCAGTACAGTCACGTTTCGCCGGCTATGTTATAAGTCCATGTAATAGGGGGCGCTATTGCTATTAATCGGGCACAATTCCAGACTCCGTACTGAGAATTTCTTAATGGAAAAACCCAATTACACTTTGCCCGACCCGGGGATCGAACCCAGAACCTCGTGCTCAGCAATCGCACTTGCTACGACTAGACCAACGAGGCAGTCATTAAATTAATATATACATAAATTTTGTTTACTTTATTAAGCATATAAGTTCCCGTAGCTATTATTCCTACAATATTACCTATGAACACAAATAGACCAAACACCAGGAGGGTTAAATTCCAAATAGTATCTCCCTATTACAAAACATGTAACCTTACTAATCTTTAATCAAGATAAATTAAATGTGAAATCATGTATACCATACAATACAAAATGGAGAAAGTATAACATGTAAATCCCATACAATCTGTACCTATTGTATGAAATTAAGGGGCGGAGTAATCTTTGATTTCAATTTGTTGAATGGTATTTATGTCACAATCAAAATTCATAATCTTTGCTTAACCCTTACAGGGATAATAAAAAATATTATCCTTTTGACTGAATTTCGGTCACAGCGACCAATCTCAGCGGAGATTGGCCATCGATGCAGAAGATATTATAGTACACAAGTGTGTGCGCAAACGCAGGTGAACACTCATTCGGGACTCATGGGATGGCAGTCGGCAATCCGACTTGACTGAGAGATTCAGGCGCAGGATCGAAGGCTAAACTTAAATAAAGTTAGAAATTTCCTAATGGAAAAACCCAATAAAACTTCGCCCGACCCGGGGATCGAACCCATGATCTCGTGCTCAGCAGTCGCGCTTGCTACCACCAGACCAACGAGGCAACGAGGCAGATAATAATAATACGATCCATTTAATTTTATTTACATTATGATACAATTATTTTATAAACTAAATACAACTATTAGGTATAACAGTTGCCCATAAAAAAAGATTTATTATTATTAAGTATTATTAATTATTGCACTTTGCCAGATGTCAGTGTTGCGGAGGAGTACTTTGACGCATAATAATTTACTGTTTTTCTTTTCATTTCTTTTTTTAAATTGTTTTTATAACAATAAATATTGATAATGATGATTGAGATGAGGTCGGGAGATATCTTTATTCGGATATGGGTGCTTTTTGTGCTCGCAAAACAGGGGAAAACTAAACTTAAAAGTATTTAAACTGTGACATCGGTTTAACCACAGTCATAATTATGAAAAATGTTCCATAATGGTCAACACGTCACACATATTTCTTACGTAACAAAAGAAACCATTTTTAAAATCGTTTAAAATTCAACTACGCGTGACACACAGTTAGTGGTATTTGAGTAAAATTAGCGTCAACTAAACCTATTGTTTTGTACTTTTCACTTCAAAACATTGGAAAGTTGTCTTTTTAAATAACTTAAAGAAAAGCTGGGGCCCTTATTGGCACGCATGTATGTCTTAGGGTTACGTAAGTGAAATTAGTTTATAGAACAGTACGTAAATATTTTTATAAAGTATTTATATGCAATGTATAGCATCATCATCATCATCAGCCCTTATCAGTCCATTGCGGAACATAGGCCTCTCCCAATGTGGCGCCCAACGTGGCGATTATGGGCAAATTCCTTCAATGAGCGCACAAAAGTGGCGCGCATTGGGAGAGGCCTATCTACAGCTGTAGACTAATTATACAGGCTGTTGATGATGACGTAGACTAAGTTACTTGGATGCCTTAATGAAACTTAAAGTAAACTTTTCCTTTGTACAGGCAATGGCAATTGGACTCTCTCACTCACTTAGCCCATTTATACACCTTCCTACACACTTTAAGTTAAAAAAAAAATATGAGTTTCATATTAGAATATAAAATTGGAAATTAAGATTTTCCACTGGATAATATCTACCGGTCAGTTAGTTATTAATAAATGTAATTTAATTCTAATAAACTATTATAGTAATCTTATCATCATCATTATCATTTCAGCCATAAGACGTCCACTGCTGAACATAGGCCTTCCCCAATGATTTCCAGATCAATAATAATCTTATATTACTCTTTAATTTCCATAGATTTCGTAATTGATAAATCTTATTTGAAGTCTATGATAATCAAAGAAATATCTTTGATGATAATAGTCACTCTTTCTCTTCTTTAAAAAAATATCACTTACTTCTCAATAGCGACTCCAGAAAACAGCTCTATTCTTCCATCTTCTTCATTAGAGGCCCCTGGAGCAGCACTGCAGGCTACCACAGCAACGACCAAAACCAAACACAGCACACGCATTTCGAAAAAAGTATCAAAACTTTTTTTCCAAAAAAAAATTTTGGTCTAATCCACTCTAAGGTCTTTTGTCCTTAGTAGGCGGAGGTCTAGGATATTGTGAGATGCGTCGGGATGGCGCTCGCTTTTATATAGCCACGTGTAAAGTAAGGATGGAAGTTTCAAAATACTGTATAGCGCGCCGAAATACTTTGATACTTTTGGGTAACTTGTGGATGTTGTACTATCTATAATTTGTTTATCAAAAGAACTAAGTTAGTCCATTAGTGTACTGGTTAAATACATTTTTGATAAAATTTAGTATGTTCGAGATATACCTATAACGCACTAAGCACTTAATATTTTGTTCTTAGGTTTTATTTAACAAAAATCGAGGTAAAAGACACTAGAAGAAAAATAATGTACTTGTCGCCGGGATATTATAGATCTTTAATAGGTTAAATCACTTCTAATAAATGTTTTGAGTCCCATACAGTAGTTTGTACTGTACGTATTAAATTCTTACTTTATAATGTAACTAGAAAAAAAATTACTAAAGTTTACTTTTGGTTACATTTCATATAAAAATGTGAAGTAAATTACATGATGATAAAAATGACTGATAATATTTATGTTTAATATATATAATTATTATTTAATAAATATGATGTTTAATTAAATCAATAATTATGTTTTAACTAAAAAAGAATATACTAATACATTAAAATTTTAGATCCATTTAAAAAGTATTTGTGTAATCAAAACTTTTAACTAACAACATTAATTTAAAATTGATCCAAAAGATCTATAAAAACTGGTAAAAAAGTTTAAGTACCAAGACTTTTTAAGTTCACTCCATTAAGCTCACACTCATTCATACATTGCTGCGCATACGCTTCCTTCAACAAACGTCGAACGCTATTACCATAATATTCTGTGACGAAATACGAAGTATTGATGTGGAGAGAACGCTATTGTAATATTGTGTATAACGACACATAAATAAAAACTAAATAAATAACTTCAGTTTCAGTAATTTTCCAGAAAAAATTTCTGAGATGTGTCCGAATGTACAACTTCCATCTCTTGATTTAAACACAGTGAAAAAGCAGAGATAGCCTAGTGGTGTGGCTGTTGGGCTGTCGAATCAAAGGTAGATTCGACACCCAGGCACCTCTGACTTTTCAAATTTATGTGCATATTAGAAATTAATTATCACTTGCTAAAATGGCGAAGGAAAATATCAGGCACAGCTTTTTTTTTCATCTAAGAAGTTTTAATTTTAAAGAATTTTCAATGGTGTGTAAAGCCTTGTCAGAGGCCTACGGGCGGTTTAAACTCTAACACCAGGTCTGAAGAAGATCATAAGTGTGCTCCAATGTAGATTACAACACCAATTTATTATCAGGTACGAGTAGATAGTTCTGTAATAGTCTAGTGGCGTGACTCGCGTTGACACGTCAGAGATCTCAGGTAAGTTATGTGCGTATTAAAAACTTATTATCACTTGCTTGCAGTTAACGGTCATACCACTAGGCTATCACGGCTGATAACGGCTGACGTCACATATAAACTACTCATATATTCCTTGATTATTGACGTGGCAAGAATTTTTTGCCATGTGTCATTTAAGGGACGCGTGCCATGGGTGGTGTCAGCACTAGATCCTCAGAATTAATACAACTTAACTATGAAACCTCCATAATTCAAATCGCCGTCGTTGGTCAAAAAGCCTCAAGCTTGAAGTGGAACTGGGCTGGGGCTGGTCACATCTGTCGCATGTCAGACGAGCTGTAGACAAAACTCACTACCGAGTGGAACCCACACAATGTTAGACGATGTCACAATAGGCCGGTCATTCCTGTTCGGTAACACCCCCCTGTCGTCCACACTGTTGAGTGGGATTTTTTTTAAGTTCACACCCCACGTGACATTGTACAAGAGTCAAGACCTAGAATTTTGATTTTAACCTTTCGAAAGGAGGCGGTTATTTTTATGTTGCCGCTATGGTTTAGAATCGCTTTTATTGAAGTAAGCTTTATAGAATCTCATAAAACTTGAAGGAGAAAGCTTTTGGATGATATATAGGGAGCTAGCCCAGAAAGGGATGACAAACGAGCTAGATGCTATTAGGAGGATTGGGTGCAGAAAGCGCAGAACCGGGAGAAATGGAAGGGGGGTAGTATAGGGGGGCTTTTGCCCTGCATCAGCACTGATAGCCTAGTGGTATGACCGTCGACTGACAAGTCAGAGGTCTCAAGTTCGATCCCAAGGCACACCTCTGACTTTTCGCTAGTTATGTGCGTATTATAAATTAATTATCAGTTGCTAAAACGGTGAGGGAAAACATCGTGATGAAACCAGCACACCTGAGAGATTTTTCAATGGAGTGTAAAGCCATGTCAGAGGCCTACGGGCGGTGGAAACTCTGACTCCAGGTTGTTCATCAACCAAAGATAAGAAGAAGAAGAAGCTCTGCAGTGAGACGATAATGGCAAAAAAATTTACCGTAAAATAACACGGAACTTGTCCAAACAAGAGAAACTCCTATATGAGTTGTATTATTTGGCAGAGTACACCTTATTGTCACATTCTTTGTTGGTAGGCTGTCAAAATGTCACTTTCTAAAGGATATTTTCCTTAAGTTCTCTGACACAATGGATCAAGTTGGTATATTTTGTGCCTATTGGTGTATATGAGTCAGTTAAACTTATAAATAATGTAAATTAGGTAGGTACAGTGTCCGACATTTTTAATTTGGCAAAAGTTTGTTGTAGTTTTTGTGTTGTTTGAGTTGTATTGTACCTTGTGGTTTCCAGCCCAAGAATAGAATCACCCCTACTCATCCCAAGGGTGTCAATTATACGTGGCTATAATATTGTTATAATATACCTATTACGAATATATTTGTCACATCTCTAGAGAGCGCTTTTGCACCAACGCGCAAGCACTGCTGCAACAAATATCTTTCCAACAGGAACTAAGAAATTTAATACTCTATTTCTACATGAATTAAAGGTCTTATTTCTATTGCGCACATCAAACTCTATGGTCAATATAAATATTTAATAAGAAATTTGAAAAAACAACTGATACGGATGGGATTCGAACCCACGATCTTCGGCGTTCCGTGCCGTATATTTATATTTAATAAGCTAATATGTGCTAAAACATGTAAAAATTTCACAAAAATATCTATGGTCAATTTTATACTTATCCTTACCAATGTCAAAAATAAGCGTTGCCCTAATGATTAATTTGACAATACTCAACGCTTAAAGAATGCATTATAATATAATATACTTATTTCCATTAAAAGCATAAATATATTTCATAACACCAGTGTGTGCGCAACAGTCTTCGTATATGTCACCGTATTATACGCATTACAATCTTTAGGATCATGTCCAATCTCTCAGAATTAGAAATGCTATCTCCCGAACGTTCTAATCTGAAAGAGGTCAAGGAAGCTGCCGAGAACTTTCTCCAATAGACCATTGGTTAGTCCCTTAAGGTTAGGCGCACACGAAACTTTTAGTCTAAAATAGTAAATTACAAAAACTTAACGAAACGAAATTTATCAAACTACCAATTTTTAATGAAATGCACGTGATTTTTTTTCATAAAAGCGATGGCTGAATCAAATTACACAGTAGGTATTAATAATAAAGAATTTTGAATGAATATTATTTATATTTATTAGCAGTTGCTGCAAAAAATCTTTTAAAGCAAATATTTTTTGGATCCAGTTTTTTTAAGCTTAAATATTAATATGATTTTGCCAGTATTGTTCACGACAAATACATTAAGATGAAATTCATCAATGTTGAATAAAATTTAAAATGCGACTTCGTATTATTTAAAAAAAAATCTGTAATATTGAATTAATAGATTTTATTTCTGTAGAAACATAAATAACTTCTTAGGATATAGATCCCAACGATTTTTGGCCATCACTTCCTTATGCATCTCTGCATGATGAATTTACATAATAGCGTATTTCAAATTCCGCAATTATTATGAAAAAAAAAATTAGCAATTTTTTTTAAATTTTCGCAGAATTATTTACGCCAACCGGGAGAGACGTTGGTGTTTTTTTTTTCTGGACACGACTTATTGAAAATGTCATCTACAAAATATTTATTCTTCTCCTTATTTTTTTAGACTCATAAATATTTTATTTCTGCGCAATAGATTTTATTTATACTTCATGTAGGTACATAGATGGTACCTACAAAAGTTTTCTTCTTATATTCATCTATATTAGTCGTCTTGTCAATAGATTGTCAATCAATTAATCTTACTTTTAGTTGATTATCGAAATAAAATCTTTTAAAGTAAAAGAAAGATATTCATGTGCGCCTAACCTTAGATTGAAGTCTGTTGCTTGCTCAAGGTCGCGACAATGAACTTGTATCATCGCTTACTTTCTATTTGAACTACACAAAGTTGTAGTATATGCTGAGGTTGAAGATAAAAATGTTGATAAGTAAAGTTTACAAAATATTTTTAATATAACTAAATTTTAAATTTTATCTGTAAGCATGTATTAATCTTTTATAAGAATAATATTTAAATTTCCTTTTTTTTGTGTAATGAAATAATTAATTACGAGCAAGATTTTAGCCTGTACGCGTCGTGGTATTAATATAACTTATACTACCTCACTTTCGATTCTAAAATGACGGGATTATTGTATACTAGCTGTTCCCCGCGACTTTGTCCGCGTTAAATTAAATTTTCCCGTAAACAAACGTTGATAAAGCAGCCAGATTGCCTGTTTTTTTTTCTGACTTGAATCACAGATATTGTTATTTTTTACAGAAAACTGAACAGTATAAAAAATAGCCTATAGCTCTCAGGGATAAAGTAGATTCCTATCGGTGAAATAATTTTTAGGATCGGATTGGTAGTTCTAGAGATTACCCCTGACATACAAACTTTATTTCTTTATAATTATTAGTATAGATTATAAATTACTTATAATTTTAGACGACACGTTAGGTGTAGTGGCTAAGAGATGGGCCGTGACAAGTGTGACTAATTCGATCCCTAAAGAGGATTAATATTATTGAGCTCGACAGATTAATTATTGATCCGCTCTATGTTTGTACATCAACATCAAAAAAAAATACATAAAAATATAAAGTCCATAAGTACACAATCTGTAAGTTTATTCACCCCATTCACCTGTACATGTTCAGCTAAGTAATGTAACTCTACAGTTTTTCAATGATTAAAGATTCAATGAGTAAATGGTGTAGGCAGTAGTGAAACCTCGCCTTCATTAAGGTTCAATTTTGCAAAAATAATTAAAAGTTGTGTGTAACTACCATTTTGGCAGGACCTCATATATTTTGTGAATATATACGCAATTTCGTGTGACCGGAGTACACCTTATTACGGGATTAATTTTAAAAAATAAATTATATTAATCCAAAGTTTATCTGCAAACGTTACATATACGTCCTCACGTGAGAAGCACTGGGTGAGGATTACAACATCGAGTGCGTTGGCACACTTTGTGTTGTATAACAGCTATTTATATGAATTGGTCAGGAAGGGCTCACTAATTATCATTTATTACCAAATTGCTTAGAAAGTGGGAATGTTATTAATTGGCGGATATAAATTTGTCAGGATAACGTTAATGAAGAAGAAAAAGTGCTACCAATTTCAATCGTGTTTAATACCTACAAAGATAAATTGAATATTTTTAAAATCTACATCATTAAATCAAACATTAAAAAAAAGGGGTTTAAAAGTGCAGTTTGGTTGGCTACTTGGTAAATCTCCACCAACTCGCACTAACAGGGTGGAGTAGACTGTTAAAGTGACAGGTCTTTGCCCAGCGGTGGGAATGTATCAGCTGGTTTTTTGTTCAGCTGACAATACACTGAGTTAATTATTTGATGGAATAAGAATACCAAATACACTGCACTTTTAAATATGATAAAAAAAATGCTGATACATTGAATAATTATTAATGATACTAAATTTCTTTTGAAATTCTGAGAAGATGGCATATGAAAGTCTATAAAGAAAAAAATAATAATGACGAGTGCTTGGATGAAAATATTACTGCATCATTCATAATAAAACATTTATATGGAGTACAAACTTTTAATACAAGAGTGATTTGATATTAAAAGTTTGTAGGAAAAACAATTCATTAATTTTATATAATTGAAAATATCATTATGAAATAATTTATCATTCACTGATTTTAGGTACCTGTAAAGTCACACAGTTTTACAAAAATAATCTATTATAGTTAATTAAAAGTCGTTCCAATTTGGTAGTGGATGGTTTACAACATTTTTAATATAAATTATCTGTATCACTTAGTTAAATAGGTACTTTAAGAAAACTATAGATGACAATTTTAAGATCTTCACGCAGTTTCAATACAAAAGAAGAAAACTACATTTCCATACATTACCTTTACTATTTAATCAATGAAACGAATCAAAAATAATCAAACGAAAACAGAAGTCATGAAACTGTTTATTGTGGTCCAACTAATGCAACGGAGCATCTACTGGATAGAACATCGGTCTTCGTAAAATTGCGCACTAAAAGGATTATCTAATGCCATTGTGCTTTCAGCTATTTTATCTCTTACTTTGTCAGACACAGTGTATATACCTCCTACTACTTTTCTCATCCCTCTTGCTATAAACATTTTTGGATTATGCCTGTGGAAAAACGCTTTCATTTTCCTGTGTCGTAACGCCATTTTTCGTCGAATCGGATGCGGTCTGCTAAAAACAGATCTTTTGCGCTTCGGAAAAATCCGTCTTCTTCTCTTTCCCATGGTTCAATCACCAACTTAACCGTTGTTATCACTGTTCATTTTTCTCTTTATATTTTTTTAGGTTTTGAGGGTTTTTTATAAATAGGTAATTTGATTAAATCTCACATTCTGCCATGATTGTGACTTTTGATGTCAGTAGTTATATGTTACTGTCATGCTGTTGTGACTGCTTTTGTTTATTTGCCAGTTCTTGGTTTTAGAGAATATAAGATTGTTTATGAGACGGAGGAAAAAGGTTGAACTTATATGAAAATAAGGCAATGGTTTTCAATGTTGAAAAGTTTAATGAAACAACAATCAATAGTTGTAATCCACAATTTTTATTATGATATAAATAAAGTTTATGTCATTCTTTGGCTAAATACGTATCAGGTCTTTCTTATTTAGCTAAAGTCTTAAAATTATAATAAATATGTCTACAAAAGTGTCCATCTATAGATGGACACTTTCTACGATTACTACGATTAAACTACGATCAATCAAACTACGATTTATCATAATAATATGGTTTCCTGATCAATACATCCAATGCTTTGGTCGATATGCTACATTGTACAGCCCTCAAAAAAATCAATGAGCAAAATTTTACAACACACTTATTTTACACATTTGTATTAAACAAATTTAGGACCAAAAGTTTTCATAAGACTAAAACTACTAAACTAGAATTTAATTATACATTTTAATAGTTATAATGATCTGGTGTTTGCGATTGCTAAAATTAATGCACCATAACCGGTACTGGTATATAATCCCCTCTTTTATAGTGCTCATCATAATACACGTGATCTTCACTCTTTGAAGGAACTTGGATGATTTCCACTTGAGTCTTGCTGTCGTCTTTCCTGTTCTGATAGTGGTGGCTGTGGTCGAACATACCTTTGAGGCTTAGGACTGATGCCATCACGGTGGAGAAGAAGCCCATCACTAGCCCTAAAAATAATATTAATATTATTGGTATTTAGATTTTTTACAGACGATTCATACTGTCTGAGAGATGTGTTGAGTAGGCAAATAAACTGATTCAAGAGCCACATACACATGATTTAAAGTGTTATAGACAACTTAGCTTTTTTATGCGTTTTCAAAATAAAATATATTATCATCATCTATATTATCTATTGCTTCATTGCTGCGTGAAGAAAAAACAAACAAACACACCTTTTTTCTCTTTCTCTTTTTATATAATAAATGGGTTTGATATGAAACGGTGTACTATGATATTTATAAGGTAGGCAATACGCAAGTATTGCAAGTATCTTTAAAAAAGAAAGTGTTTCTTTCTTTCTTCTTTATCTTTATTCTATGTTTTATTAATTCAATAAATAATAATAATAATAAGTTATAAGTTACGGTAACTACTTACCATCAGGTATCAATCTTATTAGTAAAAAAAGATAAATAATATTCACAACAAAATTTTAAAACGAATCTTACCCTTAGCTGACAGAAAAGCCAAAGCCTTTAGAGCTATTGGTATTAACAGACTCTTAGCCGCTAACAGCCCTAGAATTAGCGGCATCATATACTTCTTATGCATTTTTGGAAATTTGTTCCCTCCTCTATTCTTCTTATTATGATTCTTCTTTATCACTTTGAAGATGCATTTCTTCAGCTTGCCTTTGCCTTGCCGTTTCTTCTTTTTGCCAGAATGCTTCATTTTGTCTTTTTTAGTGCCTTTCTTATGTCTCGGTTCTGGGATTGTTTGTTTCAGGGATCTTGCGTCTGGTTCAGCAACTTAGAAAAAAAGTAAATTAGCAAGATTTTAGCTTTGATTACAGATCTAATTAAAAGTAGACTTAAGTTGTTAAATCAATAAATAACGAGTTCCTGTGATTACATTTTTGTCTCTAACGACAAAACAAGCGAAGCATTATCAAGGAAAAAAAATGAAACTGATTTCTTCTGCTTTCTGGATTATCTAATTTAAAAACAAATTAGTTGTACAACACTAAACAAAAACAAAGAATTACCTTGTAGAGACCTGGGTGCAAAGTTACCGCTGGCTATAATCCACTCCAGAGGTTCAGTCGAATTAAAACTTCTATCCACATAGTTGTCTTGACTCGAAGGACCAAATCCAAACACAGTCTCCGTTTTTACAATTCCATAGTTATTAGCATGATCAAGCATTAAACCACGAGAGTACGGAAGCATTTTTTATATATTTTACTCCAACGTGTTAAGGTTGACAATCGTGTAATTTTTGCATATCTATTTCTTTTTTAATAATTTTCTGTTTGACAGGCACTCTTGAAATGGTGTTGATATGGTCTGTAGTTGTCTTTTATACTGACATGGCACTATAATGAGACCATAATGGCCTATCAAGCGTCACGTTTTAATGACTGACCATTGGCACTAAGTCATTATGAGTTAATTTTAGTGTTAGGGAAAGCTTTGCGATAGTTGCTAATTTTCCAGTAGTAGCCATATTTTTTAGGTCCTCATATTGTACTATTACTTCATATCTGATTATCTACTATATAATAATTCTCTTAAATTATTAGTATTTATCATAAACTCATGCCTGTTTTTCCTGAGGGGGTAGGCAGAGGTGAATGCAGTACACCCCTGTTTTGCTGGCTATGTTGTAAGTCTCATGTAATAGGGGGCGAACCTATTGCCACTAATTGGGCACAATTCCAGGCTCTGCTAAGAATTTTCCCAATTTCCCAATTCCCAAAAAACCTAATAACACTTTGCCTCGGATTGAACTTCGATCGGACTTCCCGGGGATCAAACCCAGGACCTCGTGCTCAGCAATCGCGCTTGCTACTAGTAGACCAACGAGGCAGGTAGTAATAATTGGTATTTATAATTCAAACTGCTCCTTAATTACCAGATGACCACTTATTGGTTTAATTTTTTTCGTCTTATACTCAGTTCTTCTTCGTCTTGTTAAACTGATAAAAAAATCCTAACTGAGTGGCAGTAACCTACAACTAAGACTTACTATCATCATATTGTTTACGTTATTAATTTACGGTTGAAATAATAGATGGCGCTCTACAATTTTAATCGAAAAAAATTTCCCCGTAATAATGTTCATTTCAATTTTGTTGTTTGTATCTTTATTTATATTAATGACTGGCAGTGTCTCAAAATAAAAATTAATTTTTTCTGCCTTTTTTTGAATAATTAAAGAGTTAAGTATCGATTTAAATTAAAGTAGTTCAGTTTTAATTTAAACCAATTAAAGAAAGGAAAGAATAGAAGGAAATTGCTAGCATAAAACTAAAGGCTAGCGAAAAATGGAGAAATTTAAAGGCAGTTAGATAATTACGATAATAATTGTGATCAATGGTGATAATTATGATTGTGATTCAGTAAACTTGATCTTACTTGCGATGACCAGATATAGTGATTATTGCTCAATCCTTCTCAATATAAAAAGAGGCCTTTATTCTGCAGTGGAAGAGTTACATACTGAATAAAAAGATATACTACAGTAATGAGAAATAGAAAACAAAACAAACAAATAAATTTATTAAACAATAATTCTTCCAACTTGTTTTATTTAACCACAAAAGATGTTCAAAGAGGTTTAGAAAATAATGGAAAAGTAAATAGAGCATAACGTAAATATTGTCGTTATTTGTAGTAGTTTCTATCAAGATCATTTGCTGCTTATCTCACAATTAATGACACTTACAGTCCTTACAATAAAGGTGTTTATTCCGAAAGGGGTGCGTATTTGCTCCAATGAGTTAACTTGTTCATGTTGTGAAATTCCTGTGTTTCTTTCCAGCAACACTAGTTATCTTTTTGGGTGTTTTTCGTTAATAATGTTTATTGCATATTTTTATTTGAAAATAAAAATATTGCTATTTATATCAGGTCATTTTTCTAAATGTTTTCCCATTTAGAAAATGATTTTCCATAAGCAAAGATTTTTAAATTTATTACTAGCAAAAGACGCAATGATGCAGTGTTGAAAAACCTATTACATACATATATTGGCGTCCAGTAGTCTAGTGCTCTAGTACCACAATTACGCCTTTACGTGTCATCGCATTTAATGAAGTTCGAGATCAAGGTGTCAAACTTTGGTCATAAGATTTTAAAAATCTTTTTGACCTTCCATCAAAGAAAACCATTGAAAACCAAAAAAATAAAAAGCATAAAAAATCAAAGCACTTGTGTATAATTATTATCATTGTTAGCGATATACAATTCGTCTATGTTATTATTGGTAACTATATTAGCTATTCGTACTAACAATAAATAAATAAATAACTTAATACTAGCACTTAATTATATTTACATTTTGCGCGAGCCTTAAACATTATGATGTACGTAACATTAAATATAGATTAAAGTTCAAGTTTTGTACGAAAACAGAAAATAATAGTACAGAAAATTCGGCCAATAAACTTATCGGTGGATTTTTATTATTCGACAGACTAGCAGATAATATACGGATTCCATTTGGACTCTAACTTAGACTGAATGGCAACTGCGAGTCGTCGACTTTATTTTAACATTTATTTTTACCGACTTCTATTAATAAACTTTTCTTTCCATCATATACGTCTACAATATTAGTTTCTATATTTAGATTCTGTTCCAAAATAAATATTTTCAAAATATTTTGCAACGGAGTCCCTCGATTCGTCTGTCTGTATGTCACAGTCGATTTGTCGTTCCAAAAATCAGAAGCCGGTTTCCTTTATCATCATTTAGTATCCTCCTTTCTGAAGCCCCATGACTGCTGCGAATAACGCAAAGAAAAATCCTGCTAGACCTGTCGCTCCAATTAACAGTATTAGCCCTGCGATCATGACAGGTACTAATGCGAAATATTTCATCTTATAAGCCAGTAGTAGGGGCAACATGTATTTCTTAAGTTTCTTTGGCTTAATCTTCTTCCTTTTATTCTTATGTCTTTCTTCTTCTTGTCCTTTGATGCTGCCAATATCTTCCACCTCGAAGTCTCCGTCATCGTCATCTTCGAATTCATCCTCATCCTCGTCGTCTCCAAAGATGTCTGGAAAATTTAAAAAATAATAATTAGAAAATTTCAAAGTAAAAAAAACTGAGTCCTATAACATTAGAAGATGCTATGGGCAAAGAAATTTCGATGGTAACAAAATTATGTATTCCCTGTATCCACAAATTAATGTTTTTAATACTTGATTAACTAATTATCATGATTAGTGAAAATTAACTCACAATTTTTTTTTAAACTCTATTAAACATTCTATTAGTAGCATTTATAGTTAAGTCAAATCTATATTAAAATCTTAGAAAATCTACATCTTTCATAATCAAAAGAAAGATAATTATAAAGAATTCAACAAAGCAACATATCATAACGAATACAATAACACGATAGGCTAACAACCTATTATGATAGTGTCAGCGTGAAACAGACGATGCTAGATTACGTATTGCGTGTCTCTATTAACAGCTTAATTGTTCATAATCTGAGTGTCTTTAATTATTAGTTTTATCACATAAATGATTGTACATTCTTGTTAGGAAAGTTGAACACTTTTCATGAACAACCATGACAGTTCCTTTAAAGGAGTGATTTTGTGTGTTTTATAATGATGATTCATTGCTTATTTAATGTCAATTCCAATTAATGCTAGGAAAAAATAGATTGATTTACGAGTTAAAGAACCGTCTGATTGTAAAACATGATAGTAGAATTAATTGTCTAAGGATATTAGCTAAAACTTAATTTGGCAATGGTTTTAAAAAAAGTGTAATAATGAAGAATTAATTTACATTTAATTTACATCTTTCATGTAATTATCACACACTAACCATAAGGTTTTTCTAATTCATAATTCTCTTTCAAAGAAATTGTATTATCAATTATAAAAAAATCTTTTGTATTACTACACTTAGGATCAATAAACTAGCTATCTTATAACTATCGGCCACGACAACTCAGTGATTCGAATGAACCCTTTCTTTCACTCCACTGCACTTACCCTGCACACCCAGTAATAGAGAAACCGTCACAATCATACTGCTATCATTATCCCCCGTTACAAATTTACCAGCGACTGAATACTTACAAAGAACAGAATGGATCAGAAAGTCTATTGATAAACGATGAATATTATCCAAATACAAGTAATATAATTCAAATAACTGACATGATAATCAAGTGTAGAAAAAATATAATGGACAAAACGATAGAGTCAAAAATGTTTAGCTATTAAGAAAATAATATTTAGAACGGTGAAAAAGAATATTTATCTGAAAAGTAAACACCTAAGTAAACTTAAAAGACTATCAGCATGTGATCAGCATTAATATAGCTGTTTTTCAGCTACTTTTTTGAGTGAACATCTATTTTGGGTTCAGAACGAAATAGGCCAGCTCCACCAGGGCCTAATTGATACAACCCTGGTTCATTATGCTAATTCTGTAAGAGCCTAATCTTTATTTATTTATAGACTCACGCCTGTATTCCCCAGAGGGGGTAGGCAGAGGACCCAGGTAACCCAGGACCTCGTGCTCAGCAGTCGCGCTTGCTACCACTAGACCAACGAGGCAGACCAAAGAGCCTAATCTCTCCCAGAATATCGGCATGATAAAACAGTATTCATACTGTTGTATTTTGTATGGCCAGTTATAACACCGGAAGCCTGGGCTTTGATTCCAAATTTAAAGCTTTTAGTGTTTTATTTCTTGTCAAAAAGTTGTTTGCATGCTCAACCATGGTATGTCAGATGTCATACTATATAATATGGTTGTATTTCAAGTACAATACCAACTACTCCTTCTGTTTGTTTTGTATCTTCCACTCAACTAGCAATAACTCTCGCTGAACTGAATTTCATCAATATTGTAACTGGTAATCGTTTCCGCTTGTTGGGCACAGGTCTTCGTAAATGTATATTGTAACTGCATGGTTCGATGTGCGTTACGATTTTGACTCGTAGTTTGTCCATAATTTTGTAGAAAAGAACAGTATCTGAACTGTATTATGATTATTATTTTCTTTGTCATCTATCGTTGTTGTTATTTCTGCTTTATCATTCATTATTAATGGTTTTTTATTCATAGATGTAGTTTATATTGAAGTAGGATATGTAACAAAATGTATGGGTATTTCAACTCTTGAGTTACGTACGTTATAAAATATGTAGATTTGTGTTTTTAGAGAGTTTTAGTATTAAGGACTATTATTATGGTATTCAGGGAAAGTGTTTAGGGGGAATTTATGTAAATCCTAAGGAATTCTAAAAAGCTACCAGAAGCCTCATTTACGGTATGTAGTCTTGCTTAACCCATTTCCTGTCCCATGAATTACATGTGATTTGTGCTATTGTTCTTTTTATTGTGTCTGTTGTCCGGACAGCAAACCTGTTAATATTATGTATTTCTAGAATCCTTGATTACTCCAACTTGATAACATAACTTGTCTAATAGTAAATCCCAAAGTAAGACCAATGTCTAGATTACTGTAAATACGTCATACGCTAAATATAATTTTCCTAACATACCTAGTATAGTACAAATTGCATACATGACGATAATACTTCTGATAATCTTCAACACAGACAATTATTATTATTTTTAAATAGATGTGTTGAACAATAGATCTAAGTCATGATTGCATCAAATTATTTTAAAAGAAAGAAAATTGTATTAAATTAAATAATTACTAAAGTTTTTCTTATTGTATGACTAAGCTAATATTGGAAGAAACTACACTAACGTCTCTGCCTTCTCATTGTGTTTAACGAATAGTTACAAAGAATCTTCGCTATAGTCAGCTAAACCAGGCTTGCATAAGACAACGCTTAATTGAAACCCTGAAGAAGAAATCAAATTCAAATTTAATAATAAAGGCTAACCACAGCTAAACTATTGTGTAAGGTATGCAATGATTCAAAATAACATCCCTAAATATCCTAATAAAATAAAATTATCATTTGGGGATCCTAATTCTAAAACAAAAAAAAATGTAGTACCACCAGAAAGTACAGTAAGTTAATTGATGTAAATATTGTTGATTGTCGCTTCCTACTAATTATCATTATACAGTTTTTCAACTGCAGTTCCTGAAATGTAATTATGGAAAATATTTCCGGGAAAATGGCCAAGTTTTTTATAAGTGTTGTTAAAGCAACGAGAGCATAATAAAATTAGCTGCAAATTGCAAATTAGTAGATAATTAGAAGATTATCAATCCAATTATAAAATGGTGATTCTTGGATTTTATTACTTTATTTAGGTTATGTGAGTAAGCTTATATCTAATAGTGAACAAACATGCTTATATTGCATGAAATTTAAAACTGTTTACTAATTAGGTATATAAATTAGTGGAAATACCTATTCAGTTAAAGAAAATCGAGAAAACAGATCATGAATCTCCATATTTTAATAATTTCTAGAACATTACAGACCGATCTATAACTCTTACTTTAGAATTTGTTTGTCAACATGCAATAAGTTCAATGATACTTAATTATTATTTATGAAGTATCGCGTGATTATACTTATTAATCAAAACACGATTATGTCGATCGTAAATTTTATGTTTCCAACATCATTTTTTTAAAGAATTATTGGTATTATCCAATTGGGATTTGAGACACATTTTTACTTGTTATTGTATTTTTTTTTTCTTGTGTTTACTGACTATTAGATTTAAACATTATGTGGTAATCATTGAGCTCTCAATTTGAAGTTACTGCGGCCAATCGGTCTATACTTGCACTGATATTATTGACCTAATAAGTCTATTTTACAATGTTTTGGGATAAAAACTGTTTTGATGTCCTGTTTCTTATAGGTACGTATATTTTTGTCATTTATCACTAGGTCAAAATTGTATTTTTTATCTATTTTAATAGGGCAGAATGTATAGATTAGACTTATACTTACATGATATTGATCTCCTTGACGCGGTAGGCTCCGAGAATCCCTCTGGCTTCTCAATAATAGGTTCTTCAACATCTAGTGACCTCTTCTCGTACGTTTCTTTCCTGATCAAGGGTATCGCTCTAACTTGGAACTGGCTATCATTGTCTGTATAATTACTTTTCTCTTTGGCAATTGGGATATAATTACCAGGGAAAAGAACATGAGAATTATTTGTTACGTCAGCGTAGTACACATTTCTTTCAACTTGAGGCTCTTCTGGTCTGATAGGGATGGCGCGAGGCTTGAAGCTATACCTCTTATAGGTATAAGGAAGTCGAGACTCACGCGTTTCAAATTTCGAAGGTTTGATAACAATGGATGCACTAGTGACATCGATCACCGAATCACTGTTCTTATTCCAAAGTTTTTTAAACGCATCCTGGTATTCATTAGCTGATGCTAAAACCACACAACAGAGCACTAAGGTCTGATAGAACATATTGATGGCTTATTAATGTCACTTGTTACACAACACTTCACTTTCCTACCACCTGTGTACCACCATTTTGCATCAAGCGATCGCGCAAAACTGAATTACTGTCGCTAGAAGACGGTATATTTATACATGTGTAGTATAAAGTTGCATTTTTCCAGCTGGTTCACGCTCCGACGGGCGTACAAGCTTCCTTCGGTTTCAATTCCGATATAAACGAAATGTGTTTGAAATGAAAAACTTGTACGTTTTCGCGTCGCTTCTTCCGTTAATGTGACAATAGTTTCTCCGATTGATTGTGGTGTAATTTAGTCGTTATTGTATTGTTTGGAGATTCGTATGTGGACGGTGAAAAGCTGTCATCTTGTCCAAAATTTAGATGTTGAGTGATGTCTTACTAATGTTATGATCTCATTCTGTCTAAATTTGGAAGAGATATTTGCAAGTATAGGTATTATTGTTCTTGGTTCTTGGGCCAAATCAATGTAATTATTGCGTCCAATGATAATATCGTCTCATTTTAAAATCAAACTTTACTCCAGTTAAACAACTTATTTTAAATAAAGCAGTTTACCAGTTGTATCGGCTAAGAGTAGGCGACTGGCAGATAATGGCAGATAATCTCTAATGCCGTGACCAAGTCATTGGACCAGACACTTAATCTTCGTATCAAAAATTCAATATTGATATTGTTTATGGGGGTTGTCTTTCCTGTGGTAATATTTTAGTTTTATGTGACGATTACAAAATGGATACATTGAGACAAAAATATAAAAAATCAATTCGACATCACAAACAATTCTGGGAGACAATGTGTCGTTAAATTGATTTGATTTCTTTTTTTGTAATATTACGAATATTGGAAATTGGCTCAAGCCTGTCTCATGCGGCTTAATATCAGTTTTTTACGGAGCGTATAAACAAAAAGTATAAACAACGCACTAAAAAATATCGACTTACAAAAATCGTGTCTTTGCTTGTTGTTTTGTGAATGACTTACAAAATTATGATTATAGACAGTTTTACTTACGTTTGTGTTTTCTAATAGATCAAAAATGGTCGTTTGATATTCCATAATCGTTTTAAAACAGATTCGTCATCTTAATAATCGCTACTGTTTTTACTGGTTTTGACAGCTGAGAAACTGACTATCATCCTACTAGGTTTCATCGTCATCAGCCTGTATTAGTTCACTGCTGAACATAGGCCTCTACCAATGCGCGCCACTATTGTGCGCACATTGGAGGTATTTGCCCAAAATTGCCACGATGGGCAAGCGGGTTGACAATCTTAGGATGCTGCTGCTTATCGTCCGGTTCTTTCCCTTTGTCGTTTCTTACGACACCCATGGGACGAGTAGGGGTGGTTCTATTCTTAGGCCGGAAACCACACGGCACACTACTACTTAGGCTTATTATTCTCAAACTTTAGGGTCGGCTTCTAATCTAACCAGATGCAGCTAAATATCAATTTATTACGGAGTTACTGCCCATCTGACCCCCGCAACCCAAAGGGATACGATATTCTAAAGTTCAGGATCAGTTGTCAGGTTTTATGAGGGTGATTTTATATTTACTTCCTTTAACAAGCATTAAAGATCTTCATGCAAGCCAGGGTCAAAAATATAACCTGCTTTCCTTATCTTGTCCATTCTGGTTACGCCATACATCCATATCTCCCTGTTTCCTCTTTCATCCATTCCTTTGTGGCTCATTTCTATATAATTATTATTATCACTATTTCCTAGGTATTATTATTATACTTTTATTATGTAAATATTTAACCAATAATAATTAATGTAATAGTGTAATAATTAACCACCCTCAATTTTGCGGGAAGAAGACAGTAATAACCGCTGCCAGAGTTTTAGAAAGCTTATATAACAAATGATAAAGGCTTCATAAAAATAGTAATAGCTTATTGGTATGACCGTTGGACTGCCAAGTAAAAGGTTCGAAAGGTTTGGTTCGAAACCCTGGCACGCACCTCTAAATTTTCAGAGATTCATGTGCGTTTTAGAAATTAATTATCACTTGCTAAAACGGTGAAGGAAAAGTGAGGAAACCTACATCTAAGAGATTTTTCGACGGTGTGTAAAGCCATGTCAGAGGCTTTAAACTCTGTTTAAACTCTGACACTAGGTTGCTCATCAACCATACGATGAAGAAGATCACTATAGACTTACTATCTATCACCACAATCTTTGCCGCTTCTGTGCATATACCATACAATATTATTCAAAAATCATTACCCTCCTTTTCGCCTACTGTTAGCTCGTGTGCATAATGACGCATGCGCTCCACAATTACTTGAACGACTACTGTCTCTGCTTATCTTCAGTTGTTATTACGTTGTTATAGTAATTAAAATCTATAAGTGTATCTTATAGCATTCGAAGCATGGTGCTATGTTTTAGGTGAGTTTGCGATGCGATTGGGAGAGGAAAAACAGTTAAACATGGTTATGATTATATTATTATAACGCAAAATATAAATTAATTATTTTGTACAGCAAGCTGATGTCATGGGGTCACTTATTATTTCAAATGCAAAAACTATTTTTCATTATACTCGCTCGTAAACAGTGCTCTTACATGTAGGAAAAGCGGGCGGTAAGTCTTAAACTTAAACTAAAAGGTCTTACGACCCTAGGGCGTAATTTTATGTGGCTAAATGAGTATCAACTATGCCTAAACTTTTATAAGAAACAAGACACAGAGACAAAATGAGCAGTATGAACCCGTCATTTTTGTATTTTATTTACAGAGAGTATAGATTGATTTTTTGTGTATTTCCTTACAAGTAAAAATAAAAATATTGTTTGTCACGGGCGGTATTACAATTATTATTGAATGTAACTTTGATAGTTATTGTGTACTTATCGCCTCGTAACTTTATAATTATGAAACACAATTTCATCAATACAATTTTATCTAATCAAATTTTCTGAAAAGGTATGACTGAAACTTATGAAAACTAAACGATTTTTCACTATCAGATGCTAATTTCTACAAAAACTTTGTCTTTAACTAGCAGTTCTGCCAACCTAATAACTTTGCTGTGTGTACACTCGAGGACAAAGCCGGTGCACCACTCTTAAGGTTAGAATCGCTTGCACCCGGCGTCGGAACGTAGCGCTCGCCTCGTCCCTATGCACGTAGCATCGTTCAAAACATTTTGATCGCAAAATGGTGCACCTTTCGTGTCTGCGATAGTACATCGCAAGCTTAAACACTAAGAACCGATTTCACCACTGACACTAAACGCGATCAATCAAGTTAATCTCGGTTCAAGCGTTTAACTGAGTTCAGAACTGCAATTTGTGTATGGTTGAACTTAGTTTTATTAAACTTGGTTATCAAACTGAATGGTGAAATTGGGCCTAAGACACATCTAAACGTATGAAGCCTACACGCATGTATCGCTTTGCTCGTCGCATCGCTCGTCTTTCAGCATTTCTAATCTAGGTGGGACATTGACGATGTCGTAGCTCATGCAATGAAAGAAAGTGATGGCATAATAATTATGACACCGGCTGAAACGTTTTTGATGAGATTTTCTATAAATGATTGATGGGTCAACCTCTACCATTAGTGATCATTATGTTTTGATAGCTTAGTGGTATCACCCAAGGCGCGCACCTCTGACTTTTCGTAAGTTATGTACGTATTATAAATTAATTATCACTTGCTCCGTGCCTCGTAAAGCACGTCAAGATTTTGATTTTTGATTTTGATACAAACTTAATTTCCGAAAAGTCAGACGCCTTGGGTTCGAACTCTGACTTCCCAGTCTACGGTCATACCACTAGGCTATCACTCTCTTAAAGACATACATTCGCACGTATGCATGATGCATGTATGTAATTGATTATTACAGTATTCATAGACAATAAAATTAAAATAAATATGTACGTTTCCGTGACTTCCTAAACAGAAACACTTGGCATCCCTTGCGAGCATGCTTAATTGAACAATAATTAGTAACGAACAGCGAAATGTTCCTATTAAGTGTTGGTTTTCACACGAGCGTCTAAAAAACGCTGGAATAGACGCCATGTTTATGTGTAGGTGTACGCTGTAGAATAATTTAAATAAATATAACAAAGTCGGTTGGCCATTATAAAAATGTCTGTACCGATTTTAATGATCTCGTTTTCGCCCCGAATACCAAAAAAAATATAAAGAACTCATTTTTTACAAAAAAAATCGTTGTATAACAAATGCACATACAAATAGACATTGGGATAATTCAATAATTATTATTTTATTTAGTATTTTCCAAAGGTACTCGTCACCATCATTATCTTCCTGCCCTTTTCCCAATTTATTTGGGTACTCGTCACCAATCATCAATTTAAGAGCTACGCTCTTTCAGTGCAGCTTCTTCCAGGTCTCCTTATCAATAGCCAATTCCTTGACCTCCTTTACGTCTGTACGTACCTTTACTTTTTCTTTTTTATAGTTTCCAAACGTACTAAAATTAAAAATATTATAATAAAAAAAAAACAAAGACACGCACAACAAGTTCTAACACAAGATAAAATACACAACGAATAAAAATGTTAACACAAGAAATAGTTATATCTGATCATAGTTCAATCAGAGTCGTAAATCTGTATAACTGCGTTTAGAATTGCATATTGTCACGCTTATTAAACTTAAACTAACTAATTTTAATAGACAAATATGCGATTTTAAACTTTAGTACCTTATTACTGTTAATTTTACAGGTAGAACTAGATTCAGACGTAGTGTCATCAAAACTATTGGAAGACTTTAGGGCTTGAATAAACTCTCTAGACAATAAGAATAATGCGCTCATAAAATCAAAATCAAAATATTATACTTATTACAGGCAACATATTGATAAGCTCGCAGAGTAGGACCCTTCTACAGAATAACAAAAAGCCTAGCTCAGAGAACCCATTTAAATTCGAATTTGAAACTACTATTAGCTATATAATAGGATAGTACACTGGTCATAGTCTACTCTAATCCCAATTAAAACTTATGATAAAAGACCCTTTGCCTGAATTTACTTTTGTCTACTGTTTTTTTTAAAAAAAGTTTTTATCCTGACATATCAGACGCTTTGCAGTCTACGTGGTCGCAGGGTCTAAGATGTGAAGCGCCACAACTGATATTTTAAATCAAAATTAATTTACAATAGCTAATGTATCGCATCACAATAATCTAATAGCGCTGATTTTAATAAACTTGCACGTTGTAACAAAAGCCTTCAAGAATCTATCATTTCCATTTTCTAGAGAAAATAATACTGCCAAGCCATTTCCGCAGCGTTCAAAAACGCACGTGTGAAACACTGAACTCTTGTGCTCGTGCGTAAACAGCAGTACTTATTCGTGCAAAACGCACATCGGAGACGGAAGGCCGTTATACTTCCATAGTTATTTGCTAATTGCCTCGTTTACCGTGTACGTATTGGTTTAGGAAAGTGAATGTGATTGATATACGGGAACGAAATTCAGACCGGCAACGCGCGGTTTTGAGATAGAAATATGTCGCGTTCGAAGTACATTTTGTTGTTTTTAGACTGGAATAATACTTGTATCGAAGTAGAGATGTTGTTAGTTTAGTTATGTCACGTTCAAAATGCTTGCTTTTGGAAACAACAAGCTTTTTGTTACACATTGTATTATCAAATTCCTAGTAATAATTATCATAATTATCCCTGAAGATACCATTACGGTACGAAACCATTTCACTAATAACTTCCTAGGGATATAACTTAATTAATCTAGTGACAGATGTGGTATTTTAAAAACTTTCGAGAACTTCTGTTAGTCTTCTAGTAATATTGTTTTTTTTAATGGAAGTGGACCTACAACTACTTAGCTTGAACTGATACAGTCGGGGTCATACTAACCTAACCAAACATTGTAACTATCTTTGATAGATTTTTAAAAAAGCATTATTGTAGTTAACTCCTAAACAGCAGCTTGTTTTACCCGACTTCAAAAAAAGAGGAGGTTCTCAATTCGATGCGCAATTTTTATTTTTTGTAGTATAGCATCTTTAGATAGAGCCGGTACGGTACAAAATTATCTCCAGTATATTTCTTAAGTATCGTGTGTCAAATAGTTCTATAAGGTAATTAACAATAAATCTATTTTTTTAAGTTTACAAATCATGACGTTCAAGTCATTCTTAATACGTTTTCTTTAATTGAAAAAACATTAATACAACTTAGTTATTCACAGCTAATTATTACATACCAACTTGTGTTAGATACGAGTATACAATATACATACAACAATTATTGTATACTAGCTGCCCCGCGCGACTTCGTACACGTGATTACTATCCTACTTCAAGGCCTATTCTACCCCTACCCTACTCTACCCACTACCCTATTCTACCCCTACCCTACTCTACCACTAACCTACGCTACCCCTACCCTACTTTACCCACTACCCTATCCCTAACCTACCCTAATCTACCCCTACCCTACCCTACACTACCCCTACCCTACTATACCGCTACCCTACCCTACTCTACCCCTATCCTACTCTACCCCTACCCTACTCTACCCCTACCCTACTCTACCCCTACCCTACTCTACCCCTATCCTACTCTACCCCTACCCTACTCTACCCCTACCCTACTCTACCCCTACCCTACTCTACCCCTTTTTCTTACCTTTAAACCTTCCCTGGATCTCCACAAATAATTCAAGACCAAAATCAGCCTAATCGGTCAAGCCGTTTTCATGCTATGTCGTGACAACGGAAAACGGGTTTCATTTTTATATATATAGATAATAATTATGGTTGTAACATTCCATTCATTCCATCCAGGGTGAATGGTACAGTTAGAAGGGGAAGACCTAGACGAACATTCTATGACCGAGTCGGGGATGTCCTTGAGAAAGGTCAGGTCAGGAGTACCCTAAACCGACGAGCATGTATGAAGTACGTGATGAGAGTGAATGAGGCAAAAGAGGTATGCAAGGATCGTAGCAAGTGGAAATCCGTTGTCTCTGCCTACCCCTCTGGGAAACAGGCGTGAGTCTATGTCTGTAGGTATATGGTTGTAAAAGAGCCCAATATCAAAGTTGATGTCAAATTAAAACTCCATAATATATCATATTATTATGTACTTTCTTCTTAATCTAAGACACCACTGACTAACAGTAAAGGATAACGTAGTAAGGAAACCTAGTCTTATTAGTCTGAAATAGCCTACATATTAGCTAGCTTGGTGATTAATGCTCGATCCTTTTCTGTATGAGAAGAGGCCTTTGCCTTGCAATAGGACAATTATTATAGTCTGTTTTTTTTTTAATGTATGTTTTTAACATGTTTATGCACATGATTTGCTTATTAAATGAATTTTAGTTAATAAGAAATTCGCAAAAACAACTGACTTAACTGCTAACTAAACTGATTAGTTTAATTGGTAAAGCGATGGCACGGCACGCCAGGGATCGCGGGTTCAAGTCCCGCCCGAGTCAGTTGTTTTTGCGAATTTCTTATTAAATAATTTCATACATTCTGGTTTATTATTATTTTTTGCAAAATTTGGTTAGTCTACCTCTAGCTCTCGATAATAATAAGCCCAACTTGTTTCCAACTCTTTCTCATTTCCTTTTAATTTTCCAAGCTATTCATTTCTAGACGAAAAACAAAATAACAGTTATGCTTTACCTGTAAATCAATCTTGTTTATAATCTCGTTTAATAATCCCTTAGGGTAAAGCTGGTGAATCTAAAGTCCTACGGGCACTCTTATAGTACAGGAACGTAGTGTGTCAAAGAAAGTTTCATTTTAAATCGTATAGATGGCGTTGTTTGAAAGCATCAGAAGTTACTAGTAACAGTCGTTCTAGTAGCGAGGGGTAAATGCAACTTTATAGTTTAAGTAGATTCTTGTAGATGGCGTTTATTTAGCATTTATTTATTTTATGTTTATTATAGAGATATTTAACCCCCAACGAAAAAAGAGGGATGTTATAAGTTTAACGTGTGTATATTTGTATCTGTGGCATTTATTTGTCAATTTTTGACGCAGCAGCAGTTAACCCCAGGTCAGCTGCATAGGTATCGATATCCTCAAGGGACAAAACTCCGAATTTATGGATTAGGAAATCATGTAACGGTAAATCATACTTATGGTAGAAAGTTTAGATTTCATGGTTTTCCTTTAATTTAATTTACCATGTTTGTTAAAGAGGTTTGATCCTTATGATTGAAGCTATTTACGTTTGTGCCGTGTGGTTTCCGGTCTCAGAATAGAACCACCCCTACTGTACTCGTCCTGCAGGTGTCATAAGAAACTACTAATGGAAAGATGCAGAGGATGGGCATATTATGTGTTGTGTTAAAAGTACAGGATGCCATTGGTCGGAGAGGTAGGTATGTGTCGAAATTCCACCCTGTATTTTAATGTGTTACCTATATCAAAAATATAATAAATAAAAATTAGATCAAGGGTTAATAATAAGTGAACTCCAGCAAAAAAACCTTTATGAAAAACATCGAAACAAAAATAAAAATGCAATTTAATTTTCTGTTATTTATTTTATAAAATAATTTTTATTAAAATTATTGTCATGTTTCACATCACCTATAGAAATTGATAATTTATTAATTAAATTATTATTTGAGTATTCAGGCACACAGTTAGCAATACAGTCGCAACTTACTAAAATCTAAAATAAATAAACCTTTTAATAAAAAGTACCAAAATCGTTTGTTAAACGATTATTATTTATACAAAAGCACCATTAAAATCTTAATAAATAAATAAATAATTTAAAAACAAAACCTTTTTTTAAAAACGAGACACCTATTCGTAATACAAGGTGGGCAAAATAAATTTAAAAAAAGAAAAAAATATTTTTTTGAAATCATTTTTCAAAGAACACGTGTCCCGTAAATAAAAGATTCATATTATAATTATAACAATTTAGTTCATTGTTAACCTATAATTGCGTCTAAAATATGAGATTTTTAATAACCAGTTGATATGAGTGCGAAGTGGATTCAATTATACATTAAAAACTCATCCTTTAATAAAACCTTTTTAATAAAACCACGCGTAACTACACTTGATCTTGAAAATGGACTCCGTTTGAGTTCGAAACTAGTCGAGCATTCCCGAAATTAGTCCGTGAGTAAAGTCGTATTAATATTTATCTAATAATATGTAAGTATGGTTCAAAGTTATTATTCTAAAACAAGCCATATTCATATTTTTGTAAATTTTTTACATTTACATTTTATTTTCTATTATATTTTTAGTATGATTTTTTTTTAAGCTTATAAAATATAATTATTTAACTAGAAAATTTGATAAATTAATTGAAAAAGAAATTGATAGTAAGTTACTTATAGAACAACACATAAACTCACTATAATTTACCTAAAGAAATTTTACCATAGTAACAAAACGAATGTCATAAATATACCCAATTTTACTTGAATGTTATCAACGATGGCATTAAGTTGAAGCACGCAGCTATAAACAAAGGTTTATGTAAAGATAAGGTTTTGCATGTCTCGGGTATGTCAGGCAATGCATCATTATTTAACTTTATTTGCTTATTCCAAACTGGAAAGGCAAGTCTTAGAACAAAGGTTGCAAAAACAAAACTCATCATCCTCCTAGCCTTTGCCTTTGTTTAGCCTCCAAACTTTTTTAGGGTCGGCTTCCAATCTAACCAGACGAGCTGAATATCAGTTTTCTACGGAGCGACTGCCTATCTGACCTACGATATTATAAGATCAGTTATCAAGATTGATCAGAATAATAACTTCTAATATTGCTTCTTATAGATCTTTTAGACGACCGAAATTCATAGCCAATGCTTTAAGAACTTTATTTGTTTTAAAGAACTTATTGAAATTGTGCAAAAAATTAAGTAAGCTAGATAAAATTTATAGAAAAAAGTGTGTAATTTTTTAAATCGATCCTCAGATTTCTCATGATTTGAAATTTAGAACCTTTTGTGCAAAGACATACCTTGATGATTTGACCAATACCTATTTGTAACAAAACCAAAGCATGGGTCAAATATATTTTATCTACCAAGGATTAACCAATAACATAACAATGTAATAAGAGAATCCACACGCATCTCTATCAAGTAGCTTCCTTAAAATCCCTCTATTCTCTCTTGTACGCGGAATACGCGAGCTCATCATACGCTCGCCGGTCCCACCCCCCACTGCTTCCACCAGAAGACCAGCCGTGGCTTTCGTGGCCTCCACCGCCGCCGCCACCACCACCACTCTTCGCCGACATCAACTTCTTCAGCAGCATGATGCCCGCGAGAAGGAGAGCGATCTGGAATAAAGAAATGATTTTGTTAAGATTTTATATAATTTTAAATCGTTGTTTGCAGTGATAGATTGTATCGATTAGTTATTGATTAATTGATTATTTTTAATTTATAACCGTTTACTTGGGAGTCAATGGTTTCAGGTTCGAAGCTAAGGCTTGCATCTCTGACTTTTCGTGAGTTATGTGCGAATTTTAAATTAATTATAACACGCTCCGTGCCTCGGAAAGCAAATAAAGCCGTTGTTCTGCGCCTGATCTTTTCTATCGTATCAGATTGCAGTCCCATCGGTATATGAGAGTAAGCCTGTGCACCTGTGTTTGCACACACAATTATGCACTAAAATATTTTCTACGTAGACGGCTAACCTCTTATGAGATCGGCCGCTGTGACCGAAATTCTATTGTAAACCGAAGTTCGAGTATATCTTGCCCAAAGGTTAAGTATAGTTATTCAGCGAGGCAATGCAGCCAGCGTTTTGGAAACGTTGCAGTTGTTTATAGGTTTATATTTAGGTATAGTATGGTATTTTATATAGTTAGTTATAGTAATTTTTCTTAAAATGTTGTTGTGAAAAGTTTTCCCTTATTTCAAGCAAATAAATTTAGCGCTAGGTACCAGAACAACACGAAATAACATCAGGTTGTCTAAAAAATTCTTGTAAACATTCGCATAGTTTTTGATTGAGTAAATTGATTACGATTGGAAACAAAAACAAAATGTCGCTCCGAGATACGCACAATACTTGTTTAAGAATTCATCCGCATTGATTCAGTACATTTCTTGTGATGCGTTTACAAACAAACCGTGGCCGTCTAACGTACAAACAAATATTCTTTCTTTCTTTCCTTTTTACTTCATAAATGGTGGAAATGCAAAGGGGTTTTTTCATTTAGAGAAAAATTGAGCATTAATTACCACGCTAGCTCACTGCGTATTGGCAATACCCAGGTGATTTTCTTCACTGTTAGTCAATTGTGTCTTAGATTAACACCACAATTCTAACTAATGTTATAAATGCGAAAGTAAGTTTGTTGTTTGTTATCTTTTCACGCCTAAACCATTGAACAGACCATTCTGAAAATTTGCTACGTTGTCAAAAAAAAGGTGTACTAAGACAAAAGTAGGTACTGTTCCCGAGAAAAACAACAATAACGTTCTTGTGATAATAGATGGAGCCACATTATTGGCTACAAATTTAACAACATACCATGCGCATGCATGCGGGCGAAGCCATGCAAACTTGTTTCGATCAAATGATATGAAATATTGATACGGCTTTACTCACGTATTGTTTTCGGGGAATGCTCGACTAGTTTCGAACTCAAACGGAGTCCATTTTCAAGAGCGGGTGTATACGCGGCGGCGAAAACTTCGAAACTAGTCGGGCATTTCCCAAAAACAATACGTGAGTAAAGCCGTATCAATATTGCGTATATTAGTATGACTCACGAAAGTTATTATTCTAACATCAAATGATATTTTTGCTAAAACTTTGTAAAGTAAAATTTGCAATTTATCATAACAATAATTTTTATATCTTTAGTGTGCGAGCGAGATAGGAATATAGCGTGCCTTAATGCGTTTTAATAGTGCTATAACAATAATTATTATCTAACTAGGACATGAATTATTATTCATCTACGTTGTAGGTACATTGACATAGTAAATAAATGTTAACTCCATGTTATCTCACACGAGTTTAAATGAGAATTTAATTTAATTGTGCTTGACGATATCACGCAGTTAGTATTGTAGTAAACAAGGTTACGACATTTCGTTAGATTCGAAACATTTGTAGTTATCAAAATGGTATTTCAGTTATTTTTATATGTATTATTCAACCGTAGTTGCAATAACAAAATCCATTTAAACTATTTCTATGAATATTATCATTATTGCCTTTGAGCTCGTGATAGCCTAGCAGTATGACCATTAACTAGCAAGTTGGAGCTCTCATATTCGAACTCAAGGTGTGCATAAATTAATTATCAGTTGATCCTGCGCCTGATCTCTCTCTGGACTAAGAGAGTGAAGGAAAAGAGCGTCCCTGTGTTTGCGCATATATTTATCCACTGTAATATCTTCTAGGTAGATAGATATTCTACGTTAAGATTGGCTGCTGTGACCGAAATTCGGTCAGGAGTACATTTCATATGAATAGTCAAAATAACTAATGGCAATTAATTCCATAGGTAGCTTGTCCTTGGACGGAGAACACTCTGGCAAGGAGTACCATAATCTAAGTTTAGTATACGCATTTTAGGTCTCAGATTCGAACCCAAGGCGCGTATCTCTGAATTTTCGTAAGGTATGTGCGTTTTATAAATTAATTATCACTTACTCCGTGTCTCGGAAAGCACGTAAAGCCGTTGGCCCTGCGTCTGATCTCTCTCCGATCGTGTCGGAAAGCCGTCCCATCGGACTATGAGTGAGGGAATAGAGAGTGCACCTGTGTTTACACACACACTTGTGCACTATAATATCTCCTGCGTAGTTGGCTAGTCTCCGTTGAGATTGGCCGCTGTGACCGAAATTCGGTCAGGAGAATATTTACGCATTTCATGTATGAAAAATAATGTTTTTTTCACACGGACTAAATCGCGGGCTACAACTAGTCAACAATAAAGATAGGCACTTATCAATATTGACAATATTCTCATCAAAACATTATAAATATCTCATAATCATTATCATAGCTCATATTTGGCAGCCGCGGTAATAACACGTTGATAAGCCGATGATAGAGAGAAGACTTATTGCTTTTAGAGATTAGTTTGGCATGTAATTGTATGTAAATTAACAGCTCATCTGCCTGGCTTTTTCCCAACTATGTTGGCGTCGGCTTCCAGTCCTACCGGATGCAGCTGAATACCAGTGTTTTACATGGAGCGACTGCCTATCAGACCCCCATAACCCAGATACTGGGTTACACGATACCCCTTGGTAAGACTGATTGTCAGACTTTCGGGCTTCTGACTACCCGTAACGACTGTCAAAGATCTACAATTGACAGCCGGGGCCAACAGCTTAACGTGCTATCCGAGGCACGGAGAGTGATTATTAATTTATAAAACGGACATAACTTACGAAAAGTCAGAGGTGCGCGCCTTGGGTTCGAACCCGAGACCTCTGACTTGCCAGTCAATGGTCACCACCACTAGGCTATCACGACTCTACCGTATCCTGTATGTAAGTTAACTTTGCTGTGTTGAACAGGCACCAACATAATGATTGTTGGGACAGTGTCCAGGAACCTGGACGTCATGACATCGGACCCCGAGTGTAAATTTGAGCGGGCCTACAGGCAGGCACGGGGCTGCAAAGCTCGCTTGCAGTACCCGGCCCCGTCCGATACAGTGCGAGGAACACGCAAGAGGGAGACGTTTTTATACATAACATTAAAAAGCATTTTTTTATTTAAAACCATGTTTCGATCAAGCTGAAATTTTTGCTGAAACTTTGTATCTAATTTTATTCTCCTTCAATTAGTTTAGTTTGATTTTTCATAACTACGTTCATTGATTTTAAATCTTCAATCAACTTCAATACGCGAGCGAGATAATGGATTAGCGTGAAGCGCTTTAAAATGAACAAATAAAGTAATCAAAATAATAATTGCTCTAATTTTAAATAATCTCTATTCTATTATGCACCTTAAAACATAAAGAATAAGTAAAATTTTTCAACAAAACAGTTGTGTTACCGGGTGAACCTTAGAGTATATAAGAAAATACAGAGCAACCCTACAGAAGTGTGAACCGTAACCACGGTTATGAACAACGCGGCCGCGACTCGAGCTCCGTCCGCGATCATACCTCAATCGACTGGGGTTCAACTAGGTTCCACGAGCGAAAAAGTTACATTTTATGGCATGGTTAACTGTTGTGTTAAATTTTGCTAAAATGACATTTAAAAAAATGATATTTTAACATTTCAATGGTGACAACTGCTTACGCTGCGCACAAGGCAATGTTGTTGACGTTATCACTCTATATTTTCTTACATACTCTAAGGCGCGAACCTTATTAAAATTCAAGTCAAATCATAATTTATGGAGTTTCAGACCAGACTTGCCGTATTTCAGAACTTGCAGCAAGTTATGTACAAAATCAATACCGAACTGAATTTTAAGCACGTTCTTTCATTAATATATTCAACGTGTACTCGATGCGTCTGATTTTCTCAGAAACAGGGCATTTATAAGCGTTTTCGTAATAGGTCTAAATTTTTAATAGGTTCGGATTAAAAGTGTATTGATAAAACGTTACTATGACCATGAATACAATAGGTACATATGTGTAAATAAACTGCGTTTCCTGGTAGCCGTTGCTATGGATATCAATCTAACTCATGATGACTTAAGTAAACCTTTCTCCTGAGCGAACTTTGGTCATCCAATCTTAACTGAGATCGATGCTGGAGATATTACAGTACACAAGTGTACAAACATCACAGGTATACTCTCTATTTCCTCACTCTTATTCTCGGATGACAACGAGACAAGATCGGAGAGAGATCGAGATCGAGTGCTCTCCGAGGTACGGTGCAAATGATAATAATTTTATTACTAGTAGCTGCCCAGCGCGACTTTGTACGCATGATTATCCTACCTCTGCGCCTATTCTACCCTATTGTACGTCTTCCCTACCCTACCCTATCTTACCCTACTCTACCCCTACGCTACCTCTTTCCTATGCCTTCCCTAACATACTCTAGGGGTGTGTATAATTCCATTTTAAATAAAACAACCACCTAGAAAGGCGGAGACAAATCCAACGATTCAAAAACCATAAAAATCAGTCCAGCCGTTCTCGAGTTATAAGTGTTCGAACAAACCCAATTTTGTTTTATAGATACAATAAATACGAGCATAACTTACGAACAATCAGAAGTGCATACCTTGGTTTCGAACCTGAGACCGACTTGTCAGTCAACTAGGTTATAACTTTAACTATACTCCACACATAAACGAAAGGGTTTATCTCTGTATAGAGTTTTTAAGCTTTTAATACATCATTAAACAAAAACGATTTCGCTAAATTACATTATAGCTTTTGTTCTCAGTAGTGATAGCACGAGGTCGTACTACACGATTGAAAAGTACAATACGGGTATCGAACTCCGTGTCAAGGTCTGTTGCCTACGAGATCGTTAGAGCGTTCACTATGAGTTCGTAAATCGAATTTTAGTTCTTAAAATAAACTAAAGGAAAACTTTTGCTGCTTTTGACGCCTAGGCAAAGATTATTTATGTCTGATATTTATAATGTATATAAATGTCGTATAAATAGCTATCGTTGCTCCATAGAAAACTGATATTAAGCTGCATCTGGTTAGATTACAAGCCGACCCCAATTTAGGAATATTAAAGCTAAAAATAACCGATTAAAATAGCCTTAATAATACTTTTTGTGAAATTTTTACATGTTTTAGCACATGTTAGCTTATTCTTCGCCGAAAATCGTGGGTTCGAATCGCATCCGTATCAGTTGTTTTTTCAAATTTCTTATTAAATATTTATAGCCTTAATAATTCTATTACATACTAAGTTTTGTATATTTTTTTTCGATTTTAACATTTTAAACAAAGGGTTTGTTCGTTAGGGTCCAGATATATAAACAAAAGAAAAAGATTAAATGTCGGGGACTAATCAGGAGGTGATATAAATACCACTAACTGAAACCTTAGTATAAACTAACTCAAAAATAGAAACTTTGTACCAACAAAACGATAAAAATATAATTAAATCAAACTAAAAACACGCAAAGTCGTAACTTAAAAAGTAAATAAATAAAAGGAAATTACCACGTGTTTTCGAAGTCGGAAGAAAAGGAGGTAAATTACCAGCGATATAAGTAAATCTCGAACGGCTCGAATTACCACAAGCCGCACGAGATTTACTTGTGACGACGGTAAAATTTGTTTGATGACTTCGTTGTAAAAGACTTCGTTTTTTCAAGACTTTGACTTCGTACCGACTTCGTAACGTAAGCGGGTGTAGCGCCCCGCTGCAACGAGATGACTGCCTATTGTAAACTAGTGTTGCTACCATAAGGAAAATATATTCCCGTATCTTGGTGTTTAATAAAACTTGAATTGCAGATTATTACATACCTATTTGAATTGTCAATATCAGTTTTTGATTTAAAATATATTGGAAATAGGTTCTGCAACTTGAGTCGGAAATCGGGACCAAAAATTTATTAAGACGGTTATCAAAAACAACACACACCTCGCAAAATTTGAAGATGATCCAGAAACGTGTATACTGTCTTTGTCTATGGAGAAAAAATAAAAGGCCAGCTGCACTTAGAAATGGAAAAAGGCCTGAAGAAGAAGATATTTGAAACACATCGTGTGTTTGAGGAAATTTACAATTTCTGAAGTCGATGGCTAAGAATTTTTTTGAGATATTAAAAGATTGATTCAATCCTATTAAAATGCAGCTATTTAATAGAAAAAGAAATTGTAAATAGAAACACAATTTGGTGTACAGGATTAACATTTGTACGTCCCAGAGAATCTCTTTAAGTTTTATTTAGGCATTTTAAATTATATTTGTAAATCATACATACGATATAATAGCAAATCCTCATGTGGGACAAATTATATTGATAAGAAAACAAAAAATAATACATTTAATAACTCTAACTAAATAATAATAACTAAAACTTAATATGGTATAGTGTAATAACACTTGTAAATCAAACGTTCTATATTTAAATCCATCGCCAACGTTCCTCGTTAAAATTTCAAACATTTATTATTTACCCAACTCCCCGGGAACTACTGAAAATATAGCAACACCAACACATTATAATGCGTACAACCGAAGCAAATGGAGCTAGAATGGAACACCGAAGGTCGGTGACGTATTCGCCCAGAACTTATTAAATTCCTTAAAACGATATTAAAAACGATTATAGCGTCTATTTCATTAACACTAAAATTCAAATTTCTATTAACTGAAAATTCTATTCAGAAGCTTTTACTACAAAGGAATTTAGACTTAGTTCGTAAAACGTTAGGTTAGTTTTTCAATTTTAGTTAAAAACAGTGTTTTGATAAGAACATTAGTTACAATTAAATGTTTGGCATTTTAATTGGTTCAATTTTTTTTGATAATAATGGTATTTATAGCTTTGAGAATGTGCCAATTATTTCGATGCTATACATACAGTCCAATTAACGCTGGCCTATACCTAGCTCAAAGGGTTAGCATTGCCATTCAACGTGGCAATGCAGCCAGCGTTTTGGGAACATTGCCCACTGGAAGCGGTCTCTTAGATTAAGTTTTTCTCTTTTTTATACTTTATTTTTAGTTTTAGCGTTAGTTTTAGTGTTAGTTTTAGTTGTATTATGTTTATAATAAATTAATGGTTACAATACAACTTTTATAATAATACTTCAGTTTCTAAGATTAAAATTGTTTGGTATACATATTTTAGTATGCTCTATAGTATTTATAATATTTTTTATTTATTTTTAGAGCACTTGTCCTTGGGCAATGACAATTTTATTTACATACATACATAGACTCACGCTCGACTGCCTCGTTGGTCTAGTGGTAGCAAGCGCGACTGCTGAGCACGAGGTCCTGGGTTCGATCCCCGGGTCGGGCAAAGTGTTATTGGGTTTTTCCATTAGGAAATTCTCAGTAGCAGCACGGAGTCTGGAATTGTGCCCGGTTAATGGCAATAGGCTCGCCCCCTATTACATGGGACTTATTACATAGCCGGCGAAACGTGGGTGTACTACACACCTCTGCCTACCCCCTCTGGGGAATACAGGCGTGAGTCTATAAAAAAAAAAAAAAAAAAAAAATAGACTCACGCCTGTATCTCAGAGGGGTAAGTAGAGACAACGGATTTCCACTTGCTAAGATCCTTGCATACCTCTTTTGCCTCATTCACTCTCATCACGTTCTTCATACATTCAGCAATTTTATTTATGGCTTATTTAATGTTTTTAATCGTTGTTTTTTAAATTTTATTATGAATTATTTTTTGTTGTCTAAGCTATAAAAAAAATAAATTATAAAGTTCCTATATTTGCCTAGTCTAGTGGCATGACCGTTGGACTACCAAGTCCAATGGCCAAAGGTTCGAAACACAGGCCTCTTTTTTCTTCACAATTCAGATTTATGAGCATAATAGACATAAATAAATAATTAAAACATCGTGAGGAAACAGCACACAGGCCTAGGAGATTTTTCGACGGTGTGTAAAGCTATGTCAGAGACCTACTACAGGCGGTTTAAACTCTGACACCAGTTTGTTCATTAACCATACGACAAAGAAAGACCCTTCAATGTTTTTTTTATCACGACACGCATAAAACAAAGTCCATCAGTCAAAGCCAAACTTTCGAAATTGGCCTATCAATTTTATTACCGGCACATCATCAATAATAGGCATCGAACCTGCGACATCGCGCACGATACCACAAGGTTGAATACTAAGTAACGGCATGACGTAAGAGCCGGTCGGTTCACCACGTGGCCAGGAGTTATGTTAACCACGCAGTCATTGAACTCTGTAGTAGGTAGTGTTGTCGTGAAATAGGGAAATCGGTTTTTTCGTAAACTGTCCTTGTTACAGTATAATTTTTGTAATATACTGAATTTTTGATTAGATACTTATTGCTCTACTTAGAAGATGTAATGAAAAGGTTTCGGTAACTTATAATATTTTTGTGAACAAGTTTTAGTTTGTTGTTTTCTTTTATAACAGAATTTCAGAACTTTTTCCTATTTATTAAGCTAAAAAAAGTCTTCACTTACTTGAAAGTAGATTCATTATCAACCTATTTACTTGACTTGAACCAGAAATTTCTAGCGTGCCATTAAATAAGCAAACATGTAAAAAAGATAGACTTACATAAAATATATTTTTGGAACGTTATAGGAAGTAATTAGTTTAGACTCGCTCTCTCTCTTTCTATGAAAGGTCATGAGAAAAGAATAAAGGATACAACATTTTAGGAATGTCACGTTTATCATGATACACAACAAAATATAAAGTCATTACTTCTTATATCTCAAAGTGACTTGTAACAATGATAATTTTATTTAATATTGATAACAATGATATCTCGAAGGGTTTATTTGTTTTTACTTCTTCATACACCGATTCTGACAATTTTACAAAAGTCTGATCGTACCATTTGACTGCAACATATTATTTTATGAATTGCAAATGGTTACTAAATGTTTCAAGGTTGTTTTATGGGAACAATATTATTTTGACTTACAGTTGTGTTTTATACTGAAAATATCTTTACGGCAAACTATTGGTATATTTATTGTGAACCTTATTCTAATAGGAATAAGTGTGATTTATCCAATCTGACTATTATTACTGCGTGGTCGTCTGTAAGTACCTACAGTCACAAGCAAAAGTATATTAATATAAAGAAATATTCAAAAGTTAATTCTAGAAGAATGGGCAGCAGTATCCTTCTGTGTAACAGTAATCTGCTACTGCGATCGCAAACCCACTTGCCCAGCGTGAGATTATAATAGTAACGCGCATTGGGAGAGGCCTATGTTCAGCAGTCGACAGGCGGCCTCGGAACTATCTAGCTATATCCAATTCTATAGTCTTCTATTTATTTTATTTTATTTTTTAATTTTATTTTTAGTTTTAGTGTTTAGTTTTAGTTCTATATAGTGTGTTGTATATATGTACAAATAAAATATAAAAAACTTGAAGTAGTCTTCAAACAAAAAAAAATCCAATTTATATTTTACATTTCCCCTACAATTACATTTCATTGAAAATAAAATAATGTTAAATATTCACGCAACTATAAATAATAGTTTGACCGACTTTTCTTATCGCGTTTGATAAGAAATAGTATTTTAACTGTAGGTAATAACTTTGGTAATGATTACAGATGGTTTAAGTTCATGTTGATCGACATTGTGATGCGGGGGGAAGAAAAAAAATGTTGTCATAAAAGTTTTAAGAATAAAATGTGGATGTGATAAGTTTAGAGCAAAGAAAAGATGGAAAATAAATTAATGGTAAATATCTTACAACTTATTTTAATAAAAACTTATTAAATTAAATATATATACAAACTTATTGAATACTTAATATTGGTTCGTAAATATAAAGAAATATACCTAGGTAGGTACCTATATATTAAAGTTAAAAAAATAAATAAAATAAACTTATAAGACGTCAAAAAGCTCCTTTGCATTGCAATCCCCGGGCAGCATTGCCACGTTGGATGGCAATGCTGATCCTTTACCTAAGGAATAAGCCAGTCCTCGGATCACGTGAAGTGCCTTTGCAATATCCCAGAATAAGAGACGCTAACATCTTATTACAATATTTCTTTCTTTCTTATCGTATGGTTAATAAACAACCTGGTGTCAAAGTTACCGCCTAGAAAAATTACACAGCATAGAAAAATCTTTCAGGTGTGCTGGTTTCATCACGATGTTTTCCTTCACCGTTTTAGCAACTGATAATTAATTTATAATACGCGCATAACTTACGAAAAGTCAGAGGTGTGTGTCTTGGGATCGAACTCGAGACCACTGACTTGTCAGTCGACGGTCATACCACTAGGCTATCAGTGCTTAAAATAAGACGTAAGATATTTACCATTAATTTATCATCGCTAATATGCATGTATTATACATATAAACCTCCTCTTGAATCACTCTATCTATTAAAAAAAACCGCATCAAAATCCGTTGCGTAGTTTTAAAGATCTAAGCATACATAGGGACAGACAGACGCGGGAAGCGACTTTGTTTTATACTATGTAGTGATTTTTCCTTTGGTCTACTCTTAACAAACAAGATCTAGAGATAGAAAAACCATTACCCTTCATTCCATCGATATCCGTCCACCATAAATCATCTACCTATTACCGTTTCCCTTCCCACATTACTGGGTAAGCACATAATGCCATAATCACCAGTTATCATACGTACTTTCGCTGACCTGACCTTAACGTGAGCCCTCGGTAAATTGACTTTCTACATAAATGATTTACTTGTTTGTATTTCTTCACGGTATTAGAAGCAGCATTCTTGAAGCTTAATGATGTGAGGTTAGGCTATTGTTGAGGTCAAATTTTAGATGGATGAATTTTGATTTTAATTGACCTATGTTTATAAATGGAATGCAATATTAAATCAATTTTTTCATGAAACCCCAATCACTATCTCCGCTTTTTAATAGGAGTACATTAAATTGATTAATTTGCCATTATAGCGCTTTAAAAAAATTGGATTCGATTTATCTTACTAAAAATGTCTAAACTATTTGTATAGGTCAAATAGGCTGCGATGGTTGACTGTTGTAAAAAAAGAGAATTATTTATTAAGGAGAGCTGCCAATTCTTAGAAAAAGAGGTCCAAGATAGGGCTAAGAGGAAATTAAAGAAAAAGTTGGAACTCCTTCCGTTCGAACCCCGTCTCAGGACAGGACAAACGCTAGGAAGAAGAAGAAAAAACATCATTGAATCACACTAAAAGCTCCCTCTGCTAGAAATCTCCATACCTACTTAAAATAAAATAAGCAAAATTTTTTTTTACGTAAAACGGTTTTGTCATCAGAACTAAAGCTGTGTACCAAATATTAGATCAATCTGTCAACAGAAAGGGGGTGAAATATCGATTACTAAATTTGAACCAAATAATAACAGGGCTAGCTAAATAAAACCGTTTAAAAATGAGTCAAAATTGTTTAGATTTTTTTTCAATGTACAAGAAAATAAGCCAGTATGTCGTAAAAGTTTTCTATTTCAGTAACTAGTGCAAATAGTAAAAACGATAATGTACTTAAATCCAATGATCATCATTCTACATACACATCATTTACATGTCCCGCCATTTCCAATCATTAACATATCAAGAAATCATTAAGTACATCTTTATTTCAGTCATCAACACAGTAAAGCATAATACTTTGTCTAGGTCATGACACTTACATTGGAATGCAACTATCTAGCCAACTTTCTAGCATTTCTAGGGCCAGAACTTAGATACTATCCCAATTGACAGTAATTAATGATTTCCCTGTAACTTTACTAGATCGTAATAAAACAAATGACTAACTGCCTTCCGTTTTGTTCAATCACTTAAGTAAATGATATAGGTACCTACCTATTGAAAGTGAAGAACGTTTTATTAATCTAAGGAATGCAATTTTTGGAATATGTATAACACTTAAATAAAAAAAGGCAATAACCAGACCAGTATATAGACATGTCGGCAACATATTGAACACTGACAAGAGTTTTAGAATCAAGGGTTTAATAAGATGCCTTAATCGCCACGCTGGGCAAGCGGGTTGGCAATCCCAGTAGCAAATGGTTGCTATACAGTAGGATGCTGCTGTCCATCCTCCAGATTTTTCTCTTTGTCGCTTCTTACGAAACCCGCGTGACGAGTAGGGGTGGTTCTATTCTTAAGGCAGAAACCACAAGGCACATCAAACCAAAACAACCTAAGGCCAGTAATACGTTTTAAAAATAATATATGTAAAAAAAAATATTTTACGTAAAACGGTTTTGTCATCAAAACTAAAGCTGTGTACCAAATATTAGATCAATCTGTCAACAGGAAGGGGGTGAAATATCGATTACTAAATTTGAACCAAATAATAAACAGGTCAAGCTAAGTAAAAACGTTTAAAAAAGAATAGCTCCATCACTTGTTTGTTTTCCTTGTGCAAAATGCTGCATTGAAACCATACATATTGTAATCTTATTAACTGGTTTATAGAAAGGCTTAGGTTCTGCAATGAACTTTAACTGGTTTACTTTATAAATCCTTCAACAGTGATAGTCTAGTTGTAACACTGTTGTCTGAAAAATCAGAGGTCTCAGATTCGAATTCAAGGCACGCACCTAAGACTTGTTATTTTAAATTGTAGTATGAGAAGTGCGCTAGTAGCGCCCTCAATTTTCGCACTCTTTTTTCGAAACTGTACATAAAACATTTTCACTCAAATTATTATGCGAGAGTTTTATGCGATAATATTATTCGAAAGTAATCGTCAAGGTAAATTAAAATTATCTAACAGTAAAATAATGTTTTAATGTGCAAAAACTGGTTATACTACAATATTTGTAAAGTAATCAATTTGCTATGCCTATTAAAATACTACAATAAACATTTCTACAAAATAATTTAAACATCATAAAACGAAAGTAAAGGAAATTGTTGTGCTCGTAAAACGTAAACAATAGTTTTAAATAAATCTAGATATAGATGAAAATAAAGATCTGTAAATCATGTTTCTCATTTCAAGTTGTTAAAATGCTTGTAATAAAAAAATACTTGCTTTTTGTTAGAGGTCAGTAATAGACTACTTGTATAAACAAAACAATATTACTTGTTACAACGATTCTGCTGTAATCCTATGAAGGATTCCGTTCTCTATCTCTGAAGTTCATGATCAGATCATGTCAGTATTTTTATGAGACCAATTTGGAAGAACATACTTTCAATTGAAAAAAGAATTTTCGAAATCGGTTTATAAATGAGCAAGTTCTGAGGTAACAAATTTAAAAAAAAAAGACAATGGAGTTGAGAACCTCATCCTTTTTGAAGTCGGTTAAAAATGACAAATGATATGGTGTAAATGCTAGAAGTAGTTACGAAAGTTATGCATTGAGTTCATAAATCCTAGCTAATATTATAAGTCTAAAAGTAAGTTGGTTTGTTTGTTACCTTTTCACGCCTAAACCACTGAACCGACCATCCTAAAATTTTGCATATTACGTTGTACAGAAACGGACATAGGGTACCTTTCATATTGATAAAAGTTCTGTTTCCGAGGAAAACAACAATAAAGTCCGCGTCTTATAATAATAGATGGCGCCACTTGTATTTCAAATCATGATTTGAATTTTAAATTCTCTAAGAATGATTTGGGTGACGTTATTCAGGAACCTTAGATTCAATCGGAATTGAATAGACTAAATAGATCAAAATTAAAACGACGCAATGATTTTACAATTCTTCGGTAAAAACGTGATCATGTCTTCACCATAACCATTAAATTTTATAGACCAATTGAAATTTTACGCACATTAACTACTCAAAATGGCCCTTTCTTTTTGTTTAATTACATCTTTTATTTTATTCACAGGTCAAAGTAAATTGATGGGTCCAAACTTCAATAAGAGAACTATGTTTTTTTTAATTTTTTTTTTTACATCAACATCAAGCTAAATGAGTTCTAGATGTAATTAAACCATCTAATTCTTAGAGATAACCAAAACAAACGACTCCAAAATAGTAATAGTAGACAAGTTTACAAGCACCCTTGATAATATTCATTGTGTCCTAACAAGATCTGTTGAATCCCGGCGGCATGTCACGATAGGTTTTCTATTGTCCTTTGATGAATTAAGTCAGAAATGTCTAAATATAAATATTTAATAAGAAGTTGTTTTTTCAAATTTCTTATAAAATATTTATATTTAATAAGCTAACATGTGCTAAAACATGTAAAAATTTCACAAAAAATATTCAGAAAAAATGTCTTAAAGAAATAATTACTGATACAGCTAGTATAGATAGAAATAGTCTGTAGTCAGTCTGGTATAATAAAATGTAGCAAAGGTGAGCAAGTGACTAAAATTAATGCTGATTGCGACTTCGACACTAAATTAAAAATTAAAAATAAAAATCAAACTATTGATTACTATTCATATGTTTTTTTCTATCTTTTCTTAATTTTCTTACAATTTGATCTCCATAATGTATGCTTGTCTTAACTAGGTACTATCGATTGAATATCTATCGTGTGTCAGATAAATTAATTCGCGCAGAGAAAACTTTGTAACCCTTTTTAAGTTATTGCGTGCACGTAATTATGTGTGTGAGATTTGGTATAGTTAAATTTTATATCGAGAAAATGTTTTGTTCGATAGATATGTATGGCTTAATATAAATTTTCTCGCAGTTTGATATACTTTGTTTAAAATCTCTGAGTTCTCACAGTGCCAGATTTTATCTTAACAACTCGACGCAACGAATCAACAAAGCATAAAAGTGACAACTCAGTGATCGTGATGATGATGATGATAATGACATGTGATGATGGCATTGTACGTGACATTACAGTAATTACTTTCTACTAAGTATGATCTTTGACTTGACACGTTATTGGTGTATGTAGAAACATAGTTTTGAAGAAAGATGGGCCAGGTGAAATATAATGATAGGATGGGAAAGATGAATCATTGTAGAGATTACAAATTTTGAAGTCTCCCTAGATTTTCCAAATTATTAAGCTGTTGTGACAATTGGTCAGAATATTAATGTAAGTAGTATTAGTTACCTTTCTTTAATTTATAATTATTATCGTAATGTTTTTTCAATTTCTTCTATAATCTTTTTTACCTCCGTAATGCTTGGATTATAATTATAATTGTTATCGAAAGCTTATACGGGATATTTTTTAAATCGGCAGAAATTTTCAAGACTGACCTTACAATTTCCCTAATAGTTAAGACCTTTGATATATTTGATATCATCTCAAGGTTATTTTTAGTTAACAAGTTATTCATTGACTTTGACTGTACACATTTAGTTACAAACGTAAAGGTTTTCTATCTATCATGCCCTACAACATTTCACAAATCTCCATCAATCTCATAACTATCATCCAAGATCTACTCCAAAAGCATGTCAATGATTTCCGCGTAATTATTGAGATTTCCTCCGCGATGGTACATCGATCGTCCCCAATGATGCTGGCATTGATTCGCGGCACAGTTTACATGATACGAGAATCAACAATAATGTGAACTTAATCGATGTGATGTGTTGTTTTTGTGAACATAGTTTATGGTAGTGGAGTGTGTTAGATTGGATTGAAATGTTCAATGTTAAAGAGACAAATGGAGTTCAATAACCTGAAAGTGACAAAATTGAAGATTTAGCTGTTAAGGTTTTTCGAATTGATAAATAAAACGATGATAATTATGATTGATATGATTGATCAAGATTTGCATTTTTCAACTGTACTGTAACTGGCTGACTGACAGACAATGAATTAAATAAAAGGGTGGATTTAGAAATATGTTCTTAAAGAAGTATTTTTGAAAATACAATAAAAACTAATAAATGGGTATGGAAAAATTTAAAATCCACGTAAAAGAAGTCGCGGATGAAACACTAGTAGATTGTATGATAATTTAGTGTTAAACAAGAGAAACATAATTTTTAAAGAGCTCAAATTCTTTTGACAAAGAATAAAGTAGAATAATATAAAAACAAAATGCGATAACATAACTTAAAATAAATAAAAGGTACTTTATGAAGCTGGAGAGAAATAATTATTTTCTTTAGGTATGGTTGATAAACAACCTAGTAGGCCTCTGACAGGGCTTTACAAATCGTTATAAAATCTGTCAGGGGTGCTCACGATGTGTTTCTTCACCGTTTTAGGAAGTGATAATTATATTCTAATACGCACATGAATCTGAAAAGTAAGAGGTACATGCCTGGGTTTCGTACCTATATTCTTATTTAGGCTATCACTGCTAAATAATATGATAGTTTTTCTGTAAGTTTTCTATATAGTCTATAAGTTTCAAGTTTATAAAAGTTATTTTTATACTTCCTGTGCCATTTAATCGTACACACAATATGTGAAGTAAGTAATCTTTGGCTCGTGACATCGATGTACTAGAAATATTTCAAAACGTTGTTCCTTTCTAACTATCGCGGCAATTTCTTGAAGGAGCGTTGGAAGCTAAAGTTCAGAGAATGCATTTGAACGTAATTTATTTTATTTGAGTCCAATTAAGCGTGTGATGACTTGATTATTGCAGTTTTTTTGTAATGTATATCTTTGTATGTATGTATGTATGCAACAGCACAGAAATATTCACTTTAATTATTGTGTAATACGGTTTATAAATGATTGCAGCAATGAACTCTTTAATATAATTACGAATATTAAAAGTATTTATACTTGTTTAGAAAATCATCGAGAGAAATTCAGCACATGAGAAAAAGATGAGAGCTATTTGTGTTAATGGTAGGTAATGGACTATTTATTAATTTTTAGTCTTTTTTATTCTCTCGGCCATAAAAAAGGCATCTGGCATGGGCAGAACTAGAAGTAAAAACTCTAACAACTAACTAACCAATAAAAACTATCCACTATTCGATGAGAAAGAAAGAAAAGTACAGAGGAATGGTTTATCCTGTTTCTTTACAAAGCATAGAGAAGTATTTACATTGTCAACCACGAAAAAAATAAACACCTACAAATATTAAAGTCTTGACAAAGTACTGTATAGTTGAGGATTATTTTGATGAAAGCGATCATCCACACAATCAATAACATGACCACAGAAATCTAGAACATTCTAAAATAATTATACCATTTTAGTATATTCTAGAATAATATATTTTTAAAACATTATTTTCACGAGTCCTTAATTTTTTATGTGTTACTAACACATTTTTTTTTATAGCGTCAAACCTTCTGTGACTTTTTTGCAAACTTTACAGGACCGCTAACTTGCCAACCACAAATAAGTAGTAAGATATAAGTGTAAGTAAGCGCCTCTGGCCACAATGAAGTATCATTTTCTATTCGTGTCATAAGGTCTCTGCCGGGAGATCTACCTTTATTTCATGTAATGGATATTAACGGATTTTGTTCAAACTAAATGTAACTTATTCCTTTTTTATTTGTAGTAAACCGATGAAGAACACCAAAGAATAATTATATTCTTTGGTGGTGGTGGTTCAAATAAAAATATTATTTGAACTTAATTCTCAGAAAATAGTTAATTATTGCTAACGGGAATTAGAAATTATCCCTGTTTGTGTATACGTATATTATAATATTTAGGTATATTTTCGACATAATATATACCAAAGTCAATGGATATCAAGGAACTGTGGATGAGCCGGTGACTCTTGATTATTTATTAATTACAAGTAAATCAAGTAATATAATAATATTATCAAGTAATAAAGTAGTTAATAGAAGGATCCTTAATGAATTAGTACATCGTTTGCATTATAATTCTACAATTTCTAAAACGTTAACAAAAAACAATGACATATCACGTGCGCATACTTAATAGCAGTAAAATAGAAACACGACAACATTTAAAGAAAATCTCAGAGAGTTTAGTCATTCATAATAATAATTTGACATAAAAGTAGCTAATTGCCAAGAAAGTAGTTTAAATGTTACTTGCAATAAAAAGCAAAGTTAATCTCACAAGACAAGTAATTATAATGAAAATGAAATATGTGGTTATAATTAACCAAGATGTTAAACTCAAGATGACAAATTACATAGAAAAATAAAACAAAGCTTATTCAAAGTGGAGCGAGAGAATATTCATTCAAGTGAATGTAAATTCATTCAAAAGAATTTATCAATAGGTGCTTTAGAAGGAAATTGAGATACTTTCTTCAAGCACAAGTTATCCATGGCTAATAAAGTAAATAGGTCACAAATTCATGGTCATGAATTCATTACCAATTTTTTTAACATATTTAAACTTCACCTCGATTTTACAACCATCATTATTATTGTATAAAATCATCGCTTTTATTTGCTAAAATAATCGTCATTATTGGTTTCAAATCAAAATACAGTCAACTTGAACTTCAAAAAAGAATACGCCAATTGTTTAAAGGGCTTTAACCTAATCCAGTTAGCTACAAAGTATGTAGGTCAAAGCACAATTAGAAGAACCTATTCTCACATTAAATACCATACTTCATTCCTTTCCCACATCTCAACGACAATAGGATGGGAAAAGAAACGATTACTTATAATTAGCCGTTTTCTCTAACCATATTAATAGCGCAAAAACTAATAGTGATACGCAAAATAGGAAGTGATGTGAGTAAGTAGGTATTGATGCTATTGGTAGTGAAGATGTTGTATCGTTTATTATCGGTGATTTATGGTCTGTAACCAGTAAGCTGCATATTGCAGTAAAGCAAAGTAGTATATAGTAAGCTAACAATATGGGTAATGGTCCAAGTTTTATGACTAAATATATCGGATCACTAAGTCACTAAGACACTGAGTCATTAAATCATTTTGATGTGTTCATTTGCAGCCTAAAAATTATCTAAAGAAATGTATCTAATATCAAAGTCAATCGGCATTTCAATCAAAAATCAAAATCAAAGCATCAATGAAAAAATTAATTTAATATTACCTATCCGTTTCTTAATTATTTGAGATAAAAACTGATTATTTAAAACGTATGTCTTTGTGTGTAATGATTAGGATTACAAAACAAGTAATGTTTTGTAGAGATACATAATTATCTTTGATTCTTACATATCTGTTATTGTTGTTTTTATATTCATTATTTTGTTCTCTTATAGTTTTTGTTTAAATAGCGTTACTAACAGATATATTTAATTCATTATGACTAGTCTATTTCAGGTTTAAATTACCATTTCTTCTAGAATATTCAGATTTTGTAGACCGTAACTATCCTTAAAAACACCTACTTTATTCATTTACGTTTTTCATATTCAAATATCAACGTCCATTTTATTTTTATTCAGAATTTTAGCCCCACAACCAGAAAGCATGACGAAATACATATTATTTCTAAAATCACCACTATTGAAGACATTTAGCCCAATTTTAAATATATACTGACGGCTTAATAGTGGTCTATACTTATTTAATTGGCCGTACATGTTTAATTATTAGCTACTTTCTCTAGATTCTAAGACACGAATATTACTTACTTAATAATTATTTGGTATTACCAGCAGACAATGTCTCTTAAAATGGTGCTTTATTATCTTTAATTGGACTATTAAATGACTCATCTAAAAATAAACGGGCGTGAATTTGCAATGTATTTGTGAATTTTAGATAATGAGGTAATTATTAAGAATGGAATTTTACGCTGAATCTTTTTATAAAAAACACAAAGGTATTCACAAAATTATTAAATTTTTGATGGTCTTATCGAGCAGTATCGTAAACTTCAATAAAATTTGCACTTTGATTTGCACTTTCCTCTTTCAATATAATTTAATATTCAATATTATCTTATTTTAAATCTATCGTACTTACCTACTTATGTTACTATTTATTGATTGTGTATGGAGAGAATGATAAGCCTTTTAAAGAAAATTTCAATGGTACGAGCGAGCTCAGTAGGTAGAGCGGCTAATGCAACTAATCAAAAAGTAATTGATTTTTCCTTTCTACATTATTATAGCCATTAGTTTGTGTTGTGTTGTTTCACAACTTCTACAAAATAAATTGTTAAGTTCAATACTTAATACATTTTGAAGGTAGTTGGTCTTTTCAAAATCGATATCAGTACACAATAATTTATCTAAATGTCCATAAATAATTAAAAACAATTAGTACCTTTGACACTATCAGCGCCTTTCCCGCCAGCACGAACAGTCCAGCTATCGCCAGGGGGATCATGGCCGCCATTTTCATTGCCGCTCCCATCATCATCATGCCCATCATTTTCTTCATCTTTCCTCGTCCTGGAATTTAGTTGGTAAACTATTAGGAGGTATGCAATAACTTAATATGATTTTTTTAAATGAAAGTATTCTAATAGAGTAGTACGTAAGTAGACTAAATCTTAATTTTATCGTCGTATATAATAAAGTCAAACTTCTAAATAATATAATACACATTTTAGACACAAAAATAACTTGTAAATTCGATTAAATCCTAAACTTGATCTATTTATTAAGTTATTTTATACAGTATTATTTATGAATAATAAATTGTTATTTAAAACCCCACGTTAAAATAATAATGGAAGAACAATGACTGGATGGCGTGTCTATAACTTCAAATTCACTAACCCAAATGATGCATAAACAATAATTTGGTTTAAAAAAACTTAGTTCCTAATAAAAACTCTGAAAGGATGGCATGTACATAACTACAAAGTAATAAGTTAAGTAAATCACGCAAACATTGACTAGGAAAACTATACATATCATACATTTCAACTGTTAATTAGTACAGATTTCCTTATACTTAATCAATTTTGTGGTTCAGGTTTTCCTTTCTAAAAGAAAATTGCTTCCTTTGAAATAATGGATTTATGAATAGGCGAAACATGGAAAATAATTAATAATTATAATAAAAATACGCGATATAAAAATAATATTATTTTACTCCCATTAACTCTAATAATAGGACTGACCAAATTATTTAAATATTTGGCAATAATTTGGTATTTTACAATAATTTGGTCAGCTCCTATTCTAAGAGTTAATGGGAGTAAAATAATATTATTATTTGGGGCAACGTCGACTACACAAATATTTGTTTCACATGGGAACCTAACCCTGTATGTCTATGGTGTCGTCACATTGACCTTAATAATAATTAATGTTGATTTGTTTAGTGCGTTAAGTCGTCGTGATGTTCGATTTGTAGCTTCGCTTTGTAGAAATCAAGGGAACATCGTAAAATAGGACGAGAAGTAGAGTAGGGAAGTTCTTTTGCCCGTAGTCAATAATAGTAGTAGGTATTATAAAAGAATATTGAAAACTAAGTTTAGTTTAGGCCAAATAATGGGCCTTATTTTTGAATATAACGTAAGGTTCTTTGATGATGATATCCCAGTATAAAGTATAACTTTCCCTAAATTCCTTGATATTCTTTTATTTTAATTCAGAAATACTAATAAACAAAATAGTAATAAATACTACGTGTAAATAAAACAAAAACCACAAAGTTTTTATTTATATTTTACTTCTAATCTCAGAGACACTAGACCAAAAATTGACCAATATGCTTCTTTAGCCTCAGTATCAGAGTAGTTATTAGAAATAAGTGCACGCCATTGGCAACAATGACCATACACCAAGATATTGTATCAGAATCACCACACATTAGCCATATGAGCTACCAATAACTATTATCATTTACTTAACGATAGACATGTTAAATAATGTGATCATCAATTTTCGTTTCGTTGTTATATTGGTGAAAGGCATTATTACTTTGTTAGCCATGAAAGTTTTTACTAAAGCATTACATGAATTACTTTTCATAAGTTTAATGTTGGAGATTGTGAAACTGCTGCCAATGGACTGTCTAAGCCATAGAGTATTCAAGAAAATATAGAGTGATAACGTCAACCACATTGCCTTGTGCGGAGCGAAAGCAGGCCTCACCATAGAAATGTTAAAATATATTTTTTTAAATTATGTTTTCTAGACGTTTTTCAAAATTTAACTTAGCAGTTAACCATGATATAAGCTAAAATGTAACTTTTTCGCTCGTGGAGCTTAGTTGAACCGCAGTTGATCGAGGTATGATCGCAAACGGAGCTCGTGTTGCGGCCGCGTTGTTCATACCCGTGCTCACGGTTCATACTTCTATAGGGTTGCTCTATATTTTCTTATATACTCTAAGGTCTAAGCTTTATATAACGTTTTGTGGTTAGATTCAGGATAAAAGACTTGTAAGGTGCTTCTATACGATTCTTTTGTGACTGATAGAAATGAGTTGATTTATGCATTAATTTTTACAATCAGGTAATGCTGACTCATTGAATAATAGTGGGAAAACATTGCAAAACTAATACACTTTAGAAATGTTTGCGATTGATTTTAAAGCAATTTCTTTCACAGCGAGTAAACTTCTACACCCTAACACTGAGCAGGTTTTCTATGATAATCATCTTGAAAACTAAAACCCTTCAGTTCAATATGCATCATAGCATGACCATAGTTAACCAAACATATCTTACGAGAATTTTCTACACCATAATATTTACTTATCAAACTTGAATAATAAACAAAAATGTACTTCTAAAAACATTCTTCAAACCTTACTTGACATACAAATGAAGCAGGCGCATCTATCACTTCAATTATAATAACGTTAAGGTTAAGGTGCTTCACCTAGTGTCATACGTTCACAAAAAAAACTACGTTAATTATAAAAATGTGAAAGTGATTTAACTGTACCTTTTCACGAGTTCATTTTACTAATTCAATAAATGCGAAAGTCTGATTAGATATTTAGTTAACAACATTCCAAAACCGCAAAACAGATTAATACGAAATTATAATTTAATTCGGTAGATAGATGAATTATAATTACCTTAACGTAAAATACATTTAAAAAAGACACGATATTTAATTTACTATCTTTTTTAATAGCGTGAAAAAAGATCTTACATGCTATTAATTAATAAATGAAAAAAGACTTAAGGAAACTTTTAATTTTCTCAACGAACCAAAATATAAAATTTGCAAAGTAAGTTAAAACACAAATAAATGAACATGATTGAATAAATCTCAATGAACCTGGAACGATTTTTAACACTCAATTAAACATGCCAAATAAGATACAAGCTTATAATTTTGAGAAGGACCCAAAAGGTGCATGGATAAAAGTTAAAACAGAAGATTATAATAGCAACAAAGGTATTTCTCAGGCAAGCTTGTTAAGTTCAACTAGCACGTCGAAGGTCAAAGTAAAAGTTTTAAAAGGCTAGATAGAAATGTTGTTTATTCTCTCTCGTTAGACCTTTGTAATATGTACATCTTATCTATAACGACTAGAACACTGATAAATTCATAGATATGGTAATCGTTTTTAGAATTTAATAGTCTCTGACATCCTTCTTTATTGCAGTAGTTACAGCCTTAATCGAATTGATCCTTGAACTTGACTGTGATTTTCGAAAATTTAGGTTTTTTTTGTTTGTAAGTCAGTAATTTCATGATAAGTTAGTTATAAGTTGTATTTATGTACAAAGATTTGTTTATCTGGTAAACTATGGTCTTGATCTAATGATGAACGTTTCAAGCTTAACTTATTTAAGCTTTTTAAAAATAACTACTAATTTTTCTAACTTTTTTAAGGTTTCAAGTCATGTACAGCTTGTCAGAGTTCATACCGCATGTAGACCTTTGACTGGGCTTTACATACCATCAAAAACATTAACGTATGCTCATTTTTTATTCAATACCGCATCAACATTAATCTTAACTGCAATCTCTGGAGATAAACCATGAAGCATCACATAATGTAGATGATTAGGAATATTATAAAGATACAAGTTAATACTTATAAGTTTATTAAATTCCATGTCATTGAAGAAAAATAGAAAGTGACAAATAATTTAAAAAGCATCAAAACATTGCTGAAGTCACTGACCACAAACAGTGACGAACATAATTTTAATCTATTATAAAAACATTATGATTTATTCTTAATTTGTGAATTTTGTATCCGTCATTGAATCATCATCCATCCATACTGGTTTTGTTCAGTCAGTTGTTTATTCATTGTTTTTTATTAAATAATTATACCTACTATACTTAAAAAATATTTCTTTAGTTTTGTTGTTTAATAATCTAGTCTCAACAGTAGGGGCAATTTTATTAATATTGTTACAAATGGTGAAATAATTACTTCAATTATTACAAATGCGAGAAAACAATATCAATTATCTACAGGTGGTTCAAACTGTGACATCTTGCTGTCTATCTACTAAACGATCAGATTTAAAGGGAATATATCATCAATTTTGGAATTGGTTATTTGCTAAAAATACTTAATATTCATTGCTTATCAAAACAAAAGTGCTACCTGTGTATTTTCCATATCCATATTACATTCTACATTAACCGATAACATAATTATAATGACGTTCCAGACATCCAAGGCATCCCGTTTCTAATGCAGATGCAGATCAACAATTACGATGAATATCTCTACATGTAAATGAGTGTAAGTATTCACGCGATTGCCCGTTTAGAGAACCTTATCGTCATTATAAGGAGATCGAACGTGAAAGATTGCTTTTTCATTTTCAGAATCATTTGTTTTTTTTTCTTTTCCCACAATTTCTCTTCTTTATTGAGAGTACAGAAAATTAAATTGGTCATTATCCTTATCAATTATAAGGTCATCCAGTATATCTTAACTATAAATTTAAACGCCATGACGGACACATGGTGTCCGACAAACAATAGAATTTGCATTGTGTCTGCTGTCTGGCAGTCAAAGTGATCATAATGATCATTTATATGGTCTGCTTATTCATTATTACTATTGACTTCCTCAGAAACAAAGGGATTAATGAAAATAAGTTCCCTGTAAGGTTTTCTAGGTATATTTCGTAGTGAGCATTTAAAAAAAGGTACACATAGCTTAGGAAATTTCATAACGATCGTTGCTTTTTTATGTTGAAGATAGAGACAACTTCGTGAGAAAAGCTGCATGTCTTAAGGTGATTCTGACAGTAAAATAAGGCTTGTTTCATTAAAACCAACAAAATAAAGCTTAATTCAAACGCCTTCCTTTCTTATATTAGCTCCATTATTATGAAGACCTATGCCTTGCAGTAAGATATAATTGGGTTACGACCAGACAATTTCTAAATCTTATATATTATATCAATATTAATCATCTGTGATTTTCATAAATCTTTATAAGCTATTGACAATTTTATTGTAATTTTGACAATGTTTTCTGTTATTCTAAGATTTTGTTAACCTCTCGATAAGTTTCTGAGTTTTAATAACACATTATCTATCTCCAAATAACTAATTATTTCAATCTATACTTATAATAAATCTGTAGAGAGGCCAATTCTGTACATGAAATATATTTAAAAAATAACTATCAGGGGGTGATTAGGGATCGATACTGATGCCAAAAATGCAATCAGTAAACTTTTTGTCTGTCTGTCTGTCTGTCTGTCTGTCTGTCTGTCTGTCGGTATGTATATTCGTTATAGAAACCAAAACTACTCGACGGATTTTAACGAAATTTGGCACAATTATTCTTCATACTTCTGGGCAGGTTATAGTATACTTTTCATCACGCTACGATCAATAGGAGCAGAGCAGTGAAGGGAAATATTGGGAAAACGGGAGAAGTTACTCCATTTTTTAAGCTTCCGTCGCGTGTGCAGCCTTAATGGCTAAAGCTACATAGAAATCATGTATGACGGAAATGTTCTCCTTAAAATTATCTGTACATATAAAATGCTTTGTCCTGAATGACTGACTGACGGATCAATGCACAGCCTAAACCGCTGATCGTAGAGACCTGAAACTTGGAGGGTGTGTTCTTTATATGACGTAATTATCCGATAAGAAAGGATTTTTCGAAATTCTACCTCTAAGGAGGTGAAAAACAGGCGCAAAGTTTGTATGGGACAACGGGATTCCTTGGTCCAAACTACTTCATATTTTGCATAAACATTCTTTTTCAGAATTGATGGAACACGTGTTTCGTATTTTATTAAAACTCATCGCCTAACAGGGTTAAAAAGGGGTAGAAAGTTATTTTGGGGGTGATTTGCATCGAAGTTGATATCAATTTATACTCCTTAGTGCTTTTGATTTAAACTGGCTTGGTGCAATGTAATTACCTTTTAAAATTGGAATGTCAAATATAAATCGGATTAGAATTCGAAAGGACATTGCCAATCTTTATATGGAAGTTGGACCAAGTGCTACCCAGAATGAACACATAGTACAATTTGTTCCTTAGGTCAATAGTTATCAAAATCTATCCCAGGAGTCATTGTCATTGCAGGAGTCATTGCATTGTCATTAGTGCATTTTTTATATGAAAAAAACAATCTTAAGAATTATTTTCAATGTAACTGTAAGTGTATTAATTGTACTTTTTATGTTACAATAATAATGTAATTTATCAGCAAGTGTACATTAATGAACATTAAAAAATATACATTATTTTTGACATAAATATAATCAATAAATGAAAGCATTACAAGAACAAGCATTAGGCTGAAATGTTGCTCCACAAAAATTAACTTGAATAGGAATGCAACATAACGCCACCTCACTATTTGTACTGACTACTCTCAACTACCATATTAGAATACTGGAATTGGTGCCCAATACAAGTTTAAATAAACAACGCACCAATATACATAATGGCATGGTGCAAACGAGACACAATAGAACAGCTTTTTGTGTTTTGCGTGCTACGTAATATTGCCAGATGTCCCGATTTGGCGGGATATCCCGCTTTTCAGCCCTACTGAAAAAAAAACCAACCCCAATTAATTAATGAGATTGATCCCAATTAAATCTGTGATTTTGAATAAAAGGGTTAGGCATATTTCCGTCCCAATTTTTCCATTCCTGTACCGCTTTTGGTGCTACAGGACAATGTTATAAAATATATTAGATGTAGATTTATGTATTTTGGAGGGAAAAACATCCCATACTCATAATTTAATGAAAAATAATTATTAACAACAAAACTATTTTTTTCCTGGGACGAATTTTTTTTTAAATATTTGTTTTGGATGTAAATTAATGCCACGATACCACTGGAGCTACTTTCATTCCTGGGCAGCACTTGGTCCAAACCCTGTCAATGTCCTTTCAAATTTATTTGTTCTCTTATACTGGAAAGAAAAACTTACCAGCCTTATAAGTACCTATCTTGAAAATTCCTTAGAAATCTCTTAGATTATATTATTACATAATAGCGAATATTTGCAATTGCTATACCGACGATATTATTGACTGTCATTCGCCCTGTACCTAAGTCTGCTTATACAATGACGCTAAAAGTAGTGGCATCGGCTTAAAGTAGTACAATTTGTTCTTATGGGCAGTACAGTTTGTTGATTTATCATTTTTCTAGGTATCTATAATACTAATACTAATTCGATTTAAATAAATAAATTATGTTCAAAATATTCTATAGTCTACGTGAGCGAAGCCACGCGGGAAAAGCTAGTTATCTAATAAGACGTCATAGTGAACTGTCAACTTGCAATTCATCTAAGTTTAGCTGGAACTATTGAATTATAATGTAAAAAATCTGTCGTTAATGATGTACTGAACTTTAACGTATAAATATAAAATAGAAAATGCTGCTAATAAATAGATAATTTCTAATAGAACCCGAGTACTGGTAAGCTAGTTTAATATAAAAAAGGAAAGTTAACTCTTTATGTAGTTTTATGGTAAATATCTGATGGCTATTAAATATTAACTGTTATTAATAACTGCGTCATTATTTTTGCAATTGTAAGTGTTGGTAAGATCTGGCTTCTAGTACCAGTGCAAGTAAAATTATGTCTATTTTCCAAAAAAAAAAGAACTTTAAATTACCCCTTATAAACTTCTTATCAAAAGAGTGAAAACCAAATTGGCACAAGACACAATTTTGACCGTCCATATTAGCACCTCACCCAAACCTCTCAAAAGTGGGTTGGCTCTAGAAATTTTCCTTTCCCATAAAAATATATATCACTCGCATCATTTAAAAAAAAATTGCGGTCTCTGCGATCTCTAGTTCTTTAATTAAATTTGCTACAAAACGGGGATTAACGATCGGGGATCATAAAATAATAAGGTATGTGCGCGTTAATCCCCGTTTTATAGCAGTATTAATTAACCATGAAACGCGAAAGTTTGAAAGTAAATAGTCTAGATCTTTAACCTAGACTAAATCAGCTGACATTTTATCCTTGTTATATTTAAATTGTCTTTTGAGTAAGTTGTTATTAATTTCAATGATATAAGCAGTATATGCTTACGCCTTAGGTACTAGGTTAAATTAAGAATATAGGTTATAAGGTCTATCTAATGATCTTTCTATTTTATATGCAATTGAGATACTGAGATAAATTCTAGATTGATGGGAATCGTAATAGTAAATCTAGATTTTACTTTATGGGCAACGCAGCTGTTCAGTCTAGATCGAAAGCTCTGTTGTCTCTGGTGTATCTGGAAACTATGAATAATCTGACTGAAGCTTTAACAAAATATTAGTATTTAATAAACAATTTAAGTACCCTTCGTGTTACCTTAACAGATTTACTGGCGAGACCACAAATACAATAAAAAGAACAATTCATGCTAAATGATGTGATTCATGGAACAGGGAATGGGTTAAGATAATCCTAATTGCCAAAATAGAGGTACCTATAAATTCATGAACGACTCCAAATCCCTATAATAATTATATCTACATAAATTTATATTTGGTTAACACACAATTTACCATCAAGGCTAAGTATCGCCATCCAGCGAGGCAACGCAGCCAGCATTTTGGGAATATTGCCTACAGGTAGCGGTCTTTTAGATTAAGTTTATCTTTTTAATTAGTTTATATAGATAGTTTATTTCTAGTTAGTTATTATTATTGTGCTCAACCTTTTATCTATTTCAAACACTAAAATAAATAAATTTACCATAAAAATGTAAACAATTTTCACACCACAAACCAATGCTTCTATGAGAAAATTCTACAAAAAAAATTTTCACTTTAAATCTGTGTACTCGATCAACTAATTAAGATGGTACTCGTGACCTTTTGCCCCACAATCGTCAGCGTTAACAGTTTTATTATAAAACATAGTTCAAGTTCGTCTTTAAACCATGAATTAACGAGTTTTCTTTTGTGGTTTAGTTTCGAAACGGTTAAGCTATGTTTTGTTATAAATGGAAAGACGTGATGAGATGTCAAATCATCTGAGCTTATAAAAAATAATCTTGCTTTAGAGTGTATCTAAAATAAAAGTTTAGAAAGTGGTTAAAAGTTTATCTAATTGTATTATTATAATAATAATAATCTGGATTTAATTTTCAGCACATTGTGTGGTGCAATTTAAAAGCCGCGTAAATATAATTATGAATTACTTTCATTTGAATTTGCATAGTCTATATCAGATATAAACTGCAAACCTTATAATATATAAGAAAATACCTCAATAACATCCTTACTATAACCCTAACTATATGAAAAACTTTAATAACAAATTGTTTATGCAAGTATACATAATATAGTATACAACTTCAATAATTGATTGAAAAACATGCTCTACTTGGGGAATTTAACGACAGAAAATTCGGTATTGTCTATGATAACTTCATAAATTTCTTGTAGCTAAAATAGGTATTATTATAATGTAGATTGATGTTAAGAAAAAATTGTATTAGTAAATATTGATGCAAATCATGCGGATAAAGGACTAAATTAAGTGTTGTTGTATAACACGAAACACATTGGAAAGAAACAAGTTGTTAGTGAAACAGCACCTATAAATATAAACGTCTATATTTACCTTCTTCAACACCTTTATTTAACTCCTCTCCAGAAATCTTCGGTAACGACAATTGCACCGTCCTAGAATTCGCAAACGCCGCCACACGATCCCAAAGCATTTCAGTCAACGCTGCATCTTTCCCCAAATGCCTCGGCAATACCGCATCAATATCATTTTCATTCATCGCTGGAACATCCATATTTGATGTCTTGACGACATCAATCCCATCAATCAAAGGTATCACATCCATTCGGGCAGCTCTATCGAAGAACAAAATAGCTTTCTTCTTTAAACAGGGTACAAATCCTTCGGCGTTTTGGCACTCATCATAAACCTTGGAAATGTATCGTAATCCCAAATCATTGGCTATGGTTAATGTTATGAATAGAGATAATAAAATCACTTTTTGGTACATGTTTGTTGTTTGCGGCGCGGAGGAAGAAATATGACTGTGGTGAGCTAAGCGGTTGTGTTCGTTTTATAGGCTAAGTTACGGGGGCGTTTGAGAGGCACACTTTGTTAGATTGTGTGTTAGGGTTTGATAGGGATTTGAAAGGGTGAATTGGAAATACTATTCTGAAACAAGACTTAGGGTTTAGGTTTTTTTGTGTATTTTTATAAATACACACAGTTGTTTATACAAGTTGATTTTGAAACATATAGTTTGAAGAACAGAACTTTATTTAACAAATAATTATAACGTTTGTTTAGATATTTTAAATGCAATTTTATTCATAATGTAAGAAAAAGCTTAACTTTTTTCAAAACCTAATAGTTGTTCTTTTTTTAGAAATACATTTTTATATTATGGTCATTTATGATGAATAAATCCAAATCAGACTGGGTTTGGTTCTATTTTGATTTATCTTTTTTTTAAATATTTATGAGAACCTTTTTTGTCATGTTCTAACATTAAAATTGTAAAAAAAAAACTCTCAAACTTTAACTAATTTTGGTGCATCCTTTAATATAGTAGAAAATTAAGAATTTCCGAGTCTGTGCACATTTTATTTGTACGTGAAGAATCAAACAATATTTGACTAACTAAAGGTCTTAGGTTTGAACTTAAAGCAGGTACCTCTGACTTAATATAAGTTTATTGCGTATTAGGAATTACTTAATTATCATTTGCTCCGTGCCTCGGAGAGCAAAAAAGGCGTAGAACATATTATAATGTCTCTGACCTTATTCTGTTCATGTCAGATCGCCATCTCTTTGGACTTAGCGGAGTGAAGGAATAGAGAGCACCAGCTAATTTAACTTTTTAAAGTTGACTTTAAAAAATCAAACTGGCGCAGGATTGGAACTTGCAACCTACCTGTTTAAAGCCACGTAGTAATTGTGTTTGCACAAACATTGTAGACTATAATATCTCCTATATAATTGGCTAGTTTTCGTTGAGATTGGCCGCTGTGACCGGATTTAGGACTTTGTAGGGTGCCGTACCGAAATTTTCACAGAGTACTGCCGCTCGCTATTAACAAGATAGTTAATAAAAGTAAAATAAAGTTAAAAAAATAAGCGGGGAAACACCGTTTTTGTACAGAACCTTTTTTTATCACTACATAGTATAAAACAAAGTCGCTATCCGCCGTCTGTCTGTCCCTATGTATGCTTAGATCTTTAAAACTACGCAACGGATTTTGATGCGGTTTTTTTGTATAGATAGAGTGATTCTTACGGAAGGTTTATATGTATATTGCACCCGTGCGAAGCCGGGGCGGGTCGCTAGTAGGTAATAAAGGCATCTTATAAGGCTAACTTCAGTCTTGATAAAGGCTACAACTAATCAGATATCCAAAGCATGACGGGAAATCTGACGGAATCATTGATCAGCGCTTTATTGCCCTTGGGCTGTAAGACAATAAAGTTACACTACGTAGTCTACTGGTCTAGTTATTACTACTAATACAGTTAAACACTCTGAGCTTACCGGTTAAGCGATTCGCCTTATAACCTTGGTGTCGCGGATTCAGTTCCCATACAAAATGATTTGTGTAGTCCATCGATAAAAACTAAAACCACCCCGATGATCACGATCAGCACATGGAGGGAGATCCCGGGTCCTCTTAAGATACCTAGTACATCGTGAGTACAGTTCCTAAAAGTTTTGGTCACATCGGCCAATCACAATGAAAGCTAGCCAACTGTGCGAATTTCGGTCACAGCGGTCAATTTCAACGGAAATTAGCCAATTACGCAGGAGATATTATAGTGCACAAGTGTGTGCGCAAACACAGGTGCACTCTCTATTCCCTCACTCTCATGGTCCGATGGGACGGCCTTCCGACACGATCGGAGAGAGATCAGGCGCAGGGCCAACGACTTTACGTGTTTTCCGAGGCATGGAGTAAGTGATAATTAATTTAAAAAACGCACATACCTACCTTACGAAAAGTCAGAGGTGCGCGCCTTGGGTTCGAACCCGAGACATCTGACTTGCCATTCAACGGTCACAACCACTAGGCTATCACGACTCATTTTATTATTATTATAGCATGCATACAAAATACATCTTGTGTAGGGACACCCTTCAATTTTGATGGCCTTATCAATGAAATTATGTGTTTATTTCACTTGAATCTCAGCTACTCAAAGTAAAAGTGCTGTGAACATAAATATCAAAATAAACAAAAGATAACAATGGAAATTACCATTATTTTACAATTATTAATCCGTTTTAATTTTAAATAGACATTCATCTATCATTAGAGCGGTAACATATTTATGTTATGTTAAGACATGTAGTCGTGTGATCGTCGACTGACAAGTTAGAGTTCTCAGGTTAGAATCCAAAACTATATCTGGCTTTTCGTTAGTTATGTGCGTATTATAAATTACCTAATTACCAATAACTCGTTGCCTCGGAAAGCACGTAAAGCCGTTGGGCCTGCGCCTGATCTTTTTCCTGTCGTGTCGGATTGCCGTCCCATCGGATTATGAGAGTGAGGAAATAAAGAATGCAATCTGTGTTTCCGCTCACGAGGTACGTTTGTCAAAACGTGGGTCTACATACACCTCTGCCTACTTCCTCTGGAGAAATACAGGCGTGAAGACTCACGCCTGTATTGATGTTATTTTAAACGTTTTTAACTATTTTTTTTTACGTTTTTACCCGTTGAAGATCTCCTATATATCGATTTAGGTCATGCTTACCATAAAAATTCATTGTTTTGGGATCTAAACCATGTAAAAAATCAACTCATTAGGATATAAAAAAAGTGCACGTGCAACATACCACGTTAAATAAAAGCTTGTAACAAAAATGACGTCTTCTTGTAACGTAAGCTAAGTTAAAATTGACCTTGCCAGTCTCTCGGTTCAAATTCTAATTTAATGTCAGTAAAAGTCAGTAAAATGGTAACATTTGTTTGAATTTTTACTTTCACTTGTGTTTCAGCTGAAATTAGTAATATTGCATGCACTTGATTATGTATGAAAAACTAGTGTTCAAACTTAGTACTAAGTTGTAAAATATGCTTGCTCTAAAGCACAAGCATGAGCTCAAGCTTAAGCTCTAATAGCTGCTTATAATAATCATTAACTACGCAGTGATAGCTCAGTGGTATGACTGTTGACTGTGGGTCTCAGATTCGAACTCAAGGCATGGCAAGGCAAGGCATCGTACCTCGGAAAGCAGGTAAAGCTGTTGGTCCTAATCTCTCTCCGGTCGATACTGTCCCATCAGACTATGAGATTGAGGGAATAGAGAATGCATCTGTATATTTTGCGCTTATGTTTCAATACTTATACAGTTTGCAGTAGGTATTATGCTGGGCTAAGCACCATTATTGTCTCTCATCTGCATATTTAGGTAGTAGGTATATAAAATATATATACGAGTATTTTAAATTGTTGCCCATAATTATTTAGGTATTAAATTGTAATACCAGATCAAAATGAATATTTTGATTTAACACCATTGATACAAGATAATCCTAATTCAGGTACCTATTACTATAGACATGTTGTCAAATTGAGCTTATTTATTATTAAAAAAATATTAAATAAATAGAAAAAGAATATTTTTACAAAAGTTATTTTTTTCTGTTTATTTTCATTATTTCTTCTCTCTGTGTTACTTAAGCGCCACAAGCGCCTCTTACTATACTACATAAATACTACTACAAAATACTAATACTACAAAAACGATTTTGCGTGTCAGCTCTAGGGAGTCGGTTACTATAACGGCAACCTTTCACGACTTGTCTTCACGATGTTTTGGTGTAAGCAGGGAAGGTGAAAGTTATGAATAATTTTTGTCAGACGGTTGAATTTGATGGGAATATGACAGGTGACGTCTATCTAAATAGACGTTGTCGCCTGCGGCTTTGTTCGAGGGACTAATTTAATTCAACCTGATTTTTTAGACTCCAGCCAAATTTTAGGAGGTAATAAGGACAATTAAACTTAACAACTTTCCCTAAGAAACATAGGTCGAAATCTGAAAACGAAAATTCAACTTCTCATACAAACGTGAGTCACGTGACCAGATTTAATTTTTTTATCTTCAGATTTCGACCTATGTTTCTTGGGGAAAGTTGTTCAGTTTCATGGAACTTATTACCTCCTAAAAATTGGCTGGTGTCTAAAAAATCAGGTTGTATTTCATCGTTGAATATTTTGGCTGAATTTCATTGATATCATTCGATCGTAGTTCGTAGGCCCAAGCGAGTTTAGGTAGTAGAGCTATGCTGATTTCAGCCTTGGCTCTTGTGCCTATTTTCTCTAAACTACGTAGAGATCTAACCTCTACTCTACCTGGGGGCCTACTCCGAAATTTTAACAACGAAGCTTCGATTGTCGGATCGCATGTTTCTTCGTTAAATTACCTTCTAATAGATTGTTTTTTTTTTACTGGATTTGAAACGAAACGACACATGAAAGCACTAAATACAATTAAACAGTGGTAATTTGGTGGTAAGGATTGTGTTTGATGGTCTTCATTATTACGTTCCGATCCGAAACATCGTTGTTCGATTTTCGGAGTAGAGCCCCATGTCTTTTCCACGATCGCGACAATATCGTCGACACATACATAAATAGAAGTATGTATTATAAAAAAGTGTGATATACAAGATGATCAGCTCGAATAATTGTATATCTAGGTCAACAGAACTTTGTAACAGTTGCTTTTCAATGTCAATCTTTAACAATTATTTAACAATAGCTTAATTGTTATTCATATCTTCGCCAATTTATACAGAACCTATTATTATAACTATTAACTATAATTTTGTATGAAAAATAGAAAGTGAATCTATTCGTTACGCACTTTATTGGAAGTAGTATAGAATATAAAATAACCTGATTGATCTTATGGTTGGAAAGCAAAAAAAAAATGCTTTTATAGTTAAAAATTCCCGCTTAACAATTTTTTTCTGGCTGAATGTAGGTATTTTTTTATATATTCACTGATTTCTTAGTTAATTGTGAACTGATTTTAAAAATTCTTTTTATTTAAAAAAAAACCCAAGTTGGTTCCATAGAAATATTTTCATGATATTGGCCTCAAAAAAGTCTAGGCATCATAAAATACAGTGGAAAAAAAATACTATATTATTTTTTTTGTTACTGCATGGTCTTACGTCAACCTCTCAAAAAATTTTGCATTACTAAAGCAAGACTTATAGAATGCCAATTCTTTAAAAGCTAACCCACCTTAACGACTCTACTGCTTAACCCTTTTATTAACAGGCGTGACGACATAACACCAAAGTTCATGTGCGTAAGTAAATATTATTTTAATGGAAGCATCATCATCACTCTAGCCACGACAGCCATGACAGTTTTTAAGTGAGTTTGCTTTCACCACATAGTTAATAGTTATGGTACTTTAATACCATTGAAAGGGAAATTGATTTAAAATAGCAAAAGATCTTGATTGTGTTGATTACCTCTTTGGTCTAAGGTCGTGAACGTGGCTATTGAATACGAGGTCGCTACGATTACCAAGTAAACATACTAATACTGATACTGTTAGCTTATATCATCCCACTGCTGGGCAAAAGCCTCCTTCAATGACTTCCACACCTTCCGGTCCAAGGCTATTGTTGATTGATCGTTCGTCTTATCTACCTAATTCGTCTCGCCATCTTCTACGTGGTCTGCTGCGACGCCGTCTGGCATGTCAGGGCTCCACTTTGTGGTGACTTTAGCCCACAGCTCATCAGGCATCCAACAGACATAGCCAGCCCAAACCCACTTCAATTTCGCGGCCTTGTAAAATTTTGGCCAATTTCCTAGTCATTATCATCATCTCCCTGCCCTTTTCCCAATTTATTTATTTATACTAAAAAGAAAAGAAAGAAAAAATATATTTATAAGCAATAGGAAGCGCTTTACAATTTACAAAATGCTATATTAATGCTATAGTGCCTTGCTGGCTATGGCTATTTAGTATAGCCATAGCCAGCAAGGCACATATATATAGATTACTTCCACCGAACGGCATCGGATCGGAAAGGATACGATCGAGGAGCTATGATCTCGTATCGCGAAAGATGCCTGCGGTCAAGCTGATTGATATTTTTTTATTTATTTTTTTATTTAAGAGCTTTGCCCTTGTCGTTAGATACCAGCCAAGTTTCTCTATTCTCAGCCAATAGGGAAGATGCAAATGTAATATTTACGAAATTTTCATGGTTAAAATGTTAAAAACATGTAAAAGAAATGCTACTGCAACGTTTTTATTTTACATAATGTTGTTTTTAAACAATAATTACGAATTAAAAATGACTCGCAACAAAACGAATTTCAAAACACCAATTAGCGTTTAGTGACGTCAGTCTTGTTATGACAACTTATTTGAGGTTATGGTTGTAAAGTGATTACTATTTTAGGAGAATATTAATTGCGTTTTTGAAATAAAAATGGAAGTTGGGTTTATAAAACCAGATTCCAGGAATTTACCGAGAGTTAGTGTTGACGTGGTTGTAACTTTTTTTATCGAAAGTGCAGAGTTTTCAGGTGTAGAAATGAAAGGGGCTAAATTACTACGGTATGTATACATCATAGTCATTCATAGTTGTTAAACTTTGTATTTTATTCAGCGGCTTCTACATATAGCAGTTATTTCAGCTCGACAAGAGAATCTTATGGCGATAACGCAATCGGCCATGTCCAAATTAAAAGAGATGGAGAATTATGTACAATAAAAAGTCGAGTTACTCCGGAGCACAAAGTAATTTGTAATAATTATAATAATAATTTGTCTTCACAGCTTGAAACCACTTTTTTCTCAGCTTTGGGTCAGAAGGTCCACTCAAAAATAATTTATTTGCAAACTTTGTTGAGGTAGATGGTGGTCACATAGGCAGTATTGGCACAAAACATGAGTCAACACGGCTTTTTATCTGAATATTAATGGTATTGTTACAATCACCTGACGTCGATGGATAGTCCATTTTAATTTTTTACAAATAATCTCGAAAAAGCAAAAGTTAAAATGAAAAATAAATGTAAAGTATGAAAATTGAAAGTTGTTGACTGACAAGAGTGACGTCATCAGTACCATAGGTCCGTTTTCGCGCGAACTGTCAAACTGTCAATTTAAAACAGCATTTTTTCCGATAAATTACAATATTTTAATTGTTTTAATATATTTGTGGTCTATTCTACATGGAATTCTTTAAAATGAAAACAAAAATAAAAATAGTGCATCTTCCCTATTCTTTGACTTCTTATACGATATGATATTCACTTTTTTCTTAATTTGTTTAAAATAGAATCTTCAATATCTCGTATTTATTGCTACTGCAATAAATACGAGATATTTAAACATTAAATAATATTTACATTATTAAACAATTTATAACAAACTAAATATAACTACTATTTACATTTGCCTATAAAAAAAAAAAACAAAAAAAAATAATAATAGAAAAAAAAGTAAAACGTAAAAGTAAAGTTTAAAATAAATGTTCTACCTTTTCCTCTCTTTCCCTCTATTTTGCTTTCTATGATGTTTTCACAAAGGTGTCATGTCGTATAAAGTGTCCTATCATCTTTTCTCTTCTGATTTCTATAGCTTTTATAAGCATAAGCATCTCTTCTCATCTATAATAGAGATTTGGCATAATTATGTACACGATTTAACATTGTTTAAAGATTATAAAATCCGTTTCGATCCGATGCGATGTAAGCCGTATGGTGTAAATCATCCTTTATTCTTTGAGCTAGATAAAGACTAGCATTTTTGCCTCGTATGCAGGTTCAAATCCTGCTCGTAATCTATTTATTTATTTCCACTTAAAAATAATTAACTTAACTTCAACACGTGCATTCATTCACCATCTGCCTAGCCTTTTCCCAACTATGTTGGGGTCGGCTTCCAGTCTTACCAGATGCAGCTGAATACCAGTGTTTTACATGGAGCGACTGCCATCAGACCTCCACAACCCAGATATTGGGTTACACGGTACCCCTTGGTAAGACTGGTTGTCAGACTGGGGCTTCTGAATACCCGTAACGACTGTCAAAGATCTACAATTGACAGCCGGGGCCAACAGCTTAACGTGCTATCCGAGGCACGGAGAGTGATAATTAATTTATAAAACGCACATAACTTACGAAAAGTCAGAGGTGCGCGCCTTGGGTTCGAACCCGAGACCACTGACTTGCCAGTCAACGGTCACCTCCACTAGGCTATCACGACTCTTCATTGTTTGTTACACACGTGCATTCATTGTTTGTTAGAAAGAATATTGTAAGAGCAACTCATCATATTAATATTCTAATTACCATTTGAATGATGTACTTGACTAAAGTTAATGAAGTTTCCACACAATAAACTTTGTAACACTGTCCCTACAATACTATGTTTAGCCCACTTTCATGGGAATTACGGGGTACACCCGCACGTGATTATGGACCGTAGCTTATTTTTTTTTTATTATTTTTTTTTATTTAATCTTTATTATCGAGCTACTATTAATTTGTTTTTATCTACTGGAGATTTAATTTAAAATTTGGATAAAGTGTTCCATCTTAGACTAGAAACCCGGGGGGACGTGGTCAAACACCTATTTCATAATAAAAATATAAATGGCGCTTCAGATTTTCACCGCAGGATTAATCGTAACATTTTTGAACAGGAAAGTAGGGAAGGGTCCCATTTGTCCTGCAGTAGAACTCAACAGGATTTATAATAACTAGATGTCGCTTACTAGTCGAAATTCGGCTGTATTTTTTTTGTCTTTCTATTTTTCACTAGCTACAAAAAGCTACAAAACAAAAACAAAAAAACGTTTCAAAAAAAGAAGAAAAATGGTACTTAACATTTTGTCTTTGCCTATTTACAAACCTATAGATAATGAGCAGCGGTGCAATATCCCCAGCACGTGTACTCGTACAACGTACACCGTTATTCGTGTACAGAGATACAATTGACAGCTCGTCATTGGTAACTGTTTAAAGGGAAAATCGCACTTACTATATCGACACAAGGTGCATTATAGGAACTATTCTTTGAATTTCCCCGAAAAAAAGTGCCGTCACGTATAACACGCTAGATTTAGTAGCTTAAGTATTGGTGTTAATTATAATTAACACCAATAATTAGGTGTTGGTGTTAATTCTCTTCAAGAACACGCTTTGAACTAATTTAGACTAGCTATCTCTTTCTAATCTGCCAATCTGGAAGTCATTAGGGGAGGCCTATGTTCAGCAGTGGACGTTTTATGGTGAAATGATGATGATGATGATGATCTCTTTCTAACAGAAATCATGAGAAAAGGATAGAATTTTTCAAACTTTCGGAACTTTAATAATTAATATTAATAAAAAAGGTATTAATCGCGTTTACTTAGTTAAATATAATAAGAAGATAAATATTAAATATAAAAACATTTTATTTGAAAGTTGCCTTGATCGAGTGTTCTCAGCAAAAAAAAAATGTAGGTTCAAAATTGTGTGGAGGATTTTTTAATTTATAGATATTAAACGAACAAATTCTATATATACTTTTATAATAATATACTACCTTATTAGCACCACTTACTAATTATGAAGGTATGCAACTTAGTATAAAGAATTATTTTTTTGTATTCCAAGCGGAAGTAAATCCACTGACTTTTCCAATTCATGTGCGTTTTAGAAATTAATTATCACTTGCTAAAAATCTAAAATATTGATGCAAGCAAAACATGTTCGTCAGGAAACCGTCATATCTGAGAGATTTTTCAAAGGTGTGAAAGCTATATGTCAGAGGTTCACGGCGGTACCACATAATTCTATATATCTACTCTATTTTTTTTAAAGATTTTTAAGTGTGTCAAAGCTTTGTCGAAAAACGTATTGATAAAATACTAGTTACATAATATTATGAAAAGCTATATTTACCTTAACTATTGGTTTAAAAAAAACGTTTTTAACCTTTTTAATCTTTTGAAATATCACTATCATTCTATTTTCGCGCATTACGGCGCGCGAAAGCATCGTATGCATCATGTCGTAGCAGTTCATGCATTAAGCAATAGATGGCGCTATTATCAATTGTAACATCTCGCTTGTATTTTTTGGAGTAAGGCAGCAATTAACTAGTGGTTGGGCGATTTGGCTTCTGCATTTGGTGTCGCAGGTTCAACTCCCAAATATTAGGACAATACTTACTAAAACGGCAAAGAAAAACGTCGTGAGAAATTAGCACATTTGAGAGATATTTTTTGATGATCTATTTAAAGTTAACGTGCCACTCAAAAATTGATACCTAATAGTAGATTGTATGACCAGGGAGCAAAATAGTATTTTTACGGCGAGGGCGCTACTTTTAACCACGACTCATGAGCGAAGCAAAAGATTCTAAAAGTTTTTTATTTTTTTTTATTAAAAACTTGAGCGCATTTGACTGGATCTCACCTGATGGGAAGTGACGATGCAGTCTAAGATGGTACACACGAACTCAAGTAATGCCTATTCACTCCTGCCTTGAATACTCCTAGATTATAAGAATCGGGAAAAACTGACGCCGGCAATGAGTTCCACTCCTTCGCTGTCCGCATAATAAAAGAGGAAGCAAAACGCTTCGTGCGGATAATCAGAATATTCACAACAAAAGGATGGTACCTAAGCCTGCGTCTAGTCCCCCACAAGTTTATTGCTTGACGGAAAAATATTTTGCTCTCGAGTCATATACTTTACTTTTCATCCCTTTTCTATGGAAAATAAAAAAGAGACGATGTTATGTAATTAATGATTATATTTAATTTTTTAAGAATACATTGTATAAACACAAGCCATAAGTAAAAACAATAGTTATTGTTTCAGGAGTTTATGCATTGTCACTTTCATAATTCGACGTAGAACTCAATATTTTAGCAAAATACACCACTACAAAATACACACGTACAATTGGGTTCGAACCCGAGACCTCTGACTTGGCAGTCAAACGGTCATACCATTAGGCTATCACGACTACGTTATTATGTAGAGTAATGAAGTACAATTTATTTACATTTATTTATTCAATGTTAGATGGATTACGAAACATGATCGCGTGCATAGTATTATGAAATTACCTTTTTAATGATATCGATGTTGAACGATAGGTTGTTGCTTCCAATTATAGAAGATTAATCAATTCACGACATGTTGGTTTTCTAATTATTCAGCTATTATGATGGATACAAATGATCTTGATTGATTGGTGTTTGTAGCATTATACATTGTGTAAAAAATCCCTATTGTTGCCCTTACTTACGATATCAGATCTTCAAACGGACCAAACGGTTCGTTTCTACCTTTCTCATGCGCACAGCTAAAGAGTGGAATAACTCGGAACATTATAATTTGGAGGTCTTCAAATCAGGAGTGAATAGGCATCTCAAAGGCAGGGTGTGCTCCATCGTAGACCACAACGCCACTTAACATCAGGTGGGTTCGTGGTCAAACGTGTCTTTACATTATTTAAAAAAAAAGAAGGTGAACAGAAACAGACATAGGGTACCTTTTAAACTTGTATTTCAGAATCTATCTCAATAAATGATATCGATATGTAGGGCATCATCGCAGATAGTCGTAGTAATTGAGAGCGAATTACATCGAGGCTTGTTTATGTTGTAGTCTGTATTGGAATCATGGTAGAACTTAAATTTGCCTACCGTTTTATGGTTATGCAGTGTTTGAAACTATTAAACAATATTCAGAATCTTAATCAAAGTACGGAATTGAAATACTTGATCAATTATATTGCACCCAAATATAAGTAAATTTATTACAAATGTTTTATCCCTAATATATTCTCCTGACCGAATTTCAGTCACAGCGGCCAATCTCAACGGAGACTAGCCAATTACGCAGGAGATATTATAGTGCACAAGTGTGTGCGCAAACACAGGTGCACTCTCTATTCCCTCACTCTCATAGTCCGATGGGACGGCCTTCCGACATGATCGGAAAGAGATCAGGCGCAGGGCCAACAGCTTTACGTGATTTCCGAGGCACGGAGTAAGTGATAATTAATTTATAAAACGCACATAACTTACGAAAAGTCAGAGGTGCGCGCCTTGGGTTCGAACCCGAGACCACTGACTTGCCAGTCAACGGTCACCACCACTAGGCTATCACGACTCAAAAATGTTTTATCCCTATATCTATAGTTATTATATTATAAGTTTAAGGTAGTAGTCTGCTGGTTTTGCATGACCGGGGTAGTACCAACGTTTTACAGAATTCAGTGTTTTATACGGTTAGTCCACTTTCTGAAGGCCCTATCCCCCTCAATCGCTGGCTAAGCATGGCAGGCATGCTACTGGTGTTGCGGATGCCTATGGCCTATGAGCGGCGGTGATAGCAGATTCATTCTCTACCGTATCTTCTGCTGAAAATATAGCAACAATGATATCTTAATCGATCTGCGACAGCGGACACTGCAAAGCTTTTAAGAATTCAAGAATAACATCAATAAAAAACGATTCTTTTATAATAAAATTGTAGTTTTTTTAATAACTTTCAATCTTTAATTTGTCACTTAAACCTTCAAACACCGAGAAATTAGCCACAATCAATTGTTACACGACGCCGCGGCTGGCGTCCATCCGTCCAGGAGTCAAAGATTGGGATATCCTCCGTGATTTACTATTGAATTGGGCTCCCAATATTTTGACACTGTTGCAAGCGCCATGATTGCGGGTTAACTGCGGATTTTCAATACAAACATTTCTTCGTTTGTTATTTATCTACTCGTAAATATCGACGTATAAATACCGTGAAGTTTCTTTATGGAAAACCCGTTGGGCTTCATCAAACACTTCTTGTACAATAAATTGGTTACCTGCTATTAGTTGTTTATTGTTACTTACCTTGTACCTCCCTACGTAATTCACGCGTACACGGCAATTTATTGATCTTGTGTGAACTTTTTGTGGGTATCATGAATATTAATGTTTTCAGTGGTTCTTGCGCTTAAAAAGCAGAATCGAATTAATTATTTAAATTTGATGATCATTTTCGATTAATGCATAAAAATACTTGCCTACAAAAGGGTAAAGATTTGGAACATTGCAATAAGAGGTTGCCAATTTCCTAGACAAAGACATTAATTTGCAAAAAATATGGGTCAGCCAGGATAGTTTTACAGTCGTATCATAGAATCGTAGGATCTCGTATGCTAAACGATCTAATCGGATATGTAACAGATAGATACGAGTATGTAACAGACAAATACAATCAATATGTAACAGAATTAGTTTCCGAAATCGTCAAAATTCGTTACTTTCAAAACTAAGAATATCCAGATGAAAAGTATGGTCTTTTCGCACAAATGCTTAAGCTGATACAGTGACCTTGACTTTGACATTTAGCTTAGTCAGCATGAGAGCGATGACTGACCACTCACACATGTAAACCGAAGTCAATACAAGCGTGATCCCGACGTGCACATACACGCCTCAGTGCTCGGCCATACGATGCAACGATTGCACGCTCTAAAAGATTTATAGATAAATGCAGTTCCCGGTGAAAATAGATAAATGCCAGTGCACATTTACACAGTGCACATTTCAATAGACGCAACCGCATACGCCGGACACTAGTCCACATTTAGGGGACACCCGCGGTTTTCCAACAAGATGCAGTGCCGCGGTATTGTCCTTTTGTGTTTTTGTGTGCTCTCCGCTTCGGCTGACACCTTCGGAGCTAGCCTGAGGCTTTTAGACAAGGTGTACAGCAATTGTGAGAAGTCACAGGAGATTGTTAAGTGTTTGAAAATTCAGGCGACAAAGTTGGCGGATAGGGCGGCGCGGATAGACTCACTTCCAGTCCTCGATGGGATTTCATTAGTGAAGAGACCAGAAGCCGGCAGGGCTTCTCCGAATGCGCTGCCTGAAGATGAAGACCTGGAGTCGCTGCCATCGGATAAGATTGACAAATACTTACAGCTTGCAACTACCAAGTTGATGCAGACACATCGTGTCTTCATATCTCCTATGCATGTGGGTGAAGATGTTGGCCGATCACTAACTGAAGCGAGAAGTAAGCTGAAGAAAATGATGGGCCCGATACTCGCTGGTGTTGCGATCAAGGGTGGATTTTTGATGATGGCGTTCCATGCGATTGCGCTGATTGCTGGAAAAGCTCTGCTTATCGGTAAGATAGCTTTGTTGTTGTCGGCGATCATCGGCTTGAAGAAGTTGGTTTCTGGCGGAGAGTCTCATGAAAAGACCACATATGAAATCGTGAAGCATCCTCAGGTATCCCAGAGTCATACGTACTCTTCTTCCCATTATGGCAGTGACTTTGACACCACTGGTCCTGGAGGTCACTACAGGAGGAGTGTGGAAGACGAAGCAGCTGCACAAGACAGGGCCTACAAAGCCTATGCCAAGAAGCAGTAGGTTTTAGAAAAAACAACAGGCTTACGACTCCATAAATTTACAAAATTCACAACGACACGGCATTTTTATTTGCACTTTATTTATCCAGAACGTTGTTTTGGTTCCATTTGCGGAAGCAAACAGGAATTTGTATAACCAAAAATAATATTTATTATGCTTATTCAAACGACACTAGGTAATTAATTCTATAAATAAGTTATTTATTCGCTAGTTTAGTCCCATTTTTTAATCAACTACATAATAATGATAACATAAAAAATATATTTATTATGTAAATAAGAATGCTTAAGCGATTTTTGTGTGTGTGTATGTTCAGTAGGTACATTAATTAGTTAGTGTTGTATAATCAAATGCACCAAATAATAATGCTAATAAATATTTTATTATACAAATAATTATTTATATAATAATCTTAAATTATTATATTAAGACATTTAGGTTAGTCGACGGGTACTGTGCATTTCTTTTTTCATAATAATGTTTGTCCAATTTTGTAAAAATAGCGAAATAAGGTTTTAGTAAGTTATTTATATTATTTTATTTATACGGTGCTGTTTAGAATAAGTAGGTAATTTATTTTATTTATTCTGTTTCTTGGTATAACATCTTCACATCGACAAGGTGGTTACGCGAGTACCTTTTATTTATTTATATATTTTGTAATCAGTAATAATAATTGCGTACTGTATTAACCATGTTATTAATAGAATAATTTATTTAGTTTTAAGTTGTAATGATGATGAAAAATATTCTTAAAAGAAACCAACGAATGACGACCTAAAGAAAATTTAGAAACTGAATGTTTGTTTTATTTTTTAATTGATTGGGGATGACAAGTTAATAAATTAATTGAAATTTGGTAAAGTTATTTGTTATTTCAACCTGAATATTAATATTATGACACAAAAATTCATTGATTACGGATATAGATCACAGAATCTCTAGCATAGCAACGAAACGTAAACACACACTAACTGAAGGGAAATTGTTTTAGCCTAGCAACAAAAATGTTAATATTCCAAGATTCAATGCTTCTTGAATACAAAAAAAAAACATACTTCCATCGATCGGGACATTGAACCGAAGACGTATGATCTGTAAGTTTTAATAAATCACGAAAAACTAATAAACGTGTCAACAAATTAAGAAAACAAGGAAGAAAAAACTGTAGAGATAATATAAAAAATCGATATAATTTATTAAGTATTTGATCAATAACCTCTTGCATAACACAAATTAGTAAAATATGATTAAATACAATTAATGCACGATGAACATGCTACAGATATCCAAAATAACTGACAATCACGTCACGTGTACTTAATTATACATCAGTCGATCAATATAGCAATTTAATCTTTTTTACTGTCATGGCTGGCTGGCCACTATCATTTGCATGGACATTGTTGCTAACTGATCATTCGGTTTCATAAATATAGGGTTTAACATAATTATGTATTAATTGTTCATGGAAGTCGTAATTAACATTTCTATTTTAACCTGTAGTTTTCTTTATATATTGTTTTCAGTGTTGATCTTGTCGGGAAGATCAAGATGAGTTGGAATGTCCATGTAAGATACCTTGCTACATGGTGATTAATGATTTTGTTAGTATTTCGTAAGCAAATTATGTTTCTGCATTTAAATTTTAAAATCCATCTTGGATAACTACAATAATTCTATTAATATAAACATCACTTTTTTATAATAAATTTTCAAATATGGATTTACACAGTAGTCCACTCCTGATGTTGGAAACATGGTCTAAGCTACAATTATCATAAATATGGAAAAGAAAGGTCACTGCATTAAAGGTTTGGTCATAGACATACCAGTCTGCTTTGTCTCAAATCAAATTAAAGGCCATTGATAAAATAATCCGTATACCGTAATCCACAAACCGTTTATTTATCCATGATATTGGTGATAACGCCGTATATCCCGCAAAAATGTAGGTGTCGGCGTTCTGAAACTGCAAAGAATAATTGCGAGATGTACAATCGCACAGAGTATTTTTGCCTAGTTAAAATGTGTATGTATAAAATATTATTGCAGCATTAAGTGTGTTTTAGATTTTAAGAGAAGAAAGGAATCTAAACGAAAAGGTGTCAAGAAGCTAAATGTTTTTGAATCCAAAAATTTTCCCTGACTGCACATTTTGTTCATACCAAATTTCATCCTAATAATTACTGATAAATTCTATCACTCTTCCACTGCAGGGCAAAAGCCATATTCTATTTTCTTTCCTCATGGCTCCTATCTAGCTAGTCTCCTTTAACTTCATTTAACAGCATACATAATTTAATATAGTATATCTAGATTTTCTATAGCTCCTTTTATTTCAAATCAAGACCTTGAATATAATTATTTTTTTATTTCTTACCCAACACTTATAAATTACAATTTTCAGGAATTAGTCCATCATAAAATTAGTCATCAGCATCAACATCTGTAGAAAGAAAGAAAAGAAAAACATTTATTTTGGACTTGCAGAAGTACAAAAACATCGGTGATAATGATAATCTAAAAAAGGAGAAAACTTAGGACCTGTGCGACACCAAAAATGGGCAAGACAAAGACATAGGCATGTGGTTAATAATAATGATTATAAAACAAAAACTGCTCAAAAAATATCATATTAAAGAATCCAAACAGTTTTTGAAATTCATTTCAAATTTTAATGGCAATAATCTGTTACGGTCAGCACGTGTATTATATTGCTTAGTACACAATTAACTAGGCTAGTAGTAAAAACTATCTGTTAGTTAACGGAAGCAGCTGATAATCAATTATATTCAATCCGAAAGATAGTTGGAGCAAGACTGGACCGCTATTTAACCGTCTACGTTGTAGATGAGGGGGATATTTATGTTAGTTTGTATATTGAGATACCTAGTAGTAAATTTTTCATTAACTTACAAACCATGTTTTTCCAAATCGTAAATTTTGGAAATTAAACTACTTAATTAATAGTTTTATAAAAGTTAAGTTTATATTAAAAGTTTATTTTATTGAGTTACAATTGTAATGGTAGTTTAAAAAGTACCATTGACCATACTCACTCTACTATCGATCAAGATCAAGATAATCAATGTCAAATAATTAGGTATATTATTTCCTTTTTCTTCATGACACAATTTATATAACTCAGCCATAATATTTAAAAGACATAATATAATTTGTTAGGACAATATAATTTATTCTCAGTATAGGTCAAAATAGTCTGAAATCGCCAACACGCAGTGAGCTAGCGCGGTGATTAATGATCAATCTTTCTCTGTATGACCAAAAGCCTTTGCTTTACTTTGAGAAAGTTACATTACAGGCAAATTTATTGATTTATTTTATATTATAGGTCAAAATGAATAATCCAAAAAAAAAACAATACAATAAAGAACAAACCGTCAACTTTTATACTCTAAAACCAAACATAACCCAGTAACAAAATTTAGTCCACCACCAGATACAACCAAGAATTCTATCTAAGAAAACTGAGAAAGCTTTGAGAAGAGCATACACGCAAAATGCACCACACGCGATTCAAACGCATGGCTCACCGGCATTCAGATAAAAAACAAAGAAAGCAGCATAAGCAGTGGCTTATAATGTACAGTCCACAGATATATATAATTGTTAAGATGATAGTTTGGCAGTCTTGTCTGTCATTCTTTGGAGTAAATTCTTAGTTGAACAAGACTAAAAGCTGTTTAATAAGGCATCAAAAATCGAAGCTGGTTTGATATAATTTGATAGTAAGCGAAACAAAATTATTTTTTAATTAATTAAAAAGATATATACAGGGTTATTTGTAAAACACCGACAACCTGAAAATATAGACAAATATAGATTTAACGTATTTAACTGTTTTCCAATTAATATTGTGATAAATAATTGTGTTGCAAATAACAGACCAACTGAAGTTCAAGAAATAAGGTCGTCTAATTTAAAATATTGCATTGCATTTAACATCTTCGAGTGAATATTCATTTCTGCATTTTCAAAATATTTAACAATACTATGTTATGATGAATCTTTTGAAGTTACAGAAACTACAGGATTCCATGTTCAAAAAATGTTTGGAAAACTAAATAAACAAAATAAATTTAACTGGTTTCCCCGCTCATAGTTCTCATCTCTGTTGAAAAGGCTTGACAAATTTTCAACAAAGTTAAGTCATAATAGTTGAGTAAGTGAACATGTTGCCGTGTGGTCTCCTTGCAGGCTTCAAGATACTTAAGTCCAACTTGTAGTCTGCAGGCTTTTCGCTCAGTAGTAGTAGGTTTTTAATTTTTGATTGGCGTTCTACGTACGACATTAATTTGCTCCTTCTCAATTTGACCTGACAATTTATATCCACAATCTAATGAAGACCGATGTCTTAATATATACAATTATGTTCTTTATTTCACTGTCAAAAAAAAATAGTGTAATAAATCACTATTTCCTAAGTCAAAAGTAATGTGTTTCTCCATAATTAACCATATTTAATAGCCAAACAATTATTATTACGGATATAAGTTGAATGTCTACATTTATTTCCCAATTGGGTTCTAATCGGAAACTCTTCCTACTTACGCGGCTATTTTCTAAACATTTAGAGCGTGTAATCGTATACAGGATGTTGCTGTGTGTGGGAGTGCCAGAGACAGTGGTAATGAGATTTTTCTTTAAGCTAATTAGTAATAACTGTTAATAATAGTGGTGATGCTTCATGTTGTGTTTTAATTTTAACTTATAATCATGGTAGATACTATAATGTTAAAATAAAAAAGAAACATTTGTCTGTACATACTTTTTTTTTAAATTTATTAATAATGATGATATCATAAATTAAAACTTTAATTCATAGTGATAAACAAGAAACATACTTAATTTAATTTACAAGTATTTTGAAGAGATTTAAATAAGAAAGAAATATGCTTTTAAAACTAAAAAAATAAGGTTACAAACCAATGCAGCTAAAGAATATGTCAAAAACACCTCACATAGTGATGACTAGAAAAACAAGAATATGGGTGATTTAAAATTAATTCATTAGAAAGGTATTTCACAGATTGATTATTAATTACAAGAATATTTAACTAGAGCTTCTTAAAAGTCAAGACAAAGAAGTATATTTTGTCAATTACACAATTCTAAATAATTAACTATAAAAAGCTCAACGAAAAAACTACATTGCTATCCATTAATACTAACTATAGTCTTTTATCCAGTGTTAATAGGAGTCCACGAGAACCCTCTTACATTTCTAGCATTACTTTCATCTCTTTGATCATGGACAGCTTCTTTTTTAGTAACGAATAATCTTTCTAGTCTATCTCTGAGCTCTCCAGGAGTGATAGGTGCTGCTGTTGAAGGTTCAGCAGATTTTTCTCTGTAATAATAGTCGGGATGTGGTTGACGTCTGTAGTAACCTGAAAGAGATTATGATGATTATTACAAATAAATAATTTAAGTATTTTTTTTACGTAAAACGATTTTGTCGTCAGAACTAATGGTATGGATCAAATAAAAGATTAATCCGTCAGTTACAGGAAGGGGGTAAAATTTAAATTAAATTTAAGTCAAACAAATATATTAACAAACAGGGCAAGCTAAATAAAACCATTAAAAAATATACCTATATTCAGAGGAGTATAATTTGAAAGTAACATAACTGACAAAAAGTTGATTTGGCAAAATAAAAAAAAGACTACAATGATATCTATCTGATAATAATTGTAACAAAATAAAACCAACTACATAATCTTAAAGAAGACCAAAATAAAAAGGTTACCAATATTTTGAACTATATACACACAGATAAAAGTATTCTAGCTATAAATCATTACGATCCTACTAGTAATAAAATAAAGCAAGCAGCTCTACTTAATCTTTAAGGAACATTTTAAACCTGACTTTAAAAATAAAAGGTTTTCAATCCAAGCTGTTTGAACAATAAAAGTTTACTACGAAGAAAGAAAAATGACCAGTAAAAGGCCTCCATTATAGAATAGTAAAGACTGATACCCGATAGACTATCAACCATACAAATAGAGCAATAAAGTGGTGCTAGTAAGTATTGAAACTATAATTTATATCGGTGAATGGAGCATACATAATTGTAATATTGTGGGCTACTATTTATAGTCTGAATAAATAATTATACTACAAAAATACATCTTGTAATATTTACCCAGAAACATTACTTATAATATTTATAATACTCTTACAGTTGAACTGCTTTACCAAGCATTTAGATATCTGCCCACCCTATTGAAGCAACAACATAAAATACTCACACAATCCGAACAGAGGCATTTTCAACTTTATTTCTGACACACTAAGGTCCAGAATAATTAAAGGCAAAGATATCATGTGTAGGCTTTCTGACAGTGCACCGGCAAGTGGTGAACGTACCTATCGGAAACGGAAGCGTTTTAATTGTCTCCGACAGTCGCCGCTAGATGCCACTATTTTCAATAAGGCGAATGATTTATTTTTAGACTAATCTCAAATTAAAATGATCCTAATAATACAAAGTCAAACCTTGTTTTCTAGAATTTGCAAATTTTGGAATAGTTTGCATTTAACAATATTATAAATTATTTGAATGCATTCATTCTCACAATCGATTTAAAAATCAGGATATTAATTATGTACTAACCTGAAGATGAAGGATAATCATGATGATCGTGAAAATGTGCTGGATTATCATGTGAAGTGTATGAAGAGATTGAAGGACCACCAAATCCTCCAAAGGATCCTTGCCCACCCCATCCAGAACTAAATACAGTTACAGCCAAGAGCGCTAATTTTGCCAATAGGAACGCTTTCTTACTTGCAATCAATAAAAGACCTAATAATAAAGGTAGTAGAGTGGACAATTGAAACTTGAAGCCAAGAAGAAATGGTACTAACAGATTTCTTGTAAGGAGGCGGCCTGAAAATAAAATGAATTACTTATAGTTATGTATGGCTAAATGCAAATTCTATTAGTAGTTAGAGTTTTATCAAAAAAAAGATAATCAGAAATACAATTTTATAGGACATATTTATAAAAAAAAAATAAGGATCGAATAAACAGTCTGTACTCGTAGTGGTAATCCGTCAACCACCATGTTAGATAGTTGTGTAGCAAGAAGTTCCAGATTCAGTCAATAGGGAGCGTGAAATCAAGTTCAATGTCATCGGAACCTTGAAAGCTAACTAGTTTTACGATGAATAGATAGATGGCGCTTATGCTGAGTGTAAATTGAATCACAATATTTTTCGAAGCACGATGGAAAAAAATGCCTAGCTGATTTAGTGCTACTTGATTTGTAGGTCAAAGGGTAATGAGAGCACTCAGCCTTAATATGAGTGAATATATTCTATAAATATCTTTCTCTGTTACCGGATGATCGAAAACATTACTGACAAAGTAATGATGGTTGTAAAAACGATTTGGAATAATTATTCTACGTTATTTTATTTTATGTTGCTTTTGGAACACAACTATTAATAAATTCATAGACTTTATATGGAATATCTTTATAATTATTTCTTACCTGTGGATATCTCATTAGGCTGTTGGTAAGTTGACCTATCTTTGATCCTCGGATCCAAAACAAATTCAAGAACACCATTAGCTAATGTTGGGCCAATCCTCATGACCAACCCTGGGTGGAATGCGCTAAGATCCCAATGGAGGGATCTCTTGGAAATGAGATGACTTGCATCTTCGAGGATCGAACTGTAAGCAAGAAATCTGATTAATATATTGAATTTATGAATTGTCTGTTATTAGGAAGTTTTTCCAGAATAATAATAAATAGGTATTTTATTCTGTTGTCTGACTAATTAACCACTGAACTAACGAGAAATTGTAATCAATGTAAATCTAGAACCATGTGCTCTAAGTTTTCCGCATAACTTGGATGATCTCAAAACATAATTTAATTTATAAAATATAAACTTTTATTTCAGGGATTTTTCTTTTATCGGACTTCTACAATTTCTTTTGTAATTATGCAGATATACCAAATGATAATAAAATACTACCCTTAGCCATATTATTTCCGTCGTCATTACAATGTAATAGTAATATAAAAGATATTTTATTATTTAATTAAAATAGGACTGTAATAACATAAATATATTTTATGTTCTTTTATTAAATACTATTAACTAACTAAATATTCAAACATGTACCGAAAATCCATAGGATCTTTATCAAGAAACGCGCCAATATCCCTTGGAGTCTTCTCATCCCTCACAAAAGAAACACCAGTAGCCAAACTAAATGCATCAGCTTCTTCATATTTGTTCAATTTATTCAACAATTCTTTACCAAAACACACTCCAACATCAGTACTTCTTCTCACACTAATACAATCATTTAATTGGCTATCATCTACAGTATTGCCTTTGATCTCTTCTCCTTCTTGCAGTTCAATTTCAATAGGTACCACTTCAACAATCAAAACAAGAATTATGACACTTCTAAATTTTTTTAATAAACACATTTTGGGATATCAATCAGTACATGCTACAATTTCCACTAGCACAACTATCCTGGTTGCTACAATTGTAACTTTAACAAAACAATATAAGGTCCCAGTTGGTTATATAGACTTTCCATGTTCTGTTCCGGTGAACTTTGCCATTGTTTTGGCTGTTACGGTAACTTCTCACACAGACAATAGGTGAAAATTCGCCGAGGATAATTTGCGAACTATCTTTGAGAACAATCTCTAATTCTGTTACGGCAATTGCATAATATACGTAATTTTTGGTTGTAGGTGAAATTACTTGGTTTTTGTTTGGCAAATAGGAACAACATACCTACTTAAAAGACAGACTGAATTTGTGTAAGTATACTAGTATTATCATATGGATTGCATTATCTTTAGTAAGTTGTTCAATTGATGGTCGAATTAACTACAAATTAGTGTTCGGTTTTTAATTTCAGAGATTAGAACTATCTAAATTTAAGCGTTATTTTAAAAAAACAAACAACTTGTATGCACGACGTCCATTCAAGCATTTTTTATGCATTATTATGTGTTTGGCAAACAGTAAAGTGACAAATTTCAGCTTTAAAGCCATGATCTTTTAATAAAGCTGTGAATTGATGAATTTATATATTAGAAACCATCCAAAAGACCAAAGTTCTCTCATGAAAACAAATGACGTTAACACTAACTTTTACTTTTAAATGACATTACATATGAAGCCTTTGACCTCACATTGTCTCATGCACTCTTAGCTATCCAATACAGCTTACATGACAAACATTCATAGAATTAACATTTTTATACGTAAAATAATAAAGTCAATATTTCCGTGCTAAACTCACGGTGGTTATGGCATATAAAATTTTGCGCGGTCAAAGAGTGAAAGTCTTTTTTTTATTATGTCCGTCTCTCTTAGTAAAAGTAACTGATGTAATATTTTGGAGTTTTATATGACAATACGGGTGGATTTCTCGTATTATTTGAATTTTATGATTCATAATTACTTCCTGGACAGATTTTTTGAAAACTTTTGTCCCTGCTATATCTTGATGACCATATTAATACCTACCTCTACCTTCTACTACCTTTAATGATAATCAGTTAAAGCTGTCTTTGTAGCCTACATGTAATAATATTATTACTATTACAGTTATGCATTAATATTATTACAGTTATGCATTTCCTATATTTTCCATTTAACCTTAGTCAAAAATCCTCTTTAGGACAATGGACCTTATTTCAAGCTCTATAAGATATCTATTATCTTATGACCCTTAGTATAATTTCAATACCATTAACTACTTTATTAATTAATTTGTCTACTATCAAGTTCTTTAAAAATATATTGTGGTACTTCTTTAATTTTTCCTATAAGTAATTTATTTTCTCACACAGTGTTTTATTTATGTAACCAGTATTGGTAAACGTTTTTTTTTTGTAATGAATTGAATCAGTAAAATTTCATAATTATTAGAACCATTGCCATTAATCCAAAATTCTTAATATCATTGAAATCCCAATATTATCATAATTTTACCAAAATGGTCAAGTGTTTTAGGGTTACGGATATTTGGAAGTTTACGACCTCATTCATGACCTATGAGAGTTCTGTACATTAGTCATCGACAAGTTGCTTTCGCTGCTGTCGCCCGAGGGCTACCGGCTTTCTGTATCTCATGTGTTTTATGTAATATCCCCCTCTTTATTCTCCCACATTTATTTGCTATCTTTATTTTGCAACCTATTTTTAAAATAAACACTTTAAGTTCATGTATCATAAAGTTTAAACTCGTTTGGTATTAAACAATCAATATTCTTACTAACTTTGTCAGAGTAAACCACGTCTAGAGTTCACACACCTTTGAGCGTGTCCATTTCTCGCACAACCATTCAACCTTATACCAAAGCAGTAAAATTCAAAATCGTTAATCAAATAATACAGAAAACAGGTATTTGCCTTGTCCATCAGGCAGGTTTAAATTTGCACTTATCAATTCATTATTTCGATTACCATCACTCTTAACATCATAAGCATTAAGTTCAGTATTGTTTGATTAATAAATATTGCTATGTATATTTATTTTTGCAGTTTGCTTTGAAGGAAAAGCGTTGGATGTAAACCGGACACAGGAACGCGTGTGAAGTGAAATTTCTTTTTTTTTCTCTCTTTTCGAAAAAGGATGTTATAGGTGCGTCTGACACAAATATCTTTGATGACGAGCGTATGATTATGGAATGTGGTTCTATTGTAATTGATGTAGGTTTAATTTGCTTGCCTTTTGTTTGATAACGGTTTGGTAGGTCAAGAATTTGGTGGTTAGAGAGTTTTTTTATGACTAAATGTATAAGCTGTCATTTTATGAGACGCTTATAACATATTTTTAAGTTTTGCATTTTGAGCGTTTGTTAACTAATGATTATAGTAAAATTAAAATTATTTTGTGTTCATCTTGTTTTAGGTCAATTCAATGGCTAGTAACTGGCAATTATTAATCTCTTGACAGTATTCTATTCTCTTTATAATTATCAGACCGATGCACTATCCATTTTAATTTTCATTACTGTGGTAATGATGATAGTAATTTCTGAACCTTGACACGATATGGTTGGGAATGTTTTATTTATCACATAATATTATTGTTTATCGTCGGCAATACAAATAAGGTTACATATTATCCTTTTTTACGTATCCCTATACAAAGTAAAACAGTATCAAATGCTGTAAGAATAATATAAAGTTATGCTATTTTGTAACTTTTATCTAAACTAAACGAAAGTGGATTCTATATAATTGGAAAGTTTTGCTACTGGACTTTGAAAAATTTGGTTTCAATAGTGAAGGAGCTGAAATAAAACATATATTGCTTTAAAATGCTTTATTTTTAGTTTTTAATAAATCAATCGTAGCCTACTGGTAAGATAACCTAAGCCAAGTAAAGCGAGGTTTATAAAATAAACACTGATGCTGGTGCAATAAAAATACTTGAAACAGTTGGTGCGTTCCAGAGAAATGATTTTGAACTTTGACATCTTGGGCAAGTAGTAAAGAAAATAAAAAAAAAAACGAAATATTGGAGAGGTAGCAAAATATATATTTCTACTAACCTCTAGAACAATCTCATCTCACAAAACTAGACCCAAACACGTGTATATCATGAACAACTTTCGCTGTTCATTGGCTACAGACACAGTTATACAACCAGTTCTAATTAAATGTACAATGACATTTGTTGACTGTCTTGTTTATCTAGCGATTGCAAACGCGGCTACTAATTCGAGGTTTTGGCTTCGTTTTCCAGGTCAGGTTACTAGAATTTTCTATTTGAATGTTTTCGCAGCCCAAAGCTATTAATGATTATTGGTATACTTATAATTTAACTGGCAAAATTTGAGTGATAAATAGCTCTGCGTATCTTAAACAAGCTAATTTTTGTATTTATTTTTGTAGATTTAAATAAAAATAATATTGAAATAAAAAGCATTCAAAAAGTACAATAAAATTAAAAAAGGCACAGGCTAGATGTCTCTGGTGTGTTTTAAAATCAGGATAGGTAAATTTTAGCCAGTAATTATCTCATCCATGGGACAACTTTTGTGATCATTATGGATGTTTATAGTTCTGTTAAAAAAAACACATCTGAATTTTGTGATAAGTCTTTGAGAATATACAATTATACGGCATAACGTTATATTACGTTACATCCGTTTGGAAACTCATGAGGTATCGTGAATGGATACTAATCTATAATCGTTGTTCATTCATATTGTTTTATAGTAAATCTGCATTAACGATTATAAGTTGACTTATTTTGTTGCAGCGATCGCTGGCTAGATGTTTTTACACTTCACTGCATATTACTTTTGTAAATCGTTTGCGATATTCTTTTCTGATCTTTGGCAATTTAAGGTTAACTAGAAGAGTTTCCACATAACACTAAATCAGCTTTTGTTTTATTTATTCGTATATCATACATATTATAAACTAACTATACTACATATTATAAAATAAAGTCCTTCGCCGCATCTGTAGGTATGTCTGTTTGCGTGAAACTCAAAAACTACTGCACTGACTTTCTGTTTTCATCAATGGATAGAGGGGTTCTCGAGGAAGGTTCTTTTGTATAATTTGCCTAAAATATAATGATATTTGTTGGAGGTGTCGGAAAAAAAAGCCGGGTTGCGGGAACGTCATCAAAATTTCATGATTAGATACTTTTGGTCGCGATAACCAACATCCACGCGGGCAAAGCCGCGGGTGTACTAGTTAAAAATAAATCCAAGTCTCCATTTAGCATCACAACGTAACCTTCTAAGCGCTTTTCATAAAGTTGTGTAGCAACAGTCCGTATGCAAAACGAGAAAGTGTCAAGTATTCAGGATGTCAGCCATTACGTGATCCACTCCGCTTGCTAATTTTATTGCCTCATACATGATGATGTGATTCCGGATCGCTTAAAAGATTAGTTTGAATGATTTATGTTTAATTTTAATGTATTCTTTTTGCAAATAAACAACATTTTAGAAATTACAAAATTTTTAATTTAGATTTCTCCAAACACGTTCAAAGTTTTACAATGGTTTCTTTCCACTTTTGATTCCTTCAATTTATTTGTGAAATCTTTTTTATTCTTTCAATTTAATTTATTTTTTATTTTCTTTTAATTTATTTCTTATTAAAAGTTTTTATTTTTATTGTAATTACGAGTATGTAGCCCAATTTAAAAATCAACAGACACTTGTAACTATATAATTATCATTCCTTTAGCTGTCAAATTATTGAAGGTTCTAAATTTTGAGGTGGCATCGGGTATTGCACATCAAGCTACTACAATCTGTCAAATTTCTTCAATAGAGTTTTAACTTTCTTGCTTTAGCATTAGGTTCAAAGTTGATTGGGAAAATTTGACAGTTTCGCGTTGATGTGCATAGTTCAATTACGTGATCTGCCGATACTTTGTCCAGCTTGTGCTTTTTCGGTGCTCTATCATCCAATGTATTTTACCATTGCTTTACAACAATAAACGCTATGCCATGAATGGATAACATGAACTCATTAGTTAATTTATTAAGATTTCTTTCTTCCAAAGTTTAAAAGTCTTAAAAATAATTTCTGTCTATATAATCTACACTACCAAAACCTACAATTTAATGCCACACACTATATTTATCACCCAAGTCATTGATCGTCTCACGCGCAACGAACAGTAATATTCTTAATGAACATTCGTTTTGCTGTTTTTTTTCTCACACTTGAAACGTTTCGCCCCACATCGGAGCAACGGCATCAATCACGTTACTTAACGTAAATTGTGCGTTACGTTAAAGGGGGAGGATTTACTTCAATGAGATTAGTTATAACTGTATTGATTCAATAAATAAAATCATTCCTATTGCCGTACAGAAAACCTCATTATCTTAAAAAAGTTGAGATTGAAAACTTGCATCAAATTGAAGTGGAAGATTCAGAAACTGTTACATTTTTTTTTTGTAACGAACGTTATATAAATTAAAATTATAAAAATATACTGTATTAATTATTGTCCAATACATCGCAAATGACTTGATCGAAAACAACTACCAAATTGCAAAGGACTTTGCGATAGACTTAGACGAAGATGGTGGTACGACCTGGATGTTTTCGAAAAAAAGAGAAAATTTCAAAAAAGTTGAAATTGACTATAGAAAGTAAAGAGTGGCATTTACCCAGCAGTAGGACTTTAATTAGTGGGATTTCAATATTCTGACATAAATAAAACCTAGTCTTTTGTTTAATGGAAATCTTATAAAACTTAGGGCAACTTGTGGTAAGCTGAATTTGTGTGGTGACACTGCGTTCTTGAAGAATCGGCCAGGGCCTTGTCTCCAGGTTGCCCTCATTGGAACTGAACCCCAAAGAGCCAAGCGCCCTCAAGACTCTCAATTCTACTTGGACAGGGCTCTCCATGACCTTGCTGCATGAGCTATATACCTGATGGATGCAAGTGTAATTTACGTACCTACTGGCGTAATATCGGGGAAACCCACTCCGGGTTTTTAGAACTAATTTTACTTTGTTACTTTATTAATACTATTATGTGTTGTTGGTAACCGACATCCAAAAACATGGGAGCTCTACGTCCATCTCCCATTGAAGTAAATGCGCAACTTGATAATAAAAACTAATATTTTCAAATGACTTCAAAACACTAAAAAGCCAGAAATAACATCCAAACATTCGTACTGGAAGTCAATGCCAACTCCTTAGATTAGATGGTTTAGTCTATGAATCTAACCAGAGCAATGACTATTTAATTCTTACTAAAAGCCTGTCATATTTATCATAGAAAATCAGATGTGTATTTCCATTCATGTAATTTGCGTGTCAGTAATTAATAGATATGCAATTTGTAGCTACAATTGCTTTGGTATGATCGAAGTAGAATCAATCGTTTTTGTTCAACTGAAATTGCGTGATGGATTTTTTACGATAACAACATGATATATTTAAAAATAAAAATTATTGGTTGGTCTCAGCTGCACGTTTCTTGACTGAGAGATTACTCAATCTTTAAATGAATGCATCACTCTTTTTGAAGCTTTGAAACTATTTGTTGTATTAATTTTAATAATTATAATATTTTGTGTAGCATCAGTGATAGCCTAGTGGTATGACCGTTGGCTTGCCAAGTCAAAGGTCTGAGGTTCAAAACCAAGCCACACACCTCTGACTTTTCGTAAGTTATGTGCGTATTATAAATAAATTATCACTTACTCCGTGCCTCGGAAAGCACGTTAAGCCGTCGGCTCCGTTGTCATAAATATTTTTTTCAGTCGATATAGGGAGTCAGTTATTGATTTTGTATGTAGCCACGTTTGTTCAATTTAATCCTGGTATCGGAGTTCAATCTAAAGGTGTTTTTTCAGATGATTGGTTCCTTTACGATGCTTTTCTTTTTGTATAAGCAACTGAAACTTAATTTTGCAAACTTTGACTTGACATTGATGAAGGAGAAATTGACAAAAGAAGGAACTAAAACGTAGCACGTTCCACAAAATATCTCGTGAGCATTGATAGCCACTTCTTTTTATACATAAAATAGTTCAAACCTAATTATAATTTTCAAAGTATAAAGACCTCACGTCCTTACCTGCGCTAGTCTAGAACCAAAATTTGTATTCACGATCGGTCCGAGACAGTTAACCAGCAAATATGTCACATAGGTACATCTGCGGCCATTTTATCACGTCTTTATTAACTTGCTTTCATGTCTGTGCGGTAAAAATTTTACAATCAATTTTAGGCTAGCTAGCTAAGTGTTCAAGCTTATTAGCGTTTTTAAACTTTAAACATTGCTCAAAACTAGATGACAATGCAATATAATAATATTTATACACTTCTTCTGTATTATTCTTTTTGCTTAACCAAATTATTTACATATTTTGAATCTAAGATATTATTTTTTACAGATTCGCTGCCTCGATTACTGATACAATAAATAAAACAATAGCTTGAATCATATGAGATTCACGGGACAGGGAATAGATTACTGCTATTTGTATTCGTTCCTTTATAAAACTACATTTTATCCTAAACAGCTGGCTCACTGCATGTAACAAGATTTAAAAGGTACACTTTCATTCCAGCTGCACTAGTGTACTAAGACTGCTGGAATAAATTGGATGCAGAAGCCTGGAGATAAACAGTCTAGTCCAGTGGTAGGCTGAGTTGAATGATCTATTACGCGGAAGAGTAATAACATTGTTTTATGACGATTATGTCATGATTATTAAAGCATTCCGATTATCATCATTAAAAACTATATTGTTTCATTTCGTGACTGAATGTTTCTCATGTAAGCTGTGATTACAAAACTCACTGGCCACTTCGTCTATCAATTGGAGATGATCCAATTTGAAACTTAGAATAGATTCGATTTGCTTTATAGCGGTTAATCTATCATTATTTACTTATATGTATTGCTTTTTGTGAGGCTCCAAGGCCCTGTTTAAGTATGAAAACTGCAAAATGGTTTTTCTTTTTGTTGTTTTTAATTTGTGTCATGGTCTTTAATGAAGCATACCAACCATTAATACCTTATCAATATAATTAAACGATTTAAAGCTCTTCCAATTACAGCAGTGTTCTAGAAATATAGAACTTGAAATTTTTATCTTTTCACTTTTTACCTATGCATATGAAAAACGTTAATGCAAAGCGTTTGGTCCCAGCAGTTTAAATATTTACCACTTATAATAATCGAAAGAAGAAGAAAGGAAGAAAGAAAGAAGAAGAAGGGAAAATCCTGAGGGCTAAGTTTGCTTGAACCGATTTTGCAGGATACTAAAACTACAAATAAATTACCCACGCCATAAGGTTTTTGGATTCTTTACAGCTAACTTGATTGAAGTAAATATGGGTATATACCTGAAAAAGCGTTTTTCTCTCCAAAAGTAAATAATATAAGTGTAATTCGTGTATACTGGATATTGGTTGATGTATTACATAAAAAACACAATTTGTATGATCAATCATAACCTAATAACTTTACTAGCTCACCAGTAAAAAGAAAGTGATTCCCAATCACATTGACCACTTCGTCAATAAATTGAAGACGTTCCAATTTCAAATCCAGAACGGACCTGGTGCGCTTCGTAACACTTAAGTCATGATATCAAACTGTTTCAAATTGAACTAGTCTGATGAAGTACAGTCGGAAGAAAAATGTTTCTACTTTAAACCTTCAAACATTAAAATGAAACACAAAAGGAAATCAGTGTTTTCGACGCCGGCGTCTTTGCGGGAGTCAAAGGTTTAACAGGTTTGCCACCCCGACAACAAAAAATAAAAAGAACAATAGGTTGAATCAGTATCAGTAGCTGAATCGATTAAAAATAATTTTCAGTATTTATTGGCTGGGTGCGCGATAACAGTCCCAACTAACGGTCAATGACAAAACTAAAGCAAAGATCTATCGGTGTCATAAATCATTATTATAAGACTACATTTGAACAATTTGACTACTATAGTTCACTGCAAATAAGACTAGATCAACATCTGAAAATAATAAATTATATACGTGGGAACAGAATCCAGTCTTACGCATGACATAATGCGTTAACAATACAACTAACATACTAACCGAGTTTAGTTTTTTGTTAGGTCGCTTAGAATGAGACAGTTGCTAATATGGAAAAGAAAGAATTCTCCCTAGAAGCTTTTATTTTCACGTGATCAATAACAAGAGTTATCGATTAAACATTTTGGGACTTAAGGGAATTTTAGGACTTAAGGCTATTTGTAAAGAAAACCATGAAAAGAACATTTAAAGCAACATGAGGCTTATTAGATTTAATATAAGTCAACATTTTTGGGCTAAAATCGTAGTTCCCGACAGTACCCAACAACATAAATGCATCGCTGCATCCCTCTCAGCGATACCCAGTGTACCGTGACACCAAGCGCATATAAACGCAACCAATGCTCTAGTTATACACAGTGTCCATATACCCAACGTAGTGCAAACAACAAAAATGGTAAAGTATCTCCTGCTATTGACCTTGGTCGCCACAGTCACGGCCAGGACGGCCACGACAACACAGAACAAACTAGAAGCTAGAAGCTCCGACGACAATGTTTTAGGAGACCTAAAATTAGCCTACGAAACGTATAAAGACTGCAGCGGGTCAGACATTTCGCACTGCCTCAAACGAAAACTGGCAAAGACTTTGAGCAGGTTGACGAATGCCGAGGAGTTATCGATCTTGAATGGAGTGACGATAACCAAGGATAAGGATGTGAAGATTGTGGAGAGGGAGGAGGCGATACCCAGGGGATTAGACGACGGATCGTTAAATAACCTCATTTTTGACAATATCGTCAACTTTATGAGGTCCCATACCTTACAGGTAAGGTTTTTTAAATATTTTTAGTAACAAAATACTTAATTTCAGCTATTATCGCAGTTGAGCAGCCTGTTGTCAATTTGACCTTTTGAAAATCACTAATTTTCAAAAAAATGACTGTTGGAAATGTGTTGGTACATCAAAGAAAATACTGATTTGAAATTGTAACCATGCTTTCGGATTTACTTACTTATACCTTAATGACATTGATACCAAGTAATGTGTAATCATTTGATAAATTATCGCTCTTAATCAAAGATGATAGCCATGGAGGAAAATGTTTGCCTTTGACACTTTTTTTGAGGTTTATAGCTGTTTATAAGACAGTAAAATCTTACTATACGCATTGATATTGGAAATATCAGATTATCCTGACTTACTTGTTACTTAATCGATTGACAGGCATTGACAGTTTTTCCTGATCTAGATCATCAACAACAAGTTTCCATGTGCCTTTAAGCTTTTCAGGTCCTAAACAATACTTATACATACGCGTTAAATACTTATTAAATATTATACGATACATTGGATTAACAAACAGATATGCTGACAGTTATTATCCTGAGTTCAAGACTTTTGTCTTAGTTACTCTATACTGCCTTATAGTAAAATAGTAACTACACTATAATCTCTATGGAAAAATAAAGTACTTTTTATTTATTTATTATAAACTACCAATCTCTTTAATCGATACCTCCATTGGTAGGGATCGGGAAACATCCGATCTGAACATACCTTTTAATGATCATGTATCTTTTTTTCTTTTCTTTAAGATTTGTTTTTAATCTTCTTCTTCTTTTTTTTAAATCTGATTTGAATGCACATTTGCAAAAATTGAGAACACTTGGTTTATGATTTATTGTAATACTTTTGCATGTCTTAACCTGCATGGCAATTTTCTCTAAAGAACACTCACACAATCTCACTCAATCGTACTATATTACTGTATTACCTACTAGTAAAAGTTATACTAGGATCAAACCTAATTAGAATTGTAATTTAGCCTCACTCAGAACAGACGTATCTTGGAGCGCTCAATTTGTAGACACAATCAATTCTATAGTTTTACAATAGTCTTGATCAATTGGACCATAATTATGCGAGTCAAAGTTGTTAAAATCTAATAGAAGTCTAAACTTTGTCAATGTGAATTTTATACGGGATAGGTTTGATTGTTGAGGGTACACTTAATATTTTTCTTTTCCTTGTTCTCTTTTTATTAAATCTAAAAAACTTTTACTAACAAACATTTTTATATTTCATTACCAAAAATATGTCTATTTGTATTCTGTTTAGTATCACAATTTTTAGTAGATTCCAGTACTACTACTGTTATTCTTGGATTACAAACCCAATTCCAATATACATACGAACTCATTGCAAGAAAACGCATGCCAATGTGCGCATCGTTTTCTGGCTGATTAAGGAATTGCAACTTTTTATAGTCAAAATAGAATTCAAATTGGGTTCAAGAGTAAGCGCCCTGTATGTTGATGTTTATCAAAACTACTTTCACGCAAATCGGTTGTCGCCATGAAATTGCAAAATACATAATTAGGGCGTGGTTGATCTAATATTAAAGCTTTTTAAGCGCAATGTTCTATGACCTGATTGATTATACAAGTACACCCTGTAGATAATAGGCATTTTTAAAAAGATTAGATTATAGGATAATGAATACAAGGTTTTTATTACAAAGTCCTTTTAGACTGACATTGACGCCATTATTATTAATGACACTGAAAAATTACATAATAAACATAATTAAAAATATAAAGTAAGTCAAAGTTATTTAATAAGAAAATTTGAAAAAACAATTGATACGGATGGGATTCGAACCCACGATCTTCGACATACCGTGTCGACGCTCTAACCGCTGAGCCACCGTATCCCATCGGCATCAATCGAAATTTCAAATCTCTTTTACACGCCTAAGGCGTGTGGCGACATCTATCGAAATACATTACGTATCCCGACCCAGTGCTCTAAACTTTGCAGTTTTAGTAGACACCGATGCGATATCACCAATTTTCTTAATATTTTTGTGAATTTTTTACATGTTATAGCACATGTTAGCTTATTAAATATAATTATTTAATAAGAAAATTTGAAAAAACAATCCGTATCAATTGTTTTTTCAAATTTTCTTATTAAATAATTATATTTAATAAGCTAACATGTGCTATAACATGTAAAAAATTCACAAAAATATTAAGTCAAAGTTTTTAATGTTTATGAATGAACTTACTTAACACTTATTTACTATACAGTAATTATGACATAACTTAAGCATAACTTATTATAAAGAGATACAATAAAGTAATTATCATTCATACGATGTTCTTGATAGGTTGAATTTATTATGTCTATGTAACTATTGGCTTGGCTTCCGCGCAACGCAAACGTTCCACATGTCTATATGGCCCATGTAGTCATATAGTCATGATAGCCTAGTGGTATGACCATTGACTGGCAAGTCAGAGGTCTCAGGGAATCTGTCACTTTTCGTAAGTTTTATGCGTATCATAAATTAATTATCACTGACTCCGTGCCTCAGAAAGCACGTTAAGCCGTTGGCTCTGCGCTTGATCTCTCTCCAGACGTCTCTAATTGCTGTCACATCGGACTATGAGAGTAAGGGAATAGAGAGTGCACCTGTGTTTGCGCACACACTTGGGCACAATATCTCCTGCGTAGTTGGCTAATATCCGTTGAGATTGGCCACTGTGACCGAAATTCGGTCAGGAGGACATTATTATTTCCCATGTGCGCGGAAACAATACAGAAACTACTATGTGGGAAGTGGCAGTCGCTAGCTACCCCCGCAGCAAGTATGGAAAATAGCCGTAAGCCAGGTTGTCGTAATTCCATGCAAATAGGTGCTTAGAGCCTTGACATCAAAGGTTAAATGAAAGATGTAAGCGTATATACTGATCTAATTGATGATGAACCTCAAAAAGGTTAAGTAGGTAGGAGTCGTAACTGGCGAGTGAGTATGACAAGATGCATGAATGTGGAAGAAACTAAAGGAAAATGCTGATAGTTGCACTATTGTGCCTGTTTATCTCCATAGGTAACAAACGTGATGATTGGTATGTACGAGATAGGTATATTGGAAACGGAACCCTGTATGGTTGGGTCGGTAACCTTGCCCATCTAGGTTTGAGCTTTCCGATAAATGATAGAGATTAAAGTAAACTTGAAAGATAGAAAACGACTGAGATAGCGATATGCTAAAAAAACACTTTTTAGGGGCAAAGTTATAACAGCCGTAGGTACTTAGCAAAGATGGGGAAGGAAATATTGCTTGTTGCTAAGATGACTTAGCAACTATCGCATTTGGAACCTAAAATTTACTGACATTAAACTTTTAATTATCACAAAGACGGCGTCGCATAATAATTGATTTTCTCTGGGGGGTCTCTGGGTCTCATTTTTAATGGGGGGTGGGTTTGAACCTGGCATTTACAAATGTGACTTTTTCAATGTCATTTGTACTTTCTTAGTTAATCTAAGACACCACTGACTAATGGTGAAGGAAAGCAACGTGAGGATCTGGACTTAATAGTAATCGTCAACACTCAGTGAGCTTGCATGGTGATTAATGCTCGATCTTTGCATGAGAAGAGGCCTTTGCCGTGCAGTGGGACAGTTACAGGCTGGTTTATTTATTTTTACTTTTACTTTATGTTTTGCTTGTCTTGACTTGACAACAAATTTACAAAGACTAGACTATGACCTATTTTGATACTGACAAAAATGTTGTTTTGACAGAATGCCTTGCCATAATCTATGACTTTTAAGACATACAAAACTTATACCAAGTCCAAAATAAGTACATCTTCTAATTTTTGGTAGTGATCTTCCTGTTCTTTTCTATTATTTTTTTTATTTGGACCCAGTACAATAGATTTTCTTTATTCATTGATTCTTATGAACTCACCATATTACTAACTCAAATCTTGTCATTTTTCACATTCCATCCTATTTTTCTTTAGTTCACATCTTTTGTTTCTAATTTTGACCTTTAACCTTAAACGGGTGCTTTATAACATTTATTTATTTATACTTTACGTATATATCTGATATATACAATAGACTTAATGCCATTAGGCATTCTCTATTATTATTTAAAGTAAGGGTCAGTATCTTAATTCAAATATTTTTTGACTGGTAGAGTGCCTTAAATTGTTTTTTAAATAAAAAAACCCTCTCTCTCTTTCTACGCCTAGGGCGTGTGGTTACTTCTAAGTTTAAACAAAAATACATAGATTTAAAGATCTACATATATTGCACTTGCAAATTCACAGCTTATTTCATTATAATTAAAATTGGTGACGGAAAACGGGAGGGCTTTTTTAAGTAAAAGGTATAAGTATGCCATGCCATGTAAACTTTATAAGGCCCTTACTCCTGCTGCGGTAGACAAAAGTTTGCCCATGTCATTGCAATAACTGAAATCGTTAAAAATATGCCACACTTCACTGACAACCAAAGAAATTATGGACCTAAAGATACCTGGAACTTTGACTTGACTTTGACACCAAATTGACTAATAATTACACCTAAGAAGACCTAGCACACAATCTTTCAAAGCGTGAATTCGTAACACTTCAACGCGTTAATATAGTGACCTGACGATTAATTAATTATCGAAACCTATTAGCACCATAGAGTACAGCTTACGCATCGGAGTGGAACAAATCATACCTTTAATGCTGCTATTAAGCTAGCTATTAACTGTTACAAAGTGTCAAACCCAAAGATAACTCAAGCATAGTAAAAGTCAGTCAGTCAGTCAAGTTTGAACGCTTACCCGTACTTATTATCAATACCATCAATGTAAGTTTTAATAACAACTTTTTTTTTGTATATTCCAAAAACATAGTTATGGAGCAGTTTCCTTTAGACGGTCCATATGGATTGGCTTGGCACTTCCAAATGGATTCTCTATCTATCTATACTCTCTATATCCCTAGATCTATACGCAAATGTGAAAATTTATGAATTTGTTTATACTGGGTAACTTGTCCTCCCACCACCAATTTATGACAGATTCAATGAACATTACCATCACTTTGCAGCTGGTTTTTTTTTTTTGTAAATCAATCTCCTTTTACAAACTAATGACGTTAATTTCTTTCAATAGCTACCGGCAAAATAACGGTGGAGTACCAAAGACGGTCACAAAATCGGTGAAAAAATCCGCTGTAGGCGGAGAGCTTTTAAATACCGTTTTATGAAAAGCGCTCCATGTGATACACCAGATCCTTAGATTGATATCGTCAATAAAAAAAAATAGTTAAAACGAACTTGAGTAAGCTTCAGTTCTGAGACTTGATAAAGCGCCTATCTAAAAATAGAACTTGTTTGTTTTAATATGCACGAAAGAATATTTCACAATTAGGTTCTCAGCATTGAGAATATTCTCAGTGCTTTTGTGTATCACAATCTTTTTCTCTACAATTTTTTTTGGAAACCACATGTAGTATGTAGTTATAATTTTATTTGTCATCGATTACTTCGTACTGTACTTCATAAATGAACGTCAGACAGACATCTACATATTCTTGATTAAAAAATCACCAATTTGTTTAATTTTCCTTACATATTTCATTTTTTTTTTTGAAGACATATCTAGATTTAAATTAATTGCTTCCATAATTACAACATTCTGACTTATCTTGTAACTTCTCTCAAAGCCATCTGCATTGTGTTTGTTAATATAATTATCATCATCCTTAGTCTCCACGATTTTACTTCACCAATCTGTCTCATATTAGTACTCTGTAGTAGTACTCTGATGTAGTACTATCTGTACTCTCTGTAGTACTCTGATGTCACCAGTCTTTTTATAAACAGTCATAAATACCTGTCTACAAACGATCCGATTCCCTCCATCATCACATCCGTCTACTTAAAAGCGTGACGAGCTCTCCAGGTAATGCGTAAAAACGGCATGCCAACCAACTCTGCGTGACCGCTTTCTCGATGCATCTCATAATTGCATTAATTAGTACATCTTCACTTTTTGCTGGACACACTCTATTAAACCCTGGAGTTTCTTCTAATTGGTTCGTGCGTGTTAATTGATATGCGTAGAGAAAATCTAACGCGAATGGTGGGTTTACACGACACTGCGTGCCGTTTCTAGAATGAGTGGTTTTTTCGCGATCCTATTTTTAACCTGCTTTTGAAAGATATAAATCAGGTTTAGTAGGATTTGTTATGTAAGTAAGGTAATCTCAAAATGTTTTCTTCTTTAGAGCACAATGCAGTAAGCAATATTTAATAATAAGAATCAAATACATAATATTTAATAAATCGCCAAAGTTCCAAATTGTAAAATGAAAAATTTGATAAAAATTTAACTTAGCTATAAGCTACTATATCTAATATATTTCAAGTATATTTATGTAAGTAGAATTGATTGGTATATTGATTGGTTTATCATTTATTTGAGGAAACAGGATTCTTGTTTTGGTCGAGACGTTTACTTATGTAGGAAGTTTAAAAAGCATCTACCGCTTGTTGAATGAAACATCAAGCTCCAAAGGGAAATCAATTGTTAAGCGTCGCCAGCGTTCTTGCGGTAGATGAAACGTCAATTGGTTTTCGCCAAATACTAAAAGACAAGAAGCAGGCTTACATTAAAATGGCAAGATGAATTAGTTGAGTTTATCTTGCAATTTTCATCTAGCCCTTGGCCCTGCATTATGACAATAGTGTATGCTAAAAACAAGTATAAATTAATTGATGATTACAGAGACAAGAGTATAATTAATGATGATGCTACAGATTAAACTTTAAACTTATAACACCTTTTTTTACTATTTTGGGAATTGTTTTTCATCGGGGGTTTAAAAATTAACAATTTGTACTTTATAAATTTTTATGTACTACGTAAAATTTTATTAATACAAAGCCTATTTTAATTTAAAAAATATCATCATCATCAGGTGAAAATCTGAATTGGATTTCTTTTTTCGTTCTTTAAGTTCAGTTTTGTGGGTAGTAGAGTTTATATATTTCTGATTCGAAGTCTGTTCAGTGGGTTCTGAACTTTTGTTTTTCCATACGTTCCATGTTTGGTTCAATTTGAAAATCTTCCGTACTTTCTTTCGTATTGCGTGTTTCTTTAGAGGAAGCGAAACATTGTCTTTAATTATACGATTGAATTGAGTTCCAAGTTGTTCATGCATTTTAGTTCGAATAAATATTTTTTGTTTTTCATTGTAATTAGTTGTTGTACGTTTAAACATAAAAGGAGTGTAGTGATAATTACGGGAATGTACGTGGAAGAGAACAATGATTTACGATTGTGCTTTAGTCTTGTTAGAATTGGTTTTGTTAGAATTGTTTTTAATGTAATTGAATATACCAGGCAAAAAATTGATTTTAAAACCGTAATAATATTTATATATAAAGCAGTAATAATATTTAATAATAGATTATTTAATTTGTCCTAAACCTGATCTTGAGAAATTCAAAAGCTTTGTTTTTGAATTTCTCAAAATGTTGGTTCTTATTTTTCTATAGAATTTTAATTTTTATTTATTTATAGACTCACGCCAGTATTCCCCAGAGGGGGTAGGCAGAGGTGTGCAATACATCCACGTTTCGCCGGCTATGTTATAAGTCCCATGTAATAGGGGGCGAGCCTATTGCTATTAACCGGGCACAATTCCAGATTCCGTGCTGCTACTGAGAATTTCCTAATGGAAAAACCCAATCTCTCTCTCAACTCTTTGCCTGACCCGGGGATCGAACCCAAGACCCTGTGCTCAGCAGTTGCGCTTGCTACCACTAGACCAACGAAGCAATCTAGTCTCTATAGAATCATCTCTTAAAACCATTCAAAAATATTTACAATGAACTTTGCCCGATTAAACAATAAATTCTGCCTTCTGCTGTCAATATCTAAAAAGCGAACAGCTTTACGTCAACCTTTGACGTACGCTATTATGTTATATTCAACCTTAACTAAACTCCAAACATCTTTCAATTACAGGTCAAATTCCCCTCAGAAGATGACGCCCTCGAAACAGACCAAGGCCGTAGCAGGAGGAAGAAGCTTGCCCCTCTTCTGGCCATCCCTCTGCTTATTGGAGGCATGATGGTACCTCTGGCCTTCGGAGCTCTAGCCTTGTTAGCAGGAAAGGCGTTGATCGTGTCTAAGCTTGCGCTGGTCTTAGCTGGTATTATTGGGTTGAAGAAACTGCTGTCGCCCAGCGGAGGTGGTCACGAGGCTCATGAAGTTGTTGTGTCGGCTGGACATGGAGGCTCTGGGTGGAGCAGGTGAGGTTTAAAACTACTAGAATGTAGAATGAATATAGCCTTTAAAGCAAACAAACGTTCTTACATTTTTACCTTATCTAACTATAACCTAGATTTCCTAAAAACCTAACTATTTTGTTATCAATTATTTGCCGCTTGCAACCACCAGTCCCTTGTCAACCGACAAGACCTTGTCACTCGCAACTCAAACGTTTCTGTTCGTTGTGGCCTTCTTTCTATGAGGGAAGCCTTTGTTTTTTTAAAAGTGGAAGTCTTCTTTCTTCTGATGATGATGATCAATTATTTGATTCCGATAGCTTTTGATCTGGGAGATTGGTCTTGAATCACGAATCCAATTCAATCTTGTTATCCATTCAAAAATTCTCTAATCAGCCAAAAAACAGAATGCATTGACATGCGCCGCAGCTCGAACTTTGCAATGAGTTTGTGAACATTTGAGATTGTCATTGGGTTCGATTCAAGATTTAGGAATAAGCTGTTTGAGTTTAAAATAAATCGGGCATTACTAAGACAGTCACAGTAAAGTTAAACAATTAAAGCATTGCTGAATGATGTAAAAAAATCAAAACCGTTATCAGTGATGACTTTGTAATAAAAAAAAAGAAAGAACCTCTTTTTTTCTATTTATTTGTATGTTATTGCGAGCAAAATATTGAGTTGCGCAGGCACTTTGCAAACACAATTTTTTTTTTTTTTTTCTGAGCGCGTCTACTATTTAAAAATTCCAGTAAATAGTGATAATTTATTAATTTGACTCTGTTATGTTGTCATGTGCTACTTTGTTACTTACATTACATAATATCAAAAACAATACACTCTGAAGGAATAAATAGGTCTTGAAAATAAATAATAAAAATAAATTATACATTTTTAAATTAAGTTCTTCCATTTATTTTTCTTTTCAATTTACCAGTGTTCAAAGTGACCACCTCGAGAGAAATGCCGCGGAAAATGCAGGGTTAGGATTTTTTATTATTTTGGGATTGGTTTTATTCAAATGTAGTTTGAAAATTTCATAGTTATGAACTGCACTTAAATTTTCACTTACAAAATAATATATTATCTGTGATTTTGCTGCATTTAATAGAGCCTTGGGTTAATTAGTATACTTACTTGGGGTAATTACGTCTAGATATTAGTTGCTAGAACAAAACATATTGTCTGGTTTAGTAGTTAATTTTTAATTTTCAGTATATTAGTAACAACCCCAAGGCATTTTATGGTCTTATTTTAATATTTAAAATATTTTAAACTGGTAAAACTATATGTTATAAAAAATATTATAATAATATTTAAATATTATTATATTATCAAACAACTAAGGAAAGCAATTCTTTCTTTTGAAATATAAATAAAAACTGTTGTGTTAAATTGTACCATAAGTGAAAATTTAAGTGTGATAGAAATGTATTTATTTAAATTACATAAATAATAATATTATATTTGTAAACAATAATTAAATATTTACAAAAGTTGCATTTTGAGGAATGGTAGAATACACATGCAAAATACAAATTATATTTTTTTAAATAAAATTAAAAGCTTTTAGTTAAATACACGAAATAAGATTGTGCATGCTTATGTTTTCATAAGCATGCATTCATTTTGCTTGAGCATGACATGTTTGCAGACGAATTATGTATTTAATTAATTTTGTAAATCGAACACTGCTTTTTTCTTTTTTATTCCGCATTGATCCGAAATAAGGATTAGCACTTAGAATCCTTGTAAAAAATAATATAAAAAGTTTTTGAAATATTATATTTTTCTTTTTTCAGGTCGCTCGAGAAGTCCCATGACTTAGCGTACAACGCCTACACCCAGTAGCCAACGAACCCACCGTTAATTAATTATCAGTAATTAATAAGCAATTAAAAGGACCAATCGGTTTCACATGAGTATATAAATAGACAACATATAATAAAAATATTTACAATTATAGAGTACATAGTTATGCAACATTTGAGAGAAAAAGCCTGTCACAGACGTTTATTTAAAAATCTTAATAAAAAATATTTATTATAATTAATTTTTCGCTCTAAACATTCGATAAAAATTTTTATTGTTTTCCATAAATAAAGTCATAAAAACATCACTATTAGATGAATATTCGAAATTTGCATACTTATTTATGTGTGTCATAATTTATTGTTATTATTATCTATTTTTTGTTTTTATTTATTTATCGAATTTGTTAAAATATTATCTTAATGTTTCAATATAATATATAGGTTTGAATTTTAGAGTGAAATATGACGTAGTTGCTTCAAGGGTCAGTATGCTACAGTAACTATTTATTATGGGTTTACCAGGAATGTCAATATTATAATATTGTATAATAGAAAATGAACAATGAGTTTGAGAATAATATTTTCTCTCAGCATTTGTCATTTTAAAAAAGTACCTCAAATACTCCTAAAACTATTGTAAAGTCCTATTTATATTTTGTAGTTATAACCAGAACATATTTAAATATATTTATATATAAATATTATGTATATAAAATTTTATACAAGACTTTGGGGTGTGCTTTAATTAATTTATATAACAGCTGAGTACCGTAAATAATATATTATTTTATTTTTTATTAAAATTTATTTTTTGATGTAGGTAATAAGTATATGATGTATTGAATGAGCATATTTTTGTCCGATTATATATTTATTTATATATTGTGAAACATAATATTTATATGATAAAAAGACTGAAAATAATATATTATTATATTTAATAATTATTGAAAATATAGTATCTACATGTACATATGTAAATAAATTATTGCATTTATATAATATTTTTTCTGCAATATAAAATTAAAAGTATTATTGTTTGCCAAATGTTATTTATAAATATATTTATTAATCTACCTAGGTTACAGATCTCATATATATTTTAATATTATTCTATTAAAAAGGTGCTCACTTATTGAAATGCAATGTAAATATTGATATGTTATTTATTTATTTTCATTTATTTAATTTTACTGTTCAGTCAATGTTAATTTATTAAAATAACTTAATAATTTATTGTCAAATGTTATGAATTATACTGTTGGTACTCCTGATAATTGGTTTTATTTATATAAGATACTAAATTGTTGACAGATTCTTTTGATCCTCCTTCCTGAAGTCTTATTTTCACATTCAAGGGTCAAGCAATAATCATTTTTTTTAATTTCACGCCATTTTCCTCTCTTTTTACCCATAACGGTCCCCAGTTCCAACCCCAGTTTTGGAATGCTGGTTTCCTCGCGAGGTTTTCGATCGCGTTTAAGCAAGTGATATTTATTTCTAATACGCACATGAATTTGAAAAGTCAGAGGGGCGGGCCTGGGTTTTGAACCTACAACCTTTGACTTGGCAGTATACCACTAGGTTATCACTGCTTTAGGCGGGCCTACAGGCAGGAACTAGACGAAGTTGCAGAACGCGCAAACAGTACTCGGCCCCGTCCGATACAGTGTGAAAAACACGAAGGGGGGAAGATGTTTTTAGTGGGTGCGAGCTCCACATAACCGAACGCCCTTGGAAGAACGTAATCTTCTTCTTCTTATCGTATGGTTGATGAACAACCTGGTGTCAGAGTTTAAACCGCCCGTCAGCCTCTGACATGGCTTTACACACCATTGAAAAATATCTCAGGTGTGCTGGTTTCATCACGATGTTTTCCCTCACCGTTTTAGCGACTGATAATTAATTTAATAATACGCACATAACTTACGAAAAGTCAGAGGTGCGCGCCTTGGGATCGAACTCGAGACCTCTGACTTGGCAGTCGACGGTCATACCACTGGCTATCAAGAAAGTGTCTATCAAGTCAATGCGGTAAGAACGTTTTTTGCTCCCCCCGGCCACAAACAAAAAGGTTCGTCATCTTCCTAGCCTTATTATTCTCAAACTTTATTGGGGTCGGCTTCTAATCTAACTGGTTGCAGCTGAATAACATTTTTCTACAGAGCGACTGCCAACCTGACCCCCGCAACTCAGAGGGATACGATATTCTGAAGTTAAATCAGTTTTCAGGATTTTCTAAGGATATTGACTGCCTATAACGACTGTCAAAAATCTTTATGATAACCGGAGCCAACGTAACGTGCTTTCCGAGGCACGTAGCAGGTGATAATTTGTTTAAAATACGCACATAATATACGAAAAGTTAGAAATGCGTGGGTTCGAACATAAAACCTCTGACCGACACAAAAAAAAAGTTATCACTACTATTATAGTAACAAAATTATGACTGGCGTTTGTACGTATGTTCGCTTACATTAACATTTATTTCGCAAAAAACACACACGTCTTGACACAGTTTCCTTTACCATATCTCATATGACATTTGGCAGTTGCTTCCTTCTGCATAATGCATAACCATTGTCTTCTTTGTATGTTACCCAGCGGACAGTATTGAGCAAGTGCGCAAAATATTTACACGCAGCGAAAGTGAATGCCGTTTTACAGGTTCAAGGTACTATGACGTGCATCGTGGTCCTGCTTCGAGTGAGTAAGAGGATGATTCACAGGTTACAATGCTTTCCTTCTTTCATAACAGCCCCTATCAGTCCACTTCTGGACATAGGCCTCTTTTCATACGCATCACTTATTTTGTGCGCTTATTAGAAGATGTTTGCAGTAGCAGATGGTTACTGTTACACAGTAGGATGCTGCTGCCCATCCTCTAGATTTTTGCCTTTGACGCTTCATACGATACCCACGGGATGAGTAGGGGTGGTTCTATTCTTAGCACGGGAAGAAGTCACACGGCACTCTTTCTTCCAACGAATCTTAATTAGGTATATCAGAGTGTACAGTGACAGCCGAGACTACTTCAGTGGACTACTTCAGTGTTTTGGCCCACGACTTTTTCGGCCCATGGGCCAAAACGCAGAAATTTAAAAACAATATTTTTTTCCTTCAGTGTTTCGGCCCATTGATTTTATTTTAACGAATTCAAGTTTTTTAGTACAGTCGGTAACACAATCTTTAGTGGTTTAATAAAACAAAATTTAGTAGGTATACATTATTTGGTAAATAATGTCTTTTATTTAAAATAAAGTCAACTATGACACAGTTTGATATAATATATATTACTTATATGATTTTTATTTAACATATTTTTTTATATTCCAACTTTGGTACCTACAAAATAACATTTATAAGCAACAAATCATAAACATACTTTTTGTAGATCATATCTTTATCATATTTTTTTTTATAAACCAGTCTTAAAACGACAGCAATAATAAAAGTACTACAATTATCTTTGCATTTCTTAATTATAGTGTAAACTAATTATATGACTAATAAAGTTGAATAAATCATAAATATTCATGATTGTTCGATAACATGACAATATAATATTATCTACTTTCACATAAAAAAATCACAGAATCAAGTATTATAAAGTATTATACTTTAAAATCAGTGTCATACATAAAAAATAAAATATAAAATTAGCCTGTAACTGTCCCAATATAGGGCAAAGGCCTCTTCTCATACAGAGAAGGATCCTTCTCTGTCATATATAATATAGCAGAATAATAATATGGTAACATTAATAGTTCTTTTCCTTAAAATACAGTAAAAATGTCACTTAATGACACAGTATATCATAACATTGAATAATTTTTTTATCGCAACTTTGGTACAAAATCATATTTATTATCACCAAAATCAATATACTGTTTCTAAATCATAAGAATATAAATCAGTCTTAACCCTTAATCTGGCAAGACAAAAAATGACGAAAATTTTAATTTTTTTTCATATTTTTGTTATCATTAGGAGTTACTAGGACCAGGAAAAATAATAAAAAAAATCTTGCTAGTCTAGATTTTGATAAAATGCCTGTCCAGTATACTGGACATTGCCAGATTAACCAAAAAGTTACTGAAAAAAATGATGTACAGTATTTTGGACATTGCCGAATTAAAGTCTAGTTTAATTTATTTTGTAAATTTTATTTTTTAATGAAAATGTTGAGTTAAAATAAAAGAATTGGTTTAATTTGTAAAAAAATATTGTTGCACCATTTAACAATATTAAAATTAAGTATTTCGTCTTTTGAAACATTTATTGACCGTCCGGTAGTTAAGACTGAGAATAGGTTTGCCTTGTGAACTATATCTTGAATTATATTATCAATCTTGTGAAGTATCTTCTAATTTACAGGCATACCAGAAACAAACACACAACTCCTTATTTCGGCCTTGTGCAGGAATCTACCATTTTTCTGATTGTAGTTGGTAGTACGCTTCTTTGATGTGACGTTTTTAATACGAGTGTGGGTAAGAATTTGTCTCCTCCTGGACCTAGTCTTCACAAAATCAGCCTTTGGTGATATGATATCTTGTATAGATATGGAATTGACGAAAAAGGCAGAATGATTTCAAAGTTTACGTCAGTCAAGGTTCAGGAAACACTATGATCATTGGTGTATTCACTGCCACTGGAAACATCCCTTGCTCGCTGTTCGGGATTTTATCTTCAGAAGTATTTTTTTCTTCGTTACTGTCAGACAAAATCAGGTTTTCCCAGTATAATGATATGGATGGTGCGTTAGATGAAAATTCATTAAATTTCTTGGAAAATCTGACTCTTCATCTGAACGTGTCTGGCCTAATGCGTCTGACGATAAATATGTTATTTGGTGGCACTAACGCCAATAGTTTTGATGATAGCGATGTTTGTTTGAAGACCTGTAAGGAATATTATTACTAAGTACCAAAAAATAAAAAATTACATACGTAATATGGACATTATTTCATAATATCACTTTAAAAGTTAGTTACCTTGTCATTGGCAATGTCCAGTATACTCCACATAACTAAATCATATTCAATTACTAAGAACTTGGCAATGGGAAATATACTGGACACGCAAGTTTTATAAAGTATACCAAAAAATCTATACATAATATTATAATAAATTTTTATCTATACACATATATATGTTATGTAGAATATATTTTGAAGAAATGGCTAATTGTTCTAGAACAAAAATAACGAAAAAATCAGGACTTACCGAGAGGGGTCGCGGCACTTTAATCCTTCTGACATCGCGGTGATGACTGGCCTTCTGTGCGCACGCGCACAATACCAAGTTATTTTTTATATAATAATGTAGAATATGAGCATTATAATCCAGGTAAAATAAATAAAATATAGTAAAAAACATTCGCTGCACATTTTTTCAAACTCGATGTTCAGTATACTTCCCATTATCGAATTAAGGGTTAAAATAAGAAAAATATTAAAACGACGATAATTATTTAATAAGAATTTTGAAAAAACAATTGATATGGATGGGATCAAGAACATCAGATCAGTTATTTTTTTCATAAAAATAATCTCTTGGGTCCCAAATTGACAAAAAATTAATGCACCAAACAAACGAAGGATAACAATAATAAATTCTGTATATTTTGATAATGTAACGTTGAAATTAAAATTAACCCAACAAATAAAATAGATAACCATTTTGTTGCTGATATTACTTCATACAATTTTTGATAAAAAATGTAGATAACATACCAATGGGCCGAAACACTGAAGGAAAAAAATATTATTTTAAAATTTCTGCGTTTCGGCCCATGGGCCGAAAAAGTCGTGGGCCAAAACACTGAAGTAGTCACAGCCGATTTGTTTTGACTGATACGTCAGATATATACTAATAACTAATCTTAGTTTTGGGTGACGAGAGTCAGTTTGGCAGTCACTTCGTAGAAACTTGATATTCAGCTGCATTTGGTTAGATTTAGACGCCGACTTTAACAAAGTTTGGGAATAATAAGGCTAGGAGAATTATATTTATTTGTCACTGAAAGCGTGAATTGAAGAGCACGTTAATCTATATCCAGTAGAGTCAGACGATTGATATTACCTCATTAAAACCAAGCATAACACTCGGAAATCCTCGGAGAAATGATCTAACTCTTCTTGTACTGGATCCTCGTAACGTAATTAATTAGAAAAAAACAAATCTCCTTATGAAGCATTATGTTCTTTTTTCCGACTGTACTTCTGTTGCCCTTAGGTCATTCAACTCCAAGAGAAAGTAGTTAGACATACATAATTCAAATAATTATATCCTCTATTCTCTAAGATGCAACCAGACGGAATTCCTATTAAAATGATGATTGAACTTTCTTGTTCAAGGGAAGAAGAGAGAGCAAGGTTTTTTTGTAAGGCTTAATCATATCGGCTTATAACTATCTCACTGGGACACTGTGATTCTTTGAGATATGAATGACGTTTCAGTTCGTATAGCCCTGCAATTTTCTTCGGTGTTTTCAGTCCAGCTAAAGTTTACAGTACGTAGACTAAAGCTTATTTTAGAATGTACAAACTCTTTGACCGAAAGAATATCTGACGATAGCTTATAGTATATAGTGATAGTAGTATATGTTAGCAAGTATGACTGATGAGCATGAGGTTCTGGGTTCTATCCCCGGGTCGGGAAAAGTGTAAAAGGGTTTTTTATTAGGAAATTCTCAGTAGCAACATGGAGTCTGGAATTTTGCCCGGTTAATAGCAATAGTCTCGCCTCCTATTACTTATTACAGACATAAAATACAGCCTACGAAACGTGGATGTACTGCATACACCTCTGCCAACCCCCTCTGACTTGTCTGAATCTGAAGAGATTTGGCATAGGTAAAATTTATATTGTATGCGGAATATTAAGAAATTTGAAGTTTTCGCTTTATGTATTATATATTATTATATATAGCGTATAATATTAAATGCTAAATTAAAACTATAATAATATTTTAAAAAGAGAAAATAAAGTAAAACTGATTTTCTAATGTCACTTACCGTTGATTTGTTGGCGAAAGCGCTGCTGATGTCCAATGGTGTTAAATAAATTAGTTGGAATAACATATTATATTCCTCACTTTCTTAGCAGTATTATGTTTTTGTACATTACTTAATGTTTATGTTGGAGTAGTGATAGCCTAGTGGGATAACTATTGACTGACAAATCAGAGGTTTTAAGTTCGAACCCAAGGCGCGCACCTCTGATATTTCGTAAAGTTTTCATCGTCGTTCGTGCCTTGTAAAGCACGTAAAGCCGTTGGCCTTGCGGCTGGTTTATCTCCGGTCGTATCAGATTGCCGTCCCATCGGACTATGAGAGTGAGGAAATAGAGAGTGCACCTGTGTTTGCGGATACACTTGTGCACTATAAAATTTCCTGCCTTTAAGATTAGCCGCTGTGACCGAAATTCAGGAGGACAGAAGGATATTAATGTTTCTGATAAACCATTTTTTAAATACCCTGCCAAGCAGTGATAGCTTAGTGTACCTAACTTTACCCATTAAGTTGCGGGTTCAAATCCCGCTCGTGAGGCAATTTAAGGTCAATCTCACACCAACACCCTAGATTGCCCCTGCGGCAGAAGTAGCCAGCGGCAGGTGTGTGAGTAGCCAGCACTACTTTTTGGTTCAAAAACTCGTCCAACTACGTACTACAGAATCAGGGAACAGCTGCTACGAGCTACGAGTATTTACTATCGAAGCTTTCTTTTATTGGGTGAATCCAATTACTAACTCTATCGCGGTCAAAGTGTAAAATTATAATTTTATGCTATTGACCGCAAAATACTCGTCCATTACTATTAATTTGTCTGGTCATCTTTAAATATGAATTAATAACTGACCCACTGCTGGGCAAAAGTGATCCTCCAGCCTTAGGTGTGAAAGTAAACCTTATACCTATCACTAATAACCTATTATTATATTTTAACTAGAAATCGCCGGCGATTCCGTTTACATAAAATATAATCCTGTAAAAAAAACCCGACTGCTAACTAAAAAGATAGAAACAAGTTGGTTATAGATAGCTGATCATACTTTACACAGTGTTCACAAACGCAGTCGGAGGCATCCTTTAGGTAATATTCTTCTGGGTTTAGAGAGAGAGAGAGAGAGAGAGAATGAAAGAATGAATAGTTAATGCCTCCGACTGCGTTTGTGAACACTGTGTAAAGTATGATCAGCTATCTATAACCAACTTGTTTCTATCTTTTTAGTTAGCAGTCGGGTTTTTTGTTTTTTAATAATATTTTTTTCCCAAGAGATAGTTTAAGAACTATATTATAATATAGTCGTTAAACTATGTATGTACTATATATATTATAATGGCAATCATTTATCACGAAAAAATGCATAGTTCCTGTAGGTCTCACGGACGAAATCGCGGGCTATATCAAGTTTAAACATATAAGTTGTATATATTTTTGTAATCACCTTTTAAAACTCTTCATTTTGATACCCCTTACGATTGGTTTGGGGGGACTTTTTTTTTATTAATCACACCTTTTGGCGCCAAAAATCTGCCATATCGATTTTTTTAAATTTGTATATACCCAGTGACACTCGCGCAATAAAGACGAATCCAACGACATATCATTCATCAAAATCGCTTTAGCCGTTTAGTAGTTACGAGGGAACATAGGGACGGACATACATACATATAGGTCAAACACATAACCCTCCTTTTTGGCTTCGCCGCAGTCGGGTAAAAATAGGTATATTCCTTACATTTTTGATACTTTGGGTTACATTATTGCAACTTCCGTAAGGATCTCTATTTTAAAAAAATAGCCTACACAAACACAGATGTATCTTTCTATGGATGAAAGGTTTTTTTTAATGGACTTTGTGATTATGGAGTTTATTCATAACAAACTTAAAAAAAAGAAATTTTTCGTTTTTATATTAGTCATACAGTATAACGTATATGTACCATAACTACCGCATACCGCTTTCGGTAACACCGTTCGAAGTTCAAACAGATTCAAATTACATCACTCCAAAAAAAAAACTTCAAGCACTTGAAATTCGAACACCATTTGCTATTGACCCAAAAATACATTACACAACACATAAAAAGTAAAGAGTAAGCAATTTAGAATAAAAAACTAACAATAGACAAGAAAAAAAAGTAAGAAAAAACACGTTGCATCATAAAAGTAATTTGGTTGTTTTTTTTTTCAAAAAAGAAAGCGTTGGTTAACCGGTTAAGTTGAATGAAGGTGTTTTGAGCCACAAGGCAAAAGTTATATCTCAGAAGGTTAATTTTGCAGTAAGTGTCTAAGGCTAAGATTTATAGAACGAACTTTGCTTTTGCTTAAACTTAACTTAAATAACGATGACAAATCTTCTTCTTGAATCCGAAAAGTCAGAAGTGCCTGGGTTTCAAAATTCGATTTCGATTCAGATTCAAAAAGGAATTCATATCTTAGCGGTAATGAAGATAAAATATGTTAAATTAGCATGTTACAGATAAGAGGTAACAGAGGCGTGCAGTTAATGTAGTTAAAAAGGCACTGCCTACCCTGTAAGATACGACGCAGACGACTAATTAGTAAAACTAAGTAGGATTTGTCTGTGCTCACCCCTGGAAGGTAATGGTACTTCACCGTCGCAATACATGGTGGTCATTTCTTCTTTTGCTCAATTTTGTAAAAGACATGTGCCCATCAATGGAGATAATTAGCGACTAAAGCATGTTGTGACGTTTGCTGCTTGGAGTGAACGTTCTGTATTTTTTATTACATGTATCTTAGTAATATCGGGCGACACATTCTCGGGATCTGTCGAACCAATTTGGGAAATCCTTTCACTTTTTGGAAAACTTGAATGATAATAATTGTATGTTAATTGAGCCCTTTGATCTCGATACTTTGTTATCATAATTATTATCATTTAATTAAAGCATAGCTACTTAGAATTTTGTAGAAAAAATTCAAGGCACATCAATCTAAGGACTTCACCTCTTAACGACCACTGTTGAACAAAGACTTTCAATATCATGATCATCTACTGGTATAACCGTTGGACTACTTACAGCCAAATTGACATTTTATTATTTTTTAAATTTTTTACTTTTTTCTTGTTTGTGTTATAAACAGGGCTAAAATTTGACACCAGATTCACTACCATCATAAGACAAAACGATGAATCTTCAAAAAACAAAAGCTCATTTTTTCTCATAATGACATTGTTACGGCCATCGTCAACGAGACGCGACGTGTAAGAAATGTACCGACAAGTCACGTTGTCACGCTAAATGAACGCGCCATCGTTTGACATCATAATCGTGTGATAACTTAGTAGCTTTTGTTTACACGCTATTGTTTACTTACTACTGAAGGGATATTAAGATGTCATGAAGCCGTTTCTAAAAGACACATTTGTACCTACACATGTTTGGAAGCGGTTTTATGGTTAAAACTTTCAACTTATGAATAACCTATGATATTGTCAGTTACAGATAGCTTTCTCGCACGCAGAACATTGCTAAATTACACATTTGTATTGTGTTGGGGAAGAATAGCACCAACGCTCCCTCTGCGTGTCACTAACTAATGATGTCACTAACTACCTACAATTTACACCAAGGCTTTTTCTGCAAAATCAAACAAAGCTTTGCCACCAAGCAACCTTGTCGTGTATCATTTATTTTAAATAAAGTATTGTTATCTAATAATTATTATTATTTCTATTTTCGCTACATAATCTATTAGTATGTATTACAAGAAATATATTATGTATAACTTTATTAAAATGTTGTCCTTGAGTCACTACAAGGGGTGAGATCTGAAAACCAGCGCTGGACGTTTTGGCGTCTAGCATAATGCTGAGATCGTGACCCATTCGGCATGGGCATTTAATTTAGTACCTAGTTTTACATTATATGTATTGTTTTCTCTGCTCGTGATTATGCCCATTTGCTGAATAAACGTTTTTTCTTTCTTTCTTTCTTTCTTCTTTCTATCAGCATGATGTTCTAAGAAACTTATCTTAAGGTAAGGTCTGGACGATACCATCCCACCTTTATCTTCCTGCTTTGAAGGCAGGTTTGCTTCAAGATCACAATACCACTTCATTACAGCATTTATTACTCCATCAATTAAAGACTCATTTGAATATTTTTATTTAGAAAGGGTTTTCTCCCAAGATTTTGTGAAGATCTGACAAAGACCTTTGAAGATAGACAATGCATCTTCTTATTTGAAGATAGGAAACCAACAGAAACAATTAAAGAAGCAATGTTTTTTGCAAAAAGTTTTTTTTTTAATAAACAAAAGACAACTTCAACTAAAAAGTTCTACTCAGAGTCTCAGACCTCACGTCTCACAGTCAGTAATCAATAAATTGTCTATATCCATTAAATGTGTTTACATTTTCTAAACACATATTCCTAATTCGTATTCAGTACAAAACAATAGATTAACTTACTTTCTTCAGATTTTCTTTTCGATGCTCTATTACATTGGCATACTTTTAGAATTCCTATCTTGTTTACTTTAAGTTGAAATTACAATTTGCATACGATTTCTGCATCTCCTTTTTGTCGTGAATGATTGATAAACATAATCTGGTTTTCTACTCGTCGTATAATAATATTCTTCGGACACAATTTCGGTCATAGCGGCCAATCTCAATGGAGATGAGCCAACTATGCAAGAAATATTATAATGCACAATTGTGTGCGAGAACACAGATGCATGTTTTATTCACTTACTCCTATATACCGATCCAACGACTAGACACAGTTTTGGATCAATATCTTTAGGTGCTTTCCGAGGCACGGAGCAAGTAATAATTAATTAATTAATTTATAAAACGCACATAACTTACAAAAAGCCAGAGATCGCGCATTGGGTTCGTTACTGAGATCTCTGGCTTGCCAGTCAACGGTCATACCACCAGGTTTATTTTTAATATCTTATCGTATAATTTATAAACAAACTGGTCATGGTGTCCGATTTTAAAGCATCCTTAGGCTTCTGACATGTCTTCTCACACTTATCGAGATCATCTTTTAGTTATGCTGGTTTCCTCTGATGCTTTCCTTCACCATTATTTTGTTATATTCAATCCAGTCAGATGCGATTGCTACCGCTCATTCTAAAAACGCCTCAAAACATAAACTCTTAAAAACTCAGGTCACATCCCTATGGTATTCGTAACAAGGTCATTACCAAACTAAACACGTATGTAATATACTTGACACACAACTGGTAAATACCAATAATAGTGATGGTATGACAGGACCGTTTTCACTTAAAGAACTAGGTTACGCTGGCTTGAAAAAGAAATTGTATATAGTAGTGATGCAAAATCTTCCTTAGCAATCAAGTTGTTTTGTAATTGCTGTTAAGGCGACTTCTGCGTAAGTGCTATTTATAGTTAAGGTAAAATGTTAAGGTTTTTTATCTGGATACTAGTAGTAGCAGGATAAAGTCTGGACCTGTTCCTGGAATATAGCTAACTCCTATTTGTCATTTGGTATTTCCCAGTGGTATTTTCCTAGATACTTAAAAGGAACGCTTTAAGTTCAAGTTCTGACTAGTTACAGAATCATTGTGTTTTTAAACGTAACATTATTCTATTATTATATCCTGCATCACTGGTGGAATTACAGACATTATCATTTTACAATAAATACTTACGATCCCAATCCCGATCCTATTTTTACTGCGCTAAAGTTGAAAATGCTTGCGCTCTTGCATCACTTACAACAATTATAATTGGAGTCAATCGAGTAGTTAATTTTAAAATTATGATAAATAAGAGCAAATAAACAGAAAAACATAGAAGATGGCGTATGTATAAATCAAGCTTTAAATAGAAATGTATGAAAATTAAGGGAGGAAGCTTTTGCCAGGCAGTGGGATTATTCAAACTAACAGCGACAGTAAGAGCATAAGTAGTGGCACCATAATTTTATAAGAAAATTGTAACTACTGATGAATATCTAAAGCCACGAGAACTGTATGAGAGAAATGTGTAACTATATCATCTGATGATGATAAAGATCTAACTCATGTAGGTCTGCAACACAATAGCGACATAAGTTCTATATTTTATGAGCATAAAGATCAGATTGACATTAATGTTATAGTTTTAAATAACATAATAATAATGTGAATAGTTAAAAGGTAGGTAAAAGATACAAAGTCAAGTTGCCAGTTACTTTCTATAATCATTGCTTAAAATAGTAAGGGAGACACTAGAACTGGAACCAGCACATCTGAGAGATGATTTCTAGGACGTGTTTAGCCAAGTTAGAGGTCCTAAGGTTGATTTGAACTTCGATACCAACCTACGACAAAAAAAGGCCACAATGGCACAAGTTCTGCAATTGTAACTTCTTGAAAAAGCAACTTTGTAAACAAATAAAATCACTCTAATTAAGTGTCCTGTTGCTGGTCTGGAGTTCTTCAATTAAATTCTTAGTTGCAAAAAGGTACTTATAGGCTATTATATTAGGCTTTTCTCTCAATAGGAGCTAGATCTTACAAACAGCACCTTTAGTTATAGGCAAACTGGCAGAAAGCTTTATGTTTCATGACAATTTTAATAAGTTATAAAAAGTTTAAAGCTGTAACTGATAGCAAAACTAACGGCATTTCGGCTTTAAGTGTTTGTTGTTAGAACAAAATAGCACCAAAACTACATTTTCTTAGCTTTTATACAAAAAAAGGTTAGAATTATAATGATGATAAATGTAGCTAATATATTTACCAGATCCGTTCACGAAATTTCGGTAATTTATAAAATAGTTAGATCATTGTACAAAAATTTTATAAAAAATGAAAGTAAGTAATCATTTAAAGCTATCAACGTGTTCATTGTATTTTGTGGGAAGAAAGAGTTTTTAAATCAACACCATTCTATCAACAACATAGTTTCAAGATATGATGATAAACAATGAGAAAGAAAATATGGAATGTATGGGAAATGTGAAAAAGATATAAAGTTTATGATGATACTTAATTACCAAGGGCCTGTTTTACCATGGTCTGTTAACTGGTGTAAAGAAACAGGAAAGTAACTATCGTTAAAAAATAAATAAGTTATTAAAATCAACTTATACTATAAAGTTGAGCTAAAACAACGCCGACGCTAACACCTTATGCTAACCCTTTAAGCTGTCAAATTGCAGACACAATCACTACTATAATAACTAATAATTTTTCAAGATCTTATTCAGGTCATTCTTAGAAACAATTAAATTTGTACTATTTGCTACATGGTATAATATTTTGTAAAAAAGCCCATCTGATTATAAATAACAATTATAATTATATCATGGTACTTACACTTAATTTAATTAGATTATAGAACAGTGATCAATATTGAAGACTGTATGTCTGTATGACTTCATGTATCTAAAGTCTAGATAACTAATGTAGCTAAAAAGATAAAAGTTAACAGAACAATAATAAGAATAAGAAGGAGAGAAAAATAGAATATTAAAACAACAAAAAAGGTTTTAATGACTTTATTTATACAATCACAGCGATCAGTTCATAATTATCAGTTCAGATCAGTTAATTTAATCAAAAGTTCTTAAAAGAGGATATACTATAACATAAATAAGTAAGTAGTCCAAAAACCGCAGGTAAACCTTTGATTGATACGATATAATATAAAAAATATGTTTTAAAGAATACACAATTTAATCTAAAAATACGAAAATGTCTTCACATAAATATAAAAATTAAACAATTAATTTAAATTTCGATTTCAATAAGTCAATACCAAAATAATTTAAAAAATTGTCCTTTTAATCATCTTATTTTGAAAATAATACCATAGCTATAAAAGGCATACAAAATATACAAAATTTAAATACCTATAAAAAAAATTTAAACCTCACATCGGTTAACCTGACTAATTTTGGCCTTAGCACCACAAAAGTATCAAAACCACGAGCACCAAGCACCTCACTTATCTACTGTCACCACGATTCACAACCACACCCACACTATCACAAAAAAACCACGTGCGTTCCCCGAAAACTGTCCGTGATTATAACAAAATAATTTTGTAGGTACCAGTTTAATCGACCGACATTGAGTTCACTTTTCTTGACCGTCGCGAGGTAGTGGGGTAAGATGCTTAAAACAGGCCGTCATATACAACTTCGCTACACTTTGTGCTAAGCTTTCTGTAGGGGTAGTTTGATTCGTCGCCATGATACGATACGTTGCCGTCCTAGTTCTCCTCGCCGCGGCGCGGGCGATGCCTGCGCTCGAGAAAGAACCTAACGAAATCGGTGTTTATGGATCCATATTAGGTGTAGTCAAGGAGTGCGTTGATGGAGATACTTCCTTGTGCATAAAGGTGGGAAGGGCTCAGTGAAGTGATTTGTGAAGTGTTCTAAGTGATGTGTTACTAAGTTCTTATCTTTTGGTTGCAGGAGAAGACATTGAAGTATGTGGAGGCTGTAAACACTGCCCGGGAGTTGAATGTTGCTGATGGTGTGTCTATTCTTAGCAATGGCTCCCCAAGGTCTGCTAGAGCCTTGGAGCCTTTGGCTGAGGAACCTAAAGCCAGAGAAGCCCAGATCGAGTCCAGATTGGTGGACTCTGCCGCTGATTTTCTGGAAAACCACGTGATCCAATTCAAGCTGCCTTCCTCGGCTATAGAAGGCATGAAGAGATCTCTTGAAGAAGGTAAGTTAAAAACGATTCAAAGATAGCTAGTATTTATTTTATGAAAGAAATGGTTAGTAAAATTAAGTGAGCGTATAAAATTGAGTGTTAAAATCGTAATAGCACGTTAGATAGACGTGATTAATGTTAGTATAATAATGATACACCACGTCCAAATAACAAACATAGTTATAATGATATAAATAGCAAAAAAACATAGCAAAAATAAAATGTTTGTTCGCTAATTAAATTATATAAATCTTATCTATGCAAATTTGAATGATGCCAAACGAACCAGTTACGTTTTTACTTTCATCACATTGCAATTTAAATAGATGAAAATAAAAGAAATGTTATAAATAATGAAATCTATTAAATCAAATTATTTTCATTGATCCGAGACTTAACTATGATTATAAGATTGTGGTTTGCATAATGATGATGAAATAGAGCAAAACTATTGTTTTCTTTTACTTGACTGTTGGTCACGTCTTTTATAAAAATTTCTTTTACTTAATTAATTCTGTATTAATTATACCTGATTTCACTTTTACTTAATATTAAAATTAACAAAACATCTTGAATAAATTAATAAATATTGAATAACTATTCTAAATTATTATAAAACAGGATGTAAATATAATTGACTTAGATTTAAATAATTTATGCAAAACGCATTCTTTAAGAGAAAATAACATTATGACGTCTATACACAATGTTAAAACATTAACCTCATTTTTATAAACATGAATTCATTATTCATCTTTCTAAAGAGTTAACATAGGTTCGCCCCTTATAAGGAAGACCATTAAGTTGACCACAAAGGCCTTAACTCTGATATAAAGTTTAAAAAAACCGTACTATGCAGCCATATTTATCACCCTGTCACATTATAGTTACTGTAATGACAATTAGTCTCTTTTTAAAAGAAAAAAATGTTCTTTCACAAAGTTTTCTCCTGAATCGTTGAGACAGTTTACAAAAATAAACTTACCAATCCCAATCACCCAAATGTTAACAAAAATGTCACACAAATATCGTGTGCTGAAATCGAATCTGCACCTCTTAGAGTAGAAGAGTAGATAAATCAATCGCTTGCCAACTGTCGAGTCATTACTGTTGATATATTTTATTTACAAGTCGATAACCGTAACAAAAATAGTAAGATATTCAATACTCCGAAGTTTACTATGATCCTTACCACCAAACAAACCACAGAGAATTAAGTATGCTACTCAATGGTAAGGTTATATCGTGAGGTTATTGGCATAGCTATATAATTCAGCTCGGATATATTACCGCTTATATAGCTCGACTACTTGTTCAATGAAGTCATTTTCATTCATGATTTTAGATAAGTTAGAGACCAATCAAAGGTATTGTTGAATAAATTTCCAAAAAAAAACATTGATTTATTCTTAGAAAGATTTAATAAGATCAATAACCGAAACATTAAGGTTTGAATCGAAATCTTGAAAAAACTGAACATCATCATTATCTCAATTGCATCGTTACTTCATACAAACGTTAGATAACACGCATCAAGCAGCAGGTGCCAATTGATCTTGCAATATTTGTCCAAATCAAACAAATATTTGTCCAATAATATGTCCAACGTTGGCTGTCAAGTGACAATAAAATTCATATTGGAAAGTCTCAAGTAATGCTCAGATTCCCATGAATATAAAGTAACAACACGAAATGGAGGCGACTGTACTTAATACCAGTTCAACTTATAGCTTGACTGTACCGTTATATATTACAAATGCAAGGTGGCGGTATAAACAAGTAATAGGGTTGTCAAAAGCATATTCAATTATAAATATTATAATTATTGATCTCAGCAACTTTGATTCAATTTTATCACCAGAATGTAAATTCTGTGCTACTAAATAATTAAACATGATTTTAGAAGGGCAAGGTAATAAATTAAAAGCCATAAATAATTATAAATATAACCCGGAGAATTTAATAGCATACTTCATTCAACTATAATTATTTATTTAGTTTGTATTGTGTGAATATACTCTCTCCTGGTTACTGAAGTTATTGTTGTAATCATTCAATTTTAATAGTTTAGGAGTATTTTAAAGTTTATTGCATTATTTAACTCTTTCAGCCCGAAAAACTTCTTATACTAATAGGTTGTCAATAATAATAAATGATAATGAAAAGAAATGGACAGCCCTGACCAATGTCGCGATGTACGTAACAGTTAAAATTTGTGGACCATTCGTTATTCAAAGTTATTGATACTAAATAGAAAGCTTTTACAGCCCCATCAGTTCCTGATGCACAATTTTCATGCATTGAATTCAACGGTTGAATAAATATTTTTAATTATAAACATGCTATGCAATTTCCTCGTTACATACCTAACTGTGAATTCGTACGGAAAGAGATGCTCTACTTACATAATTATGGTTATGATAGCTGATATGGAATTGCCACCTACAATACCTACTAGGATCTTTAAATCTAATATAATTATCAACGCTTTTACCAAATTTGTAAGTTTTTGTTATAGTCATATTGGTTTATTTGATTTCTAAATTATTTTCGATAAATTTATATGTATGCGATCTTCATGATTTTATTACAATTAGATTTTTCGCGTAATCGTCATTACTATCAGGACATAAATTAGCAACTGGCCCAGTTTATTAATACTGGATTCTTTTAATTTATTTTATGAAATTTAAATCATTGTTGTAGCGTTCAAAGTAATGTATAATTTTAATACAACCAACAATAATACAGTTCATATAGTTTTGCATACTGTTAATGAAACCGTAAACTGTTCTAGTGCTAAGTGAGATGTTATCTTTTTATAACCGGACCTCATTCATTCCGCACGTGTTGGTCGTTGCGTGCAAAAGCGGTGATTATAAGTGTCAGGTAGCTGTTGCTTAAGTGTAAATTATCCGTCTGCGGTCAAGTGTGTTACTTGTTTTTATCTTTTATTAGATTTTGGTCATATTTTATATCAATTTTTTTTCATCGAATCTTTTTTTTAAATACTTACAAATATTCAAAAAATATAAATTATTTATACACGTCAAGCGAAGACTTAAGTTTCAAATTTTCGTAGAAAGAAAAATTTATTACGAGCAGGATTAATGCCTACAGTCTAATTTTGTTTAAAAAGTAAAGCTTCTCGACTAATTTAATAAAAACGATTACTTGCAATTAGCAGTACAATTAATGAAATCAATGAAAAAAGTAGATCTTCAAGCAAATTGTTCATATTCAATATAGCCATTGAGCAATTAGCATTTTCTAATAGATCTAAAGACATTCTATTCACCCTATGCCATTAAAGGCCTTGAAGATATGAAAGTCTTTCAACCAGTCTTCACGGATGTTACATGAATGCCAGTTTGCTACTTACTCTTCAATGAAACTTGATGCGGACGTAGAACCTATATTTTCAATGCATGACCCTATAAAGGTCGTAAAGAGATTTATCTTCATCAACAATCCATCATCTAGCAAAACAACATTATTGGCATTAATAAAGAGGCTGATTTTAACTAAGGGGTGCTTGAATCTCTCAACAGTATATATTATATTATTTGTATTATATGTTTTTCTTCTTCTATATCTTGTATTTTATTAAAAATTGAAGTTTGCCCTGAAATTATAACAGTTTCAATTGCCACTTCCGACAAAATTGGAACATCTCTGCTACTACCACTTCCATAAACAAAACGTCACACCAAAAAGGCCTTCGACACTGATTGTCAATATATGTAGAAACTCGAAAGCGGCACATTCCCTCTATGGCATTAGTACGAAGTCCTGCCTCTAAACCAGTTTAACAAGTCATCGAGAAATCGTGTAAACGGCACTCCTCGACTCTTCTCCGATGAAAGTTGCCTTTCCAATATTATATGATATGTTCGTGTAACCACTTCGATTGATACCAATTGTGGTTATCATGCATTCCACAATTAACTTTAATTGTTCTGTTTTTGTAAGGAATTAGGATATCCGCGTTTGTATTCAATAACAGAAACATGCCAATATGGAAGGAAGTCCATTTCTGTCTGAAAGACGCAACAATGTTAGATTATCTAACTGCTGTAACTGAAAATAAAGTTAAAGTTTCTTTACCTGCTTCTGATTGAACTGCTAACACTAAAATAATTAAAGAATTTGCTGATGATATTATTGCAATTTCTAACCAATTTCATTCTTATGAATCCGTAAAACTTTTAACAGAAGACCTCGTTAAAAAAAGCAAAACAAAACCTAACGTTTTTAATGTATCTTCATGACAAATTGGAATATTATTGAATAAAACGGGATAAGTTCTCCCTATGAAAAAGAAATTTGTACACAAAACACTGCAAATTATACTGCACATGCAATACCAGGTCTAGAACAATAGACTATAATGACTCAACAGGTTTAAACTCTCACAACATAGCGAATTTCTTCAATTATTGTATAACATGGAAAACCCATATAGGATTTCGCACCTTTTCACTTTCTCTATAATGCTCTCGAGCTAATAATGGTTAACGTAGAAGAAAATATTTATTGTATTTTGTTTAATAGCTTAGCATGGTTATGCCCATAAATCTAAAAAAAATATGGTCAACACATCTTAACCATGGAATATAAATTCCACGTTAGACACGATTCCAATAATTAAAACATCAATCAATACATAAACATTTATATAAAGTGTATTTATGCATACTATGGGAATACTAAAGTTTGAAATTTATGGAGAAAGAAAATATCTAATAGGATTTCAACCCGCGACTGGGTAAAGCCGGTCGTTTTGCCACTAAGCTATTTATAACCCCGCCCTTGTTATCGAAATTCAGTTCTATATATTCAACCATCTCAAATGGTAGTTACATTCACTCAATAAAATATTTGGTTTTGATTAAGTTTATCAAGTTTCTGATAACGTGTAAATTTGTTACTTACCTTTTCTAAATTTAGAATACATGTAACTGTGCTCTATGATATAGCATCATAAACATCATCCAGTTCATTTTCATTTTTTATTCTTGTTAAATCAGTTTGTGATCAGTTAACTTATCTTTCTACTTGTATATTTACATCATCAATTTTTAATAATCTGTGATAAATTTCACTTTCCACTCGGTTTTGATCAAAGTAGAGTCAAAGATCAGGCTAATTAGTATTAATGACCAAAAGGTGGATGTTAATTCATGTATAAGCTTATTTTACTGTTATAATAGTGCGGATATTAATATGTTAATTAGTTAGTGATGTAGAATTAATTACTGCTCCGCCCGTTGGTCTAGCAGTCGCAAGCGTGATTGCTGGACGCGATATTTTAGGTTCGATCCCCAAGTTGGGCAGCGTGAAACTCTTAGTAGCAGTTTGTTTATGGCAATAAGCTCGCCCGTAATACAAGCGTGATATTATGTACGTTTATGTAATCAATTAATTACTAATAAAAACCTGATTGCTAAACTAATTACATCCACATAAAATTTATGACGATATAAAATCGACAAGTATGTTGTAATTATAACTGGCACACGAGTATGTCAAGATGCTAAAATAAAAAAAACCTTTACACACTGAATTTACGCAGAAATAAACCAAAAAAGTATGTATTCAAACGAAAGTACTAAAGTAATATTTCCAAAAACCTTAGAAAGACAAAACCTTAATCTAATACACATTCATATAACTTAACTAAATACTATCAACAACATTGCAGAACTCAGTAGGAGTTAAGCAAAACTTTGCAACAAGTCAATGTTCCGATCAAGGCAAGAGACCATGTAGTTCACGGTCAATGTCATAGATGGCAACACTAGCAGGCAGCGGTTGCACTTGTAGCGACGGTGAAGGCTACAAACGCCGCCGTGTGGCACAATATTGCAACAGAAGAATTTCATTGATACAACTTTAATTAATGCAGTATGAATGGATGAATGAATAATATTATTAACTATTTATTAGCTACATTGATTTCACACTCTTTTTAATTAATAGCAATCACTAATTTTGACAAATTAAGATTAAAAAGTAGACAATTTTGACGATATTCCAAGATTTTAATTAAGCCACTCTAACCGTTTCTCGACTTTTAATCCAAAACCCGAAGTGTCATTAGACTATATTTTAATTAGAATATATCTGGAGCATAAATTTGTGTCAAATCACATGTAGGTTATCACAAATGTTGACAAGCGTTGTGGATAATAGACCTTGAAAACAATGTCGATGATATAGTTTGAAATAATCATCAACCAAATTGTGAAAGTTGTAGAATGTTTGTTTATAGGTATCATTAACAAGTATTAGTGACGTTGTGATAATAGAAAAGAAAATTTAAATTAATATAATGGTATAAATTTCAATAACTCATAATTTAAAGAAAGTAGTCAAAATAATTATGCGCTCACTTAATTTTTGTCAGATTAAACTAATTTATGAATAGCGACATCGTATTTTAAAATAATAAGCAATCCTTGATTGATATTTTTAAAAACATTGAAAATTTATAAAAATTTATACATCTTTTAAAGGTTCTCAAAGTTTTTTTGTTAAAATATACTAATTAAATATTTTATCTAATTTCAGCTCGTGGTAAGAAAAAGAAGATCAAGAAGCTCCTGCCCCTCCTTGCTCTCGCCAAGCTGAAGATCACCGCTCTCATCCCCTTATTCCTTGGAATCATCGCCTTTGCTGCCGCTAAAGCCGTCCTTCTAGCCAAGATCACACTCCTAGTCGCCGGTATCCTGGCTCTGAAGAAGCTTCTGGCAAGCAAACATCAAGAAACTAGCTACGAAGTAGTTGCCCATCCTCATCATGAGGAGCATGGATACGCGAGCAGTGGCCACGGATGGGGCCGATCAATCGATGACAGTCAAGACTTAGCATACTCCGCTCACGTGAAGACCGATTAAATCTATGGCATTCCACAAGGAGCTATTCTAAGTCCTTCCCTGTTTGTAACATAGTATGAATCGGAATGTACTGAGTTATTTATTGTAGTTTTTAAGGCATATTTATTTTATTTTTTACGACGAATTTCCCTTTGTAAGGGATTTTACCGACGAGAGGTTTTGTTACTGTTTTCCCATAAAATGTGGTTCTAAGTTTGTATGGTCTTCCTTGCTATACTATATTAGTATTTTCACACCCTATACGGTATCCGTATTTGTGTATAACGTCCTTCAAAATGTTTTATTTTTGTTTTGTTAACTCTATTAGATCATTATCTAGTCTTTTCCTACTAAGTCCTTATTTTTTAGACTAATTTGTACATACTTTTTATATGTATTTAAGTATATTTTTGTGATATTTAGACTATAATCTATTTATAATGATATTTACCTTTATCTATTTATTTATTATACCCACAAAACTTATATTAATTTATCTTCAAACTTACATAATTATTATTAATCCATAATTATTTATATACGAAACAATACCCACCACCTAATATTTTTTATGACCTTTATCTATATTATTATATTTATCACCTTTTATAATATTATTAAAAGTATGTATTTAAATGCTGCACACAGGAGTACAAATATATATTTTCATTGTTTTCATAAAAATATGTATATACAAGCTATAATATTTTCTATGAATGTATAATACGTATATCTAATGATTCGTACAAATAAAGGACTGAAAATTTATTTATTTGTTTTAATTTATTTTCCATATTTATTAAATTTTGTTATTTTTTATGACTATTATAGAACAACTATTGCGCCGACCCTAAAAAAAATTAGGACAAGGCAGGAAGATGATGATATCATAGAAAAATAATAAAAAATACCTTGTTTTGTTTTTCTAACCATTTTAAACCCTAAGAAATTTAAACCTTCTTATTCTAAGGAATATTTATAAACATAATTAAGAAAGCCATATCTGTAATAAATTATAGTTGTTACAAATAACTTACTACAACTTTTTTTGATTTATTGAAAACATTGACGATTTTATTACTTACAGTTTTATTGGTTACTTTTACACCTATCGTTACATGATCTTTACACATAATTAGGGTTATTATGTGATCACTTTCTATCATTCCCATGAACCTATTATTAAATAAATCATACATTTCTACACACAAAAAAAAAACATTACATTGAAAAACCTCACAAATACATTTAAATTATTTACATATCATAATAACCTCGAAAATTTATATTACCGTTAGAAACACAAACGAAATGTTTTCTAAACCCATTATCATAAAGATTGATATCATCGTAACTTATGATTATGGATATTTCGAACCGATATATGATTATGACCCACACCACCATATCACCTTACTAGTGAGAAATTACTTAATAAATAACTTTCCCTGGTTGCGCAAGAGTTGTAAGATACTGAAGACGAAAGTAAGGTTGATGAACTGTTGCTATTTCTAGAAGGATTTATTGCTCAATATAGTTAATAGTTTATTGGTAAGGAAATATTTCCGTTGTTTTAAGATAATTCAGTTGCGATTTCTTCTCTCATTTCTTGAGACTTTGTGTTTTATTATGATTAATTTTGTAGTCTTGCCATGTCTCCCAACAGCATTACATATGCATACTACTATAAAACGTATTGTTTGATTATTGGTTCGAGATGTTGTATCGTATTTTTTTCGAAAACCCCCAAATTAGTACCAGGAGAGGTTATGGAGCTATGGCCAAATTTGCGCGGACTAAAAAATAGTCAGTATTCCTCGACTAATCTTTGACTTGTAAGGGATGCACTTGCATCCAAATTCCCGCTTAGCATTGATCCACTGCTCCTTCTTAGCGTGTCGATGTTCGGTCAACCCAAAACTGGGCTACGAGATTGGCACCTTCAGTAGCGTCCATCAGGCCCTGCAATGTACAAACGACATGCATGCAGGGCACGATATTAACTAATCCCGGATCTCGTAGTTTTTGGTGGCCTGAGGCGGGCTTTTAGATTCTAGAATTTATTTGAATACATGACAAAAAAGCACTTGAGTTTGAACTATCCGCAAACGGAGAACTTGATCCTAAAGAAAAAACTATTAAATTAAATTATTGTAATTCTGCATATAATAATAATAATATAATAATAAAACTCTTTATTTTCGAGCTACTGTGGCATGTGAAAATAATATTTGATTATCATTTTTGACTTCTTCTAAATGTAAAAAAAGTCTCTCCATGTAAAACACTGGTATTCAGCTGCATCCGGTAAGACTGGAAGCCGACCTCAACATAGTTGGGAAAAGGCTAGGCAGATGATGATTTTTGACTTCTTCTAATCTAAAACATTTCAGGTGAGTTGGTTTCTTCGCTTCGATGTTTTCCTTCACAGTTAGAAGTGAACGCTGATATTTATTTAGTATCCTATGTGCGTAATCTTGTGCATTCTGCTCTGGTCTGGTGCGTGCTTTTAATTTAATCATGACTTTTGACTTTCTGTTTTATTTCAAGCTAAGATACAGAAATCGTTTTCCAGACATGTTTTTTAAGATTTTACAAGATTGAGATGAGAGAACAAATCGTTGCAAATGACGCTGATATCAATAATGTGAATGATAAAGGTAATAATTAACAAATCTTTTTATTCAGTTCCTCATTGTTGGGATTGTGGCTTCTTAATAGCTATATTTTCTCTTTATGATCTTTGACATAATTATCCATGAGCTAGATTTTTTGTCTTATCTTGATCTTTTTTAATTCATCAAAGGTCAAGACCTTTCTCGAGACACAATAAGAAACTCATAGTTAGATGTCGCTGGGATACAAAAGATCGTTTATACGTTAACATTCTTTCTTTCTTATTTACCATTAGGTTGATTAACAACCTAGTGTCAGAATATAAACCGCCCGTAGGCCTCTGACATGGCTTTACACGCCATAAAAAAATCTTTCAGATGTTTTGTTTTTCTCACGATGTTACGTTAACATTGATAAAAGTCTTTCTAATTTTAAGATTAATATCAATGAATCTAAGTTTAATAAACAAAAGATACATAAAAAGAAAACAAAAGTAATTATACCAGAAGAAAATAAAACTAAGTATTCAAAGTAATAAAACTCAGTTAAAAATAAACTCAGTCTATTCATAACAAACACGCGATCATGCAAAACCGATAACCCAAACAATAATTCCACACTATAATTTGCGTGAGAACATGTCTTACATAAATGGTTATTAACAATTTCTAAAGTATTAATAGGTACATTCATACTTTTACTTGACTATTATAATATGCAAATTTGTTTCGTAATAGTGGCAGAATACTAATCAAAAGTTCAGTCATCAATATTAACTCCTTCGTATAATCTCTTTTAAAAAAAAGTTCTGGTCAATTAAAAAGTACAAGAATAATAACTAACTGTATATACACCTAGAAATAAACTATCTATATAAACTAATTAAAAAGATAAACTTAATTTAAAAGACCGCTACCTGTAGGCAACGTTCCCAAAATGCTAAAAAAAGTTATTAAAAAGTTAGGAAGTAAATAAACCATAAATATTATTCTCTGAATTTGCAATTTAAAAAATTTATGGGTGATTTACTTTGAATTTAGTCCAGGTATTGCAAACCCAGTAATGTTGGATGGTTACTGGATCAATGTAATAAAGTCCTCTAGTTCAAATTTCGGTCAAAGCGACCAATCTCAACGGAGATTAGCGAACTACGCAGGATATAATTATGGTGCACAAGTGTGTCTGCAAACATAGGTGCACTCTCTATTCCCTCACTCTCATAGCCCGATAGGACGGCAATCCGACACGACTGGAGAGAGATCAGGCGCAAGGCCAACGGCTTTACGTGCTTTCCGAGGCACGGAGTACCTTAAGAAAAGTCAGATATGCGCTTCGGGTTCGAACACCAGACCACTGACTTGCCAGTCAACGGTCACCAACACTAGACTATCACGACTCAATGTATATGTACATTGCACCAATACTAAGAACGTGACAAATATTTACGGAACATATAGATTGTCCCAAACAGAGTCGAACCCGCGACACTTAGTGCAGCTGACTAATTGCTAATCAACGTCGCTAATTGCTAATTAATTTAAAATATGATAAATAAATCAATCAATCAACCTGTAACTATCCCACTGCACAGCAAATACAGAGAAGGATAGAACATGAACCACCATGCTAGTTCACTATGTGTGGACGATTTCAGACTATAAACTCCAGGTTTCCATACAAGAAATAATATACTGCCTCGTTGGTCTAGTGGTAGCAAGCGCGACTGCTAGGCATGAGGTCCTGGGATCGATCTCCAGGTCGGGCAAAGTGTTATTGGTTTTTTTCATTGGAAATTCTCAGTAGCAGGAATCTCTCGAATTGTGCCCCGTTAATGTCAATAGGCTCGCTTCCTATTATATGGGACTTATAACATAGCTGGAAAAATGTGGGTGTACTGCACACCTCTGCCTACCCCCTCTGGGGAATACAGGCGTGAGTTTATAAAAAAAAATTAAATTGAATAATCATGACACAAAAAAGCTTATGTAAGCAAAAACCGTGAATGCAATAAAAGCATTTATCGTTCTCATTTTTTTCACGTCACAAAAACTCCGCTTCCCAGACATACAGGCGTCATGTAACATCCACCTTGTCTCTCACTTAAAACAGGTCTTAAAAAGTATAATTATCAAATATTCGAAATAATTTATAACTAGAAACGCCCGCGGCATGGCCCGGTATAAGTACGTATATAATTTATAGCAAATACAGGTACTGATTAGGAAGAAAGCTTGGGAACGTGATTCGATACACGTGGATTTAAATTCTCGTGTTCTACATTTTTCATGAATGAGTTATGAAACTTTAAAGATATATTTCTTTATGCATGTTAGGTAATACTGATAAAAATAATGTTGGATGTCTTTTCGTTGATGAAGTAGATATTTATCTAGATATTATACTAAGTTTACGTGTAGCATCAAGCTGATCAAATTTTAGAATCTATTTTGTTCTATTAAAACTCTAGGTAACATCTAGGTAAACATAAGGTTTGAAATGCACGCGCATAGTATATTACAAAATATTATTAAACAGACGCACTAAGTTTACGTGTAGCATCAAGCTGATCAAATTTTAGAATCTATTTTGTTCTCGCGAACACTCAACATAATGAAACAACTTTTTAACGGATACAATTCGCGTTTTTATTTTGATAATACAATCCTGACGTCTCGAGTACTTTGCAGCACTCGTGTCAGTCTGCCTGCGACCACGAGTGCTGCAAAGTACTCGAAACGTCAGGATTGTATTATCAAAATAAAAACGCGAATTATATCCGTTAAAAAGTTGTTTCATTATTTTGTTCTATTAAAACTCAGATGCGCTGATAACACATATCGTTACAAAATATACTGCGCGTGCGTTTCAAACTTTACAAAATATTATTAAACAGACGAACTAAAAAAAAGTTCCACGTTTTAAAAAGTTGTCAGTCGCTTTAATATTTTAAATTTCCTGTTAGAATAAATTAGAACGCTTTTCTTGTTTTTGCAATATTTCGGACTTTGACGTTAGAAAAATAAAAGAAAATTTGAAAAAAAAAAACAACATACGGATGGCATTCGAACCCACGTTCTTCGACGTACCATGTCGACGCTCTGACCGCTTAACCGACTGATGCTGGTAGGATACGGTAGCTTAGGGGTCAGAGCGTCGACGAAATTTTCTTATTAAAATAATTATCACTACAAAGTATAAAACAAAGTCGCTTCCCGCGTCTGTCCGTCCCTATGTATGCTTAGATCTTTAAAACTACGCAACGGATTTTTATGCGGTTTTTTTAATAGATAGAGTGATTCAAGAGGAAGGTTTATATGTATAATACGTGCATATTAGCGTAACCGTGCGAAGCCGGGGCGGGTCGCTAGTATTTAATAAGCTAATATTATGTACATGTAAAAAATTCACAATAAAAACACTTTTATATAAATTGCGAAATCTGTCTAAGTGATTCTCATGATCTTTAATTAAATGTGTGAAGTGTATGTAAAAATATTAAATAGAATAGCCAATTTGACGCTAACCACCAAACATAAAGAAAAAAAAAGGATGTTAACCTTAGAGTATATAAGAAAATATAGAGCAACCCTATAGAAGTATGAACCGTGAGCACGGGTATGAACAACGCGGCCGCGACACGAGCTCCGTTTGCGATCATACCTCGATCGACTGCGGTTCAACTAGGCTCCACGAGCGAAAAAGTTACATTTTAGCTTATATCATGGTTAACTGCTGAGTTAAATTTTGAAAAACGTCTAGAAAACTTAATTTGAAAAAATGACATTTTAACATTTCTATGGCGAGACCTGCTTTCGCTCCGCACTAGGCAATGTGGTTGACGTTATCACTCTATATTTTTTTGAATACTCTATGATGTTAACCATAAAAAAGTTTATTAAAAATGAAGAAACAGGTAACTTTCATTGTTCACAATCCGTTATATACGATCCGGAACTTCAATAGCTGCTTATCACTACAAACAATGGTCGTAGCAATAAAAAGCATAGGAGAAAATGTTTTTATAACGTGTGAAACTAAACACTAGTCTAGCAGATTCATGGTTTTCACACAAACTTCTTTATTAGGGGTCGGTATGCGAAACCAAAATTTTATGGAGTTTGAAGAAATTTTTCAAAAATTATAATTTAGAGGAAATTTGAAAATACATAAATACGAGCAAACTTTGTATCCGCGCCACATGTCGAACGTATACATTACTTGGTCGTTATATTATTTGTATAAAATACAATTGTTAGATAATTAATTTGTAAACAAAAAAATAATATCACACCCAAACGTGGCAAAAACAAAATAAAAACTATAAGAAGAAACCTCATATCACCTGTGGAAATCATGGGAGGAGGCTTTTGCCCAGCAGTGGGATGATGTAAGCTAACAGTAACAGTAACAGTAAAACCTCCTTAGAGTATACTTTTGGAGACTTTTGAACATTTTTGGAGCATCAATTAAAACATATTGAATCATTTTAAAATAAATTTAAAAACTCCAAATTTTTTTAGCTAAACACATTTTCGATCAAGTTAACTTTCAAATAAAAAAAACTAAATCAAAATTGGTTCATCGGTCAGAACCATATAGACATGCAGATACACAGACTTGTCAAACTTATAGCACCCCTCATTTTGCGACAGGGGTTAAAAACACAACTCTAAATGCACTTAACTATTCTGACAAAGAGCAAAAAAAAATCATAGAACTAATTATAATTCTAACAACAACAACATAATCAAATAGTAAAAACACATCACAAATGTGATAGTTTTAACAAACATTAAATCTTGTCCATTTACATGCTGATTGGCAAAACGCCAAGTAGGAAGGAAATGATTAAATCACATTCTATTCCTTGACTGTTGATTAGGAATGATACACTATTTTCTCTTTCAATCATCAGCATGTTAAATTGATTAGTGCGTAAAATATTAATTAAACAATTACAAGTATTACTTTCTCTTACTTTGTAAATTGTTGGAAGAAAATCAGATATAATCAGAATAATGAATAGTAACAAGAAATGTATTAATCTTGTGGTGTCGCAACTAAGAAGAGGTCTTTATGCATCTGATAGGCTATTAATTGATTAATTGAAGCAACTTTACTAAAAACTTTAGAATAAACTATCCCAAGACAATTAAACAAGTTTTTGTTCGAATGTTTTAAACCAAGTTTTATAATCTAATACAAAATGTTGAGTTTTGACCGATGAAGAGTTCTTATAACTGGAGCCTATCCTGGATGTCGATTCAGGTCAGGCTTGCTATAAAAATGCTTTTTCATTGGTACTGAACTAACATGAAAAAATTCAACTCCGTAGGATAAGAGGAGGTGGGTCTAATTCAGTTTGCAAAATTTGACCTAAACATACTACCATACAAAAATTGCAAGTTAAATAAAATACAAACGATATAATATCAGTTAATTGCAGTGAACTAATTAACATACTGCAGCGGTGATAGCTTACTTATTTGACCATTGGACTGTCAAATGTAAGGTCACAGGTCAATCTTAGGCAAGCATCTCTAATGTTTCGAACTATGTGCGTATTTATAAATCAATTTATAATTGCTTAAAACGGTAAAGGAAAACATTGAGAGTAAACCTGCAGACATAAGAGTCAATGGGGTATATTAATAGTTACTCATTTCTTGCTTAATTGATATCTATGTGAATTCTAGTCACTAAAAGCTCGTCCGCACTATGCAAAACAAAATTAACATGAAAAGTATTGTTATAATTAGATGCGATGCTACGACGATACGATGCTTCGCGGAGAGCAATTAAATATTCCTTTTAAAAAATATATTTTAATGACGCACGTCAAGTCAAGAGAGTGCTTCAAATAAAAATTATAATCATTCAACGGTAACGGTAACGAACTAATACTAACATAACAGTTAAATTTAATTAACGAATCGACAGAACCCAGAACTAGTAACAAGATAAACCTAACAAGACTTTTTGCTACACAAGCTCAGTTCCCACAGACACAGTAAACTAAGTCCATATAGAAGTTATTTTTAACACTACTTCTAAAACAACGGTACTTTTTGAGAGAAAAGAAAACACTCATGATGTTTCAAGAAATGATCATGATGATGATCCATAAAATTTAAGTTTGAATAGAAAAGATGACTTTGAGATATGAAGTACCTTTAGATTATGGTCATGGAAATGAAATTTTGTGTATCTTAAAATGTCAGCGATGGAAAGTGTGTGTATAACAATGTGTATAACATGAGTCAAGATAAAATAATCTCATGTTAACAAAATCATTTAATGACGCAGCGCGAGAAAGCTTTAATAGAACAAATGATGCAAAAAATATCAAAATCGAAGTATTTATAAGAGATTAAGATAGGCCTTAAGAGAGTCCTATGTTCAGCAGTGGACTAACACAGGCTGTGATGATGATGCCTACATGTATATTAATTGTATACGTCCCTACGGAGAACAGGGAATAACAGGAAAGAACAGAATTTTTATTTTTAACAGCAATTAATAATAGTACGTAATATCTTTGTTTGATGAATTGGTAAAATAAAACGAAGAAAATAAATTAGCACACCTAAACACAGTTTTCAATAGTATGTAAAGCCTTGTCAAGCGCTGTAGAACATGTACTGGAATTATATTACTTGAAGATATTTGCATTGATGTTAGACCTGCTTTATTATACTATGTGTTCGCTTGCAAAGCCATTGTATTTGACCACCATTGAAATGTACTTCTCTTGACTCTAATAGCTTTCCTCCACAATGGTCGGTTAGCAGGTCGTTACTGGCTATTGCTCTATAATATGTTTTGAAACTATGTATTATAGCTTATACTAATTCACCAATGCATGTGGTTAAAGTATTAAACAAAACATTATAGAAAATTATAAATATAAGCTACACTTTCGTTTTTCTTTTCAGATTATAACAATAAACTAATTATGACTTCTTTTCTTTCTTCTTTCTTTCTTTCTTATCGTATGGTTGATGAACAACCTGGTGTCAGAGTTTAAACCGCCCGTAGGCCTCTGACATGGCTTTACACACCATTGAAAAATATCTCAGGTGTGCTGGTTTCATCACGATGTTTTCCCTCACCGTTTTAGCAACTGATAATTAATTTATAATACGCACATAACTTACGAAAAGTCAGAGGTGCGCGCCTTGGGATCGAACTCGAGACCTCTGACTTGTCAGTCGACGGTCATACCACTAGGCTATCAGTGCTAGTCGACTTTAATTATGACTTTAAAACTTATTACTTCCACTAGGTTTCGATTGTATATAAATTAAACAATTAAGTTCAAAATTTGTAGTAAGGATACGACATCAATAATGCATTCTACCAATATTAATGTATAAAAATTATAATCCCATTGAAATGTAAAAACTATTACTAGTAAACTATGAATTTTACTTTTTTATTTTCTTTATAATCAGTGCTAAGCAAATCAATTATTTGATTGATTAAGTAATGTAATAAATTTCAAAAGTGTAAGTAATTGCTTGATTTTTTATCTAAGTTTCAATGGATAGGTATCCGAGATATTTTAGTTAAACTACTGTAAGAATTGGTGTGTTCTATGTGTAATTTGTACGTCAAGCTTGTAGAGAATTGACGTATTGACTACAAAGTACATTCAAATGGAATCTATGACCGACAAAAGCTCATACATCATTAACGTCACCTACAGCGCCAGAGAAATTTCCCTTTACTCATTCAGTAAGTGACCAGAAGTGATTAACACATTCGTCCTCCTAGCCAACACTGTACCTAGATAACAGTCAAGCTTAACAAGAAATGCAAACATCAGTTTGAAATTTAACCTTCTCAAAATAAGGATCAATTTTGAGTATATTCTAAAAAAAGTCGCAATAGATTGGGACAATAGACTCTCTCCAATTTAAATGTGATTGAATAGTTTGTCAATGGAGCCTTTTGAAGCGGTAATGGTTGAATAATTATACGACATTGTGTTTGAAGCAGGTACATTATCGTATAATTATAATAATAATGTATCCTACATTTTGATAATGAGTATTGCAAAATGTGCAAGAGCTATAAATTTTGATAATATATTCACAACGTTTATAGTCAATTAGTCAGACAATAATTAATTAAAAATCTTGCATGCAAGATCACACGAGATGACAGTTCTATTATATTTCAGTTTCTTTCATTTATCGCAATAGTATTTGTTTATGTCTTAACTTCGTATGAACAAAATGAAAGGAAGATCGAATTTGTAATTAATTAAAAAAATATCAATGACATAATTATTCATGAATCAAAGAAAGTCTACGTTTACGCAACGAAAACGAAGTTCAACTTCTTTAATGAAATTAAAAGTGTTTTAAACAAAAGGTATGTTGGCAGCATTGATGAATATAACAACATAATTCTGCACTTTATATTCCAAATAGACATATCGCCTATGTCTTTAAGTACACAAAACTTTCGCTATGTAACACGACTATGCCTATAAATGGATAATTAAACAATTTACTCCAGAATACAAATGGTTAAAAATATAGAAATTCAGACGATGATATAAGTATATTGATGGGTTTTAGAAAGCGATTTCGCGAAACCTTCAACGAAGAACCGGAAATAAGCACGGTATTCCAAACATTTCGGACTGAGTAATTATTTCTAAAGGATTTCCTATATGACTCAAAAATTACGAAATCTTAAGTGCGTTCTTTTTATTATACATTTTTGTCATGCACTTAGTTACTTACTAGACCGTTATAATGGTTTTAAAATCAAAGAAGAAACCATTTACAAATAATTATTTGGAAGAACATGTCATTGTTCTTATAGCGTAAAATAAACTCTGCATTAATCTGATGTTATACTTAAATATAAAGCCATACAGCGACTAAAGTACACCAAATAAATTCAAGTTTTTCCTGATTAGCTAGAAGCACATACAATCTAATTTTCTAATATAAGTTCAAAAGCATCATCTTTTAAAAATATGCAGATTTTTTAAATCAAACAATAACTGGCTGACCTTAATACGATGCCATCTTAGCACACATTCTCGTTCAAACCTGACAAATACCTGCTAAAACTCTTACCCCTACGTAGGCATATTTGTATTTCGTCATAGGCCTCACGTTCAACGAAGCCTCAAGCTCAATGCGTGACATATGGAAATACGAAGAGGGGGAACACAAAATAAAACTGACGCTCATACACTGATCTTTAACAATTTGTGTTTAGCCATCGAGTGAGATGAAGGTCGTAGTGCTATTGTGTGCCGTGGCAGTCGCCGGGGCTTTGCCCATGGCAAAGGAAGATGGAACAGCGGAAAGATTCATTTCGGCTCTTAAGGATTGTCTGGATACAGATACTTCTTTGTGTCTCAAGGTGTGTTGTGAAGTGCAGTGAAGTGACAGTGAATTGTGATGGGGTTCCCTGGGGTTGTTTCACAGGCTTAAAGCCGGAAAAGTTTAGAAGAGTTAAATAAAATCTTTGAAAAATAATTGTGATTAAAATAGTGCTCGGAAAAATGTTATCAGGATTCTTTTACATCTTGCCTGACAATAAAATTTTGTCACTAATTAAATAAATTAAGAGAAATAAACTCATTAAATTTAAGAGCGTGATGACTTTAGAACAGAATTATTTTTCAAAATTAAAATTTAAAAAGATTTAACTTCTAATAAAATCACAAGTCCTCTTAGCCATTTAAAAATTTAAAAATATAGATCAAGTAATTAGGCCACTTAACAAAAAAATTAAGAATACCTTTTTGTTTTACAGGAAAAAGCAATGAGGTTTACAGACAAATTGGCTGCTTCATCAAACTTGGAAATCCTTGATGGTGTATCTTTTAAGAACACTGGTGGCAACACCAGGTCAGCTCGCAGCTACGAAGCCCTACCTGACGACCCTAAAGCTAGGGAACTGAAGGTTGAAGAGAGGATTATGGAGAACGTCGTGGACTTCCTTGACAGCCATGTCCTGCAGTTGAGAATGCCCAAAGCCTTGGAAGATGACAACTCAGTAGAAGAAGAAGGTATGTTTAAAGTATTTGATTTTATTATTTCTACTAAACATAATTAACTGGACTGTGAATGTGTCAAATTTCAAGTTTATTAGGTAATAAAACAGGTTCAACAAAAAAAAACAAATTGCACTTCAAAATTAAAGAAATTAAGCACTCCAAAGTAAAATTAAGATCTTAAATCCAGACTTCGAAAGTAAAGAAATGACTTTAGCATAAGAAAAGCCAACAATAATAATATTTGTAGGTAAATAACAGTCAAAATGCAGTCATAAAACCATAATGGGCTTTTAACCTAAAATTTTACAACCATGAATTACTTGCAATGGAAATAAACACAAATATTTACAATTTCGCTTTTATGTCTCTATGAATCAGTGTTAGTAATTACTGTATAACATAAAAAAAATATATGTAGTTTTACTTAAAAAAAAAGTAATAATGTATAAACGTGAAAAATCTAATTTGTAATATCATCCTAGCCTTAATAATAATCCCAAATTTGATTGGGGTCAGCTTCTAATCTAACTTAAAAAAGATGAATATCTGTTTTTCACGAAGCACCTGCTTATTAGGCTTCCACAATCTAATTTGACAGGGTATTAAAAGGTCTAGTTGTCAGAATTTTGTAAAGGCTATATCGATTGTCGAAAATTTGTTCCGTGCCTCAACAAACACGTTAATCTGTTGAGATTAACGTGCTTGTTGAGGCACGGAACAAGTAAAAATTAAGTACAAAAATAATGTCACTGCAATTAAAATGGAACTTGCAAAAATCCAAATTGAAATGGACCAAAAATAAAAAGCGTCAAATTAATTCTAATTAAGCTAAAGTTCTCGTCATTCTTAGACAAAAATTCTTCAAGTTCTCAGACACAGCACAATTCACGCCAACAATAAACTTATTAGTCATGCTTTTAAGCGTACAAATCTGACGACTAGTGCGATTCATAAAATTCCCACGCGACTTAATAAAACGTCTGCTTGTAATGTGTTAATTTGATGCTGTAGTTAGAATACTTTCCGGAATTAATATTGATGTTTATGCAGAGCGTATTATAATATTATTTAAAAATAAATCTTTACTTGTTTAACGACTAGAAAAGGAAAAAAAAATGTTAACATTACTTAAACAAAACTTACTAATTAACTTAATAAACTAAACTAAATTAACTACATACTACATAAACTAAATTAACTACAACCTATAAATGTAAGTAAATGATAGCAAAAAGATCAAAAACTCACAAAAAGATTGAAATAACTTGAAAAAAAAAACAGGATAATAATAATGAGTTAAATCAAAATCTACATAAATTGCAAAAAAACCATGCCAAGTGGATTTCAGGTTTAAAAAACTATAATAAAAGCTACCGACTCCAACATTTTTAGTGTTACGAATTTACTACTCTACTCTACTCTCTCTTTCTACTCTAGTCTACTTTTTACTAAAAAATATTTTTAATTTTGAGTGTTACATTAATCAAGGCCACTACTCCACTCTATTCGAACTATTTCACCATTATTTCGGAATTTGGTTATCTCTATTACAAACAAACAAGCAATCAGGACAATATTTAAATGGAACCTAGCAGAGAATTTATACTGTTTCAAGCAAAAAAAAAAAGAGTATACAGCGCCCACTAGTCACGAAGTCACCGACGGATATATAACTAATATAAAAACATGTACTAAATTGTAAGTAATTAGATTTATGTCACACTTTTATGTGAATGAAATGCAACTTAGCATAGATATATACCGAATATTTAAAAAAAACAATAAGTGCAGAAAATTCTCAAAAATTAAAATTACAATTAGCAACAAACGAAGCTTTCAGACGTTTATCGTTCAATGGAATGGAACCTTCTAAATTTGGGCAAGTGTTATTATCCCCACAAACAAGTGGTCATATATCAATACGTGTCATTCATTCACACTCAGTCGTGAGATACTGACAAACAACAATATAAACTCTTCTCACTTTCTTAAAATATAATACAGTTCTTAGAAATAAATGGCGGAAATGACTGGATATAGATGCAAAAAAATCTGTATTAACAAAGTCATAAATATTTTTTTTATTTAACAAAAGAGTATGTAGGTATTCCAACCTCCAAACCTTCTTCAAAAATATCAGCCCCGCCTTCATACTTTCACTTAAGATTTAAAGCGTAAAACCTCATTTAAAGATGAGTCTGCATGAGCAGAGAATTAGTAGATGCACCCAAATGACTTAGGCAGTGAATCAATGCTCGCTTTTATTATTTGCTTGCTATGTACCGTTTTATTCTATACATTCATCTCTATTCATACATCCTATGTTGATTTTGCACTGTTTAATCAATTATATTTACTCTCTTTAGTAAACACTTAATCAAATTTTACTTGACTACTGACGTTAGTATTTTCTCATAAATATTGAAACTGATTCTACATCAAGTTTTAAAAACAATCCTTAAAGACAAAATTGGATGACATAACACAATTGTCACCAAGATTTCGTTTTCACTGGGACCCGTTATTTATGTAAGATCTTGCTAGACCAGTTTCTACGTACTGATAAGTTCAGTGTCTTTAAGATTTCTATCTGTATTCTCATGTAACTTTAGACTATCGACCTGTCGATGCCTGTCACTAATTATGTAACATAACTGTCAATATACAACTAAATTACAATAATAAACTTTGATGGTGTGTAGTTTTTACCAATGTTTATAAACTAAACTACGGCATTAAAATTATCCACTTCAATTTCAACGTAAAATTTGGCTCATTAATAAGATGATTTAGCAGTTTTGTTTACACTGAGATTTAAAATATTAGATTAGACATTTAAGCCGTTGGTCAAAATTTTGCAAGCCATCCGAAATTATGGAAATAATTCTGACTCTTGACCTTTGTAGTTCGTGACATACATGCAGTGACTTTCTCAAAGAAATTATAATTTTATTCAGCTATGAATGCCAAAAGTTAAGGCAGCTTTCTTTTAATTGTCGTATCTACGTTTACTGAGATGCTTTTATCTTGTGGGAACGGTTTTTTATGAACAAGATTCTTTGGTGTTCGCTATGTGAAATTAAACGGACTGCAATTCCTTTGTTGGCTGGATTTGTTTTTGATGTGATTAGTGGCTCAAGACTGTGTGAGTTTAACGGGATTTAGAGAGCCATCAATGATTGTTTACTTCTTAGACAGATCAACTGAAAGTTCTTTGTCTTTGTTTATTTTAGTAATGGAAAGATTTAAAGGCTGATGTAGATGAGAGAGTAAATAATTATTTTTATTTAGATCATGTATTGGTAGAATATTTTATGCTTATATTTTAATTTCCTAATTCCAGGCCGTGGCAAGAAGAAGAAGAAGTTGAAGAAGCTCCTCCCTATCCTGGCTCTGCTCAAACTGAAGATTGCTGCTCTCATCCCCTTGTTCCTCGGTATCATCGCATTCGCTGTCTTCAAGGCTTACATCCTCGGTAAAATTGCATTCATCGCCGCAGCCTTCGGCGCTCTCAAGAAGCTTCTTGAATCTAAAAAGAGCAGTGGTTGGTCTGAACCCGCTCAGGAAAGTCATGGAGGTTGGGAAAGCGGCGGTGGTGGCGGCTGGGGACGTTCCCAGGATGCCCAAAACTTGGCCTATGTTGCCCATATCAAACAGGCGTGAAGCTAAATTATTAATTTATTTATTCTAGGTAACGTTAATTTATTACTCTCTTTAATAATATATCTTTTCTTTCCTTGTATATATTGATTACCATTACACATGCTAAGTTTTTTTGTATATATATTTTTTATTTATTTTAAGTTTCATGACTGATACTTTTAGTCTATTTTTTTTATCGTATACAAGTATTTTTATCTATTATGTTTAAGTATAATTTGCTTTTCATAAGTGATAATATGATAGTATATTTTATTTTAAGTTTTCAGTTCCAAAGATATTTTATATATTTACTTATGTTTAATTATTTCAATTCATTTTTTTTTGTTTAGTCATTTTTTTGTGTATGTGTATGGGTATGTTTCGAGTCATATTTATTACAAACCAATGTGTATTAATGCGAAGAATGCTAACAGGTTGTTGTGTTGCGATGTTTTAATTTATTTTACGATGGATCCTCGTAAATGTTAATAAAGACAACTTTTTAAAAATTATGCGCACTTTTTTTGCATAGGCTTAATTTCAACGGGTATTTATTCACGCTTTAATGAGACATTTCTGTCGATAAAAACCATTGTTTAAAAATTGCCAATTTTCAATCTCAAATAATATTTCAATATTAGGTAAAGGCATGCTCAATATAAATGGATTTCATTGTATATAATTTATAGAATGATACTAGTGCAATGAAAATCTACAAGATATAGGTAATCAAGTCGAACAAAACAAGTATAAATTTAAAATTCCCCCGATAATTATTTTTTTAGCTAAGAACACTCTCGATCAAGTCACTTTTCAATTAAAAACAGCTAAATCAAAATCGGTTCATCCGTTTGGGAGATATGATGCCACAGGCACATAGATACACTCTCTTTTTTCGCAGGACTAACCTTACCTTATCTTCATAGGACAAATAGCTTACCTTAAAAGACTAAGGCTCTGTGTCATGGTCTATAACAGATACATACCACAAATTTTCTTTTGGATTGGTTGAATTATAACTCACTTAAAGTTAGAAGAGAAATGGACCAATTTATGATGGCTTACAAAATTTTACATGGGCTTACTGATACTGCGGATCTGCACACTGAACTGTGTCGATTATTTGTACCCCATAAGTACAATCGTTCTCGCAAACATAAACTGTTCTTTGAGCCATATTGCAGAACTGTGGCAAGATCCGAGTCTCCTATACCACGCATGCTGGCAATGTTTAACGCGCTCGTGGACACCAGGCCAGAGTTGGATCTGTTTGTTGACGAACGGAAGACAATAATGTTAGTGTCTGACGTTCCGTGAGAAGATTGAGTAATTACTTATATTTAAATAATATTGTTTTATCTTACTATTTAGTGTAAATGGAAAACTCTGTACTAAGTAGATAAATAATAAATAAATAAATAAAAATACTACCTACTAGGTAATTTACGAAATGAAATATGTATGAAATGATCTGTAAGGTAAGATAACAGGAACTTTACCAGTAAGCCGTGGAACAGGGATAATAATATAAAGTTCTATTACCAGACTCCATTCTGCTATTGAGAATTGTGTATTGGAAAAACCCAATAACACTTTGCCGTACCGGGAATAAACCTAGGGCATTAAACCTCGTGCAGACAGGTTTGCAAGCATGACCAATGCAGTAGTCACAAAAGAAAGAAAAGGAGAGGAATATATGAACAAAGATAGGGATACGAAGGTAAGGGATTTGAGAAGGGAACTGGGATAAAGATAGTAGAATGCTATTAGTTTCGATGATGATGGTGATAACAATAGGAGCTCGGAAAACCAGGGTCTTGTACCCTAATACCTTTTTAGCAACTAATGAAGAATTAATTGCCAAAAGTAACCCCTTGGCTTCTAATCTTCGAACAATATTACTTGAAGATTTTAAACTTTCGCGAATTGGAATCGTTAATTCAATAATGATTATTTTGAATTATATGTGCGCGAATAGACCCGAAATCACTATATAATAAAAAACAAAGTCGCTTTCTCTGTCCCTATATCCCTATGTAAGCTTAAATCTTTAAAACTACGCAACGGATTTTGATGCTGTTTGTTTTAATGAGTGATTGAAGAGGAAGGTTTATATGTATATTGCACCCGTGCGAAGCCGGGGCGGGTCGCTAGTAATATTATATTACTTGATTTAGGGCGTTTTTCACAGTCTATGGATAGGCTAATATCTATTTTCTGATGTTCTAGTAATATAACTTTAGAATACCACGGTTGAATGACGTTTTTCTAAATAACAAGTAACAGTTTAAGATCAAAACTTAGAAAGTCTATAAAATTTAATTAGCATTTTTTAATCTGTTATTACAAACTTTCTCGTACTACGCTAATTATTCACAATTTATTAATTGATGCTATGTGATTTTACTACAGTTTATTTTATAATGGTGAGAACAAAATGCGATCACATTGTTGACTACCCCTGAATTATCGGTACCATAGAACATGTTTAATTTTTTTTCGTAATTATAATTTTTCTCACTAATTATTGAGAAACCATTTTCATTTCATTTACAATGTACTTTAGGAATTATAGTGACGTATTGTCTTCGACTTACAGAAAAAAGCTTTTGCCTATCAGTGAGATTGTATTGACTGATTTATAAGATAGCATGGTATTTCTTCTTTTTCTCTCTTTATCTTATGGTTAATGAACAACCTGACGTCAGAGTTTTAATCGCCTGAAGGCTTCTGACATAGCTTTACACGCCGCTAAAAATCTCTCAAGTGTGCTGGTTTCATCACGATGTTTTCCCTGACCGTTTTAGCAACTGTTAATTAATTTATAATACGCGCATAACTCACGAAAAGTAGACACCTGAAAGATTTTTTAATGGTGTGCAAAGCCATGTCAGAGGCTTACGGGCGGTTTAAACTCTGACAACAGGTTGTTCATCGACCATACGATAAGAAGAAGAAGAAGAAGAAGAATAGGTACTAGTTTAACAATTTGACTGCCATACAACAGACACAATGCAAATTTTATTGTTTGACGGACACCATGTGTCCTCCAAGGAATTCCTCCATTCAATGAATTAAAGGGTGGACGGGTGACATCTAGTTCGAAAACTTTATACTAAATGGTGGACATTCCACTCATACGCACAAAACGTTTTGGAAATACGTTTATTGTGCGAGCCAAGGAGTGAAACTGGAGTTAGTGTTTAAAGAACTTCCGTTCATACATTGTTAACAAAAATGTAGTGAATTGAAAAGGTCACAATTAATTAACTAATATCCTTCAAAGTAAGCACATTACTTTTTTAAAAATCTGTTAGATAATAGGGTTTAACTTTAAGACTTTAAGATGTTTTGTGGCTAAAAAAAAAATTCAAAACTCGGACTTTTTCTAAAGTTTCTAAAGTAATTCAAATAATTCTTGTTCAAATTGTATGCAATGAAAAAATATTTTTTATTTGAAATTATTTTAGAAAAGTAATAAATATTTTTTTTTAGTTAAAAAGCATCTTAGAGACCTTTAGATTTGCATCCTAAAATTATGCGTTCCTAAAGTTAGATCTTATAATTTCTTAATGAGTATTACTAATACATCAGGTAGCTGCCTATCCTGGCTCTTAAAATCAATATTATACAAAGCAGTAGCCTAGTGGTACGACCGATGGACTCCCAATTCAAAGGTCGTAGGTTCGAATCCTAGGCACGCACCTCTGACTTTCAAATTCATCTGCGTATTAGAAATTAATTATCACTTGCTTGAAAAAAATCGTGAGGAAACCAGCACACTTCAGAGATTTTTCAGCGGCGTGTAAAGCTGTCAAAAGCCTACGGGCGCGGGCGGTTTAAACTCTGACACCAGGTTGTTCATTAACCATACGGTAAAGTAAGTAAGAAAACCGAAATCATCAGTACATTTCAAGCAACATTGCTTGGCACATGTTTGCAATCAGGAATGAACTAATTAAAGTTAAACTACAAGGCAAATTAAACTCCAGCAGTGGTTTGGACTAAATTAGTAACTTTATAAAAATACTGAGAGCCTTATAGTATTGAATGAAATTCTTAATAGCGCCATTCAGCTTTCCCAATAAAAGGAACAGCGCCATCTATTATCTAACGTTAGAAGTAATTTTAACAGCACATTTCCATCATTAGCATATTCTCAGCAAACGCCACTTTAGTTAAATATGTATTTAAGAAGCATTTATCTAAGTGTCACTGACCGGTACGAGGGCAGTGTGTCGATATGCCGTTCATCTAATAATAACGTGAATGCAGACAAATTAGTTAAGTAAATAGTTAGGGTAGGTACCTATTATTATTTTCAGTAGATCTAAATGTACACTAATATTATAAGAGATTTTTTTTCATATTGTATAATTATAATTGATATTTAGGATGACATTACCTTTATCGATATGTCACGTGGTCAAAACAAATGAATAGAATCGAATCCTATACATTTCTTTTGTTTTTTATTCGATAGCGATTGTAGATAGTCAACTTGGCTAAGCCCCCTATAGTACTTAACTTAGAGGCTTAGCGATGCCATCCAGCGTGGCAATGAAGCCAGCGTTTTGGGGACATTGCCCACTGGAAGACTAATAATTAGACTATTTTGAGATAACAGTCACTACCCCAGTCATTTGGTACGAAAAAAGGGGTTTACCTGGAAAGTTTTAAGGGAGTTTTGAAAATTGGTATCTTCGTAGATTTTGGTGTGCTCTTTCCGAATTTCGACTTTGCTCGTAACTTTTGCGTATACGCCGCCATCTTGGAAAAATGGCGCCAAATTGCAGTTTTTCGACTATATCTCATTTCCTACTCATTTTACGATAAAAACACTTTTTATTTTATTATATTTAAAACTTTCCAGGTAAAACTACCAAATGACTAGACTACACTGCAGAATATCCAAATTATGTGTAGAATTCGTGAAATCCTATGTAAACCTATGTACAAAGCTATGTAAACCTATATTTTTAGAAGTCACAGTAAACCACAACATTCTATTCATTGCAACTGTGCTGCAAACCGGATGTGAACTGCCACTGCAACGTGTTTACCCTTTTAACTAAAGAACTATTCTGGAATACGAAACGATGTAAACACGAGAGAGCAATACACGCAGAAACCTAACCTTAAGTATTATTTTTAACCGACTTCCAAAAAGGAGGAGGTTCTCAATTCGACTGTATGTTTTCTTTTTTTTTGTATGTTTGTTACGCGATTACTCCTTCAGTTGTGGGCCAATTTTCAAAATTCTTTTTGTAATCGAAAGGGTATACTCCCGAGGTGGTCCCATAGAAATATTATTGTGATCTGATCATAGACTTACGAGATATGGAACGACTTGGAACCGACTCCAAAACGTTTTAAAATTATTTCAAGCTTAGTTCCTTTTGAAGTCGGTTTTATTTTTTATTAAAAATTTTTTTGTTAATACAATACAATAATCTTTATTCACTGAATATAGATTAATACAATGGTGTTACAGGTCATATTGAATAGTCCTCTATAATTTACCATACGGCTTGCAATATATTAGTATATATCTACAAAAAAAAAACACGAATTTTAAAATTTTATTAGATCAATTATAGATTATTCAAACTGATGTACAAATCCAATCAGTTAAAACGTAAGTTTTCGCTGATATAGAATAATATAACAGGGAATATAATATTATAATATCAAAAATTAAGAATATAAATTATTTTCATTATCATGGTTGATGAACAACCTGGTCATTATTCTCCTAGCCTTATTATTCCCAAATTTTGTTAGGGTCGGCTTTTAATCTAGCCAGATACAGCTGAATATCAGTTTTCTACGGAGCGACTGCCTATCTGACCTCCGCAACCCAAAGGGATACAATATTCTAAAGTTAGATGTATTGTCAGAATTTTATAAGGGTGCTAACTCCCTTTAACGATTGTCATCTTTATTACAGCCGGAGCCAACGGCTTAAAGTGCTTTCTGAGGCACGGGGCAGGTAATAATTAGTTTACAATACACACATAACTTACGAAAAATCAGAGGCGCGTGCCTTGGGTTTGAACCTGAGTTGCCAGTCAAATTGTCATACCACTAGGCTATCACTGCACTCAATAGCTGATTCAAGGTTCAAGTCCTACTTGTAATCAAATTTTACTTGCTTCTTGCTTCTTCAGCAGCAGAATGACTTAAGTTATCATCATCATCATTTCAGCCATAAGACGTCCACTGCTTAATTAATTAACGACTTAATTGAGTATCAAAACATTATTGTTTTTTCTGCTGGTTGAAGTTTTAAATAAATGAAACCTGTCAACTTTAAGATTATTGACACAGAATAGGTCTGCGACAAACGCATACGACATGCGTTTAGGATGTTTGCGTGGAAAGCTATGCGGATGTGTTCCGCTTGTAGAAATCCTTAGCTTTTCACACGTATGTAGAATAAATTCTTATTTAGTTGTACTATTTTAAATATTAAATGGAACCAAGCGAAACTTAATTAGTAATTAGCGAGATAAACACTACATAATTATTTTATGTATATTTTTTACATATTTAAAAATAGTTTATATGTAATATTATATAATTTATATGCCTTCTAAACTGAAAAGTTTGGAACATAGGAGCGGCCAGTGCGTAAATACTCCGGTAGATGTCACCACATGCCTTTAAAACGGATTCGTAATTTCAACTGAAGCGGGCAGAACTCTGTAGTCTTAGTTGGTAAAGCGATGCCACGGCACGCCACGTTGATCCCTTTGTCCTTTGATTTGGTAGTCCAACGGTTTTACCACAAGGCGGTCACAGCGGGCAGGTACTGGACGGGGCTGTGAATCGCGCTAACAGTACCCGGCCCCGTCCCAGGAACACACATACCCGTGCGTCCTCGGACTACGGTATGCAGTAGGTATATTTTTTACTCCCCTCGGCCACAAAACAAAAAAAAGGCGGTCACAGCTTATATAGCACACATAATAGGTATACAAACTAGCAGCGATTAACCATCAAGCTGCTTCTGGTGCAAGGCTTCGGCCGTGGACCTGCCGCCAAGCGACTTTGTCGGGTTCCTGCATGGTATTCAATGAAACCTATCTGGGAAAAAGATAAGACTAGATCATCCGTCTTCCTGCTTCAAATTCAGGTTCGTTCTCCAGTATTTTTAGCAGAGGAAGATGTTTATAGTGGGTGTGAGCCCCACACCGGTATGCGATAGGAACTATTTTTACTAACCCCAGCCACAAAAAAAAAGTGTGGTCCACCATAGATGTCTTATCGGTGCATAATTTGGGCTCAGAGACTGCTGATCTCCCAGTTAACGTCAGTTAACGTTCAAAATACTCAAGTTATCACTGCTTAAGCAACAAGCAACAAAATTTTAGCATACCATAACTCGAAAGCTAAATCAAGCTTTCTGAATTTCATATTGAGTTTCTAAATATTTTTACAATCTCGATCAAAAACTAAAATTAATAATGTATGGTTATTCTATTTGTATAATTATACCGCATTATTATAGTAATAAATTATATTTTTAACAGCGAAAGTGTGGTTATAAAATGTAGGTAACTGTTCAATTAAAAATTATACATAATATTAGATTACCGTGATATTCTCGATGCGAAGGCATTTATTATTTCTAATTAACATGATATTAACCCTAGATTCATAAACATTCGTCTCTCAGAACGCGAGAAACGAAAAAATGATTCTAACTTTTTGAGTAAACGAGATAGAAAGCTGACCTCTCTAGTACCTTCCTAGGTCATACGATTATAACTGTCGCAAGTGCAGTTTACTTGCGACGACGCATCCTTCAGCAATTACAGAGCTGTGATCGTCTGAGAAACGAATGTTTATGAATAGTGGTACGATTGACTAGTACAAAGATAGCCAATATGGTACTTTTACGGTATGACCAATATAATGGCTATTATATAAACTCTGATGTTATTTATGTCCATAATACTGTAAAATAAGGAATAAAACTAGTAAGCAGACAATGTTTTATAAAACATATTTCAGTAAAAATGACCTAACTGTGGTTTTGTAAACATCGCGAAATACCAACTTCGAAGCGATGCCTAAAATGGAAAATAGAAGAAGTTTTAGATGAAATGCCTACCAATGTCACACCTGGTCTAAGTACTACATAAAAAAAGTTATGTGGCTTCTGTGATTATAAAAATCATTGGATGACGAGGTTTCAATGTAAGCTCTGCAAAAAGTTAATGTGAATGGACCACCGTGGCCTAATGTGTCTGAAATACGCAATTTGAATTTAATTTTGTTTTATTATATAATTTTTCAATGACTAATTAATGGTTTTAAACAGTATAACCATTGCTTTATTTCGTTTATTAACAAAATCATGAATTACCTTCACTTGAATATAATCGTCTGCGAGACGAATGTTTATGAATAGTGTTACTCCTACATATGTTTATGAATCTAGGGTTAAAAACTCGACTCGCATGAGGCCGATCGTCCTCGTAAACTATAAATTTTTAATATGTCCGCGAACGATCAGATTGAAGAATGGTTACTTCATTGATAGCTCTAGCTCGTAACTTCTTCCGCTTATAGTTTAATTATACAAGCAGTGATAGCCTAGTGGTATGACCGTTGGACTTTCAAGTCCAAGCTCATAGCTTCAAAACCCAGGCACCTCTGACTTTCCGGATTCATGTGCATTTTAGAAATTGTATTACTTGCTAAAAACGGTGAAAGAAAACATCGTGAGGAAACTAACACCCCTGAGAAATTTTTCACCAGTATGTAAAGTCATGTCAGAGATGGACCACCAGGTTGTTCATCAACCATACGATGAAGAAGATCTCATATCAATGTTACTAAGTGATAATGTTGCTTCCAATTAATTACGGGGAAACCTTCCAAAGCTACTCGACCTCCAGGGAAGAGACCGGGTAGTGTGGGGTTATTACCTTACTAAAACCTACCTACCTTGTAATCACCATCAGCGCTTAAAGGGAGGTATTGGGGCCTCTGAAGAAGCATGCCTATTAGGCACATCTCCGGGAAGACTACGGGTCATATTACAGAATAGTATCAGGATTCAAGACAGTATTACTTGAAACTAGTTTTAGTTCAACTAAACTAGTTTCAAGTATTAATTGAATCCTGAGTTAAGTTAGGTAATACGACAAAAAAAAAGAGTCTCTGCTGAAGTTTCATGTGCACTGCAGAATATGACCACTGTGCCAACCTCTCTGAGGTCACTCAGTGGGCGGAGAGTATCCCAGAGTTCCTCATACCTACCAACATTGTATACATGTGTCTAGTCACGTGTGACTGTAGTATAATATCGTTACAAAACGCTGGTATACAAGTTCATTTCCGGCGCGAGTCAGGTGGTATTATGGGTGCGCCCGCGAAAGTGCCTGCCGCGCCTACAGAAGTAACGTCGACGCTCACTGGTTGATTTTTTAATTCGAAAGTTAGTAACCAAAAGGTTATTCAAAATGTATATTTATGTAAGTTTTAAAGTAGTGTACAGACTGAGGGATGGGGCTGTTCGTGATGAAGTTATTGTTCGAACTTAGCATTAATAGGCTGCCTCGTTGGTCTAGTGGTAGCAAGCGCGACTGCTGAGCACGAGGTCCTGGGTTCGATCCTCGGGTCGGGCAAAAGTGTTATTGGGTTTTTCCATTAGGAAATTCTCAGTAGCAGCACGGAGTCTGGATTTGTGCCCGGTTAATGGCAATAGGCTCGCCCCCTATTACATGGGACTTATAAAATAGCCGGCGAAACGTGGGTGTACTGCACACCTCTGCCTACCTCCTCTGGGGAATACAGGCGTGAGTCTATAAAAATAAAAAATAAAATATATAAATAAAAATTCCGAGGCTTAGGTAACTAGTACAGTGAATTAACCATGCATACTCTCTAAGGCTTATGGTATAGAAAAACCGGGGTTTTCTTTCTTTCTTTTCCATCAGATCATCCTGGACTATTTGCAAACTGTTATTAATAAGGAATTTTTGATTGCTTAAGATAAGAGAAATATTTTTTGATTAAACCCCGTTAAAATTTAGTATTCAAAATATATTTTCAAAATTTCTTTTTGAAAGTTTAAACTCAAAATACTGTTACTTTAATTAGTATTCAAAACTATTTTTTATGCTAACTGATCTCTAATTCACGCTTGTGTAATCTAATTATGAATTCAAACTTAAATTTTACATATCGACCGGTTTACTATTAATACTTACAGCACCGTTTTCTCAAGGTCGGCCTTCGATTCTCAATAGTGGTAGACTTTCTGCAGGAGACCTATTATTTTCTACTTCGCTTGCATGTAACTTCCAATGGTACTGATGGACTATGACAGGTAAATGCTATTTTATGCTAGTGATTATAGGGATCAAAATAGCACATTATCTCCTTGCATCCTTAGTCCCAGCGCAGCATTGCTTGACAAAATTTTCTAATTGGACCTGGGTCGCGAAGCTATTTCGAAAATTAACATACTTTAGGCATTTCGATTCTTTTTGTTTTATTTCTGGGTGTATTATATATTGTATGTACCTATATACGTGTAATTAGATTATTTTTAGGTTTATACAGCATTTTTCAAAACTTTTTATTTCCACACCCGAAAGCCGGTACTTAAAATATATATTTTTACTAACATTTTTGCTTTGTAGAGCCAGTAAAGATTACTACATAAAAAAAATAGTAAAAATCTTTTTTCAAATAAGAAAAAACAAAAAAATATAGTATAAAAACTAAAACCCGACTACTTAAAATCTAAAAACAAGCTTCTTAGATTTGAAATAAAATTCTGTAGTCGGAGGCCACCAAATTACAAAGTATTTACCCTTGGAAGATTATCTAGTACCTATTTACCTATAATACATTAAGGCCTCCGACTACAGAATTTTATTTCAAATCTAAGAAGCTTGTTTTTAGATTTTAAGTAGTCGGGTTTTAGTTTTTATACTATATTTTTTTTCAATGATTTTTAGTGGTAAAGAAACCAATAAAATTCATTTTAATCACAATTTTTTAGAATGTGGTAGTTCTTAAATAGGTAGATTTCTTTAACTGTCAACTTCGGTTCAAACCTTTAGTCAATGTCATGTATTTTTTAAATTAAATTTATTTCAAAGGTGTCGTCCGCGACTTCGAGCTATTAAAACATGGCCTCATATATTTCTTAGAAGTATACATGAAAAGTAGTAAGAAGTACAGCTTGGCAAAAAAGAGTCTGGAAAAATTGGGGGCGCCGCTGTCGCACTTTTCATACTACAATTCAAATTACAAGTTATTAAGTGCTTACATATTTCTATGACGAGTTTTTTGTCATTAATTATAATCAAATGAATCATTTTTATGTTATTTTAGTACTCACAAACGTAGTTATTTAAGATTTTTATTTTTAGTTCCAGCTGTCACCGCCTCAGACTCTTTTTTGCCAAGCTGTATACGTACACATGAAACCTTTTTTGTGGGATATCATCATAGATAGAGTACATTTACCTAAAGTTCGAGGAAGTAAGTAACATGGAGTTGATAATACCTGCTCTAAAATCCCGAAATCATAAACATTACAATTAATTCCCGGGAAATAAGAAATTAACTTTACGTATAATTATTTAATAAGAAATTTGAAAAAACAACTGATACGGATGGGATTCGAATCCACGATCTCCGGTGTACCGTGCCGACGCTCTAACCGCTAAGCTACCTAAATTTCAAATCTCTTTCTACGCCTTAGGCGTGTGGTAATATCGAACGGAATACATTAATTATCCGACTCAGTGTTCTAAACTTTGCAGTTTTTAGAAGGCACCGATAGATATTACCACACGCCCTAGGCGTAGAAAGAGATTTGAAATTTCGACTGATTTTGATGGGATACGGTAGCTCAGCGGTTAGAGCGTCGGCACGGTACGTCGGAGATCGTGGGTTCGAATCCCTTCCGTATCAGTTGTTTTTCAAATTTCTTATTAAATAATTTATTATATTTAATAAGCAAACATGTGTTAAAACATGTAATAAAATCTCCAAAATATTAATTTAACGTTTTAAATACATATAAACTAAATTATTACAATAAAAAGTCTTTATTATGTTTTTAGACATCGGTAACAGATAATGTAATACTTAAGTAGTTCGGTACTAAAACTGTTAAATTAATGAGTTTTATTTTACATACAAAATTAATTCTAATAAAAACTATAGGTCAAAATCCAGTCCATATTAATAAAATCCCGGGATTTAATTGTTATGTTTACGATTTCGGGATTTTTGAGGAGGTATTTTTAACTCTATGTTACTTACTTCCACAAAACCGCAAACCAACGCCATCTAGTTACGAAAAATAAATCTCAATTTAATTAACATTATTTTAAAATATAATCATAATTTAATAGGCAGTGATGTGTAGAAACTTTAATTTAATTAGTAAATATTTATTGTTATCACGTTTTCACATTGTATGCAGTGTTATAATCACATATATTTATGATAGTCGTAACGGGTAGTTAGAAGCCTGATATTCTAAGAAGTGGTCCAGAATATATAGATAATATATACATATTCTGAATGTGCTCATCAAAACCTTCCATTTGATATCAAACACGATAAATTTACCTTAACTTTATTTTTTTCGAGCTGACTAATTTATTTTTAAAATCCACCTTATTTGATTTTACGAAATTTCATAAATCCTATAACCCGCAGACCATTAAGACGCATCGATAGACACCTTATTTATTGAATTACAAAAAATAGTTTAGGAGCTACGAGGGAACAGATGAACAAACTTACATACATACATACATACATACATACATACATACATACATACATACATAGACTGCTAAAATCATAACCCTCCTTTTTTTTGTAGTCGGGTAATCATAACCCTCCTTTTTTTTGTAGTCGGGTAAAAACAAAAATACTATCACACAGTCAAAACGATTATATGGTTTTGTGGGTTTATGTATAATTACTGTACAATCTATTGTTTAATGAATAAATAAATATTGAAATAGAAAAAAAAATGAAAAAACTACTCATCTTCAAAAATACGCTCCGTGTGCGCCGACGCACTTAAAGTACCGTTCTTCTCAAGGTCAGGCAGCCGGCCGCTATTGACTCAGACACTTTCATCTTGATAGCTCGGTTACGTACTGCTTAAGGGTGCATTACGTAGAGGGAGAACCATTGGAATACTAGGTCAATGGTATTAAATGTTAATGCTAAGATTGTGTACCGTGTGGTTTTCGGCTTAACAATAGTACGACCCCTACTCATCCCGCGGATGTCGTAAGAAGCGAGAAAGGGAAAAATCTAGATGATGGGTAGCAGCATCCTATTGTGTAATAGCAACCATCTGCTACTACGATCGCCAACTCGCTTGCCCAGCGTGGCGATTAAGAGCAGACCTTCTAATGAGCGCACAAAATAAGTGATGCGTATGAAAAGAAGCCTATGTCCAACTGGCTGTGTAGGTAGGAGGTTAAGATTTTTTATTTTCAGTGCCAGGGTTTAAACCGTTCGTAGGCTTCTGTCATGGTTTTTCACACTATCAAGATCATAGATTAAGTGTGTTGGTTTCATTACGATGCACGATGTTTTCATTGAGCTGAATGAGTGGATTATCCAGTTTATCCATCCTAAAACAGCCACCCTAGGATTGGTATAATAATTATAATGATAGAAAATGACCTAAGATACATAATGAAGAAAAAAGTATTAAAAAACTATGCAAAATTTATTAGTTATTTCATTAATAAATCTCAATATGTATCACGTCTCACGCAATCATGGTACTAATTTAAATATAAGTAAAAGTTAACCGTTAGATTTCCGCTACGCATAATCTAGCTCATCGCTTCCTTAAGTTACGTAACTTAAACTGACGTAATCACTACGAAGGATCCGGATTCTTTACTTAACAAACTGTTGTTTGTAGGGTAAATGGTTTATGTTACGTACGCCTATGTAATGCATTATAATTTTTGTATAATTTAAAACATAAATTTAATGTCCTCTTGACCGAATTTTGGTCACAGCGGCAAATCTCAACAGAGATTACACATCTACGCAGGAGATATTATTATATAGTACACAAGTGTGTGCGCAAACACAGGTTCACTCTTTATCCCTTCCTTCTCAGAATCTGGTGGGACGGCAATCAGACACGACCGGAGAGAGATGAGGTGCAGGACCAACGGCTTTACATGATTTTCGAAGCACGAAGCAAGTGATAATTAATTTACAATACGCACAAACACATAACTTACAAAAAGTCAGCAGTGTGCGTCTTAGGCCCAAACCTGAGACAGCTGACTCGTACTTGAATCCGCTGACTCGCCAGTCAGGGTTCATAACCAAGCCATCATAGATCTCTCTTAAAAAGAGCCTGAAACCCAACAAACCACGATGTTTTCTTTCACCCTTTAAGCAATTGCTAATTAATTTCTAAAACACTAATGAATCCGAAAAGTCAGAGGTGCGTGCTTAGGTTTCGATTTACAATCTTTGACTTGGCAGTCGCTGTCATGACACTGAGCTGTCCAAATCATTGGCCACCAACAACACAAAAGAAGAAAATAATAATACAAAAAACAAAGATAAAAAATGACTATACTTAACAATTTATTGTTTAAACATCAATAACTGCGTTTATTCGACACCCACACGAAAGAATAGCATTTAATTATTTAGAAAGCATAAAAGTATGGGAACTGAAGGGCATTGACACACATGTCGACTAACCTCTTTGGGATTTAGGTGGTGTGACATTTTTGTAGGCGATGTTTTGAGCCATGAGATACTCATAAACTCGTTAACTTTAAGCATACATATAATTATTTATAATCAAAGTTTTTTTATAGTATAAATGTTTTATAAAACTTCGACATTTTAGTCAATTATTCAGCAGTGATAGCCTAGTAGAATGAACGTTGGACTGCCTAGTCAAACAGACAGTCTGACAGGGTTCTGACATCAGGGTTTAAAACGGGGTTAAAAATATTATTGAAAGTATAAAAATATAAGTCAAACAAAACCTTTGACTAATATATTTTCAAGAAGTAGGTATGTTACCACCTTAACTAAGTAAGTGGTACGTGGTGGTGCTGGTAAACGCTGTAAAGGGAATTCCCCTTTTAGCTGTGCGGGAGCAAAGACGTGAACCATTTTGTCTAAGCAGGGGTATTATCTACCGGGTAACTGTCCTCAATATAATGTTTGGTAGAAAGGGCACGGTAAGGGGAATTTACTGCTAAGCTGTGCACGAGCAAAAATGTGAACCATTTTGCCTAAGCATAAATATCTACCGGGTAAATTTTTTTTTATCTATAACAAACTCCTTTATATCTTGCTACTAAACTAGGCTGTAACAACAACTGCGTTGTATTTACCAAGACATTTTTTATGGGTTACGGTTCTTAGAAAACAAAACAAACATCGTTTATAGGAACTTGTGTAGGTACATAAAGACAAATAGAAAGCGTCCTAAATTCTTCAGGTCATTTGGGAGTTTCTGTTACGCAACTTTTAATAATTCCGGGAACTTCATTTAGTTCAGCTTTACAAAAATAATGTTTATTTTCAATTTCTTTAAAGCCTTCATTTACTTCATATTTCCAATCTTTGCAACTTACCTTATCAAATTTGTTTGCCAATTGAAGCTAAGAATCTTCTTTGTTATTTTCTTCTTTATTCGTAGTAACTATTATAATTTCGGGAATTTCGTTATGTACAGCATTACAAAAGTAATATTTATTTTCTATTTCCTTATCGTCTTCATTTATTTCATATAAACAATCATTGCAGTCTACTTTATAAAATTTATTTATCTATTTAAGTAAAGCTGAGCCTGTAGCAATAATCAAAATCAGATCTATCTAGTCCCTAGCGTGTCTTGATGCAACGCCCTAAGCCAAGCCTCGAGTTTTTTTAGAAGGCGCCCTTAGCTGCTGATGCTTTAGGTTTAATTTAATTGCTTTAGCTGGATGCCTTTAATTAATCTGAGCTTCATTGAGTTATAATTGAAAAATAATCTATCTTTTTATTAGTTCAGGATGTCTTATTTCTGAGCAAAAGACCTTTTATCTTTTTTCTTATCATATTCTTTAATTATTATTTTTTGTATCTCTTACGTAAGTGATATTTATTCTTCTTCTATTCATCTCCATTATCCGTCATATCACTGCTTACTCCCTTTCTATCCATGTCGTTTTTGACATAATCTATCCATTTTTTCTTTAGTCTACCTCCACCATTATAACCATCCACATTCATACTTAAAACTTTTCTCACAACATTACCTTCATCCCTCCACATCACATGTCCATACCTCGATACACGATTACTTCTACTTTTCTGTCACTGTCGCCACTTTTAATCTTCCTCTTATAAATTCATTCCTTCATTGGAGCCCCACTTCATGGGACTAATAATTCTGTGTTTATGCTGTTAGAAAAATCACGTACGTAACTGAAGGGACTCCTTTCAAATCTAACTACCCACCTAATCTAGCCGGGTTGCCTCTCTGGTTTATCACTCATATCATCAATATTCTCGGACCACACCATGTTTCTGTGGTGGTATGCAGTAGCAGTATGCGCTTACTGTCGTTGAGGCCCCAAAAACAACGTGTTTAACTGGTTATATTCGTGTGTGGCCTCAAAACCAGCGACAGTGATAGTTGACTGTTTAGCCCCTAAAGTACATACTTTAATCATTTAATTCTTCATCGGTACGGTAAATGAGAAGTTTGCTTGTACTCAATTCTATAAGCAAATGTTTGATTTAATAGATGTAATTCAGGTTTTTAGGAAGGACTTTCAATTTCTTCAAATACAATACAAAACATACAAACACAAATAAGGTACATATCGTATCACAAAAAAAATATTATAGTCATGCTGGTTTCAGCACGAATGGACCGGCTTTATCGGAGTAGTACCATCGTGTCATAGAATATTGACGTAAGAAAACAGTATTCCTTAAATTTTACTCCTTCATAATCCTAGACAAGCTTGGCAACTAACAAGTGATAACTCTAGTATTAAGACTTTAACTTCCGATTACCTTACCATTAGGCAGGCGTTGCACAGGGAAGGTTCCGGAGCTGGTCTCTTAAGAGGATCCGGGACCTCCCTCGATGCGCTGATTGTGATCACCGGGGTGGTTTTAGTGAGGTAAGAATCTCACACTACCCTGTCTCTTCCCCAGAGGCTGGGTGCCTTTTGAAGGTTTCCCCCCGTAAAAAAAGGTACTACACGCCTGATTGCCACCTTAGTGTTTTGTGCCCAAAAAAATGTGAGAAATTTGCATATCTGAGAGAAGTTCTTAATAGTTACCACCATGAGGTTATGGACGGTTGAAAGTCAATCAAATAATTTGATTGTATTATAGGATTTATTTCCAGTAAGGTAGGTAAGGGCCGTATTAATGCTGCTTTTATTTATATTATTATAGATAACAAAACAAAATAGGCTAAGTATTATATTACTAGTGAAACTATATTAGGCTTTTATTAAGAAGTACTACATACTAACTATAGTCCTTACAATATTGCTTGATCTCTGTGACAGATGTCAAATACGAACAAGACGTAATGTCAAAATAGGTTAAAAACATTCATATGTGACATCTGTCACAGAGATCAAGTTATATTATTAGGACTATAGTGTCAAAGGTAACAGTAGTAATATCAATAAATTTCAATTACTTGTTACTTTTCAAGCACAATACAATAATCATAATCGAAACCAATTTCAAACTAAATAACAATCGATATTCATTTGTTTAGAAAACATGATTTCTAAATATCTGTTGAACAAACAAACGTTTGTGGTAACATAACATCTATGTATATGCAATAAAATTACGGTTTCATGTAAAAATAAAACATTATTCAAAGATTTTAAAGTTTCTGAAATTTAGAAACAACTAGAAACATTAATTCCGGACGGAACCAGAAGAAATCAGAAATAAATATAAAAAATAATATGAAAATCAAACAAGTATTAAGTGAGACTTCATTGATTTTCATATATTTCATAGAATTTTTGTATTTACTTTCTAGTAAAAAATAAATATAAGTTGTAAAAAAGGATTATAAAATCGACGAAACAAACTCTTTAGCAGCACGTAAATTTACTTGAGGCTGACTAAGAAGCACAGAACGTACTGTCATAAACCACTTTAGCAAGTACATTTACAATAATAAAATACAAAAAAGACGATAAAAAATAAGTCCTTAAAGCAACCAAAAACTTTTTTTTTCCGAAACCAGGAACTACAAGAAACTAACATTTTAGGTTCTGGTTGCTTCAAAGACTTAACTTTTAACTTCTTTATGGATGGATGTAAATATAAGTTGTAAGTAGTAAGTGTAAGTAAAGTAAAGTGGTTTAATGATAGTAAGTTGTGTGCTTCTTAGTGAGCCTTAAGTACATTTTGATAGCTATAAAAATATAATTATATAATAAGTAAACTATTTAATAACATGTGCTATAACATGTCAAAAATTCACAAAAATAATAGCTATAATATAAATTTTACAAATTTTGATAGATAGCTTGAAGTTAAAAGTTAAATCCCTAGAGCAACCAGAAACAAAAATTTCTGGCCCGCAACCAGGAACTACAAGAACCTAATTTTGTAGTTTCAGAAGGGACAAAAACAACCACTCACAAAATTCGAAGCATAAAATTCAACTTACCGTTTACTACACTCATTCACAATACATACATACACATTACATACATACTAGCGACTTGTAACACGACTTTTTCCTGGCAGGTCTTGCAAGCGTCTCGACTGTAGAATTTAAAAAATAATTCACGTATACTTTCACTTACTCAAAACGAAGTAGATTACATCATGCATTGTACACTTGAGCTCAATTATTTAATCGTTTTATAATAATTGTGACCTAGACATTTGTTGCTATGCGTAGCTTCTTTTTTTAATTGTTTTGTGTGTGTGTTTTTTTTGGTGGTAGTGTGGTTTTTGTGTTGAGTATTTTTTTTTCTTGCGGATTGAGTTACATTTGGTTTGCCGTGCCTTTTTTAAAGTTTTTTTTTTAAACAGAGTTTTTGAGTTTAAAAATTATGTTTACTATTTCATTTTTGTTTGAAAAAGAGAAAGTTGTATTTTATTTGTTAATTGCTAATTGCTAATGCTAATTGATAAGTCAAAAGGTTAGTCCAATTTTTTTTTAAAGCGCAATTTTTTATAGTTATACTAGTACTTACTTACACCAATTTTTAAAAAAATATTTGTACCATACTTGTATAATATAATACTTTTATAATTATTATTTACATCCATTCAAATTTAAATTGAAAGCATGAACTTCATTTAGTCATAATTTGGTGATATTATGCGCACTTACAAACTGAATAAAATTTTAAAATAATGTATTCAATACTCAATAAAATTATAATTTATATAACATCTAGATCCTCTTTGAATTCATTCTGACGTTAATAGTTACTCAATAGTTAAACACTTTCCAAAAATGTTATAACCACAGTTTAAATTTAAATATCAATTAAAATTAATCTCAAAAAGAAAGTGAATCTCAAAATCACTTTCCTTGTTGAAACGCACTTTTTCGCAATATTTTTTTCATTTAGATCAAAACTCCGAGCCGACTACACCACTCTGATGCACGTATGAAAATAATATCAAATCTACGCAAAATAAAAAGAAATTAGAATACTAAAAAAGTAGAAAATCTGTAAATCTAAGGTCGCTAAGCAAAACGACAGAAAGTTTCGTGTTCGAGTCACTAAGCTTTCCGGTTTCCAATACGACCTCGAAATCTCCTAAAGTATCAAAAAATAGCTACATATAAAATTAGACAGAGTTCATGAGAGAATGCACAATCAATTCTACTAAAAACTATATATTTATTACAATCACATAAATTATAATATTGCAACTATTTTTTAGAAATTACGACATTAATTTTCACCTCCGTTTACTTACGAAAAATCAAACAATCATACTTTTTCTTTCATTTCAATTTGCATTACCCACAGCGCATGCGTATATTAGATGTCGTAAACGCAAACTTCGCTTTCTAACATTCAATATTTATTTTTCTACTTATCCTTACGTCTGAGCTTAAACGATCTACGTTCGATCAGTTAGCATACGGCTTCAAACAGTGCGCACACACTTTACGTCATATTGTCAAAAAATTGTAGAGGGGAGGCGAAGGATAAAATCCATCAGTTTTTTGGGAAATCATCATAAGTTTGCCAACGTTGGCACTTGGAGTACAAGCATTCAGTGAATTAAAAAGTTTAATAAAAATAAAAATGTTGATAAAAATTGCTTTGTTAGCCATTTTGGCGACAGTGAAGTGTAGCCCTGTGCAAGAAAATGGTGTTGCGGAAAATTTAGTGGGTGCTGTTACGGAGTGTATAGAAAACGATACTACGTTATGTCTGAAGGTGAATATTGTGGATACCAAGTGTTGTGCAGTGCCAGTGATAAGAATTTTGAATGAGTTTTGTCGTAACGTTGGTGACGAATCTCATTGAATTTTCAGTAAAAACCATTAGCGTTTTAAGTGGCTACCTACTGTGGATTTGTAGCAGAAATATTTTTGCCATTCATATACATTTTTTTGGCAGAACCTATTACATAATTACTGTGGATTTCATATTAAATAATAGCAACGTCAAGTTACTTTTTTTTTGGAAATTCTAGTTTTTTTTCTTTATTACAGCATTAATGCTGGATAAATATCGTTTCTCAATTATTAAAAATCAGATTTTAGTATTTACATAATAATAATAATTTTAATTAAAACAAAACTGATAGAAATAAATCCCCAATAGTTCTCTCTTAAGAAACAAAAATTAAACTAACAAATCTTTCACAGGAAAAAGCCCTGAAATTCACTGAAAGGCTGTCCATCCTTAAAGACCTTGATGTTTTTGAGGGCATGAGCCTAGTGAACACTGGATCAGCTCGTTCAGCTCGTAGCTACGAGCCCTTAGCTGAGGAACCAAAGGCCAGGGAATTGCAGATTGACGAAAGAATAGCCGATAACGTCGGAGACTTCTTGGACAACCACGTACTGCAGTTACGTCTGTCTTCTCCTGATGAAGAAGAATCTAGAGGTCTGGATGAGGAATGTAAGTAGAAAGTTTTTGAATTTGTAAAAATATTCAGACGGTAAAATTGCAAGTTTTTAAACTTCTTAATTATTTTAAGTTACATTATATGTAGTAAGAACAAAATCCTTACATAATATCACAATCAGGTCAGTCAACTTTGAAAAACAATATAAAAACAAACCTTCTTGCTTTTAGATCAATTAATAGCATCATTTTCATTTCTCACAATCAAACTTCAAATGTTACACAACCCAAAACTGTCATTAGCACGGCAATAAACAAATCTATTGTCAGAATCTTTGAGAAACTTCACCACTGAAGTGCCAAACGAGTTTCAAACAATGCATTGAAACCTAGGTACCTCACAGCTTTCTCTTCTAAACATATTTACATACACAGTTAACTGACAAAGCCCTTTACCGAAGGTGCTAAAAGAAGTATTTTGAATAGGACATTTCACGGTAGATTATAAAACAAATTATGCTGTTATGCAGCAATACTCAACTTTCAACTTTAAAAATATTTCATTAATTATTTAAGAAATAATTTGAAATATTTATTCTAATAAAACTCCAAATAAATATTTGAACATCTTCTTCATAAACAACTCCCCAATTAGATTCAAATAAAAATATTTAAGCAAAAAATAAATGACTACACCTACTATTACATCAATAAGCGTCTATTATACAAACCTATTATACCGTACTTAGGTAGCTTATACAATTTGTCAAACAAAAAAAATATCAACATTCCATCGCGCAAGCATTTCTTCACATCATCATTGTCCTGGTTACTTTAAAAAGAATGTATTCCAATATTTTCTTTCTCTTTGCAGCTCGTGGCAAGAAGATCAAGAAGAAGAAGATCAAGAAGCTGTTGCCCCTCCTCCTCCTCTTGAAGCTCAAGTTGACCGCTCTCATCCCTCTCTTCCTTGGAATCATCGCTTTTGTCGCCATCAAGGCCGTCTTATTGGGCAAGATCGCATTCGCCATGAGCGCCTTCAGTCTTATCAGGAAGCTCTTAGCCAAGAAGGGCGGTTCTTCAACTTCCATCTCTTATTCTGCCGCTCCTGCACAACATGATGAACATCCAGGATATTCCTACGAGCCCGCTAGCCAAGGCTGGAGTAGGCAAGCTAGTGATGGAGCGTCTTTAGCTTATGCTGGACAACTCAGCAATTGAAGTGATCTAGGTTGAATGTGTATTTATTTGTGTGAATGCGTGCTATTTATCATGTTTGTTGAAGCCATGTACAAGTACCTCAGTCTTAATTTATTTATTTAAATAAATATTTAAACATTATTATTTGACTTGTTTTGTTTTCCTTTGAGACTACAATATCATGCTATTCTATTAATGATATTCAAATTGCTAGATTTTGTTTAAATTAAGGATAGTTAACATATTTGCTTATTTATGCTAAATAGAGACGTCATCTAACAAAATCAAAATTAAACAAGTTATATTCATCAGGAATAATTAATAATTAAGTAAATTAATGATACATTCATTCAATGAGATATTCATTCCTTCTATACCTCAACACACAACAAGTTACAACAGTAAAAGTACAGCTAAATGCTGAAAAAAATGTATATGACTGTTCTATAATGAAGACTTTAGCATTGTTCATCCAAGTTAACTAGCTTGCGACGCAACAAGTATTGCAACACAGTGCGAGCATAACATAAACATTCTACAATAAGAAAAAGTATGGTATGAGAAAAACAGTCTACTATTGTGTTTGTTGCAAATCATTCATCCACACACCACATGTAGCAATTATATGTAGTTTACAATTAATGGTATATTCGATTAGCGAAATTTTTAGTGCTACTCAGAATATCTTAGAGACAAGCAATCTAAAGACAGTTCAGAAGCATATGAAGGAACACAAATCGGAGGCATTTAATACTCCTAAATAAAGGCACTGCGTTTGAGGAGGCTGTTTGTTCACTTCTTACAAAGTTAATATGCTTGTTGTATATGAAACGTGGCTAAACATAGCTGCTGTTGCTGTAAGCAGTAGATAGTGCAAGCAGGTTGCAGTTGTTGTTGCAGCAGACAATGAAAGGACATCATACATTATTTCTGACACACTGCAGAAAATGGTTCATTGGTTTAGCAGATTTTTTTATACTATGCAGAAGAATTTTTAAATATTAAAAATAGAATAAAGCAAGTCATTTTTTTTCATATCAATACAACATTATGATGTCGAAAGAAATAAAAATGCAGGTTATGTAAGGTAGATGCCTTGGAAGTCGAGGTCAAGCTATTTTATGATTATTTCAGGGAGTAACTTTTTAACCAAACTCATCCTAGACCCGGTAGCCATCGCATACTTTTCACAGATGTAGGGCGATATGCGTATTGTTTTCGAGCAACGCCTTATCCAGTTTACTTAGCTTTTCTAGCAACCATTCCATATTCTGATCTATGTCGATATTGAGATAGTGTTTAATACCATCTGAGGACAGAGAAAAAGTGATGGAAAAGTCTATAGCAGCATGCATACTACTATTAGAATAAAATCATCTATATCCAAACGAGCTAAGAGCACCGATTGATATCTTGAAGCTGGAGTAGGCTGGCAGACGGAGGGTAGGTAAAAAAATCGAGAAGTTTGATGCATTCTGACAAGATAGCCTTACGCACTTTTCAGAACGTATCTCAGGTGTGCCAGTTCTATTAATTAATTTTTGACTAAAAAAGAATTACGGTTATTTTCTTTATTGTTTTAAGCAAGTGATGATAAATTTCTAATACACATAAGATTTTGAAAAGTCAGTGGGTTTGATGTTAACCCTGGATTCAAACCAGTAATTTGCCAGTCTATTAGTCATACCACTAGGCTATTACTTACTGCCAGAAGAAGAAGATGATATCTACTTTATCTCAGGAATACTGAGTACAGGACCTTAAGAAGGAGGGAAAATATGGTATAATCATCTCAAGTCTAAAGTCCATCTCAAAACAATTTAAGCTTTCTTCTAGAAAAACTTGGTGGTTTCCAAGCAATTGTTAGTATCCTCGCGCTAACTTTAGTTAACTTTTACAACTTGCAACTTGAACCTTGTTGCTGTATCAGCAAGAATTTTTAGAACATAGATGCGCAATGTGACGTGTGCTCATAAAAACTGTTTTATTGTTACATTTTTGATGCAAACAATGATATTCTCAAGGTTAATAAAAATATTATTAAAGTGAAAAGAAACAATTCCGTGAAAACATCTCACGACATATCAAAGCCACGACTGCTTAACGTATTTAAATTTGTCATAGAATCTGCTCCTACTAGTCCAGAAATCCGGAGAAAGTGCCCAGATGCACAATATCTCACAAACTTGAAACCGAAAAAAAATCGAACGTGAATTCTAAAAACTATTTATAAATATTAATGAAAATAAAGTATGCCACGCACTTTTGCATACTGTCGTCTAGTTTCCATATCGAAAGAATGACATTAAAATGTTAATTTAGTAAAAATCCGAGGTGGGGGAATCTTGAATAAAAAATACTGACCCAGTGGAATAATCATCACAGTTCGATCGATCTTGGATTAGTTGAGTCTAGAGCAAAGCAAGATGAAGACCTTCGTAGTGGTTCTAAGTGTTGTGGCATTTGTGTCATGTGTTCCTGTAAGCTCCGAAGATTCAGTGCTCCGTTCTGTCGTTGGGAATCTCATCAATTGTAACAGTGATTTGGGGTTGTGTATGAAGGTATGAAGTGAAAGTGTTGTGAAGTTGAAACATGAGCGTTTTTGAACACAGAAATATACGACCAGTAATTTTTTTTACTTAATTGTCAATTGACCTTGAACTTGAAAATATAATTAATTCTTATTCTTTAACGCTCAAGTTCAACTATTAAGTGCAATGTCAAGTCTAAATGATTTCGTTTCTTCTTACGCAAAAATCAATATCAAGTAAAAGTCACATTCTTGAAGGGAAAGAAAATCCTTATTTGAATTGACCGCAAAACTGAGAGAAAGGGAAAATAAAAGTGTCAAATCCTGCCAAATATGGTTTTAAAGTGAAAGTGATTCTTAATTTGTGGTACAAATTAGACACCTTCACATAAAATTAGCTACAGGCGGCAAATATTTGATCACTTTTATTAATTACAAATACTATTCATTATTTAATTGTCAACGAAAAGGTCAAAATATTTAAGCGTTCCTACACGCAAACAATACTTTTGTCTACGTTTAGAAATTTATTATTCTCTCTTGATAGTTCATTGTCAATTGATTGATAATTATTAAAAACTTTGATGTCAATGCCACGACTATCGTAAACAACTTTCTTTCATACGGTAGTACTACCGTCTTGTTGTGAATTATCTTTTGAATAAGATTTTGTTTACCAGGAACATGCCCTCAAAGCCAGTGAGAGACTGGGTGCTGCTCGCAAGCTCACTATCTTCGAAGGAGTCACAATTCTGAACAACAACCCAAAAACAGCCAGAAGCTTGGACTCTTTACCTTCAGAACCTGCTTTGAGGAATAAGGAAGTGACTGAAAGACTTTGGGAGAGCACCTCAGATCTTTTGCAGTCTGCTGAGTTGGAACTCAGCTATGCTGGCAACGATGATGATGAGGATGAGGGTCGTGCTATCAATGCTGAAGGTTTGTTTTCGAAGAATTTCTAATCTATCAGGAAATATTTCCATCATTTAATTGGATATAAAACCGTAATTGTAGAAACGCTGTCGTTCTAAAATGTTAAAGATAAAAGATAAAGAACTAGTTTTGATCTTAAAATTATATTTTGATCGGGTTGTTAAATTGGGTACATTAGTCAATAAAAGTCGACTAACGGTATCTAATTGCGTGTTGGTATATCAAAAGTCTGGTTTTGAACTAATTAAAATTACAAAGTGACTGAAAAAACTTGTTAGATTTCTAATAAATTGCATCTCAATTAGTAAGTTTTGGACTTAATTGTAGATTTTTAGCATCTGTAACGATAAACAACCTAACCTATGTTTAGTCATGATATCATAGTAATATTTTTAGTCTCCCATTATTAATTCTTGTGCATGTTTATACCGACCTGTCATAACATTTACAACTTTGTGAATTCCATAAATTTATAATTTACATTCTCTTTACAGTTGATGAAGGCCGTGGCAAGAAAAAGAAGGCCCTCAAGAAAAAGCTCAAGATCCTGATCCCCTTGGTCCTTCTCGCCAAAGCCAAGGCCATCTTCCTTGTTGTCCTCTCTTTGGTCATCATCGCCGTTTCCATCGCCAAGCTCGCTCTTCTTGCCAAGATCGCATTCATCATTAAAATTATCTCCATCATCAAGGCTTTGCTCGCCAAGAAACATGCCCAAGAAGAGATTTCTTGGGAATCTCATTCACCTCATGGTTGGGAGCCCCATGTTGAACACCATCCTGTAGCTGTTGAGCATGGTCATGGACATGGATGGGAAGGAGGCTGGTCTCGCTCCAGAAATGAAGCCAACAACATGGCTTACTCAGCCTACAGTCCTTAAGCTGTCTACCAAATATTATTGCGTCTGATTCTAAATCGGTTTAAGTATGAATGTATTTAAGTATGAATGTCTCGCTTTTTATTTTTGTTTGTTTTTTATTTTGTTTTTTCTACAGTTTTTCTTTTCAGTCATTTTACTGCTGCTGTGTAATTACTCTGATTTTGTTAATCTGACTGAAAAGGAACTTGCTTTTCTTGTGTATGTGATAGTATTATTAGCTATTTATAATCATAAATATTTAAGTATACGGTATACTTTGTACGTACTTATCATTTAATTTAAGTATTTTATAATTTATACTTACGTTTTTGTACCAAAAAAGTACCTATACATATTTATGTGTATATATATGTATATATTTAGCGAATATAATTATTTATTGTATTATAGATAATTATTAAAAAGTACCTGTATGATTCTCATTATTATATTGTTATGTATATTATTGTATAATATTGTTTTAAATACGATCTCTTAAATGGATGTATTTTTATCTTCGTCAACATGTATAGTATCGTGTATCACGACTTAAGTTATTTATTTTTTATGTCTGACTGGATGAGTGTGAATTAATTTATTGATATATTTCTAGCAACAATAAACCAAACAGCATTTAATTAATTAATTAGTTTCTTTTAATAACATTGCCCCTTCAAAAAACCTTCAGATTAGCAGGCTATAGAGTATCCCTTAGAGTATATAATATCTATACTCTAAGGAATATCCTCACTGTTTTAGATAACAAACTTCAATGAAATCAAGCTGTTTCATAAGAGAAAAGCTCAGTAATATTTCAATGATCTAATTTAATTGTAGAAAGTATTTGTTTTATGGCACATTTTTATGAATCAGTTAAGATCTGTTGAATACAATACCATAGACGGTGGTTTCTGCTCCGACCCAACGGTTCGCTTCTACAGCTAAAGAATGGAATAACCTTCCGGCCTCTGTGTTCTTGGAATTTATAATTATAATTTGAGGATCTACTATTCAATTGAATTTGATTTGAATATCCCCAAATTATAATGTGGCATTTCAAAGGCAGGGTGTGCTCCATCGTAGACCACAACGCCGCTTACCATCAGGTGGGTTCGTGGTCAAAGACATGTCTTTTATATAAAAAAAAACTATTTGAATTTGTTGTTTGTGTATCAAGCAATACAAATTTAAAACAAGATAGGTAATACAGCCCACAATACTAGGTACTTCAAACTCCAAAAACGTTATAATGGAATCAAGCGTTACTTTGCGGAAAAACAAAATATAAACTATTATTCTATTAATTTTAATTTTTAAATACATATAGGTAATATTAAAATAATATACATATACACATACATAAAAATATAAAAGTAGGAGCCCACCGGCATTGGGAACAGTGACCAAGCTCGTTAAGCTCAAGTGATGGTTAGGTTGATAGTCTAGACCTAGAGAGAGGATTCATCTCACAATTATTATCATTGTTAAGTTCAGTCCATAATTGTCCCATTGCTGGGCAATGGCCTCCTATTTAATATTGCAAAAACTATTCATTAACTCAAACCTCGTCATTATTACATTTACGAATATAATTATTACAATTACGTTTCTAGCACTTAAAAGGACCCAATTTAATAATCAGTTTACGTAGCTTATTAATAAAATATTATAACAGCGTACTATGATAATATATTACGCACTGTTATAAATATTTACATGTATCGTAGATGCGTAAGAGTGGACTCTTTTGAACGTGACCGGACTTTGTAAATGGAAAATTATTTATGATACCTTTGTTGCCCAGCTTCGCTTCTCCCTTCAACTTCCTGAATAAAAAATAGGTACTACTTTATCATCACTGGTATCTTCTTTTTTATCTTAAGTGGTGTCAGAGTTTAAACTGCCTGTCATGCCTCTGACATGGCTTTACACAATAGCTTTACAATGAAAAATCTCTCAGGTATTAGTGGCCCATAAACTATCTCAATGAAAAAATCATGTCCATCTGTAGCTCTTTTGCTGTATAGAAGAACAAATAGACAATTTTTTTTAATGATATGAAGGAAGTCTGATGTCTGAATTAAAATAAAGGTTAGAAAATCAGAGTTATTTCAGTCTGATACCCTACATCTGATAGTTTGGTGGATCGGTTTTACTACATATTATTTTATATACCGATCGGATCCCTTATGCATATAATTTTCTACCAGCACAAGTTCGAGTGACAACTAATATTACATATAAATATTTAATAAGAAATTTGAAAAAACAACTGATACGGATGGGATTCGAACCCTCGATCTTCGGCTTACCGTGCCGACGCTCTAACCGCTGAGCCACCGTATCCAGCGTCAGTGTCAGCGGTTAGAGCGTCGGCACGGTAAGCCGAAGATCGTGGGTTCGAATCCCATCCGTATCAGTAGTTTTTTCAAATTTCTTATTAAATATTTATATTTAATAAGCTAACATGTGCTAAAACATGTAAAAATTTCACAAAAAGAACTAAAATTACCTTTAACTTGCTCCGTGCCTCGAAAAACACGTAAAGCCGTTTATCTTCCGCCTGATCTCTCTTCGGTCGTGTCTGATTGCTGTCCCATCGGAATATGGGTAAATAAATAAAAACCTGTGTGGATTTCATGTGGTGTGCCGTGTGGTTTCCGACCTAAGAATAGAACCACCCCTACTTCTCCCACAGGAGTCGTAAGAAGCGACGAAGGGAAAGATCATCCTTCATCCTTCCATCCTTCCAGCAGCATTCTTCTGTATAACAGCAATAATCTGCTACTGCGATCGCCAACCCGCTTGCCCAGCGTGGCAATTATGGGCAAATACCTCCAATGAGAGGCCAAGGAGAGGCCGTTGTTCAGCTGTGGACTAAGAGGCTCATGATGATGAAGTGTTAAAAATGCCTGAACATAATCTGCAAGCAAAGTTACTGCTATGCGTATTAAGAAAGCCTCTCACTTACCGCTTTCCTTTAGAGCAATATAGAATTTCACAACATTGCTATTGTATTGCACTCAGGCAGATTCTTAAACCAAATAAATAGATTTTTTATTTATATACATGGATAGTTTATTGTTTTCATCTTTGTAATCATTGCTTTGAAATATGGTTAAAATAGCTTCATTCATGAAGGCATTATATCATTTCCTGTGCACAGTAATGAAATGACAATATACCTAATTTGATAATGTGTGTAATATTCTAGTGTCAAATTCTAATTAAAGTATTCTGTGAATTTGAAATACTTAGTAGCAAAAAGTTAGTAAGTTCATTTTACATAATAAATGTTTAAAATTATATTAAATAAAACTATTAAGTAGGTACTTATACAAAACTAACTAGGTATCTTATAAATAAACCTTAATGTACCGCTACCAATAAAGCAACGTTTCCAAAATTCTGGCTATACTCAGCCTTTGATGGGCCAGGTACGGACCAGCATTTTGGTCACAAGTTGCCTCGAAGATAGGTTTTGTAACATTTCTAGGCCCCATGGTCCACTGTCTCGTTGGTATGTTCGTTTTTTGAATTTACCGACAGAAAATAAAGGTTTAAAGATTGTAGAAAGCACTTTTATGATTATATTAGTATCCTCAACCGTTTTATAACAAAATGTCGCTTCGTTTAAATGCTTTATTGTACTAAATATAAGGTAAGTATTAATGTTTCTAAAAATCTAAGAACTACATGCCATAGCGTTTGTATACCAAGTTTGTGAGTCAGCTCTTATAACGCCATCTATTAACCACGGTGAGAACTTAAAGAAAGTTGAGCTAAATCTTTCACTGTATAGTTACTTCGACTTTTTTTGGAGATGAGGCGCTGTAGTCGCTTCATGGAAGTGGCAAATTCGAAAAAGGTCGGTAGCTCCGAATGGTCAGTGCATTCAATATAGTGCTTTATAATTGCTCTATTGATTTATAAAAGTAACAAATTATTTTGATTATTTTTTTCTGAAAAAGGAAAAATCTATCTATCTGTCTGAAATAATTTGACTCAAATCAGGACCAAAAAACTTGTGTGAAGATTAATCTCTGAAACTACTAAACCGATTTCAAAAAGATGTTCCCTTATAAGCTACACTAGGTTTGAGTAATAAAACTAAAGCTAGGGATAAAAGAAAGATTGAAAGAAAAATATATTTATTTTTGTTTTTCAAATAAACAGTACTTTTAATACGAACAAACAACAGAACAACAAAAAACAGATAAGCAGATAGGTAGGCAATAAAAATTAAAAATATAGAACAACATACAAATATTAAACCACAAACACAGAAATAAATTTTGGTCCCGTAAGACCAAAAAATAGACCCTATCTCAGCCATAACCTGCAACTAAAAAGTTACAACGCTGATTTTCCGATAGGAACTTTTTTAATTTTCACGCAGACAAAGTCACGGGCGACACCTTGTCTCTCCTAAAAATAACTTCAAGTAGAGTCATTAACCCCGAAAGTTAAGTGCCGTCAAAAATGTAAACACGGCGCAAGTTTTTAATATTTGTGATACTGTTTGCGTATCTTTACGCTTTTTACTTTTACTAAGGTAAGCAAGAATGGTAAACCAGAAAAGGTAATTAAAGGTAAAAGTAAAGAAATTAATTGTTATTATTATATTCAGCGAAAGATTGTGGGTGTTGCTGCTGTAGGTCCTCAAGATTTTATTATGAATTTAGCAACTGATAATCATTAGGTAAAGGCATTGGATTTGAATAGAAATATTGATAATAAAGTTAGGTAATTTTCTCCTCACAAAATAATACAAATAACAAAACAGCCTAAGCCGATGCATCTAGAGACTTAAAATTTGTAAAATATACCTTGAGTACTCTAGAGGTGTACTAAGGAAAGATTTTTGGGAATTCCATACTTGAGCACATAAAATTAGAGATTAAAAACCAGAAATCTAATTAGACAAAGTCGAATGCGAAGTGGTAGTTAAATATTAATTCATAAATAAACTTCTCAAATTACAGATGACCACTTCATAAGATGAAATAATGAAAAACCTCCCACAGTACATAACAATGAAACAACATAACAATATTATTATAATAATAGCTACATCACTATTTTGTAGAGATTTTATCATAACTAATGGTCTATTCTTATGGCTGTTACAACATTAATAGCAAATTGTATAGACAATTACGTCATAATAATGTTAAATATTCACAAGAAGCTATAAGAATCTGCATGTCAGATGAGTTTGGGTCAAAACATGCACAAACTTGATCCCAGACTGCGTCCAACGGTATTGTGGACAAAACAGATGGCAGGATGAGCAGTAAACTGTAATGGAGGCTACACCAAGTTATAAAGTATGACCTCTGCGCAACTATTAACTACTTTTAGGCCATGGGTGTTTTAAAAAGTATAGTGTCCACTGTCCAATAGGTCGGGAGCCAACGCACTGCAGCGAGGGTCCAGATTTGGTAAAACAACGCCGTGTCCTTTTGCAATGGCTGTAGAAGAAAGAGATCTTTTCAACCGTGTTTTCATCCATAGTCTGTTCTCAGTGAGAGTACATAGAAACCCAACTCAAAACACGAAACCCACTACTCTTCCCGTGCGCAGAAGACGCACAGGCAGAAGGATGCATCACAATCTTCATAAGTCAAATTCGGTGGCGTATGGTGTCGTGCGTTCATTTCCCAGTATACAGCTGGACCGAAACTTGACGGACCGAGAATCTAGAATTTGCCAATGATGCTTGTCAAGTCTTCAGGTAAGGATAAAATACCGTGGTGATTTTAGCCATTAAAAAATTTGACGTTGACTTAACCTGTGGGACATTTTAAAACTGATTTATTATTTTTATTACCTTCTACAAACATTCAAACGCAAGCTAACACGTTAATTGTTGATGAAAGTAGATAAGGAAGCCGCCAAAATAAGTATGTATATCTCACATATCTAAATCTTGGTTATATTTAACTGCAAGTACCAACTCAATTGATCGCTATCAAGACCTGCTATTTCCGTAAAATTAAAAAGCGTAACGATAGTGTAATGTATCAAAATTAATTGGTTGTATGTCATTAATCAGTGAGACGGCTTCGAGTGGGTGATTGAGGAAGTTGACGAAGCAACATTGATAGTGATTGCTAATATTACTTTATATATCGAGTGCAATATTGAATACTACCGCCTTGCCCGCGCCTTTATCTGCGTGGATTTACAATTTACATCCTCTATTTGACCCACATCAGTGGCGGAATTTACAAAAACCCTTCCTTAGTCCAGCTCCAGGGTACTGATAAAATATTTTCTCAAATCTCAAGTCTATAAGACCAACAATTTAGGCTGTGCGGTGTCTGTCAGACAGTTATGGTATCTACAGTTGTCGGATGATTATGTCAGACATTTTAATCGTTTCAATTCTGGACCAACACACTGCAAAAGCACTTAATGCTTTAACTTGACAAGTTGCTTATAATATCAGGCTTCTAATGGGACAAGTGTGATACACGAGTGCCTCAGGCATGTTTTCGGAGCTATGAATTGATTCCTTCGACGCCATAGAAAAGAGCCGCGATGTTAATTTTTTGATTAGGATTTTTGGGTATAATAAAGCAATTGTGTGGAATCTATCAGGAATCTTCTCGACAGATATGGTCAAACTACAGCTTATGTGTGGTAATAATTGTGATTGTGATGTGATACTACAGAAAAAAATGTATTCTATACATATTGTATAGAATACATTTTTTACAGAAATGTATTCTATACATATTGTATAGAATACATTTTTTTCTGTAGTATTAATGTGTCTCTAAGAATCTTGTAAAGTTTTAGTAGCTCAGCTTCTATTCTATAGTATATAATTTCAATAAAATTTTGCAAAGTAATTATGTCTTTTCTAACAACTGTCAGATGAAAAAAATCCAATTCAGTAGCACTATGTTATGAAATCATTCCAAGAATTAATAATCAGCACTCTTTGCCACCACGGTAAGTATATTCTGCTGCAAAGTAAATATAATCACCATTGACCTGAAACTTCTTTCACTTAGAAACTGCTTCGGTAAATTTGTCGAGTTTTTGAAAAGAGGAAGGAGATTTTGAAATGTAATTATTATTGTTTCGGTCACATCAATGTTGCATAGAGAAAAATTGTATGTCAACAAGACATCCTGCATCCACGATTGTATTAAGTGAACATTCTACGGAGTTTTGCTAAGCAGCTTATTATCCCAAGGTACCTCTTCTACTTATACTACGAAGTCAAGAGAGCGTGGACATACATAACATAATAATATGTAAAGTATTAGAAGTAGTATAAACAAAAAAACTTTTTTAGTTTTCGCTTCATGCGTGGGTGGGTAAACACCGAAAGTGGTCGTTATACTCTGCCAAATATAGGTTGGCCTGCATAATAATAATTATATACCTACAGAGAATAGCTTTAGGTTAGCATAAGAAAGTATAAATACAGTGTTTTTAATTAATTTAAGACTTCCACTTTCCCTTTTTTGTCTTGTCAAAATTCCATTTTAGTCTATCCCTTCCTTAATTTTTCATAAATTATGTTGTTCTTAGAACCAAAAGCATTGTTATTAATTAATTCCAACACAATCCTGAAATTTAGATGTCCTCAGTTGCATCACGATTCGCAAATAGAAATGTTCCGTAGTGCTAAGCTCTCTTTGCGCTTTAGCGTTTATAGCTTTATTCTTTCTACCGTTTAATATGAAGGAAAGTGAAAATCTACTTTCTCTAAAATTTTTATTTATTGAATGTTTCAGGCCAAAAAAACATTATAGAATCTATCTTACAGAAGTTGCAAGCTATAAAAAACCCGCATCACTCGATAAATTTGTAATTGGATGGAATTAATTATGACTATTCATAAGTTCCTAATGGTCTATATGAATAAAATTATTTGGATTTTGAGTTTTGCCAACTCAAACATTTACAGACTATAATTACGTACTGTTTGTTGTCAGCTCGTATTAAAAAGTGAAAATATTTTGTCTTTGCTTTGGATTTCCATATGTGAAAACAAAAAAAAATGCTATAACAAGATTGTATATCCGTTGAGATGCCTGGTCTGAGATATCAATCTGATTATAATCAAAGTTAAAACAAGCACCACTGATTTGAACTGTAATTAAAAGAATTAGTATTTTTTAATTGCGGGATAGTAGCCAGTTGCACTACTATTAAAAATAACAAGCAAACCTGTACGGCCACGGCTTAACAACGTGGAAAATAGCTTATATGACGTCCGAAGCGCCAAAACATTAAAAATTTAAAACGCCACAAGCGCTTTTTCCTCATATCACGACGCATTCATAACTTATATTAAAAAGGGAAATATTGAAGGAAGGAAAAAACGCAGTTCTTCTTCTTCTTAGTCGCTACACTCTTGACAGAGTGGTCGTGGTCGTCACGTCGGGTGGGTGGTAGCTGCTCTAATGATCCGCCACCATTTCTCCCGTACCGATGCCTTCCTAACGCATGAGTGCAAGTTTCAGTTATGTAGCACATCATCATCTGCCTAGCCTTTTCCCATCTATGTTGGGGTCGGCTTCCAGTCTTACCGGATGCAGCTGAATACGTGTTTTACATGGAGCGACTGCCTATCAGACCTCCACAACCCAGATACTGGGTTACACGATACCCGTTGGTAAGACTAGTTGTCAAACTTTCGGCTTTCAGTTATGTAGCACATATAAAAGAAAAAATTGTGAAGGTTGTCACGACCTTAGGAGATGTAGAAGTTGACTTTTGATAGGAATAGCTAGAAGAAGCCGATAAGAGCATAGCTCTAAAGTTGCAGTAAACTATAAATGCTTGCTTTTGTTTTTGTAAATGCAATATTTTCTCTTTCCTTGATTTGTGAGAACCTATTCCCAACAGTAGATAGATTAAAGCTGATTAAAGTATCAACTAAATGCAATGATTATACGTCCGGGGTGAGGAGTAGTACTATTATAAACTCGTTGATTATACTACATTATACACTGAATTTCTATTTTATTTCACTTTCTCGATAGCCACGATGGACATGATTATTGATACTTGAGTTAATTACAATTACTACAGTGGGACTATTGAGAGTGGAATAGTGGAAGGGATTTATATACACGGTTTCAAAAGAAAGAGTTAAAGCTGAATTTGTGTTGTTGTTTGTTATCTGTTTTCTCACTGTCACTTGTTTATCTGTAAACAAGTGTAAATTAAAATGTTTAATAATCCCGATACAAAAAACCTCAAAAAAATATCTTTGATCAACTTACAGGTTACAAAAGCATACAGGTAGCTGTAAAGCTTGGTAATCCACAACTTCGGTTAGAATCACCGATTACGGCTTTTTTAACAGGCATTTTTAATATAGATGTTACAGACAACTTCTTATATAGGATACAAGAGAACAAAGAAATCGTCATCTCATGTCTTCCAACGGCCACTCCAACTACCAAATAAAACATTTAGAAGATAGCTGACAACCTTAAAAAAATCACCATTAACGTATCTAGAAGAAATTCAGGGTAGAGCTGAAGTTACTGTAGTGATGAAGGCACATAACCTCCGAATAAGACGCATGAAGATGTGGATTTGCCAAGACTAACAATAACGATCTAAAAAGAAGAAGATATGTAGAAATGGCAAAAAGTAAATTTTTTAAAGAGGTAAACCAGAGCAAAACCGGAGAAAATATATGGCGCAGTCAATAGACATTACTGACTGTTGCATTTTTCAAAGGTAAGCCTGTAGGACTTGTTTGCCTCTGGAAAATGGTCATTGACCGCATCCAGAGCTGTTTAACTTTAAATAACGTAAAAACATTGCGGTATAACAGCATCATTAGCGTCTCCAACAGAAAATCCTCATCCTCCTCCCCTTTTATTTGATCCAGAATATCTTCAAATACTTTTACAATATCATTCAAAATCTAACTGAGGAGTATAATATATTATGATGTGTGACTACTTACTTAATGACGTCATAAAGTAAAAGTGTTGGCATATGATTAATAATGTATGTTAATTATATGCTACTGCTATAAGAAAATGTATGCTGAGTTTGTAGATATCGAAAAGTTTTGGACAAATATAATTAAAGTCCGACACTGTTCCACTTATAAATACAAAGAAGACGCTAAAAAGGATTATACTACGTCCACAGTCAAAAAGTATAAATACAAGGAGAAAATTAGAGAAAGGTCCAAGAAAACTGCTGAACCAAAACCTCGTATAAAGCAGTTACGCTTACAACCACTATACCAAGAAGACAAAAGAAACTATAAATATTTTCTTTTTTAACCAACTTCAAAAAGGGGGAGGTTCTATGTTCTATGTGACTTTTTACCTGTTGTTCGGCTTTGAATTTTTATATATTTGCTTTTTGGTTTTTTACTTTATCTCTATTCGTTGTTTAGATTACAATTTTAAATTTATTAGCTGAAACCATATCGAAATTCTCTATTGGCGCAAGGTTGCCTGAAAAATCTTCTATGATTTGTTCAACTCATGTTGATTAGCGTGAAAAACATTGAGTCAGCAAATTGACCCACCAAAGGGGTTAAGGTATTGATGATGTGAATTTTCGTGTTTATGTATCTCACATTTTATTAAAACCGCAAATACATAAAGATGTATCAGATAAATAAATAAACCAGCCTGTAACTCTCCCACTGCAGAGCAAACGCCTTTTCTCATGCAGAGAACGATTGAGGATTAAACACCACGCTAGCTCACTGCGTGTTGGCGATTTCAGGCTAATTAAGTCCACGTTTTCTTACGACGTTTTCCTTCACCGTTAGTCAGTGGTGTCTTAGATCATTAAGAAAGTATAATTATGACATTGAAAAAGTATACATGTCAGGTTCAAACCCACATTCATGTGTTTGCAAAGCAGGTCCATTACCAATGACACACGATCAGTTATTTTTCTATAAAATGGAAAATATTTCTACAAACATACAAAAAAGAGAAATATAATCTACCTTTTTAAGTTTCTGTACCATAAAAAATAATGTTTGACGTCCTATCTACCGTAAGAAGAGAAATCATGGGCGGGTCACACCCGGCTCTGTTTACAACTGGATATAATTCCCTGCGTCAAATATGAATTATTTATTATACTTAATAATGTTTTTAATAACGGTTTTATGAGAAAAACGTTATTATGTTTGTACATAATTATTGGTGTCATCTGTCGCTTTGAAGGGCTTTTACCGTACTTTATTTTGATTGCTTATTTATTGAAGTGCGAATCTTTTTGATAGCTAATTTAATTGACATATTGAAAAAGCATATTTTAATAACAAACCAATCTGAAATCAAATGATGTTGTGGTCTATGGTGGAGTGCACTTGTCTTTATGTTACCTATTAAGCCTCTAATTGACGATTCTCTATTTTTGTATTTTGGAAATACAGACACCGGATAGGTAATTTATTGTTTAGATGTGCGCATGAGAACAATGAATGATGATGTTTTGTTACAAAACAAAAACGCATAGCTTTTGTCTTTAACAACGACTGCTTATCTGACCCCCGCAACCCTATGATAATTTAGTTAGTTCAGTTGTCAGGATTTTATGAGGGCGCTGATTCCCGACTGTTGAAGATTTTCATGATAGCTGAAGCCAACTGCTCAACGTTGTTTGCGAGGCACAGAGCAAGTGATAATTAATATACAATACGCACAAAATTTCCGAAAAGTCAGAGATAGGTGTCTTGGTATAAGATACTAGGTCAAGACGTTTGACTTATTAATCCAATGATTACACCAAGCTCACATACTTTACTTTAAGATAAATATTTGCTTAAAATCGTGGAGACAAATATTTATGAAAATCAGTACAGTAAAACCATATTAAAGCTCTGACACTAACCATTCAAGAAGAACACTCTACAAATGAGCCTCAAAAAACCAATAAAATTTATCCACTTAATGTTCAGCTTTTACTAGCACTCAAGACCATTAAAATAAATCTCTATAACCATCTTGTCTTATCTAGACTAATATATTGAACAAGTTTACTACTACCTCGTAAATGTAGTACAGTTTGTACGTGTTAGGTCGCGCTGCAGTCGGTCTTGTAAATTACAGACATTTCAATTGACGGATGTAGATATCCATGTTTTGATTGGCATGCCGCATGCTCGGGAGTTGATGCATACTATGTAGATATTCATAGAGAACACCAGTGAACTTGTTTATGCTGAGATATTTGAAATGGTAAACTGTCAAGGTATTGATAGACTCTACGATCTATCAGTTTAATAGAAGTTAAAGCGGATAAGATACACAAAGGAATGCAATCCACTGCGTTTAACAATGTTTAATGCAGCCACAGCTGGGCACTGAGCAGCAAATTTAATATTTGCTTCTGAAAATGAAATTGATATGGCAATTTTAATCACAAACAAATTGAAATTTAGTTAAGCTAAGGCTAAGTTATTAGAGAATAAGTAAGTAGCAACGTAAAAGGAGGTCAAGGAATTGACTCTTGATAGAGAGAGCTGGAAGATGCTACATAGACCAGAAAGTAGCTCTGAAATTAATTATGATGATATTGACGTCACAATAAATTGGTCATAATCCACTAGATAACGTTGTGAGTACGTATTACGTAGTGCCTTTTGCAGAATAAAGATGCTACAAATAGAACCCTACAATATCATCAATAATCTATTAAACGTTTTCATAAAGAACGTTAGGATAAGTTAGGTAATAATACGCATATTTTAAACTTAATAAAACAAGAATCTAAGCGTATTTCCCTAAATCCATAACAGAATAGTTAGAGGGAAACCGTGAACTTTCAAACACAAATATACGAGCAAGGTGAGCGATTGTAATGTATATAGTATCAAGCCGGTTCTGAGGTAAACAATGCAGACGGGCAACTAACAAATAGTGATGATGTTCTACAATAAAATTGTAACATTATTGTTATTTCAAACTGATAAAATAGATTTATCAGTTTTGATATTATGTTTCTTTTGAAGTTTTGTTTTCTATCAAAATCAAAATATTTTTATTCATGTAGACCATTTTAGGCACTTATGAATAGTCATAATTCTAATATTATTATAGGAGTGACTCTAGTTGCCAGTTCCAAGGGCAGCCTACCCCTCATGGAGAAGAATCTGGCAAGAAACTCCATGGTTGCTCTTTAAAATAATGGCTTACAATATTTTTGGATACATTGTTCTGAGATGTTATTTGAGAACAATGCGAGTCGACTAAACATAGGTACGCGCCTTAAATAATATACTTTTGATAAAATTACTATAACAAATTACTATATTGAAATAATCTAATTTTAACTCTAGGTTCTTGATTTATTAAGCGTCGCCGTAAAAAAAGCCAATGCATCTTTTGATAAGTATCGTCATAACGAAAAAATAGTTACATCATCATAAACATAATCCTAACAGCAGTTTGAAGTTCCACAAGCTTAGAAAGTAATAGGCGCTAAAACGGATCATCGGCATGACTAATAGCTAAGTTGTACAAAACATTTAGTGTTATGAGACTGGTTTTAGTCTATTAATAAACAATGCTAACTAGCATATAAAGTAAGTGGACCCCTGATACAGCAAGGGCGTCGTGGCAGACCACGAACGAGATGAAGGGACGAATTAGACAGAATCCATAGTGACTGGTCAACACTGGCTCTGGATCTAAAGTTGTGGAAATCAAGAGGTCTTTGCTCAGCAGTGGGCTGATATGGACTGACTGTAACAGTAACTAGCACATTTGATGATGATATGATTGGTATTGTTTCAGAAACAGAGATATTTTTTCTAGCCCTTGACTTTTCTTTAGATAATAAGTTGACAGATAGCATTGTGACAAACAAAAAATATTGGTAAAGTAAAATACACGCGTGCAAGCTGCATTATAAACCTAAAAGCGGTGCAATAAGAGTCATTTTACGAGCAAGCGTGTTGAAAAAATATAACGTTCTCACTAAACTCTCATTACGTAACATCTAAAGAAGCACTTATTGAGATACACTGCGTCTCTAAATGAAATGCTCATAATAGCTATTATTTGAAATAGAGGCTCACAAAAAATCAGCTTACTCATGATTGATGCAATGCAAGTCATAATTCATACGTTTATACAATTCACGTTACTATTACATAGCAACTTTCTACTACAACAAGTACCCCTCAGTAAAAGTCGTCTAGATCAACAACTTAACTAACTAAAAAAGTCGCAACGTCATTAAAATCGTGACTTATAATATCCGCATCTGGATCTCAGAATTCATCGTCATAATTTTTTAATCGTTACGATATCGTGATTATCAGCAACAAAAAATTACAACGTCATAGTAGTGATTGTAAATTAGGCGACAAAAAGTTGTCGTGTCTGTGCAGTGTCGTCGCTAACCGGCCTTACTCTCGATGAAGATGAAATTGGACTAAAACACGAGAAACCCCATCTATAGAAAGTGTAGGCTTTAAAGTATATACTTTTAACCTGTTTTATCGTTTACCAGTTCTTGACAATCAGCATTAGCTATGTTTATTCGCTTATAAATATGTGGAACATAAAAATAAGCATATTAGAGAGAGTTGAAACTTGTCTTATGTTGTATTATAAATAAATTTGTATTTCCGGATTCACGGGAAAACTTGACCTTGTATAATTTATGCATGAATATTTATTTTTAGGTGGTATCCATTTCTTTTGTTGGACACATTTAAGTTTAGAAGTTTAAGCAGTATTCCGAGGACCCCAAAATTAAAACCAATACTTTTTCGGATGCGAAAAAAGATGAATAATATAATAGCATTTCAGTGGTTAAGAGATTTTTTTAAATTCTTACTTATGTGAAGTGGTCATTTGAAGCAGTTTTTACGACTTTAGCTTAAGGCCAACTGTCTGCCGCAAATAATATCAATCACCGAATGAAAGTAAAACTAATAAACTTGTTCTGGCATGTTCGTTTCTACTGATTGTATTGATTCATGCCTTCGAGTCATTTCGGTTTCCGATTTGAATCAACTCGAATTTTTATCTTTAATGACAGCTTTCTGTCTAACAATAAAACGAAACAGTACATCATAAATAGTTTTATTAAACAATAAATTAATGGCAATAAATTAATAAATTAAGATAATAAATAAATTCTTTGTACAACAGAGGTTACTACTACGGCAGTCATTTTGTGCTAAAAGTCTTTTGTCTACGATGAATGTGCGTAGCCGCTGTAGGCTAAGTTTTGGGCTTCATCGAGGTTCTTGTTCCAGTCAGCTCCATAGCTGGAGTATCCACCACCATGACCGTGTCCAGCATCTTGGGAGACATGTTCAACATGCACTGGGTGGTGAGATTCATGATGGTGGGCATGAGGGATGACTTCGTATGTCGTTTTCGTGTGCTCTTGTTTCAAGCAGTAGGCAACGAAGAGGATGGCGGCAAGGACTAAGGCGATCTTGGCAGTGGCGAGGGCTTTGAGGGCGATAAGCTTGACGATGAAGAGTTTGCCAAATAACAGCTTGGCTCCAAGGAGACCGATGATACCACCAAGTGCAGCGCCTCCCTTCTTTTTGCCACGACCTGTTTAAAATAAAAAAAAAGATTTAGGTTATTGCATATCTTTTTAGGGTTATAAGTTTTTATCTGTTCTAACCTTAACTAAACTACTGTTTCTACTAAAAATACTATATTTTCTTTAAATAATAAGGCACAAAGTTACAAAAAGAAAACTATTAGCTACAAAAACTTAAACTCTATCAATGTTTCGATCATAAATAAGCTACTTAATTACAAGTGAATAAGTTACCAACTACTATTTACTTCATTCAACAATCTATTTTTAGTATCATACAAAACGTTAATTAGAATCTAATTAGCTTCTTGCTCGATTGTATAATTATTACTGCATGTTTTATAAAGTCACTGACTTGGATTGTTTCACTTTTTAATAAAGTCATCTACTCAGTAAAACTGAAATCTCTAATTTAGTCATTCAATAAAACAAGTTTATAATTTACCTTCTTCGAGGGATCGTTGAATAGTTTCTTTATCGGCCTGGTTCATTTTGACCTCAAGGGCGTGAGTTTCAAACAGGCCCACTACTCCATCCAGTAGTCTGTAGTTGACCTCAGCATCCCTAGCCGTAGGGTCAACAGGAAGCGCATCTAGTTTCTTCGCTGACCTTGGTTCTGGTTCTCCTTTGAAGATCACTCCATCTACGATTGTTACACTCCTTGATGCTCTTAAATTGTCGACAATTCTGAGCATTTTCTCCTGTGAAATTATAAATGCAGTTAGAATTTGGTTTCTGTTTAAAATTGCTAAAATTAAAGTCTAATTGGATTTGAAACAAACTATAATTTTTAAATTGTTATTGTCTGACAGATAAAGATTAGAATTTCCATTTTTAAGAACTATTTTAACAAAAATTTGGAAAATTGGTCAATTTTGCAAATGGCAACGTTAATTGTTTAGCCGGTCGTTTCTATTTAGATCATAAGTGCACTTGTTACAAGTGAAATGAGAAATCCTCGGCATCAACCACTAAGAAACCTGATTCCACAACACACACTTCACTTTCACTTTATTAAAAATAATGATTAACCTTAACACATAAAATGTAATCTCCTTTGCAGTCCTTTATGAAATTTATCGCCGTTTCTAAAGTGTTATCACTGTCTTCAGCTGACACAAAGGCCGTAACAGCCAAAAATACTAGGAAAAGCTTCATTTTTTTATTTAGTTTTTTTTATTTTTTTTTCTTTATTAATATTTTCCCAACATCTAGGGATGTCTAACAATGTTTGGCATGGTGATTGGACTGCTATACAGTTTTATCATATTCCCCCCCACCTGGTTTCTGTACGAAGCACGTTAGACCATGTAGGTTAAGATAAATATTAGTCAATATTAGTCTTTAATGTTAATGTGGTTAGACTGGTTTTTGAGTACGATTAGAATACGAGGGTTTGTTGTGCATTCTTAAGGTCAGGTTCATTGAATAGGCAGTAGTAAAATATTTCTATATTTTGTTAGTAGTTTACATGAAATGAATGATTATCTAAGTGAGTTATTGTGTGATCAATTTTCATTTCTTATAAATTAATGTTTAAAAAGAAAATGTCAACGAATAGCATAAAGTTTGATGGTCTACAATAAACTAATTGTTTTGATCTTATTAATGCACTACTTAAGACAAACTTAAAATCAACCATAATTTATTCTTTAAGGTGTGATTCAGATTGGCTGGCAACAACATCAAAATTAATAAAAGATTATCACTTACTTTCTTTCATTTTAGACTGATTTTTTAATATTCTTCTATTTAGTTCCACTTTTATTTTAAATCGTAAAACTAGAACTGGGTTATTGATCATTAATTAATAATTAAAATGTGTATCAATTTTATTTGAATATCGCATAATCATGGAGCAAATTCTTAAGGTTATAATATTATTTCTAAAAAAATATATTGGAAAAACTATTAAATCCAAACAGAAGGTGGCTTTTTAATCTTGCTTGCAAGAAATCCTGTTTTATTTTTAAACGATAAAATGTTTAAGTTTGAATCGTCGAAATATATCATGGAAAAATAGTGTCGTTTTTTTTTCTAGATACACTAGTGTTCAAAATTCTGCCTATTTCGATTATTGTAAGTCTATCAATAGCCTGGAAAGAACGTGCGAATTTATTTTTTCGAAAGGCCTCTATTTCCCCAAGTTATGTCGAACAGTAAACAATAAAAATGTAAAAGAAAGGAAAACGTAAAACAAATGTTCATCGTTATAGAAAATTTAACTTAAACAATTTGCTCGTACGCGATGTGTTTGGATATCTAGATGATAGCGTAGTTATGGAGAAAAATCTAATACTAGGGTCAGTAAGGATTAAAATAAGATATACGTTTTTGATCATCATCCTAAACAGATCGGAATAAAGATGATAGAGCAGTAATTACTTGCCTAGCGGTATACTACGGTTTCGCTCGGTCAATCTTCTTTTCTGCCACAGAATAAATAAGTAAAAAGAGCAAGTTTATAAACGACTTTGTCCAGTGCTAATGTCCAGTGCTAAATGGCTACCTCTGCTGGTGTATTTTTAAACAACTAATCGGTTCAATCAAAATGCTGAAAACCCCAAACGCAAATGATTATAATCTTCAAAATAACTTCTATATCTTTAAAGTTCTTTCTATTATGTCCATTAACCCGTTAATTAGCTTAATTTGGGCCTGAATCTGTTTTGGTCGGTAGGTAGGCTTGGTTACCATTTTTTGCGTATCGCAGTAACCGAAACTCTGTCTGAAGGATATTACTTTTAATGAATTACAAGATTAATTAACAATCTAATATAAATTTTGCAAACACATTTACTGACACCGAATAATTGACAGACAAAATTGTATTCAAAAGAATTTTGAAAAACCCAATGAAATTTTGAGAAAAATATAAAACAAGTAATTGTTTTCCCTTAGTAATACATACGTACTCTCATAATACCACATTGTTTACAATTGACTATCAAGTAATAAATAACATATACTCAAGAAAACCGAAAAGCGGATCTAAATAAATTAATCAATTTAATAAACTTGATGACATCGCTGATCACAATAAAATTTAAGAGTCTTCAAATTGTCGTTCTATTACATACATATTCTGTGACTCAGTTCAATTTATGGCTCGATCTTCAGTTACCGTGCTTATCCTATATGTGTATTGGGGTATTAAGGATTACTGTGAAAGATTCCGTTAAAATACGTTCAGTTAAATTTATGTTAGAAACTTTGTAGCTATGAAACTGTATTTTCAATAAACAAGTGATTTACAAATGTTTGTAAATAGCTCTAAATAGTTTTTGACTTAGGCAATATTTTTATCCTGGGATGTCTTGATATTTGTTGATCTTAACAAATTTAGTTCTAAATCTTTATTTAGTGTCACTGTGCCTCTGGCTATTTATAGTATTAAATTTATTTCTATGTAGTTAATAAGGATTTTACAAACAAATAGGTTTAAGTAATTACTAATAATTTGGATCGTGTAATCTTATTTTAAATAAATATTATTATTTATTACTGCAATATTTTTATCCTCAGATGTTAGTGTTGATTCTAATAAATTCAGTTCTAAACTAATTTAGAGTCAGTACCTCTCTTTCTAATAGAGATAATTGGAAAGGAAAGAAGATTTTTAGAGTATTCATATTCCATCAGAATTAATGTCTATTTGCACGATAACTAACAACGATTTTTATAGTCGAGTTTTGAGTGAAAAAGAGAATGAAAATCAATAATATTTACATAATGCAAATTCTGTTGTTTGAGGGTAATAACATTAAAGCTAAAGAATATTCCGTTCCATAGTTCCATAGACTACTGCTATACCTGCGTCCTAATCCTAATTCCTAACGGGATTATTAAGCGACAATTATCTTGCTATTTATGTTCACGCTAGAGATACGAAAATAGAATTGCAAATCACATGTTAATTATTGACATTAAACATTAGTAGCCTTAATTTTATTTAAATAAATAAAAAGAAATTCAAAAGCCTAAGTTTTATAAAACTTACAAAGGAGTTGTAACGTAAGTTATACACAGGAAAAACTCACAACAATTAATCATTTTTAAACATATCTCTGTAACAGCTACAACATAAATAAGACAAGTTATTGTATTATAATAATTTATGTGTTTAATATTTCATAACATCATTTCATTATCATCATCTTTTTTGTTACATCCAAAATAATCGTCGTATAATCGTAATATAATCGTATAATCGTAATAGTCGTAATAATCTCGTGTTTATAATTAAGTTAAAAGTTAAAAGTTTTCTAGGATATCTTAGAGTGAAAACGGGAACCTTTGAGAATTAACCTGCTCTTCTATTTACTCTAAGAGCCTATCTAGTGCAAAAATTTAAAGCCTTCGCAAGCCTTTGGCATGGCTTTATGATGTGTATGTGTGCATGCCTGAACCATTTAAGTTGTGTTCTAAGTACTAAACTAACAACGGTAGTTATATCTTCTAAGCAAAATATCACTACTGTGATATTAGATTTACAATGTTCACTTAAACCATCTACAACATAATACACAACACTTATCATAGTAGCAAGAATGTCTCTAAGTAGCCCTAGTTTTAGCTTGATGATTTTCTCTACCGATTCAAACAAGTCATAATATTTAGCTAATAAAAAAATGCGAATCCTGATCTTTAACATCTATAAGGTGGCTATTACTGCCTTCAAAAAATCGATTAAACCGTTTTCCTATTTCAATCACTTCCAGAATACATCCAATAGCAATCATAAGTTCAATAATTTCAAGTTCAACATCGCAAGTTGTACAATTATGATTAGAAACTGCAAAACCTGTTCCATCTGTTATATGTAGGGTTCTAAAATGTCTGCTTTGTAACTAGGTAAACCTAAGCAAGCATACTTACAGTACTTATTCTCACAGTTGGTTATAACCTACGGTGAGGATAAGTACGCTATTAACTTCAACAAATATTTAAAGATTGGTTTAGAATACAAACAAGTGTATGGGATAGTATATCTACACGCCTGTTCCACGCAATATTTCTATTTATGTAGATGATCTTATTGTCTATCGGTGATGGCGACTTTTTAAGCCGCTTTAATTTATTAATTACGTGGTGATCGCGGTCGAGATAATATATTGCAGTATGTGCGCTAACATAGGTGCACTTTCTATTTTCTAACCCTCATAGTCCGATGGGACAACAATACGGCACAGCTGAAGAGAGATTAAGCCTGATGACTTTACATGCTCTGTAAGCCACGAAGCCAGTGGTAATTAATTTATAATGCAAACATAACTTTCAAAAGTCAGAGACCTCTAAGTTTGGCCGGTCTACGGTCAAAACACTGCTTGAATCCATTGACTTGATATTTTTCTAATATAGGACTTTAATTGAAACTGAGATAGTTTGGACTTCCACGAAGACTATTATTGGATTGTAGAATTTAGAAATTACCAAAAATTATTTCACAATTTTTTTGTTCCTTCGTATACAACAAGTCCATCTGGCTTAGACTTTATGGCCTTGAATTCAAAACCTAACCTTTGGCTTAGATCTAGCGGTCAATCCACTTGGATATTACTAATTAACATTCATATTTCATTAAAAAAATTAAATCGATAGTCAAATTATAATTATGTATGATTACATAATCGTGATATAAGCTAACTGTGTACGTGCATGTGTTTGCGCATCACTGGATACTAATTTAACATTTTAGACATTACGTAATTTTATCTACATGTTTTTCTTATAATGCATCTCATGAATACATTGTAGTAAGTATACCTGAGTTTACTGTAGTCAATTTTACTATTAGTATGTACTTTATCATATTTTACTAAAACAACTTCTTCTATAAACTTAGAATTGGTATGAAATGCTTCAGCATTTTATATCCCATTTCCATTTTACAGCCCATCATTTTGTCTACTCTCTATTTCAAAAATGTGATCAAAAGAAAACATTATTATTTTTAAGAAAAAACTAAAAGATTTTTTATTAAGTAGAAGCTATTATGAGATTAAAGATTTTTGGTCTGACAAAAATCATAAATTTTAAATATATCCGATTTATTCCGTGGGTACGTCTTTGTTCACAGCATAAAAAATGAATAACTATGTGTATGAAATTAATACTATTATTGTCTTGTATATTTTAATCCTACATAGCAATCTCTTACCTTAACATTGTAACTTTGTATGTCTACTATGGCAAAACATAGAGGACCATATAAATCTGTAACATCACTATGTACCATGGTTACAAATAAACGTTTTAATTTGATTTGATTTGAAGAAAATTAATCGCATAAGACGCATTACGGTAAATTTTCTAATGTTTACGTGTGGAACTTAACGGATTATCTGACACTCTTATTTTCCCATTAGCTGTTGCATTGATAGTTCTTTCACAGGTTTATAACTTAACTATACATCATAATGTTTTCATTCTAGAAGCTTGTTTTATATCATTTCACTTTTCACTCATTTTATTTTAGCTATTTGCTAAAAGATTAATCTGAGCTGTATGTTTAGCAGTGATTTATTTAATTTTGATGACGTATTTCAGCACTTTTTCTTTGTAGCAAGTCTCTTATCCACCACGTCACTCTTCTTCTTCCTGCTTGTTTTTACGTATTCATTAAATTATATTATTTCTCCTTGTTTAAAAATTAGGGTTCATCATCTCGTTACCTATTTAATTAGAATTACTTTTACTTTTCTAAATGTTCATTTAGTTTTTTATTCTTTTTATTATTTTCTTTTATTTTTAGTTATTATTTTTTATCCTACTTTTACTCATCAAAGTGTTAGGTATTTATGTTATCTGTATACCTGACACAATAAATCTGTCAGTCGTACGTCTTGTGTTTGATTGTCGTTCCATTTGGCGACGAGGAATATTTTAATTTATTTCGGAACCTAAACGTGTGTAAAGCATCCGTAATAATGCCGATTGGTAAATTGGAACCGTTTGAAATAAATTCCAAACAGTGGCCGGCGTATATTCGTCGCGTAAAACAATATATTTTACTAAACGAAATAAAGGATGTACTACGTGTGCCGTTGTTGATTACGGTAGTGGGTGAAACTACATATTCGTTAATGTGCGATCTATGTGCTCCGCTAGATCCAGAGAAAAAATCTTTTGATGAACTGGTGCGTTTAGTGTCAGATCATTTGGAGCCGCAAAGATCGGAGATCGCCGAACGTCATGTGTTTCGCTTGCGTAGACAACGTGTCGGGGAGTCTATGACAGAATACCTTCAAGACTTAAAACACCTGGCAACCACATGTAACTTTGGCACTATGCTGGAAGAGAATCTTCGTGACCAATTTGTGTCCGGGCTTTCAAACAGTGCGATGAGGTCTCGAATTTTCGCTGAGAGAAACATCAAATACAAGGAGGCGATTGAACTGGCTCTGGCGTTGGAAGCCGCTGAAAGACACGCGGAGGTGAGCGCGGCAACTGCCGCAGCCACGACCTCAGGTGTAAGGGGCGAGGTAGGCGAAGGCCTGCATAGTACCAGCGTGGGGCGAGCGAGCGCGAGCAGCGGGGGCTGGCGTCGACCAGCCCGCAACACCGGCTTTGGAGCAGGTCCAGCGACAAAGGGATCTAACTCTACAGCGCCGTCGTCGTCCCACCATTGCTGGCGGTGTGGTAAGGCACATCGGCCGGACAGGTGTCGTTACGCCAATTACAATTGTGACCTGTGTAACCAACGGGGTCATTTAAAAGCGATGTGCAAAGAGGTACGCATTAATGATCGGTCCGGTAGGCAAAATTACGTAAGTGAAGTTTATTCGGAGGACGAGGATCTTTTTAGCATCGAACTGGCATCTAAAGGTAACAAACCTTTCTTTATTAATGTGAACATTGACAGTTATGTAATCGAGTGTGAAGTGGACACCGGCAGTCGCATTTCGGCGATTAGTGAAGAGTTTTATAAGAAAATGTTTTCGCATAAAACAATTAATCCTGATAATTTACTATTGCGTTGTTATTCTGGTTCGCAAATTGAATCATTAGGATACATATTGGTTAACGTAAGGCTTGGTAATGTTACGGCTAATGAGTTGGCATGTTATGTTATTAAAGATGGTGCACGCCCACTGATGGGCAGGGATTGGTTAAGAGCCCTCAACATTAAACAAATCAACTTTAATGACATAAGCGCCGATCCATGTATAAATCGGTTAGCTTATGAATTTCCAGAAGTATTTACTGAGAAATTGGGTAAGTGTAAGAAGTTACTACAATTGCAACTGACCGATAATGAGGCGGTTTACATACGAGCGCGCACCGTGCCGTTGGCGCTCCGCGCTCGTGTCGAGCGGGAACTCGAGCGGCTTGAGGCTGAAGAGACGATATACCGAGTCGAGCATAGTGAGTACGGAACACCAATCGTGCCGGTGATCAAAGCGAACGGTGATATACGAATCTGTGGTGATTATAAAGTCACGATTAATCCTAAGTTAAAGCGGGAATTTTACCCGCTGCCGCGCATCGAAGAGTTATTCGCGACTTTAAGTGGGGGAAAAGAATTTTCTAAAATTGATTTGACTCATGCTTATCAACAAACAGTGTTGACAGAAGATTCACAAAAGTGTACAGCTATAACTACGCATATTGGTACCTTCGTTTATCGCCGTACGCCATTCGGTTTATCTTGTATTCCGGAAAAGTTTCAAAAGCTGATGGAGGAGACATTGCGCGGAGTACCAGACACGGTGGTTTTTCTGGACGACATTTGTGTGACAGGGGTTTCAAGAGCAGAACATCTAAGTAATTTGAGACAAGTTTTAGTTAGATTAAGAGACATGGGACTTACAGTTAAACTGAGTAAATGTGTATTTTTACAGAAGAGTGTTAAGTACCTCGGTTTTATTATTGATCAAGATGGCTTACGTCCTGATCAAAACAAGGTGGAGGCTATTGTTAATGCTCCTGCTCCTCAAGATGTAACCCAACTGAAAAGCTTTCTAGGCTTATTAAATTATTATGGTAAATTCATACCTAAGCTAAGTATTATGTTGTACCCGTTACATGAACTTTTAAAAAAAGGTGTCAGTTGGAATTGGAGTAGCGAGTGCAATAAGGCTTTTATAGAAGCAAAACGAGCACTATCAGGTGATAAGGTGCTTGCACACTATGAGGAGGGGCGGCCTTTAGTGTTATCGGTTGATAGCAGCGCGTACGGGCTGGGCGCAGTACTGGCGCATCGTTTTCCGGACGGTAGTGAGCGGCCGGTAAGTTGTGTGTCGCGTACACTTAATAACGCGGAGCGAAATTATAGTCAGATAGACAAGGAAGCGTTAGCAATATTTTATGGCGTTACGCGACACCACCAGTATCTCTATGGTAGAAAATTCGAACTACGCACAGATCACCAGCCATTAAGCTACATTTTTGGGCCCAAGGTAGGCATACCCCAGACGGCTGCCAGCCGCTTACAACGTTGGGCGGTACGATTAGCTGCATATGAGTTTACTATTAAATTTGTTACGTCGAAACAAAACGGGCCGGCAGACGCGCTGTCACGTTTACCGTTAGCACAGGAGCCGCGATCTCCTAATGAATCAATTAGTTATGTTAACTTAGTTCACGATTGCATGCCGGTTAATTTTATTGATGTAGGTAAGGAAACCAATAAAGACATGTTGTTATCACGTATAGTGGGGTATGTAAAATTTGGATGGCCCTCCGTACCAAGTTGTGAAGACGAAAAGCCATATTTTTCTCGTAAAAATGATTTAACAGTAGATTTTGATTGTTTGATTTATAAATATCGTATCGTTATACCTAAAAGTTTACAGTTAAAGGTTCTGCAAGAAATTCACCAAGGCCATTTAGGTATAAACAAAATGAAAAATTTATCGCGCAATTACGTGTATTGGCCTAATTTGGATATTGATTTAGAAAATATGTGCCGTGCGTGCGAGCCGTGTCGGATAGTGCGGGATGCACCGCCACGCGCCGAGCTGCACCCGTGGGAATTTCCTTTGTTTCCTTGGCAACGTGTTCACGCTGATTTTGCAGAGTATTTAGGTAAACGATATCTGATTTTAGTTGACGCACACTCGAAGTGGATAGAGGTGCTACCTATGAGTCGCACGGATGCACAGTCAACAATTACTGCTTTAATGTCGGTTTTTAGTAGGTTTGGGTTACCTTCGCAACTCGTTACGGATAATGGACCACCTTTTCTTTCGTATGAATTCGAGAATTATTGTATTAACAATTGTATGAAACATGTTACCTCGGCTCCTTATAGGCCACAGGGTAACGGGGCCGCTGAAAATGCGGTAAAAACTGTTAAAAAGGCTTTAAAAAGAGCAGTTCATACAGGTGATAATGTTTTGCAAGCTCTAAACACTTTTTTATTTTATTATAGAAATTGTGAACATGCCACCACAGGCGTGCCACCAGCAGTGCTTTTAACTGGACGTCGAATGCGGATGCGCTTAGATGCGTTAAGACCGGACGTTACACAAGTAGTGCGTAAGGCACAACAACGCCAGGTAGCTAATGCTGGGGGCACGTCCCAGCCCATGATTCGCGTGGGGGAACAAGTACTCGCCCGGGATTATTCGTTGCGTTCAGATAAGTGGCACACGGGTATGGTGACTAAACAAACTGGTCCGGTTTCATACCGCATCAGCATGGATAACGGTGTCGAGTGGCGTAGACATTGCGACCAAATGCTGCCCATTGGGAACAAGTCGCGGTTTTCATTATCGCGAGCGAGTGCCGGTACCAAAAAGCGGGATCAGGGTAATAGTGACATAGAGGATGATTTTGAGGATGCCGATGATGCATCGAATGAGGTGGGAGCAGAAGGGGATAGCGCGGAGCCGGGAATCGTGCCAGCATCAGGCTCGCGATCCCCGACGCCGCCGTCACCGCCCTCACCGCTACCGCCACTGCCAGTGGCGGCCTCAGCTCGTTCGGTACGTGCATTTGTGCGCGCACAGAAGAAAGATAATTCTTGAATATGCTTGTTTAAACTGAACTTAGTAATGTTAACCTAACTTAAGTACGTTATGTAAATCTAACTTTGTTATATTATGTTTTAAGGATAAGTACATACGTATCCATTTAAGAAGGGAAAAAGTGTTAGGTATTTATGTTATCTGTATACCTGACACAATAAATCTGTCAGTCGTACGTCTTGTGTTTGATTGTCGTTCCACAAAGGTCTTTCGTACTCCGCTGAATTGAGTAAATATTCAAATACATATATAGGGTATACTGGTGCCTTCTCATATTTTCTGTAAGTAAACCTAAAGAAAGCCTTTATTACATATAAACTATAAATGAAGTTGTCCAGCTGTTCTAATAAGAATTTCCGTTTCACCATCCTTGCCTCCAAGTACTCGCATTTATATCATTCGACACATACCAACTTAATTAATTTGTTCAGGTTTATTACGCTTGAAATAACTTGTAGCACGCTTATCAACCAGTTATTCGACCATGCTAATTGATGTGTAATTAATTTTACGCATATTACCTTCAACTTGACCTCTGTCAGATTTGGCTTTAGCCACGTCATTAATGATTTACGATTTCAGTTCTTACGAGTACTTTGGATGTGTCAGTTGCTACTGGTTGTGAAATTTCGAAATTAATTGATCAAATTAAGAAAAGTTTTTGTTTTTTTTTTACTCATTTAACATTTTATTACCTGTAAGTAACACTATGTTAAAAAAGGAAATATTTAGAATTAAAACCACATTTTTCATTTAGGTTCAAAGTTGTCAAATGTTAAAAGTCGTATTGTAAAATGACCTTTTTGGAGTTATCAGATGTCTCTCTCTCCTCGACCCCACAGAGGATCATTTACAGATAGATAAAAAAAGCTTGCTGATTATTATAGACAATCTGTGTGAGCTGGAAATTATAGAAATCTTTATGTCTATCAGGACCACTAGCGTGACGTTTCACGGATAATGTCTACTATTTCATTTGGTAAAGACTCTGAGAATAAGGTTAGTATGAAGCTCGCAGGCAATGGCTGGACCACTTATATTTTATATTCATATTATTGCCATGCTATGGTTTAGTAGGCCTAAATGGTCTTATAAACTGTTGATACTAACTAATGTGAACCAGCATTATAAAATGGAAAAGAGCCAAATATTTAAACAGTATTCCCCAGGAAAATGTTTGAATTTCGTATAAAAAACATAGACATAGACTCACGCCAGTATTTTCAAGAGGGGGTAGGCAGAGGTGTATGCAATACACCCACGTTTCGACGACTATAAGTCCCATGTAATAGGAAGAAAGTGAGCCTATTGCCATTAACCGACCAAAATTCCAAACTCCGTGTTGCTAGTGTGAATTTCCTAATGGAAAAACTCAATAACACTTTGCCCGACCTGGGGATCGAACGCGGCATCTCGTGCTCAGCAGTCGCGCTTATTACCACTAGACCAACGAGGCAGTCTCCTATTTATTAAAAAAAGATCAAAAATCTAAGTCTAATTTGTAACAGAACATTAATCATTTTTTTATTTCAAAAATAACATTTTTACATCCATTTAAACAAATATGAATACACTTATAATATCGAAGCGCTCGTAAATTAATCTGTTTAATTATACGTTTGCAATAAGCGAAATATATTGATCACTTTATAATGAATGATTGCTAACTTAGCACTCTAAGAAGTAAAATTTTAGCTTCCTATTCAAACATCAGGTCTTTCCTTACCACCTACCCAACTACCAAATCTGCCAAATTACTGACCGGATCTCAAATTTAAATGAAACGGCAGCTTATTAAATCTACTTTCATTAACGATCAGGCTATTAAGAATTGCGTGGGCTGACGACCGATATCCGATCAGAGTTAAAATTGTAACAATAGCCTTACATGATAGAAAGCCATTAGATATACAATTAGATGATCTGTGATTTGCGCTATACCTGTAAGTGGGAAAGGGATAGAGGATAAGTGTATTATGTTAGAAAAGGACAGGTGCTAATCGATAGATATCGAAAGTTCAGATGTAGATGACAGAGGACCGTTAAAGAAGTTTTTAGATCGTACGATTTGTCGGATTGCAGTCGTGTGGATTTAGAAACTGATAGGTATCGTTTTGTTTTGTTTATAATTTAAAAACCCCTTAGATAAAATCATTGGTTTTGGTCAATATTATTTCGTGATTATAATCTTTCTTTGCGTACCTTTCAGGAAAGAAAAGTGCAAATTTCTCAGGTCTCTCCATGATATTATTTTTTTGTGTTTTACTTGCTGTTGTTGCTATAAGCAACTAGTTATATCCCACAACTCGTGAAATTGAAATAGAATAAAAGATATCTATACTTATAAAATGGTAACGTGACTGACTGACAGACAACGCACAGCCTAAACCGGTGGACCTAGGGACTTGAAATTTTGAGACAATATTCTTTAAGTACCGTAGGGGTGCACTAAGGAAGGATTTTCTGAAACTTCCCTTCCCTAAGTAGGTAAAAAAGGGGGTAACAGTTTGTATGTAAATCCGTCGTTCTTAACGTTAAATGAACGAAACTTAGAATTCAGCTTTTCGGGTGATAAATGAAAGGACGAACATTGATTTTTTTTTAAATCTACCCTTGAGTGGATAAAAAAGGGGGTGAAAGTTTGTATGGAAGATTCGTTATTTTTTAAGTTACAGATGTCAAAATTAGTATTAAGATTATTCGCTAAAAATAAGAAAGACGTGTATCAAAAAATTTGGATTTTTTTCCCCCTAAGGAGATATAAAGGGGACTAAAGTTTGTAGTTATGAAAATCCGTCATTAAACTTGATAATTAGCTTCTCAGTTAACAAATAAGACGTGTTTCAACTTTTTGAAAACTCTACCTATTAGGGGGGAAAGGGGGGGATGAAAGTTTGTGTAGAAAATTCGGTATTAGTAAGAGACATCAAAGTGGCATAACTAATGCATGTATATCTCGATATTCAATGGCTATGGGGAGAAAATAAAGAAGATAAATGTTTGAGAACTGCTGGACCGATTTCCATGGTGTTTGATTTGTTGGATTAGTCTCCGCCTATAATATAATAGAAGAATCAAAGAAAAATAAAATAGAATTATACCCCTTGGGTTATGGGGTATGGGTAGGGTAGGGTAGGGTGGGTAGGGTAGGATAGGGTAGGGTAGAGTAGGGTAGGATAGGGTAGGGTAGAGGTAGAGGTAGAGTAGGGTAGGGTAGGAATAGAGCGGTAGGATAGAGGTAGAGTAGGGTAGGGTAGGGTAGATGTGAAGTAGGGTAGAGTAGAAGTTGGATAGGACAGGGGTAGGGTAGAGTAGCGTAGGATAGGGTAGGGTAGATGTAGACTAGGATAGGGGTAGAGTAGAAGTTGGGTATGGTAGGGGTAGGGTAGGGTTGGGTAGAGTAGGGGTTGGGTAGAGTAGGGGTTGGGTATGGTAGGGGTAGGGTAGGGTAGGGTAGAGTGGCGTAGAGGTAGAGTAATCACGCGTACAACGTCGCGCGGGACAGCTAGTATATACATATATGAAATAGAATAAGAAAGAAATAGATCCCATTTATTTTATGGAAAGAATTTATTGAGAGCCTTCTTAACTTTCGAGTCAAAACTAGCATTACGTTTAAACCAAATGTCTGTAAAATCTATAAAAGAGTTCTTTGGACTCTTAAATGTTAGATTTGCCCTGAAATAACATTTTCTAACCACAACCTAGATAGTTAGATTAAAAAAGATATTTTTTTTGTAAATTGGGGGATATTATAGAAAAAAAAACAAAGAAGAAACGTTTTTATTTGGTTATAAAATTATATTCATTATTTGGTTAAAACTACATTATTTTATTTATTTATATTAACACTTTGACTGCCAGACTGCAGACACAATGCAAATTCTATTGTTTGTCGGACACCATGTGTCCCCCATGGCGTTATTGCTGTTAATACAACAAAAGTTATTACTTTTAGGCTATTTAATATAAGTAAACAAAACAAAATGATATTTTTGTTCATAACAATTTTTACAACATTAACTAATGTAATTAAAATATAAATTTAATTATATTGAAGCTGTACTACCCATAGCAAAAAATAACTAACCTTGATTATTCTTCAGAAACGTCTACGATACGATTACGTTAGTATATACTACGATAATCGTGAAGTATAAAAACCACTTGATCAATATGGTTAATTTTTTGAAACTCATCGTAAACACGACACAGTGGAGTAGAGCATTGGAACTTTCGTTTTCTTCCACACCTCACTTTCAACTATTTAGATGAATTCTTTGAATAATTGACTTTCCAAACTCGAGGTCAGAGGTAGGACGGTGTAGGGCAGCCAATCATAATATTTATAAGTAAATAAATCAGACCTTTTATCAAAGAAAACAGGATCGCGCCTTAATTACCAGCTAGCTCACTACACATTATTGATTACAGACTATTAAGTCCATGTTTCTTCACGATATTTTAATTATATTATTATATATAATATATTATCTCTTTTCTTTATTCATCATCATCAGCCCGTATTAGTCCACTGCTGAACATAGGCCTCTCCCAATGCACGCTACTGTTGTGCGCTCATTGGAGGTATTTGCCCAAAATCACCACGCTGGGCAAGCGGGTTGGCGTTTGCAGTAGCAGATGATTGCTGTTACACAGAAAAATGCTGCTGCCCGTCTTCCGGATCTTTCCCTTTGTTGCTTCTTACGATACCTGCGGGAGGAGTAGGGGTGGTCTCTTCTTAGGCCGGAAACCACACGGCACTTTTCTTCACTCATCATCGATTACCAAAATTCTGACCAGTTGGTTTCACTTCGTCTTATCAATATCCTTCGTTGTCCGCCGCGACCACGTCCACCTATTTCAGGCCACCGGATTCATATTCAACAACATTCATCATCAGCCTAGCATTTCCCAACTATGTTGGAGTCGGCTTCCAGTCTTACCAGATGCAGCTGAATACCAGTGTTTTACATAAAGCGACTGCCTATCAGACCTCCACAACCCACATACTGTATTACACGATACCCCTTGGTAAGACTGGTTGTCAGATTTTTGGGCTTCTGATTACCCGTTACGACTGTCAAAGGTCTACAATTGACAGCCGGGGCCAACAGCTTAACGTGCTATCCGAGGCACGGAGAGTGATAATTAATTTATAATACGCACATAACTTACGAAAAGTCAGAGGTGCCTTGGGTTCGAACCCGAGACCACTAACTTGCCAGTCAACGGTCACCACCACTAGGCTATCACGACTCAACAACATTTGTTTTGCAATAATTAAAATTACAATGCGCGTTGATATAACAATACTTATTTAATCATTCATATATTGCAAATAGTAAGAGTTGCTCCTTCAGTTTCCAAAACCGGAGTTTGCTAATTAATATGTATTATGACACTTATATCCTTTTGTGAGTCGATGTGTAGATAGAAATCTAAGTAGGTAGAAGAGTGAAATTAATTTTATGTCGCTTCCATTTAATGTTTTACATACCTACATTTAAAGTCTTACCAAGGGGTATCGTGTAATCCAGTATCTGGGTTATAGAGGTCTGATAGGCAGTCGCTCCATGTAAAACACTGGTATTCAGCTGCATCCAGTAAGACTGGAAGCCGACCCCAACATAGTTGGAAAAAGGCTAGGCAGATGATGACATACCTACATTTCAAATTATTATCTACCTTATTGGTCTACTAGTAGCAAGCGCGACTGCTGAGCAGGAGGTCCTGGGTTCGATCTCCGAGTCAGGTAAAGTCTTATGGGGTTTTTCCATTAGGAAATTCTCAGTAGCAACACGGAGTCTGGAATTGTGCTCAGTTAAGCAATAGGCTCGCTCCCTTTTACATAGGACTTATAACAAAGCCGGTGAAACGTAGGTGTACTGCATACAGCTCTGCCTACCTCCCCTGGGGAATACAGGCATGAGTTTAATAAAAATATCATCATCATCAGCCGGAAGACGTCCACTGTTGAACAAAGGCCTCCTCCAGAGAACACCACAACGAGCGACAACTTGCCGCTTGCATTCACCTGTCACCCGCGACATTGACAATAAAAATAAAATTAAAAAATAAGAAATTAAATATAAACTTCTTAAATTAGATAACTCTGATAGCCTATTGATATAGCACTGATAGCCTGTACGACCGTCGACTGACAAGTCAGAGGTCTCGAGTTCAATCCCAAGGCGCGCACCTCTGACTTTTCGTAAGTTATGTGCGTATTATAAATTCATTATCAGTTGCTAAAAGTTGAGGGAAAACATCGTGATGAAACCGACACACCTGAGAGATTTTTCAATGGTGTGTAAAGTCATGTCAGAGGCCTACGGGCGGTTTAAACTCTGACACCAGGTTGTTTATGAAACATACGATAAGAAGAAGAATTAGATAACTCTGGCTAAAACATAAGTTTCATAAAATTTTCTTTAGATGTAGCAATTTTAAACAACATTGCGTGAAAATTCCATTAAAATGATTACGTTGTTAATGATCAATTGTTTGTTTTCCCATCACCTATTGTGTGTGAGATTAACTTTCGTTGTGATTAGTGAAAACTAATGACTGAAGATGTTTTTGTTAGATTATGGTATTCAATTTGTTGTTAGATTATGGTATTTATAGAAACAACACTTTTTTTACATTATACTTGCTCGTAAACGTAGGAAAAGTGGCTGATGATACGCGGTACAAACCCACCATTTAATTTTATTTACCTATATTGTTAAATGTTTTATACGAGTACGATGAAAAACATTGTTTGTCACTCGGGTGGTACGACAATTATTATTATCGTTAGGCCATTATATTGCTTACGGCTCGGGCTTTGAATGTCCTTTCGTTAACAGAATGTAGAGTCAACTGGGGGACAAAGTAACAAAAAGTTCATTATTATTAAAAAAAAAACAGTTTATTATTATTATTTACCATAAAATCAGCCTTTCATATTAGGTTTGAAATAATATCAAAATTACAAAATTATATGTCGGTGCCAAGGCTTAGAGCTTTTTAGATGTGGTGATATAATCTGGAACCCGCTTAGCTTGGCAATTACTCCAAAATGTTTTTGAGGTTTTTAGTGTTTTGTAGACGGTTTTAAGATTTTGTCAAAAAGATTTTTACAACAATTTTCATTGGTGAACTGAAAAATTGAATCCCGGAATTCATATTCCGCGGCCTTGATCCACTAGACCAAGACGTCATAAAATTAACGTATGAAGGACATTGACCTTGAGTAGCGACATCTCTCGGAATATTGCGAGATTTCTATTGAACTAAGTAAAATGCTTTCTCCATTTCTTATAAATAAAAATCTTTTTTGATGCTTTGATACATTGATCAACACGTCATGAAGTTACTAAAATTATTATTGATATAGTTATTACTGTTCATTAAAGCGCTGTCAATAATACATTTAAAATAGAAATTTCAATCTATGATCCAATCGATGTGTGCAGCCAAATAGTTCCAGTTGATTTGGCTAGATAGCGCTTTCATCAATTTGTGTGCGTCTGTTTAAAAGGACCTATCAAAATAGATGCTCAAACTTCGCCTAACCAAATATATCGAAAGAATATTTGGTTAGGCAAAGAACTAAGAAAAAAATTACTAAGTAAAGTAATTAATATTCATAAGTACACAAATAGTAAGGTGAAAATACAAAAACATTTTTAGAAATTATTAGCTTCCCCCCGCGGCTTCGCCCTTATGGTATGTTGAAAATTTTACTATAATTCGAAAGACAAGTGGCGCCATCTGATCATAAGAAAGTTATTGTCGTTTTCCTCGGGAATAGTACTTTTTTCCGGGATGAATGAAAGGTACTCTATGTGCTGTACACTATTTCTGTACACCTGACAACATACATTCATACTTTAGGTGTATATTCACAGCTTGTATCAGCCCACCGCTGGACGTAGGCCTTTTCTCATACGAATTATTTATTTTGTTCGCGGCAAGCGGGTTGGCGACCGCAGTAGTAGATGATTGTTGTTATACAAAAGGATGCTGCCATGCCCATCCTCCAGATTATACCCTTTGTCGCTTCTTACGACACCCGCGGGACGAGTAGGGGTGGTTCTAATCTTAGGCCGGAAACCACACGGCACTGCCATAAATAAATCTACCTTAAATTAGGAAGTCCGGTCTAAGTGAGAGTCGGAAGTATATCTTACTTAAATCGCCTAATCGCGAAAATGTTCAATCATCGTATTACGTGTTACGTAACTATGACATGTGAAAAAAAACTGCGCGTACGACTGTCTGGTAGTAGCGTAGTGGCTTGTTGGTAGGCGGAATATACGGAATGGTAAATTGTCGAACATGTTTGACAAGTTATTATTATTAATATTTATTAATTAAGATACAAAGTTAATTTTTATTTTTTTGTTAATCTGAAATCTAAAGTCTGAGGTCTCAGGTTCGAACCCATGGAGCACACCGCTGACTTTTCGTAATTTATGTGCGTATTATAAATTATTTTCTTATCACTTACTCCGTGCCTCGGAAAGTACGTAAAGCCGTTGGTCCTCTGAACTCTCTCCAATCGTGTCGGATTGCCGTACTATCAGACTGAGAGTGAAGGAATAGAGAGTAGGTACACCTATGTATGCGCTCACACTTGTGAACTATAACATTTCCTGCGTAATTGGCTGAACTCCGTTGAAATTAGCCGCTTGGTGAATTCATGCTTCTAAATAAACTTCCTATACAATTAATAAAAAAGTTACTCAATAATACAAATTAAGCCGACATCGTGCGCCAACAAGCTGGTTTCACAGTGTTTAAAGAAATTCGCTCTCGTATGTTTCCACTACAAAGCTTCGCGCACGCGCACCGAATCACGATCACTTTCACAAGACAGACGCATAACTAACATATTTTTTATGTGATGATACAAATGCAAGTATGTTCAGAAGGTTTGTTCTGTTAAAAGAAAGAAATATAAAAAGTTACAAAAATAATAAAATAATTATAAAACAGAAATATCGTCCACGATTTTTTGGTATCTGGTATACATAAGCATTTTATAAAAAAAATCATGGTCTTCTGTCTATTTTATTAGTTTTTCATACCCTAGGTTGCATTAATGCAATTTACGCAGACTTCTGTTGAAATTAAAGAGATTCTTTTTAAATATACAGCCCATATTATTCGATGATTAGGGTTAGCTTTCTATAGGTAAAAATATTAGATTTTTGTATGTTTGTTTGTAATGATTTTAGAATTCTTCACCTTTACAAAGCGCTACGTGGGCTTTATCATAAAAAATATTGAATTATCAATTTATCTTAAATAAGAAGCAATATTGCATTTAATTTCGACTTAAAAGAAGAGTTTAATAATTTTTATTTTATTTATTTTTTGAAGGAAGATTAATTCCAACTTTATAATACTGTAACTGTAACTGTAAAAATAATTATATCACCAACGATTTTTCTGTATTCACCTGCTTTGTGACCAAACCGCACATAGAGGTCAGTTAAGATAGAAACAACGATACAGTAACCATTTACATTTTGTTAATTAAAGTTAGCATTATAAAGGGTTTTAGCATTGTTTAGATTTTTTTACTACAAAGTGAAAACTTAATTTATCGTCATGCCTGTTTCCTTTAAAAGATATCATCTGATATGTTTAGTTTTGTTGAACAAAAGTTTGCCATGTGACGAATCGAGACTCTAATTCTATTTACATTTTAATATCTTAAAAATTGCAATTAATAAAAATAATTAATTGGGAGAGGCTTATGTTCAGCAGTGGACTAATACAGGCTGATGATGATGATTATGATGATCTTAAAAATGAATTTAGAAACATTTATGCATTTTTTATGTGGATATTTCATTGTCTTATGTACTTTCTTAGTTAATTTAAGAGACCACTGACTAACGGTGAAGGGAAACATTGTGAGGAAACCTAGATTTTGTAGTCCGATATCGCCAACATGCAGTGAGCTCGATCTTTCTCTGTATGAGAAGATCCTTTTGCCCAGTTACAAGCTGGTTTATTATTATTTTATACCTGCGATCCCTATAATAAAGGGTTAAATGTGGAAAAGAATTTCGATATCACGGGTAGGGTTACGAATAGTTTAGTAGGTCGTGGGTTTGATCCTATTCTACGATCTTTCTTCTACAATCTTTTCTTTTACATTTCCTTATAAACATGAAATTTGATTCACATAATATTCTGAATATTCTCCTTAACTAACTTGTTTTTTTCCTATTTTTCATAACTATTTTCAGTAAGTTTATATGGTCAATGTGCGAGCGAGACAGCGGTTTTTACTCCTTCAACACGTAATCATTTTTAGTAAAAACTAATTGAGATTAATTTTAATACTTAAATTATTTTATAATACTTTCATTCTTTTAGTTAATATTAAGACGCATGAGAAGTGCCAAATAGAGAAGAATTTTAATAGCAGCTATGAATATAATGAATTGTCACGGTTAGTTAAATAACGAATTTAATTAGCTATGAATGAATTTAATTATATGCATGCCAAACTAGCAGTTTAGAAACATTCAGATTAACCGGTGTTTGTTCTTACATCTAAAAAAAAAAATAACGGAGAAATTATGTTATTTATTTATTTTTCTCCTGATTAATTTACAATACATATAAAATACATTTTTAAATATACAGAGTTATTTGTAAAACACAGCATCCTTTAAAGGGGTCATTAAACTCATCATTACGAGCAACTTTTACTATGGGACCAACCCTGAAATCGCAAAAAAAATCAGCTGTTCCATACATTTTGTTGAGTCTTGTGAACATAAATGTATGGAACAGCTGATTTTTTTTTGCGATTTCAGGGTTGGCCCCGTAGTAGAAGTTGTTCATAATGATGAGTTTAATGACCCCTTTAAAGGATGCTGGTGTTTTACAAATAACCCTATATATAAAAAATAAAAATATACATTTTAAAATATAAAATATAGTAGCCCACCGGTATCGAGAACAGGGTCCAAGCTACCGGTGGTCAGGGCTCCAGAGAAAGGAATCTCCTGACTATGCCAGCCGTGTCCAGGAGTAACGCCTTCTGCATTATTTATTTATTTATACATATATATATGCACTTTATTGTACACCAGATTAAAACATAAACAAAACATGTTACAAATCACAGAGATGTTGTACAATGGGCGGCTTTCTGGCACATAGTCAAATTTATGCAAGCCAAATATGAACCTGATGCAGAAATTCTGCAGGCGCTCAAGTTTATTAACTTGCAGGCAGTAAGGTCAAAGTAGCTCGCATAGGCATATTCGAGGATAGGTAAAAAGAAATTGGACAACGTTACTACGTTTGCCTGTACGCGGTCACTAAGTGCCTGCTTCACGACCGTCTGTGCGTCCAATGACGGTCATTAGAAACGTAAAAATCGCAGGGCTACGAACCATCTGATAGCAATTCAAATCGATTCATTAAAGGCAATATCAATGTTTGTCGAAAGTCGATAACGTGAATAATCGCATGATATGTATTCGCCTTACGAGTGGTCAAACGTGAGGGAAAATGTATAAGAGTGTTGCAATTAGGCTTTAGTTGCACTTCCGGATTTTTAAGTATTTTAATTGTTTATTTATGCATTTTTGTTATGTCTGTCTTAAGAACATGTTCGAAACTCCCACAGAAAAGAACCGCGGTAAATAATACTTGGTATTTTATAAATATTATCATAACATCTTAAACAAAACTTCAAAAAGCATTAAACTTAAGCTCTTTCTAAACAAATTACACTTTCCTACTTCAAAGTCGCAACTATTATTACATCACTATAGATTTATCGATGTCGATGAAAGTTTTATTATAGTGGAACGAATCGGCGATGCATCGATATTTCGCGTGACGTCTGTCATTTGTAACACGTGCGTACGTGCCGCGGAGTGTGAAATGTTAAGCTTTTTTGGATGCGGTATTTGTATTTTTTTTTACTAAATCTGACAATATTATTTTATTTGTATATTTTTAAGTGTATTATTTAATGTGTTAATATAATATTTATTTATTTGTTTCTAAAGTTTATTACATCTTTACAGCCAACATGCCAATAGGATGCTAAAACTACTAACATAGTAATATACACTATACAATACAATGTAACACATTATGCAATACATTGTTAGATATAATAATTCCTTGAAACACATTTCCATGCAAAGATATAGACCATAAATAATAAAAATAAACTGATTGCAGGATACGAATGATTTGATTTGAACCCATGTTTTTAATTTTATTTTTGGTGGTCCTATTTTTTTTCCTACTTAAAAAGAATAACTCGTTGGTCTGCCTCGTTGGTCTAGTGGTAACAAGCGCGACTGCTGAGCACGAGGTCCTGGGTTCGATCCCCGGGTCGGGCAAAGTGTTATTGGGTTTTTTCATTAGGAAATTCTCAGTAGCAGCACGGAGTCTGGCATTGTGCCCGGTTAATGGCAATAGGCTCGCCCCCTATTACATGGGACTTATAATAAAGCCGGCGAAACGTGGGTGTACTGCACACCTCTGCCTACCCCCTCTGGGGAATACAGGCGTGAGTCTATAAATAAAATAAATTAAAAAGAATAAACATAATTATATAAAATGTATTCTGTCACTAACAATAAAAATAATTAATGTATGTACAGCATTTTGTATCTGTGCTGTTGACCGTTGAAGAGTTCCTTTATTTGAAGTTAATCCTGGATATTGAGGTCATACTTATCATATTTTAAATCGTGTATGCCTTGGATTCAAACCAGAGACCTCTGACTTGTCAGTCAGATCACTGCACGGTAGGTGAACTGCACGGGAACCACGGAGATGAAATCGCCTGAAGGTCAGCTAGAAATATAAAATAGAAAAGAAATGACAGCACTGATAGCCTAGTGGTATGACCGTGGACTAACAAGTCAGACGTCTCGAGTTTGATCCCAAGGCGCGCACTTCTGACTTTTCGTAAGTTATGTGCGTTTTATAAATTAATTATCACATACTTCGTGCCTCGGAAAGCACGCGAAGCCGTTGGCCCTGCGCTTGATCTCTCTCGTCGTCGTCGTCGTGTCGGATTTCCGTCCCATCGGACTATGAGAGCGAGGGAATAGAGAGTGCACCTGTGTTGCACACACTTGTGCACTATAATATCTCCTGCGTAGTTGGTTAATCTCCATTGAGACTGGCCGCTGTTGACCGAAATTCGGTTAGGAAGATATTGTTAAGAAAAAGAAGCTAGAAAATATACCGCATCCACCAACAAACAGCTTAATACTTCTTATACGACAACTCGTTTAAAATATCAATGGAGTAGGTAATAAAATAAGTGTTGTGATTTCTTCGCCAATCTTTGGTTCATTCACGTACTTTTATTATTGTATTTTACACTCTCAACTTTAGTGTTTTTAAATTCGATCTTCATTTCTCCATTGCGACTTAAGGTTTTCATTTAAAACTGTAGGTTAATAATTTATTTATTTATTGACTCACGCCTGTATTCCCTTAGAGGGGCTATGTGAGTGGTAGCAAGCGCGACTGCTGAGCACGAGGTCCTGGGTGCGATCCCCGGATTGGGCAAAGTATTATTTAGTCTTTCCATTAGGAAATTCTCAGTAGCAACACGGAGTCTTGGCAATAAGCTAGCCCCCTATTACATGGGTATGTTATAAACATAGCCGGCGAGACGTGGGTGTACTGCATACACCTCTGCCTACTCTCTCTGGGGTATACAGGCTTCAGTCTATATTATGTTTTATTCGCGCAGTTTTATGACTTAACATTTTTTTTATTTTACCCCTGTAGTTAAAAACCTATTGGTACGACCGTTGGACTGCTAAGTCAATGATGTGCATAGGCTATGATTTTCTATTATAAGTATAGTCCTCCTCATCAATTTCGATGACGGCGACCAAACTTTTTTTTTCCCTAGTATGAGCCCTAATGTGGCTCGCTAGACCAAACTTAGATTTAAATATCCGATCGCAAGACTCGCAATAAAGTTGACCAGCAGAGTTAAAAGTGTATAATATGTAGGAGGGCTTAGGTCTTTCTTCACGTTTTTGGCGTCTTTCGTCAATTGTTTTGAGACGATTTGCTTCAAACAATTATGGCTTTAAGAACGGTAGAGCGCCAAGATGACCTTCGTGAAGCAAGCCCCTCTCAACCTTTATAATCAATAGCGCAAGATTTCAGATGTATTTTTAACACATCCTTATTTTCTATTATGTGTTGTTTGTGTCATGACTGGTAAAGCCTATTATACTGCGCAAGTAGATTAAGAATTAAATAAAGATCTAGTCATTGTTAGTATTCTATTTGTGTTCGTAGTTCAAGTTTAGTGTGTCAGTTTGTCCTGTCTATTGTTTAGGTATCTAGGTTTGATTTACGCAGTTCAAACACTTCGTTAACAAGCTAGCGACGGTTTAAATCTACATTTTTTAGTTTTATCCTAATTTGGAGAAAGAACGAAACTCTGGGGAATCGTTTTTTTTTATTTAAATTTATACTTACCACTGCTAGGTTCTAAGTTCAAATCTTTCTTTCTATCTTTGACAGTCTAGATTATTTAAAAAAAAAGCCATGATAGCCTAGTGACCGTGATGATCATTGACAAATAAAAGGTCTCAGGTTCAAAACCAAGGCAAAGTTAAGATAGACCCAAAAAAAATAAAGAAAAAAATATTATAATGCTGATTGACTTAGCGGGGACAACGAACATGCGCGGTGAAAAGTAATTATATGGCCGCACCTTTTTTAACCGACTTCAGAAAAGGAGGAGGTTTTCAATTCGATGCGAGTTATGATCTGATGATACTCATGGCCTAAATTCATGGTTTAAGTGTTCGTTACGCTGCCGCGCTGTTCCTTACACCGGGTATAAAAATAGGGGCGAATTTCCCTTTAAGCACGGATTACGCACGGATCTGGGGCGGTAAAATTTAGGGGTGTCAAATTTCGGAGGCGCTAAAATTTCAGGGTCGGTAAAATTCAACAGCGGCTTTTTAATAGTTGCGCTCTCTGTGATTTCATACGTCAACGTTTACAAATTAAAAAATGAGTAGCACCTCGCAAAAAAATAATTCGCGGAGGGAGATTACGATTATTAAAAGTACTTATTATATTATTATTCGTTATTTTTTACTTTGAATTACACATTATTATTTATTTTTACGTGCTTTGCAGTGACGCGGCAATCTTTCATAGGTCTTGGACAGTCAGCGTATCAAATCCACCACTGTATAAAACTAGGTTGTTCATCAACCATACGGTTTCAAGATTCTTTGTTATTTAATGTTATCGAGAAAATACCTATTTATGTCTATATTTTATAAGTAATTATTTATTCAGAAATTAACAATTAATAGTTATACATTTAAAAATAAAATTAAAACTACATTAAAATTATTTACTAATTAAGTCTACTTACTATAAATACACTAAACCTAATAAATGCTAAAAGAAAAAAAAAGTGACTGCCTCGTTGGTCTAGTGGTAGCAAGCGCGACTGCTGAGCACGAGGTCCTGGGTTCGATCCCCGGGTCGGGCAAAGTGTTATTGGGTTTTTCCAATAGGAAATTCTCAGTAGCAGCACGGAGTCTGGAATTGTGCCCGGTTAATGGCAATAGGCTCGCCCCCTATTACATAGGACTTATTACATAGCCGGCGAAACGTGGGTGTACTACACACCTCTGCCTACCCCCTCTGGGGAATACAGGCGTGAGTCTATAAATAAATAAAAAAAAAAGAAAAAAAAAGAATTACCTACATACAAAAATCACGCAAAGGCGTCGAAAAATTCCTCCCCGTCACCGTCATTTCAAGATTGTTTCTAACAACCGTTTTACATTCGTTAATAAAATCCGGTGTCAGTTACCTACCCCACTACTTGTACCATGAAACTATAGAGTTATGAAACCACTTTTACTTTTTTATTTTGCATTATAATTTGCACAACTAGTTTAAATTTACATTCATGAAAGTTGAATAATTCTTTCAAAAGTCGAAATACGGAAAAAAAATAATTAAAAAGTTATTCTCATTTCTCTATGGATCTAGACTATTACGTTTCACTTGTGACTTGAAAGTATTTATGGTTCTGACCTTGAGGACCTAAATTCAAATCTGTTAAGCCTATGATGCCTTTTAAATTTACATAAATAATATCTTGTCATTCATCTTGTTCGTATAAGCCGCGGACTGACAAAGCGGGGACAACACGCATGCGCGGTGACGACATAATTATATGGCCGCACCCTTTTTTAACCGACTTCAGAAAATGAAGAGGTTCTTAATTTGTTGTGTGGCATGATCTAACGATACTTCTAACATGTAGAAAAAATCATAACTTAGCTTTTAAAACTTAGTCCAATACTTTTAAAATTGTAAAGGAAATCTAAATCGGTTCATTCGTTTAGGAGCTATGATGCCACAGACTGAAATAAAGACATTCAAACACACGCTTAGCCACATCAAACTTTTAACATCCCTCTTTTTGCCTCAAGTGACATAAGAGAACATAGAGATGTCAAAAACAAGATTAATGAACAAACAAAATGGAGTACACGTTAATCTCACTAATTAATTTAAAAAATCTAAAGTTAATTACTCAAAACGCGAAGACAAGACGACAAAAATTTTTACTAAACACAATAAAATTCTATTGTACAGTCGACCGCATGACAGTGGTAACGTGCACTACAAAAACCACCTTTACTTCTACGCAATAAGGGTGCTCAATGTCAAATTGTTACCACTGATGTGCAGTCGACTGTACCTACTGTGTGAATGAATGAAAAAGTGTTTACGATCCAATTAGATCGCACGATAATAACACAATTGATGCAAAAAGTTGTTTAATGGGTCCGATTCTGTTGTGAATCGCACTTAACTTATTTTTAACCGACGAAAAAACGCGAAGCGGAGGAGGTTATCAATTCGACATGTATGTTTTTTTTTGTACGATCACGCATAACTTTTTACAGGAGGGTCCGATTTTGATGATTTTTTCTTTGTTCAATAGGGTTGACATTCAATGTGGTCCCATTAAAATCCAAAAAAATCAGGTTTTTGTAAATATTTAAATAAATGTTTATTTTTTACTTTTTAGTTGCCTTTTTTTGTCGGTTATTTTTTTTGTTAAAAAGTTTTTATCTCGAGTATTGTCACAGTATAACAAACGTGCAGTACGGAAACTGTTCGTTTATTATTATTATTGTACGGAGTCGTGATAGCCTAGTGGTATGACTGTTTGACTGGCAAGTCAGAGGTCTCGGGTTCAAACCTAAGGCGCGCACCTCTGACTTTTTGTAAGTTATGTGCGTATTATAAATTAATTATCACTCTCCGTGCCTCGGATAGCACGTTAAGCTGTTGGCCCCGGCTGTCAATTATTATAGATTTTTGACAATGGTTACGGGTAGTCAGAAACCCGAAAGTCTGACAACCAGTCTTACAAAGGGGTATCGTGTAACCCAGTATCTGGGTTGTGCAGTCTGATAGGCAGTCACTCCATGTAAAATACTGGTACTCAGTTGCATCCGGTAAGACTGGAAGCGGACCCCAACATAGTTAGAAAAAGGCTAGGCAGATGATATATGGAAACTACGTACAAATGCTCGAAAACAGCACACTCACACAAACATGCGCTACGAGGCATTAGTTGATACTGCGAGTACCGCGACGTCCACTTAGGAGTCTCGTCGTTACGCAATATTACGCATGTTTGTGTGAGTGTGCCGTTTGGAGCGTTTGTACGTAGTTTACGCACTGTTTGTTTATTATACTGTATTAGGTATATGTGGTATTGTGACGTCACTTGAGAAAGGTTTAAGATCAACGGTAGCGAGCGATATGAGATAAGGCGTTTTTTTTCAAGCATTGAATATTTTTTCTTTATTTTTATTTTCAACTGGTAAAGACGGTGCACTTTTAGAGGAATGTTCTGCCTCGAACTACAAAGGTTTTTCCAAGGGACTACAAGGTTTTTTTTGAATAGTCAATAGGTTTTTAAATTGTCGCATGTGATGTTCCTGGTATTACAAGCTACCGTAGGCTATAGTAACCGCTTACCAGAGCCGTATTACCACATTATCGTAATAAAAAAAAAATAGGTAGTACATTTTTATGGGCCCTTTTGTAGCGTAAAGAATCCTGCCACTATTTTTAAAATCTATTATTTCATATACCTAAAGCCTTGATGGAAACAAAATCTATAAATTGTTTTAGTTTAAAATGTACTCAAGTATAACAGAATTAGCACCTTTTTGCAAGTAAGTAGTGTGAGTACGCTACATGACGTCGACGACAAACACAGATGGTTTGTGTATACTCGTAGAGTAATGCCGGCCATACACGTTCTGGTCTTTTTGGCAGATTTTCCTGCGTAGGATGACTGGAACCAGTAGATCGGGACGCATATTATGTATTTAACAATTTAAAGTGAAGAATGATGAACAAATTAAATAAATTTATTAAATTAATATATTAAATTAAAAATGAATAAAAAAACTAACGATTGAAAAAGATGGCGGGATGACACTTACATGGAGAATTGGTCCGTTAAAGCTCCGAACAGAGACAAGTGGAAAGAGGGAAGGGAGGCCGTTGCCCTGCAGTGAGAAAATTTTGACTAATAAGTAATAATAACGATTTAGTTATGTTTATTTTTATTATGTTCGATGTTTTAAGTCTCTAGCTCATCAAGAAACCAGTTACAAATCAATAGGAAAATTTGTACCGAAAAAATCGTGGTAAAAGCAGAGGCGCTTGAAATAAAAATGCAACAAATGAACATCAACATTCGGACTTTCCAGAAAATGCAAATGAACTCAAATCCAAAACAGGAAGCCACTCGCTTAACTACTGCGCTAATTGCATTGATTTTCAGCTATAGAATGATATTAATAGTTATCAAATGGTAGTAATTCATCTTTATAACTAGCACGCAATTGCTATGTGTGGGGTTTGATACCTACCGAAGTATGTTATTATGAATGGGGCTCGTACTTGGATCAGAAATTTTGTCTGCTACTTTCGAGTTTATTCGATACCTCGTCATTATGTCCAAAAAAAGGCAAGCCTTGAGAGGCTATTGGTATGACCGTTGATTTGCAAGCCAGAGGTCTCAGGTTCGAACGCAAGACATTTTTTTATGGACAGTTTTCGTTGGCCAGGCTATATGGTATCAAAATTTTAAACGACAGACTTCTGATATGTTTCAAACATCATTGAGAACCTCTCTTGAGTGACTTTCATCATGCAACAAAACTTTTTTAATTACCTACATCTTTTTTCATCAACCAACCGTCAGTCATTTTCAATTTCAATATGCTGCGAAATAAACATAAAATCATAAGTCATGTATATAAATTAAATAAGCTGAGCTAACAAACAAAAACAAAGTAAAAAATCTAAAAATAGGAAATCCAAATCAGAGTATGTCATGCTCACAGAAATGTTCTGATAGCGGTGGCGTTGTGTGTCGGGTCGTTTGATTCCCTACAATATGGTTGAGTTAGGCGATGGCTGATGCATGCGTCATACTCGTGAACGGGTGCCGTCTGTTGGGACTGGTCAGCTCATAGCTGCTGCGGTAATTTTATCAAAAGCATAAATATATTTAAGGTGTACTTGTGTTTAGCCGACTGACATTGTTCTCACATAAGACCTCAGAACAATGTAACCTAAAATATTGTAAGCCACTATATTTAAAAGAGCAACCATGGAGTTTCTTGCCAGATTCTTCTCCATGAAGGGTAGGCTGCCCTAGGAACTGGCAACTAGAGTCACTCTTTTATTAAAAATATTAGAATTACGACTATTCATAAGTGCCTAATGGTCTACATGAATAAAAATATTTTGATTTTGAAGTTCCGGACGTTACATAAAAAATAAAAAGTGTTCACATGAGAACATCGAATCAAATTAAAATATACAACTAAATCTCCTATACCTACATAATATCGTTGCGCAATTTTAGAAATTATTAAAAAGTATGTATTTCTATAACTTTGCGCTTATTGCCTTGGGGAGTATGAATAAGTTTGCCTTTCTGGTAGATTTTATAAAAAAAAAACAAAAGCAAAAGTGATCTTATAAGGGTTTCTGATTACCACTTTGTCGCACTCACCACGCCCGGCTGCATGTACCCAATCACGGTACTAATCATTTGCCTCATCTGCCTAGCCTTTTCCCAACTATGTTGGGGTCGGCTTCAAGTCTTACCGGATGCAGCTGAATACCAGTGTTTTACATGGAGCGACTGCCTATCAGACCACCACAACCCAGATACTGGGTTACACGATACCCCTTGGTAAGACTGGTTGTCAGACTTTCGAGCTTCTGACTACCCGTAACGACTGTCAAAGATCTACAATTGACAGCCGGGGCCAACAGCTTAACGTGCTATCCGAGGCACGGAGAGTGATAATTATAATTTATAAAACGCACATAACTTACGAAAAGTCAGAGGTGCGCGCCTTGGGTTTGAACCCGAGACCTCTGACTTGCCAGTCAACGGTCATCACCACTAGGCTATCACGACTCGACAATCACGGTACTAACTATGCCAAAAATAAATTGTGTTCTCACACGCATTGCTCTAACTCATAACACAACTTTCAGAGACATTGCTAAGTTTTCATGCTCAAAACAGTCTTTTAAATCAAACTAGCTGCCCCGCGCGACTTCGTACGCATGATTATTCTACTTTTACGCCTACTCTACCCCTAACCTACTCTACCCGTACGCTACTCTACCCCTAACCTACTCTACCCCTAAGCTACTCTACCCCTAACCTACTCTACCCCTAACCTACTCCACCCCTACCCTACTCTACCCTACCCCTACCCTACCCTAATCTACCCCTAACCTACTCTACCCTTACCCTACTCTACCCTACCTCTACCCTACCCTAATCTATCCCTACCCTACCCTATTCTACCCCTACCCTACCGAATAGCGTTAATACGGATAGCGTTTTGTAGGGATACAATGATTAAGGTTTGCTTTATTCATAGATAGCGTTTTTAGGGAGCGTTTTTTAGTGATACAATGATTAAGGTTAATATTATTGAAGGCTTATGTTTTAAGTTAATAGAATATATGATAATGACGATGATAGACGACTAATTTAATAGAGATTGGCATTCACTAGCCAGCTCTAGATAGTGACAGGTGGAAGGAGAGTAGGGTGCTTTGCCGTGCGATGGAATAATATGGGCTTGTTTTAATAATAATAGAGAGCCGTGATGGCCTAGTGGTGGTGACCGTTGACTGGTAAGTCAGAGGTCTCGGGTTCAAACTCAAGGCGCGCCCTCTGACTTTTCGTAAGTTATGTGCGTTTTATAAATTAATTATCACTCTCCGTGCCTCGGATAGCACGTTAAGCTGTTGGCCCCGGCTGTCAATTGTAGATCTTTGACAGTCGTTACGAGTAGTCAGAAGCCCGAAAGTCTGACAACCAGTCTTACCAAGGGGTACCGTGTAACCCATAGTATCTGGGTTGTGGAGGTCTGATAGGCAGTCGCTCCAAGTAAAACACTGGTATTCAGCTGCATCCGGTAAGACTGGAAGCCGACCCCAACATAGTTGGGAAAAAGCTAGGCAGATGATGATATGTTTTAATAATATTATGTATTCGATGCAAACACTAAAGTTCCAAATTTTTATAAAAAGAAAAAAAATCAATTACGCACAGGATTTGAATCTGCGACCTTTTACTTAAATCACTACTAATCACCAGTACTTATAATTAGTTGTATCATTAAACAAAAACGAATTAAACTTGAATGTTCGATATCTCCTCGGTAGACATTATAAGCATTAATTTAAACTCAACGATTCACCTACATACACAATCGGAAGTTTCTAACCAGACAATTATGTATGAATTACTTTAGCCTGCGGTTTTGCTTACGTTCAATTCATTATGTCTCGTATTCATATCATCTGCCTAGCCTTTTCCCAACTATGTTGGGGTCGGCTTCCAGTCTTACCGGATGCAGCTGAATACCAGTGTTTTACATGGAGCGACTGCCTATCAGACCTCCACAACCCAGATACTGGGTTGCACGATACCCCTTGGTAAGACTGGTTGTCAGATTTCGGGCTTCTGACTACCCGTAACGACTGTCAAAGATCTACAATTGACAGCCGGGGCCAACAGCTTAACGTGCTATCCGAGGCACGGAGAGTGATAATTAATTTATAAAACGCACATAACTTACGAACAGTCAGAGGTGCGCGCCTTGGGTTCGAACCCGAGACCTCTGACTTGCCAGTCAACGGTCACCACCACTAGGCTATCACGACTCTCTCATTATGTCTCGTATTCTAGTAGTGCTAAGCAATTATTGGCGCGCAACGCGTGTTGCGCAATATGTTACACGCTAGCGCATGTTGCTAGTCTCTGGTCAGTCAAGGCATAAAAATTGTGTTGTTATATTTTCGTAGTTTCGGATTTTTTTTAGCCCCCGACGTATAATGAGGGTTTAAACTTATAACAATGATAAATATTTAATAAGAAATTTGAAAAAAAAAATCTTATTAAATATTGATATTTAATAAGCTAACATGTGCTAAAACATGTAAAAATTTCACAAAAATATTATAACAATGAGTTTAACTTGTGTATCTGTGTATTTGTGGCATCGTAGCTCCTAAACAAACGAACCGATTTTAATCGGGATTTCTAAAATTTTTATAAAATTAAAAAATATTTGGAGCTCTCGTTTTTAGGGATAGCGTTCTTTTGGGATACAACTATTTATCAGACCATATCGTCCGCCTGCAGGAAAAAGACCTTCCTACTCCCCTTTCAATAATCCCGGTCCAGGGCTGTTTTATTTTTAAAAAAGTTTCCCCACACTAAGATTTTGTCCAGTATCGCAAGTTCACAAATATCTGTGGATCATAAAAATATTCGTCCTGTATGGGAATCGAATCCACGACACTAAACGTAGAAGACAAATCGTTAATCCTCTACGTCACGCGTCGTTGATAAAGAGACATGAGTTATCAAAAGGCGTCGCTCTAAAGTTACCGATTGCAGAAAATGACGTAGGAAACGACCCTTATACAGGGTTATTTGTAAAACATCAGCATCTTTTAAAAGGGTCGTTAAACTCATCATTATGAACAACTTTTACTATGGGACCAACCCCGAAATCGCAAAAAAAATCAGCTGTTCCATACATTTTGTTGAGTCATGTGAACATTAATATAATTATGGAACAGCTGATTTTCTTTGCGATTTCAGGATTGAACCATAGTAAAAAATGTTCATGGATTTAAGGATGCTGGTGTTTTACAAATAACCCTGTATAAGTGTAAGTTCTGATTAATTATGAATTTAGTAACAATTAATTTAAAAATATCGACAGAAATATAAATTTTTTTTAGCTAACATACCTAAACACGTCAAACATGTTATAACACCCCTTTTTTGTGTTGGGGGTATAGTATTTATTGACAGACATTAGTAAGTTAATAAAGTATTAGATAAAAAGTGGACTACAATTTTATTGAGTTCGAAACTCACCCGTGAGTAAAGCCGTAATAATAATAATTTAATTATTAATAAGATTTTTTTTATGACTCACGAAAGTTATTATTCTAAAATTTATAAGTATTATGTTAATACTGTGAGTCAAGATTATGTACTTCACAAACAGACAAACTTTATATTGCAAAATATATAACTATAATTAAAATAATTATTAAAACGGATGACATTAATTCAAAATGTTAATTTTTGGTTTTATAATTCAAAACCAGATTAGTTTTCAAAAAATGTTGCTTATTGCATTTGAAATTCCGTAATATTTACTAAGTTATACAAAAAATGTGTAAATAAATAATATCTGAGGAGTTTCTCCTTTTTCAAGCGACCATTTTTTTTATTACATACTTTTATCCATGCTGCCTGATAGAAAGCAGTCAGTAGAGTCCCATAGTGATGGCCATCATCTCAGCAGCCAACATTGCAATGTGGCATGATAGCCCTCACCTTGACTTTTGAAGCTTTTTCACCCCCCCTCTTAAAGGACCCAGGATCATAAGTGGAGATAAACACGTGGACTGGTAACGAGTTCCACATCTTAATAGAACGGCAGAGATAGGAGGTGCCGAACCGTTTGGTGCGTGACAATGGAATAATGGATTGACATATTTTTTACATAAATAATATGTTAATGGCCCAGAAAGTAAGTTTGATTACATTTTATCCCGAAACAGTAAGGACAATGTCCTTTCTATCTTACTAGTTCCTGATTAAATCCTAAAAAAAATCTACCTCCATGCGCCGCCCTGAAGTCCACACGACGGCAACGCGTGTCGCCGTGGAAGACCTCCCGCCATTCCATCGGCTGATAATCCTCAAAAACTCAAGGAGTAGTAGTAGTAGTAATAAGATAGATATAAATGGAAAAGGCAGACAAGGAGGGCAGACCCCCGAGGGACAAGGCGATGGAAACTTAGAATTCCTTGGTTCGAACCTGAGACCTCTGACTTGCCAGTCAACAGTCATACCACTAGGCTATCACGATTTATATAAAAAATCACTTATTTATGAAAAGGTTTGTCAATAAAGATTATACCTAATTATCATAATAATTTATAATCATTATTTTCAACTCACATTAAACTTAAAAGTACCTACCTACCTACTATATAATTATATAGAATTTTATATTCTACTAGCGACCCGCCCCGGCTTCGCACGGGTGCAATATACATATAAACCTTCCTCTTCAATCATTCTATCAATTAAAAAAACCGCATCAAAATCCGTTGCGAAGTTTTAAAGATAAGCATACATAGGGATATAGGGACAGAGAAAGCGACTTTGTTTTATACTATGAAGTGATTTATAATTATGTTATTTAATTCATGTCTTTAAAACTTGATTTCTTCTATGTTTCTAGCCTTCGCTGTCATATTAATTCTTTATTATAAGTCCCCGACCTACTAGGTCCGGTAGTAGGTAGTAGCTATGTCCTCCTTAAGACTTGAGACTAAATTCATTGGTGTTATTTTAGATTTCTTCGTCAAATCATCTGCCTAGCCTTTTCCCAACAATATTGGGGTCGGTCTTCCAGTCTTACCGGATGCAGCTGGATACTAGTGTTTTACATGGAGCGACTGCCTATCAGACCTCTACAACCCAGATACTGGGTTACACGATACCCCTTGATAAGACTGGTTGTCAGACTTTCGGGTTTCTGACTACCCGTAACGATTGTCAAAGATCTACAATTGACAGCCGAAAAGTCTTACGAACTTACGAAAAGTCAGAGGTGCGCCGCTTAGGTTTGAACCCGAGACCTATAACTTGCCAGTCAACGGTCACCACCACTAGGCTATCACGGCTCTCTACTACAGATAAAAATAGCTTGGAAAAATATTCCTAGGCTTCCACGAGACAGGCTGGACCTTTTTTTTTTAAATGCGCCTTATGCATACCGTACCGCTCGGGAATGCGTGACAGTTATGTCGGGCTCTCCGGCCTAGAGATGGTGGACGGCTGGCATACCGACTAAAACCCCTTCTGTGTCACCTCTCATCCGCATAGTGACGCGGTATCCCGAATGTACTACTTCCGCAAACCCGCCGGACGTCCGTCGCCGGACCCTCCTCGGGGTGGGGTGATTGACATCCACCCACCGTGACCAGCGTGCAGGTCACTAGTCAAACCTTGTTTTTATTTTTTCTTAATTATTTGTCTGCCTGTAAACTATAATAAGAAAACGCTGTAAAACTTTATTGGCAAATAAACATTATTATTATTAATTTATTAATTTACAATACATATAAAATACATTTTTAAATATATAAAACTAACAAAATATATACATTTAAAAATATAAAATGTAGTAGCCCACCGGTATCGGGAACAGGGTCCAAGCTACCGGTGGTAAGGGCTCTAGAGAGAGGAATCTCCTGACTATGCGAGCCGTGTCCAGGAGTACCGCCCTCTGCATCAAGCCCTTGATCCAGCCATCTAACGAGAGCCTTATTATTATTATTATAGAACGAATGGGTCATTCATTCTTCTCACAGTACTTGAAGCAATCTATCAATATTACCTTCCATTCATCAGCAAACATATTCAGCACAAGGCTGGTATTCTGGAGCGCGTTGAGTCCTTCACCATGCTGGGTATACGAGTATGTGACATTGGCCGTCCCAATGTACTTGGCTTGGCAATGAAACTTGGCTTTGTTGAAGTAATATAATATAATATTTGAAGACTAGCCTGCCATCGGTGAGACGAGCACTTAGTCTAGAATTATTTTCTGAATATTAAACAATTATGTATTCACACACCTTAATGTTATACTAAAATTATCCGTGAGGGCCTGTTAATGGCTAGCTGTAACTAAAATTTAATCTTAATGTTGTGTCAAAAGCTGTTGGTCTTCCATCTATACTAATATTATAAAAAGGTAAAGTTTGTATGTACTTATGTATGTCAGGGGTAATCTCTAAAACTACCCATCCTATCCTAAAAATTATTTCACCATTATTTCAATGTTGATACAGCCAAAATGCTTTAGGTTACACCAACTGCCGGACCATTTACTCTGCATCAACAAAATTGTTGAACATCTTCTACATTACACATTTAACAATACAAATACAATGACTGTCAAATACAATATATTTATATTACGGTGACAAGTCAGAGGTCTCGAGTTCGATCCCAATGCGCGCACCTCTGAATTTTCGTAAGTTATGTGCGTATTAAAAATGCGCGCCTTTGGTTCGAACCCGATACCTCTGACTTGCCAGTCAACGGTCACAACCACTAGGATATTACGACTCAATAATTAAAATAAATCATTGAACTATGTGAAATTAATAATTATAATAAAATAATTGAGTCAAGTAACGCAAATAAATAAAATTATTTAGCTTGGATGAATCAATAATTATAATTAAATAATTTAGCTAGTGTGAATCAATATCAAACAAATTATGGTTTATAACTTGATACCAATTGTGCAGATATAAGATAGAATATCATACAAGACATAAATAATTATTTACCAAGGGATTTGACCCATAGGTCAAACCTATTATATCTACCAAGCTTTCATTGCTTAGCAGAATCTAAATGGACAAATAATTTCTACTGTATTAAAACTAATATGCTAAACAGATATTTAAATAGTGTTAAGTAAATACAAGTAATCTTTCCTAAAAGTTATGCTTCATTTAGATTTGTATCAAGACTTTGAATATCTAATCATACCTTATTGAATATATTTTTGTCTGACCACATTATGTGTTCCGTTACACAATATAATAATTCTTGAATAACATTAAAATACTAAATTTCTAATTCCTAAATTGCTATACCTACTGTTTACTTTCTCAAGATTTCTCCTAAAATTATCGCTCTTGTTACACTTATTATAACTAATCAAAAACCCTAAAAATCATCAATTAAATTTTCGGCATCAATAAAGCATTTCAAACGTATAAAAATTACATATTCATCATAAATTATAGATAAGGACCCATTAAAAAAATCAATCTTCCCTACAACATAATCATAATCGTCATAAAAAAAAGTATTCCACCTGTAGCCGCTTCTATAACATTCGTAACACGCATTGCGCTCGCGCATTTCGGCTCAAACCCCGCAGTGGGGGGACGTAGAATAAAACCGCTTTCTGGCTGTCCCCTCACCACATTTCACTAACCACCGTGAAGGAGTGTAGGACCAAAAAAAAAATGAAGACCTTCGTTGTATTCTTAGTGTGTGTAGCAGCAGTCAGCTGCAAGCCTGCAAGCTCAGAGGATGACGTCATCGGTTCCGTCGTTGGGGTTGTCAAGAGTTGTGCTGAAGAAGATGTCTGGATGTGCCTTAAGGTGTGTTGTGTTGTGTTTAAGTGCAGCCCTTAAATAATGGACCTTAGATCTTCTGCAGTCCTTTGGTTATCTGACTCACGAAGTGTAAAACTTTTTTTAATTAATTCCCCCTTTATTCTTTGCTACTATGCACGAAATTCTTATAATTGAAAAACAACTCCACACTTAATTATTAATTAATACAAACTTACAACCTTAATTTACACATTCAATTGCTTATTAAAGCTCTTTCTTTTTAATTAGAAATTAAATTAAACTCATTTGTTCTTAAGTTTGATTTGATAGTTCATCTATTAAAACAGTTTAATTATACTTTATAGTTTTAACAACATAGTAATATCTGTTTTCGTTTTCACCGCAACTACTATGCAATATTTACTTGCAAATAATTCCAGATCATAGCAACTGTATAAAACGATAATGATTTGACACATTATGTTGCTTACTTGTAAAACGTTGTTTGACAAGCTACTACTTGACTCAGCATAAATTCTTCTAAGTTGTCTAACAAGCTTTTAAGTTTATTGTTTAAAAAAAAATGTTTGTCTAGACATGTAGGTACTCACAATGAGTTTTTTAATGCCTCACTTATGCTACTGTTTAAAAATTTACGAGTCCACAGTCAATGTCACATCTTTTTTTGAAATTTCGATATATTTATCTAAAAATTTCTTTCCACAGGAAAAATCTATGAGATTCTTAGAAAATGCTGCTGCTTCACGGGAATTGAAACTAGCTGATGGCCTCGCTATCTACAATACTGGAAGTTCACGTGGTGCTCGGTCTTATGAACCCCTTTCTGATGAGCCTCAAGCCAGGGAGAACCAGGTTGAATCCAGGCTGGTCGATGCTGCCGCTGACTTTATGGAAAACCATGTGATCCAGCTCCGTATGCCTAAGAGCACTGTCGATGACATGAAGAGGTCCCTTGAGGAAGGTCAGTGAGCTTAAATAATTATCTTCAGTTTTTTCCAATTCTATTTACTATGATGGCACCTCTAAAAACTGTTAAAAGACTCTAGTGATTGCTTAAACAAATTTAAGCATTACATACAAAAAAACACTAATTCAATTTATCAATATTGTTCTAAATAACATAAATAAAGAACTACTTAAACACAAAATAAAAATAAAGTTCTGTAAGTAGATCACAAGATAATCGTCTCTTTAATAAAATTGAACGCAACAACAGCTTTGCGTAGCAAAAAAATGTAGACGTAACATCATTTAAACACGAAAGAAAAATGACCAAAACCCACGTAACTGTTGACATGAAAAAAGCGTCAAAATAATTCTAAGCTACTTAACATACTTCCCACCAAAATAACTTATGTATCATCTTTTCCCACATAACAAAAATAATTACATACGTCTCGTCCAATAACGATGCCCACGTAAAAAAACACAGATTTATCACCATGAAACCTGTACTTAACATCCACCATATCATTAAGGCGCAATTCTCGTAAGTGATCAAATTATTTCAACGAAACAAGTGAAAGTATATGAGAATGATAATCATGAACTGTTCCCAAAAGATGCACCATGTTATCTTATTAAAAGGGCAAGCAATTTTCTCCTTGAAGTCATTAAAAAACTCATCACAAATGAAAAACAAGAGCTTCTTTATTAGTTATTGAACAAAACTATGACCGAACAATTTCACGGTCCATTGTTGCTTGTTTAAAACAGTTTGTTCAGCCAATTTGTTACAGAGCATTATGAAACTGAATGTTATGTAACTAATTCACACATTCATAAAACAGGTTTTATGCAAACTTCGATAGTATCTATAAAAAACGATGTACTTCCAAAACGCAAGTCATTATCGTTATAAGAATCATCTACAAAGCTCGCGATCGCATTAAATATTATAAGAATCACGACATAGACTCTCATGGTAACATCATAAAAGTAAAAAGTAGTTATATAAAACTTTGCAGTCATGTTCATATATAATTCCCTGCATAACTCTCGCCAAATAAATTAAAACATGCCAAAACCTGTTTGGCGTGCTTGAGAATTTTAAAATAGAAAGTCCGATCAAAAATTAATCTGATGATATACATGACGAGACGAAATTAATACCGAAACTAAAACAAGTACGTTACGAAACATAGAAAATTTGAAACGGACATCCGGAACACCATGAGAAGCTAGAAAACGTCCAAACAAGTCTTGAGAGGGTTTCTCTAACCTATTAACAAGGTTGATTATCGTGGAAAGCGGACGAACTGTTTCTGGTTTTTGCTAGATGGCCATAGTACTCGTTTACTATGTAGACTCAACTAGTTCTAAAGTTCCGCTAAGACGGACCGCGATCGAAATCTCTATCAAGAAACGAGTAAAAGTAATGCTCCAGGCGTAATCTTGCTAACGAAATGTGGATGTAGGCTTGAAGCTTTCGAATTGGTACCAACCATACACTTTCTAGGTGAATGGGGTTATGCAAACTTGATGTTACATGGTGAATTTCAATTTCAGTCGAATGCTAAAGACATAGAATCACAATGAAGTTTCCATACCCGACTAACACTTGAACTTAAATAGTAAATTATCTAAACCAAGCACGAGGCTCTTTTACATTCAAACTACGCACTTGCCTACAAACACCTTTTCTTATGTGACTGGTCGCAAGTAAGATATACAGTCAGTTTACTAGAAAGCGCATTTAGTTAATTAAAATTTATAGGCGTTATATTTTTAGTAGGTATCAATGAGAAATGTGTTGATAATAAGTTTATTTATTTTTTTACCGTTGTTCTTTGATTCATTTACTGGCTCATTCTCAGTTTTTAAAACGTTACAAATTAAAAACTTTTGTTTTATAATCATTTTTCAGTTGAAAATATTTTTAGGATACTTCACTTTTGCAATGAAGATAAATCATCAGTAAATACAGTATTTTACCTTCAAGCCTACTTCTTCTTCAACAATGTTCTATAAATCATTGTCATCTTTCCAGGCCGTGGCAAGAAGAAGAAGCTGAAGCAGCTCATCCCCATCCTCGCCCTCCTCCAACTGAAGGTCCAGTCTCTCATCCCTCTGTTCCTCGGAATCATCGCTTTTGCCGCCATCAAGGGTCTGATGCTCGCCAAGGCTGCACTCCTCGCCTCCGCTCTGGTTCTCCTCAAGAAACTCCTTTCCAAGGGTGACAGCCACGAAAGCTACGAAGTTGTCGCACACCCCCATCATGAGGAACATTTCAGCCATGGCGGCGGTCACGGTGGTTGGGGCAGATCCTCGGATGCCCAAAACTTGGCCTACAGTGCCTACTCCAACTAATTACCTAAGATAAATCTAAGTCCCAGGGCCATGATTAATCTTCATGTAGCATAGTTTGGACCTCAAAGTAACGATTTTAATTTAATATTTAATAATTTATTTAAATTATTTATTAATTGTTGAACGAGTGAATCTTGTCTTGAGTTTTCGTTAGCATCGCCGCATTCTTTTATACATTTTATTTCTACATTTACTACATTGTACCTGTTTTTTTTATATTAGTATAATTTTCTTAAAGTACAAACTGTATTTACGATATCAATAGCTTTAATTTTTTTTTTGTTCACTTTTACCACCTGGCAAAGCCAATGATGGTGTTTATTTTTATTTTAGTATCAATTTATGTGTTCGTTTCTTAGTAGTCGATTGATATTTTCCTTTTCTATATTTTACCTTTATATAGCTTTTGTAAATAATTTTCGTATCATTGTATATAAGTAAAATATTATTGTTTGCATCTTCGTTTGTTGATATATCATATGTATATATATATAATATATGTATTGTAAAATTTATATATTTCTTAGGTGATGCCTTCGTGTGTACAAATCTTTAACTCTTTCTTTAGCTGTTATTATTTATTATGAACCACCCAAATAAACTAAATATAACAGTGTTGTTTTCAAAAATGATGATTTTTATTCCCATCCCAATTACCATTACTATCGTATCATTTGCGATACAATATGTATTTAATTGTTTGATGACGATCATCGATGACAAGCGATTAAAGCCTTAAAAAAAATAACATAACATACACTTATGCCTATATACCCAAAAGGGGGTAGGCAGGGTATGCAGTACATCCACGTTTCGCCGGCTATATTATTAGTTCCATGAAATGGAGCCTATTGCGCTAACCAGGCACAATTCCAGACTATATGCTGCTACTGAGAATTTTCAAATGGAAAAACCCAATAACACTTTTGCCCGACCCGGGGGTCGAACCCAGGACCTCGTGCTCAGCAATCACGCTTGCTACCACTAGACCAACTAGGCAGTCTAAAAAGCCTTATAAAGAAATGCTGTAAACTTTGTAAGCAAAAAGTAGCATAAAGCATTGTCTTATAATCGCAAAGATAGATACACCCTCTAGTAATTCATACAAGACGTAGATGTCGTTACCGTTATCCCGGATTTAATATAGAAGATATTTTTTTAGAAAGGTTACAAATAGGTCAGTTGGCAGAGCAACTAGTAGCTTTAACCAATAGACCACAGATTGAAATCCTTTTTCTTTTTATTTCTTTTGCGACGAAAATTTAAGGTTTTATCATCATAATCATCATCAGTTTGTATTTGTCCAGTATTGAACAGATAGGCCCCTTCTAATGACCGCTACTATTGTGTAGTAGCGTGTAGTTGCCTATAATCGCCACGCTGGGCAAGCGGGTTGGCGATCGCAGTTAAATAGCAGATAATTGCTGTTACACAGAAGGATACTGCTGCACATTTTGCTTTCCCTCCGTCACTTCTTCCAACACCCATGGGACGAGTAGGAAACTATAAAGCTTGATAGATCTTTATAAAACATAAAAGAATTTATAGATTCATAAAAAAAAACTCGAAAACGCTTTTCATAACTTGTTCAAGGCAAAATTTTGATCTGTTATTGATCTCACGTTTATTTATTACTCTATCCATTGGTTATTTTAGTACATTGACCTTATCACTAATTGTAATTATACTTTATTAAAATTAAAAACAAATTACCCCACTCATTTCATTCTGTCCAGATTATGAGCTTCCTACAATAGTAACACTTCATACAAAGTAATGGTACAATATATAAATATTGTTATTAAAATAATTATCTTTTTGACCCCACAGTCCCACAGTATGTGCAATTTTCTAAGAATTTTTTTTATTCTATCCAATTGGGCTCAAACGGTAAATAGCACAAAATACAGATTTTCAGGAGAAGTTTATAACAGAAACAAAAGAAAAACATTTCTTAGATTTTTCTTAAATGTGTTAAAGACGGTTTTATAAATATAGTGACGATTTCATATCCTATGATATATTCTATTAAGTATAGGACATTTTATGGGATGTATAATACACCTCATAAAAATACAAGTAGCAGCAATAATTCCTTTAAATAAATTGTGTTTCAATAAATAAAAAAATATGATAAAAAAATGATATGAGTTTTCGATATATTTTGCAAATTCCGCCAAGTGGGTTACACAGATCGATAGAGAAACAAAAACTTAGTAAGAATAAAATATGTTAAAAAGTTCAAAATACACAAAATATATATGAGCCCAGAGGTATCTACATTAAGGTTCTCTAACTGAATAAATAAATGAAACATTGAAAAAAATATCTATCGCTCATTTGCAAGTGATTACAATTCAAATCAGAAAGCAAGTGTATCAATGTGCCTACCAAGTATCTTAGCTTGTTCAAGTCTTGAATGGGTCACAGACATTCTTAAGCGATGACCTAGCCACGACCAGTTGCTACTATAGGCTTTGATATTACTATACGTAGCAGGCTTGCTGGCCTAAATGTCGTAGGCATTAGCGGAACTTCCGTCTATGCTGCCGTAATTTTCTTTCTCAGGCATTCTTACGTCTTTCTAAGGTTGTTAATTTAAAATCCAAGGTCAATTATATCAAAATATTTGTTTATTGAAGCATAAATTTATACAACAAACAAACCTTTTCAAAAACTTGTAATTAAACTCATAATTAATATTTATATAATTAAGAAAATTTGAAAAAACAACTAATACGGATGGGGTTTGAACCCACGTACTATGTCGACGCTCTATCCGCTGAGCCACCGTATCCCACCAGCATCGTGCTATAACATGATAACACAACAACACATAACAGAAAACATGTGTTATAAAATGTAAAAAAAAAAAACAAAAAGTATGTACTACGTCTTCTTCGTCATAGGCTTCTGCCATAGTTTTACACACCGTAGAAAAATCCTTCAGTTGTGCTGGTTTCCTCACGATATTTTCCCTCCCCATTTTACAAGTGATAATTAATATAATAATTGTGTAAAAAAATGTCGTGGTGGCGCATTGGTTGTGGGTTCGAACCTGACATGTACCAATGTGACTTTTTCAATGTCATATGTACTTTCTTAGTCATTCTAAGACACCACTGACTAACGGTGAAGGAAAACATCGTAAGGAAACCTGGACTTTACCAGTCTGAAATCACCAACCCGCAGTGAGCTAGCGTGGTGATTAATGCTCAATCCTTCTCTGTATGCGAAGAGGCCTTTGCCTTATATTGGGACAGTTACAGTTTGATTTATTTATTATTATTTAAATGTATAATATTGTTAATTGAAATTAAATAATCTAAAACTTAATATATAAAGGCCATCACACAAGAAACAAGGATTTTTTACTAATGATTTTTGACTAGTATGTCTCATTTTAATATTATTTTAATCTCTGAAAGTAACGATAGCTTTGGCATTCAGGCAATTGATAAGCATTATAGAAAGGATAATTATGTTGTGAGAAGTATGAATGGTTATGAAGGTAGAGGTAGACCAATAAAAAGATGAAAGGACTTTTTGAAAAACGACATGAAAAACAAGACACCAGTGACAAGACGGCTAATAGAGATGAAGGGAAAAAGAAAACCAAACTAAAACAAGGCCAGGAAGATGATGACGATGACAAAAAAATAACAAGCATTCAGATAAATGATATGCAGGCAAATGTTAATGATGATTTAAATCTTAGAAACTTGAATCGTCGCAAATGTCAAAATTGACGTAACATAAAGTTGCAAAGTTTTATTAATAATTAACGAGAGAAAGCTCGTTCATTAGTAATTTAATAATGAGGAAAGTGTTTACCATCCAATTCCATATTTTACTTAACCTGCAATTAAAAAGCGTGACGACAACAGAAATTAATGAAACTAAATTAATGAAAACAGAAACTTATGTTTGAGGTCATACGTCATAGCTATGTTTCTTTTTATTCTTCTAAGGTGGCTTACTAGCATCTACAATGTCCTCCTGACCGAATTTCGGTCACAGCTGGCAATTTCAACGAAGATGGTGCAACTACGCAGGTGATAGGGCAGAAAAGTGTGTGCAAACACAGGTGCACTCTCTATTCCTTCACTCTCATAGTCCGATGGAACGGCAATCCGACACGACCGGAGAGAGATCAGGGGCAGGGCTAACGGATTTATGGGCTTTCCGAGGCACGGAGTAAGTGAAAAATAGTAAATACGCACATTACTTACGAAAAGTCAGAGGTGCTCGCCTTGGATTTGATCCTGAGACCACTAACTTGCCAGTCAACAGTCACATCAATCATAAATAGCTAAGCTGAAAGAGTGTATTGTTATAGAGTACATTGTTTTTATACTAAAACTTAAAAAGACAAGGTTTAGGATTAAAATTTTATAATCGAAAGACAACTTAGACAAAATCTTGTGGTACATCACAAATCCATTGTAATATACCACAAGATTTTGTCTCAGTACAACGCAACGTTCTCAAGTAAATTGATCATAAAATTTCCCTACTAAGCAATAAGTACATATTATTAAATATCATGTTAAAATTTCCCACCATATCACTATGGCAACCACATTTAATTGTACAACAGAGGTTAAACAGAAAGTGTACAAACATAACAATGGCACGTAAAACAATAGCTTTCAATTTCTAAAAGCGTACGTTCTTTGACAAGACAAGACAGAAATATTTAATCAAGTCACGAGTTTGATGCCTGATGCAGGTATGTTTGGATCAAATGCCATTGATTTTGAAGAAATTGGAGCAATTTTAACATGGAGACAACAATTTTGAAATATGTACTAGATTTGATTGCAGCTTTTGATTTAGCTTTAACCGTTATCATCGTTTACTGGCTAAAGGTTCGAACCAGGTTAGGACTATGATAGTCTTTCTTAATTGCTTGGTTAAAGAACAACCCTGGTGTCAGAATTTGGACTGCGCGTGGGCCCCTGAAATGACTTTTAAATACACTTTTTTGTGAATTTTTTACATGTTATAGCATAGCTTATTATATTATTTATATTTTTCAAATTTTCTTATTAAATAAGTATATTTTAAATACACGTTGAAAAATCTCTCAGGTGTGCTGGTTTAATCACGATGTTTTGCTTCACGAAAATTAATTTCTAAAAGAAACATCAATCTTAAAAGTCAGAGTACCTAGTGGGCTTAGATTTCGAGCCTACCTATGACTAGGTAGTCCAATGGTCATACCAATAGGCAATCACTGCTATAACTATCATAGTAAAATTGTTAGACACTTGTGCACTATACTAGTTATTATCTTCCGCTAGTCCTTAATTGATGAAATTCGGACATTAATATCTGCCCAGCCTTTTTCCAACTATGTTGGGGTCGGCTTCCAGTCTTACCGGATGCAGCTGAATGCCAGTGTTTTACATGGAGCGACTGCCTATCAGACTCCACAACCCAGATACTGGGTTACACGATACCCCTTGGTAAGACTGGTGGTCAGACTTTCGAGCTTCTGACTACCCGTAACGACTGTCAAAGATCTACAATTGACAGCCCAACAGCTTAACGTGCTATCCGAGGCACGGAGAGTGATAATTAATTAATAAATAACAATATTTTTTTGTGACGAGCTAACATGCGTATTTACTCAATGTTTGTGGAGACGCTGGTGACGTCACGGGCTTAGCAGACTACTTGTATAAAATTCTACACACACCTAGCTAAAATATTATATATATTCCCTTGCCGATTTCGGCAATGGTGACTGTTTGTTCATATTTGATGGAGAGGGCTTCGATCATGTGCTCTCATGTGGCTTATGTACACTATTTTGGCACTGAACGTTCTTGCACAGCGCGGGCATGTTAAGGTACCATTAATATAATTGTACTGTATGCTAAAGGGAGGTCTATAAGCTAAAATATATAATGTTCTTCTGACCGAATTTCGGTCAAAGCGGCCATCTTCACGGAGATTAGCCTCTCTCGTTAAGATAACTATCTCCGTTGAGATTAGCAATTAGAGTCACTCTTATAACAATATTTAGAATTATGACTATTAACAAGTGCTTAATACTTAAGAGTCGTGATAGCCTAGTGGTGGTGACCGTTGACTGGCAAGTCAGAGGTCTCGGGTTCGAACCCAAGGCGCGCACCTCTGACTTTTCGTAAGTTATGTGCGTTTTATAAATTAATTATCACTCTCCGTGCCTCGGATAGCACGTTAAGCTGTTGGCCCCGGCTGTCAATTGTAGATCTTTGACAGTCGTTACGGGTAGTCAGAAGCCCGAAATCTGACAACTAGTCTTACCAAGGGGTATCGTGTAACCCAGTACCTGGGTTGTGGAGGTCTGATAGGCAGTCGCTCCATGTAAAACACTGGTATTCAGCTGCATCCGGTAAGACTGGAAGCCGACCTCAACATAGTTGGGAAAAGGCTAGGCAGATGATGAATAAGTGCTTATACTTTCCGGGACACATCCCGCAAAGTAATTGTCCCGCAAACTGTTAAAATGGTCTTTATGAAAAAAATATTTTGATTTCGAGATTGGCCGTTGTGAGTTGTGACGAAAATTCGGTCAGGAGGACATTTTTTTTTACCTCCTAGTGCAAAATAAGACCATTTTCATGTTGGTTAGGTTATCACAATGAATTTCGTGCACCACAAAGATGGAAGTAATTAATTAGAAAATTATCCAGCGCACGAATCCGTAACTGTGCGCAACTAGTCTGACCTGCATCCGTACTTCCTCGTCCCTCAAACTTGCGTGCATATTATATGTAAGACATCATTCAGTACGATTTCCTATTGTTTCCTCGTTAAAGGAAATCACGCACGTTTTGATACAAGCATTGCTACATGCTAGGTGAAGCTCTTTATTGTGTAAACCATGCCCTGTGCGCTGTAATAGTTGTACATTGTGAAGTGATAGCCTATTATAAATAAAATAAAATAAATATCATTTATTTCAGGCATAGTGCTCATAATGGTATCAGTAACAATAAGGAATTGAAATAAAATTCAAAATGAAAATCAAATTACAAATAAAATTAAAAACAAATTCGATCAAAAATAAAATAAAATTTTAAGGTTTTAGATTATAGGTTTGTATATAAAGATAGTTTTAATTAGTCTTAATTAGTTTTTGAATACATATTTATTGATACATTTACAAAAAATCAAAAATCAAAATTAAAAATCAAATTACAATCAAAAATACATATTAAGCAATTAAAATTCTGTTCCAGTATTATGGACGTTGACTGGCAAGTCAGGGGTCTCAGGTTCGAACCTAACCTATAATCACTTGCACCGTGCTTTGGAGAACAAATAAAGCCGTTGCTCCTGTACCTGATCTCTCTCCGGTCATATCGGATTGCCGTTAGACTATGAGACTGAGGAAACAGAGAACCTGTGTTTTGCGCATACAATTTTGCACGTTATCTCCTGCATCTCAGCCTTAGAAATACACAGTAGTTTAGTAGTATATTACTATTGGCGATAGAATTATGCTAGAACACGGTTATAAGTGTGACCTTGCAACAAGTTTAACCATTTCGAAATTAGATATTAGTGATCCTACAAAAATCCTATTCATCGCACAAATTTTAATGCGGTTCGCGTAACGCGAGACAATGAATAGTGGAAAAAAACTTTAAAAACTTTTTAACAAAAAAATAACCGACAAAAAAGGGAACTAAAAGTTAATTACTTAATAAATAATGATTATTAACTAAGTACATACCTACACATTTATCATTCAATTAAATATTTACAAAAATCAGTTTTTTTTGGAGTCGGCGCCAGCTAAAACTACAAAACAAAAATTAAACACAAAAACAAACATACACGTCGCATTGATAATCTTCCTTCGTTTTTTTTTTCGTCGGTCAAAAAAGCAATATGTGATTACTGAGGAATATATTTTTAAAAAAACCAGCCTTTAACTTTCCCACGGCAGGGCAAATGCCTCATCTTATACAGAGAAGGATCGAGCATTAATTACTAGCGGCCAATAACACGTTGAGTCTTTGTGATAAGAAAAGTTTTAGGGTGTATTATACCATGCAATATCTGCCTAGCCTTTTCCCAACTATGTTGGGGTCGGCTTCCAGTCTTACCGGATGCAGCTGAATACCAGTGTTTTACATGGAGCGACTGCCTATCAGACCTCCACAACCCAGATACTGGGTTACACGATACCCCTTGGTAAGACTGGTTGTCAGACTTTCGGGCTTCAGACTACCCGTAACGACTGTCTAGACGAAGATCTACAAATGACAGCCGGGGCCAACGGGGGCACGTAGAGTGATAATTAATTTATAAAACGCACATAACTTACGAAAAGTCAGAGGTGCGCGCCTTGGGTTCGAACCCGTGACCTCTGACTTGCCAGTCGACGGTCACCACCACTAGGCTATCACGAATACCAATTATATTATTGTTGTATTATACCATGCAATGATCTATGAAAAAGAGGATACCATGACTTGAAATCAGTATAAACACTAACTGAGCCTCACGCAGCGTCACCCCGAGGTTCTTATCTAACTTAACCGCAGTGCACTTACCAGGTCCTATAGTAAATATAAACTAACCCCTCCAACTCAATCTCTGTCATCTTAATCGCTCCAACAACTTTGAAGTGATACGCCGGCAAACATTTGTGTTGTGTGATGAGATGTACATCCTATCCGTCTGTGTATTTATGTCTGTGGCATGCTAACTCCTAAACGGATTAAACGATTTTGATTTATTTAAATTCATAGATGACTTGATCAAGAGTATTCGTAGCTAAAAACTTATTTCGGGGCTTGTTTTTTTTTTTAATCTTCTTCTTCTTCTTGGTCGTATGGTTGATGTCACGGTGTCAGAGTTTAAACCGCCCGTAGGCCTCTGACAAATCTTTACACACCGTTGATTTGGAAAAACTATCAGGTTAATTCTCCTCACGATGTTTTTCTTCACTGTTTAGGCAAGTGTTAATTATTTTCTAAGACGCACATTATTCCGAAAAGTCCAGACATACGTGCTTGGGTTTTGAACTTACGACCTTTGAATTGGCAGTCCAACGGTCATACCTCTAGGCTATCACTGCTTTTTTATTCTTTATTTTTATATTTTTTTTAATTTTATATGTCTTGTTATTACTGGTAGAGTTGTAGACAGGAAGTCCGCTTGGCTCACGCACGGTGCCCTTTTTCCGTTTTATATCATTAAAACTTTTCGGTAAATAATAATATTGCTGGTTGATAGTAGTCAGTGGCTTTTGGACCTTAGAAAAAATAAAAGCAGAATGTTTCCATAAATAAATAAAAAGATTTTATGACAGTTACTTAAAGCTTGTGACGTAAAACAAAATAGGTATTCTTGATGAAAATATTTTAATCAGTTTATTTTCAGTTTTAGCTCAATTATTAGCTTAATAACAGTTTTAAAGTAGGTATTATATTTGACTGAATATTGTCAAGCTGTGTTTATGCGCCAGTGGCAGCGCGAAAATAATCTATTTATACAATTCAAATCATTGGTATTTATTGTAGGTTTTCTGTGTACCAATTGCCTAATCAAAGGTTTTATTTGTTATTATCATTTGGAAATTGCCCATCTATCATGAAAGCGCGGCCAGAAATGGATGTTTTTCGTCGTATCGAAGAGGGTGTCAAGGCAAATACAATTGCTATTGCTGAATTGCGCGCTAACATGAAATCACCGCTAGAACTAGATTTTATTCGTCGTATCGAAGAGGGTTTTAAGGCAAATGCAATTGCTATAGCGGAACTGCGCGCCCAAAACGAGCAATTGATGACACTTCTGCTGGCAAAATCAGAAGCGTGCATAAGTGATAAGCCAATGACTGAAGAAAAAAGTTTCAGCGACGGCAATGTTGTAAATGATAGCGATACTGGGAGTCCACAGCAATTATCAACAGAATTAGCTGAAAAAAGTTTAGTAAACAATATCCTAGAGGAGAATGTAGCTAATTCTTACATCAATTGGAATGATTCCAAGCACGAAACCTTAACTACCTATCTGTTATTTCCTCAAGTTCAATTTGTATACTTAATTAAACAAGCCTTGCGTGTGTATCAATCTGAAGAGTGTATACACTCTGACATAGTAAAAAAAAATACAAAATATTATTTTCGATTGTTAATTGAAAAAATCACAGATAGTTCTTGTACTCGAACAATTGATAAATATACGAGATTTCCTATAGGTGGTACTTATCTGAATTTAAATGATTCTAATATTTCACATTACATGCAAATAATTTTCGATTATGTGGATTTAGAAGATGATATCACAAATTCTGAAGAGGATGAAGATGGTTTAGGTAATTTGAGTTTGAGTAAAATTTTAAAATCAGGGGCTGGTTATACTCGGCATAATTTTGAACATAGATTCGGCTTAAAATGGGCGTAAATTTAAAAAAAAAGATGTTTTATTATACAGGGTTAGTTGTAAAACACCAGCATCCTTAACAGGGGTCATTAAACTCATCATTATGAACAACTTTTACTATGGGACCGACCCTGAAATCACAAAAAAAAATCAGCTGTTCCATACATTTATGATCACACGACTCGACAAAATGTATAGAACAGCTGATTTTTTTTTTGCTATTTTTTTGATGATTTAATGACCCCTTTTAAGGATGCTGGTGTTTTACAAATAACCCTGTATAAGTAATAACGGTTGTGTTGGATTGCCGTTCCATCAGACTTTTAGAGTGAGGGAATAGAAAGTGCATCTTTTTTGAGGGAATAGAAAGTGCACTTGTGTCAGCACATGCTTGTGCCCTATAATGTTCCTGCGTAATTGGCTAATCTCCGCTGAAAGAAGCCTCTGTGACCGAAATTCAGTTAGGAGGGCATTATTCTTATATCAATACATTTATTATTATTATTATATGATGTAATTTTAAAAGTATTATAGCTCTGCTATTAAGATTCCAATAGCCGGGTCCACACCGGACGATCAAAATGGATCGGCGATCCCGCGATCCGCGATCCAGGATCGTGATGCGGGGATCATGGATCGTACTAGGCTGATCCAGTTTGTTGAAACTTGCAATCCTGAACTACGCTCCAAGCGATCCATAGGCGATCCGTGGTTCAGTCATACTCTGGCTTGAGATGGAGTCACACGTGCAGCGGCGGCGTCGAATTGCCGTGGCAGCAACAACCTTTATTTTGCTTAAATATTTGCGCAAAAATCACAAAAAAAAGATGGTTCTGGGTAAAAATGGTGTGAAGGATCGCGCGAACCACACATAACCGTTCACACCGCGCGCGGCACGCAACTGAGGCACCTTTGACGCTGGCAAAAAACCGACAACGTACGGATCGACCGCGGCAAGGAGCGCGCGCTCCAATGCGTGCGCATGGATCGCGCGCGGCACGTCCACACCGCCTGCACATTTGGATCGCGCTCCTGCCGCGCGCGATCGGAGCGCAGTGGATCGTCCGGTGTGGACCCGGCTATTTAGTATTGATTATTTCTATCGTTCACACATCAACAATAATAATAATTAGGATTTTATAACAATAAATATTAAATCAATATCAATACTTATTATAAATCGGACAACAGTTTGTAGAGTAGTCAAAATTATGTCCAGAATATTAATTTATTTTTGCAATCAAATCGTTTTTAACATCAGAGTGCCTCGGATAGTACGTTAAGCTGTTGGCCCCGGCTGTCAATTGTAGATCTTTGACAATCATTACGGGTAGTCAGAAGCCCGAAAGTCTGACAACCAGTCTTACCAAGGGGTATCGTGTAACCCAGTATCTGGGTTATGTAGGTCTGATAGGCAGTCGCTCCATGCAAAATACTGGTATTCAGCTGCATCCGGTAAGACTGGAAGCCGACCTCAACATAGTTGGGAAAAGGCTAGGCAGATGAGTGGTCAAAATATCTAGCTACCAATTTATAGTTCCAGTTGAAAACTTGTAGCTAAATTTCGGCCACTCACGACACTGTTGATTGTTTTTACATGATTTTGAATCTATCTAGCGCTGACTGTACCAGCTGTTGGTGTTTGTTTTTTCATCATCATCATCATCATTTCAGCCATAAGACATCCACTGCTGAACATAGGCCTCTCCCAATGATTTCCAGATGTTTCCAGTTTGTTATTAATTTCAAATCATATTTTTCTTTTCTTTTTATTGTATTTCACTATTTTACTTAGCCTAATCAAATTTATTTTACCTTACCTTATTATTTATGTTACTATTTGTTTTTTATTTATACCTTTGTCTTGATCACTAAACAAAATTATGTTTTTATTTAAAACGTTAACTTTTTCAATAAGCTTTTCTTGTTAAATATAAAACTTTGTTCTTATTTCTAATTTTTAATATTATGTCTAGATTATATTTTTTTTTGTAACATAATCTCATTTATGCATACAACAACATAATGGATAATATACTTTTAAATTATAATATTTATTTCTTGTTTCACCGTGTAAGACGTATTTTTGTTTTTGTTTTTGAGGTAGTTAGATATGCGAGCTAGCAATAAATATCTTTAAGTACCTAATTGTTAGTTTTTTTGTACTTAAATAGATTTAATGATTATCATTTTTAAGATTTTGTCATTAATTTTGACGCAATGATAAAGTCTTCGTTTTTAGTAGGAATAGTCAAGTAGTATTTGAAAAGAAAGAAAAGATACAAAAGTAGGTAACAGAAGGTCAAAAATTGGGTTTTGATAGAGGAGAAATGGAAAAGCTTTACTGACAGAGCGTAGTTCTATGTTGATGATGATATCATGAGTACCTGTGTGACGTGATAGCCTAGTGGTGTTGACCGTTGACTGGTAAGTCAGAGGTCTCAGGTTCGAACCCAAGGCGCGCACCTCTGACTTTTCGTAAGTTATGTGCGTTTTATAAATTAATTATCACTTACTCCGTGCCTCGGAAAGCACGTAAAGCCGTTGGCCCTGCGCCTGATCTCTCTCCGGTCGAGTCGGATTGCCGTCCCATCGGACTATGAGAGTGAGGGAATAGAGAGTGCACCTGTGTTTGCGCAAGCATTTGTGCACTATAATATCTCCCGCGTCGATGGCTAACTCCGTTGAGATTGGCCGCTGTGACCGAAATTCGGTCAGGAGGACATTATTATTATTATTACCTGTGTGACCTACCACAGACTTTTTTACCTACGACGGAACGGAATCGTCTCCGTATCATCTATTGGTATTTTTTGGTATTACCACAGTATAATAATCATACAGTAAAGTAACTACGTACAAACGCTCAAAACGGCCACACTCACACGGTTGTCGCGACCAAAATTAATAATGAAATTTTGGTCCCGTTCTTGATCCCGACTTGGGCTGGACTTGAACCTGCGATCTCCAGCGTGCCATCGCTTTACTAATTGAGCCACCGCGTCCTGTAAAAAGATATGCGTGATCATAATTATTAAAAAAATAAGTGTCAAATTGAAAACCTACAAACATGCTACAAACCTACAGAGCCACCAACTTATCTGTGAAGTGGCGAAAATTGGAACTAACACGTTACCATAGCAACACTCAGCAAAAAACGGTTGAACTGTCAAATAATTGACGTTTATTGAACATACAGCGGAAGAATGATCAATTTTTCCTCTAAGTACCTACAGCGCCGTTGACTGAGTATCCCTTGGAAGAATGATCAACATTTTTCTTCTAAGGAGTATCCTTTATGTACAGCGCCCTCACTTGGATACTTTCTTTATGGCCCTCACTCATTTCACAAATAACTTGACTCGAACCGCAACGATAGAAGAAATAATTTTATAACAGCGCCATCTCTTATCATACCGTGCAACTATTTTCACGGTCACGTTTGTTTACCTCGTTAAGTCTACAAATAAAGCAAAAGTTCAAGGTTTCACCGCAGAGCGTGCGCTGTTGTGAGTCAACGAACTCTGTGTAGCAAATTATTATTTTTTACTATTTTTAACACGATTGATTAACTTTATAGGCTGTTCATTCGGTAAACTAATTTATAATAAAATAATAATAAAAGGTAAATATTTGAATTACTTTTTCAGGGGCTAGTATACCTACGAGTTTGCAAATCTTAGCACCTACTTACCTCAGAAAAAGGATAACATATTTTAGCGATTCAGCGTAGATTAAGAGCTCTGCTTACTACCATTTATTTTATTAACACGTCTGTATTTTAATTAACAAAACAACGACACTCAAAAGTTTACAAAAATGGTAGGCTGACTTTTTGTTACAAACGTCGGAAACTAGATGACGTTGTTTTTGTTTTTACTTTGATAGGTCGTGGTCTCGGCTATGCATAAAGGAAGTATCCAACGCGTCTATGAGTATAATGTCATTATGATTGACTGACTTTTAGCTAACGCATAGCCTTTGACCTACAGGCTTGAAATTTTGAGGAAATATTCCTTAGAGGAGCCACGAAGGAACTCACGCGGGCAAAGTCGCGGGCAAAATGCTAGTAAATAAATAAAGCAAACTATTAAGGCTAAATTATATTTATTGCTCTAATTGTTAGTTCACAGACCAGGTCTGCTATAGAAAAAAATTAAATAACAATACTTCTTAGTGAATTATTGAAGAAATCAACATAACTACCAGAAATAATACAAATAAACCATTTTAAAACAGTAATCAAGACACACAAGGTATTAAAATTAAAACAGTGTTAGGTCCCAACCATAAATCAATTTTTCTTCTTTGGAACAAGTAATTAAACAATCAATAAAGAATAACAATGAAACAAGAAACGATAAAAAAAGCAATATAATTATGCTTATGACAGCAAGTTTTAAACTGTCTTTTAAATTATTTAATTACTAATAAGACAAATGATTCCAATTTTTTCGTACCAAGACTATTTATGAAACAAACAAGACTAGACACAAATAATGAAAACTAAAAAAAGTAGTGCAACAAACCATCATGACTGCTGTTTCATTAATTACTAAATAATGAATAAGAAATAGAATTAATGAAAGAATTAATGAATAAGAGCATTATTATTTTCTTGTAAACACTAGTCTTGATAGAAATACAAACAACTCTGGCAATTTTATTTTGTTTTTAATGGGTAAAATCTATTTATGACCAACCCATTCACGATAAAATTTGTTGACTGAAGTCCGTTCAGCCGCTGAACTGTGCTGTGTATAGCCAGCAATCTATGTATAGGTACTATGTTAACATGAAGTTGATATGAACAAATAAAACAAATAACACTAAACACCCTACAGGCAACACAACGCCGATGCAAATACACATACACCAAAAAATCTTAGAACAAATTAATTTAAAACAATCAAGCATTTCAACAACTACATCAATAATAAATATCTTTATCATTAAATCTTACGCCCATTCTAAACCAAACTGCTTTTCAAAACTGTCGCGACAATACACATCGCGAGTTGCTATTGAAATAATTTGACTAAAATCTATATTTTTTACAGTCTGATCAAGGTTAGTTGTTTTTTCATCAAAATCCAAAGCATTGTAAAGCGGTCGCATAACGGACGAAATGTTTGTATCATTTAAATTAACATAACCACCACCGCTAGGAAATCTTTGATCTTTATCAACTGCATAAGAATCATTCGTAGTTTTTTTAACTAGCATTCGAATGTAGGACCTAAATGGTGAGTACATGTAACTCGCATTTAAAATTTTGTTCACAATGTATATAAATTGAACTTGTGGAAATAACATATAGGTGGTTAAGGTTGAGTGCTTGTCACTATTCCAGTTGATATAAGAATTAGCCACATTCTTCACTGTAGACTGTGCACTCCCAGTGCCGCTACGATTTACAACGATTTTGTTGCTAGAATTTTCCGCTTCAATCATGCTTGGTATATCACTTATTCGAGCTTCTAATTTTGCGAACAGTTTAATCAATAGCTCATTTTGCGCACGCACTTCAGCAATTGCATTTTCATTTGCCTTAAAACCCTCTTCAACACGACGAACAATATCTAGTTCTGGCGATGTATCCATATTTGGCGAATTATCAAATGATAATAATGTGTCTTATGATTAGATGACTGGCGTACTTAGAAATTATTAAATATAGCAGTTACCAAGCAGTAACCTATACACACTGTTATTATCAAGATCAACAGCTGGGAATTTAGTTTTTGGTCAAACGATTGTTAAACACTTCAATGTTCAGATTAATATTGCAAGCAGCAGCATCTGAAACTTCTTTACCGATGCAGATAATAAATATTAGAATACTATGTGAGTACCCAGATCGCTTTTCATAAAAAGTTATTTGTCACAAGCTTTGAATATCTGTCTGTATCTGTCACAAAAATCTTTTTATTTTTTATGCAACCAAGCAGACCAAAGACTTTGAAAGTAGACTTTTTGTTGTGTGTACTGCCAGTGCCAAGCGTTTATATTTTAATCAAATAAAAAAGTGCATGAAAAATCCATTATGCAATTTATTTTTTTATTTTCTATTCGGTTAGATTTTTATGTCCTTTACAAAGATTTTTTTTAAACATGTAAGCGTGTGAGTTTGTTTTTGTAGAAAGAAAAGATCGATTGAAATACCTGCGACTTTCTGATTCTCAGGACTCCATTGATATCTTAAATGATTAGGTCCTTTATGAAAGAGTATATTTTCACCGTAGGATGTTACAGCGCCACCAACTCATTTATTCAGACAGACAAAATTGGAACTAACCGTCTGTCAGTCGACGCGTTGTATTAGGCTCGTGTTGTAACGTACTCCAATCATCAAGTTATGCTAGTCAATTCCATAAAATGTATTTAAAGTATAAGATAAAAACAAAAATAAAGAGAATCACTTGAAAGGTAAAAGACAATATTCACTTAAAAATATACTCTGTTAATTTTATAACAGCGCCATCTCTTAGCATGCCGTAGAACTATTTTCACGGCCATGTTTATTTACTTCACCGGCTCACCTTGCTACGACTACAAACAAAACAAAACAAAAGTTCAAGGTTTCGCCACAGAGAGCGCTGTAACAGTTGTGAGTCAACGAACTCTGTGTGAATTATAGTTTTTATTTTATTTTTTAACACGTTTGTTAAGTTATACAGGTTGTTTATTTGTAAATGAATTTGTGTCAATTTATGCAATATAGTTAGGTTTATTGTATAACTTGAAACAAATTCTGTTTGTATGTGTGTGTCAAATGTATGGAACAGCAGATTTTTTTTTCGCGATTTCAGGTTTGGTCCCATAGTAAAACTTGTTCAGAATGATGAGTTTAACTACTTTTTTTCAGGTTGTTGGTGTTTTTAATTTAACCCTGTTTATACCAAAATCTGCCTGCTCCGTTCTAAACACAGGGTGAACATAATTTCTCTGAATGCATCGTTCATTTTTCCTGCTCACGGAACTCGTTTACTTCAAGCCATGTTGCCCCTACTTTTCCAACCTGGTTTTACAAATATCAAGTATTTTCTCTCTGTAATGGTTCTGTATGTACTATGGAAATAATTTAATTAGTTTTATTTCATGATCATACCATGGAGTTCCATGCTAGATTATTTTTCTACTAAGTATACATGTAAAAGAAGAAATTTATTTATTTTATTTTATTTATTACAATTAACATGAAAATAACAGTATATCAATCCGAACACACCATAAAAACCTAACAAGGTTTGTAGTTGATGTGTTATTTCTCTATATAAAATACAAAAATCTGTTCTCTTTATCATTTTACACACAAACATAAAAATCAGGTAATCACTAGCGAAAATAATTATAAGGTAGGTAGTTATAAAAAGTGGCTTCCTTTGTCAATCGTTACGTATCACAAATCAGTCGTTACGTAAAATAAACCAGGGTATCATCTTCGAAAGAATCCTCATAGTTCTAACCTTACTATTCCCAAACTTTATTTTTGTTAGAATCAACCCTAACAAAAGTTCTCATCTAACTGGATGCAGCTGAATATCAGTTTTCTACGGAGCGTCTGCTTACCTGATTCCTGCAACCCAAAAGGATACAATATTCTAAAGTTAGATTAGTTGTAAGGATTTTATGAGGGTATTGACTCCTTACACCGGTGCCGTGTGGATTCCAGCCTAAAAATAGAACCCCTACTCGTCCTGCGGGTGTTGTAAGACAAAAGAAAGATCCGGAGGATGGGCAGCTGCATCCTTCTGTATAACAGCATAGCGCATAGCCTAGTGGTATGACCGTTGGACTGCCAAGTCAAAGGTCTCAGGTTCGAACCAAAGGCGTGCACTTCTGACTTTTCGTAAGTTATGTGCGTATTATAAATTAATTATCACTTGCTCCGTGCCTTGGAAAGCACTGTAAGCCGTTGGCCCCGGTTGTCATGAAGATCTTTGACAGTCGTTATAGAGTCAGTACCCTCATGAAATCCTGACAACAACAACTGATCTAACTAAGAATATCGTATCCCTTTGGGTTGCGGGGGTCAGATAGGCAGTCGCTCCGTAGAAAACTGATATTCAGCTGCATCTGCTTAGATTAGAAACCGACCCCAACAAAGTTCGGGAATAATAAAGCTAGGAGGATGAGGTTGCTCAAATATTGTAGAAGCTTCTTATTTTGTACTAGCTGACCCACGCGACTTCGTACACGTGATTATCCTACTTCAAGGCCTATTCTACCCCTAACCTACTCTACCCCTACCCTACTCTACCCCTAACCTACTCTACCTCTACCCTACTTTACCCACTACCCTACCCCTAACCTACCCTAATCTACCCCTACCTTACCCTACACTACCCCTACCCTACCCTACACTACTCCGCCAAATCGGTCCAGCCGTTCTTGAGTTATAAAATAACAACAAAAAGTTGCATTGATTTTTATATAGGTATATAGATGTAGTGGACATGTTAACAATATAAAAGTTAGACATACGCTGTCGTTGACTTTTTTGTAGGCATTTTTAAGCTCCACATCTTTTCTCTAGAATTCAAAAATATATCTTTCATAGTTAAGGCAGCGTTCGTAAGAAACGCTTTCATTCGACCGTTTTTTCTCCGATTCACTTTGCAAAACGGACTACCTCGTAAAAACCTTTTTATTTTTTGGTTCTATTGGTGAAAAAATTTTTAAAATCGGTTCAGTAGATCCCGAGATTACCCCTTACAATTTAACAAATATACAAACACACAAACTTTACTTCTTTATAATATTAGTATAGAGTATAGATTACAAACCTGAGACCTCTGACTTGCCAGTCGGCGGTCATCCCACTAGGCTATAATGTAACTGAAACGTTTTTTAAGCAACAGCTCACATCACAATAATTTTGTACTTCGTAAATTCTCGAATTAGCATTGAATTATTTACATTAATGTTTTCCTCTCAATTACAAGAGAAAGTAAAGACATGCAGCCATATTTTTTAGAAATTAGTTTAAGTAACATACTTGTAATTAAATGTGTTTACGTGAGTTATGTTTACGCTTTTCTCTTTGTAAGGTAGATAAAGAGATCATCATCTGCCTAGCCTTTTCCCAACTATGTTGGGGTCGGCTTCCAGTCTTACCGGATGCAGCTGAATACCAGTGTTTTACATGGAGCGACTGCCTATCAGACCTTCACAACCCACATACTGGGTTACACGATACCCCTTGGTAAGACTGGTTGTCAGACTTTCGGGCTTCTGACTACCCGTAACGACTGTCAAAGATCTACAATTGGCAGCCAGGGCCAACAGCGCTGTCCGAGGCACGGAGAGTGATAATTTATATAGATAAAGAGATACAAGAGTATATTTGAAAAGCAATGAGTAAGGAATACCTATTTTTCACCAATATCAGCAGAATAGCACAGTATAATAATCATACAGTATGGTAACTACGTACAAACTCGAAAACGATACACTCACAAAAACATGCGCAACGACGCGTCGTTGATACTGCGAGTACCGCGACGTTCACTTAGGAGTCTCGTCGTTACGCAATATTACGCATGTTTGTGTGAGTGTGCCGTTTCGTGCATTTGTACGTAGTGACCATATTACTGTGGTAATAGTCTTAAGTTTGAGTCGAGATAGCCTAGTGGTGGTGACCGTCGGCTGGCAACAGAGGTCTCGGGTTAAGGAGAAGTTAGTCTAAGACACTACTGACGAACGGTGAAGAAAAACATCGTAAGGAAACCTGGACTTAAGTCCAAAATCGCCAACACGCAGCGAGCTAGCGTGGTGATTAATGTTCGATCCTTCTCTGTATGAGTAGCCTTTGCCCTACAGTGGGACAGCTACAAGCTGATTTATATATTATATTTCTTTAAGCGGCAGACTCAGATGAAAAGATAGCAGAATGAGCTGGACATTCATTAGCAGGATTAGCCTAAGGCTTTGAACAGAGAGGAGTGGAAGGAAGGAATGGCTTTGCCCTAGTGACTTTGGCTTAGTGGGAAACGTTTAGCTCATAAAAATATTTTATATTTTTCAAAGTACCTTATACTTATACATTTTTATTTTGTATAGGTTCCAGACGGAGATGGCGGGACGAGCTGGATTTTTTCCGGGAGGACTGGATGTGCATTGCGCTCGATCGAGAAGAGTGGAATGAGAGTAGGGAGGCCTTTGCCCAGCAGTGGGACAGTTTGTTGGAAACCAGTTACGAAACTCCGGTTTCCTAGACGGCCGAAGCGGTAATAATAATAATAATAACCTCTCGACACCCCTAGCCGCTCACACCAATGTTGCCCCCTTGTTGCCTGTTATCAAGGCGGCTTTTTGGGGGGCCCATTTAGTGAGTTTGCGAGTCACCACCTGCCAGTTAGTTTCAATTTTAGTATTGAAAGGCAGGTGCCGTTTTCTTTCGGCTATAATAGAGGTTAACCGATCCACGTAACACCCATCTCCATAGACCAGTAGTTTTTACCATATTTTTCTGCAATAGTCCTGCATTTGCCGGGGACAATCCAGGACTTCATTCCTATAGTGTAGCCGTGGGGAGTTCCCGGCGAGTGCCCCATCCCATTTTAGATCAAAGTTCTCAAAGGGGCCTCTGCGTGTTGGACCTTTGTCCCCAGGCAAGCCGTCCAAAGGACCGGGTCTCTTTCTTTTGAAAGAGAGCCCGTGAATTGAAAGAGATACAAATAATAATAATAATAGGTTTACATATTTAAAAATGTATTTTATATGTAATTTAATAGAATAAATGAGTGTAATATTAATATTATATCTTTAATGTGCGAGTGAGATAGCAATTTAACGAGGGTCGGCGCCATAAAAAGTTGTTTCATTATAATTATCAACAGTTCATAGATAGTCATTAACCTTGAAGAAGTATAAATTCTTGAAATTTTACCAATACAACGTGAACGATGAGTTTCACTGTCTCGTGCACCTTTCTCTAAGGGGGCAAATGTACGACCTGGATTATAAGGAAAGCTGTGGGGTTTAGGTCATAAGCGGTAGCGGGAAAGACAACTATAGCGGGACGTTGAAAGAAAAGAAAGAAAGTACCTAACATATATTAGATAAAATTATTAAATAAGAAATAATATAGTCTTAAACTTTCGCGAATACTCAACATAATGAAACAACTTTTCAACGGATATAATTCGCGTTTTTATTTTGATAATACAATCCTGACATTTCGAATACTTTGCAGCACTCGTGGTCGCAGGCGTTGAAAAGTTGTTTCATTAAATAAGAAATTTGAAAAAATAATAATATACGGATAATAAGATACGGATGGGATTTTCAGTTGTTTTTCAGCTTCAGATTGAGTTTTTTGAGTTGTTTTTTAAATTTTTTAGTAAATAATTATTATTTAAAAAGCTAACATGTGGTACAACATGTAATTTTTATTTTCAATCAGCCTCAATTCCACCATTCACTTTAAAAACCGAATTTAATAAAACTAAATTCAGCCCTACGCAAATTGCAGTTCTGAACTCAGTTAAATACTTGAACCGAGTTTCACTTGATTGATCGCGTTTAGTGTCAGTGGCAAAATTGGCTCTGAGAAAGCCATACTTATGATTACAAAATAATAATAATAAAGTGCACAAGTGAGTGCCCAAAATCGGTTTGTTTTGTAGTTAATGCCAAGGCTTGAGATAAGATACTTAGTTTAATAAAATCTGTGATCCACTTGGCTTGGCACCGACTCTAAACTAATGTTTTAGTTTCTTTTTTTTTCTAGCTTTTTAGTGTTTTAAATATTCTTTTTGGTAAAAAGTTGTTTGCGTAGTGCCTAATTGAATTTTCTAGAAGAAAAAATATATAACATCGATTTGAAAGATAAACATTTTGTAAAAAGATACCTATTCATCTATTTAGTAAACTAAACTATATAAATGTTGTATCGTATTAAAAATTTAGTTATAAAAAAAACATTTTATCAATCAATCAATCAATCAATCAATTTATTTATATGTATAATATTAACCAGGTTACAGCAAAGTAAACAAAAATCGCTATGTTCTTATAACTTGTACCAAAACAATTAAAGTTTAGAAGCACATAATATTCTTGCAAGGAAATAATATCATGTCTTTATTCGTGGGAATATTAAAAAAAGCTGTATTTTCTTTTGAACTTAGTATTTTATCCACAAAGGTTAGGAGGGTTTATTTATTTTATAAGCCGACTTCAAAAACAAGAGGAGGTTCTCAATTCAGTAGTATTTTTTTATGTGTCTAACTCCGTCACTTATAATCTGATTTGGATTTTTTTTTATTTTATTTTTTTAATTCTTAGATTGGCCCCAAATTAATATTGTCAATATCTGATATTGAACTTTGGGGATACAGAACGGAACTCCTCATCTGATAGTAGCAAACTTCTCATTAAAACTAATTTCGCTTTATTTATTGAATACCGACTTCCAAAAAAGTGTAAAGGAGAGGTCGGCCTTCCCTATACTTGTAATATTTTTTTAAATTAAAAAAAAAAAATTAAAAACAACTGACTAAAGCTGGATTTTTTCCAGCAGGACTGGGCCAGTGTTGCACTTGATCGAGGAAAGTGGAAAAAGAGTAGAAAGGCCCTTGCTCATCAGTAGAACTTATCATTATCATCATTTCAACCATAAGACGTCCACTGCTGAACATAGGCCTCCCCCAATTACTTCCAGACTCACTCGTGGGACTCTTTAGTTCTAATAATATAGATGGAAATAACACAAAATCAATTTTAGGCGGTGCCAAGTCTTAGAATGAGATGGTTTAAGCTTGGCACCGATTCTAAAACGAACATTTTGATGTTTTTCCAAAATTTTAGTAATTTGAAACGGTTTTTTTTTTCATCTTTTTCGTTTTTTTTTTCTTTATCGAGAGATTTTTCAATGGTGTCAAAATCAAAATCAAAATATTTTTATTCATGTAGACCATTAGGCACTTATGAATAGTCATAATTCTAATATTGTTTGTTATAAGAGTGACTCTAGTTGTGTGTGTGAAAAGCCATGTCAGAGGTCTACGTGTGGTTTAAACTCTGACACCAGGTTGTTTATCAATCATACGATAAGAAGAAGAATTGTTGTTGGAGAAACGCTAGTCTATGGCTTCTATGCTAATGCTCGTCCGTACCTATTATTTACAATGCATTTCCCACTTATCTTTGATTCCAAAATAATCGTGGGAAAGAAATTAGAAAGGACAAGAAAGAAATTGTATTTTGATTTGAAAGATAATGACGCGGTCTTGAACTCTTGATACGTTTAATTACTTTGTATTGTACCTTAGAGTATATAAGAAAATATAGAGCAACCCTATAGAAGTATGAACCGTGAGCACGGGTATGAACAACGCGGCCGCGACACGAGCTCCGTTTGCGATCATACCTCGATCGACTGCGGTTCAACTAGGCTCCACGAGCGAAAAAGTTACATTTTAGCTTATATCATGGTTAACTAAAATAATGTCAAAATATAAAAAACAATAAACAATAAACAAAACATTTTTAGCTTAAAATGAAAAATGTTTACAATGTTTAATTTACAATGTTTAAAACAAAACATTTTTCATTTTAAACAAAATGCTTAAAATGAAAAATGTTTTGTTTATTGTTCATGGTTAACTGCTGAGTAAAATTTTGAAAAACGTCTAGAAAACTTAATTTGAAAAAATGACATTTTAACATTTCTATGGCGAGACCTGCTTTCGCTCCGCACAAGGCAATGTGGTTGACGTTATCGCTCTATATTTTCTTGAATACTCTATGTATTGGACATTCTCATACTTTGATTGCTATTGTAAGATTGTGAGAATGCTTTTAATGTTGTATTTCTACATTCCACGTTCCACAATTTAGTTAACTTGTGACTTCGAATCAAAGTCACGCTTAATTCGGTCAAGAAGATATTACTAGCCTTTTCCCAACTATGTTTGGGTCGGCTTCCAGTCTTATCGGATCCAGCTGAATACCAGTGTTATATATGGAGCGACTGCCTATCAGACCTCCACAACCCAGATACTGGGTTACACGATACCCCTTGGTAAGACTGGTTGTCAGACTTTCGGGCTTCTGACTACCCGTAACAACTGTCAAAAATCTACAATTGACAGTCGGAGCCAATAGCTTAACCTGCTATCCGAGGCACGGAGAGTGATAATTAATTTATAAAACGCACATAACTTACGAAAAGTCAAGGTGTGCGCTTTGGGTTCGAACCCGAGACCACTGACTTGCCAGTCAACAGTCACCACCAGTAGGCCATCACGATTCTTAACCGACTATTATTTATATTATTAACCGACTTCAAAAAAGAAGGAGGTTCTCAATTCGACTATATGTTTTTTTTAATTATTATTACTCTGTACAAGGGTACAAAGGGTACCTAGGTGTAACTATAGGCTGGACTGGTTGAACGTAAAAGCACTTCGATAGGACTTCTAATAACTCAATTAAAAGAGTATAGTTTTTACTAGTATTTATAATAGTTTTAACTTTATATATAATATATTTTTAGTACTTAGTAGTTATAATAGTTTTAACTAGTAAGTAGGCCACACGTTCAAATCCGGCTTGTAATCGATTTTTTTTCATACAAAAATTTGGAACGACAAACAGTAGGTATTTGTGACGCTTGCAAAAAGTATAAATTATAATATTATTATTTTGTATTTACCAATTAAAACAATGTGTCAAGCAGAAACTGACGTTACACAGTTTGCGAACCCTGTACCTTTTTTTTTGTCGTATGGAAAACTCTACCTCTGATTAATTAGGAATTTCAACTGCCTACAAATTGCTTAATACTCAATTTTTCCATTTTTGAAATTAATTCGTTACTTGTATAGTACAGGTATTATAATAACTTGAGCCCGCCTATTTTTTTTAATTAATAAAAAACACTAACGTCCAGATTCACAGGCTCTGGATAGGCTTTTTTACTAGGTAAATTCAAAACATTACAGTAACCTGAGAAACAGGCCCTAAAGCTCGACATTGCAATGGTTATTAAACCAAAACTAAGATTTACTTACCAACAGAAGAGAAAAACTATTTTGTGTTTGCCTATTTATATAGACTCTAGCTTACTGTGTCAAATAAATAGCGTAAAAGTTGCTCTATTTATACACCATATAAATAAAGTAGAGCAACTTTCAGAACGAAACCTGTCTAGACGTATCTATACGGAGCTTCTATCGCAACTACGTTAGACTTTTCCGACACAATTTTTTGCAATTTATAATTATGTATAAACAAGACACGGTAATAAAAATATAAAACAAAATTGCATATTTTTATTTGTAAATAACCATAAAACATCTTTGTATATCGTTAATTATAATATCATTTCAACAATAACTATTTAAATTATGAGTATTTAGGAAGAACTAGCTACATATAAATATATAACAAAACATTAAAAATACATAATTATCTTTTGAAAACTATCATACTCGTGGGGATAATATATAAAATAATACGTATAAGTATATATTTTTATCCTACATATTACTTAAAAATATTAAAGCCAGGTACTGAGTTTTAAATAAAAATATACATTACCAACTAAATACTAACATAAAAAAGTATATACAAATAAATATATGAGAAAAATCAATTCGGAAATAAAATAATTAAATGACTTGAAGTGACTAAGAAACGAAACGGCAAACATCATAACAAACATAATAATTGGCTAGTCATGGCATGACGTTGATAAATTATTAAATAAATCATTCAATAAATAACAGGCACACACACACTCATACAAGATAAATAATACTTAAATACATTGAAGATCGGAGAAATCTTATGGAAAAGGGGCCACGGAACCGTGTCGCTAAGGTTTCTGCGCAGAATAGGCTAAGTTTTGAGCTTCGAGCGACCGCCCCCAGCCGCCTCCGCCGTGGCCTCCTCCGCTACCGCTGCTACTATAAGACGACGCTCCAGAATCACCCCCATATCCACTCGTCCCACTGTAATCATGACTCGAAGTATGATGGGGATGGGCTACCACTTCATACGTCACATGCTTCTGTTGCGACAACAGTTTCTTCAACCCAATTATCGCTGACAAAACTAGGGCGAGCTTTCCGATTAACAACGCCTTTCCTGCAATCAGCGCGATCGCTCCAATCGCTAGAGGCATCAATGCCATCATCTTTAAAGCCACGGCCGCGATCAATGGTCCCAGAATCTTCGCCGCCTTTTTCTTCTTCCCTCTACCCTCACTGATTTCATTGTCTTCAGTAAACGATGACACTGTATCTTCTAACGCGCGGCCTGCACTCGAAACTGCATCAATCACATCCGAACCTTTCACTTCGACCCTTAAGGAATGGGTTTCAAAGTACTTTTTCAACCGCGAAACAGGGTCTAAAGCTCTCGGTGCTCCAGTATCCGTCGGTACATCAGTCAATTTGACGACGGTAACTCCATCGGTGAGGGAAAATGACTCCTTTTGTCCAATCATTTTGTCGACGAACGAGAAGAATTTGTATTTGAGGCATGTTGTTGATTCCTTTCTGAGGCAGTCGGTTAAGCCATCGATGTCGTTGTCGGTGTGGCCCGAGTCTTGAGCTGGGAGCGCGTGCGCCGCCGCTATTAGGAGCGCTATTAGTACAGTCGACCGTCTCATGTTGAGTATAAGCTACGTCTGCGCGCCGGCTCCGTTGCCGGACCTATATAGCCTACGACAAGTGTGGCAGCCTCCGAATTGGACTTTCTCAGTCTAGGAGTAAAAGTAAGTCCAGGTTTCATAACGAAAGCCTGGTGCGGTCATTGTAAAGGTCGTGAACTTGGGATGCGATGCCAAATTTAGTTTTGATGATACATGAACATCAAGTAGGTTTGGCTATAGAGCCGAAGTCTAGATTATTGTAGGTCAGTTAGTGCAGTTTGTGCGAAAGTTTAATGCGTTTTTTAAATTCTTATTGTTAGTGTTAATTGTGTGTACGGTTAGTTTTATCTTTCTTGTGTGTTGCATTAGTTTTGAGTTTTGTGGATATTGTTGGATTTTGGACCTTATGTTTCTAGGTTCCGTTTTTTTACGTAAATAATCGACACGGTTAAACTTTACTTAAATATTTAAAGCAAAGCTTTCATTTGTAATATTCATGATAATTTGATGATTATTTTATTAGTTATGGACCATTGGATTCTTTCGAATATTAAGATCGAAAAAACAATTGTTAGAAAGGTTAAGTTTTTTATACATGCTAACTTTTTATACGACTTACCTATATACCTGATTATAAAGTACACTAAAGAAAAAAAACTATTATTAAGTAGTGTGTAGTGTAGTAGTTTCAAAGTTCATTTATTTATTTATTTGTACACACAACATCTATACTTATAAAAGAATAATAATAATTATTTTTTGTTTAACTTATAACGATTTTGTCTTCAAAACTAAAGCTGTGTACCAAATATCAGATTAATCTGTCAACAGGAAGGGGGTGAAATAACGATTACTAAATTTGAACCAAATAATAAACAGGTCGAGCTAAATAAAACCGTTTAATAATAATAAGGCATTAGGTAAGGCGATACGCTGATACTAATTCCTAATGTAATATCTTCCAGCACATCCGCGATAGGAGATAGTGATTTGAAAATGAAGACTCACTGTGTAATAGTAATTAAAGATATTATAATTCATTATACTGTCCCTTTTCAATGTTACACCCTGTATGTTCCTTGTTGTTATTGTCCTGTATGTTCTGTAGACAGACTTTTTATATCGCTAATTATAATAGACAAAATTAATAGTTAATCAACTAAAACTTTCTGTCTGGCTACTTAATTTACATAAATTTTAATATTTTTGATTATGCATAATTATTATGTCTAGTATCTGCAAACTGACAAGCATTATGAAATCATTCGCAGAATTATCAAACCACAAAAAAAATCAGCTGTTTCATACATTTATGTTCACATAAACTCAACAAAATATATGGAATAGCTGATTTTTTTTTGCGATTTCAGGGTTGGTCCTATAATAAAAGTTGTTCATAATTATGAGTTTAATTACCCCTTTTCAGGTTATCAATGTTTTTAAAATAACCCTGTATTTACTACAATTACTTACTTTTATTTACTTTTCAACGGTTTTATTTAGCTTGCCCTGTTTATTATTTGGTTAAAATTTAGCAATCGATATTTGACCCCCTTCCTGTTGACAAATTGATGTGATATTTGGTACACAGCTTTAGTTCTGATGACAAAACCGTTTACACTTGTAGTCCTGCGTAGTTGGCTAATCTCCGTTGAGATTGGCCGCTGTCACCGAAATTCGGTCAGGAGGATATTTTACGTTTCAAGCCGCTTTAAAAACATTATATGACCAATTGGCGCTGTATTTGGTCCAAACCCCAGTGACATAAATGATCATTACCGGTTGTAGTAGTTTTTACACTAAATAGTGTTTGCGAAACGTTCTTAGGACCGTTATGTGACAAGAAATTACTTCTTTGTATATCTTTCCTTTCGAAGTTATTTATAAAAAAAATTTCATGTACTATCGCGGACACGAACGGTGCACTTATTTGCGATCAAAATGCTTTGAACGATGCTACGTGCGTAGGGGTGAGGTTAGTGCTACGTTCGGACACCGCGTGCAAGCGATTCAAACCTTTAGAGTGGTGCACCGTCTTTGTCCACAATAGTAGCTATCGGGGCGGTAATAGTCATAATGCGACCTGTTCTAGTAGGTAGAAACCTTACAAGCTTTGCAACAAAACTGACCTCCAAATAGATGGCATGACCTTGCAATTATTAACTGCAATTTAATAACATAACTACATCGTTTAAATCAGAGGCTTTCTAACTTTCAATACAAGTACAAAACTAGTTTTATCAGATTCCTGGTTGAACAATAGAAGAATGTGTAATTTAGCAGCGGTATGACCGTTGGATTGTCAACTCAGAGGTCGCAGGTTTGAATTAGATACGCACCACTGAAATCATGAACTGCGAGGACTCACGCACCAAACTCGACTCAAACTTGACTGGTTTTTATTATTTACAAGCTTTTGCGTGCAGCTTGCTGGCCTTTGTTCAACAGTGGACGTCTTCCGGCTGATGATGGTGGTGACCTGCAGCTTCGCTTGCATTAATTGAGAATTTGAAATTTTTAAAAACTATCTTTTGCCCGCTCTAGTTAATTTAAAATTCAGTCTGACGCAGTCACGCAGGGCAAATCTATTGGTATTTTTTTTTACATAAAACGGTTTTGTCATCAAAACTAAAGCTGTGTACCAAATATCAAATCAATCTGTCAACAGGAAGGGGGAGAAATATTGATTACTAAATTTGAACCAAATAATAAACAGGGCAAGCTAAATAAAACCGTTTAAAAAGGATTTGACCTGATTCAGTGACTCGTCAATGCTCAACTTAAACCCTTAGACGTAGAAAGCTGTCTTTTTAACAGATGTTGTTTTTAAGACGTAGATGAGGAATTAGAAAGGTTTTTTTTAATAAATAAAATAAAATAAATAAAAAATAAAATCTTTTTATTTTCAGGCACATATTACAGTTACACACAGTTACAGTAATAAACCCATAGAAACAATTGTAACAAATTTTGCATTAAAAAACAATATTTGGTACATTTAGCTTAAAAATTAAAAATTAAATAAAATTGCTATAGTTATTAAGAGATCCAAAAGAGAACGACATTAAACAATTTTTTTAAAAACAAAACAAAACAACAAAATAAACCTTTTAAAGACATAAAATAAAATAAAGATAAATTAGATATATCATTTTGGATCTCTTAACAGATAGACTGAGTGGTAAACAGCAGCCACAACACTGTTGTTAATAAACCCTTAAAGGGGTGAATCTTTAATGCGGACTTTCGCTAGTAGGGTAGACTCATCTAATTTTGTGACTTTCGTAATTTGATAGTATTAATTACCTACTATAAATTTCTGCAAGTGGGGTTCAGATAGTAAAAAAGTTAATGCTACCAAAATCAAGAGTGTCACGGAATTAGATTAATTTGCTATAATGCTATACAAACAAAATTTCCTGAATTTAAATCTGCAATTTTGTAGCGTTAGTCACATAAACTACTTTCATCATTTGATAATATCCAGGATATTACTTTCTCTGGTTAGTCATAGCACGGTTTATCTAGCGGATGAAAAGTACGGTCTTCAAGCCATCAATGTTAAGGGTATCGGTAGAGGTCGATGAGAGTAATTGATCAGTGTAAGTACTGACGATTTATCTTGAGCGTAAGTCAAAGGTTATAACTTTCAGTTTTCTATTTGTGTCTGTGAGGTATGAGGTTCGAAGCCCAAGTTGGAAGAAAAGACAGTGACGATGACGATTGGTGTAGCGGTTAAATTATAAGTTTTGTGTGATCAGTGTTGTAAGTTCGGTTCGCTCAAAAAAAATCGTAAGGCTGACATTTTAAGGGAACTTCCTTTTTTAAAAAATTATCTACTTCAAACCACTAAAAAAGTGAAAAAAAAATCACAAGCGTACGTTTTTGGATCGATGACGACCTACGACGGATCGATGACGTGCCGTTTGGTTTCCGGCCTAAAAATAGAACCACCCCGACTCGTTCCGTGGGTGTCGTAAGAAGCGACAAAGGGAAAGAACCGGAGGATAAGCAGCAGCATCCTTTCGTGTAACTGTAATCATCTGCTACTGCGATCGCCAAACCGCTTCCACAGCGTGGTGATTATAGGCAAATGCTTCTCATGAGCGCACAACAGTGCGGCGCATTGGGATTATTAGGAGAGGCCTATGTTCAGCAAGGGACTAATACAGGCTGATGATGATGTAATCAACCATAGAAAATACATGGCTAGGCACCGAGAAGTTAGAGAAGATCGCGGATTCAAATACCGCTCGTAATCGATCTTTCTTTCTATATCGTATGGTTGATAAACAACCTGATCATCATCTGCCTAGCCTTTTCCCAACTATGTTGGGGTCGGCTTCCAATCTTACCGGATGCAGCTGAATACCAGTGTTTTACATGGAGCGACTGCCTATCAGACCTCCACAAACCAGATACTGGGCTACACGATACCCCTTGGTAAGACTGGTTGTCAGACTTTCGGGCTTCTGACTACCCGTAACGACTATCAAAGATCTACAATTGACAGCCGGGGCCAACAGCTTAACGGGCTATCCGAGGCACGGAGCGTGATAATTAATTTGAACAACAGATGAACAACCTGATGACAGAGTTTAAACAACCCGTAGACCTTTGACATAGTTTACACACCGTTGAAAAGTCCTCCTGATGTTTTCTTCGGCTAGTGATATTTAATTTCTAAAACGACATGAATCCGAAAAGTCAGAGGTGCCTTAGTTTCGAACCTACCTTTAACTTGGCAGTCCAACGGTCATACTTGGTCTATTACTGCAGTAACTGCAGTGATAGACTAAATATGACGTTGGGTCGATTTTTTTTATTCTTTATTTTTTCTTTATAGAGGGGTTTTTTTTTAAATATGCCACCCTCATCGTGACACTCCCAAATACTCACCCTTACAAAAACAAAAATATAAAAACAACTAAACTAGTTTACTACTAATTCCTAAATTATAAAACTTCTCTGCATCGTCGGAATCAGGAGAGGCCAGGATACTGTTCACAATGTCGATGTTTTCGTTAAACAAAAATTTCTAACTTTATATTTTGTTTTATTGTTTTCAATCTGGTTCTTTCTCTATAACTATAATACACTTGTAATCACCACCAAAGAACATTACGTGATCCCCTAAATATACCACTAGGGGTCATAAAAGTTATTTTACGTCCGAATCACGCAATGTAACCTCCAATTATGTATTTCACCGGACAGTGTTGTTCATCTCTCGAATTATCTTGTACCCTTTCACTTTTAGCAAGTTCATCGACTTTAGTTATTTTTACTTTTTTTTTCTTGAGTTCATTTGAATGAACGTAGTTGCGTTTTGATTAGGTAGGTGTAGTGGGTATAGGATGTTGTTTTTAAACGGTTTTATTTAGCTTGACTTGTTTATTTTTTTTCTTAGCTTACGTGCGAAGCAAAGGCCTCCCCAATATCCTTCCAAGTACTCTTTTCCTGCGCCACCTCGAACCAATCCTCGCGATAGACGTCTAATATTTGGTTCAAATTTAGTAATCGATATTTCACCCCCTTCCTGTTGACAGATTGATCTGATATTTGGTACACAGCTTTAGTTTTGATGACAAAACCGTTTTACGTAAAAAAAAAATTAAACTTATATTATTTAAATATTTTTTCTTTTCTAATGATTCATCCTCGGTTCGCTTCTGCCTTTTTTTATGCGTACAGCTAAAGAGTGGAATTCCCGGAACGTTATAATTTGGGAATCTTCAAATCAAGAGTGAATAGGCATCTTAAAGGCAGGTGTGCTCCATCGTAGACCATAACACCGCTTGGTATCAGGTGGATTTACATTATTAAATAAAAAACCATTTTATCAACCAACCGTTTTAATGAGAGTTTAATGCTTTACACATATTTGAAACATCTCTCAGTAGCGCTGGCTTCCTCACGATGTTTTCCTTTGATAAACGAAAGGTCTTCATCAAATGATTGATGAACCGCCTAGTGTCAGAGTTTAAGGCTTTATACATCTTTGAAACATATCGAAGGCTCATTACTATGACATGGCTTTACACACCATTGAAAAATCTCTCAGGTGTGCTGGTTTCATCGGGATATTCTCCCTCACCGTTTTAGCAATTGATAATTAATTTATAATACCCACATAACTCACAAAATGTCAGAGGTGCGCGCCTCGGGATCGAATTCGAGACCTCTGTCTTGTCAGTTGACGGTCATTCCACTAGGCTATCAGTGCTATAGATATAAGTTGATATAAAAATATAAGATATTCAACGATGAAACTCATACCACTTTTTATCCTAGTCCAACCTCCACGTGGGCAAAACCGCGAACAAAACCTAGTAAATATACATATAGAAACCTAGTATCTACCTCCTGTATAATTTATGTGTATATTGATGGTATGTGCGCTTGCTTCGAGGGTCATTCAAGAGAAAGGTCGTTTCGTTAAGCAAGCTGTCACTTACAAACTTAAATATTGTTTAGATAACAACTACGTATTTTTTTCAAACACTTTTTTTATATAAAAGGCTTTCTGATTGACATACTTACTGATTTACCAACATATAGTCAAAACGAGTGGACTGGTAACATTACCATTTTTGGATGCATTTTGATTTGCCTGTTCAGGCATACCTTCAGCCGGTTTTCCTTGCTGTGTGATTTCCGGCCTAAGAATAGAACGACCCTTACTCGTCCCATGGGTGTCGTAAGAAATGGAATAGGCAGCAGCATTCTTCACCATGCTACTGCGATCGCCAACCCGCTTGCCCAAACCATAAAATTATTTTTTATCGTCATAGCAACCAATCGTTCCCATATCCGGAGCTGACAAGGTTCGCCGTTGACGGATACGTCAAGGACGGATCATCATTATCATCATAGCAACCAATAAATCACAGATATTGCCAAACTATACTCCAGTAACCTGCGGTAGCGAAAGAAAAGCGATAGGACATTTTTTTATTCCCCCCCCCAAAAAAAAAAGCTATCACGACTTCAATAAAAATTTGAAATACATAAACATTTTTATAAAGCACTAGCGACCCGCCCCGGCTTCGCACGGTTACGCTAATATGCATGTATTATACTTAAAAACTTTCCTCTTGAATCACTCTATCTATTAAAAAATACCGCATCAAAATCCGTTGTTTAGTTTTAAAGATCTAAGCATATATAGGAACAGACAGACGCGGGAAGCGACTTTGTTTTATACTATGTAGTGATTTCGAAAGAATTCTAAATTTACATAAAAATATCCTGCTCGCATTCGATTTTTTCTTTCTCAAAAAAAAATTGTTATTGGTCTTTATTCAGCAGTGGATTAATACAGGTCTATTCCGTTCTTCCACTGCTGATCGCAGAATTCAAGTTATTTTTTTTTCGTTCTGTTCAACTGCAAAAAATCCAATCAGTCACGTGCAGGCTCATGATCATGATGATGAAAAAAAAAAACTTTAGCTTGCTAAATTCTAATTAAACCCAATTTAATCGTTATACCAGACAGTTACATACATTCCAGAGCATACTATAAAAACATTACACATTTTACTTTTTTACTTCGCACTTTTTTCTATAGGTACATAAAAAAGTAACGCATGAACATAATCCTCATATGAATGGTTGTCTAATTAAACTGTATGGGAGAAAGTTAATCTTTTATCATAGACCACTTAACTATGGTTTAAATTATGTTTAGAGTAAGAGGCATGGACGCATGGTGTCAGATACAGCGATAGAATATCTTCAACGGTAAAGAGAAAATGCGGTGAAGTTGTACGCTAAGCTATGATAGCCTAGTGGTATGACGGTTGGACTGTAATGTCAAAGGTCGCAGGTTCAAACGCAGGTATATAACACTTTTTATTAAAACGATATACGTACAGCTTGGCAAAAAAGAGTTTGGAAAAATTGGGGGCGCCGCTGGCGCACTTTTCACACTACAATTCAAAATTACTAGTTATTTAGTGCTTACATATTTATAAGACGAGTTTTTTGTCATTAATTACAATTAAATGAATGATTTTTATGTTATTTTAGTACTCACAAACTTAGTTTTTAAGATTTTTATTTTTAGTTCCAGCTGTCACCGCCTCAGACTCTTTTTTGCCAAGCTGTGTAAATAAGTTTTAGAATTTCTTTATCACTTTTTTAAATACTTAGTAAAGAAAAATATCGTGAAGTAATCACAAACTTCAGAAAAATATTGATTGCGAGCGGGATTCGAACCCGCGACCTCCTTTATTAATGCCGCAGTCCAGAAACCAGTAGCAGAAATAATAGTTTCACGCCAATATTCTGTAAGCCTTTTCGAGCCGGCTTATTCATTCTTGGCTCTATCAGCTATACATAATAATACAAAAACCTAACGGAAACAAAGGTCCACTACCTGCCTTCTAAAATATAGGGTCACTCAGAAACAAATGCCTCAAATGGACCACCCATCCCAGGACTGACCGCGCTAAAAGCTGCTTAACCTTCGAAGTTGTAATACCACAGCGCTACAAAAGTAATGTTAGTATACATTTCTCAATTCAGAACTATCAGCTGTTTTTGTCAAAATTAACATGTCCATACTAAACAAGAATTTCACAGATAACACGACGACCTTGTCGCTGCGCGTGAGCATAATATTAAGTAATATTTAACAGTTAGCTTTACAAGTTTTACTGCTTTGACAAGTTTGAGTCAGCGGTGACGTCAGAATTGTTTGTTTTTTAAATTATGGTATATAAAGCGGGGTATTCAGTACGTAAAAGTTTGTCCAAGTATTTTGTTAGGACTATAAATTACTCAGGGATAGTATATACATTATACATACAGGGCTAGCTTTTTAACCGACTGCAAAAAAGGAGGAGGAGGTTTTCAATTCGACTGTACGCTTTTACGCGTCTAGTTACGCAATTACTCCTTCAATTGTGGGTCGGTTTTCAAAATTCTTTTTGTAATCGAAAGGGAAAAATAAAAAAAAATAAAAATATTGTTGTGATCTGATCATAGACTTACGAGATATGGAACGGAACTCCTTGTAGGATAATAGCAGAATTGTCGTTACAAGTAATATTGCTTTGTTTACACGTGCAGTCGATGGCTGACGAGTAAAGGAGAAGAGGGGGAGGGGCCACCCCCTCCCTCCTATAATCATCCAAGATAAAAAATATCGTGTGAGGTATCGTTTGAATGGGCTTCACATAAGGATTTCAAATATTAGCCTCACAAAAGTCTGGGAGGGGGATTAATTTTAGGCACCACTAAAAATCATAAAAAAAAATTAATAAAAAATAAAACCAACTTTTGAAGTTGGTTTTTTTTACACGTTACACGATACCCCTTGGTAAGACTGGTTGACAGACTTTCGGGCTTCTGACTACCCGTAACGACTGTTATATTGATATTGTTTTGTATTCGTATTAATTGTGTAAAAATTGTATGTTATACCTATCTTATATGTTGTGTGTTTTTTTTGTGTTTAATTAATGTTTTCTTTCTTTCTTTCTATATTGATGTACACAAGTAGACCTCCAGATCAAAGAAGTGTGTGAAACACTATGGATTTCTAAAACTCAGATAAACTACACTGTGTTGATATCAACACCATCAAAACCACCATCTCCACTGATGACCGCAAGATGATATGTCACGTCTGAGAATTTAAAACAATGAAGTACTTTAGTAATTATAAAATTAACGTAAAAACTGTCCTAGTAAAATCTTCACACGACAACAATAGACTGAACTCTGTCAGTAGAACAGTAAGTGTACCGATGCACCTACTTTGTTTAATGAGATATGTGATACAAAGGAATAGAGGTTAAGGTTATAGCCTAGTGGTATGACCGTGAAAGCAGAGATCTCAGGTTCAAACCCACAGCACGTGCTTCTGGGTTTTTGTAAGTTATGTGCGTATTATAAATTAACTAGCGACCCACCCCGGCTTCGCATGGATGCAATATACATATAAACCTTCTTTAAGAATCACTCTATCTATTAAAAAAAAACCGCATCAAAATCCGTTGCGTAGTTTTAAAGATCTAAGCATACATAGGGACAGACAGACGGAGGATAGCGACTTTGTTTTATACTATATGTAGTGATTATCAGTTGCTAAAACGGTGAGCGAAAACATCGTGATGAAACCAGCACACCTGAGAGATATTTCAATGGTGTGTAAAGCCATGTCAGAGGCCTATGGGCGGTTTAAACTCTGACACCAGGTTGTTCAACAACCACACGATACCTTACCGTTTTAGCAACTGATAATTAATTTATAATACGCACATAACTTACGAAAAGTCAGCCTTGAGATCGAACTCGAAACCTATGAACTGTCAATCGACGGTCATACCACTAGACTATCAGTGCCTTGTATAGGCTACCAGTTTTACTAAAACTCGTAAAGTAAATAAAATCGGTCGTTTACTTTCAGAACTAGACCACAAGTTACTGTGATATCCGCTCACCCTGCAGACATTTACGGACATTATTATAAATCGTCATACTTATGACTTGTCAGCCGACCACAACGCGAGTAGTGCAACTTATGACAGTTTGAACATAGTACAATTTCATATTACATCTTACTTTTGTAGCAAAACGACTATCTTTCTGCAGCGCGCTTGCATAGCAGTGAATTTTTTTTGCATTGAATTTTGATCCAACAGCGGCCAATCTCAACAGAGATCCACCAACTACGTAGAAGATATTATAGTGCACAAGTGTGTGCGCAAACACAGATGCACTCTCTATTCCCTCACTCTCATAGTCCGATGGAACGGCAAACGGCAATCCGACACGACTGCAGAGAGATCAGGCGCAGGGCCAACGGCTTATTCCTGAGTACGCTTCCAGTTTAATTGGTATGCTAATGACAATATTGTTTTGTAGACCAAATAATAAGCCAAACCCCAGTCAAGCGTAGTGTTGATAGTCTCTAAACAAGTCTTGCTAGTCTTCATATTAATCCAAAGCCAGAAATGTTCCCAACTCCATAGTTTACCGAACCAGAGCTAACCCTAAACCGCCGCATTTACACACATTATTATAAGTGGCGGTCATACACTTGAGAGCAGCGAGAGTGGGTGAAAGCATAATACGTGCGGGTTAAATAATATACAACCGGATTGTGGGTATCAGTGTGTGTTTGAGTTAGTGAAGCGATTTGTACTTGAGAGCTGTCAATCTTCACACGATTGAAATTTTTTTTTTTTTAATTATTTTTAATTTTATTTTTTAATATTTTGTGTCGTGGTGACGCATAAGCATTGATGATAGACCCGCTTTGCAAGCTAGCAATAAAAACGCGACGTCTGAAATATGTTACGAAACCCTGAAACAAAGTCCTCCGCCGCGTCTGTCTGTCTGTTCGCGATAAACTTAAAAACTACTGCATCGATTTTCATGTTATTTTCACCAATGGATAGAGTGGTTCTCGAGAAAGGTTTTAGTATATAATTTGTCAAGTTTTTGTATACATTGACTAAAATATAATGTTATTAGTTGGAGGTGTCGATAAAAATTAGGCGGGTTGCGGGAACGGGATCATAATTTCATTATTACTTTTGGTCGCGTTATCCGACATCCACGTGGGCGAAGCCGTAGGCATCAGCTAGTTAAATATAATTATATAATAAAAATCTTTGACAACACAACTGATAGGTACGGATGGGATTCGAGCCCACGCTCTTCAACGTACCGAGTCGATGTTCTGTCCACTAAGCCATTGTATTCACTGTGGGTTCGTATCCAATCCGTACCTATCATGTTTCTACAAATTTTCCTTTAAATCATCATTGTCATCACCAGCCCGTATTAGTCCACTGTTAAACATAGGTCTCTCCCAATTTGCGCCACTATTGTGTGCTCATTGGAGGTATTTGCTCATAATCGCCACGCTGAGCAAGCGGGTTGGCGATCGCAGTAGCAGATGATTGCTGTTACACAGAAGGATGCTGCTGCCCATTCTCCGGATCTTTCCCTTTGTCGCTTCTTACGACACCTGCAGAACGAGTAGGGGTTGTACTATTCTTGGGCCGGAAACCACACGGCTTCTTAGCAAGTAATTAACTACAAATTACTAATAATTGTAGCTTAGAACAAATCGTCACTCTTGCTATCATTCCCAGATCTATATCACATCACTTTCAAATACTTCTTCGGTTTCAATTTCTAGCGATCACTTTCAAACAAGAATCTTTAAGAAACTTGGCTCTTAATGAGCAAAAAACTATTAAACAATAGGTTATGACTTTCATTGATGACGATTACAATGATAGATGAAGGAAAGTGTTTACTATTTGTCTATGCTGTTTTATTTTCTAAGGCTTTGGTGTCTGGCTTCGGGGTAACGATTGGGGTTTCTGTTCCTCTAATGTACGACCTCCAGAGACAACGGTGGCGTGAAGAATACCATCAACATCAGCTTCAGACACGTGTTAACGTGTATCATAGAAAAAAAATTCGCAAGTACTTATAAGTTTAAATAAGTAGTTGTATATCTTTTATGTATATTTTTTTAACATGTTTATGCCTTTAAGGCAAAGAGATTCGTAATTTCGACTGAAGCGGGCGTGACTGGGTAGCTTAATTGGTAAAGCGATGGCACGGCACGCCAGGGATCGCGGGATCAAGTCTCGCCCGAGTCAGTTCTTTTTGCGAATTTCTTATTAAATAATTTCAGTTGTATATCTAATACAAGCATAAATTAAAACTATTTTTTAAGGTAAGAACTCTACAGATCAAGTCATCTTTTAAATAAAAAAAATCGCTTTATCCGTTATGGAGTAACGATGTCACAGACAAACAAATACACGTAAAACTTACAACACCCCACTTTTTTTTTCCATCGGGGGTTAAATTGTACTCAAGTAACATGTTACATCCACGCACCTACAAAGTAAACATTTGAACTAGAGTCATAATGCGCCAGCGCAGTAACAAGTCGTTAGCGATAGCCCTAAGCATCATTAATATTAAAAAACGAAAACAAAAGAGCGCATGCCATGACTAACACGCCGTAACAATGCGTTTCCGAGTCAAATTCGTGTATCACAAAATTTCATCTGAGTAGTATAGTATGCTATGTTTAAACTGGCATGCTGTAAAATTTAATTCTAAACGAAGTCCTGTTTGTAAATACGATTGTACGCAATCTTTAAATTATGACTGAACATATTTGGATGAAACTTGGCACACAAGGAGTTAACGTATTGGTTAAAATACAAACTACTTTTTTATTCCTCCTAATTTTTATACCTCGTAAGCAAGGGCGTCAGTTCAGGTTAGTTAAATAGTTAATATTAAAAAAACATTGAGCGTTTGTGAATTTGGATGTAACTTGGCAAAATCTCTTTTGGCTTTTGTTTACGCCTTTTATAGTGATGTAGTGATTAAAGATATTTGTAGTTAGCTAAACATATATATATTAGATATATTCTTTCGCAGGTTTAACAAGACAATCAAATGGTGCTTAGCTGACGCGCCCTCGATGGTATAATAATAGAAACGGTAAACTCTACATTAAATAATACGAACATTGTTCGAGTCTTACAAAGTAAAACTCTTGTTTACGTAACGCAGCTGTAACGTTTTCGAAGAATGTTTGACCGATTACAAATACAAAAAGACTTTAAACATTATAATATAGTACTTGCATATTTTTATTTGTCCTCTTAATTTTATATTTTACTAGCGACCTGCCCCGGCTTCGCACAGTCACGCTAATATGCATGTATTACATATAAACCTTTCTCTTGAATCACTCTATCTAATAAAAAAAACCGCATCAAAATCCGTTGCGTAGTTTTAAATATCTAAGCATACATAGGGACAGACAGACGCGAGAAGCGACTTTGTTTTATATTATGTAGTGAAGTTTTCGACACGCCGCCGGCCATTTTCGGCGACGCGGATGGCGCGCGTCATCGAAAAATGGCCACAATTTACTTAACAGACTACGTTGATATTTCGAAATATTCCGTGTGAATTTGTTTGAAAATTGAACTTTCTAGTTCAAAATGTCATGTAATCTCTTTGATCGATGAACTTTGAGTGAGAGCAAAGTTCATTCGAGATGTGATGAGAGGTTTACGAACGACATTTGATGGGTTACACTTTTTATTATACGTGGACAAAGTGCCTGGGATTTTTTGTTTGAAGATTTTTGTAGGTCATTAAAATGAGCATTTTAAATTAATTATCACTCTCCGTGCCTCGGATAGCACGTTAAGCTGTTAGCCCCGGCTGTCAATTGTAGATCTTTGTCAGTCGTTACGGGTAGTTAGAAGCCCGAAAGTCTGACAACCAGTCTTACCAAGGGGTATCGTGTAACCCAGTATCAGAATAGGCAGTCGCTCCATGTAAAACACTGGTATTCAGCTGCATCCGGTAAGACTGGAAGCCGACCCTAACCTAGTTGGGAAAAGGCTAGGCAGATGATGATGAGTCATTGTCATAGCAACCAATAAATCAAAGATATTCTCACACTCTACCCCAGTAACCCTGGATTACAGGTCACGGGAACTGTAACTTAGCACTGTTGATTGTGTAAGTACCTGGGTCAATTATGTGCCTGTAATAAACATGTCTAACTAACTTCTAATTATTTATACCTATATGAGAACAAAAAAACATAGCTTTACATAGAAAAAAAATTAGAACCTAACAAGTAAACATTTGTCCAAAATACCTCTAAAACGGAATACCTGCTCACGCGCATCGAAAGTGTAAAACTTTACTTTCAAAATGAACCATGTAGCGCTTTTGAGATCGTGATGTAAATATTAAATTAAATCGTTGGTATTTTCGCGTTCATCAGTGGTTGTAAACCTTTGCACATTATACGAAATAAATATTAAACTTTATCGGTAAAAGTGAATGCATTAATATTTAAATAAAATGCTCAATCGATCGTACAGTCAACAGCAAAAGTAGATGATCAAAATCAGAAATTCAATACTAATGAATGGAGTTCGCGTCAGAACTGTGTGGCGTCGAAGTGATTCAAAAGTATGTGATTGTAAATTATACCAAACATTATTTACTACTAGTGTGCATCTGCCATATATTTCGCGAACTCTGTTCATTAGTATTGAATTTTTGATTTTGATCATCTAGTTTTGCTGTTGCCTGTACCAATCTATTATTTTAAAGCATGTGAAAGTCTGTTTTTACTGATGCATCTGATTGAATAATATTTTATAGAGCTACGTCGGAGCTCGTCTGATCAGCCTAACATTATACATACAAATGAATACAATATTAAAAATTAGATCCATTTATGAGTGCACCGAGTCCCTATATCGACTGTCTGTCATCGAGACAACGTGATAAAATTATCGTAACTTATTCTACACACAATGCAGTACACATTTCTCTATGTTATAAATCCCATGTTGTAATAGGAGGCGAGCCTATTGCCATTAACCGGGACAATTCCAGCTCCACACTGCTAAAAGTTTCCTAATAGAAAAACTTAATAACCGACCGGGGATCGATAACAGGACCTAGTTCTTAGCAGTCGCGCTTACCACTAGACCAACGAGGCAGTCGTATAAAATACATCTTTGAAATTTTAATTTAAGTTCCATAATTTCGTACCACATGTTGGCCTTCTCTGAGAAACATAATATTCAGACAGTGTAACATTGAAAATGCGGTGTAAAGAATTCAGTTCAAGTTCATGAGACAACAGGTTGTTAATGCAAAACCTGTTCGCTGTTTATCAACATGAACTTACTGGAAGTTCACTATAGTTTTACGTTTATAAGGTTTCGTGAATGTCGTGGTGGCGCATTGGTTACGGACCCGCTTTGCAAGCGCGTGGGTGTGGGTTCGAACTTGGCATTATCAATGTGACTTTTTCAATGTCATATGTACTTTCTTAGTTATTCTAAGACACCACTGACTAACGGTAAAGGAAAACATCGTAAGGAAACCTGGACTTTGTCTGAAATCGCCAACCCGCAGTGAGCTAGCGTGGTGATTAATGCTCATTCCTTCTTTGTATGAGAAGAGGCCTTTGCCCTACATTGGGACAGTTACAGGCTGATTTATTATATTATAAGGTTTCGTACTACAAAAGGAAAAAGACTGAACTGAAGATTCACTATCTGTCTAGACCCTTTAGACCTCGATCAAGCTAAAATTTTTGCTGAAACTTTGTAATGTTGTTCTCCTTCAAATGGTTAAGTTCGATTTTTCATAACTATATTCATTGACTGCCTTGTTGAGTGGTAGCAAGCGCGACTGCTTAGCTCGAGGTCCTGGGTTCGATCCCCGGGTCGGGCAGTGTTATTGTGTTTTTCCATTAGGAAATTCTCAGTAGCAGCATGGAGTCTGGAATTATGCCTGGTTAATTGCAATAGGCTCGCCCTCTATTACATGGGACTTATAACATAGCCGGCGAAACGTGGATGTACTGCATACTTCTGCCTACCCCCTCTGGGGACTACAGGCGTGAGTGTAAAAAAAAACATGTCATGTCATGTCTGCATACAATTTTAATTTATTTTTAAAATGAATCGTGAAAAAAAAACTGGTTCTGCAAGATCAAAAATATATTACAGAAATCGAAAACAGGAACGCCCAGATGTGCTCCATTCATTTGATTTTGAAAGTATCATTTAACACTTTCAACGTACTACGAATGCGTACGCGTTTATGTGTTTTGAGGTAAATCGCTGCGCACGCGCTTTCCAAGTAAATTGCTTCCACATTGATATGTGATCGAGATGTCATTGCATAGTTAAATGATGAGTTTTGTATGGTTTTACATTATGTAGGTTAGGTTTGATTTGAATCTGAAAATTGTCACGGAATGGAAACGACACGATTACCGTAGCGGTTAAGGTATGCCTTTTTTTTTAATCTTTATTTATGTTTAGGGGCTTTTATCCGATAGATATGTCAACCCCATAAGGTATGCCTTAAAAGACAAATAAATAGGTAGCAATATATTTGGATATTAAAAAGGATTAAATTAATAAATACATACATACATTGCCATTCAATGTGGCAATGCAGACAGCGTTTTGGGTACATTTCCCATTGGAAGCGGTCTTTTAGATTAAGTTTTTTTTTTTAGTTTTAGTATTAGTTGTATTTTAATGTTAGTTACAATCTAGAAACATACATAAATAAATATATATTACATTCTGACATGTTTTTTAGCAATAAACGAAGGTTTTATTCCAAATTAATCAAGAAATAGGTAAGTACCGTTGTTCAATCCAAATCCAAACTCAGCAACACCTAATTCGGGCAAAACGGTTTCAGAATTCTAATTTTCTTCTCTTGTAGGCTAAGCAGAAAGCATAACATTGCGACATGTTTTTTTTTGGCACTAACCGAACGTTTTAATAACTTCCTTAATTAGAAGATAAAATATCCAAGTTAAATACCCAATTACCCAAGTCTCCTGTTTATTACGCTTATATTTCAAAGAGTCATTGGTATGTCCTGGGTTTAAATCTACACTGGCCTTTAAAATTTAAGACACTTTTGGATTTTTTTCTAAACCATAGAAGTTAGAGTTGTGGAATAAAAAACGTTTTATAGCAAATTTCATCAAGTCAACTTAAAAAAAAATTTTTTTGTGTCTGTTATTTAATGACTGTTATTTATTATCTGCTTATTTACATCGAAAAATAACCGAAAACTCAATTTATAAAAAAAAGTTTGCTTTTGTACTTTATACGATGATTTAAAAATATACGATTTTTGCCAAATGCTTAGAGGCTACCTTCTTTCCTATATCTTTGAGGCTACCTTAACAAGCGAGAGAGAGGGTTACTTACAAAAGCAAACTTATAAGATAAAAATATAAAATCGGGTACTCAAAACTCAGACACCAAATTCGTAATGGCTTGTGTTATGAGCAGGATTTCAATATACAATCTTCTAGTTAAAAACACCGGTCGCTTTGCCACTACGCTTTACGGGTTACGAAAAGCTCAATAACAGCGCTACTAGTAGCTTTAAATCTTACTAAAAATTGATTTTGAACCTAACAATAGAATTAGTTAAGAGCTATTTCACTTAATCTAGGTGAACCTGTGCTTAAATAACAGTTACTACTATTTATCTATTAACATCTGCTGGAAACAGCTGGAAACTTCAACATTCCTGCTAAGTTTATACCTGGAGAATGTAGGTATCTCAATGTATACGACTAGCACGAGCTAAGTTTCTATTATAACAAGGCCACGGACAGTACTGGTGGACACAGCGAGCTTACAATAAGCTACCGACTTGATTTTCTTCGAAACGGGAAAATAATAAAACATAGACTCACGCCTCCACGTTTCGCTACCTATGTTTTATGTCCCATGTAATAGCGTGCGAGCCTATCGCCATTAAACGGGCTCAATCCTAGCTGTTTAATCTCCGTGCTGCTACTGAGAATTTCCTAATGGAAAAACCGAATACCACTTGCCCGACCTAGGGAACGAATCCCAGGATCTCGTGCTCAGCAGTCGCGCTTGCTACCATTAGACCAAAGAGGCAGTCAGTTTGGGGAAAATGTCATGAATGATTAAATATTATACATACATGAAAGATTTTTATGGCAATAGACCTACGCTGATTTTAGTACGAATAAGCCGTCTCAATAGGTATATTCTCTCACAGAATATTAGTCTAAAATAGTAGTATAACCGTTGACTGGCAAGTCAGATATCCGATTTGAACATGGCATGGCAGAGCAGAATATAGCTGGACAAATTTCTTTAATAAGACCATGTTACACCTTCTTAACCTGTGTTCGACAACTGAACCCCATACTCTCGTTCAGAGGTCCGTTAAGGAAAACCGTGTGGTCTTTAGTCAGTATGAATCGGAATCTCTCTTTGTGAAATACCCTAAGGTGTTTTCCAAACGATAAAAAAGGCTGAAAAGAAAGCTAAAATATTATAAACGAGAAAATATTCTAAATTATTCATAATTTTCCCTCTCATAATACACTTTAGACTCCAACTGTACCCATCACTTGAGCGCCCGCAGTCTTGAACGCTTCTCACATAATGACCGCTTCCTCTGTCTACCCCAGGATTTCCGCTGTGAAATCTTAACTCACCTTAAATGGGCAATATCTAGACTTAGATCTAGCTAACAAAGTATCGAAATTAGATATCAAAGAGGCTAGATTGAGATTTTATCTTGAAAGTGATTAGTCATTGAAATTAATCGTCTGGTTTCATTAATAGCTTAGGATAGGTTTAGTAGTGATAGTTTAGTAGAGTAACCGTTGGACTGCTAAGACAAAGGTCGTAGGTTCGAAACTCAGGCACGTCTGTCTTTTAGCAAGTGATAATTAATTTCTAAAACGCACATGAGCCCGAGAAGTCAGAAGTGCGTAGGTTTCGAATCTACGACCTTTGACTCGGCAGTGTAACGGTTATTCCACTAGGCTATTACTACTTACTTTTATTATCATTTGTACTACAACAATCCCTACTTCTGAATAACTTGATAGTTCTTGGAGATTTTTATTCCCAGCTTAAAACTACAGACGTTGTATGAATTTTGACAGTATTAAACTCGACCCCACAGCCATGTGCTTGCATAGTGGTTACTACACTTATCTACCCATTATTTTGAGGAATGATTCCAATATTCGCTTAAATTTAATTTTTAATAACGCTTTAAGTAGGCATATGAAATTTAGGACTTGCTAAAACAATGAAGGAAGACATGGTGAAGAAGCCAGCACATCTAAGAGATTTTTCAACGGTATGAAAAGTCATGTCAGAGGCCTACTGTTAAAACTCTGATATCAAATTGTTCATCAACCATACTATAAAGAAATAAGATCCATTGATCTTGATCCAAACGATAAATATAAAATAAAAAAGTTAGATATTATTAATGTTGTCGAAGTACCAACACTTGCAGATGGCACTAGTTTTTTGTCATCAAGCGTACACACACCTTGTGACATAGTTTTACACATATCTGTACCGATATACCCACTTCGCATAATCTAGTGTGGGGAAAAGTAAACATCGCTACTTTTTGATTTTTCTAGAATTTGAATCATGTTTTATTTCGGGTCTATTCTCGCACAGATAATTTTAAATAATAATCATTATTGAACTAACCTCGACATTTTGGTCAAATTGCATTAGCCGTGGTTACGAGATTTCAGAGAGATTAGTTCGTTATTGATTTTATTTTAATTTTAATAATTAAATGATTATAGATTGCTTTCTTTTAAGTTTTAATTTACAAAAACGTCTTTGTAAAGAAGTTTGAAAGTGGCGCCAGTGACAGATAATGTAAACAGAGTTCGAGTGTGACCAAAAGAGCAATGAATAAAAGTTTTAATGGCTAATACATGAGAGTGGAAGAGAAAGACATTTTGCCCCAATTCCAAGTTGGATCAAGACTGTGGAAAGAAAAGAACTAATTTTGCAAAAAAAAACAAACTGTTTGAATCGAAATGCTGGATTATGTTCGTCGTATAAGTACTCTGTGTCAAATTTCAATGATGATTCAATAGTCGAGGCTTCAATAAACCGAAAAAAGTAGGTACATTACGCACTGCATTAAATTAAAGTCGTAAAGTTTATGGGGTTCGATTCGGGACAAATGTAATAAAATTATAAGATCGACAGCTATTTTTTCCGATGCATTCTAAAATAATATTGCACTCACGCGTCACGGTATGATAGTGTGTGACCACGTTTTTTAAAGATAGTAAGTATCGATAGCAAATAATCCCGTCTCTAGACATTAGCACGCGACAGTAACCTGCTTTATACCATAAACATTATGTGGGATGAATGTAAAACTTCACTCTTTGTGTCAATTGCGCGTCTGATAAGCTTACAAATGGTTTTTTTTAGAAAAAGACTGTCAACATTTGTTCTAGATGGTATGGAAAGCTAGAACAACGTGTAATATGTACTTATATGGAATTTTTGTCGGGATATGGGTGCTATAAATATCTGTCTAATCACTAAATGATATACATGAATGATATTGTTTTAGTTTTGTACATAACAATACGCGGGTGTCGTAAGAAGCGACAAAGGGAGCGACATCCGGAGGTTGGGCAACAGCATCCTTCTGTGTAATAGCGATCATCTGCTACTGCGATCGCCAACCTCCTTGCCCAGTGTGGCGATTATATACCTCCAATAAGCGAACAATAGTGGCGCGCATTAGGGGAGGTCTATGTTCTGCAGTGGACTAAATATAGGCTGATGATGACGACGATGATGATACAAGGTGTAAGGGATATGGTAATGAAAACTTAAACCATGGATAGATCATTATTCTAAACTTTCCATCGTTTTAAATTATCGTCAGTTCTTTCTATACCTATTACTGTTTAGACCAGTCGATAAATATTCGTAAAGTTTGCAATCAATATAATAAGAATGTAACAAGGAAATTGCTTGGAGACTAGTCGACAGCACACGTGATCAGAAGGCTGGCTATTTCTTTGCTCAAAGAATCAGCATTGCAATCATTATTTTTGCTGCTTCACAAAAAGACACCTACATCCATTGCCGATAATTTTAAAGAATTAAGGAACGCATTCCACTTGTCAGTAATCCTAGAAATAACGTAGGATTTCGATCTAAGCAACTACGATAAATGTTCTGCAAGTAAAGGAAATAAGCGCTATCTATCATTATACCGAAAAAACACCAATCACTAAAGAAAGCTTAAAGAGAAAGTGGTAATTCTATTACAAACTACTAGAGCGCAGCACTATCGCTAAACATATAAGAGCGCCATCTGTGACTCGTTCATAAAAACTTTAAAAAGAAAGTTTGCTCGTTGCTCTTCAATTCCAACGAAGAGTCAAGCGAAAGCAGAGTTATTTTCTCAAGAAACAACTAGATGGTGTTGTAAATTAAACGATAGCGCCCTCTACTTTCTATTACTAATATTTCTTACTTTGTGAACTAAAAGTAGTACTTCTGGTGGTATAAATAAACTTAAATAAATAACTTACACAGTTTTAATAATCATATAATAATTAACCCTGGAAATTGTCACTTATCATAATTCATCATTCATTAATAACATGTAGCGCTAAATGGCGTCACTGTTTGATGGAGTTTCTTGCCAGATTCTTCTCCATGAAGAGTAGGCTGTCCTTGGAACTGGCAACTAGTCACTCTTACAATAATCAGTATTAGAATTATGACTATTTTTAAGTGCCTAAATTGTCTACATGAATAAAAATATCTTGATTTTGATTTTGACTGAAATGTTAAACAAACTGTGCCATAACCGCAATGTTTTCGTCCGCCATGTTTTTGTCCGCCATTTTTTTTTATCCGCTATGTTTACGGCCACTATGACGGAATCGCTCTTCTGGAACACCGTAGCTATAGAGATGTAAAACGTTAAGACAGAAACAAATCCACATACTTCATGCTTCGCGGCCATGCTTTTACTAACATAGGTACATTAGCGTAATGGTTAATGACGCGATTAATGTAGCGGTCGCCTTCTGTGCTACCTTGAATTCGATTACCGTACGGATAGATATTTGTACCATAATGTACAGTTTGCCAAAAAAGAGTCTGGAAAAATTGGAGGCTACACTAGCGCACTTCACTAGTGATTTGGTGCATAAAATATATGACGAATTTTTTGTCCTCGAATAATAACGAAATGAGTTACTCCTAAGTTTTACTCACAAACTTAGTTTTTAAGTTTTTAATTTTTAGTTCCAGCTGTCACCGCCTCAGTCTCTTTTTTGCGAAGCTATAGGTATATCCATAGTGGTTATTTTGAGACTGTACAAGCTATAATAATGAGAAATTGATTTTAAAAATCCACCATAAATTAAATTTGGCGAGATTCTTCTTATTATTATACCCTACGACACGTGGAATAAGACTCATCAATGGACACCTTATTTTCTGAATGACAATGAATAGCTACGAACAGATGGACAAACTTATATACCTCATACTAATTTTTTCGCACATTACTTCTAAGGGGTTGAACCGATTTCGATGTAATTTTTTCGAGGGAATGAGTGAATGGTTTATATTTACAATTGGACCCAATAGGTGACGCTGTGGTCAGAGAAAACTGGTGTTTTATACATGTTTATTCACATAACTCAACAAAATCTATGGAACAGCTGTTTTTTTTTGCGATTTCAGGTTAGGTCTCATAGTAAAAGTTGTTCATAATGATGAGTTTAATGACCCCTTTTCAGATAGTGGGTGTTTTTAAAATAACCCTGTATAAATATTACAATTAATGACTAGGTTAAGAGGTTTATTGATGACTCTGCCATGGAGTGAAAATGTGGTGCTGTCCCATAAACGATGGGGCACTTAATATCTTGCCCTGCATGTCGTTTGTTCTTTACAGGAACTGTTGGACGCTACCGGAGGCGCCAATCTCGTAGCCCAGTTCTGGGCTGACACAATTTATATTGCCACCGACACGCTAAGAAGAAGAATATTACAATACTAACTACTATTAATTACTTACTTAAAACGTCAGAAATACCTGCTTTTAAATCCACATAACTTCTGAATTTATAAATCAAAGTCTCGGAAAGATGAATGCTACTGTCTTTCTCTTACAAAGCGAAACTAAAGCCTGCCTGTTCAGATAAGTCCGCACCCATCCTGAAATTAATACTGCATTCATTCGTGAAGAATGAATCCGTCCAAACTGTGTTCAGCCATTCGCAGTCTATTCAACGATTTTATAATAACATTGTGGTGGTTGCTTTGTGAGGAGAGGCGCGGATTAATTTTAACTAACTTCCAAAAAGGACATAAAACTAAATTTTTAAAATAATAATGTCCGACGGTGTCTCCAACGAAGATTAGCCAACTACGCAGGAGATATTATAGTGCACAAGTGTGTGCGCAAACAGGTGTACTCTCTATTCCCTTACTCTCATAGTCCGATAGGACGAGAATCCGACAGGACCGGAGAGAAATCAGACGCAGTGCCAACGGCTTTACATGCTTTGCGAGGCACGGAGTAAGTGATAATTAATTTATAATACGCACATAACGCACGAAAAGTCAGAGGTTTTGTGGCGCCTTGGGGTCGAACCTGAGACCTCTGACTTACCAGTCTCATTATACCACTAGGCTATCACTAGGCTATCTACAACGCACACCACTTACGCTATCACCAACACAAGTACCTAATGTCTTTTTAAACGGTTTTATTTAGCTTGACCTGTTTATTATTTGGTTCAGTAATCGATATTTCACCCCCTTCCTGTTGACAGATTGATCTGATATTCGGTAAACAGCTTTAGTTTTGATGACAAAACCGTTTTATGTAAAAAAAGTTTACTTATATTATTAGTTAAGTACACCGAAAAAGATTAATGAAGTACACAGTACATGTTAATTACGTAGTTTACGAATAAAATAAACAGGCGCTGGAATTGTATAATTTATGCTCAAGAACTGTCTAAATCAATGTGTACTAACATCGTTTTTAGATTAATGTTACTGACAATAATATGGATAATGTATTTACCTATATGCAAAAATCCGAATTAAAACTATTTGAATTTGAATAAAAGCACTCTTTTAACAAAAGTGAAGCCGCATGAACTCACTAGTTGTACAACTGTCAAAACTTTTTGAATTTAGAAGATAATAGAAATCCAAAAAGGTGATCCAAAACGGTGTTGTTCAATGAGTTCGTAACAGTAAATAAACAACAAAATAATTACATCACATAGAAATGGTCACAAAAAATTGACATAATACAGTATACTGTTGCTGTAATTTTCTGGTGAGAGGCTTCGAAGAAAAACAAATAATAAAAAAATAATAAAGTGAAAGTGTAGGCCATTGAAAACTTCGTTGACTTTATCTTTTATTTATTTGTGTTATTTGTAGTTTAATACATTCTTGGAGAGAAACGAGATTGTTACAGATTTCTAAACCGTTTTAGCGTCTCTAATACTTATCTCTAAAGTTTAAGCAGTTGCTTAGACTGTCTAGACAGCAACTTAGCCATATCTCATGCTGCAAACATCTATCTATTTGTTACAGGACTAACATTACAGTCTTCTATGCAGAGCCTGAATGGAGGAGGATGAAATAGCCCACGCGCTATTGACCTGCCTATAAGCTAGCACTGTTAGTTAGTTAGCACTAAGAAGCTGCTGGCATTAAGCCTTAAGGAGCTGGTGGTTCAAATAAGTTTTTAGCCTCACGCAAAATAAGCACTATGGCGTGGACCTGCGGTAAACAGCCCTCCATATTATAACAATATCAATACAAATCTATAGAGTTCTTATGATGATTGGAACTGGCAACTAGAGTCAGTCTTACAACAAACAATATTAGAATTATGACTATTCATAAGTGCCTAATGGTCTACATGAATAAAAATATTTTGATTTTGATGCTGATTTGAGAGTAATAACTGATTAAAAATAATCTTAAAGGCAGTTGAGTCCCACTATAGATCACAATCCCGTTTACCGTAAGGGTTTGTGATTAAACTTATGCCTTTTTCGTAATTTGAATGCTCATTATCCTTAGAGTGTATAAAAACCGGCCAAGTGCGAGTCAGACTCGCGCACCGAGGGTTCCGTACAAACCTGTAGGTATATAAGTAAAAGTTATGGTATTTTTATTGCTAAATTAAAAATAATTAATTAAATTAATTTTATTTAATTTTTATTAAAAATATTTTTATTATATGATGTAACTAAAAATTTATGCTTTTCGCAATTTTTCCTTTATCTGTGTTATAAGACGTTGCTTCGTACCAAATTTCAAGATTCTGAGTTCACGGGAAGTACCCTGTAGGTTTTGATTCCCTTGCGAGTGTCGAAAATTTGCGGCATAAACGGGAGTATCTTTTGATCGCGTTGACTTAGAAGTTTGATTTTTTCACAGCTCCAAGAGACCATAGACTTGAGTATTTGATATGAATTTCAGCTTGATACCTCCACGCGTTCCTGAGAAAAAAGGTCTTGACAGACAGACAGACAGACAGACAGACAGACAGACGGACAACAAAGTGATCCTATAAGGGTTCCGTTTTTACCTTTTGAGGTACGGAACCCTAAAAAACATAGAGCAACCCTATAGAAGTATGAACCGTAAGCACGGGTATGAACAACGCAATTAAACTCATCATTATGAACAGCTTTTCCTATGGGAAACCCTGAAATCGCAAAAAAAATCAGCTGTTCCATACATTTTGTTGAGTCATGTGAACATAAATGTATGGAACAGCTGATTTTTATTTGTTCATAATTATGAGTTTAATAACCCTTTTTAAGGATGCTGGTGATTAACAAATAACCCTGTGTAGTTATCGTTCTACAATTACATATACTATACCGACTGGCACATTCTAAAGTCAGTTTTTATTCCAAAACCCGCTTCCATCAGCACTTAGTTTCCACCCTAAGAAAATAAACATCAACCTACTTGTAAATCTCGACGCGATCCGTCCACAATCTTTGTGTCAATTTTCTACAATAGGTGCTATCAATCGAATCCAAATTTGCCTCAGCGCCCAGGTGAGGAAAGAAGGAAAGATCGTGACTTGAATTGTAAAGGAGTTGACTTAATATCAAATTTGGAGGTTTGTCGGAAGATTTTATTAAAACTTAATGATATCATAGTATAATAAGCTCTTAATTTAACACTTTCTTTCTTTCTTATCGTATGGTTGATGAACAACCTAGCGTCAGAGTCTAAACCGTCCTTAGGCCTCTGAAGGCTTAACAGACCGTTGAAAAGTCTCTCAGGTGTGCTGGTTTCCTCATAAAGATTTCCTTCACCGTTTTAGCTAGTGATCATTAGTTTTTAATACGCACATGAAACCGAAAAGAGGTGCGTGCCTGGGTTTCAAAACCGACCTTTGACTTGGCAGTGTAACGATCATGCCACTAGGCTATCAGTGCTATATTTTTGATAATTTAACACGACTAAACGATAAATAAATACTTAATATAAGTAAAATTTTTTTTTACATAGAACGGTTTTGTCATCAAAACTAAAGCTGTGTACCAAATATCCTCTCCTGATCAGAAATCTAAGTACCTAGCAAAATGTCCAACAGCGTGAAACGTCTAATGAGTAGTAAGTCTAATTAGCAAAATGTCTATGTAGCAAAACGTCCAACTATCAGATGGTCTGTATAGCAGAAGATCAATCTGTTAACAGGAAGGGGGTAAAACGTCGATTGCTAAATTTGAACCAAATAATAAACAGGTCAAGCTAAGTAAAACCGTTTAAAAAGTACTTACTTGTACTCATTGTACTTGTCCCAGCACATCCTGTGACCTTTAGCTTGGCATTCTGACAAAAATTTCACTTACAATCATTGCTGTGATAAAAAAAAAACAACAAATAAAAAAAATTCAAATAATTTAATTTAAATAAATAAATAAGTTAATAAATTAACAGGTTCGTTTCCTAAACTTTACTGTACTGTGGCCATCCCCTGTACGGTAAGGGAGTGACATCCCTTCTTCTCCTATGGTGTCCATGGTGACCCGCGTAGATTACTTGGTGATCATCATGGCCTTCGTGCGATGTAAGCTTCTTGACTCCTACGATGGCTGATAACATGAGGGCTAATGCTGACGCCGCTAAAGCCTGAAAAAGAAAATAAATCGAATTACTTTACAAACTTTTTTTTTGTTAATTTTTTACATGTAGCACATGATAGTTTATCAAATAATATAATTATTTAATAAGAAAATTTGAAAAAACAACTCGTAAAACAACTCGCAACACAGTAAGTCGTGGGTTCGAATCCCATCCGTATCAGTTGATTTTTCAAATTTTCTTATTTAATAATAATAAAAAAAAAACTGTAACATTGTTCCTCCTGGCCCTATTATTCCCAAAGTTTGTTGGAGTCAGCTTAGAAGCTGAATCTTACTAAATTTAGAATCTTACTAAATGCAACTGAATATCACTTTTCTACGAAGCGACCCCGTTATCCCAAGGGATACGAAATTCTAAAGTTAAATCAGTTGTCAGGATCTATGAGGGTACTGACTCTTTTTATCGATGTGATTTATGTGAGCACCATGTAGTCCTTCCAACTTAGTTTTTATTAACGTGATGATTGCTGTACGGCTTGGGTATGTCATGCTCACAGAAATGTTCTGATAGCGGTGGCGTTGTGTGTCGGGTCGTTTGATTCCCTACAATATGGTTGAGTTAGGCGATGGCTGATGCATGCGTCATACTCGTGAACGGGTGCCGTCTGTTGGGACTGGTCAGCTCATAGCTGCTGCGGTAATTTTATCAAAAGCATAAATATATTTAAGGTGTACTTGTGTTTAGTCGACTGACATTGTTCTCACATAAGACCTCAAAACAATGTAACCTAAAATATTGTAAGCCACTATATTTAAAAGAGCAACCATGGAGTTTCTTGCCAGATTCTTCTCCATGAAGGGTAGGCTGCCTTAGGAACTGGCAACTAGAGTCACTCTTTTATTAAAAATATTAGAATTACGACTATTCATAAGTGCCTAATGGTCTACACGAATAAAAATATTTTGATTTTGATTTTGATTTCGATTATCAAAAATCATAAAAAAAAGAGAAAATAGATATTTCATTTTTTTTACCAAAATATCGATCTTAAACATAGCGGCCTTCTGGGTATTTGTGCATTTGTGCACAGTAGGATTTATTTCTACGATACTACTACTGTGCTATTTTTACTGGGTGCAGATTCCGCCTTGTTCTATCAGTAGAACAGAACGGAATTTAGACGACTTTTTCTCCTTACTGTTCTATTTCTCTAATTAGTTTACTAAGGCTGTCGCCTCTGTCGATTCTTTTCTCCTAGTACTTCTACCATTCATTTGACTTTGTGCCTTCAAGAAGGAACCCAATAACACACGATTAAAAAAAAAGAATATTTTCCTGTAACATTCTACTGTGCTGAAAGAAAATCCTACTGTGAGGTAACGTCTAAACACTTTTCTTTCTTTTCACAGTCCAGATTCCCACGTGCAAGACATTTAATTACAATTTTAATTATCGTATCATTCAAGTGAAAGGGTTAAAAAAAGAAAATTGAAGAAAATGAAAGCTGAAAACCGTTATAAGGTACTAAGATCATATTACTAGCCTACCGTGGCTAAGCTATGATCAATTTGCAGTCAGTAGTTATTAATCTGCTCTTAGTAGGTGGCTCTTATTGTGAAAAGAAATGAAAACTTAATGTGTCTTTGGTGCCTATACTAAATTGTCGTGGTAACTCATTGATTACGGTTCTCTTTTAGTTAATTAAAGATATTACTGCCTTACGGTGAAGAAAGCCATCGCGAGAAAATCTGGACTTATTGGTCTGAAATTGCCAACACGTAATGAACAGTAATGATTGATGCTCAATCCTTTTTTTGTGTGAAAAGAGGCCTTAGAAGCAGGCTCACGCTGACCTTAGAAGACATAACACCCAAAAATGTTATGCTAATCTAATCTACCTTCACCCTTTAATCTCAAGTTTATTTGGTTCGAACCTAAAACTTCACGCTTGGTAGCCCAGTAGTTGTACTACTACACTAATTTTACAGTTATCCAATTACGATGTGAGCCTAGTATATTTATGTGCTTATAATTAAATCATAAAGAGTCATTATCATGGCCGTTACTGTTAAGGTTGCTACACACTGCATGGCCGAGCCGGCAGAATCGATATCGCCCCAGCAGTATCGAAATCGCCCCGGCAGAATCGATATTGATCCAGCAGAATGTTGTATATTATTATTATTAAAATTATTTCGACATACACTTTGAAGAAATGACTCCGACAAAACACTGAAAAGTTACAAATAAGCAATAAGTTCAATTGGATTCCTGATATCAATAGTCTTGGCACCGAAATCTGACGATTGTGTTATTTCTGGCTTTTTATTTGAGTTTTAATGTCTGTGTAAATTTTAACTCCGAATAGAATTTAAATCATGTCCTCTACTTTTACTGAAATCGGTTACCAATAATATAGTATTACATACACATAATAAAATTAGTCAAATATTATGTAAGGTTTACTAATCTCTGATAAGAAGTTCCGTTCTGTATCTCCGAAATCTGTAAACCCATATGATGTAGCTGTTTGCTGCTCCTTATTAACAAAATAAAAAAAAACCATCATCCTAAAAAATGGTATCAGTTTATTCTACAAAAAAAGAATCAGCTATTAACCATAGACAGAAAGAATTCGCGTCAAAATCCGATATTCCAAATGGAAGTCGAACATACACGTTCATGAACGGTATTATTTTCAGTTTTCGGTGTCGCTAGTGGTATTATAGTGGTATTATACTTTAAGGCGGTATTATAGAATTATCATATTATTAAGTTTATTATAGAAATCAGTTGCTTCCAATTTTGTCCACCAGAATAGATTAGTTGTATTACTATAATTATAATATTGTTGTTTATCGAAAAATGCCAAATCGAAATTGCCAGCTATTTGAATCGACCCAGCTAGTGTACAGCAACCCTTATAATATAGGAATATGAGGATGTTGGTCTAATTAATGACATTAAGTCATAACTTGTTGGATATTAAGTTGTTAACTTACGTAGTATAAGCATAGCGGCGGTTTTCTATGGGAGTGAGCATAAAATATTTGTCCTGTCCGTATTTCCCTTAAATTATTTGGGAGCTCGCTTCTAATTTAACCTAATTCAGACGAATATACGGTTTTTACAGAGCCACTGTTTATTTTACTAAATACCAGTTTTTTCTATGAAGCGACTGCCTATCAGATCTCCACAACCCAGATACTGGGTTACACGATAACCCTCGGTAAGACTGGTTGTCAGATTTTTGGGCGTCTAACTACCCGTAACAAAAATATCAAAGATTCTGTTTAAAAAAAGCAACCACCAAATTGTTTCTGCCAGCACGACAATACTGTACGTCGCAAAACCGATTGTTCAGTGATTTTAATTAGGAAAAGTCTGTAATTACGATTAAGCGGGGCAGTTCACAAACCGTGACGGAGAAAAACGTATGTTGTGCTAGATACTGAACGATCTTTAGCTACAACTAGGAAGTATTTTATCATATAAATAGGCGGTCTTATTTTTATAACACTTCTAAAATGTATTGCATTTATTAATAATTATGTCCTCCTGATCGAATTTCGGTCACAGTTGCAAATCTCAACGGAGATTAGCCAACTACGCAGGAGATATTATAGTGCACAAGTGTGTGCGCAAACACAGGTGCAATCTCTATTCCCTTACTCTCATAATCCGATGGGACGGCAATCCGTTTTAGGAACTGATAATTAATTTATAACACGCACATAACTTGCGAAAAGTCAGAGGTGTGCGCGTTAGGATCGAACTCGAGACCTGTTAGTCGATGGTCATACTACTAGGCTATCAGTGCTATGCGTAGGGTAGGGGTAGAGAGTGTAGGATAGAGTAGGATAGGGCAGAAGGCTTAGAGGTAGGATAATCACGCGAACGAAGTTGCGCCGGGCAGCTAATAAGAGAATATAAACGTATCGTGAATTATTATACCTACTTAAACCACTTAACAATTAATACAAACCACTCTAACCACTTACCTTCATCGTTAGCAGACCCAGACCTCCTATACCCATGGCTCCAAGCGCTTTAGCGAACATCATGCCGATGATGGCGACGCCGGCACCACCTCCACCGCCCTTACCACGTCCAGACACTGTAAATTATAGAAATATTAACCATCATTCGTTTTCAGTCATCACAATGTTTAAATTAATAATATACTCCTGATCAAATTCGATCGCAGCGACCTATCTACGGATATTATCGGATAGATTAGCCAACTACGCAGGAGTTAATTATTATAGTGTACAAGTATTCGCGGACACAATATGTGCATTCTCTATTCCTTTACTCTCCGGCACTAACAGCAATCCGACACGACCAAAAAGAGATCAGTCGCAGGACGAACGGCTTTACGTGCTTTCCGAGGCATGGAGCAAGTAATTTTTTTTTTTTTCAGAACACTGCAATGCGTGCCTTGGGTTCGAACTTAAAACCTTTGACTTGCCAGTCAACGGTCATACCACTAGGCTATCACTGCTCTTATTTTAAATAAATAAATCCCCGAAGATATAGGGCTTTTTTATGGATAAAGGGGACAAACAACTGGATTTGAACTGAATTTTTGAAATTTGCAAAAAAAAATCAGCTGTTCCATACATTTATGTTCACCTGACTCAACAAAATGTATGGAACAGCTGTTTTTTTTGCGATTTCAGGGTTAGTCCCATAGTAAAAGTTGTTCATAATGATGAGTTTAATGACCCCTTTTAAGGGTACTGGTGTTTTACAAATAACCATGTATATACATCAGAGACAGTGAAGGTCTATGTAAACAATGTTTCTCTTTAACCGCAAGCTTACCATTTTAAAAGTAAAATCACTTTAGTCGACACGGCCAAGTGAGCGATGATTGAACGCGGAAATTGCGCGCCCGCAGGAAATTGGATCAAGAATCACTTTGCAGGCATTTTATGTGATAACTTCGAGGTAATTATTTAGAAAAATGAAACGAAAATAAAATAATATGAAGAGTCACGCTATATTTTTTACCAAATTTTCAAAGATCAAGAGATCAAAAGACCTCTTAAAAAAGTACGATGCATATTTTTACAATGCATAACATTTCGATGCATATTTTTTTTTAAATTCTAATAATCCTATCCTATCCTACCAATATTATAATTGTGAAAGTTTGTAAGGATATATGACGTTATTAATTATATCTATGGATGTTTGTTACGATTTCACGCAAAAACTACTGAACGGATTTTGATTAAACTTTACAGTAATATAGCTATACGTCAGAATAACACATAGGCTACAATTTATTGACATACTGCGCGGGCGAAACCGCGGGCAGAAGTTAGTAAGGTATAAAAGTGACAGATATGAAATGTTAGGTGTAGAAGAAAGTGCAGTGATTATGACCGATGACTAGTAAGCCAGAGATCTTAGGTTTGAGGCCAAAACACGCATCTCAACTTTGCATAAGTTATGTAATAAAATATACATAAATTTTTCAGCCTGAAATTGTCCCATGCAAAGGCCTTTTCTCACACAGAGAAGGATCGAGCAATAATCACCACGCTAACTCACTATCACAGGTTCAAATCCTGCTCGTAAAATTATTACCTATATTTAACACTTTTGTTTTAGGCATGTCCTACATTCGAATTTAAATTACTTTTATAATAATAACTAGCGACCCGCCCCGGCTTCGCACGGGTGCAATATACATATAAACCTTCCTTAAGAATCACTCTATCTATTTAAAAAAAACCGCATCAAAATCCGTTGCGTAGTTTTAAAGATCTAAGCATACATAGGGACAGACAGACGGCAGATAGCGACTTTGTTTTATACTATGTAGTGATGATGTACCTAACCTAACCTAACCTAACATTACAATTGGACCGGATAATTGTTACCTAACATTGGCACTAGCTAACTACTCAAGAGAGTTTATAAGTGCACAATTGAGTGTACAAAGAATGAAGAAATAGTGAGTGCACCTGTCTAATAGTCCGATGGTACGACATTCCAACATGACCAGAGAGTTACGAGCCGCAGGACTATGTGCTCTCTGAGATTCGAACCGAGTGATAATCAACTTACAATTACACAATAGGCGTGACGAAAGATTTTCAAATCTTCTTCCGTAATGTAGGTACACATTTACTATTTACGAAAAAATCTTTATTTCGGAAATAAACTTTAGTTTAACGAAGGATAAAGCCATTTTTCTAATATTTTTTCAATAGAGCGTCAAAAAAGCTCTCAGGTGTCATGGCGTCGATTTTGACGTCACGCTTAGATAAACATGTCAAATTAATATTCAATACAACAAAACAGTGTTGACAGCGGATTTTACCCAAGCGTCAACGTCATACGCTGTGATTGCTGTTTCAATCGAAATGGCGGATTGCAATATTTTAAGGTTTTATTTTAGTGAAAATCTTAATAATCTAATATTTTTAAATAAAACTGAAGCAGTGTTTTAATATTTTTTTATATAATATTTCCCCAAACATCATTAAATCGACGATTTTTTGATACTGTCGTCATGCCTATTATGTTATGAGAAGTCAGAGGTGCACGCTTTTTGATTGAACCTAAGACCACTGATCGCCAGATCATACCACATCGAATTGAATAAGATTATAATTATACAGGCTCTTTATTATAAACATACAGATAATATTTTGTATAATATCAGGCTCGGTACAGTATAGGTAGATTTTAATAAATATTTATTATTATCTATCCTTTTAAAAATTGGCAAACACAAAATATTTTGGTACTATCTTTTCTGTTTGTGAATCGTTTTTTTTTTGTTTAGTGTTTTTTTTTTGTTTTGTGATGAGCTTTATACTTAGTAATATCGATAACAAAATTGGAAAAAAAGATGGTCGTTCAACCAAAAAGCGACCTCTAAAGTTTTAATTAGGGACTTAAGCTATATTTGTACGCCATGTTGGCAGAAAATTCGTAAACATTATAATATTATTTTATGATCCACTTACAATAATCTCACGAATAAATTATTTAATTGAATGATTCTTGGAAGCAATTTATTTTTTCTTGAATTTGGCAATTTGCTGATGATTTCAGCAATTTCTGCCAGTGTCGTGGTAAAAATAAAATATAAATCTTATATAAATAAAAAAAATCCTCTAAGGAATGATTGATCCAATATCTGTCAATAGAACTGTCAAGCATGACAGGCGCAAACACTAACTCAACACGAACAAAAACCACTATCGTATGATTCAAAACACAAAACTCACCGGAATTTTCCTTATAACTGTCATCGACGACTTTCAACGAATCCGCGACGAATTGTGTCACACGATCCTTCTCGATCAAATTAGGTAACTTCACATGTAACTCGTGGCCCTGCAGGAACTTCGCCATGCGGAACAATGGAGAATTCTCCCCAAACGATCTCCCCTCATCCTCCAAAGAATTCGAATCCACTGGTACCCTAACCAACTTCACACCATCTGTCAAATCTATATCACCATCTAATAGTCCCCCGAAAGTAACACCAAAAAGGGCTACCAGAATTGACACTTCTCGAAACATTTTCGTTGATAGCAAATCGCGCAATAAGTGAGAAAGGGAGATTCGAACGCTTATATAGTTGGTTTTTAAAATAAAATAAGAAGTTTAGAACGAACGATTTCTTTGGCGCTATCACTGAGAGTGGAAAAAAAGTGTGGCGATTCTGCAATCATTATAAGAAAGTTTTTGTTTGTCTGTTTGTTTGTTTTATACGGATGGAATCATAACTTTTCTTTAGCTGTCAGTGTGTGTAGGTAAATATTGCATCGTAAAATTATATTATTAATATTGTATGAAATTAGTTTTCTAATGTAATCTGTTCGCTAAGAAACATAAAAAATTTATACCAAGTAACTGTAGGTACTTGGTATACTTGGCATGCCTATTTAAAGTTTGTACTAAGGTAAAAAAAAATGTATTATGTAATAACATTAACATAACATAAAATAGAATCACGCCTGTATTCCCCAGAGGGAGTAGGCAGAGGTGTATGTAGTATACCAACGTTTCGCCGGCTATGTTATAAGTCCCATATAATAGGGCGAGCCTATTACCATTAACCGGGCACAATTCCAGACTCCGTGCTGCTACTGAGAATTTCGTAATAGAAAAACCCAATAACACTTTGCCCGACCCGGGGATCGAACTCAGAACCTTAGCAGTCGCGCAACAATGTTGACTAGCATGCATAATTAACTTAGAGAGTAATTAACAGAGAGTAGGTTGCAAGCCTGACTAGTAAGGGACCTGCTATTGGTGGGCCCTGCGCCTGATCTCTCTCCGGTCGTGTCGGATTTCCGTCCCATCGGACTATGAGAGTGAGGGAATAGAGAGTGCACCTGTGTTTGCACACACACTTGTGCACTATAATATCTCCCGCGTCGATAGCTACTCTCCGTTGAGATTGGCCGCTGTGACCAAAATTCGGTTAGGAGGACATTATTATTATTATTTATTTATTATTATTGGTGGGTCAAGACCACGACCTGGCGGGCCGAAAGATCACCCGGTATTCTCTCGTTCAGAGGTCCGTCGAGAAACGTATTTGTGGTTTTTACTCCGTGCGTGTCGGATATAACACCATCACTGACCCTTAATGGTAAAGTACTTATAAGAGGTTATCTATAAAATATATAAAAAGTATAATGGGGATCTTACGTCTTAATAATAAATAAGTAAAAGTTTTTTTTTACGTAAAACGGTTTTGTCATCAAAACTAAAGCTGTGTACCAAATATCAGATCAATCTGTCAACAGGAAGGGGGTGAAATATCGATTACTAAATTTGCACCAAATCATAAACAGGTCAAGCTAAGTAGAACCGTTTAAAACGCGACTAATTTTGCTAAAACTTTTTTTGCACTATAAGTGCAAAAAAAGTTTTAGGAACATTTTCAAGAAAAGCCAGTTCATACAACTAGTTCAAAAGTGCACACTCTGTTTGCTAGTAAAATGATAGCCATTATTCTGTTCACAGCGTTAAATTGCTTTACTTGACACTTCTGAAGTGACAACTTCATATTATTTTAGATAACAATGAAATTATTTTAATGACTATTTATAATAATATCTTTTGTGACTCGTGAGTCATACTAATATATTATTAAAAACTAACTACTCTACCCTATCTTACCCTACCCTACTCTACCTCTATCCTACACTACCCTACTGTACCCCTACCCTACTCTACCCCTACCCAACTCTACCCTACGCTACCTCTACAAGTTATTTTTATTTTTTTATTTATAGACTCACGCCTATATTCCCCAGAGGGGGTAGGCAGAGGTGTGTAGTACACCCACGTTTCGCCGGCTATGTAATATGTATGTATATATAATATGTAGTCCCATGTAATAGGGGGCGAGCCTATTGCCATTAACCGGGCACAATTCCAGACTCCGTGCTGCTACTGAGAATTTCCTAATGGAAAAACCCAATAACACTTTGCCCGACCCGGGGATCGAACCCAGGACCTCGTGCTCAGCAGTCGCGCTTGCTACCACTAGACCAACGGGGCACTCTACAAGTTAAAAACCATGAAAATCGGTTTAGCCGTTCTTGAGTTATTTAAAATAGTGTAACTAAAACGACTTGTTTTTGACTTTGTTTTTTCTCTTTTTTCTTTTTTATAGATAATAAAAATATATATTTTCAAATCTTAAAAACAGTAACTATCTCCATCTTTGAAGAATTGGGCGATTTTACGTAGTAAAAATGTAACCTAAATTTGGTGAGTTAAATGATCGATGTTATTTTTAATTTTATAATAACAAAAAAAAGGATTGTTATGTAACAAAACATGTAATACAGGTCATTGAACATAGATTTTTAAATTTAAATTAATACTTATTTTCCAAATATTTTCAGAATTACCCATTCAAAGAACAAGGCTTTGAGAACGTTCAAAAATAAAGTAAGTCAAATAGTTTACACTTAGTAATAGACGTAAAGAAATGCTGGATGAGATAATACAGTGCCGTAACTAATAATAATAATATTCTCCTGACCGAATTTCGGTCACAGCGGCCAATCTCAACGGAGACTAGCCAATTACGCAGGAGATATTATAGTGCACAAGTGTGTGCGCAAACACAGGTGCACTCTCTATTCCCTCACTGTCATAGTCCGATGGGACGGCCTTCCGACACGATCAGAGAGAGATCAGGCGCAGGGCCAACAGCTTTACGTGCTTTCCGAGGCACGGAGTAAGTGATAATTAAATTATAAAACGCACATAACTTACGAAAAGTCAGAGGTGCGCGCCTTGGGTTCGAACCCGAGACCACTGACTTGCCAGTCAACGGTCACCACCACTAGGCTATCACGAACTAGTAAAACTAACACTAGAACACGTGAAATGCCGTAACTAGCATTTTACGAGTCCAATGTGAGCGCCTATAACTGCGCCTACGCATTACCCAAAACTTGGTCCTGGTCATTTCTGCACAGTGCGCAGACTGTAGAGAGGTTCAAGTCTGCGCCCTGTGCCTGGTCAACCGGTTTAGTTACGATACTGATCTTCTTCTTCTTATCGTATGGTTGATAAACAACCTGGTGTCAGAGTTTAAACCGCCCGTAGGCCTCTGACATGGCTTTACACACCATTGAAAAAATTTTCAGGTATGTTGATTTCATCACGATGTTTTCCCTCACCGTTTTAGCAACTGATAATTAATTTTCAATACGAACATAACTTATGAAAATTCAGAGGTGCGCGCCTTGGAATCGAACTCGAGACCTCTGACTTGTCAGTCGACGGTCATACCACTAGGCTATCTGTGCTATACGATACTGATGTAGATGCCATCGTAATGTAGAATCGTAATCCTAACTAATCCTACTTAATAATAATGTAAAAGTTTGTTAGGATGGATGTGTGTTACTCTTTCACGCTATAACTACAGAACGGATTTTGATGAAACTTTTTACTGGGAATTTTTCGAGTTGTATGGAGCCTCCGCCACTGAAATCTAGTATACAATGTGCTTTTAAATTATCTGCCAGCTGAAGAAATATTGTACCCTGGAACAGTAAAAAAAATTGGAGCATGGAGCAGAATTAGACCTTCGCAATAAAACGTAGGCAAAAGAAAAAAATTATGACGTTAGATAAAAAAAATTACTTCACTACTGTAATATAAATAACCAATATTATCTCCTATTGCAGCCGTGGCAGATAATTTAGAAACACCTTATATAATAATTCATCATTATTGGACAGTTTCTTAACTTTCATAAAAGTATCAGCTACCCTTCATCATCATCATCATTTTAGCCATAAGACGTCCACTGCTAAACATTTGCCAGTTGAAAGCAACCTGCAGCTACCTTTACGAGCTACAAAACTATTAATGTGCAATCTCGCACATTGAAGTTGATTGAATATCTTCTAAATATATATTTATATCTTCTAAATTCTAAATCAATTGAAGGAGAACAACATTAAAAAGTTTCAGCAAAAATTTCAGCTTGACCGAAACATATTTTCAAACAAAAAAAGTTTTAAATATTTTTTTATTTTATGCTATTTTAAATTAAACTAAATTAAGTACTTAAATTAAATCCTACGAAACGAGAGGGTACGAAAACTTGTAAAAAGTTTACGAGTGTTTTAAATTTTGACAACTACAATTATTTAATAAGAAAATTTGAAAAGACAACTGATACGGATGGGATTCGAACCCACGATCTTTGATGTACCGTGTCGACGCTCTAACCGCTGAGCCTCCGTATCCCACCAGCACTAATAAGCACAGCATTTAATAAGCTATCATGTGCACATGTAAAAAAATTCACAAAAATATTTTGACAAGTAGCTGGTTTTACCTACACAACCATAGGTACGAATATTTAAAATAGCCTATTGTTTTTCATTGTCTCAGTTTTAGCCACGTCTAGTTTCTTTACATCTACAACACAGATAGTGAATTATCATCACATTTTCTTCGACGGCGGCCATTTTCTTCTATTTTTGTACGTGGTGAGAGTGTCTGGTTAACGAAGGGCTTTGTAGAAATGTCGATGTTGTCGTTGAAACAGTGGCTTGGTCTTTAGAGATGATATCGGGATATGTAGCCTAGTGGTCTTGTGGTATGATCACCTGCCAAGTCAAAGGTTCAAAACCCAGTCACCTCTGACCTTTCAGTTGTGCGTTTTATAAATTAATTATCACTTGCTAACACAGTGAAGGAAAACATCGTTAAGATACGCAACCCAAAGGGATACGATATTCTGAAGTTAGATTAGTTATCAGGATTTTATAAGGGTACTGACTGCCTTTAACAACTGTCAAAGATCTTCAAGTCAGCCGGGGCCAACAGATTTTGATTTTGATTTTAGTCTCGCTAAAACTCGAGAACAGTTTGACCGATTTGGATAATTTTGGTTTTGAAATATGTGTGAAAGTCCAGGAAAGGTTTAAAAGATGAGAAAATGGGGTAGGGAAGGGGTAGAGTAGAGTAAGGGTAGAGTAGGGTAGAGGTTGAATAGGGTAGGGGTAGAGAAAGTTAGGGTAGAATAGGCGTTGAAGCAGGATAATCACGCGTACGAAGTCGCGCCGGGAAACTAGTAAAGAATAAAAATAAATTCGGCCACCTTTGTCTCTTATTTGCTAACAAACAAAATGTTTGTTTAGGTATGCTTCAGCTTTCAGCTTGGGTAAACTTGTAATTTTATGTAAATAATTAAATATTCTAAAAATACAACTGTTCCTTCTCTCTGGAGAATTAAATAAAGATAAGAGACTATTTTAGAATAGAATAGAATTTAGAAAGTTTAGTTGTTAGGCATGTGATGAGGAGGGATGAAACACATGTATCTAAAAAGGTGATGAATATAAGTGTTGATGGATGGAAGGGGAGAAAGAGACCAAAGAAAAGATAGATGGAGTGTGTAAGCACTGATATGAATGAAAAAGGAGTAAATGCTCAGATGACGGCTGATAGAGAGGAATGGAAGAAGAAGACATTTTGCACCGACTCCAAGTAATATGGGACCAGGGTAGGCGAAAGAAGAGTTGTCAAATATAGAGCAAAGTTTTTACCAATTGTTAGAATTACTACTAAATTTGGGTAATAAATGGCGATTACTAAAACTGTGCAGTGTGGTTTCCGGCCTAAGAATAGAACCACTCCTCGTCTAGCGGGTGTCGTAAGAAGCGACAAAGGGAAAGATCCAGAGGATGGGAGAAGCCTTCTGTGAAACAGCAATAATCTGCTACTGCGATCGCCAACCCTTTTGCCTAGCGTGGCGATTATGGGTAAACACCTCCAATGAGACACAAACGTGACGCGCTTTGGGAGATGCCTAAGTTCATCAGTTGACTAATACAGGCCGATGATTAATCCTGTATGTCGGTTCAGATAGAATGACCACAAAAATGGATTGTTATCGAAACTAAATAAACATGTATAAATTCAACTTTGTAAAACGGAAGTGGTTCTAACTCAGCCTGCATTTGACCTAAACAAACAAACATACATACGTACTCGTAGCAAGTTAAGTTTAAAAAAATAAGTCCGACTATCGTAACAGATCGATAATAACTTTCGATTTTAGAATAAAAATAAAACCACAAACAATGTTGCCATTGTCCCGACGAAAAGAAAAAAAGAAAATTACTCTTTTAGGCTTTCTACATGCTCGAGATATTACACTTTCACTCGTAATCGCGGTACTGATAAACCTGTATTTATCTCTGTCTGACGTATAGATAATTGTATCGTTGTCTCGTTCTTGAGTATAGATTTTCTATTACAATTCTGGTGACGTTTTTCTTTTGTTAATTCGCTAATTATGTGTTCATTAAATGTAATGGATATTTGAAATTATGTTTTGATGTTTCTAGGGCAGGTTTTTTGTTGTTTTATTTACGTTATAATAAGTTTGGAAGTAAGATACAAATGCAACCGTGACTTCTGAAAGTTTCGGATTCGGTTCCCGGTTTTTCCTCTAACTTTTTCTTCGACTTCAATCAACGGTCATTCCACTAGGCAATCACGACTGCCAAGTTGTATAATTATAATCATTATTTATTGAATGTAGAAAAAAATACACACATTCGAATTTCGAAGCTTTGGCATGCATTCTTCTTGCATAGCTCCATGACGATAGACGCAGATAAAACTAGTTTTTAGATGTCAATAAATTTAATACTCAGGTTGAAGCTGGTCGAAGGGATAAAGTTAACAAAAAAAATACATAAAAATAACCAATAGCATCGTCTGCCTAGCCCTTTCCCAACTATGTTGGGGTCGGCTTCCAGTCTTACCGGATGCAGCTAAATACCAGTGTTTTACATGAAGCGACTGCCTATCAGACCTCTACAACCCAGATACTGGGTTACACGATACCCCTTGGTAAGACTGGTTGTCAGACTTTCGGGCTTCTGACTACCCGTAACGACTGTCAAAGATTTACAATTGAGTTATATAATATCAAAAACGGCATTCTCCACTTTACTTACATTTGAAATAAACATGAAAAACGTGTTATGATTTATTATTTTGTTAAAATACTTTATATAGGAGATTGCCGCTTTTGAAACTTACTCAAAACTTTAAAATCATTTTTGGTAGGGAGAATGCCGTTTCTGTAAAAAACTTATTAATCAAGATGGAAGATTAGTTACTAGAGATTATTTTGGCATTAATAAGTTATTTTCTCTTAAATGTGGAGATTGCCGGTTTTGATACTATATGACTCAATTGACAGCCAACAGCTTAACATGCTATCCGAGGCACGGAGAGTGATAATTAATTTATAAAACGCACATAACTTACGAAAAGTCAGAGGTGCGCGCCTTGGGTTCGAATTTGAGAACTCTAACTTACCAGTTCTCACAAAAAAAAATGTTTTAAAATTTTTAGTTCATTGTTTTACCGCGCCTCTATTTCACTACAGTCAGCGCCACGTGTAACTCACTACATTGTAACTAGATGGCGTTACTCATTAATTGTGATTGTTCTGAATCTCGCTATCGTTTGGTTCACAGAAAGGTAAGAGGTGGCGACGAGACCTTTATTTCGACGTAACGTATGAGACTCAAACTGATTATAAATTAATAGTTAGGGTAATTATTTAAACTATTTTTAGAAGATTTCAAGCACTACAGTGCTTGAGTCTAGTATCGTATGCATGGAACATTATAATAATAATATTAAAGGTTTTTATTATATTGTAATACTTAATAATATTGTAAAACATAAAACGTTTTTTAAATTTGGAATTTGGAACTAAGTTTTTATGATCAAATATGATGGATTATCGAAACTAGAGATGCGCAGACTATGTATCTTTTTTAGAGATCACGGATTTATACATCTTTTGCTACCGAAGATTTATATCTATCTTTTATATTTTTTGTGAATTTTTTACATGTTTTAGCCTGTTTTAGCACAATGTTAGATTTTTCAAATTTGTTATTAAATATTTATACTCTTTTTCTTTAACATTTTATATCATTAACATTGTACATTCAAAAGATTGAATTGGGAGTTAAAAATTTGTATTCCAAGTAAATCTTTTGGATCTATGATATAAATATTTTGGATGTACGATAGAATTTGAACCGTACTTCAATACAACTATGGTTCAAATTTTATTGTAAATTCCTAAGATTGAATTGGGATCTAACATCCCTGTCATTCACTTACAACTCACTTAGATCAACAGCCTCACTCTTCAAATCTGCATGAAGATTTAAAGTTTTATTTCGATGAACAAAGATAGATTCACTCCTTTTGAAAGATATACAGGGTTATTTGTAAAACACCAGCATCCTTAAAAGGGGTCATTAAACTCATCATTATGAACAACTTTTACTAAGGGACCAACCCTGAAATCGCAAATAAAAATCAGCTGTTCCATACATTTAAGTTGGACTCAACAAAATGTATGGAACAACAGTTTTTTTAGATAAATAAAACCATTTAAAAAGGTAAATTTAATCTGAAAGACCGCTACCTATAAGCAATGTTCCCAAAATGCTGGCTGCATCATTGCCGCGCTGGATAGCTATACTTAGCCTTTGATTTATTTAGCCTTTATATTTAGCCTTTATTCTAGGCATTGCATAATTTCGAGTCTACGTTTTTGTCAGCCACGACTAGAGGCAGACACGACTATTCTAAAACGTTTTATTAACAAAAGGTTTGTAGTAAAAGACATTTAAGTATCTATTTTAGTTTTCACCTACATTAACCGTTACGTAATGTTCAGCTGTTGTGATTGAATTTAGTTTATTTTATAATAGCCAGAACTGTTATGTAAGTATCGATTTTTGAGCTGTTTTGTGAAAGGAGGATAATGGTTATAGGTGCTGATTCTCTTGTACATCCCGCTTAACTAATTTTAGTCTATCTTTATCTCTTTCTAATAAACACCATCGAAAAAGGACAGCAAATTGAACTATCAAATTAGTGCATACGTGCTTGCAATTGACGTGAAATTAGACGAGACCTCTATGACTGCCGACTAAATTCTCGTTGATATCACGCAAATGGACTAGTTTGGCAGCTCTAAAAATCTTTTGTCCTTTTCTAATGATCTCGGTTAGAAAGAGAGATGGCGAGTCTAAATTAGTTTAGAGCGTATGTAAGAGAATTAGCACCATAGACTACCAAGTCTATAGATTTTACTGGTATGTTTTACTTATGGCGTGCCGTGTGGCCCTCATTCATCCCGCGGGTGTTGTAAAAAGCGACTAAGAGCTCCAGAAGATGGGCAGCAGCATCCTTCTTTGTAACAGTAATTATTTGTTACTGTGATCATCAACCCGCTTGCCGAGCGTGGCGATTATGGGCAAATACTTCCAATGAGCGCACAATAGTGGCGCGCATTGGAAGAGGCCTGTGTTTAGCAGTTGACTAATACAGGCTGATAATGATGAATGTTGATGATAATGATGTGTTACTTAGAGACACTAATTCGAACCCAAGGTGCGTATTATCAATTATTAATGATCACCTGCTCCGTGTCTCGGAAAGCATGTTAAGCCGTTGGCCCCGGCTGTCATGAAGATCTTCCACAGTCATTCAATAAACAAATATTCTAACTTTAGAATATCGTAACCCTTTGGGTTGCGGGGGTGAGAGATAGGATTGAGACCTTTGACTTTTTAGTGATTGGTCATACCACTAGGCTATCACTGCTCTGTGGTGTACACTAAGTATTACATTGTTAATGTTTCATTTTTTATTTATGTATAATGTTAATAAATTTCAATGTCAAGTAGGAATATAATAAAATTGGAAGTAAATCAATAAATAAATTTAAAATATCATCGAATCGTAATAAAATCAACAATCGTAACAAAAACACAGATAACACAAGTGGCGTGTATCAATCACAATGCGTCAAATCGTTCTAAAACGCGATGACGTGCCATAGCTTCTTTCTTCCTTTATGCATTTCTGAACGAACACATAATTACGATAATTATGTATTATTATTATAGTTTAAATTATAATGATACAGTGATAGCGTTAAGTATTCGGACCATTGATTGGCTAGTCAGAGGTCTCAGGTTGGAATTCAAGGCACCTCATTTAGTATAATTTGTTTCGTTTCTTGGATAGCGTAAAGTCGTTGGTCCTGCGCATGTCTTCGGTCGTGTGTCTCCAATTGATGTTCCATTTGAATTTTAAAGCAGATTTCTGTTCCACCGGATTATAAGAGTGTCTTGCTAGACGGTTTTAATATTGGAAATATATTTTAAAAATATATGTTACTTATGAGGTATTTAAAAAAACTTTACTTTACTGGCTTTACCGACGTATTACTTTCCAGAATGCCCGAATAGTTTCGATCTCAAGCGGAGTCCATTTTTAAGAGCGAGTGTAGTTACGCTTCGGCACGGGTGACGTGGACCTCATTGATTTGAGTTCAATTTGAGTGAGGTCCGCGACGACGCCGCGCGCCGCTGCGTGTAGCTGTAGACCGAATGTAGTCACTCGGTCTTAAAAATGGACTCCGTTAGAGTTCGAAACTAGTCGGGCATTCCCGAAATTAATCCGTGAGTAAAGTCGTAATAAGTATGAATTATGAAAGTTATTATTTTAAAATAATTATGTTATTACATACACAGTCGCGGTATAGCATTCTTAGTTATCTTTCAGTAAATAGAAGTTTCCCGTTTTTTTTAACCACAGATAAAAAAAAATACTAAAATTTAATCAGCGCCAAAGTGAAGTAAGTATGTAAATAACTCATAGTTTCCTAGTGATAACGGAAACGTTCGGTCAGTCGCTGTTACTTGCGCGTGAGACTCGTGCCACATGTCGACCGTTACCGACAAAGAGTAAACTGTATTACAGAGGGTCTACTATAACTTCGTAAACGAAAAATACCGACCGTATCTATAATTTTAATTTTTTAAATTTACGTGTGTATTTGTTTTAAAAAAAGAGTATATAAAGAGAAACTAAGGATTTATTGTATTACCGTACAAAAAAAACCTTTAAAGTTAAGGAAAAAATGCGTTTTGTACTTTTACTGGTAAATATTTGTTTATTGATAATACAGACTAAAGGAATAAAGGCTAAAAAAATAAAGGCTAAAGGAATATAGGCTAAAAGGATAAAGGCTAAAATGCTAAATTAATAAAGGCTAAAAGGATGAATTTACTTACAATTTTTTTAAAGCTACCTATTCTATTTCTGACATACACTTAATATAATATTTTACGGGCTACACAAAAAATTTATATTAAAAAAATAAAATTCATATCACTTATTTGCTAATTATCATATTCCTCTCCACTCAAAAAATGTCTACTACTCTTGCGCAATACCTCCACAATGATCAGTCTTAACTTACCTTATCATTCCGAATTATTTCCTAACTAGGCATAATACAACTTTACTCACCGTATCCACTCTACATTTAATAATCTTTGTCAATAGGAAATTAATCATTATGTGCGGACTCTGGCTTGCGTGCGTTGATTTTATTCCTATTGCTAAAGCATTGCCTATTTCCTAATTACCATCTACACCTTTTAATCATTAGGTGCCAATGTCACTTGATTATTAAAAAATAAGAATGTTGTCATTCGATTTTTGCGACTGTTGCTGACATTTGTATCGATTATTTCGTTTCCTTGAGTTTGGTATTGGTTACTATCGATAGTTTTAATTACGACGCTCCGGGTTTCATTCATTCCTATGTTAGGGTAAATATATACAGATTTTCCAAGTTACCTGTGACTTTATGGAGAATCTAGTCTTAAACTTTCGCGAACACTTATCATAATGAAACAACGTTTTAACGGATATAACTCGCGTTTTTATTTTGATTAAACAATCCTGACGTTTCGAGTATTTTGCAGCACTAGTGGTCGCAGGCAGACTTATAACGCGAGTTATATTCGTTAAAAAGTTGTTTCATTATGGAGAATCGCTGTATTTTACATGAATGTCAATGAATTGACAGTTTTTTTTTTATTTTGTTTACCGTGGTCCTATATCTTCTATTCTTCTCTATCAGGATGAAATCGAAAGTACCAAATGACTTATGGGTGGTGGAATGGCAATTAAACTTTTCTTTTCTAGTTTCCTGGGACCCGGCAAGTAAACTGTTATATGTTACTAGGTCACTGTTATAAATATCAATCGTCTTGTCATGAATGTTTTCATCTCATTGGAATACTTATGTAAAGGTACCAACTATCTTATTCCACCGTACAAGTGACCCCAGCATAGTCATGTTTATTTTGTTTTATTTTTTCTCATGAATAAATCAATAAAATTATATTTATTATTTGATAATAATAATGTCCTCCTGACCGAATTTCGGTCACAGCGGCCAATCTCAACGGAGATTAGCCATCGACGCGGGAGATATTATAGTGCACAAATGCTTGCGCAAACACAGGTGCACTCTCTATTCCCTCACACTCATAGTCCAATGGGACGGCAATCCGACACGACCGGAGAGAGATCAGGCGCAGGGCCAACGGCTTTAGGTGCTGATTGTTAGTGCTTATTATTTGAACTCAAGGTACGAAGCTAAAGAAATGGTACCTATTTTTGTTTTTTGATATGTTATCATCATCATCATCATTATTACAATTGGTGTTATTTTTATAACTTTTTTAACAAATATGTATACTCTTTTAACATTAAATATCGTTTGAATAAATTCCAACAGCTGTAGGCAGCAAACTTACTAGCCACTGGGTCAACTGAAAAATTAATTATTCTTTCAATACTGAATCCGGAAGCAGCATGGCAAGTAATGATGCGCGCTCACAGCAGACCCCGATGGAAATAGCGGGACGAGTTAGATAGCGCTAAACCGCGAAGATTGGAGCAAATGGAGGTAGCTCTTTGTTCAAAAATGAGACATCGTCGGCTAGTAATAAAGATAAAAATTATTTTGTTATGTCCTTTTTTATTTCGTCGGGAAATTTTCATGGGTACCTTCTGCCTTGTAAAAGGCAAAGGGTCTGGCCAGACTGCCTTTTAAGGTCCCCATATCATCCTTGTTTACATAAAGACAAAATAGTGAGATCACTTGTGCATTCTCCACGTACCCCCCCACCGCCGCTGGCTGTTTGAATTTACCGACGGAACTTAATAGGGTTGTCCCAAAACGTCACCAGAATATGATTTCAAATTCGTAAACACAATCAAATATTTGCTTCCATTCCGCTCAATAAAAGTCCCTTCATTGAATTTTTTTTGGCCATTTCATTTACATTCGTAAAGTTGTCGCCTTTCATGAATATTTTGAAGTTGTAAAAAGTGTGAGTTTGTTTGTGGAGGAAAAGTAAGCTAATTTGAAAAAAAATGCTGTTTATTTTGTTGTGAGTTTTACCACGCTACCTCTATGGTTTTATGGTTGAGTCTTACAATGTATGTACAATGTATTAATTACAATACTGGCTATTTTAAACTTGATACTGGTGCTAATTCTCTTGCACACGCTCGAAACTAATTTAGCCTCACTATCTTTCTAACAGAGATCATCAAGAAAGGATAGAAGATTTTAGAGCGGTCAAACTAGTCCATTTGCATGATATCCGCGACTAATTTGACAGCTTTAATTTGATAGTTCAATTCGCTGTCCTTTTTCGATGGCGTTAATTAGAAAGAGATATAGTTATATACTTAAAATCGTGCCAAGATGCTATTAAAATATTTGATCGGCTCTTAGGGTTGTCCAAAAAGACACAGTGCGTGGTTCCGGACAAATGTGATATATTTTTTTGTCAGTAGAACACCGATCGCGTGTGATACGCAGACGATTAAACAAAATAAGTTTCATTTGTTTGTACAGTTTGCAAATAAGTTGATATTTGTTCTAGTTTTAAAATACTAGATTAGTAAACGGATATAATAAAAATAAACCAGCCTGTATCTGTCCCACTAAAGGGCAAAGGCCTCTTCTCATACAAAGAAGGATAGAGCATCAATCACCACGCTAATACACTGCGTGTTGAGACAGCGGTGTCTTAGATTTAAATTTAAATGTCACATTGATACATCCCAGGTTTGAGCCCATAGCCACGTGCTCGCAAAGCGAGTCCATAACCAATGCGCCACTACGAAACCAAACACAGGTAAGGAACTAAATAAAAATAATTTTGTACTACTACTACACAAATTTCGTAAAAATTTCTAATTGTTATTGAATGACATTTTTATTTTAAAATACACCTAGTTGAAAAATGTAGGTATATTTTTTCACGCATGCGCACGCGCCATTATTCCATAGACTGGTGGAATTAGTTTACTATACACTAATCAGTTATTTTGTACTATATTTATCATAAAATTTTATGTGTTAAATTTTATTAACGGTTATGTATATAAGACTTATTAAGTAATGTACTTAAAACAAGTTGCTATGCATAAAACAGTAGGCGTGTAATCCAAGAGGCTGAATTGGACTGACCGTATTTGCTTAATTAAAACTATACACAGCCAAAAAAAACTAAAACTTGTATATTTCGTCTCATTGTGGGTATAAAAAATTAAAAAAAAAAACAAAATTCATGTTCACCTAATAAATCGAAATAAACGCATTCGTTTAAAACTATTTTTACAAATTTTATACTCATACGAAGGAAATACAAAATACAAATTTAATAATAACATACATAGAACTACTTACACATAGAACTATCTATAAATGAAACGAAAGCAACACATATGAAGGATATTCCCAAAGTAGTATAACGATAGCGACGTCTTCTGAAACTCTGATAACACTTATAGTTCTTCTTTAACCATTAAAAAGAAAGACTTGGTTATTTTTATTCAAACTGTCGACATTAAAAAACTCTTCAGCCTCAATGAAAAAGATACTTACTTTCAGGGGTTTTATTGAAAAATGCTAATTCCTTTTTCTCATCTGTTTTACATTTTAGATTGCACTTCCTCGATTGACACCTGATAACAGGCGGTTTTATTTCGAAGTTAGTAATTTCAGGCAACGAAAGCATTTTCCGAAAAAAAACAGTTGGTGGTAGATATGATATGGTGGGAGATATGTTTTGCCGTGTGGTTTCCGGCCTAAGAATAGAATCAACCCTACTCGTCCCACGGGTGTCGTAAGAAGCGACAAAGGGAAAGATCCGGAGGATGGGCAGGTGCATCCTTCTGTGTAACAGCAATCATCTGCTACTGCGATCGCCAACCCGCTTGCCCAGCGTGGTGATTATAGGCAAATACCTCCAATGAGCGCACAAATGTGGCGCGCATTGGGAGAGGCCTATGTTCAGCAGTAGACTAATACAGGCTGATGATGATGATGAATGTTTCGCACCGGTTGTTACAGAAGATAAATTGATTATAACTTCGCTGTCCCAATCTCATTCATTGCAATCTTGTGCTAAAACTAGCTATTTTTTTTTTATCGGGAGCCATCTTTTTCGTGGTTTGTTGCGACCACGTCTTACTATCTCAAACTGTTCTAAGATTTGTTGGCCGTCAGATCAGATGGCTGGAAAAGTAATATATTAAAAATAAATTGCAGTCTTTTGTTTTTTCAAATACTCAGGTAACTGCGCGATACTTTTCTGTACGTTTTTTAACAATCAAGTTAATTTCTAAATTACCACATAGTTTTGTTATAGCTTTTAATTTGCTAAAGCGAAAATTTTGACCATTAAGTACATTCCACACTAAACTAAGACTAAAACTTGCTAGCTTAACTTTACTTAGTCAATTATGGAACTATCCGAGAATCAATTTATGACTTTAAACTTTGTAACAGTTAAGAGCTAGTGCTACTAATGATATGCGTAATTACTGGAACTTTGGAGTTTCAAACTGTGCCAGATGTTGGTGATCTAATCACATCGACATACTGATTTTGTTGTTTACGGTGCAAAATTTGGAGGATGTTCTAAAACAGATTGAAAGATACTTTGAAAATAATTTGCCTAAACTAACCCTTAAATCTAAATCGTTTAAATAAAGACTTTGTTGATGATAAAAAAGATCTATATAAAACTAGTAAATACAGAATCTGTTAATAGAATTAATCGATTTAGTATTTTGGTAGCTAATTTTATGAAGTTTTAATTTACAATCATCAATTTTGTCATAAACCATAATGAATTTGTAGACCATACATAAGAAAGTAAAATATTGATTCACTGGTACTTATTAGCGACGTATAACAAAGCGAAACGAAAAGATTTTTTTTTTACAACTCTACAACAGTTCTCGATAAAGCACCTTAAAATGTACGGATCACGGAAAATTGTTGAATAAAAACATGTGCAGTGGAAAGAAAAGTGGTGTAGCATATACATGCAAGTGAAGAACTCAACGAAAAAAATAATGCACACGCCGTCCGCGGTGGTCATTGCAGCGTGACGCTAGATAAAAATGATCAGGCAGGCATAGAGGGATTCATTAACCAAGTGGCCATCGATGTAGATGGTTGGAAAAGCGTGACCCACAAATGGATTGGTGAAGACGTGAAGACCTGTGACACAGTGTTTGTGAAAAAGACAAAGGTGAAAATGAACCCCCTAGTACTTTTGGTCGCTTTTATGTTGGTGGGGAATGTTAGGGCGATTGTTGAACTAGACTGTAGTGATAATGCTACGTGTATCGATCACATGGCGAAGGAGATTGTCAGGAGTTTGAAGCAGCAGAAATCTGTGAAGGTGTTCAATATGCTGACGATAGAACCTTTAAGGACAAGACAAGCGCGATCAAAGGATTGGTGGTTGACGAACTTCCTGGACAGCCACGCGTTTAGTTTCGATTGGAGAGACTATACGTTCAAGCTCTCGCAGGCTGACGGAAGCGACGCCCTGGATTTGGAAATATACCAGGGAAGAACTGCTAAAGGTTAGTTTACAAAGTTACTTAGTGATAACTGTAAAAAAGCTGTTGTTTAGTGGAAAATATACAAAATTAGAATAATAAAATCAGAAAGTAGTTATACATTTTAATTTTTACGGTAAATGGTTTTAACTCTTTACTTAGCAAATACAATGATATCGCAAGCTCGCTTTAAAATATTAAAAATTATAATTTAACTTAATTGCCATTCCATTTCAACTTCGAAAATAATTTACAAACCAAGTTGCGGAGCTCATTAAAATAATTGACGCTCCAAAAAGTTACTGTTTATCAGGCATTACTTAAATGTATATTCAAGTAGCCTAACCAAATAGTAATTGTAGTAAAACTATATTAGTAGTAGGCAAAGCTCAGACATTACAATTGTTTATTTGTTATTTAAATAATATTTATGATTATACATACACATACATATCGTATTTGCCATTTGAATTCAATTATTTTTTATCATTCATCATCCAGATGAAAATCTTCATCTCCACTCACCATAACATCTATAACAACTCTGTTAATGTATTCAGTAAATACATTATATTAATCTAGCTTCACATCAAAAAGAAAGTTGCAAATAGCCAATGCATTATCAAGTGCAATCAGATTAACAGACTGTTTACTGTTTGTTAATTCACATCTGTGAGCACGCTTCGTTAGCGCACTAGACCATTACCATTTAAGGCAATGTCTAAAAGACGTGGTTCCAGTAGAATTATTTCATCGGCATTGAAAAATAGTTCAATATTCATTCTTTTAGCCATAGTATTCCGAAAATGTCTTAGTGACGACCTCTAATCTAATCAGTTGCTAAATGACTGGTCATTATTGACCTCCACGACAAAATATGATACAATATTCTAAGACTCCATGAATCGATTGTCAATAATTTTCATAACAGACGGCTTAACGTGCTATCCGAAACTCGAAGCTATCTTTGGGTTCAAATTTGAGACCTCTGACTTGTATATAATCGCTAAGGTTAATGATAACCTTAGCGTATACTTTATTTCTTTCTATTATATTCTTACTATTCTTATTCTTCTTTTTTTCATTCTATTATTATTCTTCGCAATATAATATAATATAAAGTAATAAAGAACATTAAAAAACATTGTTGGTCCCTCTCACTTACCTATACTCTTTGTTTAAATAGATATACTCAAAATCATTGATTTAACACGTTATAACTACCTCAATACTTTACCATCAAGCATCAAAATGCATTCATCTTGTTCTTCAAGACAAGCTTGGTGCCTTATTGAGGTATCTTCCGGAACTAATGTATGGAATAAGCCAGCGTCAATGTCATGATGAGCAGCAATTATTTCTTTTATGAAATCATGTTCCGGCTTTTCACAAGAATTCAGATCGAGGTTTTCTTTTCCTCGTTAGCTGTGAAATTAATTATTAATACGATCCACTAATCTTTGTCTTTGGTCGTAACATTTTTAATTGGCCATCTTGAACATGTATTCAATATATACGGCCATGTTTTCTTTCAAGTAAGTAGGAAAATACATTAATTTGCTCATGTGTAGGAGTTCTTACTGTATAATTGTTAATCATTTTATGCAAATTGTTGGTTATAGTAATATGTAGGTATATTATATGTGTTTATTTTATTGTATACAAAGTAACAAGTTAAGTGTATACAATCATAATATTCGGGTAGTTCTAGCTTACCTAGAAACTATATTTGCTTAATATTAGGAACCAACATTTATTTTCACTAATATCTTTGCATAAATGCGAATAGTTATGTTTATCGTTTATCCTTCTGGTTTGTTAAAAATAATTTGTGAGCCGATTGATATAAGTCTGTTTCTTTCATTTTGGAATGATTAGAACTACTAAAGGAAATCCGCGAAAAAAGTCTCATATTAAATAAATAGAACTTGACCCACAGATAAAAAATAACATTATTTTTAGCAATGTTTTTGGAGTAGACACAATATCACAGGCCAAAAATAGATTCGGTATTTTTGGGGACATTTAAAAAAAACATCTAGTTTTTTTCTAAAAGCGTACAAGTTTACCTGAATACCTACCTAAAAATGCTCCTTTTTAAAAAATTTAGAGTTTTCTACCATGTCGATATTTTCTCGATAATCTTTTTGCAACATTCGATATTTCACTTACTCAAATAATGATTTTCCTTCACTTGATATAGAAAGGTTCTCAAGATAAGCTTTAGTAATTACGTTCTACTGAGAATTCTGTTCATATTCTAAAGATTAACGATGAAACGACTCGAATTTAGACATTTCATATTAATCTTCAGTAAAGAGGATAATTATTGATACCGTTTAATCCATAACTGCTGGTGAACATCACGAAAAGGCATCGTTAATCATGTTTTGAGACAGATCATATATCACTAACTAGCTCATACTCTCGGTTTTGCTTACGTTTTAATCGTGGTATCGTGGTAGGAGACGTGACAGCCTAGACGGTATGACCATTGACTAACAAATCTGAGGTCAGAATCAGGTTTGAACCGCCCTCTAACTTTTCGTTAGTTATATGCATAATTATTATAAATTACCTATCACTTGCTCCGTGTCTCGGAAAGCCGTTGGCTCTGCGCCTGATCTCTCTCCGGTCGTGTCAGATTGCCATCCCATCGGACTTTGAGAGTGAGGGTATAGAGAGTGCACCTATGTTTGCGCACACACTTGTACACTATAAATTTCCTGCGTAGCTAAATCTCTGATGAGATTGGCCACTGTGACCGAAATTTGGTCAGGAGGACATTATATCGTGGTAGTATAAAGAAGTAGAAGGACTGGGACAATCCATCATGGATTCCAAGTCACGCATAATACATCTAACAACATACCTCTTTTATTCACAAGATATATATTTAGGCCTTGGTGTTTGTGCGAAATATTATATTATTCTAGCTGTCTTTCTTCATCGTATGGTTGATGAATAAGCTGGTGTCAGAGTTTAAACCGCCCGTCGTCCTCTGATAAGGCTTTACACACCGTTGAAAAATCTCTCAGGTATGCTGGTTTCCTCACGATGTTTTCCCTCACCGTTGTACAATACTAACTGTACTCGTGCAATATTAGCTGTTGAAGTATTTAAAGTAGTGATAGATAGTAGTAGGTATGACCGTTGGACTGCCAAGTAAAAGGTCGTAGGTTCGAAACCCAGGCACGCACATCTGACTTTTCGAATTCTTGCATTTTAGAAATTAATTATCACTTGCTAGAACGGTGAAGGAAAACATCGTGAGGAAACCAGCAGACCTGAGAGATTTTTCAATAGTGTGTAAAGTCATGTCAGAGGCGGTTTAAACTCTGACACCAGGTTGTTCATCAACTATACGATAGAAAACAGTGCTGTTGAAGATTTTGAACTTTCAGAGAATGGAATCCGATAGTGATTATGAACGATACATCTACTCATTTTTATTTAGAAGAAAACGTATTATATGTATTTTTATTAAAAATAAAAGGTTTTTCATATCCTAGACTATTGTCTATTTGGACATAATCCTTATTGAATTAGATAGCCGATAGTCTCATTCATCGACAATAGAAAAGATATAAATTATAATAGAACTGCCAAAACCTCTGACGTCAAAGTAAATTACTTGTTTACTAGTATTTCAATATTTATGACCTTTAAGGTGCGCGTGCACCGCATCCTCATCGCAGCGGTCGCAGCGGACGGATTTGTAAGCATGTACTGAATCCTATAGAACTGCGTGCACTGCATCAGCAAATCCGAATAGGGAGTGAACAAAAATGGCCCGTGACGTCACCCGGAATGAACGTGGGTCTCAGAGTTGCCACTTTAACGATTTAGCTGCTAGATATGGTGTTTTTTTTATTATTGTAATGAGTTGTAGTTTGTAGTACTTATCAAAAGTGCGCTAGTGGCGCCCACAATTTTGCAGATTCTTTTTAGTCAAACTGTAAAATATTATTTTCTTTTTGTCTATCGTGTCTATTTAAAAACTATACTTTTACTTTAAATAATTCATTGATAAATTCTTAAAAATATTTATGTAAATTTACACATTATTTGCTTTGTAAGATATTGAATTTAGGCTTATATATTAATTTATTCTAATACGGCAATTTTAGGCCATCCATTATTGGACTTATCTACTGTATTCTTGGTCTTGGGTGACAACACTATTGTTAACGGTCATTCGTATTCAGATTGCTGCGACCGCGGTCGCCAAGGTTTAGCTGGAATTTGTTTTAAAAGAGGTAAATTTAAAAAACATCTTTAATAATAATAACATACTTAACAATTAGGCGTATTGTACGGGGCTTAAAAAATGATTATTTAAGTTTTAGTTTTTTTTTCTTGGAAGCTATAGGTATGATAGTGGTACGACCGTTGGACTGCCAAGTCAAACCCAGGCACTTTCAAACTCTGATTTTTCTACGCTGTGTAAAGCCATATCAGAGACCTAAAGCCGATTTAAACTCTGACTTCAACCATACGATAAAGAGAGAAGAAGAAAGAAAGAAGACCTGTAAAAGACCATAAGTACCAGCTTATTGGCTATAACAAAACGTAACTTATATCGTACAAGGAGTATAAACCTGGTCAAGCCTTGGAGGAAAGGTTTTGGCCTTCGTAATTTTTTCAAGGGTCAAGCTCAGAGAAATAATTATAAACTTCTTGGTCAAATGTCATTTTAGACTTAATTAAAAAACCCGAGCATAATGTATTTTGAACTAATATTATCCATACTGTTCTAGACCTTCAGGGCTTCTTATTACATTTTATAAGCTGAATATATGTTTTCTTATATTGTTAGTATTTTGTGGGTGACCACCTGACCTACAATTTTTAGATAACTATAGGTATATTTAAAAAAATTAAAACCCGCGACAAAAGGTAAACCTCAATTTTGATTTTAATTTTTTTGTAAAATCTGTTTACAAAAAAAGTAGTAGTAGGTACTATCCGAAACATAAATTACGCAGTACGCACTTTGAAATATAAAAACGTTTAAAAATAATTATGTTATATAAATCGCAATTATTTTACACAAATAGGTCGTGTAGGTACCATAATGTGATGACATAAAAAAAGTAAAGTATGCAATGTCATAGTCGTCATAGTAACAATTTTGACAAATTAAACAAGTTGTGTCCACAGACTTAATAGTGATATTACGCAAACTGGAAGAATTTGTTGATAAAATTATCATTTGCGAGATTGAATATTAAGTAAATTTCTACTATATCAAAAATTACCAACTATTACTTACAACACATTATGTACACATTATGAATAAGCCCTAATAACCCAAATAATTAATAATAGTCTAGAGCCGCGGGCGAGGAATATACTGGCCTGACGCGTCGGGACGTTAGTGATTGTTGTCTTATTTTTTATTTTTCACATTAACACTTTATAATACAGACTGCCTCTTGCATAAATTTTAGTAGCTCTTTCAATATAAAAATGTTATGAAAGAGCCAAAATTCTCATTTTTTTAAACTGACTATTTTGTTGATATTTTTATAGTGTTTAAGGTTTTTCATATATTTTTATTACCTCCTTTAATAAATAAATAATAAATGAAGAGATAAAAATATCATTTATTTCATTAAAAGTACCTACATTTTTTTTTTGCTCCGTTTAGTAAACTGGCTCTTTCATGCCACCTCTTCCCTAATACCGATGTCAATTGAAAAAGCGAATAGGGACCCAAAGTGAATGAACCAAACCTATCCCTAACCGCATGCGGCCGATGCGTCCGGTGCGATGCGACTCATGTCCACGCGTACCTTTAAGTACCTACTATGATAAAGACATTGTCGTACATTTTACCAAAATGTCCTTTGTTGTCTTAAACAGAATTGTTACTATAACAAATACCTTATTATATTTTGTTATTATATTACTAGCTTTTGCCCGCAGCTTCGCCCGCGTGGATGTTGAACCAGGATAAAATTTATATTTTTTGTTAATCCAGGAAATATGGTTTTTATGTTTACCGAGTTCTATTCAAATCAAAAGTATTTAGGTAACAAACATCTTCACAAACTTTTATTAGTGCAGATTAGTAATGTTATGATATGACAGTTCAAGTCCGCCCAAGTCAGTTGTTTTTGCGAGTTTTTTATTAAGCAAAACATGTGCATAAACATTTAAATTATCCAAAATATTTATTATTGAAAACATTATATATTGCCATTAAACATTATCCAGGACGATGCAATGGATAGAGCGAAGGGGAAGCGAAAAACCCGAAAAGCAGACCCCACTATCATGTGGGAATAATTATTGCACAGGAGAGAATGAGAGATTTTTTTAAATATACCTATTGTATTGTGTATGTTTTGCACATGTGAGAGCAATTATTCCAACAAAGATTAGTTTTATATTTAAGTCTTACTAATGTATAGGGCAAAAGAAAAAGTTATAAGTGCGCTTCGCATATTTTATTGCATAATTTCTGACCTAATAAAGCGAAAAACCTATGTAAAAGAACAAAAGTTTCGTATCAATATCAAATCCGAACCAGGATATTTAGAAAAACATACAGATTACTTTGTTTGTAGTTTTGCTCTCGGGAGCTAAAATGTACAGAGAGTCAGGACTGGTGACCCGAGAGCAAACGACATATAGTCTATGTGAGGAGAAGCTGGTCCTGAGATCGACACTCGCAGACTTCTCATGGCGAAACAAACGCCCACAGGAAACTACACTCGCTTAAATTGAAAGGGATAAATGTGAAGAATTAGTGGTACATGGTGTAAACACTGTCTCGCCAATACCGAAACCCGTTAGAATTTGTGCCTTGATGATTTGCAGATAATTTACATTAAGCCATCAGGCCATCATTTTCTGGGTCCCTTTACACAATTTCAAAGGCGTTAAGTTCCGAAGAAGCATAATCGGGACACCGACCTTCAACTTAATGACGTCCGTCGGAAGTCCACTTGCAGTGAGGGAATTCAGGAATTTTATAGAATAATGAGTGGCGTCATCTTGATTGACAACAGTGTTTATAAATGTGTAAAACACTTCATTCCCTTTCATTTATAAAAGAATGCATTCGTTGATTGCTGCAGCTTGATTATTTTTGGGCGTTTTGAGTTGGAAAATTCTTGAGCATGTGGATTCCTACTCAGCCGCCCATAATTATTGTCAAGCTCAACTTATGAATACAGGATCATAAAAATAATAGTTTCAAAGAACCATTCACCTCATCAGCCCCAGTTCCTCGCGTCACCACAGGCAGCGTTCAGTGGAAATTGCCGCTGAACATAACTGTGACACCACCCATTATGTGTTGGTTCCTACGGATGTCTTTTAGAGTTCTGTGTACCGCATCAACTGCTTTTCTGTTTGCCATTATACATTCATCCTATCATACGATCAAAGAACAATTCTTAAGCAAATGCCTGCCTTGTCACTATTTCGTGACACATCACAAACAGGTGTTTCGTTGCTCTGTAAATTGATGGGAATCCTAAACATGGTGTGCGCTGTTTTGTCACCAGAAAACAACGTGGCAGTAATCGCCGAAGACGCTACTGCAATTGTAATTTTGCCCTGCCTCCCTGCAAGGATGCCAGTGGTTATAAATATTTTTTCTGTCCCATCAGGAGTATCCAAGAAAAATATTTTTCCTCAGATTTAAATCGACTCCTAACGCCATCTAGTTAAGAAAAAGGAAACATTATGTTTTAAATAATAATAATTTTAATGCTTCAAATTAAAGCGGATTTTTTTTATAAGCTGAAATTTTTAAAAGTATAATCCCACACGATGCGCGTTGCTTCCTTCGGGTTTCAAATTGAAATATTTAAAAAAGAATTCCGCTGATCTAAATAGACTCTCACGCCATCTAGAACACTATGTTTTAAATAATATAAATTGTATAAATGTTTCAAATTAAAGTGGTGACGTTTTTTACATACATACATACATAGACTCACGCCTGTTTCCCAGAGGGGTAGGCAGAAACAACGGATTTCCACTTGCTACGATCCTTGCATACCTCGTTGCATATACGTTTTTTATAAGTTGAAAAATTATTAAAAAGCATGTTTCCTTCGGGTTTCAGCCGGTATGTAATAAAAGTCATTAAGAATGAAATACCACAAAAATACATATTCATTTCAATGACAAAAAAAAATACAAAAGAATCCACAAAAAGTTTGCGGTACTGGGGATCGAACCCAAAGCCTTACACTTCCAAGGCGTTCGCCCGACCGGAAGGCTATGAAGTCTGTTGACATGTAGACAAAATAATCGTTCCTAAAAGATATTATATGTTATGTTATGTAATGTTTAGCTCCTTGTGGATATAGCGTGATAATATTTTGTAAATTGAAATTTAATAATATTTTTCCCCACAACAACAACAATTCTGCAGCAAATTCTAGAAATACGCTGCTTACTACAATACTGCTCATCCCCCATAATTATAAACGTGATAATTTATACCCTATAAGTTGACCAAGAATTTAAAAAGTATATTTGCCGAATTTCAACTAAATCTGTCCAGTAGTTTTCGCGCCAATCAATTACATACATACTTCGTTACGATTTTATTATATGTATAGATGATAGCAGTTTAGTATTTTCCCCTAACCTAATCCTATCAAATATTATAAATGTGAAAGTAATACTAAAAATTTGTGTAGTGAGGATTTTTTTGTGACTGTTCCTATGAGGCTGGCATATCCACATTGTGGACAAAAGCCTCAATAAATAAATAGATAAAAAAAAATTGTTTGTTTGTTACCTTTTCACGCCTAAACCATTGAACATGTATTACGTACAACAAACGTGATATTTTTGCCATTTTTGATCGACATTAAAAACGGCAACACGTAAACGCTTTAGTATCTAATGTTGTACAGATAATGGTGCGGAATCCTATGTGCGCGAGTCCGACTCGCACTTGGCTGGTTTTTAAGTTAAGTTTTAATTACCCTTTTTCTTTTTTTTACTGTTTTTATAGGGAAGTGTTATATTTAATTTATTAATACTTGTTACACTTGTATAATTATATTGGATTCACGACTGCAAGTCGTGATAGCCTAGTGGTGGTCACCGTTGACTGGTAAATCACTGGTCTCGGGTTCGAACCCAAGGCGCGCATCTCTGACTTTTCGTAAGTTATGTGCGTTTTATAAATTGATTATCACTTACTCCGTGCCTCGGAAAGCACGTGGCCCTGCGCCTGATCTCTCTCCGATCGTGTCGGAAGGCCGTCCCATCGGACTATGAGAGTGAGGAAATAAAGAGTGCACCTGTGTTTGCGCACACACTTGTGCACTATAATATCTCCTGCGTAATTGGCTAGTCTCCGTTGAGATTGGCCGCTGTGACCGAAATTCGGTCAGGAGAATATTATTATTATTATTATAATTATATTGGATAATATTCAACTGAATATCGAACTCGTTTTTATAGAGCGCACTCGAGGGATAGTCCTCATAACAGTAAAGCTAATCAAGTAGATACTTTGAAGGTTTGAGCAAATAATATCATAAAATTCGAAAAGCTCCGAGATGTATCATAAACTACTATAACAGCCAATATGAATATGATACTCTCTAGTATCATTTGATACCTCATTAAGTTGAATGCGCGAACGAAATTTGCCCCTTAACCAACAAACTGAAACATCAATTTAGAAACGGCTACACATCAAGCTATATATTTCCAGTATAAGCTGACATCTTGTTGTGCGAAGAGTCTATATAATGCGAGGTCATGCGATATTCTGCAGTTTAGATTTTACTAGCGACCCGCCCCGGCTTCGCACGGGTGCAATAGGTATATGAACCCTCCTCTTCAATCACTCTATCAATTAAAAACACCGCATCAAAATCCGTTGCTTACTTTTAAAGATATATGATTATAGATAGATGCATATATAGGGATATATGGACACAGAAAGCGACTTTGTTTTATACTATGTACTGTTGAGGGTACTATCGCCTACTGCGGGTAGAGCCCGACCATTAGCTTCAGGTGATAATTAATTTTTAATACGCACTTGATTTTAGAAAAGTCAGACCTTAATGTTTTCAAAATGAGACCTCTGACTTGCCAGTCTACGGTCATATCACTAGGCTATCTACAATCATCTGCCTAGCCTTTACCCAACTATGTTGGGGTCGGCTTCCAGTCTTACCGGATGCAGCTGAATACCAGTGTTTTACATGAAGCGACTGCCTATCAGACCTCCACAACCCAGATACTGGGTTACACGATACCCCTTGGTAAGACTGGTTGTCAGACTTTATGGCTTCTGATTACCCGTAACAACTGTCAAAGATCTACAATTGACAGCCGGGGCCAACAGCTTAACGTGCTATCCGAGGCACGGAGAGTGATAATTAATTTATAAAACGCACATAAATTACGAAAAGTCAGAGATGCGTGCCTTGGGTTCGAACTCACTAGGCTATCTACAATATACAAACATAATTATGACAATCAAATAAAACTAATCTTTAAAAAAAGGTAAGAATAAAACCTAGAAATACCACTTTGGGAACGGGATAGGCCCTAAAAGTTAACACCCATACTCAGATTAATTTACGAAATGAATAATAAAGGTTTACGAGTAGTAACAGGCCACATTTAGGCTATCATTTTATAAACCTATATTGTTATTGACCGCAATAAAAGCATACGGTTGAAGGACGGTGACGCAATAGCACGCTCGTCGAGCATTTTTATTGTAGCATTTATTTTTTAAATGGACGTCAAAAATGCAGGGATGTGTTTAAAAGCAACAAAGAATTATAGCTGTCCATGACAGTGCATCATTTATGGCAACAACTTCCGATTCCACCAAAACTGTGCCATGTTTATTTTTAAAAAAATATGTTGTAAGCAAAAATATTACTTATTCAACATAAAATCCCTAATGTCAGTCCCGGTCTTAGCTTTAGATCCAATTTTAAGTACAAAGCCGTTTAAAATCACTGTGGTAAGCCTAGCTAATAGCAAATCCACGTGGAATCTACCCACAACAAAGATTAAGCCCTAATGGAAAATAAACATACATTATAACCTTTACATTTGGGATTTGCTATAGATCCACCCTCAGAATACATAACAAATCAGAAGCCCTGTTCAATCGTATTTCTTTACTGCGCACTGTATCCGTAAACAAAAATAGATGGGAAAGAAATACGACAGCTAAATGATATAATTTATTGAAATAGATAAAAGGTCGAGCACAATAATAATAACTAACTATATACACACCTAGAAATAAACTATCTATATAAACTAATTAAAAAGATAAACTTAATCCAAAAGACCGCTACCTGTTTCCCAAAATGCTGGCTGCGTTGCCTCGGTGGATGGCAATACTAAGCCTTTGGGCCAGATACAGACCAGCATTTTGGTCACGAGATGCCTCGACCAGACGTCCCGATAATTCTTTGTAAATTTTACGGGCCCCTGGCCCCCACGGTCCTAGCGTCTCGACCCCAAAAGGCTCAAATATGTACCCGCTGTCTAGGGTACTATATTTGCGCCTTTTAAGGGTCTCAGCAAAATTGAACTATTCTTTTTTCGAGTCAGAACCCAGTATGTGGCAATCTCATTAGCTCTGTCTGTCGCATCATTTAGGTCTTGCCTGGTACTCATCGCTGTACAAGACGGGCAAGAAAGTAGGTGTTGCAATCTTGAACAGCTGCTTCGCACTTGATTGTATTTGAGTCTTGTCAATGATACCCCACTTAGCAAGGTTATTTCGTCCAGCGAGCGTCTTCCATATGAGCCACTGCAATTTGTGACCAGGGGCAGATGTTCCGCCGGGGTGAGAGAAAGTGGAGGACGGGTGTGTGTGACCAAAATTCAAAATTGAATTTACTTTTAAGGTTTACAGCGTGAAAAATGTCTCTATAATGCGCGCAAAACATGAAATCACTATATTCCGGAGTAATTTGTAATGTTTCACTTTTTTGCGATTCAAGGACTTCTAGTTTTTGTCTTTATTCTGAGGATCTACATTTTGAATATTTAAACATATTGCTTTGAATGTAATACGCTTCCAAATTGATGGATGTTAGATATTTTTGTCATTATTTTAATAATAATATAGGCATATTATAATATAATATCGCGAAATATATTCTCAATCCAAACTGTCTCTAACAATGCAACAAAAGGATTCTAAGCTAGGTTTACAAGACCGACTTTGAACCGCTTTTGTTTCAGTTACAATGTAGCTTTATTTCAAGTCCGTCTGAAATACTATCATCCCTAAATATTCCTTTAAATCTAAGCATTTCAATGTTCTTGTTACCGCAGACAGTCTTATTACTGAAACAAGAGAAATATTATTTCAGTTCATTCATGCTTATTTAAGACGCCTGTTCACACTTTACAGTATCTACATAATAATGTCCTCCTGACCGAATTTCGGTCACAGCGGCCAATCTCAACGGAGATTAGCCATCGACGGGAGATATTATAGTGCACAAGTGTGTGCGCAAACACAGGTGCATTCTCTATTCCCTCACTCTCATAGTCCAATGGGACGGCAATCTGACACGACCGGAGAGAGATCAGGCGCAGGGCCAACGGCTTTACGTGCTTTCCGAGGCACTTAGTTAGTGATAATTAATTTATAAAACGCACATAACTTACGAAAAGTCAGAGGTGCGCCTTGGGTTCGAACCTGAGACCTCTGACTTGCCAGTCAACGGTCAACACCGTTAGGCTATCACGACTCTATCTATATAAATAGTACATCTCAAACTTTTAGAGATCATGTACACGTCTTTAGTGTAAATGAGACTCCATTAAGCTTATAGTAAAGTACTATTTGTTTGTCTATGTCCTAGCTAAGACTGGCTTATAAAATTCATAGACAAAATGACTAACTACATCTGTATTGTGAATAATCCAAATCTCTAGACAACGGCAAAATTTTTCCTCTAAGCTCTAGACGATTATTGATTTGTACAGAACACAAGAACCCGTCTAAAGATAGGTGTTTGTGTATTTTGTAAACGTTTAATATTAAATTAAATATATTTGTAAACAATAAGTCCAGGTTAGATTCAGTGAAATGTGCTCAAGCTTTAATTTTTTAAAAAGTCAAAATTAAAATATTTTTATTCATGTACACCATTAGGCACATCCGAGTAATATGAATAGTCATAATTTTAATATTGTTTAATGTAAGAGGGACTCTAGTTGCCAGTTCCAAGGGCAGCCTACCCTTCATTGACATCTATATAGCATTCGAATATAAGTATCTACATAGCATTGTGAGTGATTTGTGATAGCCTAGGGGTATGACCGTTGACTGGCAAGTCAGAGGACTCAGATTGAACCCCAACCACAGACTTTTCGCAAGTTAAGTGCGTATTATAAATGAATTATCACTTATTCCGTGCCTCGGAAAATCATCCAGCGATAACTTAGGCTAGCGATAACATTATCTGTAACTACTGTTCTTTTGAAGATAAAGTTTTAAAATAAAATAAATAAAAATAAAAACGAATTCCAATTTAAATTCTAATCGTAGTACTATGTCCCGAAACTTTGTCAAACAAAAGGCTCCCGCTTGATATTTTAATTTATTCAATAGGTACCCAAAAGTTGAGAATTTCGGAAAAGTACATCAACAGCGTTAGACCACACTTTTAGAAATAAATTGTATAAATTCCATCAAAGTAGGAATAAAAAGGAGATAAATTAAAATCTGTTTGTGATTTTTTTTTTGATAGACTCACGCCTGAATTCCTCAGAGGGAGTAGGCAGAGGTGTGCAGTACACCCACGTTTCGCCGGCTATGTTATAAGTCCCATGTAATAGGGGGCGAGCCTATTGCCAATAACCGGGCACAATTCCAGACTCCGTGCTGCTACTGAGAATTTTCTAATGGAAAAACCCAATAACACTTTGCCCGACCCGGGGATTGAACCCAGGACATCGTACTCAGTACTACTGAGGCACACCAACGGGCAGAGTAAAATCTGTTTGTGATAATGGTAAAACTTGATAGAGGCTTATGGTGCCTATTGCGCTTAACCGACTATAAAAAAAACACTGACTACTGAAGCCGGTTGATGATCGCAGTAGCAGATGATTGGTTTACACAGAAGGATGCTGCTGCCCATCTTCCGTATCTTTTCTTTTGTCGTTTCTTACGACACCCGCGGAACGAGTAGGGGTGGTTCTATTCTTGTGTAATATTTATTTAATAAAAGTAGTAGTATTAAATTATTCTCAACATTTTCATAATTATTAAATTTCTTTCAACCATTTATGATAATTCTCAAATTAATATCTAAAGACCAACCTGGCTTACAAATTTCAATTTCGCAGATTTCACATTTTCTGAACATGAATACTGATTAAATATTATAATACTCCAAAAACAATAATCCTGTTCCTATCCTTTATCATTTATTTCAAACAAAACAAACAGAAATTAATGATTCTATTATTTGTTTTGTAATGGTAGACTTGTTTCAAAGGCCTCAGATTGGAAAATGGCCTCAAGCTAAAATTGAACTTATGTTTATTGCAGCAATGTTTGAATTAGGATTGGAATTGAAGTATAATAAAGATTTAAAATTATATAATACATAAATGGGCTAACACAAAATAGTTACGTACCATTTTGTCTTTTGTTCCTAATTTATTTTTGTTACATATGTATATCTATTGAAGAGTCATCTCGGTGGTCTCTCTCAGTTATAGTTCTAGGGAGCTCAGACTGATTAACCGGTCTTCTAGCGAGACCTAAAAGGCCTCCAGCTAAAGCAATTAAAACATTTTTCAGGTACAGTTTTGTGGTACAAATCGACCCAGGATATTAAGTAAAAAATAAATATTGTGAAATTTTGTGTGGAAAACTTGTAACAATAGCAGAATGTATAGCATTCCGCCAAACCTCAGTGGTTTTTGGTCTGCTAATGTGGAATGTAAAATAAACTAATGTTAATAAATAAAAAAAAGGATTTTTTTGATTACTAAATTTTACTATGTCACCTATCCAAAAACCGCGCGAAAACAACTGTTGCAGAAATTTTGACAAGTAATGTTGTTATTTTGCTTGTAACAGCAGGCATTTTTGTAACTTTTACTACCAACCAACCCTGAGTTGGTTCCGTTGTAAAAGTTAATTAGAATCAAATATCTAATAGGTACCATTCTTTAATATACTTGGTCTTTCTTTCTTTATCGTATGGTTGATAAACAACCTGGTGTCCGAGTTAAAACTACCCGCAGGCCTCTGCCATGGCTTTGCACAACGTTGAAAAATTTCTGAGGTGTACTAGTTAAGTTTCCTCACGATGTTTTCCTTCACCGTTTTAGCAGGTGATAATTACTTTCCGATACGCACATGAATCCTAAAAGTAAGAGGTGCGTGTCTGGGTTTTGAACTTACGACCTTTAACTTAGCAGTCCATCGGTCATAACTCTAGGCTATCACCGCTTGATCCTTGCATGAGGCTGCTATATCCTTGGTTCAACTTTATAACTCGAAATGAACTTTTTTTTTTATGAAAAGGTTTTAAAGGAAAACACATAAACTTTATGAAAAAGGTATTTGTTTGAAACAGACTGACCACAGTTAATCCGAAGGTAGACATAATAAATTGTACCACAACATAAAAACATCCACGTTATATCCCTTAGGAGCCAACTTGTTAGTAACTGTCCGAATGATAAATCTGACTCTTGAAAAACTTAAAACTTCTAAAGAATTTGATAAATTGCTTTTACTTCCCGAATGCGTACTGAAAATGTTGGATTCGAATATAATACTGGAAAAATAAAATCCGATAAGTACTTTTTGATATGACGAACGTAGGTATAGATTATTCTTTGAGAGATGAGGCTATATTATATGTATAGCTTTAAAGCAATAGTCACATCGACCTAACAAGATCTATTTAATATATTATGATCAGCTCTCTTTTATATTTTCTCCTTTTTGAGTCAACAGTTAAGCGTGTCTTACCGTTTACTTAAAATTAAGAATAATAAATAATAATATAATATATTTTAAAAAAATGTTATAATATTAAATATAATTATAATATAATATGATTAATATCAGAATATTATATAAGGTGCTTCTAAATTATCTGCCACTTCTGCAATGGGAGATAATATTGGTTATTTATATTACAATAGTGAAGTATTTTTTTTTATCTAACGTCATATTTTTTTTTCTTTTGCCTGCGTTTTATTGCGTAGGTCTAATTCTGCTCCATGCTTCAATTTTTTTTTTACTGTTCCGGGGTACGAAATTTCTTCACTATTGTAATCTTTATACCTAATACTTTCTCCCATTGCAATCGTGGCAGATAATTTAGAAGCACATTATATTATTAATATATTATTTAAATAAAAAAAACCACTGATACGGGCACATCTGAATAAAAAAAAGGTATACCTAACACAAACGATCAATTTAAATTCTATGCAAAGCTAAGTGGATTTAAGTTTCCAATAAACTGACTAAATTATTCGAAGCTTTTAATGTCGAAGTCTCGTTTGTTGCTTAAATGTTTTTTCGTAATACTTGCTCGTAAAAAGGGATATTTCAAGCTAAAGTAGCAAAAATACATAAATATAAAATACGACACTAGAGCCGTGAGAGCCTAGTGTTGGTGACCGTTGACTGGCAAGTCAGAGATCTCGGGTTTGAACCCAAGGCGCACATTAATTATCACGCTCCGTGCCTCGGATAGCACGTTAAGCTGTTGGCTCTGGCTGGCAATTGTAGATCTTTGAAAATCGTTACGGGTAGTCAGAAGCCCGAAAGTCTGACAACCAGTCTTACCAAGGGGTATCGTGTAACCCAGTATCTGGGTTGTGGAGGTCTGATAGGCAGTCGTTCCATGTAAAACACTGGTATTCAGCTGCATCCGGTAAGACTGGAAGCCAACACCAACATAGTTGGGAAAAGGCTAGGCAGATGATGATGACTAGAGCGACATGGGACTTCTTTATAAGAATGTTTATGTACCTATGTATAAACAGGTTGTGTGTTTGTCTGAAAAGGTTTCCTTTTCAAGCATACCTTATTAAATTAAGGTTCATAACTAAGGGGACCTTCACGGCTGAAATGACTCGCTGATAATATCGCCGTGCGGAATCTACCTTCTAAAGTTAATCCTGCAAAAATTAACCTGCAAGTTATACATAAGTGCCCCGTGTTTGCAGGCGTATTTTTGCGTTGCAACGCCAAAAGCGTCAAAACTTTTACCTTGTGTGTCGTTAATTATACTCTTCTTATAGTTTAGTTGATGAACGACCTGGTGTCAGAGTTGAAACCGCCCATAGGTCTCTGACATGGCTTTACACTCCGTCGAAAAATCTCTCAAAAAAAAAAAAAGGTGTGCTGGTTTTCTTTCCCCATTGCAGCAAGTTATAATTAATTTCTAATACGCACATGAATTCGAAAAGTCAGAAGTGAGTCAGAGGAGGTCAGTTTTCTACGGAGCGACACTTGTGTACTGTAATATCTCTTGCGTAGTTGGCTTATCGCCGTTGAGATTGGCTGCTATGACTGAAATTCGGTCAGCAGGACGTTAGAAGGTATAATGCCACACTAGATCAGTGTGAACGCCATCAATTGTCTTTAAACAATGTCCTGTACTATACTTTCCGGGCCTATAAATCGTAGTTAATTGTCAGCGCAGACCGAGAGCGCAGAGCAGAGAATATCTATCTATGTATATAAAATCAATTGCCACAAATGTTTGTCCGCGCATCACTTTAAAGCGGCGGACCAATTTTGATGAAACATTTTGTTGGCAATGCCCTGGTGTTACAAGTGTCATCGGCTACAGTAAAAGACATTCGTTCTCATTTCTAAATATGTTTTTTCCAGATGTTTCGGATCCAAATGCGAAAAAATCAAGCAGCAAAAACGAAGAGGAAAAGATTGATGATAAGAAATCTCCAAAGTTGGGTCTACGTGAGTATTTTACTATTAAAATAATTTTAAAAAAGTCACTACCGACGGCTGGTTACAATAACAGTAGCTCTGGTAAATCTATTGTTAGTGCAGCAGATAAACTGTTTGGACCTGAAACCTGCATAGAAAGAAAGAAAGCAACATTTATTAGACATAACAAAACCACACCTATAACTACGTATTAAAAAATAAATTACAAATCCTTAATAAAATAAAAAAATACAACAATAAGCATAATAAATTACATACTAAATAGACTACCTACTAAATACGACATACGAAATACGACATACTAAGTACCTACTAAATATACTAAATATACAATTTACATATTATACACGCGTCCCGCATCCCCCGGGCACCGCTCTGCTCAAACACGACAACAAGCCGCACTACGTCAGTCAGACTCAGTGTATGAACTGACCTCAAATTGCATAGGCTCTTTGTACAACAAGATGTCAGCTTATAATGGAAATGTTTAGCTTGATGTGTAACCGTGGACACACCAGACCAGGTTCTCAAGGATCATTAAATCCTAGCAATTCAATAGATTAAAACAACCTGGTAAGAGTTTAAAGCGCCCGTAGGCCTCTGACATGGCTTGACAGACCATTAAAAAATTTCGCAGGTGTATTATAAATTAATTATCACTCTCCGTGCCTCGGATAGCACATTAAGCTGTTGGCCCCGGCTGTCAATTGTAGTTCTTTGACAGTCGTTACAGGTAGTCAAAAGCCCGAAAGTCTGACAACCAGTCTTACCAAGGGGTACCGTGTAACCCAGTATGTGGGTTATGGAGGTCTGATAGGCAGTCGCTCCATGTAAAACACTGGTATTCAGCTGCATCCGGTAAGACTGGAAGCCGACCCCAACATAGTTGGGAAAAGGCTAGGCAGATGATGATCGATTCCTTTTTCACTCGGAAATCTGATTTCTACTGTCCAAGACTAGCTAACAGCTAGATAAGAAATAGTGACACAAATAGCTGTGACGCGCATAAACCTAAATGTATCGGATATTCCTTCAATATATCACAGTTTTATTTCGCAAAATTGCCGATAAATATGCTTTTACGCCTCCATGCCCTCTATTTTATGATAGGGTACCCCATAGATAATTTATAAGGATTTCTGATGTACAGGGATATCGTGTTTTTAGCTATTTATTAGATCGCTTACGGTTTATTGCCTTAGGATTCTGGTTGTTCTAACACAAACGGCCAAAGTTCTTTTTTCTAGAGATATTTTTTTCAAGTATCATTTAGGTCTGCGTGTGGCCGTTGTTTTAGAACTTCTTAAGATCAGGGGTCTTATTTTTGAACGAAATCAATCCTGGTTTAAACCACCATTTTACTAAACCACCACCACCACACCACACTGGTTTAAACCACCACCATTTTACTACGCAATCGTTACTAATTTCTTATTACTAAACAAAAAAATAAATAATGGTACAGCGGCTGGAGGCTTTGACTAGTGGATCGCAGATTGAAATCCTGTTCGTAATAACATTTTTCTTATTATATTTTATACGTAAAAGGTAGTTTTGAAATATACATTATACCTATAGGTAATAATATTGATACCTAATAGGTATTAATTTTGTTAAGTTAAAATCAAGGTGTGAGTGAATCGTACGTACGCGTGTGTGTTTTTTTTTATTATTAATTAAAAACTTGAGCGCATTTGACTGGATCTCACCTGATGGGAAGTGACGATGCAGTCTAAGATGGTACACACGAACTCAAGTAATGCCTATTCACTCTCGCCTTGTGAGCGTGTGTGCCTGTATAATAGCTAGAAAAAACACTTACATTAACAGTAGCAAATAAACCATCTCTGTGAATCCACGTCTTTCTCTTAACGAATTCCCACGAGCAAAATTGAACCTAATCTACAACAAATTTTATCATAAAATATCAATTATAGCACAGACTTTCCTAACAGTCACTTCAGAAGACTTCAAGTATAACTTCAAGTAAGAGTTCTGATATCGTACGGAGCAGATCATAACGAATATTCCATTAACAGGAAAATTGAACCTCTTTAGCAATTAAATTAAGAATTTACGAGGAAATTTATGTACTCAGAAATCTTAGACTTAAGTTACTGAGAACGTATGTCCTCTAAAATGTAGAGTGAAATTTTCCAGGCACTTAATAAATCAAGATCAAAATTACGGCCAATTTAAAAAAGGAACGATACACAACTGTCAAATAATCTTGTTAATATATTTTGCCAAAAAGCAGGCAAAGGTTTGAACCATACAGCCTTGTCTTAATTTTATTTTCTTTCCGTACTAACCGTCATGATGATGATTATGATGATAATGATTCATGTTAAAGTAAAGCGGTGGCTTCTTTACTAAGACCTAATTGGACAATTTGAGTCAACCCAGAAAAACACATTTTGCAGTATTAATTTATATTTATTTAACTAATGCACTTTAGTCAAACTAAATGTGATAACATTCCACCGAAATTATCCAAATTTCTATCGAAATAAAATATTTTCGCGAATAAAATTCAACAGCTCTACAATATGTCTTTACGAATTCCCGCCAAAACATCCCTGTCAAGTAAGCTAAAATGTAAAAAAACAATAACGCAAAGGAATTCCACATACAGCCAAGTTTTCATTGAATAAATTTCTAATATAGCGTGAGACGACGGCGTGCAGTAATTTTAATTAGACTATTTTACTTTTCTCCCGAACGATTTTGCGTATATTTATGGTATGTCACGATATTTTAATATTAATCAACGAATGTTAGGATACGGCTGACTGGTACCCACTTTCTTCCGTTTTTTTTTCAAATTTCCATTCATACTAATTAGGCTACAGATTAAATATTCATCCGACCGTTTATGTATGAATTCATGCGTGAATTTTGCATGCAAATATGTTGATATGTTGCTAATTCTATTGACGCTCTAAACTAATTTCTCTCTTTCGAACTCAGTCTGGATCCTAACCTTATTAATCGCAAACTTTTTTGAGGTCGGCTTCTAATCTAACCAGATGCAGTTGAATATCAGTTTTCCACGGAGCGACTGCCTACCTGACCTCCGTAACCCAAAGGGATACGATATTCTAAAGTTAGATCATTTGTCAAGTTTTAATGAGGGTACTGACTCCCTATATCAACTGTCAAAGATCTCAAAGTCAGCGGTCATACTGGACACAGTGTATGTTTTTTGTACACATTATTAATTATATATTTTTTGCATATTTACGTAACATTATCAGGAAAGAAACAAGAATGTTTACTTTACTTCATGTCATGCCAGGAAGTTATCAAAAGAACTGTTTACTGTGACTAATGGCTTAATAAAGTCAGTAATTAATGAAAATGCAAGCAAATTAAAACGGTTCGTCATGTATCATGTAGCATCAATATCAGAATTCATCAATGTTAGGAAGTTCCTGTATTTGAGGAAATGTTTATGTAAACATGCCTTTGGAAGCAGGAATTATAGACATGCTACGGTTTATAACGTACTAACCTACCTTCCTTTTACTTTTTCTTTAAACATGGTGTAAGCGACAAAGTACGACACTGAAAATATGGATTAAGTACATGATAATCTTCTCAGCGTTGAAATTTTTCGTCGGTTTTTTTGGATCTTTTTTACCAAATCGAAATAAATAATAATAGATTAACTTTTTTTTTTCCTTCTCTGTATGAGAAGAAGCCTTTGCCCTATATTGGGACAGTTACAGGCTGATTTATTTATTTATTAACTTTTTTTTTTGTAACTGCAACGTTAATTGATTGAAAAAGTGTTACTGATTATTGCTTAAAGAAACCATGTATGTAAGAAACCATGTGTGATTTGAAAATTTTAGTAAAGTTAAGATTCATGTACTGAATGATGATTATGATTATGATCATCCATGATTTAAGTTTTCGTTACCATGTCCTTTACAATTAACTTTACGTTTCAACTTACTATCTCAAATTTATGTATGATTTTTAAGAAACATTTATTACGCATACAAATTTAATATTTCAACAAAAATTTCAAACTTTTCAAGAATATTATAAAAAAAAATTAAAAAAACTTTTGAAAAACTTTCAATCTGATACCTTTTTTTTTAATCAGTGTTCTTAAAAGTTACTTAACGTAAGTTGAAACTATAAGAAAGGAAAGTTTATAAAACTTGAATTCCGTTGCAGTAATAATGAGCTTTCAAGGAATTTTGTAAGTAACATGGTTCGAACTTAGCAGGTTCTGAAGTTTAGCTCTTCAAACTTCGAAAGTCTTGCCGTCAGGTTTCCTGTAAATTAATTTTTAAAGTGGGTTTCAAAAGCATTTTTAATTAAAGCCAGTCTTTATTTAGAACTTCGTAAGTTCTTGACTTGATTAGGACTTCACTTTCAAATTCATCCAAGTTCCAAATTTAAACGTTTTTTTTTTCTTTTTATTAAAAACTTGAGCGCATTTGACTGGATCTCACCTGATGGGAAGTGACGATGCAGTCTAAAATGGTACACACGAACTCAAGTAATACCTATTCACTCTTGCCTTGAATACTCCTAGATTATAAGAATCGGGAAAAACTGACGCCGGCAATGAGTTCCACTCCTTCGCTGTCCGCATAATAAAAGAGGAACCAAAACACTACGTGCGGATAATCGGAATATCCACAACAAAAGGATGGTACCTAAGCCTGCGTCTAGTCCCCCGCAAGTGGAATGGAGCAGGGGGTATGAGGTCGTGTAGCTCCTGCGCACACTCACCGAAATGAATCCGGTAAAACACAGATAGGCAGGCGACTTTGCGGCGATGCTCTAGGTATGGAGCTTACTAGAGACTAACTCGAATTGTTTTTGAATTGTTTTTGAATTGTTTTTGAATTGTTCGAAGTTTAAAATTAATGTTTTCTTTTTCTATGTATTTTTATTCTCTTTTTTAACGTATATAATTAGCATGGTTTTTATCCCCCGTTGGCAAAAGATGTATCAAGTACATATCAAAAATCGGTATAAGTGGCATCGTAGCTTCCAAACGAATAAATCGATTTTGTATTTTTTAAATTGAAAGGTAACTTGAACGAGAGTGTTTAAAACTTAAAAGATTCCTTAAACAATTTGTCTTAATATTTCCTGCGTAGTTGGCTAATATCCGTTAAGATTGGCCGCTGTTATTATTATTAGTATAAAAAATCAAAATGATCGGTTGCTTTTGCTTAAATGTTTAAAAGTATTCTTACTCGTATTATCTTATTAACCGACTTAAAAAAGGAGGAGGTTCTCAATTCGATTGTATGTTGTTGTTTTTTAAATTAAATTCTAAAGTTTTTTATTTCTTATCCATACTTTACTCACTAATTTTACACAAAAATAAGCAACAAAATTAAAACAAAACCATGTTCAACCGTAGATAAGAAACTTTGATTTCAAAGTCATCATCTCCCTGCCCTTTTCCCAATTTATTCAGGGTCGGCGCAGTATGTCCTCTTTTTCCACACATCTCTATCACCCGTCATCTCAGTAGTCACTTCCTTTCTCGCCATATCACCCTTCACACAATCCATCCATCTCTTCCTAGGTCTGCCTCTTTTCTTGTATCCATCCACATCCAATCCTAATACTCTTCGCACTACATGATTTTCCTCTCTTCTCATCACATGCTAACTTTGATATTATAAGCTATGAAAGTTAACTTTAATATAAAAGTATGGAGGACATAATTTATGTCTTTCTCTTGTACCTACTAAAAAGTTTTTACTCACAGTTGTGTAAAGCTTATATTTTCACTAGAAAATTTTCAAATTAAACCAATTATGATCATGATTTACTACTGAAGCATGAAATTTATGTACTTTAGTTTGTATTTTTTTTAAATAATAATGCAATGCAGCTTCTAAAGCCACAGTAAAATTCCCTGTTGTAAAAGATAACAAAAATATAATATTATGCAAGTTTGACACAAAAATTTCGTCTATTTTTGTGGTAGATAAAGTTTTCTGTGTGAAATGAATGTCTTTTTAAGATACCTACCTAGGTTAAGTAATATGTTAGTTATTTGTAGTAATAATAGCGAAGCGCTTGTAGTTGTTATTATCAGTTTGTATAATGTCACATCAACACTTCCAGGACCTCGTGCTCAGCAGTCACGCTTGCTACCACTAGACTAACGAGGCAGTCTATAGAATTTATAACATCATAAAGTCATAAATAACACATTACATGGTATGTCGACTCCGTTATTCTTTGATTGGTCGTCATAAATTTTGTGTAACTCAGAATATATACTTGAAACATTTTCTGGCTAGAATTATTTATGGCTATCATAAACGGTACTTCAAAGTAAATCTCTTGATCACTTCGTGCCGCCATTTTTGTATAAAAAATTCAGCTACATATTTTTTTATCATAAAAATCCCTCTTTGTACGAAATTCGTATAACATTATCCTTCCTTATCCTATGATTGATAAACAACCTGGTGTCAAAGCTTAAACCTCGCGTAGGCCTCTTTTAAGGTTTAATATACATCTCTCAGGTGTGCCCTTTTCTTACGATGTTTTCCTTCATTGTTTTAGTAAGTAATAATTTATTTATAATACGCACGTAACTTACGAAAAGTCAGAAAAGCGCGCTTTGGGTTCATACCTGAGACCGTTGACTTGGCAGTCCAACGGTCTTACCACTACGCTATCTCTGCTTTTAAAATATGTGATGTGACACGTTGGCCTCGGTTGTCATGAAGATCTTTGACAGTCGTTTTAGGGAGTCAGTACCCTTATAAAATCCTGACAACTGATATAACCTTAGAATATTATATCCCTTTGGGTTGTGGGGATCAGATAGGCAGTCGCTCCATAGAAAACTGATATTCAGCTGCATCTGATTAGATCAGAAGCCGACCCCAACAAAGTTTGGGAATAATTAGGCTAGGAATCAATCAATCAATCATTTATTTGCCATAAAATGGGTTACAGAGGTGTCATATATAAAGTAAGGTACATCCATTTTTACCTGTTAGGGTATTATTATAATTTTATGTAGGTATCATATTAATGTTACAATTATATAAATATTTTGTGCTCATATTTAATATTACTCTAAATCTTATCTTATCTATCTATGCTTACATATTCATAATAATAATATAGGCAAGCATATTTTTACTATTTTACTTACAAGTTCGAATATAATTATTATGTGTTATATAAATTTAATTAAGGAAGATAGTAATATCGCATACCTACCTATATTAAATAAGCTAATATAATTGTGCTATTTATAACATGTATTAAAAACCCCACCTTAGTTGAAAAGCAACTTAGTAGTAAAAAGAAATTGCTGATTACAATACCTATGATATTTTGTCGGATAACAAATAAAATTCGTCCAAAAAATACTGATGTTCCATTGTTTTACAACGTGAAGGATGTCGTAAAAGAATAAAATATTTATTGGCATCATACATTTGAAATTGCGATTATTTTTACCCGACTACAAATAAAAGGAGGGTTATGATTTTAGCAGTCTATGTATGTATGTATGTATGTATGTTTGTATGTATGTAAGTTTGTTCATCTGTTCCCTCGTAGCTCCTAAACTATTTGTTGTAATTCAATAAATAAGGTGTCTATCGATGCGTCTTAATGGTCTGCGGGTTATAGGATTTATGAAATTTCGTAAAATCAAATAAGGTGGATTTTAAAAATAAATTAGTCAGCTCGAAAAAAATAAAGTTAAGGTAAATTTATCGTGTTTGATATCAAATGGAAGGTCTTGATGAGCACATTCAGAATATGTATATATTATTTATATATTCTGGACCACTTCTTAGAATATCAGGCTTCTAACTACCCGTTACGACTATCATAAATATATGTGATTTTAACACTGCATACAATGTGAAAACGTGATAACAATAAATATTTACTAATTAAATTAAAGTTTCTACACATCACTGCCTATTAAATTATGATTATATTTTGAAATAATGTTAATTAAATTGAGATTTCTTTTTCGTAACTAGATGGCGTTGGTTTGCGGTTTTGTGGAAGTAAGTAACACAGAGTTAAAAATACCTCCTCAAAAATCCCGGAATCGTAAACATAACAATTAAATCCCGGGATTTTATTAATATGGACTGGACTTTGACCTATAGTTTTTATTAGAATTAATTTTGTATGTAAAATAAAACTCATTAGTTTAACAGTTTTAGTACCGAACTACTTAAGCATTACATTATCTGTTATCGATGTCTAAAAACATAATAAAGACTTTTTATTATAATAATTTAGTTCATATGTATTTAAAACGTTAAATTAATATTTTGGAGAATTTATTACATGTTTTAACACATGTTTGCTTATTAAATATAATAAATTATTTAATAAGAAATTTGAAAAACAACTGATACGGAAGGGATTCGAACCCACGATCTCCGACGTACCGTGCCGACGCTCTAACCGCTGAGCCACCGTATCCCATCAAAATCAGTCGAAATTTCAAATCTCTTTCAACGCCTAGGGCGTGTGGTAATATCTATCGGTGCCTTCTAAAAACTGCAAAGTTTAGAACACTGAGTCGGATAATTAATGTATTCCGTTCGATATTACCACACGCCTAAGGCGTAGAAAGAGATTTGAAATTTCGACTGATTCTGATGGGATACGGTAGCTTAGCGGTTAGAGCGTCGGCACGGTACACCGGAGATCGTAGATTCGAATCCCATCCGTATCAGTTGTTTTTTCAAATTTCTTATTAAATAATTATACGTAAAATTAATTTCTTATTTCCCGGGAATTAATTGTAATGTTTATGATTTCGGGATTTTAGAGCAGGTATTATCAACTCCATGTTACTTACTTCCTCGAACTTTAGGTAAATGTACTCTATCTATGATGATATCCCACAAAAAAGGTTTCATGTGTACTTATACAGCTTGGCAAAAAAGAGTCTGAGGCGGTGACAGCTGGAACTAAAAATAAAAATCTTAAATAACTACGTTTGTGAGTACTAAAATAACATAAAAATAATTCATTTGATTATAATTAATGACAAAAAACTCGTCATAGAAATATGTAAGCACTTAATAACTTGTAATTTTGAATTGTAGTGTGAAAAGTGCGACAGCGGCGCCCCCAATTTTTCCAGACTCTTTTTTGCCAAGCTGTACTTCTTACTACTTTTCATGTATACTTCTAAGAAATATATGAGGCCATGTTTTAATAGCTCGAAGTCGCGGACGACACCTTTGAAATAAATTTAATTTAAAAAATACATGACATTGACTAAAGGTTTGAACCGAAGTTGACAGTTAAAGAAATCTACCTATTTAAGAACTACCACATTCTAAAAAAATGTGATTAAAATGAATTTTATTGGTTTCTTTACCACTAAAAATAATTGAAAAAAAATATAGTATAAAAACTAAAACCCGACTACTTAAAATCTAAAAACAAGCTTCTTAGATTTGAAATAAAATTCTGTAGTCGGAGGCCTTAATGTATTATAGGTAAATAGGTACTAGATAATCTTCCAAGAGTAAATACTTTGTAATTTGGTGGCCTCCGACTACAGAATTTTATTTCAAATCTAAGAAGCTTGTTTTTAGATTTTAAGTAGTCGGGTTTTAGTTTTTATACTATATTTTTTATGTGACAATTTTATATTTGCAAATAAGAAAAGTAATCCCTAAAAGGCTCGAGGCTACAAAAACTAGATAAATTTATGACTTTTATTGGAATAATATAGAGTGACTAAGCTTTTTAACGTTCGTAAAAATAATAGATTAGACGCTTGCAACACTAGGGGTATCATTGATAATCTTTATCACTACATTTTTAAAACAAAGTTGTGTGCCGCGTCTGTCTGTCTGTTAGCGATAAACTCAAAATCTACTGCACCGATTTTCATGCTGTTTTCACCAATAGATAGAGTTGTTTTTATGGAAGGTTTTAGTATAAAATTTGTATTTTTTTGTATAGATATATGTACTGGCTAAAATGTAATGATATTTGTTAGAGGTATCGGCAACCCGATCTAAATTTCATGATTACTTTTGATCGCATAACCGACATCCACGCGGGCCAAGCCGTGGGCATCTGCTAGTTATATTATAATGTCAACTGAAATTGGCCATCGACGCAGGAGATATTATAGTGCACAAGTGTATGCTCAAACACAGGTTCATTCTCTACTTCCTCACTCTTATAATCCGACATGCAGGACCAAATGCTTAACGTGCCTTTTTAAACACTTATGAAAAGTCAAAGGTTCGCGGCTTAGGTTCGAATCTGAGACCTCTGTCTTGCCAGTCAATAGCCATACCACGTGGGACAATATGTGATGAGGAAAAATATATGTTTTTTTTAAATCTGAGGAATGTACAATTATTGATTAATTCTCGAATACTAGCTTGCATGCTTCTTCTTAAAAACAATTATTATTAGTTCACTGCTCATCTCATCTAAAAAACGACCCACTCGTCACACCCCCGATATATTAGAAAATCATTCGATTATTCTCCGAATCAATACGGAATCAACTTTCTTTATAACCGGACACGAATCGATTTGACACTAATCGTAAACCAAGCATCACTAACGACATTATGAATCAAACGTTGGAGAATATTGAATTGATTATCAACTCTATTTGAAAAGCGTTAAAGTTGAAATTAGTGTGAGCTTTGTGTTTTTTTACTATCCCGGTCTTGGGTAGCCTGCATAGGTCTACAGTCTTCAACAAATCGTCAATCCATCGTGCAGTAGGTCGTCCCAAACTGTATATGCCTAAACGCAGTCATCATAATTATTGGCTCTTTTCATTAACTTTTTCTGTTCAATCACTACTTAATTCATTTCTTTTTCTACTATATCCTCCTGACCGAATTTCAGCCACAGCGGCCAATCTCAATGGAGATTAGCCAAATACGCAGGATATATTATAGTGCACAAGTGTGTGTGCAAACACAGGTGCACTCTCTATTCCCTCACTCTCTTAGTCCGATGGGACGGCCTTCCGACACGATCGGATCAGGCGCAGGGCCAACGGCTTTACGTGCTTTCCGAGGCACGGAGTAAGTGATAATTATTTTTTCTGTTCTATCACTGCTTAATTCATTTCTTCTTCTCCTAATATAACCCCATCTAGTCACATAATTAGTTTGTAAATTAGTTATATCGTACTGCATTTATGTGGTAAGTATTGGTATGTTTACGTTAGGTATATTGTAATAGCTTTAAATCATAATTTAACAGCATGTTCAGTAAGTGTATCTATAATATATTCAAGATTTTGCTGACACACCTACCTCATGAATGCTGCAAATAATCGCAAGACTAAATACATAAACAGAATGTCCACTCACAGTTAAATTACCTACTTACCGCTTTATTAGGAACACGAGAATCCTCATACAGTGCAGCCTGATAGACAATTACATTAGCCAAATACGCAATTTCTAATATTTGTTGTATGTAATGTATTTATTTGTTTTTCTCAGTTATAGCTTTCTTCTTCTTATCGTGTCGATGGCAATCTAAATTGAGTCAGCCCAGAACTGGACTTATAGCTTATAGTTATAGCTTTAGGGAGCTCAGACTGATTAACAAGACCTAAAAGACCTCCAGGCTAAGGCAATATCTATCCAGTATGTTTAGTACTGATTGCCTATTTACCATTAATAATTCCAGGATCCAGTATCATTCACACACAAAAAAAGTTCTCTGATGCCTTGTACTTTCTTCGCGATGAACTTAATGATATAGACAGCTCTTACTCCAGTCACAATTGTCTGTTCTATTACTGTAGAAATGTCCTTCTGTATTTCGTTATTTTGTGGCTAAATTGAAGCAGACACTAAAGCTGAAACAAACTTGTAGTTCCAAAACTACTCAGCAATTAACTAAAGTTTAAGAGTGCGTTAAATTTGTATCTTGTATTTAAAATATTCAGTAGCTGAGGCGTTAGTCTTAAGAAACTTTATCTAACTGTCGATTCTGATTAGTATTTTATCTCTGAACCTACTAAGGTGTCCACAATACCTTAATTTGAATATTCCTCGGTGAGTCAAACCTAGAACCTAAATTTATTCCTTATCTAAAAGACGTTTACTACGCAGATAATTATGTTAATGATAGAAAGACTTGGTTGCTTATTGATGCGTAGGTCAAGTCTCCAATTTGTCAGTGTTTATTTTTTATCACATAGTAATATCTTTTCTAATTTTCCTACTACAGGACAAAAGCCTCCTTACCTTCTTTCCACCTCTTTTAGGCGGTCCTCAGTAGCTCTGGTGCTTTATCCAGTCTCTATTAAAAATTCTATTATTATTTTTAAATATTTTGCTACAATCACAAGATTGTCTTTATTTCTGTTTGTCATATCGGTAGGCACATCCTTAGTTTCGATTCATGGTAGAATAGAGGTTTATATAATTTTGTTAGCGCATAAGTATTATAATTTTTTTATCGGTAGGGTGGTAAGATCACAATGTTGTGTAATTCTCTGTTGATTCTTTTTCCATTACTATTTTTATCACGTAGAAATTTAACATTAAGTTATAGTATCTATTTTTGTCAGTTAAATAAATAACATTTAGATACCCTCTCTATAAATATTTATAAACTTAAAGCGAGTAAAAACGTAGCACAAGGGTTTTTTTCTAGTTTAAACCATATCAGAATTCCTCCCAGTTTCTATGCCCAGGGATCTTAAGTGCAACAATTGAATCTTTTACAAATAAATCGCTGATATGGCAAAAATTAAATCAGTCAGGAATTTAAAAAAATTAAATTGTCTCTGCAAATTTAAAATCGACGTAACTCATCTCCTGTTTTCTCAACTTCCAGGCAGGAGACAAAAGAAGAAGGTCATGCAAGTGATTATACCCCTTCTCTTCGGCATGAAATCAGCAGGCATGGCGATGTTTGCTATGGCTCTAGTCACTATATTGACACTTAAAGCGTTCTTGGCGAGCAAAGTGGCACTATTAGTGACTGCCGGCATGGCACTGAAGAAGTTGTACGAGACTTACGGCACTGGGTGAGTAGAAAGAAGAAGAAAGAAAGAAGTTAAATGATATTTTTGTTTCTATACATGCCAAGTATTTAACGAAATAGGATAACAAAGCTTAATTTGAAGTAGATTAACTGATAGACTAGAGGATGTACAAAAAGGATTTTGTTACAATTTAAAAAATAAATATCGAATTAACGTCCAAAAATTGTTGTAATTTAGGAATAAGGTAAAAATATTACTAACACGATACAAAATGAGATAATAATATTAAGATGAAAGAAGATCGTCAGTAGCATTGACTGGCAAAGTATTTTTGTACCAGAACGATGCCCAAAACCTGCTATCAAAAATTGTGGAAAGAACTTTTATGAAAGTTTCGCGTTTGTATTTTAGTCGACATTTCCCTTACAATTACTTGGCATATAGAAACTTGTAAAATACTGAAAGCTAATTTTGGAATTGTTATCTTTTAATGTATATTAAGACTTTTTAAAACTGATAATGATTTCAAAATTGTTTTTTATATTTTGTGAAATGAAATTGATTTTAAGGGTATTTTCTTTGAAGTAAATGGAAAAGAGATGGATATAAAACATGAAATAACTTCTGATAACTTGTTCGAGAGAAATGTATGAATGTATGATGATGTTCGAAAGACTCAAGTATATGGCTTGCTTTCATTATAATACAGTATAAACCACGTGTTAAAAAGCCATTAATATAATTGAAGCCTGTACTTAACTGACTTAGACAAAAACTGAGCTGAGACGGGCCAATTTTTTATGGTCTTGACCACCATACCATTACCAATCAAAATTGGCTTTAATTACTCTGCCATAAGAAGTGTTGTTTTGATGTACTGGCCAAGTACGTGTTATCTATATACCTACCTATATTACTGCAAAAATACCTGGAACTCATAGCTAGAAAAATTCGACCACTTTCAAATATAATTCTGCAATGTTCTCCTTACAATCAATTTCATTTCAGTGTGTATTATATTGTTTTTATTGATGTTAATACTTGTTTTAATGATTTTACGAGCATGACTTAAGACTGACTTTACTCTGACTTGCACTTAAACAAAAATTATTACTTGAATTTGGTTCTGTTACTAGAAATTAATCATCTTCGTTATTAAGCGTCATACCCATATGCTGCAAATTTGGATTTTGTTGATCTTGTATCGGTATTATGAAAATTAAATTAAATCTTTCTGATTTGAAGCAACATTCTTCAAATAATTAAATTCTCTAAAAGTCTAATGTATCAATTTCTTTTTTTTATAGATTTTTTCTCCGGAATTTCTTCTTCACTCAGTTATTAAAAATAACAAAGTTAATTAATTTGAACGCGACATTTTCCTTTACTATGTTTTAGCTTAATGGTCATTGTTTTAGTAAAAGCAGAAATATCAATCAATATACTCTGATGATTTAAATAAAATCTTTTTTATCTATAATTTATACGTATGAAAGTATGACACGCTTTTACTTTTACGCCTAATACGCCTGAAGGGCTTCGAAAGCAAAATTCCTTGCCAAAAGGGCTAATAACAAATAGTTTTATTTTGAGCATTTACTTCAATACTATTGATACAAAAAACGGTTTTTTTGTATAAAAAGACGTACCTACTAAAGTAAATTTCCGCATTTTTCCTTAGTTTGCCATTGATGACAAATTCATAGAAAGTTAGTATCAATAAAATATCTAGAAGTCAATAAACGAACTGAAATGTTGAAATATTTTCTGTTTTGAGACGCTTTATTTACTATTTGAACTTAGGTTTGCAGACGGGCAATAAATTCTCGATAGTTTAACGTTATTATAAATATATTACCTACTCTAAAACAAAATTAAACTAATTCCTAATAAAATATCTTATTATAAAAATGCGTATAAGCAAACGTAATATAATTTTAAGCCTTCTTCCCCTGTTCTATTTTTGCTGTGCCCGACAGGGTCCATAATGATCTCAGTAATTTAAAGTTACTATCTAAGTCTCGTGGAATGCAATAAATGTTCGAGTTTGAGTTATTATATTGTAGTAAAATGTATGAACGAATTATGATACATTTTACAAATATGATATGTCTTACAAATTACGATGTTAAAATGACTGGTAGAATACTGCCAAAGATATAAAGAAATGAAAGGATTCGGAAGGCATCTTTGGCGGCAGAGAAAGATTGTAGGTCAAAACAATATATTTTATTGGACAAAACCGAATTTACATACATTATATCTCATTTCTATTTTTTTAAATACAAATCAACAAATCTACTATGTTTATAAATAATTCTCTATTTCTAATACACTTTACTACTAATAACTTTCGAATATTTTTTTTATAGTTGTAATCTTGTGCTGCTTATTATATTAATACTAAAAATATATTTTTTAACTTTGTAATTTCTAGCTGTCGCTTGGTTTGCTAAAATTTTCCATATCCTTCTCTTTTTCGGGGTATAAATTGATTTTTGGTAACAAATATCTATTTATTAGTTGCTCGTCTATCCAGAACTTTATAAAACGTCTCAGTCTTGCTATCTTTTATTATATCTGTCAATAAATCTCGAGATTGAGTCTCCATGTAATATGGAGCGTCCGGTTTATTCAGTGTATTTTATTTATTTCACTTCTGAAAGTGTATTGTATTGTATCTAAACTTACTTTAAGTTTGTTTGTATTGAATTTTACTTTATAAATGTCATTTAAGAATAGTTTAGTAATAGTCAGCTGTTCTACTGAATAGTGACTATTGCTTGCTAAAAATAGGCGAGGATATTGCATGGAAATATTGATCTAAATTTCAAAAACACCGAAATAAATGGTCATTTCAGTCATGGCTCTACTCAAAACTTATTACGAAGTTACCAAAATAGATTCAAATTGAAACAGTATCCATGCCCCTGATAAGGTTCGTGATGCGGGTGCTGTATTAGGCTAACTTTTGATAACGGACTCCGTTTGAGATATTAGATTAGAAGTTTCAAGGTGTATTTTTCTAAAATAACTTGCGTAATACATACGTTTCTTTTATTATAAATACTTCTAAGATAGCAAACAAGCCTGTTATTGAGTTAATCCCAGGGGTCAGTTGCGTAGTGTCCAACCTTGTGCAACCTTGTGTGGGATTATAGAAGGGGATTATTATAGAAAAAGCTTTTCTCAAGGCCGTCAAGGTGAGGGCCATCATGCCACATTGCAATGTTGGCTGCAGGGATGATGGTCATCACTATGGGACTCGACTGACTGCTTTCCATCAGGCAGCATGGAGTCAATTTGTGCGGCAGTAATAAAAAAAAGGGGGAGATGAGATTAGCAAAAGGGATTATGAAAGTGGGGATTGGGTCTTCGGTGCTTTTACTTACTCTTCTGTAAGATGGTGGCATTACATCGGTTGAGCCGTCTCATTCTTTAGCGTACATTGCCTTTAATACAAAGATTCTTAATTGTAATTATTTAATAAGCAAATCATGTGCATATACATGTTAAAAATATACATAAAATATTCTTAATTGTCTCCTTACAAAAAGTAATTTTAAAAACTTTAACCCTTCAGCATGTACACAGAAAGAACTGTTTTAAACAAGTGCAATGATTTTCCCGACCATTTCACTCGAATGCAGTTACAGTAGAATAATGTTATTGCAATGTAAATGAACCATTTTCTATGTAAATTTTCAAAGCGTTGTTTAAGATTGCACGTACAAACAATAGTTTGAGCAATATACTGTACAGTAGTGATGAGGGAAATAATAGTTATACTCCGTTCCTGTGAAATACTTGTTACTAGATTTTTATTTTTATTGAAGCTGTGATTTAAACTTACCTTTTTTTCTGCGAAAACAAATGATGTATAGTTTCTGATTTGAATATTGTAGTCATGATGACTCATATTTTACTAACCCAATTCGCAAGCATTATGTGTGCGTTCGAACCTAGCTAACACCAATGTGACTTTTTTATTGTCATTATGCATTTTCTTAGTTAACTAAAGACGAACAAGAACATAGTGTACACCAACATCGACTACTTTGTTTGCATGTGACAACCACTAACGAACGTCAAACACTGGGTTCATCAAAAACGTTTGTGGCGATCAAATTTCATTAATCTCTGTGGACGTTGTTTGTATAAAATTTATGCAACATTGTTTGTATAACGTTCTTTCAACGGCGAATCTATAGCTACTAAAGAGAGCGGATTGTTTGAGTGGGAACACAAGTCGAACTGTATTCATGTTCTCTTTGCTATTATGTCCATATGTATGAACCCAAAGTTCCATATTCAATGTTCGTGTTTACCATGTTTTACTAATTCGTCCATACACACCATAAGACATCACTGACCAACGGTAAAACAAAACATCTTGAGGAAACTTGAGCGTTATGGTCTGAAACCGCCAACACGCAGTGAGTTAGCGTGGTGATTAATGCTCGGTCCCTCTCTGTATGAGAAGAGACTTTTTTCCTGCAGTAGGACAGTTAAAAACTGACACACTTCTAATTTGGTTAAATAAAGATTTGTTAGAAAACTACACGTTATTAAAATCAAGACTAGCTGTCAAAAGGAACAGGATATTAGTGATTTACTTAATGACTAAATGTTCCCCATCACTAAGAATACTATCGAAGATTTACCGTCTTAATTCCCAATAAAGGCACTTGTACATAGAGTAACTTTTTGACTAGACTGACTGTTATAACGTGACATTGAAGCCGTAGACAGACGTGTTATAGCTATAACTATTCCGTTGTGAAAAAGAGTTGGCGATATGCGTCATCCTCTTTATTCGCAAGAAACATTTATAGCAATGATAACACGTCAGAGTACTTAAAAGAGTTTCGTGAGGGATATAGAATTGTAACTTACTTATATTTTGGGAATACTAGACTGCTTTTGAAATTAAAACCAACAGTGTTCCAAAAATATTTGTAAATCAAAACCAAAATGGGTTACGATTATGTAAAAAATGTTAATAATATTATATTAGTTTGTACAGAACTGACTTAACCGTAGCTGGAATATTGAATGACTGACTTTCTTCACAGTAAAAGAAGTACTTAAAGATCTAAACAGACATTAGATTGCAATGATAGACATTCTTTTAAATAAGTATAGACAACCTCAATACAAAAAATCCTAACTTCTTTTTAAGAACACTCTCGATAAAGTCAATTTACGAATAAAAAAAACTAAATCGAAATTATCAGAAATCATCCGTTTGGGAGATATGATGCCAGAGATCAGACACCCTTCTTTTTTCCTCAAAAGTTAAAAATAATTTGAAATTGCTATAAAAAGTCTGTAATCAAATCTCAGGTCAAGTTGATATAAGAAATATAATAATAAACTTAAATCAAAGATCAAATTCAGAGCTCAACATCATCAAAAATATTTAAGCTTTTAGTCTCTTCAGGCAATAAATAACGCTTATTTCTACTTCATAAATTAGATTTTTATTAGTACACAATAATCTAATAACATGATTAAAAAAAAATAATATCAAACGGTAAAGTAGATATCCTCTTAAAAAAGAAAAATTACAATATTCTTTATAAACCGTGAAATAATTGAAGTATGCCTATCATTGCGATTTGTAATAGACATTTATTCATTAAATTCTACTTCACTGAAACGTTACTGACATCAAATTTGAAGACAGCGAAGAAAAATACGACTACACAGAATAAGACTGAAAGAACGTTGTGAATAATTAACAAATAGATAACATTGAAAATCTTATTTATTCCAGCGTCGGTTTACAAAACCACCCGTATCTTTATTCGCAATATCCGATCGATTTTCCGAGCGCCTCTTCGCACGCATACTCCGTTAGCGGAGTGAGCCCACAATTCGCGTCACCGGAGATGTATAGCCCCACCGCAATGGGAGCCCATGCGCAGACAAACGAAATTATACACCAGAGCGACGCGACCGCTCAGCAGTCGCAACAGGCGCCCACATTACTTGTAAACTCAACGAGAGCGGCTGAAAGATGGGACGGTAAGTCGAAACTGCTCAAATTTCTTGAACCAATCATTGATGGTGTCAGAAATATAATAGACCCGATTGCAAACATTTTCTACGGAGCCATGCCCGCTACTTTCAGAGGTCTCAATTCCGATGTTTCAGCGTCGAAAAGCATTGAACCTTTTGATGATGATGCAAATGAGTTGGAAATTGTTAAAAATCCTAGACAGATTTTAATTCCCCAGCCTAGGAATATAGCTCAAAGGAAAATGACTTACAGAAAGAACAGACACAGGCCAAAAAAGTTTACTGATTTGAAAATCAGTTTGGACAGGCTGAAACAAAATAAAGATCTGTACGATTACATTAAAACTAAAAAGTATAAGTATAATTATCCTAACACATATTTTTATCCTAGGATCAAATACACTGTAAATCCAATTTCATTTATGAAACCAAATAATAGTAGGCTCATGCCATATAAAAAGGAGGCTTCTGAAATAATCAGTACTACAGTTCTTAATGATTCAGAATGGAAACCTATAGTTATTTTGAATGATACCTTTTCAGAGAATGTAACTAAAAAACCACGTAGACGAAGATTTCGTAGAAAACACAATAAAAGACATCACGTTAGATCCAAAAGAAGTTTAGATTACAATGTTAACAACCCTAATTTAGCGAGGTCTTATTATGAAAAAAGTTCAGGACGAGGATTTTTTGATTTTCTCCAGTTTTTTTTCGCAACTGATCCTGTAGGGCTCTTAATACAACAGTCAAATAAGTATGCTAAATCGGTTCTTAAACAATCATTGGAATCTAACGAACCAGGGTACTATACGGTAGCCTATAATATGGTGATGATGAGTCTAGATGTTTTTGAAGGTCTTCTTAATGTTAATCAAGCTATAGAAGACCATTTATATAAAGATGATAAACGTAAACGAAGAAGAAGAAAGTATAAGAAGAAAATGGATAGAGTTAATGTTGCATATAATTGCACTAAGATAGAAAATAAAATTGACTCTGTCGAGAAAACAAATATGATAGAAAATATAACGGAATCTATTGAGACAACACAGTCTTCAATTTGAAATTATATAAATTCCTATTGAACTAAATGTTATTTGCATTTAAAGAAGCATTTATTGTAATTATTATATATTGGTGGTGGTTTTTATTCCAGGGTGTACTATAGTAATATCCCACTGATGTATAGATTTTAAGAGGGACTTTTATTTGTAAATATCAATGAAAATTATAATGTTATATACATGAATTTAACTCGATAACCTTTCTCAATACTTTCATTTATAATTATTGATGATTAATCAATAAAAATGTCTTTGTGCTAGAATAAATTAAGTATCGAGTTAATTTCATTAAACTTAGTTTTTGAAATCAAATCAATAAATATTTCACCTAATCCTTGCACAGTTGCAAGATCTCAGGCAGACTAAGTCTCAGTAGACTTACTTTTAACAAATTTGAATTGATATTTGCACTGTACCATTATATATAATCATAATCATTATGTTATAGGCTACCGGAGACGTCCAATGTTTTATGGACAGTCGCGCGCTACTTCAGAATCCTTTTCGGCCTACCGGCATCGCCATTGAATCCAGCCGAGACCATGAGTACCATGACTATGCCCATGTACGTAATGCCACAGATGTATGGTCCCCCCGTCACAATGCCGCCGGCGTCTCAGTAAACAAAATTGGACACCCATGGATCAAGTGGCAATAAAAAATGCCAAGCTAAATGCCAGTCTGCCACGTGGCTTGATCCAATTTTTTGTGATAAATGTGGCAGTCTGGCATTTAGCAAAAAACTACAGCAATGTTTTAACTTACTGGACATTTAAATTGTCTTTTTGCTTCGTTTTGGTTTGGCTATGGTCCAGATTTTAAAACATTGCATCCCACCCTTAAGACTGAATGACTATTTTGAAATGCGCGAGCCCGTTGACTTTATTTTAGTTTTATTGTAATTTATTTTTAATTAAGTTGTTGTGTGTAAGACTTATTTATTCAGCACTTAGTTAAATAAAATAATGTTAACAAAGTCATTGTTTGTTGTTATTACTTTTCCTTTTCATCTTTAGATACTTCATTAAGACTACTAAAGTTACAAGAGAAGTATATTCATTTTATTATTATCACTACCAGTACCTATCATCAATCAACTTGAAAATAGAACATAAACTATTTTAAGACGGAGCTACAAAATTCTCAATACAGAAGCAAAAGTTAATTAAAATTGCTAAAATGTTATATCTATTAAAAGGCCGACAGATATTATTAATAGATATTAATGAACCAGGTTTTAACGTACAAAATATACAGCTTACTATTACTATAAATTCTGTTAAATCAATAGTTATAATTAGTTGTAGTGATAAAGTTTAAAAAAAATAGATTTTAAAAACCGATTTTGAGGTCAGTTTTACCACAGATAATAAATTTGTGCTTACTAGTCATATTTAAAATAAAGACCTGTTTCGGTTGATAATATATATAGAGAAAATTGAAAAAAATAAAAATATAGCAATGCGACTGTCAAAACAAGGCTGAACTCTAACGCTAAGCTAAGTATCGCTAACTGCTCTTATTTAATTTCAATGCTAAAGATATCCAATAGAAACGATAGCTTCATTTGTTAAAGCATTTCCACTGATACGCGAATGTAACAGGTTCAAAACCTGCTCACATCAAACTTTTTGTCAAGTTCTTCTAAAAATACTATAATTAATTTCAAAATTGCCATTGGTCTAGTCCTACACGTGGCTTTACACACCATTAAAAAATATCTCAGGTGTGCTGGTTTCTTCACGATGTTTTCTTCCACCGCTTTAGCATGTGATAATTTATTTCAAAAACACTCATTAATCCGAAAAATCTGAGGTAAAAAAAAAACGAACGTACAACCTTAGACTTAGTAGTCCACAAAAGTCATACCATGACTGATTTTTCAGTAAAAATAATATACCTTTTCGATCAAAATAATTGAACCTATGTCATCTGGGAAAAGAAAATAAATAAATGCCAAAGAAAAGTTGGATTCTTTTAAACTATTCATTATTAGAAGTGGAATTTCAGCTGATACTCTAGGGACGTGAACTTTTAAAACGGTCTACTTATCTACATCTTTTGGGAGGTATAAGAACTTAAAGTAGTTAGAGTTCGTAGTTTCATGAACTAAATATAAGTTAAAGTATGTTACGTAAAATTTTGTTTGATGTTCAACTAATATAATAATGGTATGCTTTTTGTACGTCAGAAAACTTATTTGTTAGTCAAGCTTTGAAGATAATTCGTTTGAAATTTAGACGAAGGTCTTTTATGTCTCTCGAGATACAATTTTTTGTGACGCTTATATTGTATTACGTTCTAAAAGTCTAGGTAAAAAATCTACCAATTTTCTTTCTAAATTGTACGGGTACAAGAAAATGGTACGGGTAACCTATGATTTCCTATAACACGCCTTTTCTTAAAGACGCCAAAGAGAAGCGATCATCATCATAATTATTTGTATCAGGCTATCAGTGTCCACTGTTAAAGGTAGACCTTCCCCAAAGAGAACCAATAGACCTCTAAATTAAAATACAAGTATTAATTACGTCATTACATTTTAAATTTATTTTCCCAATACTTTTTATTTATTATACTTACTCACATCATCGCATCTCAATTCTCTTGTAGTAATGATGCTTATTAGAGAGGTTTTTTTGCTTTTGCAGTTCATTCTAATATTTTGTTCTTGAATGTAGTAAGATTTACGATTCTGACACTTACCTCCAACAAATGTTTCTCCGCCAAATAAGCTGCCGATAGAATGTTACGTGTATGGCTACATTCTTATAATATGTATATCGTATCGCTTAGTCACAGAAAACTATTGTCATTTATTATAGTATTCTTATTTCACTGGATATAAATAAAACATACACAGTTCTGTTTTTTTATTTTCTAACAAATATTCTTAAAAATATTTTATTCAGTAAATGGCTTCTTAATCTACTCCTATTCCATCCTCATCTAATATTTCATTATTATCATCTGAAACATTTGCTTCTTAATATAATTATATTTCTTCATGAGTTATAGTAATGAAGGCCATTCATAGCCGCCTCTACAGATTCTGTTTCAGCAAATTACTCAAATAAGGTCGAATCTGCTAGAAGAACAATTATAATTGTGTTTGCAAACTGGCACCTTGAATGGATAAAAGAAGTTTACTGCAGACTGTAAAAAATAATGCCTCAAATATAGCCAATATTAAGCTTTAAGTTTAGGCTTGAGCTTTAAGCAAACTAAATAAAAAACGTAATATTATACGTGACGTTGGATTTACTATTGATCAATCCACTAAAGATATAATGGCTGGTATAATTAACAATACGGTACCTACTAATCAAAACGGTTTTAGAAGCCTATGAAGTAATTGGTTTTTCAGATGTCAAAAATAAAGTTAATGAAAAAATTAAACATAGATTTAAAATTGCCATAGGTAACGCCGAAACGTAATCACGATTTGTTTTTTGTACTTTCATTGCTGTAAATTATTAATTGCGGTATATTCAATTATAATTGTATCTAGATTCCTTGAAGATCATCTGGCAGTCTCAACTTCTTCACAATGTTTCTTCTCCAGTTATCCCAGTCATAGTACAGATTTGGATCCGTGAACACTTCGTAAGTAACATTCTTTTTCTGTGGAGAATAATTAAGATTTAATAGATAATATAGTAGAAGGTATGATGATCCTTCCATTCGATTCCCTTTAAACATTAGCAACATGGAGCCTGACATTGTACCAGTTAGTATTGAGTATCGTGGATCTGACATAATTGATGAAATTTTAGTGAATTGATGAAATATACACCGCTCTGCCTCAGGATTTGCGAATCCAAAACTTCAGGCGTTTTATCTATATAAAACTTAATATTTACAGTAATAACTGCTCCGTTGACCTAATGGACACAAATGCAGCTGTTACACAACATACACACACTTGTCCCAGGATCGATTCTCAGATCAAGTAAAGTATCATCAAAAACTAATTTAATTTTAAGTTTATTAGATTTGAAAGCATTTTATTCTGATAAATTGAGAACACTTAATTTGAAGATCTTCAAATTGAAACTGATTAAGTAGCTTTAGGGAAGGGAGTAACACTGTAGACCATATTTTGCTAACCATCAGGGGATCGTGGTCCAACCTTATAGAGGGAAAAATATTAAGAGGTACCGAAATTTTAATGGATAACTCTGAACATGATTCTGAACCATATCTTTTACTTATTTCAATCTTATATTTAAGTAGTAGTAGTTAGTTATATATATTATAGGTATAGATTATTTAAATATAATACTATTAGTAGTTATAAATAATAGTAGTAGTATAGTACAATTTATTGTTAAATATTAAAATATTTATATTTATGTTGGGAATTCACCTTCAATTTGGCGAATTAGAATGATGCGTTTGTGCGGTGGATTCAAATATCGAAATAGGTAAAAGATATTTGGTTCAGAAATTCAATTTTTTTTCTTTATCTGTATAAAAAATAAAATTCTTGATCCTTTCCAGCGCCTGTATGAACAAACATATTTTTAAAGCACCATAAAAAATCGCGTTCACATTTCTTATAGGCACTTTTGATTGAAATACAACAAGGGCACAAAATTGATAGATTGTGAAAAGGTTTGATTGAAAATAAATTGGATTTCGTTTCATACGGTCCAGCATGTCAAAGAGATTTATCGGATTCTTGGTGAGATGTAGACCCGATGAGTTGGAAACTTAGCTTAGTGGTGACATATTTGTTATAATGTTTTGTGTTAGAAATATTAATGGCTGTACAGAATGTTCGCTATTACCTATTTCAAGACAAACTTTGTACGTGTTGCTAGACAACTAGAATGGGCTAACTTACTTCAGGGGGGTTTGCCAAGTTGACTATCTTAAATCGCTAACGAATAGAAAACGAAAGAAATGTATAGGATGACATTACCTTCGATCGATTATATCACGTGACAATAACGATAAAAGTAATGTCATCCTATACATTTCTTTCGTTTTCTATAGCGTTAGCGATTGTAGATAGTCAACTTGGCTAAGCCCCCAAGTCAGTGCTGACTTGACACTGCACTGGCGTCTAATAAACATTATAAATATCAAGGGACCAACAGCTCTTTGCTTACACAATACCGGTACCAGGTTGGTACTGACTTGAGTTTGATGTCAGTAACTGACTCAATGTAAATATATAAATGAAAGATAAATAAAAATAAAAATGTATGGCTAAAAAATATAAATAATAAAAGATAAAAATAATGAAAGATAAATAAAAATGTTGATTCGCCGTGGCCCTGCTAGTTGATATATGCCAATTCTGAAGGAAGATCGAAACTGCGGACTAAAATGAATGGCTAGTACCCATTTGAGAGTCACACGACACCGAATAGGATCACATTAAAATTCAGAGCCAGGATTTACACATACTTCGAGAACGGTTTCTGTTGTACATGAGTAATCATCGGCTTACACTGTAGCTGCACCTAAAATATAAATACCTTTTATATTTATTTTTCTTAATATAAATCGCAATAAATTCCCAATTCTTATTGGCTTTAGAGACAAAAAGATTCCACGCAAATATTGTAATATCTTGCGTTCGAAGGGAGAAATAAAATTATACAAAATATGTTGCAGGGATCGACGGAATTATGTAAATTTATTTCAGAGGGATCTGTTGAAAATATCTGAAGAAGGTAGAAAACGCTATAAAAAATAAAAAATGCATTAGTTTTTTGCTCTAATATTTGTTGGAGCTTTGTTTAAGGCATCTCGGATTTTATCTATATATTATTATCTAATACAGCAAACACATAGGTACAGCGAGAAACATTAATACTGTAGATCCCATAGGGAGCTCAATCTACCCATGATACCGAACATTACAGAACATCAGTTTACGTAATACGCAAAATAAATTCGATTCTTCATACCAACTGCGTCAGCTGAAAATTATGTGTTTGTATTTGAAGTATTTTTTTTTTCTCGACTCGTTTTGAAATATAAAAATTGTAGGAGTGTGACTGGATTTTGATTGTGACGATTATCTTCTCCTGATCAGAAGGTCTAAGTAGCTAAATGTCTAACAGTGCGCATGTCTAATGAGCTGTAAGTCTGATTAGCAAAGTGTCTATGTAGCTATAACTCTTCTTCTTTCTTTCACCTGCCCTGGTCCCATATTAATAGTAGTAATTTGTAACAATCAAATGGTCTGTATAGCAGAACATCTATTTAGCAAAAAGTATTTTTTTTTAATGATTATTGTCATTTACCAAATAGGTACCGCCTGGGTGTTGTTTGTACAGGATATTTGGCATGTAAGTATGTTGACAAATACCGTCACAATTGAATACTTAGTAAATATAATTAACAGAACAAAACCAAAACTGATTTGATTTTATTTTCTCATCTCGGGAGCTATTCTCTCTGCGATTCAATACATTATCCTCGTGTTAACAATAGGATGTTCGATCAAAAGGCTGGTTCTCTGTTACGTGTATCCTTGTTGTTAGGTTATCGGGTATATTATAGGTTTTCCTTGAAGCGTTTGCCGAGATTGTTAGACAATATCCCGTCGTCTAAGTAGATAGTCTAAGTAGCAAGTGATAGCCTACATTGTACACAGCAATGACAGATTTCTTATCTTCTTAGATCTTCTTTCTTTATTATATAGTAGAAGCAGTGATAGCCTAGTGGTGTGATCGTTAGACTAACAAGTCAGAGGTCTCAGGTTGAATTCAAGGCGCGCACCTCTTCTTATGTGTATATTATAAATTAATTATCACTTACTCCGTGCTTCGGAAAGCACGTTAAGCCGTTGGCCCTGCGCCTGATCTCTCTTCGGTCGTGTCTGATTGCCGTCCCATCAGATTATGAGAGTAAGGGAATAGAGAGTTTGCGCACACACTTGTGCACTATAATATCTCCAGCGAAGTTGGCTAATCTCTGTTCAGATTGGTCACTGTGCTATATTGTATCCTATGATGTATTATATCCCATCATCTAAGTTGATAGTCTAAGTAGCAGTAGTGATAGCTTACATTGTCTCTCTTTCTACAGAGATCATTAGAAAGGGATAGAAGATTTTTAGAGCTATCAAACTAGTCCATTTGCGTGATATCAACGAGAATTTAGTCGGCATGTCATAAAGGTCTCGTCTAATTTCACGTCAATTGGAAGGACGTAGACTAATTTGACAGCTCTAATTTGTTAGTTCATTTTGCTGTCCTTAGTTTAGTGGGATGTACAAGAGAATCAGCACCAATTGTCAAACATTCGACGACCACACGACTTATTGCTGATAATTTGAACTCGTCAACGTCATGCTATACAGCTAAAGTCACATCCATCAGTCGCAGCTGTAAGTCCCATTTGATAATTATTTTATGACCATGACCGTTTAGTATTCTATGACCATGACCGTTTAGTATTCTATGACCATGACCGAAATATTATGTTTGGTTAGGGTTAAGTACAGTCCAAAACAAAGTCAGTAGTAACAATTTTATTGGAAAATATGTTTAATTGCAGATTAGCTGATTAATTATAATTATTACTGATTTGTTGTCAACTGTAAGTGTTAAAACAAAGTGTTAGTATTCAATTCGTTTATTCCACAATAAATATTAGTACAATTAATGCAATTTAATAAATTATTATATTAATTAAGGAAATGCTTAGTTATTTTAAATGCGAAATTAGCATCATTGTACAAGTTAGTAAGTAAATCTAAAGTTAAATAAATAGTGTTATTTACATTAATAATACGTGTAACTTAATTATTTGAAAAAAATAAATAAAAGTTGACAAAAATGAGCTTTAAGATCTGTTTAAAATAAAAGTTCAGAAATTCTTAGCTCATTGCCTTGTGTTTTTTTTTTTTGTATTTTTTATTTCACGTAAAGTTTCCTCTATCTATTGCTCTATTGGCATGATTTTGTCAACTTTTACACAAACAAAACTTATTACACTATCCTTATGCTTTTCTTCGCTTTTTGGTGGGTTAGTAGTACTTTTATCATCACCAGGTTTTTGGCGAAAATTTTCTTTAACAAACATAATTTTCTTAATTGCCAAAACAGTAGACGTAATGCCATGCCTAGATGTTATCACAGACTTCAAAAAAAAGGAGGTTTTCAAAAAAAATTTGGTAATTTTTTTTTTTTGTTGTTTGTGTGTCTTACACTCCCCTTCTACACATACAATAATGTAAGGTGTTATCTCCTCGTATTCTCCATCCGTCTTTGAAGTTTTTTTTTTCTTTCTATCTTTCCTAGTAAGTGTGTAATAAGCCTCATTATATGATTATTTGGTTGAGGTAAGTTCGCCATTAACTTCATTCAGTGTCAGTCATCCAATTGACCTAGTCCTTTTTGACAATAGCCTGAAAAGTATTCGTACTTTTAATTCTTTTAATTTATATTTTAGTGTTTTCATTAAAAGATTGTTTTACTCAGTTCCAAACGATTGTCTTGAATCGATTGACTGTAAAGAAAAGAAATTTAAAATTGAAATTATTAGTTTTGAAGTTATATACAACAGTTAATAATTATGGGGTAATGATTTCTTGAAAAAAAATTACAAAACATAACAAATCAATACTCCATATATTTCTCGCTTGTCCTAAGTTGAGTAAGTAAGTAGTCTTAGCATATCTTTTATACGAAAAAAGAAAAAGTTTTTTTTTCACAAAGCAATTTTCATTAAATAAGTAGCAGCTAGCAATTACGTCATTAAATTTTCATTGTTGCAATTTCTTTTCAAGATTTTTAAACTTAAACATTGTTTTTTTTTTTGTATTTTTTCAATGCACTTTTCGTGTAAAATATATGCCAAAAATATTGATTACAACCAAAGACAAGAAATAAAAAATGGAATAAGTTTAATAAATGGAGTAATATAAATATTTCGTAATAAATAAAAATAATAAGATAAGAATTATATTTAGTTAGTTAAAAAAGTAGAAGTTAGTAAATTAGTAATAAATAAAGATTACAAAACACAACAAAATAAAAATAAAAATCACACCTGTTTATGTATTGTATGTTAGTAAAAAATACAAAATGTGCAAATTGTCTAAAGTGCATTTTGGTAAAACATGCAAATATAATTTAAAAAATATGTACAGTTATTTGCTAAAGTGTTAAGAAGCAGGTTAGTAAAAAACTGTGTTTAAATTTAAATTGTGTACATGTATATTTGAGATTGTACATTTGTAAGTTAAAAAGTCACTTTAACATTAAACTTATAAGATTTAGATTATTTTATAAATAATCAACAAGATTTGAAACGGATAAACTCGGGTATATTGTGTTTTTCTAAAACACACCTGACGTTTCGAGGTCTTTGCAGATCTCGTGGTCGCAGGCAGACGAAAGTTGTTTCTTATGTTAAATGTTCGCGAAATTGTGAGACTATATTTAGATTTTCGAAGAATCTCTTTGCAATTTCACTTCCCTATTGTCCCAAGAAAACTTCTTAAAAATATAAATAACTTCTTTTGTTAGAGCTCTTTTATGTTTAACTTCAATAGGCTTTCCTTTACTTCAATTTATTTGTTACCTGTTCCCGAATTGAATCCTTTTGTTAAGATTACATCAATTCATGCGTAGTTTTGTGTGGTTTTACTTATTATATATATAGTTTGGCAAAAAATAGTCTGCAATAACTGACGTAAATTGTAGCCAACACGTAACGCCATCTATTATCATAGGAACTTTATTGTTGTTTTCCTCGGGAATATTCCTTTTTCTCGGGATTTAAAATACCCTATGTCCGTATCTGTTCACTTGACAACGTGTATGAAAAATTTTGTATTGATCGGCTCTATGGTTTAGGCTTTATAAGGCAACAAACAAACTTACTTTTGCATTTATAATATTAGTTTGCTAGTGCACGGTAATAAAATCCAACATAGAATTTTATACATTTTCGTTTTTCATGTCGGCATTAGGTATATTGATACAAAAATTTAATTGATTATGAAAATACACCTACCTAATAAATAAGAAACATATCTAATAGGTTATAATGCCCTTGACTGTATGCCATAATTTTTTTTTATTGATTAGCAACAGTAAAAAAGTCGTAAATCAAATAAGTTCAAGGTTAATTTAAAACCTTTGAAGTGCCTCCTTAGTAAAAGTTAGAATCCTTCAGTTTTTATACGACTGCCTCCTCAGTGCTCTTAAAGGTTCAATCTCGTCTAGATTTTTAAAAAGCCGTTCAATGACTTTTTTAATATTCAGTCTGGGGTGTGGGCTAATGCAATTTGAATTCTCTTTTATTTTTTAAATACATTTCTAGACACAAGATTTCAAAAAACATATTATTGACAGAAAATTTTATAATTTAATTTCGACAGAAATAATTTTATTTTGTAATGAGAAATTTTTCACTTCTTTAGTCTGGTTAGCCAGAAAAATCAATAGATTGTAATTGTGTCTATAAGTTGTCATCTTGTAGAGTATAAAACATTAAACCTAAACACGAGGTCGGTGGGCAAAAATTTGTCTATCCACAAAAATAAATAAACCAATCAATCTTGTAGCATAATTATTTCGGAGCTAGCTTACACAATTTAGAAGAACAAACCAGTAAAAAATCTTTGACAAAAATATTAAAGTATTTCAGATTAAAAAATATCCTTCGTGTTTTATTGCTTTGGAATTACATTTTTGCCGTTGACTGTACTATTTAAAAACACATCTGGAAAAACCATAAAAACCCATAACGTTCACATTATAAACCACTTAGCAAAGGTCACGTAAAGCCGTCATATGGCAACATGTTTCATTTCCTCCATTTTTTTCATGAAATCCGTTTAATTTTCCAACCATAAATGAAATGGTATTTTTTTAACTTTCAACAACGTGGTGATCGTTGCCAAGTTGGAAGCTTTTTGGTCTTCTTATCGTATGGTTGATGAACAACCTGGGGGCTTAGCCAAGTTGACTATCTACAATCGCTAACGCTATAGAAACTGAAAGAAATGTATAGGATTATAGTTATGTCACGTGGTCAAAACAAGCGAATAGAATCTGATCCTATACATTTCTTTTGTTTTCTATAGCTATACCGATTGTAGATAGTCAACTTGGCTAAGCCCCCTACAGCCTCTGATATGGCTTTACACACCGTAGAAAAATCTCTCAGGTGTGCTGGTTTCCTCACGATGTTTTCCTTCACCGTTTTAGCAAGTGATCATTAATTTCTAATACGCACATGAATCCGAAAAGTCAGTGGTGCGTGCTAGGTAGGTTAGGAATTTTGTTGAAAAAAAAAAAGGATTTCGAGCAGATTCTGATCTAGCGGCTTTCTGACTTTACTGAGTTATTTGTAATGTGTAATACGTCATGTTTGTAACTGAATTTTTCTTTCAAAATTTTTAGGACCTAAAAAATATATAAATAAATAAATAGCCTGTACTTCAAATAGACTGAATTTTATACTTTTTAAAACAAATTGAATGTAAACATAAAAACAATTTGTTCACAGACGTAATTCAATTTTGGAACAAATTGAATTTCTGCACAATTTAATGTATTCTATTGAATTTATAGAAACGTACACATAAATATACCAGCTTCTACTATCCCACTGCTGGGCAAAGATAGTTAATAAATTAAGGCGAGAATAATGGTGATACTCCACCAAGCTGACCCATAAGAAGGAGGTAAAATTTAAAATTTATCAATCCCTTCAACTCGGCTAACGTGCTTTTTAAACCACGTAAACTCTAAAAATAAAATGGTTTCAAACGGCCACCCATCTACGGACTGACCGCGTCAAGCGCTGCTTAACCTTGAGTGATTGTGACAATTACAACCCCATCACTGTGCCACAATCCCCTCATAATCGTATACAAGTCGTAGTACAGTGAAAAGACTAGTTGTAATTTTTTTTTAAATAAACATCTGAGTGCACGGCAGTGTCCCGTCAAGTCATGCTGCAAATATTCATGAACAATCCTTTTCAAATGTAATTGAACAAGTGTGATATTTCAAAAGGTTTGCTTCCAATAAATTCATTACAAAAACATGCAAAAGTAAACATGCAGAGAACTTTAGCTATAAAAAATTAAAGTCAGTAAAAGATACAAGTCAAAGTAAAAAAAAAACAAAATGATCGATAAAAAGAATCAAAGTATTCAACAAAGTCAGAAAAAACAAGTCACAGTCAGAATAGACGAGAAAAACAAAAAAGAGAGGTTCGAAATAATTTAATTAAAACCATGCGCCATGCTTAATGATTAGTCTGTCACCTGAGATGAGAACAGCTTCTTTAATCCGATAATTGTGGACAGTAATAGGGCAATCTTGGAGATCAGAAGAGCCTTCCCGACCATGAGGGCTAGGACTTTGAACGTGAGGGCCCCGAATAAGCCGAACTTCAGAGCGGCTAGGGCCAAGACGGGCCCGAATGGCTTCTGACGGCCTCTACCGGTTTCGTAAACCTTTGGTGGCTTCATTGAGACACCTGAAATGAATGAAATTACATTTTAATTAATTTTACACGATTATGTAAATGATTGGCTGCACGTAGTGCACGCGACTTGGCCTTCGTAAAATAATTCTAAATTAATTTCTAAAAATTCAAAAGTAAAGTTATAAATTAACCCGATCGCAGCGTTACCTATCGAGTCAAATTGTGAATGTAAACTATCCAGGGACAACTCAAACACATCAAAATCGTTCTAGCCGCTTTGTAGTGATGCGCGGACAAACATTTGCGGCAGTTAATTTTTAACTTACTTTCAAAAAGGAGGCTGATCTCAATTTGTTGCGTATTTTTTTGTCTAGATTTATGAACACAAACGTTTTAATTCTTTGTAGAAAAAAATCCAAATCAGTTCATAAATGAGCGAGTTTTAAGGTAAAAAACATAAAAAATACATACAATCGAATGGAGAATCTCCTCTTTTTTTTTGAAGTCAGTTAATAAATAATAGATTTCGAATCAAAGGTTTACCATTACAAATAGCTTAATCGCAAAGCAACAAAACAGAAAATACACAGATTGTATTTCCTATGCAATTTTGGCATTCAAAGTAAACAGGCCATAAAATTAGCTTATTTAAATGCATAGTAAAATTTTCGTGCTTATGACTATAAATTAAAATGCCTATATTTTAATTGGATATTCGGAAATTTTATATAACGACACTTTCCATCAACTCTTCCTACTATTACGTCATCATCTGCCTAGCCTTTTCCCAACTATGTTGGGGTCGGCTTTCAGTCTTACCGGATGCAGCTGAATACCATGTTTTACATGGAGCGACTGCCTATCAGACCTCCACAACCCAGATACTTCCTAGTATTACGTGATGGTATGATATTTTAAAACATCACAAAATGTTAAGAAGAAAATGAGGGGTGTTACTTCGCACCGTAAGTTCCCCAGTCTTGTCAAGTGCAATAGGGCACTAATCAGAAGGACCCAAAATAAACCAAATTAAACTCTAGCTACGTTTATTACATGAAATTATTTTAATAAGATGCGGGACTTGAACCCGCGATCTCTGGCGTGCCGTGCCAACCAATTGCCAACCAATTACCAACTAGCTACGCTTCTAACAACTAGATATTATGAAAACATAACTCGTCAAAATATCGAAAAGTCGAAGAGTCGGCGTATTTTTTTCCGACATCTCCAAAATATCATTATCCCATCAAAAACATAAATGTAAAATGAGAGCCAAGTTCAATATATGCCTTGGTTGACTTCAACAACAAAAGGAGTGATATCTAAATGGGTACCAAGTTCAAGGGTCAGACCTGAAATTTATTTACAACATAAAATATTTTATAACAACTTAAAATAATATTGCTTCTTATAACTTAGGATAATATATTGCAGCCTAAGGACTGACTTGGCTAGTTTTCATATACGTTTTTTTATAAATGATATATATTCTACTATATAATCTATCGGTATCTATATATAAAAGGCAATGTTCTGACTAACTGACTGACTCATCAGCTTCACCGCCCAGCCCAAACCACTTAAGCTTGAAAGTTGAAATTTTGTTAAACTTATAAAGTAGACGTAGTTTATGAAAGGGTTTTGCGAAATTTAACCCCCAAGAGTAGATAGGTTTGATGGTTATTATTAGGTAAGTACCCACTAAAACGGTCATGGAAAAGCCAACTGTGAAAACTAGCCAAGTCAGACCAGAGGCTACAATATATTATCCTAAGTTATAAGAAGCAATCTTATTTTAAGTTGTTATAAAATATTTTATGTTGTAAATAAATTTCAGGTCTGACCCTTGAACTTGGTACCCATTTAGATATCACTCCTTTTGTCGTTGAAGTCAACCAAGGCATATATTGAACTTGGCTCTCATTTTACATTTATGTTTTTGATGGGATATCATAACTTTTTGTAAAGAAAACTACACTTAATTCATCGTTTAGAAAGAAGCATGATCAACATAAATATAATAAAACAATAAATACTTATAGAATCGGTATTCATAAGCGTTGCCTATGTTTATTATGTGTTGCTCGGGAGAGCTTTTATGTAGATTTACTTCTATTCTGTGTATAATAGTTGTTTTGCGCGTATTACAAGTTTTTTTTTATGGGGACACCACTTCTTTTTTTTTGACTTTTTTCTATTTTTTGATTTTTTCCTATGCTTACACACAATTTCCAAGCTGGATTCCAAATTTCATCCTTCTAGGTCATCTGGAAGTAGGTTAGAATTAGGTACTATAAGTCAGTCGTTACTAAAATTTACGATTTTTGGACCTTCATATTTTTGTAACCGTTGGAGTTAGCTTCATGAAATTTGGGCTTCTACATGTCCTTATGGATATAATTTAACACACGTAGTTTTATGTGTTTACGTTAAAGAGGTTTTGAGTTATAGAAGGATCAAAAGTGGCACCAAGTGGTTCGTGTAATATTACACTCGGCGCTGGCTAGCCAATGCTTGAACTTGGCTTGACACGCTGCCGCGTGTCTAGATATTTTAGCTAATGTGTACAAAAACTTGACAATTATATAATTAATTAATTATAAAACCTTCCTCAAGAACCACTCTATCTATTGATAATAACAGCATCAAAATCGATGCAATAGTTTTTGAGTTTATTTTGAACAGACAGATAGACGTGGTAGAGGACTTTGTTTTATAATATGTAGTGATAAAACAATTTTAACAGCCATTTCCGTTCTTTTTATAGATATCTTGAACCCCGAACAAATTACTTTTTAAATTTTAGTTTGATAGTTATCATATTACATACACAACACAACTGAAAAAAGATGCGGATTTTTCTGCTCAAACAAGGTCGTAGGAAAGACTATATTGTTATAATTAATGTCCTAATCTACAGGTACCTTACAAATACGAATAAGCTATGTAAGCCGGAGGCTTTATTACTTTCATATAATTACGTCGCTGTATTATCTTGCAGATATAAGACATATGACAGTTTATACGACAGAAAACAATAGATGTCTTTGTAGAAGGAATATCTATTATACCGACGGTGACGTCAGAAAACCTTTATCTTCGTATTAAGCTAGTATAATACTTTTATTAAATACTAGCTGTTCCCCACGACTTTGTCCGCGTTAAATTAAATTTTCTCGTAACACACGTTGATAAAGCAACCAGATTGCCTGTTTTTTTTCCTGACTTAAATCACGATAGTTATTTTTTACTGAAAACTGAACTTTTTTTTTTCAGAATAAAAAGTAGCCTATAGCACTTAGGGATAATGTAGCTTCCTATTGGTGAAAAAAATTTAAGGATCGGATCGATAGTTCCAGAGATTACTCCTAACATACATACATTATTACATACATACAAACTTTACCTCTTTATAATATTAGTATACTCGTAGATAATTAAATTAAACAGCCTGTAACTTCTCTATCATAATCATCTCTTATCATTGCAAGGCAGACGCCTCTTCTCGTACAGAGAAGGATCGAGTATTAATCACCACGCTAGCTTACTGCGTGTTGACAATTTTAAGGCTAAGTCTAGGAAAAATTATTTTAATATTTTTTGTGAATTTTTAACATGGTAGCTTTCAAATTTTCTTATTATAAATTTTAATTTAATAGTTTTTCTTTCCCATTCGACACCACGTCTTAGATTAACTAAGAAGTACATAATCATTTGACGTTTTATTTAGCTTGCCTGTTTGTTATATTTTGGTTCAAATATAGTAATTGAAATAACCCCTTTCCTGTTGACAGATTGATCTGATATTTGGTACAGAGCATTAGTTCTAATGACAAAACTGTTTAACATAAAAAAACTTTTTAGACGGTTTTTACGAGTTTGTATGTTTTTTTTACAAGTTAATGCACATTAAGTTTTGCTTAATAAATGAAATTATATAATAATAAAAAACTTGCAAAAACAATCTTTGAGCTGTTATAATATCTGGGAATTAGCTGTTTGTTTTCCTGCAGGCAAAACAACGCCGATTTCACAAAAAAAATATCAATTCCATGAATACGAAAAAAAAATCAACTCACCAACACCAAGGCTTCCATCCTTCTCCTGCTTGCCGGAGATGACCAGGTCTGCGTCATTGAGCAGCCTGTACCTCAGGGAGCGAGAGCTGATGAAATGCCACAGCTTGTCAATGATGACTTGTTGCGCTTGGTCTTCAAGAGATGTGCCGGCTCTTGCTAGGGATTCGGACTTCATTGGGATTTCAGCTGCGGCTCCTTGGCTGGAAATAATATCATGATTTTTTTAATAGAAAAAAAAAACTGGTCAATGCGATTCGTAAGAAGAAGGAAAGATTTCGTACAAAAAAGATTTCGAAAATCTCTTTTTTTAACTTAAATTTTATTTTGTTTTTGAGGAATGCCTCGATGGTCTAGTGGTAGCAAGCGCTGTACTGTGCTGTACAAGATTCTGGGTTCGATACCCGGTTGGGCGAAGTATTATTAAGTTTTTTCATTATTAAATTCTCAGTAGCAGAACGGAGTCTGGAATTGTGACAATCGGCTCGCCTCCTATTACATGGGTCTTTTAACATAGCTGGCGAGACGCGAGTGTACTGCATACACCTTGTATAATGCAAAAACAGTGTTTACCTTTATGGCAAAATAACAGTAAAGTCATACAAAAAATACAATAATAAGTCCATACACAAAACCCTAAATGTTTACCATGAATAAGTTTCAAACACACACGTTAAATTTACACCACCATTAATGAGAAGAACTTTTATCTAAACCTCGTCAAACAGCCTTCCTTTCGGACCTTTCTCAAAGTTTTTATCTTAAAAAGGATTCTCAGAAGGTCCAGGATATACATGGGATATACTTATCTTTACATTTTTTCAATTTTTGGGAGGGTCTATGGGCTTTATAGACCATTGGATGTCAGGACCCTTGTATAAGCGACACTTTACGGGGGATCTAAGGGAAAATATCTGAGCCGTAAAAGTCAATATCCCTTTCTAAATCTTTATCACAATCAATGGTTGGATTGTTCAATATGCTTGAAACCACAACTTTAAAATGGGGTTTCATTTGAAATTGAAATTAGGATTAGGCTTTTAAATTACAGCTGTGATTTTTGAACTAGTAAGAGTTGAAAAAAGATAAAAATACTAGAAAACATGTTTATGGTCTAACTCTTTTTGAAAATTCCGTATCTTTTGAAAACTGAATTCATTAGTTAAATCAGTTGTATCTGGTTAAATTAAAATTTTATAATTGACATTGCGTCATACCCATGAACAGGTGCCGTCTGTTGGGACTTGTCATCCCATAGCTGTTATAGTAATTTTATCGAAAGTATAAATATATTTAAGGCGCGTACCTATGTTTAGTCGAGTCGCATTATTATCACATTACACCTCAGAACAAAGTATCCAAAAATATTGTAAGCCATTATTTAAAAGAGCAACCATAGAGTTTCTTGCCAGATTTTTCTCATGAGGGGTAGGCTTTCCTTGGAACTGGTAACTAGGGTCACTCTTATAATAATACATACTAGAATTATGACTATTCACAAGTGCCTAAAATGGTCTACATAAATAAAAGTATTTTGATTGAAAAAGTCACATTGGTACATGCCAGGTTCGAACTGACCCCTCGTGCTTGCAAAGCGGGTTCGTAACCAATGCACTACGACCTCTTATTACAATTACCAGGGTAACAGGAGTAGAAAGGGGATATAATCTTACCTCTCATCAACAATCATAACGTCGTCGCCGAGCTGGAAGGACGCTGTCCTGAGCATCCTGTCGACGTAGCCGACCAGCTCGATGGCTATACATGAGGACGTTTCCCGCGCCACACATTTGTTGGTTAAACCACGCTTCAGCGTTTCTTCTGGGGACTTTGCCTGGAAAAAATGAAAAGGAAATTAAGTATAAAACAGTACACATTATTATAGTACACATAAGTGCACTCTCTATTCTCTCACTCTTCATTATGACGCCAATCCGACACGACCGAGAGATCAGGTGCAGTACCAACGGCTTTACTTGCTTTCCGAGGCACGGAACTAGTGATAATTAATTTATAATACGCACAGCACATACTATATATAGACTCACATACAGAGTAGGCAGAGATGTAAGCAGTACACCCACGTTTAGCCGACTATGTTATGAATCCCATGTAATAAGGAACGAACCGGGCACAATTCCAGACTCCGTGCTGCTACTAAGAAATTCCTAATGGAAAAACTCAATAACATTTTGCCCGACCCATCGGGCTCAGCAGTCGCGCTTGCTACCACTAGACTAACGAGGTAGTTTATTTAAACTCTTTTTTATAAAAATATTTATGCATACCTACCTACTATGGGAGTAGGTACTAAAGTTTGAAAGTAGAAAAAAAATATATGCATCGAATTGAGAACATCCAGAATAACTTATTTCAAGTTCAGAAATGTTTTGCCATCACAAAACAGGCGTGTCTGCACCCCAACCCAGCATTAAGCCAGGAAAATTACGGTTTTGGGTCCAAAATTATAACGCCAGCCTGCTTTTTATGTCCACCGTAACTCAACTACCACAGATCAAATGGTTTGACCGCCGTCATAGTCATACTGCGTAATTTGTCTTTCTGATATTACTGGAATTTTTAGGCTGTGTTTTTTTGCGTTTCCTTTGTATATTTTGATTAATAGGAGTGTCTTCTGAGCAAAAACGAAAGTATAAACGTAAGAATATTACAAATAACCCACGTAAACATTTAGGTACCTACTTGTTGTACCTACATGCTATATACCCCTGGCCCCCACGTCTCGACCCTAAAAAGCTCAAATATGTATCCACTATCTAGGGTACTATATTTTCGCCTTCTAAGGGTCTCAGCAGATTCCGTTGCCGCGCCTGCCCAACCCTGAGTATCCTGGGGGGAGTAAAAAATGCCTTCCGCATACCGCACGTCCGAGGACGTAGGGTTATGTGGGGCTCGCACCCACTAAAAATGTCTCCCCGTGCGTGTTCCTCGCACTGTATCGGACGGGTCCGGGTACCGCAAACGCGCCTCGCAGCCCCGTCCAGTGCCTGCCTGTAGGCCCGCACAAAAATGCACTCGGGGGGGCAATGTCTTGGCGTACCCTGGGTATCCTATATACCTCCATCATGTCATAATAAAGTATAAAATGTAGCACGTGCCGCTTTGTTCCTGTTTCTTCATGGGAAACACGAGTGATGTATTACCTATGGTATGTACGTGCTATTAATTGTCGGGACAGTTCACACGCTTGACGATCCAATAGCCCACTTTCCACGTCTATTGATATCGCATATTGAGTGACATAGACCAAGTTATAAGTGAAAGGCGCTTTCCTAAAGAGAGTGATTAATTGTAGGGATTTAAGATGCAAATGCAGTTGAAAAACAATGCTGTAATATTTAGGTACAGATAAATAAAGTTTAAGTGTCTGTTTGTAATATTATTTTTTATTTAAAAATTCATAATTTATAAATAGGTATTTAATAAGAAATTTGAAACAACAACTGATACGGATGGGATTCGAACCCACGATCTCCGGCGTACTGTGCCGACGCTCTAACCGCTGAGCCACCGTATCCCATCAGAATTAGTTGAAATTTCAAATCTCTTTCTACGCCTAGGGCATGTGATAATATCTATCAGAATACATTTCTAAATAAGCTAACATGTAAAAAAATCAATAATCAATAATATCGCATCGGTGCCTTCTAAAACTGCAAAGTTTGAAGAACTAAGTCGGATACGTAATGAGTACCGATAGATAAAATAGGTAAGGTTTGCTTCTAGGTACATTTAGCATAGCCTAGTGACAGCCTAGTGGTGGTGACCGTTGTCTGGCAAGTCAGTGGTCTCGGGTTCGTACCCAAGGCGCGCACCTCTGACTTTTTGTAAGTTCTGTGCGTATTATAAATTAATTATCACTTACGCCAACAGCTTTAGCTGTTGGCCCTGCGCCTGATCTCTCCGATCGTGTCGGGAGGCCGTCCCATCGGACTATGAGAGTGAGGGAATAGAGAATGCATCTGTGTTTGCGCACACACTTGTGCACTATAATATCTCCTGCGTAATTGGCTAGTCTCCGTTGAGAAATTTGGTCAGGAGGGTTATATACATTTAGCATAATAAACAATTTGTCGTGCAGCACAATGTTGACCCCAAATTACGAGTATATAACGTTTAAATGACGTAGCCAAGTATCACGAAATTAACACACGACAATTAACAATTAATCGCTTTTCACCTCTCACTTACACCTCCACACAACAATGTTAATGAAACCGTAGTATCGAGTGTGGTTAATAATGGCGACAAGTGAAAACTTAATTACTAAGTTCCGAGTAGTCAGGGAGACAGCCATTAGAGAGTTCTGGAAGTCGTATTGTATTGATGTAAGCGTATGTGGTTTAAAAAATGATTGATTGGTCCCGATCGGCCGTGAAACTATCTACAATTTTATATTTAAACGGTTTTATTGACAAGTCCCTCGCAACTTCGTTCGCGGTAAATTAAATTTCCCCGTTAGCGCTCGTTGATTAAAGCATTTTTTAATATATTTTACGTACGTTTCTTTACATTGCGACATGATACATGTTTTTGCGAGTTTCTTATTAAATAATATTATTTAATAAGCAAAACATGTGCATAAACATGTAAAAAACATACATACAATATATTAAAAAATTGGTGATATCATTTCTATGCTTTCTAAGCTACAAAGTTTGGATAGAACCGACCGATAGATGTCACCACACGCCTTTAAGGCGTTAAGAAAGAGATTCGTAATTTCAACTGTAGTGGGCAGGACTCGGTAGCTTAGTTGGTAAAGCAATGGCACGGCACTCCAGGGATTGCGGGTTCAAGTCCCACCCGAGTCAGTTGTTTTTGCGAGTTTCTTATTAAATAACGTCTTGCAGAACACCAATTACGTATTACATGAAAAAATTACGACTTGCGAGATAGTAGATTAGCGCGAAGAGGTGGCTTAAAGAACCAGCACTATTTATGTTGGTATATGTACTTTGTAATACATACATTTTTGTATTTCAAGCTGATTCCAAACAGATTGTAGAAATATAGGTAACAACTTTGACTTAACCAACATTTTAATGTTTAAGTCGAAGCAACTTAGCGATTCCAAAGACCACTTTACGCTTTATAAAACTTAAATCAACTCCTAAACTAGTCTAGCCTAACTTAAAGTTTACAGCTGAACACAAGATTAAAATACATTAGCCGACGGAATAACATAACAGAATTACCTATAAAGTTTGTTGGTTGGCACATAAGAGTATATAAGAAAATATAGAACAACCTTATAGAAGTATGAACCGTGAGCACGGGTATGAACAACGCGGCCGCGACACGAGCTCCGTTTGCGATCATACCTCGATCGATTTCGGTTCAACTAGGCTCCACGAGCGAAAAAGTTACATTTTAGCTTATATCATGGTTAACTGCTGAGTTAAATTTTGAAAAACGTCTAGAAAACTTAACTTGAAAAAATGACATTTTAACATTTCTATGGCGAGACCTGCTTTCGCTCCGCACAAGGCAATGTGGTTGACGTTATCACTCTATATTTTCTTGAATTCTCTATGGTTGGCACCTTGGAGTTAAGAACTTCAACTCCAGAAGTGTTGGGCTTCAATCGCGTGTAGATTTCATTTGCATATTATATAATCTGTCTCATTTGTTGAAGGGATTAAATTAAAATCTTAGGGCTCCTACGTACAAGCGGTTAAACCGTTGAGGCGGTTCGCATAAGGGGCTTACTGCCTTAAATTATAAACGGGAGTATTCTAGCGTGATTACAATCTGCAGTTAACTTCACTGACCTGTAACATTAGTGGCGCGTACTGCACTTATAACTTTTTTAACCCGCCGTTGGTGACGTGTATTTTTGAAAAACCGGGTAATTAGAAAAAATCGTATAACTTTTTGACCCGCCTTCGATGCGTGTTGCGATTTCAAGTAGTTGCCTCATTTTGCGCCCCCCACCGTTAGTTCAGTAGTTAGTAAACGAGTTGTGATATATAAAATACTTATGTTTTATTGCTATATACGTATGTAAAGTTAAAATAAAACTAACTATACGTCATATATATATAATTAATTACAGGGAAAGTCTTAGGTCGAGAAAAACCTGGACCACGAGACCGGGCGTCACCAATGATGTAAGTCAAATTGACGTTAGCAACGGCGGGTTAAATTATTTATTCAAATAAAACCTTATAAGTTACTACAAACAAAGTCTGCTAAATTGCATAACAGTTTGTCAGCAGCTGCATATGATTGGTTGGCTACTCTAAATACAAAAGCGGTTAGCTTCACTACCATAACACCGGTAGCGCGTACCATGTATATCGGTTGCCTACTGTAAACACGAAAGCGGTTATACGGTAGACCGCTGGTTGCCCACCGGTAGACCGCTAGTCTGTGTGGGGTGTGTATCTGGTGTGATACACAGAATGATTAATTTTGTTGTGATACTAACTACCTATCCATTTTCAAGAACAAGTGTATACGAGGCCCCGCTCCGCCGCGTATACACTTGTTCTTGAAAATGGACTTTCATTCCCCGAAAACAATACGTGAGTAAAGCCGTATCAATATTTCAATAACTTTATTGTTGTTTTCCTCGGGAACAGCACTTTTTTCGAGATAAAAGGTAGCCTATTTCCGTTTCTGTACATCTGACAACGTATATGTAAAATTTCAGGATGATCGGTCCTGAGGTTTATCCTGAAAAGGTAACAAACTTACTTTCGCATTTATAATAAAAGTTAGGATTCAACAAATCCTTTATTATTAAATGTATATCCAGAATTCCGGTAGCAAAGTGTATTTCGGTATTTAATTTGCCCTTGGGCCATCCTTTTGAGGGCCAAGTTAATACCGAATTCAAACAAATATATTTCAGTCCATTGACTTATAGCTCTCGGCGATATCCTCTGGCCCCGACTAAGTTAAAAACGTTATAAAATTATAACGAAATGGAATAAATGGTTTTACAAAACTGGTTAGAGCTGCTGAAAAGATAATTATTTACAAAAGTCTACTACAGCCTAATTGTTTACTTTTAATTGTTTAATTAAAATACGCGTTTTGAGAACGTTGCCTACTCCGGTAGCCGGTAGCGGTCTCTGAGATTAAAACTCTTTTTGATATTTTTTTTGTGTTTAGTTAATAAGAATTAGAATAATTGTATAGAATTTTAGATACCTAACTTAATTATTAAAATATATTCATAAAAAACAGAACCGACTTCAAAAGGAACTAAAAAGCTTGAAATAACTTTAAAACGTTTTGGATTTGACTTGGAACCGCCGTTCCAAGTCAAGTTCTTAATGAGAAGGTTAAAGAGGCTAAATTACCGGTTTTTAAATCTCTACTAATAATTAGGTACCACTTATTAGTAGAGATTAAAAAACCGGTAATGTACTGTAACATGAAACGAAAACATATGAAATAATTTATGGTACGACAGTTATTGTACCTTCGATTCTCTTTACTGGTCGCAAAAAAACGACATTACGAGTACTGCTATTTCATGAAAATAATAATGTTATTATTAATAAAATATGAAATTTGGCCATCCACACTCCTATACACGTATGTTAATTATATTATCATAAATAAATTAAAAAATAAATAAAACCTCTTTTTTTCCTGGCCCGACTTTACTCGGGCAAAGCGGCGCGCGGCGGGCCTAGTACGGTCATAAAAGAGGGCTATCACTGTTTATAATGAAACATACTTCGCAACAACACATCGATTCAGTTACTTACCCGGTATCATTCTCTCAATCTACAGACATTAGGACGGAATGGGATTCTGTGATCCAACGTAATTCCTTTTATACTTAATTAGGAAATGTAATGCTTGGCGCGCACTCGCGGCTTATTTTCTTTTTTTTGTGACTTTTATGTTACTTTTTATGTGACTTATTTTTTTAGAACGCAGTATTGAATTCTAGATATGCTGTGATTTGTACTGCAAAGAAGCTGCACTCAAATGATCTTTGACAAACTTACTCCTGATAGTGTAACTTATATCATCAACCTCTTAACCTTATTATTCCCAAACTTTGTTGGGTCGGCTTTTTATCTAACCAGATGCAGCTGAATATCAGTTTTCCACGGAGCGGCTGCCTATCTGATTCCCGCAACCCAAAGGGATACGATATTCTAAAGTTAGATCAGTTGTCAGGATTTTATTTACGAGTACTGACTCTATATCCACTGTCAAAGATCTTAATGAGAACTGGGGCTGGCTTAACATGCTTTCCGAGGCACGGAGCAGGTGATAATAGTTTATAATACGCACATAACTTACGAAAAGTCAGAGGCCTTGGGTTCGAACCTGAGACCTCTGACTTGCCAGTCAACGGTCATACCACTAGGCTATCTCTGCTGATAGTGTAGTGGTAGTTTAAATAATAATGTCATAAAAACTATGAGCTGATTAGGCTCAGGAAGTATTATCAGCAAAAATATATTAAAGACTGCCTCGTTGGTCTAGTGGAAGCGCAACTGTTGAGCACGAGGTCCTGGGTTCGATCTCCGGGTCGGGCAGTGTTATTGGGTTTTTCCATTAGGAAATTCTCAGTAGCAGTACGGAGTCTGGAATTGTGCCTGGTTAATGGCAATAGGCTCGTCCCCTATTACATGGGACTTATAACATAGCCAGCGAAACGTGGGTGTACCGCACACCTCTGCCTAACCCCTCGGAGAATACAGGCATGAGTCTATATACATTAAAGACTTTTGATACAAAATACAGCAATTTTTGCTTGTCCGGTCCAGTGTGTGCTCAGTCTAAGGATATTAATTAAAAACAATACATTGACATACCCATACGAATGTATATATATCATTATATATATAAGAGTCAGTTGGTTATAATGAAGGAAAATATATTACGTTAGGGTGACCTTATTATAAATGATAATTAGGAGTTTGGAATGGAAATAACTGGGGATAAAACCGGCAGTTTTATGAGAGAGCCATATATTTTTCTAGTAAGCTGTGTAAGGGTTAGATGACATTACCATCAGGGACAGTTGAATATAGAAGAATTTTGATAGCACGAGCAGGATTAATAATCTCCTGAGAGAATTTCTGGTCACAGCGGCCATTCTCAACGGAGACTAGCCAATTATGCAGGAGATATATAGGCACAAGTGTATGCGCAAACACAGGTGCACTCTCTATTCCCTCACTCTCATAGTCCGATGGGACGGCCTTCCGATACGATCGGAGAGAGATCAGGCGCAGGGCCAACAGCTTTATGTGCTTTCCAAGGCACGGAGTAAGTGATAATTAATTTATAAAACGCACATAACTTACGAAAAGTTAGAGGTGCGCGCCTTGAGTTCGAACCCGAGACCACGGACTTGCCAGTCAACGGTCACCACCACTAGGCTATCACGACAAACGAGCAGGATTATGAGTAGGCAGAGCGGCTGGTGGCTTTAACTAGTAGTTTGCAGGTTCAATTCCTGCTCGATGTAAAAGATGAAAAAAAAAGACTTAATTCACTAGGCCCTTGGAAGACTAGCGCTGCAGAATTTATCCTGACCTTGACCTTGGGACCTTTCTTGGCCTTTCTGTTTACTATTTGTTTCTATTTTAACCGACTGCAAAGAAATGTTTGTGTATAAAAATGATTGTGTAATTCTCTCCTCATATATTATCATCTTAGGAATATAAGAAGCCATTTTATTCCTTTATTTTCTTAATTGTATGGTTGATGGAAAACCTGGTGTTAGAGTTTAAACTGCCCGTAGGTCTCTGACATGGCCGTTGAAGAATTTCTCAGGTGTGCTGGTTTCCTCACGATGTTTTCCTTCACCGTTTTAGCAAGTGATAATAATTAATTTCTAATACGCACATGAATCTGAAAAATCATAGGTGCGGTTCTGGGTTTCGAACCTCCGAACTTTGTCCGAGTTCAACGGTCGTAGTACTAGAAAAGTATAAAGAACTATTTTATTTAGATTGTGGTACTAGGCAATCATTACTTAATATACTTACTCAAAAATTGTATGTATACCCAAAAACATAATAAATACATTTACACATTTATTACAAAACCATATACCTACATTAATTAATTAAGTTTTACGACATTGTTGTAATACATTATTGTTTCATCTCATAATAAAATAATTACGACCCGTAGCTTTTAGAGCAATTACTAATTAATATTTTATGATTTCTCTATTACGCTCTTATATCAGTGGCCCTTGAAAGGTAGGTAGTAACTTTATGTGCTTTCATTGGTGATTATAATGAGTACCTATTTTAATGATCTTGTTCTGAAATTACAAAATATTCTTTATAAACTTAGGTCGAAAATCAATCAAAAATCAAAATATTTCTATTCATGTGTACCATTAGGCACTTAATTATGAATAGTCATAATTCAAATATTGTTTAATATAAGAGTGACTCTAGTTGCCAGTTCCAAGGGCAGCCTACCCTTCATGACAAAGAATCTGGCAAGAAACTTCATGGTTGCTCTTTTAAATATAATGGCTTACAATATTTTAGGTTACATTGTTCTGAGGTCTTACGTGAGAACAATGTCAGTCGACTAAACACAAGTACACCTTTAATATATTTATGCTTTTGATAAAATTACCGCAACAGCTATGAGCTGACCAGTCCCAACAGACGTAAGGGGTCTGGCTAACTAAACCATAGGGACTTATGTCAATGGCGAAGATTGTCAGACTTTTCATGCTCCACCCGAGGTCGGTGGTATTACATAATTAATAATTTTTCTTGTTATCATCGATACTTAACCCTTAATTTGGCGCCCAACGTGGGCCCGAATTCATTCGTAAAGAGTCTGGCTAACTAAACCGTAGAGAGTGACTAATGTCAATGGTGAAGATTTTGCGATCCATCCATTTCAATCTAATCTTGTATATATATAGTATATTGTATACATCTCGATTATTAATAATTGTAAATTACAATGATTTATTAACTCTGCAAATATTTTGCACGGATCGTTGACGCGAAGACGGAGAGAGAGCAAGTCGCATCAGACGTGACGCAGGCACAGCTACAAACTACTGTACCGAAACGATCTTAACTATGATCAATAACTTACTACCGTTAGGTTACTGACTAACGTTAGGACGCAGGTTAAGCATTACCATTAATATAAACAAGAAAAGTAATGTTGCAATATCCTAATCCTAACTAATATTATAAATACGAAAGTAAGTTTGTTTGTCACCTTTTCACACCTACCACTGAACTAATCATCCTAAAATTTTGCATTACATATTTACCTTTCATCCCGAAAAAAAGTACAGTTTCCGAGAAAAACAACAATAACGTTCTTATGATAATAGATGGCGCTACGTGTTTTAGTGTCATAATAATTGAAAATTAAATTTCATAATCCAAATATTTTTATTTATGCCTACATCATAATTGTAATATTGTTCATTGTAAGAATGATATAAGTAGTTGCCAGTTGGAGAAGAATCTGGCAAGAAACTCCATGGTTGCTCTTTTAAATATAATATATGGCTTACAATATTTTAGGTAATATTTCACGCAGATGAAATCGCGAACGACAGCTAGTTAATAAAAACTAAACTTTTGTTTTGAATAACTTAATGAACTAAGTTAAATCGGTAATTACAATACATAAATGCATAGTTAACTGTAGTTTGAATAAGCATTCGCATAATTTGAGTCCGCTACGATGCACCCGTTATTGTACACATTGTTACAGCGAATGACCAACTTAAGAAATTTATTTAGACTAACTAAAACTATCTATATATACAAACCTATAACCAAAACCTTTAATCTAAAACTTTAAAAATAAATAAAGATATAAAACCCTTTATTAATCCTTTAGAAATTATTTTTTTCTAGAGCCTGGTGCCTTCGTGCACGTGTATTTTAAATTTTTCGTTCCGTGATAAAAAAAAATCGTGATGGAATAATCCGAAATGTCTTTCTTACTTTTTTGACAAAGGAGTTTAAATTTTCACCTTAATTACCTAACTTTACTAGTATTTAATATGTAAGGTTGGGCACAATAATAACTAAATATACACCTAGAATTAATAAACTAATTATAAAGATAAACTTAATCTAAAAGGCCGCTAACTGTAGGCTACGTTCCCAAAATGCTGACCGCATTGCCTCGCTCGATGACTTTCTCCCCTCTTTTGTTCCCTTAAGGGTTATTTTTCAATAACTTATTGCCAGTTTCATAGTTTTAACCTAATGAATAACGGATAGGGTGCTGATACCAGATATTATGTCTTGATGTTTATAAATAATACATTTATTATCATCATTAAAATTGGTACCTTTATAAAAAACAACTCTTTAAACAAAATAAAAGAAACCTGAATGATTCTTCTATCACTAAAAGTCTTCCAAACTAACGGACTGTGTGTATAAATTATGCGCCATAATGATTTACAAAGAAAATTCATTAGCGGTGCGTGTGCGCACTGAAGCGTATCAGAAAACCGCTTTCTGTCAAATACCGATAATCTTGCGCATTTGATGCATGTGATGATTTAATTGCTTACCGTTATTATAAGCTTACAGCATAGCAGTTGCCAGAAACACCTTAACAGAATGACAGTTGATACTTATAAGCAGTCATTAGCAATCATAAAATTTAATGCAATTTTTCTGCTGGTTCAACGATAATAATTATTTAAAATTAAAATTTAGGCACATTCCATAATATTTATATTATTAATAATAAACAGGCCTAAAGGGTCCCGTTTGGCACTCTTTGCGTACAGAACCCTAAAAAGCATCAATAACTATCGCCAATATATGAATATTAAGTAAAACATAAATATTATTCCATTATAGGAAATAAACTCCTCAAAAAACTGATTAAACATACATATTTCTTCCCATTAATATCCAACGAGGGATAAATAATCTGTAAATAATTGAATATAATCCTTTTTTAAGTTGTGAGAAACTTTTTTTCTTCTTCGAAAGGGATTATTAAAAAATTAGACAGCCTGTAGACAACAGCCGGCCTTCTCTTAATAGCGTACCGAGATAAATATTTACAAACACATAAATTCTAACCTAATAACTGACGAACGGTAAAGATTAACATCGTGAAAAAATCTGGACTTAATAGTCTGTAATAGCCAACACGCAGTGAGCTAACGTGGTGATCGAGTCTCAATCCTTATCTATATGAGAACAGGCTTTTAACTTCAGTGGCACATTTTCAGGTTGGTTAATTTATTAATTTACCTTAATATTGGAACGCATCTTTTTCAATTAAATTCAATTAATTTATTGCATCATGTGGTTACAAAGTTCTTACAATAAATAATTTTATGTGTCACACACAAACCCTGACAGGGCACTGCATACAACTTCCAACTAAAGACTTAGTTGTACGTTAATAGTACAGTTAATTAGGTACTACGTTTGACTAAAATAGTAACAAATATCTATTTCTTACTATTTATCAATGTAAATTATAAAGTAGTAACAAGGCCTCTTGAAGTCGCCTGCGAATCGTAAAATCTGACGAATGATGGGATAAATGTCATAAAATAGCAGCGATCAGCACCCAGCTGTTCCTAGTGGGAGAATTAGGCTGTGGTCAACTACAGGACAAAGCGTTGCCGCCAAGCGATTGTGTGTTCCGGCTTGATATTCGATAAAACCTATCTAGGGGTCCTATTTGCACGACTTCCGTCCAATTTAAGTGAGTGTGCTCTTTGTAAACCACATCAAGCACGAGCAGAATTACGAGAAGTTCAGTTGGCAGACTTTTGACTCTCGCAAGGACTCCGGCAATTTATTTTCTTTTGTGTCTTATTTCTCGGTATTTGAAGGCTCAAACAATAGATTGCAGGTTCAAATTCGGCTTTTAATCGTTTTTTTTTCAGTCTAAACTGAACTGAACTTCTTTCTCTTCGCATTAATAAATGCTTCATAAAAAAATTACAATATTTCATAGGTAACTATAACCGCACATCCTCGAAAAAAAAACATGGTAAACATAAAAAATGGCAACATTTTAGACCCACTTTTATTTTTAAAAAAGCTATAAAAAACTTGTCTTTATAGCTTAGGTTAGGCTTTGTTTTTAATTTATGTTTAGTTTTTTATATGTGCTTAATTTTCTGTGTGAAAATAAATGATTTCCTTCTTTCTAATTTTCTTTCTATAATATTGTAGGTACTATCGCTTTTACAGACTTCAAAGTGGACACCACGCTCGAATGGTAATAGCAAAAAAAACCTTCAAGAGTCCACAAAACGTCAACATAAAAAAACGTTGAGGAAAATATAAAAAAGAAAAACCTAAAGGCCCTTTTTCCTTTTCTTAAAAGCCAGTCTAAAGGAGTACTTATAGGTTATCGATAATACTAACCCCATTTTTACCAACTCTTGCGAATGATTTGTGTAACAAGAAGGGCGGGTCATTTAGGGCTCGCAAAATAAAACTTATAATGCCTTTTACAGGGTTATTTGTAAAACACCAGCATTCTTAAAAGGTGTCATTAAACTCATCATTATGAACAACTTTTACTATGGGACCAACCCTGAAATCGCAAAAAAAATCAGCTGTTCAATACATTTTGTTGAGTCATGTGAACATACAGCAGCGTTGCGAAACTACACTCACTCTTGAAAATGAACTCCGTTTGAGTTCGCAACTAGTCGGGCATTCCCTGAATTCGATTCGTGAGTAAAGCTATAATAATATAATATTTAACAATATATATATTTTTTTCGCTTAAAAGTATATTGACTATTATTTATTTCAATATAACAATATAATTATTAATATGACTCACATACCTTATTATTCCAAAATTTAGTTTTGTGTTATGCATAGTGCCTCTCTTTGGGCTGAATTAATAATTTTTTTCTGCTTCCTAGATCGTTTACCCATTCCGACCCTTACATATAACAACACTTCGCTCACCACTGAAAGTTCGTTCGAATATTTGAATACGGTCCTTTCAATATATGAGGAAAATCGTATGGAACGTTGTCCTCGATATCCATTGTTGTCTTTTTACTAGTGTGAGTATGTATTCCATGAAAATTGATTTCTTAAGAAAGTGGTTTCAAAGGGTTTTTTTAATATAGTAAAGCTTATGTTTATCATCGAGGTTTATTATCTCTTCACTTGATATTATATGGTATAGTACCTATGGTATGATATGAAGGCCTAGTACAATCAAAAATGATAGTCCACATTCGTTAGGATAATAATTCAATTTTTTTCTTAATTGGGTTTAAAAATGAAACAGATATATTATTACCTCTTACAAAAATTAACAACATTCGCATGTTTTGAAAAGAGTTATACAGGTTTTAAAGTTGGGACACATACGTTCAATGTTTTTATCGATAAAAATATCGTTTTTTTTAAATACTTACAACGCAGGTGTACGTAAATACATGTCATACAAAAATAATCTTGTTTTATGTATCAAAGCAATAGTTTGATAGTCCTAAGACAATCAGAAACTTTTGATAGAGACGGGAATAATTTGTATAAAGATAAAAGTTTCTACTAATATTAGTTATTGTAACTAAAATTGTCAATTATTATTGACGGTTAATTATTGACTAGCTAATCTGGATACTATAGAGTTTAAAAAATACCTATATATGATCTCACAATAAAAACAGTTATATAATTAAAAAAAAAAAAACAGATTCAATACAACAGGTTCGAATACAAATTCTTCCAACGAAATAATTTAACGGAATACGCCGTAAATAATTCAACAATGAAGAGAACAGTAAAAATATTTATAACTTATTAATTTCAACTTTTCAGTTAAAATAATTTTAATTGACAGTCCAATTAGTTTGTCGTATTGCTTTATTTTGATTTCCTTTCATGTTCAGAAGTTTTGATATTTCAATTTAACAAGTCATGAATTTCGTTTTACTATTGAAATAGTAGCATTATTTATTTCCTTTGATAATGTTCCTGTGTAGATTGTTTTAATAACACTATTTTTGTGAAAAATTAAGGTAATATTGTCTTCCTCACACAAATTTCGCTCTTTTCGGACAATTTCACTGAATATAAGCCATCTACGCATTAATATAATTATAATATATAACGTAAAAGCTCCTATTAACGACCCCCTAAAATGTGTACTCTATTAACGATCTAATTTTTTAATCACTCATATTAGACATAATATAGGGTTCCAGAAAATAATACCTTAAAATTAGTTACGTATTTTTGTTGGACAACAAACAGAGTAAAGCTTATGTGTTTAAATAGCCAGTGAAAGAAATAATTTGACAATAAGTGGGACACGCCCGAAGCGGACGCACATTTCATAGTGTCGCGTCTCCAGCCACGTAAGTACACCTAAATATTACTTAAGGAAAATAACACACTAAAAATGGATTTATATTCTTGCAATCACATTACAACTGTAACGTATATATTCGTTTTCTAAACTAACTCTTAATATAATACTTTTTATTGGTTTTTGTGTTAAAAAATCATGTTTTAATTTTAGGCGGTAATTGAATCCAAATTTCAAAACTTGATTCTAATAACGACCCATGGCGTTGTTAAATTTTGAGAACATTTTGTTATTTTAAAATAATATCTATTATAAACTACCTCATTAAATTTTATTTTTTTCTTGTTCAATTCTTAAAATTATTATACTTCGTTAGATCTATTAACGACAAAGCTATTTCTTAAAGTTTTTGTGTAAAACTCGATTCAACGTTAGACAATATCCCTATTATTATATTGATATTGTACTGTGAATAACCTTTATTATCTTAATTAAAGACTAACTGGCATTAAAATAAATAATATAGCAATGAGATCGAATTTAACAGTATTCCATAAAGCAGATATTTTATCTATTTATTATAAATTTTATTAGTCGCTAATAGAATATTGTAACCTTTATACTTGATTCTATTACCGACTCATAGCTATGACGATATTTTTGGTAGGTAAAAAAAAACAAAATGTAAATTTTTCAACAAATTGGTTTATTTCTTCCATTCGTGACGTGTTGAGAGATTTTGTCATAATAATATATTATAATAATATATTAATGTAAAATAATATTTGCTATCCAGTTTCATTCATGGCTTCATGGAAATGGCTATATTTCTTAAGTTTTGGTAAGTTTCTTAAATAAAAATGGCGGGACGGAATGGGGGACATGTAACTTTTTAAAGCTTCTTTCGAAGAATTAAATTCTATATCTCTTTAAAGATTGTGTTTTTTTATAGAATCATGGAACCGCAGAAGCGCAAGCAGTATCCCTCTGCTCAACTAGAAGCTGCGCTTTCAGCTATAAATGAAGGGACCAGCATATACGAAGCTATAAAAACCTAGGTATGGCATTCCGAGGACAACTCTTCTGCGTGACAAGAGAAATAATAATTATTTGAAGACTAATTTCTGAGACTGATTATACTTTTAATTAATTAAATTAACAAAAAATGAGTGCTCTAAGCGTTGCAATAAATAATTATGTTCATATTGTAATAATATTGATCTCTTAACTATTGTCAATAAATATAATAAATACCTTTAAAACGTTTTTTTTTATTATTTAATATAGAAGTAGTGACAACGTCGGAGCGGTCGGTAAAAGAAGTAGAAAAATCGGTAATAGAATCTTGCCGCATTCTATGGGTCGGTAATAGAATCGACTACTCTTTTGGATTAAATAATTATTTAGTAACTAATGTGTTATTGAATATTGAATTTAAGTACTGAATCGCAAAGAATACTTCGTGGAGACTAATTATAAATTATAACATCTTTTCTAACATAACAGCTTATATCTATTTTTTTAGAGCGAATCCTAAGACAGCTAAAACTGGCGGTAATAGGAGCATTTACGTTATATAATAATTGTACACAAGTGAGTAAGCCAACTCAGGTGCACTATATTCTTTTACACCAATAGTCCGATGGGATAGCAATCCAACTCGACAAAAAAATACGAGCACTAAGACACAGATCAGATGAGAATTCTTTAATAATAGTTGCGCTTAACTTATGAAAAGTCAGGGGTCACACCACTAAGAAAACGTACTCTTCTAAACCTACCCTTAAAAATTAACTCGAATTGTGATACATACACAATGAAACTTCATAAAAATTTTCACCTATATCTTCAAAAAGTAATAAACGGCACACAATAACTAACTACAGTCATTATCTCGTACATTTCACAAACCGAACCTAAATCTAGAGACTAAAACAGCCACAAATAAAAGAAAACATCGATACATTTTCACGCACACAAAAAAACAGCATATTCTCACCTCATTATTGATTTCACTCGCTTTCACGATTCCGAAAATCAGGACCGCTAATAGATACGCCTTCATTTTTATCGATATTGTCTTTTCACTTCACTAGCACAAATCTTCAGTCGTCGATTTTGGCGACGCGAGTAAACCAAATGCTTTCATGTGAGATGGTATAGTTTTATATATGACTACGCTTCACTGAGCCCGCAGTGGGGCTTGGGTGGTATAGTACGGAAAAGTAGGAATCTGTTTGTTTGTTTGCAACACTACAAATCGATTAATCAAAATAAGTTTTAAATTTAGATTGTTTTTAAAATTAGTGATCATACAAAGTTTGATTCAAATTCTTAATTTAAATTAATAGCAAATAACAAAGCCACTGGTATAATGGACCTTATAGACAAAGGAACATTGTATAAGACAAAGACACGTTTTAAATTTTTTATTTATTTTTACCCGACTGCCAGGAAGGGTTATGTTTTTCACGCGCATCTTGTATTTAACGTTTTAAAATGTCAATAGAGCATCGCTTTATAGCGATTTTTTCTTATGAAAAAAGGGGCTTCCAATGCGTGCCACTATTATGCGCTTATTGGAGGTATTTGCCATAATCATAATTGCCACGCTAGGCAAACGCGTTGGCGATCAAAGTAGCAGATAATTCCACACAAGGATGTTGCTGCCCATCCTACGGATCTTTCCTTTGTCGCTTCTTATGACACTTGCGGGGCGAATAGGGGTGATTCTATTTTTAGGCCGGAAACCACACACAAGTTACGTTTACTACTAACGTAAGCAAAACCGCAAGTCAAGCAGAGCGCATGCGTAGTTTACAAGGTATGTAATTATGTATGCTGCGTAGTATAGCGCGACAGAATGCATTCGATCAACAGCTTTTCTTTCATTTGGAGACAGCAGTTACAAATACAGCAGTGTTATTAAATAGCAGTGATAGGCCAGTGGCCTATTAGTTGGCCAGTCATGTTAAGGTTCAAACTCAAGCGCACGCGCCAGAGAAAATTTCGAAAACATGTGCGTATTAAAAATTAATTAAATAACACTTTTAAAACGCATTGAAGCATGATAAGCGATGATTTAGCCTTAGAGGAGGCCTATTCTCAGCAGTGGAAGTCTGGAGTGGAAGTCTTTTGGTTGAAATGATGAAGAATATTATATTTGTTGTAAGAAAATTAATATTACTGATTTGAACCTGCGCCCTTCTGAAAGCCACAAACCTCTCCATCGATTGTCTCTACTTCAACCGTCCTGACGGTATAGGTACCTACCCTAAACGTCCAAGGCACGGAAAAATACTGCAATATGCGACCCTCAAGAATAAAAAAAAAAAATGAATTAAAAATCCTTCACAGACAGTCAACATTTTTCTGAATAGTAATGTTTTTCGTTATTAATACTTTTATTTATTCAATTAAATAGCCTGTAACTGTCCTACTGTAGGGCTGAAGCCTCTTCTCATACAGAGAAGGATTGATAATTAATCACCACGCTAGCTCACTGCGTTGCGATTTCAGACTATTAAGTCCAATGTTTTTTACCGTTAGTTCATTAGTTACTCCCTAGATCGTGGATTCAAATCACACTTGTAACAGTTTTAACTTTTTACAAAATTTCCAACTGTAAATCTAATTTAAATTCATACCTAAAATAATTATTAATCTCTCATTTCTAATAATAGTTTACCTAAATTGATCTTGTTGAAGAGGAGAATACCTTATCACAAACATGCTTACTGCTTAAAAGAGTATTCCTAATATAATCTCTATTGTTTAATTTAAGTTACTGAAATAAATATTTTTGACTATTATATTTATTCAATTAAATTACATAAAATATATAAAATACATGTACTTATATAAAAAAATATATAAATTTAAAAATATATTATTATTATTTTTTGTGAATTTTTTTTTACATGTTATAGCACATGATAGCTTATTTTCAAATTTTCTTATTAAATATGAAATTCGTATGAAAAATGTTCAGCTAAGTCTCGCTTCACCACGGTTTAAAGTTTAACATTTTATTGGTTGCCCGTGCAATAACAACTTCGAGTTTCTAGCTTTGCGGAAAACGGCCAAATACATTAGTTTTATGAGAAATTGTTTGACATAAATGTTGCGCTTGTTGAGAACGGCAATATTTATTTATTTATCTATTTATATAGGCAATCATATTGTTTACACTTGCAGATTATAAAGATACAACAAATATTTAAAGTATAGTACAATGTTCTCTTGTAAAAATTTCGGTCACAGTGGCTGATCTTAACAGAGAATGGAGATTAGCCAACTAATCAAAAGATAATAAAGTGCACAAGTGTGTACGCAAATACAGGTGCACTCTCTATTCCCTCACTCTCATAGTCCGATGGGACAGCAATCTGACACGACTGGAGAGAGATCAGACGCAGGGTCAACGGCTATACGTGCTTTTCGAGGCATTGAGTAAGTGATAATTAATTTATAATACATACATAACTTACGAAAAGTCATAGGTGCCTAGGGTGCGAAGCTGAGACCTCTCCGCTCGAGACCTAGGACTTGCATGTCGACAGTTATGCCACTAGGCTATCATAACAATATAGTAGGTATAACGAGTAACAATCTACTAAATTAACAACCTATTAAAAGTAAGCGTAAACCAAGGTTTAAAATGTCAAATAATACTTTTTTTCTGACATACTTAGATCTTCTGACATAAATAAAATATGAATTTATTGTTATGTCAAGGTCCGCACAATAAAAGTCGACGGTCCAGACCACTGTGCACTATTTTATTTGGTGACCCCCGCTCTACGTCATTTTAAAAATATATATGCATCAGCCTCACTGACCAATTCGTCTCTAAATCGAAATAGACACGACTGATACAAGCCGGAAATCGCACGGTATTTCCAGAAATGTGTCGGTTCTTTTCCGAACGTCGGATGTCGGAAATGTGTTGGAATTCATTTCTGAATGTCCGATCTCGTTTCAGTACCACCTTATCACTTTCATTGAGTGACAGACGATTTATTGTGGAAGTGGTTTGAGCTAGGATTGAATGAGAATGACTGAACGAATGAAAGATTCATGTTTCTGATTCTAGATAGCGTTTTATATGAGGTCAAAGGTTTTAGTATTTCTACGACATCTATGTATCTATATGTATACAAATAAATGAAATTGTAGTGTTTATTTTATCAAAATATAAAGATATCTGTTTAAATAATAGTAAATAGATTATCTTAAAGGTAACCAAAAACAGAAACATAATTACGTAGTTTTTATTGAATTGTTAGAACTACAATACCAAAAAGCTGTCTTTAAAATTTTCGTCTGACTGTCTTTTTGTGTGTTTGTGAGCTAATTTGACAATTAAACGGCTGGATTAATTTTAATGAGACTTTTTTTAGCAGGTACCAGACCATGAGCGTAACTATAGGTTTCATATGGGATGGGTGGGATCCGAGGATTCAAAAATGTACCAAGATCAACTAGTTCTTGCCCGAGCTTCACACAGATAATTAATCTCAGTCATTAAGAAATTACGTAAATATGAAATGCACTCAAGCTGTGGCCAACAATAGTTACTTTAAACTTAAGCACATTTAAATAAAATATTTAAGCACTAATTGGCACATCATATTTTATTTATGAAAGTAACAAAGTAAAAGATGAAACTACGAATTTATGTTATGCACCAACAATTCAAAATTATTTTATTTTTATTTTTTGCGTCTAATATTCACCGATTTTTATTTTAGCCGTATGCTAACGGGGGGGGGTCCGGACCCCCCCCTCCCTTATATACGCCCATGTGCCAGACTTAATAAGATCTAATATTATGATAGGCAGTCATTGGGAGAGGCTTATGTTCAGCAGTGGACGTCTTATGGCTGAAATGATGATGTTTTTTTTTTAATATTTATTATTTATAGAGGGTTTTTTTAATATGATGATGATTATGATAGGCTACTTAAAACTTTCAATTCGAAAGCCTAACTTCAGCCAGGCCGAGCATGCTAGAATTACATAATCGTACTTCTTCACTTTAGTAGGGATATCATTATTTTAGCAAAAAAATACATTCAATTTAAAAGTGAATATTTTTTACCTACCTATTTGTTATTTTGCTCGATAATTCATTATTTTTCTTTGTCAATAAGAAAGTTGAACAAGAAAACTAAATAAATAAGAAATGTTGTGCCAAAAGTGATTTATCAACTGAATTTTAAAACTGAATTGGTTTCTGCTTTATTACCTGAAAATGCAATTAGACATGTTTTTGTGCATAGTAAAAATAACATTTATTACTTAACTGTTCATTACAGTAAGTGCTAAGTTATAATAAGATCGTTTAAAGCGTGACAATTCATACTAAATTACAATTTAAATGATAAAGCTATAAGACCACTTTTTGTGGACTTAGCGTGACAAAGTGAGTGATTTAATTTATATGTTTTTGCTTATGATCGAAGGTTGACCACCTCTGGCGTGCTGACTAGACGTGCTGTCTACTTTTTACCCGACTACAAAAAAAGGAGGGTTAGATATGATTTTAGCAGTCTATGTATGTAAGTTTGTTCATCTGTTCGATCGTAGTTCCTAAACTATTTATTGTAATTCATAAAATAAGGTGTCTATCGATGCGTTTTAATGGTCCGCGATAAGATATAAAAAATCGATAAAAAGTAAATATGGAACATAATTAAAAAATTAACATCACCTGCAAAAGCCTCAAAGCAAAGTCGCAGGACAAAAGCCTCTTCTCGTACAGAGAATAATCGAGCAATATACCACACTAACTCACTGCATGTTGGCGATTTCAGACTATTATTATTAACGATGTTTTCCTTCACCGTTAGTCAGTGAGATTTTAGATTAACATTTCCCTTAATTTATTTTTGGTATCTGTATTTATCCTCCTTGAATTTCTGTCACTTAGTTTTACGTTCCGATCATAACACCTGTCATTGGCGTAATTGTGGGCCTAAGGCTTTCACTCGCCATTCAAAAGAAGTGAAGTGAAGATTAACATAAAGGACATAATTATGACATTGAAAAAGTCACATTGGTACACGTGGTTCCAGTATAAGCTGACATCTTGTTGTACGAAGAGCCTTTACAATGCAAGGTCTTTATAGCTTGCTTGCTATGTATGCTTAGATCTTTAAAACTACGCAACGGATTTTGATGCGGTTTTTTCAGTAGATAGAGTGATTCAAGAGGAAGGTTTATATCTTAGAGTATATAAGAAAATATAGAGCAACCTTATAGAAGTATGAACCGTGAGCACGGGTATGAACAACGCGGCCGCGACACGAGCTCCGTTTGCGATCATACCTCGATCGACTGCGGTTCAACTAGGCTCCACGAGCGAAAAAGTTACATTTTAGCTTATACCATGGTTAACTGCTGAGTTACCATTTTGATACCATCTTTTTATTACAAAAAAGAGCGGTACGTGCAATTTATAATATAGGTCCGCGAGATTCCCTTCGTGAACTCTTCAAGGAAATAAATATACTTACATTACCATCCCTGTACATATTCCAAAATATATTGTACATTCGCAAAAACATAGCTTGCTTTCAAAAAAAGAGTGATATCCATAACCTTAACACTCGTTACAAGGACAATCTTGTAGTACCTGGTTACAGACTTTCTAAAACCAGCAATTCATTTATGGGTAATTGCATTAGGTTCTATAACAAAATTCCCTCTATTATTAAGGATTTGTCTGATACTAGGTTCAAAACAGTTGTCAAAGGTATTCTTATGTCTAAAGCCTACTATAAAGTAAAGGATTACATTGAAGACAAAGATGTGTGGCGTACTGCTTCCTCCTGCACACTGCGACCCACTAGCGCTGATTGAATTTCACTTTTCAAAATCAATTTTAATTATGCTCTGACACTTTATTGAATCTTTGGATAAGTATATATTTATATTGTATAATAATAATATGTGCACGGTTGTAATTATGTGAGCACCATGTAGTCCCTCTATTTTAGTTACTATCAACGTGATGATTGCTGTGCAGCTTGGGTATGTCATGCTCACGGAAATGTTCTGATAGCGGTGGCGTTATGTGTCGGGTCGCCCAATTCCCTACAATATGGTTGAGTAGGGCGATGGCTGATGCATGCGTCATGCCCGTGAACGGGTGCCGTCTGTTGGGACTGGTCAGCCCATAGCTGTTATAGTGATTTTATCAAAAGTATATATGTATATCTAAGGCGCGTACCTATGTTTAGTTGACTCGCATTGTTCTCACATAACATCTCAGAACAATGTATCCAAAAATATTGTAAGCCATTATTTAAAAGAGCAACCATGGAGTTTCTTGCCAGATTCTTCTCCATGAGGGGTAGGCTGCCCTTGGAACTGGCAACTAGAGTCACTCCTATAATACTATTAGAATTATGACTATTCATAAGTGCCTAAAACTGGTCTACATGAATAAAAATATTTTGATTTTGATTTTAAATTTTGAAAAACGTCTAGAAAACACAATTTGAAAAAATGACATTTTAACATTTGTATGGTGAGACCTGCTTTCGCTCCGTACAAGGGAATGTGGTTGACGTTATCACTCTATATTTTCTTGAATACTCTATGGTTTATATGTATAATACATGCATATTAGCGTAACCGTGCGAAGCCGGGGCGGGTCGCTAGTAATGTATAAAATCTTGGACCCTGTTCCCGATACCGATAAGATCAATTATCACTTGTTTAAAAATTGAGGGATCATAATCGTGAAGAAGCCAGCACACCTAAGAGACTTTACAACGCTGTGTAAGAGCCATGTTAGAGGCCTACAGGTGGTTTAAACTCTGACATCAGGTTGTTCATCAACCATGCGATGAAGAAATAAGACTTTAAGAAATCATTAAAATATTTGGTTTAAGAGACTAATATTTTACATTGTTAATCGTTTTATAATGACGAATTGGAACTATTGTTCGAAGTTCACAAAGGAATGAGTTATTATATTAAAATTAATTATTATTCCAAGTTAAAGCAGACATTATTTTATTGCCAAGCCAAACAAGTTAGGTACGGTCAGCAACATAAGTAGATTCATCATCATTTATTAAAGAGCTATGCTCTTGTCGAAGCAGCTTCTTCCAGATCTCCCTATCAAGAATCAATTCCTTGACCTCTTATATCTCGACCTTCACTTTCTCTTTGATCTGCGCTACACAACTTTGTCTTGGCCTATCTCTTCCTCTCTTTCCATTGACTTTTCCTTCTACTTATAATGTTATTTATGAATGGGTCGTGGCGTATAAGTAGATTAACATTCTAAAAGTTTCAGGAATGTTTTATAACGAAAACATGTTTTTTTTGTGAATTTTTTTACATGTATAGCACATGACGGCTTATTAAATATAATTATTTAATAAGAAAATTTAAAAAAAAAACTGATACGGATGGGATTTGAACCCACGATCTTCGACGTACCGTGTCTACGCTCTAACCGCTGAGCCACCGTATCCCTAATAATTACATGTTAATAATTATTTCTATAAAACAAATTAAGACAGAATAAAGCAAAGATAATTTTAAATAAAAGCGTTCTGATTATTAAAGAAAATAATATTGTGTTCTTTGATAAATTAACTTTTTTTTTTAAACGTTTACCTAACTTATGTTGCTGACTGTTCCTCTGTAATTACATTTTATTATTAGTTAACAAGACTACAATGATAGCCTAGTGGTATGACGGCAGGGGCTTGCAGTTCATATAGGCAAAAAGGCACTGCCTACCCTTACAACTATATTAATGAAACTAAGAAAGATTTTGTATGTATGCTTACCCTATCAAAACTATTTGTGCACGCCCCTGTATGACTGTATGACGTTGGACTGCTGTCAAAGGTCGTAGGTTCAGAACCCAGACACCTCAGACTTTTTGAATTCATATGCATTTACGAAATTTATTAAGGAAATTATCGTGAGAGATTTTTCAACAGTATGTATAGCCATTTCTGAAGCTTACAGGCGGTTTAAACTCTGACACCAGGTTGTTAAGGTGCCTCTTACCGCTAATCCGCTATCTCGCTCGCACATTGAAGATATAAAATCAATGAATATAGTTATGATAAATCGAACTACACCATATGAAGAAGAACAACATTACTAAGTTTCAGAAAAAAATTCAGCTTGATCGAAACATGTTTTCAATTAAAAAAATAGCTTTAAGTGAATTTTTATTTTATTCCATTTCTATGCATGAAAACATGTTTCGATCAAGCTGAATTTTTGCTGAAACTTAGTAATGTTGTTCTCCTTCATATGGTGTAGTTCGATTTTTCATAACTATATGAAACTAGCTGCCCCGCGCGACGTTGTACGCGTGATTATTCTACCTCTACGCTTTTTCTACCCTACCCTACGCTACTCTACCCTACCCTACCCTTCTCTACCCCTACTCTACCCCTACACTACACTACCCTACCCTACGCTACCCCTACCCTACCCACTCTACCCGTACCCTACCCCTCTATTCCTACACTACCCTACTCTACTCCTACCCTACCCTACCCTTACCCTACCATACCCCAGGGGTATAATTCCATTTTTTTTCCCTCGATTCTTCTATTATAGGCGGAGACTAATCCAACAAATCAAATACCATAAAAATCGGTCCAGCAATTCTCGTGTATACCTACTAATTTTCATGACTTCAACTTTAAAAATGGCAGAATTTCATTCAAACTTTTATCTTCTATATTTTCTCCCCATAGTGATTGAATATTGTGCATTAGTTATGCCACTTCGATGTCTCTTACTAATACCGAATTTCCTACACAAACTTTCGCCCCCCCCCTTTCCCCCCTAATGGGTAGAGTTATCAAAAAGCTGAAACATGTTATATGTGTTAACCAAAAAGCTAATAATCAACTTTAATGACGGATTTTCATAACTACAAATTTTAGTCCCCTTTTATGTCTCCTTAGGAGGAAAAAAATCCAATATTTTTGATGCACGTCTTTTTTATTTTTAGCGCATAAGCTTAATACTTATTTTTACATCTGTCACTTAAAAAATAACGAATTTTCCATACAAACTTTCACCCCCTTTTTTTTCCACTCGGTTGCAGATTTGAAAAAAAAAACCTATGCTCCTCTTTCATCTAACTACCGAAAAGCTAAATACCAAGTTTCTTACATTTAACTTTAAAAACCACGGACTTTCATACAAACTCTTATCCCCTTTTTTACCTACTTAGGGGTAGAATTTCCGAAAATCCTTCCTTAGTGCACCCCTAGGATACTTATAGAATATTGTCTCAAAATTTCAAGTCTCTAGGTCCACCGGTTTAGGCTGTGCGTTGTCTGTCAGTCAGTCAGTCACGGTACTGTTTTATAAGTATAGATGATTTTATATCTTCAATCAACTTCAATGTGCGAGCGAGATAGCAAATTATCGGTATCGCCTTAATCGATACGGTAAAAAAGAAAGAAACACCACAAAATTGGAAAACTTAAACAAAATTAGTAGCAACAAACATTTTTCCATCGCTCATGTATATTCTGGCATACATAATAGATGGATAATTACGACGGAGGCATTTGATTGCGTGTGCGCCTGTCGTGATGTACTTTCCACACAAGACATTTACAAGATCACTGTGACTTGAAAGTATTTTTTTAGAGTTCCTTGAAGAAAATAGCTCTTAAACCTCTGGAGGATATTATACTAAATTAATAGCCCAAACAAAACAAATTACTTTCCTTTCAATACACTTGAATGCTTTCCTTGTTCTATCAAGAAATAACTATAATAATATATATATCTGCCTAGCCTTTTCCCAACTACATTGGGGTCGGCTTCCAGTCTTACTGGATGCAGCTTACCAGTGTTTTACATGGAGCGACTGCCTATCAGACCTCCACAACCCAGATACTGGGTTACACGATACCCCTTGGTAAGATTGGTTGTCAGATTTTCGGGTTTCTGACTACCCGTAACGACTGTCAAAGATCTACAATTGACAGCCGGGGCAAACAGTTTAACGTGCTATCCGAGGCACGGAGAGTGATAATTAATTTATAAAACGCACATAACTTACGAAAAGACAGAGGTGCGCGCCTTGGGTTCGAACTGGAGACCTCTGACTTGCCAGTCAAATAGTCATACCATTAGGCTATCACGACTCTAACCTCTATATCCCACTTGACTAGAAAATAAAATTACATAAAGCCCTTTTAAGTTGTATATTAATTTCCTTCTACACAGTAATTGATCACACAGAAATAAAAACAATTCAATTACAATACCTGAGGGATATTCCTTTGACCTTGGTACGATATGATCATAATTTGGCCTGCGTCCAACCGATTCAGAAAGACCTTGAAGCCCTTAGTTTAATAACGTCTTGGGTCTAATACACAGCTGCTACATTATACCACAGTATAAGAAACATACAGTACGGAAACCACGTATAAACGCTCGAAACGGTACACTCACAAACATGCGTTATATTGCGTATCGACGAGACTCTGAAGCGAACGTCGCCGTACTGGCAGTATCATCGCACTAGTGGTTGTGACCGTTGACTGGCAAGTCAGAGGTCTCGGGTTCGAACCCAAGGCGTTTATAAATGAATAATCACTAACTCCGTGCCTGGGAAACCACGTAAAATCGTTAGTTCGCGGCTGATCTGTCTCCGATCGTGTCAGAAGGCCTTCCCATCGGACTATGAGAGTGAGGGAATAGAGAGTGCACCTTGTTTGCGCACACACTTGTGCACTATAATATCTTCTGCGTAGTTGGCTAGTGTCCGTTAAATTTGGCCGCTGTGACCGAAATTCGGTCAGGAGGATATATCATCGCACTATCAACGAACGCGTCGTTGCGCATGTTTGTGTGAGTGTGCCGTTTTCGAGCGTTTGTACGTAGTTTTCTCACTGTATATTTATTATACTATGATTATAGGTACTCTTACTTTTAATATTCTGTCCTAACTTTATGTCAAATTATTTAGGTCGTGAGCGGAATCGCACCATAATTCTTTTTTGTACCTTTTATTTTTGTGAGTTAATCTGGCGTTCCAGCATTGATTTTGTAACGAATATAGTTCAATTTTCACTTGAGACATGTTATTTTGAGTCATGTTATATATTGAACAAGATAGAAACAGATGGTATTCAAAATCTCGATGTTTTATGATTGTGATTGAAGAAGGCTGACAGTACCTATGTTTTTTTATTAAATTCAAGATTTTAATCGTAGCTTCGCGAGCATTAATTAAGAATTTAAAATTCTTTAATGATTTGAAAGACACGTGGCGCCATCTATTATATTATAAGAAGGTTATTATTGTTTTGCTCGGGAACAGTACTTTTTTTAGAGATGAAAGGTACCTTTGTCCACCTGACAACGTAGGTATAGGTGTGCTAAATTTTAGGATGATCGGTTCAGTGGTTTAGATTTGAAAAGGTAACAAACAATCTTACTTTATTAAATTTATTTAGTGTACTTTAATAGTATTATATAATTATATTACTATTACTTAAGCATTATTTATAATTTATTTCATTACTTACGTGCTATTACTTTGATCATCAGCCTGTATTAGTCCAGTGTTGAACATAGCCTCTCCCAATGCGCGCCACTATTGTGCGCTAATTGGAGGTCGCCCACAATCGCCACGCTGGGCAAGCGGGTTGGCGATCGCAGTAGCAGATGATTGCTATTACATAGAAGGATGCTGCTGTCCATCCTCCGGATCTTTCCCTTAGTCACTTCTTACGACACCCGCGGGACGAGTAGGGGTGGTTCTATTCTTAGGCCGGAAACCACACGGCAACTATATACTATAATACTTTGATAGTTATTTACATAAAATTGCAAAAAAATTAAAGTAAAAAAGTACGGAACCATCACAAATACGAAGTCATTGTTGGACAGTTTTTCATAAGATTTTCCCCGCTGTTATGCTGTGTTAATTATTCATACCGTCAGTAGAGGACTCTCATTCTTTTTCAACAATCCAATGTTTATTTATGGATCAATAATTGGATGCCAATGGATCTGAATTTTATGACTTGTGATTGATTTTAATTTATAGAAAATAAAATTAAGATACAACAAAATAATAAGAAGCCATAAAGCTTAAAAAAAAATGGCATACGTAAAAAAAATAAAAGGAGAAAATTTGTGATCTTAAGAGGTGGAAATCTGCTAAAAATCTTGAAAAAAATAATATTTAAAAGCTATGGTAAAAAAAAAACTTCATTTGTGACATAAGTTCTACAACTGATTATGGTATTTATAAGGGTTTTTTGACAAAGTTGCGTAAGTATAAAATTACTTATAATGAATCTCGTTTCTCATTTCGAAGCCAGATGCGGCTAAATTTCTCATCTGTCTGACGTCGACAAACCAAAAGTAACATTAATTTGAGCGAAGAAAATCTTATTATATCATCATCATCTGCCTAGCCTTTTCCCAACTATGTTGGGGTCAGCTTCCAGTCTTACCGGATGCAGCTGAATACCAGTGTTTTACATGGAGCGACTGCCATCAGACCTCCACAACCCAGATATTGGGTTACACGGTACCCCTTGGTAAGACTGGTTGTCAGACTGGGGCTTCTGACTACCCGTAACGACTGTCAAAGATCTTCAATTGACAGCAGAAAAACTTATTATATAAAAACAAATATTCACGATTAGATGGTGGCCTTCGACTTTAAGAAAAAAAATTGTTTCATTTATAATACATCCTGTCCAAATTTCGGTCACAGCGGCCAATCTCAACGGAGATTAGCCTACTACGCAGGAGATATTATAGTGCACAAGTATGTGCGCAAACACAGGAGCACTCTCTATTCCCTCACTCTCATGGTCCGATGGGACGGCCTTCCGACACGATCGGTGAGAGATCAGGCGCAGGGCCAACGGCTTTACGTGCTTTCCGAGGCACGGAGTAAGTGATAATTAATTAATAAAACGCACATAACTTACGAAAAGTCAGAGGTGCGCGCCTTGTCTTCGAACCTGAGACCACTGACTTGCCAGTCAACGGTGACAACCACTAGGCTATCACGACTCCATTTACAATACGCACTAACTAATAGACAATAATGTTATACCCGACTTACACAATAAATGACCGGGTTTTGATCAGGAGAATCGCCAAAGAGAGAGAGAGAAATAGATCACAACTGCCCGCTTTTATGGTCTCATCTTCATCTTCCTGGGCTTATTATTCCTAAACTTAGTTGGGGTCGACTTTCAGCGCTCTAGCACTTTTTTATTTTCAGCTGTAGCTGCGCGCAAACGTCTGCAAGCAACGCAACAATCTCGCCAGCAGCACGCTGTCAAAATTTTCTCAAAAAATAAATAAATTAGCCTATACTGTAACTCGTGGTTTTTATATGTAATCAAATTAAATAGGTTCAGAGGAAAAGCCGATAATATTGTCCCAGTTTAAGACAAAGGCCTCTTCTTGTACAGAAAAGTATCAAGCATCAATCGCTAGCTGACTGCGGGTTGGCGATTTCAGACTTCTAAGTCTCACGATCTTTTTAGTGCAGTGTAGGTCCGCTGAATACAACTATCATGGCCCTTTTTCTTCTTATCATATGGTTGATTAACAACCTGGTGTCAGAGTTTACACACCATTGAAAAATCTTTCAGGTGTGCTGGTATGGCCCTAAGATTTAGACGTACAAAATTTGGTTAATGCTAAAATAAAACATAAGTATTATCACGAAATGTGCGCCCACCTTACGAAACGCGCGTGTTTTGTCTCATGTTTTAAGAAGCAGATGGCTCTCGCGTCATCACGTAATCACTCCATTGCTTCAGTACGCTATTATTGTTGTGGGCTGAACAATGGTGACTGAACAATGTAGCAAAAGCTTTTATAGTACCTGTTGTACATACTGGGAGAGGGTTTGTAGAGCTTTGTGGACAGTATTGTGGGTAAAACGGTCGACAACTACTGGTATTTCTTTTCGGAGATTACTTATTATTTGATGCCGTAATAGCCTATTAAATCTAAAGGATTGGTCTCAGATATCATTGGACCGAGAAAAGTGGAAGGAGGGAAGGGAGGCCTTTGCCCTGCAGTGGGACAATACAGGCTAAAAATAAATAAATAATAAATAAATAAATAGCCTATTGGTAAGACCGTTGACTGACAAGTCAGTCTCAGGTCGAACCCAAGACATGCACCTCTGACTTTTTGAAAAAAAAAACGCGTTACATGTTAAGCCGTTGGCCTCTGGCTATCATGAAGATCTTTGATAGTCGATGAAGGTAAGTCAGTGATTGAACTCATCATTTTGAACAACTTTTACTATGGGACAAACCCTTAAATCGCGGAAAAATTCAGCTGTTTCATACATTTATATTCACATAACTCAAGAAAATGTATGGAACAGCTTCCGCGATTTCAGGTTACCTTCCATAAAAAACACGCTGATGCACGTGAAAAAACTACGTAGTTTTTTCACGTTTATTAAAATAAACCCGTTCTTCCGTTTGACAAGCAAGGGGTTTTAAAACAAGGGTATTTACTTAAGACTTGTATTATTAAGGAACTTAATGGTTGTTATAATTTAAAAGGTTCACTTGTGTATTGCCTTCCTACCCGCCAATAAAATTCTCCCTAGAGGAATTTTATTGAAATTCTTTCTGTGTCTAACCTTCAAACTTAAAGTTAGCTTGATCAAATTCGAATGGTGGATAACCATAAAAAGTTGAAAACAGTACCTATAATTATCGTAAATCAAGCAAGGAATTCAGACTCCATAAAAATATTTCCGACTGACAGTAATTAGCATTTAAATTCTAATTCTAACTAAGATTTATTGACGACTAGCTGCCCGGCGCGATTTTGTACGCGTTTATCGTACCACTACGCCTATTTTTCTCTGCCCTACTATAACCCGGCTCTGCCTCTACTCTGTCCTACTCCACTGTACCCCGACTCTACCGCTACCCTACCCTACCATACCCTAGGTGTATAATTCCATTTTTTTTCCCTTCTGCTATTCTAGGCGGAGACAAGTCTAACACATCAAAAATCATGAAAATCGGCTAGCCGTTCTCGAATTATAAGTGTTCGAACAAATCCGACTTTGTTATAAATAATGCTAAAGAGGTCAGAAGACCTTAACTTCTATAGAACCTTAACCTTGGTCCTAATTTGCTGTAGATCGGGTAAAAAGAAATCTAGCCTTCAGTGGGTTAAAACTCTCTGCCTCCGCAATACAAAATGTTTATTGTAAGTATCTCTTTTCTCTTACCCTCAAACAACTAGACTTTTTTTGTAGAAGGGAATGTGCCTTGTGACTCTTGACTCTGGCGACTGTCTCTTTGGCCTTTTTTTTTTTTTTTTTTTTTTTTGTGGCCGGGGTGAGTAAAAAATGCCTTCCGCATACCGCACGTCCGAGGACATACGGTTATGTGGGGCTCGCACCCACTAAAAACGTCTCCCCCCTGCGTGTTCCTAGCACTGTATCGGACGGGTCCGGGTACCGCAAACGCGCCTCGCAGCCCCGTCCAGTGCCTGCCTGTAGGCCCGCTCAAAAATGCACTCGGGGGGGCAATGTCCCTAGCATCCAGGTCCAGGACATCGCCCCAACACGCTCAAAGGCCTTCGCCCCTACATCGGGCAAGGCGGGCGGCATACCGGAATCAGCCGCCCGCCAGCTCTTGTCAGGGTGGGTGCAAGGCGGCATACTGCCGCCTGCGCCTGCCCCTTCGCGCGCGACGGATCGGATCAGCCCGCGCATCGTGCTCCCTGACCCGCTCCGCCGCTTCCTTCTGCGAGAAGACCTCCTCGCAGAAGGACGCGAACGCCTCCCAATACTCCTCGCTGTCGGCTGCAGCTCGCACTATGGCCGACAGCGAGACGCCCTGTTGGCGGATGGCCGCGCTGAGGGCACGCCGCTGCACCTCCCAAGCCGGACACTGCTCGAGAGTGTGCTGGGCTGTGTCCACAGCGAATCCGCAGTGGTGGCAGACAGGGGTCTCCTCCCGCCTCGCCACTCGATGCAGGTATTCCCCAAAACAACCATGCCCGGACAACACCTGCACCAAGCGGAAAGAGAGCCGGCCGTGCCGTCTCCCTAGCCAAGCCTCAAAATGCGGACGGATCGCCTCAATGGTCCAGAGACCGTGATTCGGCACCGCCAGCCGTGCCTTCCACTGACGCAGCACCGCCTCCTGGGCCTCGCTGCGCCAATGCCGCTCCACCTCCAGAGGAGGGTCTCTGGCACCATCTGCCCGCACTTCGGCCCTCCGCCAATAAACTTCGGACTGTCTCTTTGGCCTAGAGATAGGTACATAATTATATAATTAGGCTACTTTTTAGGGTTCCGTACCTCAAAAGGTAAAAACGGAACCTTATAGGATCACTTTGTTGTCCGTCTGTCTGTCTGTCTGTCTGTCTGTCTGTCTGTCAAGACCTTTTTTCTCAGGAACGCGTGGAGGTATCAAGCTGAAATTCATATCAAATACTCAAGTCTATGGTCTCTTGGAGCTGTGAAAAAATCAAACTTCTAAGTCAACGCGATCAAAAGATACTCCCGTTTATGCCGCAAATTTTCGACACTCGCAAGGGAATCAAAACCTACAGGGTACTTCCCGTGAACTCAGAATCTTGAAATTTGGTACGAAGCAACGTCTTATAACACAGATAAAGGAAAAATTGCGAAAAGCATAAATTTTTAGTTACATCATATAATAAAAATATTTTTAATAATTTTAAACTTATTACCCCTTTACTCATGAACGCGTAGTGGTATTATATTGAAATTCTTAACAAATACTCAAGTCTATAATATCTTTAAGCTGTAACAAAATCAAACTTCTACGTCAACGCAATCAAAAGATACAGCAATTAAAGCCGCATATTTTGAAACTCGCAACTACTCGCAAGGGAATCAAAACCTAAAGGATACTTCCAGACGACCTGGAATCTTGAAATTTGGCATGAAGCAACGTTATAAAGTACACATATAGGAAAAATTCCGAAAATCTTAAATTTTTAGTTACATCACATAGTATATTAACTTTTACTTATATACCTACAGGTTTGTACGGAACCCTCGGTGCGCGAGTCTGACTCGCACTTGGCCGGTTTTTATCAACAAACCACGCGAGTAAAGCCGCGAGCGGAAACTAGTGCTTTAATAAACACAGAAATAGTTTAAGCGGAATACATATAAAACCCCAGAATGTTTCCCAAGCGTACGCGCCGTATGTAACAAAGTGTTCCATATTCAAAGTAGAAATTTTAAGGAATTTGCAATCACACCGTTTGAAAAGTTACACCGTTTTATATCTCTGTTGGAACTCGGGATGTTGTGTGGCGGAATGTATTCTCGGTAGCTTAATTAAAAACCGTTTTTGAGTTTTAACCAAATTAAAATGTTTCTTTTATAAACAATATATAACTTGTATAAAGTTTAATAATAAACTCCAGGAAAAGAAAGAAAGAAAGAAATCATTTATTCTCATGCAATATTGCGCAGGGCCCCAATAGATTTTTTTTTAAATTTATTATAAGGTTGATGAACGACCTGGTGTCAGAGTTTAAACAGCCTATAGGATCCTGACATGACCTAAAAACATAAAAAAAAAATATACAAATAATAATTTTAGTCAATTCGGCTTTCAAGAAAAACTCAAGTCTCCAGAGAGCGCCTGCTTGAAAAGTAATTGCAATATGTAGTAAATTTTTCTTCAGGGGCTTTAAAAATCATAAGAGGATCGTAAGTTTAATTAATAAAGATGTTAAGACTAAGCAGCGACTAATCTCCGTTTTAATTATCTCTCAAGATACAGGCTTCCTTTCAGTGGGCGGACTAAGCCTATATCAGGCTTATTTTGTAAAAAAAAAAGTTTTATACGAACGGCACCGGGACTAACGAGGGCCCAGGATAGACCGCCCTCGCAGCCGACTTGTGCTGACTCCAAGTATCAAAAGCGAGGTAAAAGAAAAAAGTTATGGATATTGTGCCTGCAAGAAAACGTATTGCAACAAGTAGCTTTTAATTCAATTGCATAAAAAATACGTTAGGCGACCAAACCATTATTAAGTTTTGTACCTAACCTAAGTCTTATACTTAGCGTCAGACAAGAACAACTGGTGATGCATCACACAGAAAAATTGTTCCTAACAAATGACCACGACCCTCAGTAATGAGGAAACCGACGCAGAGAGACACTAATGAAGAAATAGTCGCCCTAGTGCCTAAGCATTTGGCTTGCCGCGCAAAATAACAGGAGTATTATCCCCGAAAAAAGACTCAATCAAATCCGATTCACTCGTTTGGGAGCTTCAATGCCACAGTCACATAGATAACTAATAACACCCCTCTGTTTTCATCAAAGGTTAAAAACGTCACAAAATGCAATCTGCAATTTTTTTTAAACAAATTTAGAAAATAAAAAATGTTCTGATGTTGAGATTGCCATCACGCGGCCAAATTGAAAGCATCATAAATAATTAAGACTGTAATTACCTATGTACCTAATTTATACATACTTCTGTAGGCTTTGACTGCTTCGTCCTCTAAAACCATAAACATAAATAAAGCCTACACAACCATAAACGTAAATGCCATAAGAAATTTATTAATATTATACCATAGAAATTCACATTTGAAGGTCAAGCACCCTTATTCTGAAAACCATTACTTGAATATTATGGCCCCAGCACAAATGGGTCCAAAATATAAAATTTCAGTTTCCTCGGGACACAATCACGTCGTCGTATAAATTTTGCGGGTCACTTGAGTTGCAGTCGTAAAGTGACAGAAGTTGATAGGGATGTGCTGATTTTCTTTTAAAGTCCGGGATGAATTTCAATTTTCTTTGAATCGACAAATTTTGCCCGCGGCTTTACCCGTGTGGAGTTAGACCGAGATAATAATTTTAGTTTATTTGTATTTGTTTATTTGTGATTTAGTTCATGCTTTTATTTTGGCCCCCCTGTGAGATGAATAGCACAAATGCTTCTCGTTTTGAAGAATTAAATGTAGATTAATGATGAGATAAAAATTAGCAGCGTTCAAAACTCAGCTGCTTTTGGTGGGAGGCTTGGTCGAGGCTGGTTATCACTAACCGGACAAAGCCTTGCCGCTATTTGACTGAGGTGTTCTGGCATTATCAGCTGTATTTTCGTTCTTGTGGCTGAACTTGATTTCGCGATGAATTTCGCGCAAACCGATAAAATAACTCCCACTGACAGATGACAGTAATATTTTTTGCACGAGTTTCTATTATGCGATGACGGTGTAAAGGGGAGTTAATAGAAGTAGGACGATATTGTCCAAACCCATCTCCTAGATATGTTGCACCGAATATCACATCGGAATATGAGAAAATCACTTGACAGCAAGGTTTTCTCCAGTTAGTGATAACCTAGAAGCAGATTGAGTGTCGAGAGCTGTTATTTCGTGACATTTTTTCTATCATCGATAGAATTTTGGGACACGCAGTTGGAAAGGCATTGGTTTTCATTCTCCTCGACATCACAAAGTAATTTTGAAATTCGAAGTTATTGGAAATTCTTTATTGATTAAAATACCGGGATCCTGCGTCCCGGGAATGGTGTTACATCACTAAATAACCCCAAGCGGTCACTCGAGACACATTGAGGAGTACGTGCTTGTAAAGATCGGATATGGTTTTAGTGCTTTAAGTTATTTTATACTTTTTTACTACTTTAAGAGTTTAGGGACAAGTTTAGTTCAGAGTTCAAAGATTTTATGGTTTGATCTTTAACTTTCGTAATAGACTAACAGTTAGGGTTCGATAATACACTTAACTTTAGAAAAAAATGTATATTAAATGGTAGTAATTTTTGTGGCTTTCAAATTACTTTTAGGGTTGTGATAGACTGCTGTTGACTAGCAATTCAGTGGACTCTCTGACCTTAGACTTTTCGTAAGTTATGTGCGTATTATAAATTAATTATCACTTACTCCGTGCTTTGAAAAGCACGTAAAGCCGTTTGTCCTGCGCCTGTATCTCTCTCCTGTCGTGTCAGATTGCCATCCCATAGAACTATGAAAGTGAGAGAATAGAGAGTAGACCTGTGATGCACACACACTTGTGCACTCTAATATGTCCTGCGTAGTTGGCTAATCTCCGTTGTAATTGACCAAAAAACTCATGTTAGAGACCTACGGGTGATTTTAACTCTGAAACCAGGTTGTTGATCCGATACAATAAAGCAAAAAAAGAGCAAGTTGGAGGTAATTAATTCAAAAGTTTAATTATCTATTCTTTGTATCTCTCAATTTTTATTACTTCATTTCGATATCTACGAGAACTCTATAATAATTTTATACTTTCAAGTGAATCGCTTTAAGAAAAATAAATTATGTCTTTTAGAAACAAAATTAATTGTATTTTTTTACAACCGCAATTAAATTATTCTCATAAAATCTTACATTAACGTATACATCCGTTTGTGGCGATAAAAAGTCTAATAATTCATATTTCATTACCATTTTTCGACCTGACCTTGAAGTTGTAACGTAATAAATTGAAGAAAAATAAACTGTTTCATATAACCTGTATAATAAAATAGTATTTGTGCATATAAGCAGGCATTGCAAACACTAAAGTAAAAAAAAAAACCAAATAAGAGCAGCAATTTGACCAAAATAACTAAAAGGCTGTTCACTACTGAAGTTATATTTTATTATTTGCGCCTATTTTCTGAACTCCATTATTAATATAAATATTTTTTTTTACATAAAACGGTTTTGTCATCAAAACTAAAGCTGTGTACCAAATATCAGATAAATCTGTCAACAGGAAGGGGGTTACATATCGATAAGTACTAAATTTGAACCAAATACAGGTCAGGCAGTGAAACCGTTTAATATATTGGATCCAGCTGCAATGCAAAGTTCCACTTCAACAGCTACAGGTACCAGGAGAACATAAAAAAGCAAGTGGTACTCAAGTTAAAGACACTTCAACCTATTTATTGGTGGACAATAAACGACGCGAATGTGCATTAAATTTTAATGGATTGAAAGTGTAGTCTCGACTCTCGTGGCATATGAGCCCCTGGTACTTCTGTTTTAAGTAAGTACTTGCATGATGGAGTTAGGGTTTTATGGCATGTTTTAACGTGATAACGATCTTATTCATCCTCCCTGAGGAATAAGGAGAGTTTGTGCTGATAAGCTGACTCCGCAGAGTATGGGATTGCATTTGATATGACATCAAAGAAGTTTTAAAATAAAAAAGTCATAATAAAAAAATATATCAGTACTATGGGAAGCCTATACGACCTTCATGAAGAGCTACGAACCTGCTTGCGTTAAGACATAGTGCGATGAGCAGCTCCATTTCTTCTTTTTTATTCAAGTGACGGACGTCATCTTTTTTAAATCAAAAATGTGTGTTCTGTTATAACATTTTATAATAATAAATATAATTCAGTCTAAAATCAGTTCGCAGATGAATCACTAGTTTTATTTAACCTAGTAATCAGTATAGTCCTAGAGTGTCTATTACAGTACCTAGGTTATTGCCTAAGTTAGTTTTCGAAGTTTCAGTTATTACCATCCTTTTCCCCTAAAATTAAGATAATTATGAATTGACAGCTCTTTTAATTTAGACATTAGAACAAGTGATGTCATCTGTTTAGTACCATCTCTGTATAGTAAAGAATGTTCAATTCATATTCAATGCATATAAATTAATTATTACCTGTTTCGTGCCTTAGAAAGCACATTAAGCCGTTGGCTTCAGCTGTCATGAAGATTTTTAAAAATCAGTCTGCCAGATAACTTTAGAATGCAGGAACTTTAGTTGCAGGGGTCAGATAAGAACTCCTAGAAAACTGATATTAGCCCAAACACTTAAGATAAGGCTAGAAGGATAAAAAATAATTAATACAATGTTATATTATGATTTAATTTTATAAAAATCTTTGTACATAAATAATTTGTTGATTTAAATAACAATAAATTACTTAAAAATAAGTTAAATGCAATAAATACGTTTTAAAAAACTACTTAATTAAAATAAACTATTACGTCTAATTTAAATCGGCGTACCTATTAATTTAACTAACAATAAGCAATAAGCAATTTTTTTATTGGTTGTTTACAAAACAAAATATCATAAAATAATAGATACATACTTTTTGATAAATATACCTCACAGTCATATTTTTTTTTGCATCTGAATACAAAAAATAATACTTACGTTTAAAATTAATGTATCTATCATAATAGATAGATTTTAGTTGAAATTACAAATATCTTTTTTAACGCCTTAAAATCATGTGGTGACATCTACCGGAGTACTTACGCACTTCCGCATGCCGGTCCCATGTTCGAAACTTAACAGCTTAAAAAGCATAGAAACGATACCACCAATTTTTAATAATTATAATTATTTTATGTATGTGTACCATCCGGTAAAGACACGGTAAGCTCTTTTAGCATGCAATAGCGATATTTACGAGACAATATTATATTATTCTTCTTGAGAACGTGAGACCTAGGCTTTACAGAAAAATGATAAAAGACTCAAACTTTCGCGAACACTCAACATAATGAAACAACTTTTCAACGGATATAATTCGCGTTTTTATTTTGATAATACAATCCAGTACAAGTCAGGATTGTATTATCAAAATAAAAACGCGAATTATATCCGTTGAAAAGTTGTTTCATTAAATGATAAAAGAGTTATTAGCCACTCTCAAGTTGTTTCATCTTTGTACACTTCTGATGGCTTTTTCTTAAGCTACAGCCCCAGGGGCAGTCATATACGCCGGCGACGGTGTAGGCCTATGTTTAAGCAGGTTGTAAGCCCGGTTGGAAGCAGCCCAGTCTTTGCCGTAGCCCCCACTTGCTGAATAAGCGTAGTTATTGTTGTAATCTGCTGAATAATCACTGGCGTCGCTACTGCCGAAGTAGGAGTAAGACATCGGATGATGTTGCTGGAAAGAGAGAAAGAGGATTTATTGTTTAATTTGAAAGAAAGAGACAGAAAAACGTTTCATTTTTGTAATAGCAAAAAATATAAAATGTAAGAAAGCGAGAAGAAGTAAGAGAGAGATAGAGAAAGTAAGAGAACAAATAAAATAATATACCTACACACGGTTACACATCAAGCTATATTCATTTATATAAGTGACAGAATAAGCTTCAGTATAAGCTGACATCTTGTTGTACGAAGAGCCTACACAATGCTAGGTCAGTTCTGTGGAGAGTTGGCCTATTTGCTAACCAACTCCTTGGAAGCAGGCCACTTGATGTGACAGCCTTTTATGATGTGACAGCCTTTTAAAGAGATAAATATTTTTTAAATAAAAATATAGAACAAGATGGTCTGACAACCGAAATAGAATAAAAAAAAGATGTGTAAAAGGTGTTAAGAAAATATAATTTATTTATTCCAAGTCAAAAGTGTTTTTTATTTTAAAATAGGCGCAAAAGAATTGCCGTGCGTTCTACCAGTTCATACTGGTTTTTAATAGCTTAATGTGAAGCCGTGTGTAGGCGTCGTTGCTGTCATAAAAAAAGGTATCCCACTCAGCATTGTGCAGAAAAACAACGCAACAGCGCCCTCTGACCGCTTTCCATACCTTTAAACAATCTCACAGATATACAGGTATCTTCATGATATTTTCTTTCACCGTTTTAGCAAGCGATAAACATGAATCTAGCGGTCGTGAATAGGTTTCGAACCTAGCTACGACCTGTGACTTCACGCTCGATTACTTCTAGACTAGCACTGCTTGATAATGATGATAGTAGAAAAAGATCGACATTGAGAAAGAAAGAAAGAAATCATTTTTTACACGCAATATTGCACAAGGCGCTACATAATAAAAGTATAATATATGAAATAGAAAATAAAAACACACACACAAAAAAAAGAACTAAAAACCAACTAGATCTATGCCCAATATTGCCCACAGACACTAGCCGCAGAGATCTAAAATCGAAAACATAATTTTTAAAAAATAACTAGTCTGTGTCTATGGGCAAAAATGGCGACCTCCAGTGAAAACAAACCAACTTAAAAAGAAAAAATATTGTACATCAGCAAACTTATATTAAACATTGATGAGTTATCGCCCTCATCTGACTCTAGATGATGGCGATGAATCAACAATGACGTATCAAAGTTAAACAGAAAAACTAACAAATACAAATAATATAAAATGAATCGTTATCATTTGAACTAACAAGAGCTATGCTAAATGCGATAATATCTCCTTTTTATAGAAGACTAGTTTTAGCATGCGATTGTATCTGCATAATTTCTATAGATGTGGATTTGTATTTTTTTTGTTACTGTTACTGTAAGCCCATATCATCCCACTGCTGGGCAAAGGACTCTCCCTCTGAAATCCACGTTTTTCGATCCAGAGCCAGTGTGGACCAATCACTATTGGGTCTGTCTAATTCATCCCGCCATCTCGTTCTCGTTTTTTTTTTGTAGTTAATATAAAATAAATATTTTGTAATAATAATGTCCTCCTGACCGAATTTCGGTCACAGCGTCCAATCTCAACGGAGATTAGCCAACTACGTAGGATACATTATGGTGCACAAGTATGTGTGCAAACACAGGTGCACTCTCTATTCCCTCATTCTCATAATCCGATGGGACGGAAATCCGACACGACCGGAGAGACATCAGGCGCAGGGCCAACGGCTTCAGTACTTTCCGAGGTACGGAGTAGTGATCATTAGTTTATAATACGCACATAACTTACGAAAAGTCAGCGGTGCGCGCCTTGGGTTCGAACTCGAGACCACTGACTTGCCAGTCAACGGTCACCGCTACTAGGCAATCACTACTCATTTTGTAATAATATAAAGACTTTAAAGCTGTCTGCTTTCAAAGTAAATCCAATAGCATTCCAAACTAGCTAGGCAGTTTAAAACTCAGTCACAGGATGAACAAACATATCCAACACTTCCCCACTCGATCCTACCAAAACAATTTTATTTCAAGGACGTTGTTATCAGTAAAAGCTACATCAAGTGGTCACAGATATAGCATTTATTTATTTAATGCGTAACTGAACTACTGTGAGTGGCTGATAAGTATTGGATACTAAATAGTAGGACTGTAGTTGGTATAGGTACAGGGTTATTTGTAAAATACCAGCATCCTTTAAAGGGATCATTAAACTCATCATTATGAACAACTTTTACTATGGGACCAACCCTGAAATCGCAGAAAATGCTGTTCCAGACATCTATGTTCACATGACTCAACAAAATGTATGTATGTTGTAAGTAGTTATTGGTTGGGTTGGTAGGATTTAGAGTCGTGATAGCCTTGTGGTATAACCAATGACTGGCAAATCAGAGGTCTCAGGTTTGAATCCAAGGCACGCACCCCTGACTTTTCGGATTCATGTCATCATCATCATCAGCCTGTGTAAGCCCTCTGTTAAACATAGGCCTTTCCTAATGCGCGCCACCATTGTGCGCTAATTAAAGGTATTTGCCTATAATCTCCAAGCTGGACAAGCGTGTTAAAAATCACAGTAGCAGATGATTACTATTACACAGTAGGATGCTGCTGCCCATCCTCCGGATCTTTCTCTTTGTTGCTTCTTACGAAACCCGCGAGACAAGTAGAGGTTGTTCTATTCTTATGACGCATGCATCGGTCGTGTCGGATTGGTGTCGAGTGAAGAAATAAAAAAAGAGAGTGCACCTAACTAAGTAGGTACATAACTTACGACAAGTCAGAGATACGCCCCTTGGGTTCGAACCTGAGACATCTCATTTGACAGTCAAAGGACATACCTACCATGCAACTACGAATTATAACATCAAAATTAACAAAAACATCTTTTAAGAGATTTTGCCGATCACAATAATACAAATCGATCATGTAAAATCATTTCTAAAATAAGCCCCACTTGAAACCGCTCGCGCATGTGATGGTACTTCCATTTTGTGGTTAGCGGCCATTTTGCGGTAACCATGGTAACGGTTTATCATAAAATGTTCACTATAAGCACCAATTAAGCTGAAATTATCGTCCCGATATAAAATTACTTGGTAAATAAAGGTGTTTTGTTGGTTAAAATTTGTTTTTAGGGTTTAAGGTAGCCTAATTATTTTTTATGTTTATTTTTTATCGATTGGTGTAAAATTTTATGGTTTTGCATTTTTAATGTGGTTGTTTTTTTTTTTTAATAAAAGTGCATGACTATTTTAACTATAAGTTCAGATAATGAAACTACTTTTTAAACGGATTAGTCGCGTAAAAGATTTAGTTGTCAAAAAACCTGACTTTTCGAGAGCTTTGCAGCTCTCAGGCCGCAGGCAGGCAGACCCCATCACTAAGGGCTGGCGATGGGGTTATGTCCGACTCGCACGGACTAAAAACTACACAGTATTCCTCCACGAACCTCTTGGCGGAAATACGGTTTTCGCTTGCGCATTCACCGTACCCCCGCCACTCGCCAGGTTTCGACTCACCCGCCCAGACGAGTCCCCTTTTGGATTACTTTTTGTATCGGAGATTATTTCCGCGAATGAGAGACAGAATTACTTGAATAGGTACTTGACTAATGCCTCCAAACCCGTAACTCTTATAAAAAAAATGCTCGCTCAAACAAAATCCCTGAAAACATTTTAATTAATTGCATTTTCTTCTTTTCTCGGGATAATGCAAATGGATTGCCGACCTTCGTCAACGGTTTGCCTATTAAAGGGATTCATGTCAAAATGTCAAAATGTAGACGGGATTTCGTTCTGTGTGAATTCCCAATTTCGGCTACAGCGGACAATCTCAACGGAAAATGGCTAACTTTCCCTCACTCTCAAAATTTGATAAGACGGCTGTTTGACACGAACAGAGAGAGAGATCGCGCCCAACCGACGGGTTTATTTACTCTACGAGTAATGGAGCGAGTGATAATTTTAATACGTATTATATACTAGCTGTTCCCCGCGACTTTGTCCACGTTAAATTCAATTTTCCCGTAAACACACGTTGATAAGCAGCCAGATTGCCTGTTTTTTTCTGACGTGAATCACAGATATTGTTATTTTTTACTGAAAACTCATTAAGCACTCAAGGATAAAGTAGCTGCCTATTGGTGAAAGAATTTTCAGGATCGGATCGGTAGTTCCAGAGATTACTCTTGACATACCTACATACAGACAAACTTTACCTCTTTATAATATTATAGATATAGATTTATGTACCTTGCAAGCCTTTAAAGTACTCAGCACACTTGGCAGGAGTAACGCTGCTACCAGCAGGAGTTTCTTGATGAGCAGTACTGACAGCAGGATGGGTATAAGCAGGAGCTTCATCTTCAGGACCGCGAACAGTGTCAGTAGGGGCACAATGATGGCTAACTTCTTCTTCTTTCCACGAGCTGAAAAGGTAACATTCTGAATTTTAGTTAGATATAGGTTTAATTAAAAGCGTCTTATCAAAGCCGAGATCAGAGGCAGCTAAAAAATTATGTCGTTTGGTAATGATCGTTCAGTAGTGATTCGTCTTAAATTAAGTAATTAATTATAATTAATTTTGTTGTATTAGTTAGAGTTAATTCTGTAATAAGGTACGATTGGGTTGACATATTATCTATTGGATAAAAGCCCCTAAACATAAATAAAGATTTAAAAAAAAAAACTTGGGTCGTAGAACTATAATGGTTTTTGTAGGTGTAGTGAAGCAGTGATAGCCTAGTGGTATGACTGTTGGACTGCCAAGTCAAAGATCGTAGGTTCAAAACCGCCCCTGACTTTTCAGATTCATGTGCGTATTAGAAATTAATTATCACTTGCTAAAACGTTGAAGGAAAACATCGTGAGGAAACCAGCACACCTGAAAGATTTTTTGACAGTATGTAAAGCTATATATGAGGTCTACATTAGAGGTTTACGGGTGATTTAGACTCTGACACCAGGTTGTTCATCAACCATACGTTGAAGAAGATTTTTTCTTTTTGGATTAAGATCGAATCGCATTTACCTTTGATCAAACCAAATAAAGAAATTTCTTTTATGTTTTTTTCACAAAACGTAATATATTATTATTGTATGCTCAAAATGGTGTGATTGATAAAACACTATCATAAGTTCACTTCACTTCACTTCTTTTGAATGGCGAGTGAAATTACGCCCACAATTACGCCAATGACAGGTGTTATGATCGGAACGAAAAACTATGTGACAGAAATTCAAGGAGGATAAATACAGATACCAAAAATAAATTAAGGGAAAAGTAAAAAAGGGATTAACATTTTATTTTATAAAATGTATCATAAGTTTTAACAACGCGTATACCTCAAAAACAATAAAGTTTACTTTACTTAACAAAAAGTCATAGCTTTAAATCGTGTATAACAAAACCTACTTACAAAACAAATTCATTTTATAACATTATATTTATAATAGCTACCGTAAATCTTAAACGTGGAAAACCAATTACTCTCACTATTAAATCCACGCCCTAAATAAAATAAAACGAATTCATTTATACACTAAGTTAACCATCTATTTGAGGTACAGTCCCACGTTTTGACCCTAATAATTATGACCCCATCGGTTAAGGCTAATTCTAATTATAAGGTTGTTATTTATAGTGTTAATTACACCGGTTTACAAAGAAAGTTGAGGAAAAGATGTTTTGTTTCAATGAGGTTTAGAATTGATGACACGTTTAAAATACTGAATCTTAAAAGATGAGTTTAATGTAGACTAAGTTGATAAAAATAACACGAAAATTGAGTCGATTTCAAGGCTTAGAATTATAATATGGTAGAGCTAAAGCTTAGAACTGTAAACCACTTGGATTAGCATTGACTCCAAAATAAAGGTTATTTTTAGTTTTTCGTGGTTTAAAGTTTAATTATTTTAATAAAAATATTTTTTATTCAATTTTGAGTGACATACTTTTGGAATAAATTCGGTTAATAGCAACAAACACATCCTAAGTTCATCGTCAGGTACATGTCCATATAGGACCACTCGGAAAGTGTACCCACTCTTTTAAAATAAATGGTACTCCTACAAATCACGGCGCAATCGCTACAAACATAAAAAAATCGCATCGCATCGAATTGAAAACTTCTTTTTCAAAGGTAATTTTTACAAATTATTTTACTTAGTTTTACAATTTTTGCAGTTTTAGAAGCACCAAAACAACATTATAATAATATATTTATGTTTAGATACCGTTACTTTTTATATAAACCGAATAAAGCTATGTTTTCCTGTATTTCTTGATCCATGAGATTGTGTTAAACCCTTTTTTTGTGGTCATACATGTCCGCAAAGCTCCAATAAATCCCAATTTCAATTCGATATGTCGGATTGTCCGGCTGGTGAGGGTTTGCATGGACTGATCTGTCTGGGTAGGCCCTTTCATCTGACGAGGATTAGGTATCTATTTCTATTTATACAGGGTTGAAAAAAATTTCTGAACAATCGACTACACATTGATGACATAAAAAAAATATTGTGACTTTTCTTAGCCTAAGAATGACCTGACTACTATTTATTTTTTTATTTAAAATCATACACTTACAGTGAGTAAAACGGTGAGGGACAACATTGTGATGAAACCAGCACACCTGAGAGATTTTTTAACGGTGTGTAAAACCATGTCAGACGCCTACGGGCGGCTTAAACTCTGACACCAGGTTGTTCATCAACTATACGATAAGAAGAAGAAGGTTTACAAATTTTGTTTTAGGATTGCCAAAAATGTGCAACGTCTTGTTGTCGAGCAACCAGATCATTAGCCAGTGTCATTACTCTGTATGAAGGAGCATTAAGGTTCAAGATGAGGTTATAAGGTTTAATATGGAACCTCCTTAGCTAGACACCTACTCCAAAACGAACGTTGTTTTTGTATTTTTGGCTTTTTATTGCTTTGACTGCCTCGTTGGTCTAGTGGTAGCAAGTGCGGCTGCTGAGCACGAGGTCCTGGGTTCGATCCCCGGGTCGGGCAAAGTGTTATTGGGTTTTTCCATTAGGAAATTCTCAGTAGCAGCTCGGATTCTGGAATTGTGCCCGGTTAATGGCAATAGGCTTGCCCTCTATTACATGGGACTTATAACAGCCGGCAAAACGTGGGTGTACTGCACACCTCTGCCTACCTCCTCTGGGAAATACAGGGATGTTATTGTTTTGAAGTCGGTTTTGTTTTTTTGTTAAAAATTTTTATCCCCTTTTTCAAAGGCCGGACAACGCTCTTGCAACTTCATGACTTAATTTTTCACGATATTTTTTTTATTACATTTGACTTTCACTGCATTGCTACCTCAATTCTTTGCCAAAAACTTTTGCAATACAAACATAAACAATTTCGTATTCCACTTAAATATGACCAAAATGGCTGACATCTATTTGGCTTGGATAAACCACACCGTGCCAAGTTATGTAGACACATTTCTTTTATATTTCTTAAATAAAATGGTGAATCTGGTTAGTTATCAGATTCACCATTTTATAATTTTACACCATTTATATTTTTTACAAAATAATAATATTTAATCATGATGGTCAAAGGTCGCTTTGAAAGCGCGTAAGTGTGGGTTCGAACCTGGTATGTACCAATGTGACTTTTTCAATGTCATATTTACTTCCTTATTAATATAAGACACCACAGACTAACGGTGAAGGAAAACATCGTAAGGAAACCTGGACATACATTTTGTTGAGTCATGTGAACATAAATGTATGGAACAACTGTTTATTTTTTTGTAATTTCAGGGTTGGTCCCATAGTAAAAGTTGTTCATAATGATGAGTTTAATGACCCCTTTTAAGGATGCTGTTGTTTTACAAATAACCCTGTATAGTCAAGTGACCTTTTGAATGACCTATTTTCTCTACAAACATAAATTATGACTATCCTCATTCAACAAATTGCTCTCAACTAAGTTAACTTACTATATCACTCTTAGTTGTGTGACTCAAGTATAAAGTAAACAACATCATTTGCCGTGGTTACTATGCTCTGTTTGTCTTTGTGGGTGACCGCAATTGTCGCTTTCACCCTATATCGATGTTGTTGAATTATTATAAAGGTTTTGCTATGAATATTATAAATATGTTTGTAGAATATAACTTGTAATATTCTGGAGCAGCTCGTCAGAGTTCGAAACTACTCGGGCATTTCCCGAAACCAATACGTGTGTAAAGCCGTATCAATATTTATAAGTATGACTCACAAAAGTAATTATTTTAAAATTTATTTCCTAGCTTTTTACCACCCTTTTGCTCAACGGTTCTATTTATAAGCACTCTATATAACTGTTATAAGTACAGTCATAAGTACCTAGTCATAATTCTAATATAATTGTAATATTGACTCTAGTTGCCAATGGATTTTAACTTAATACTTTAATGCGAAGAAAAACAGTCTGAAGTTAGAAGTAAAATATTGATAAGACTTAGTTTAAGTTCTCGATAAGCTAGACTAGAAGCCACTTAGAATTTGTTGTTAAAATTAAAAGGGAATCGACACGATGTAATCTTGTGTACTTTAAAACTTAAAGCTAGAATTTCCACTTCGATTAAAAGCTTTTAAATCAAAAGAACATAAATCTAAAAGTCATCAAAATCTATTTTATGTAAATCTAAACTATAATTTCTAAAGAGAAAAAAATAGATTTTTTATATGTTTGTAATGGATAAACACAAAAAAATATAGTATAAAAACTAAAACCCGACTACTTAAAATCTAATAAAAACAAGCTTCTTAGATTTGAAATAAAATTCTGTAGTCGGAGGCCACCAAATTACAAAGTATTTACCCTTGGAAGATTATCTAGTACCTATTTACCTATAATACATTAAGGCCTCCGACTACAGAATTTTATTTCAAATCTAAGAAGCTTGTTTTTATTAGATTTAAGTAGTCGGGTTTTAGTTTTTATACTATATTTTTTTTCAATTATTTTTAGTGGTAAAGAAACCAATAAAATTCATTTTAATCACAATTTTTTAGAATGTGGTAGTTCTTAAATAGGTAGATTTCTTTAACTGTCAACTTCGGTTCAAACCTTTAGTCAATGTCATGTATTTTTTAAATTAAATTTATTTCAAAGGTGTCGTCCGCGACTTCGAGCTATTAAAACATGGCCTCATATATTTCTTAGAAGTATACATGAAAAGTAGTAAGAAGTACAGCTTGGCAAAAAAGAGTCTGGAAAAATTGGGGGCGCCGCTGTCGCACTTTTCACACTACAATTCAAAATTACAAGTTATTAAGTGCTTACATATTTCTATGACGAGTTTTTTGTCATTAATTATAATCAAATGAATCATTTTTATGTTATTTTAGTACTCACAAACGTAGTTATTTAAGATTTTTATTTTTAGTTCCAGCTGTCACCGCATAAGACTCTTTTTTGCCAAGCTGTATAAGTACACATGAAACCTTTTTTGTGGGATATCATAATAGATAGAGTACATTTACCTAAAGTTCGAGGAAGTAAGTAACATGGAGTTGATAATACCTGCTCTAAAATCCCGAAATCATAAACATTACAATTAATTCCCGGGAAATAAGAAATTAATTTTACGTATAATTATTTAATAAGAAATTTGAAAAACAACTGATACGGATGGGATTCGAATCCACGATCTCCGGTGTACCGTGCCGACGCTCTAACCGCTAAGCTACCGTATCCCATCAGAATCAGTCGAAATTTCAAATCTCTTTCTACGCCTTAGGCGTGTGGTAATATCGATCGGAATACATTAATTATCCGACTCAGTATTCTAAACTTTGCAGTTTTTAGAAGGCACCGATAGATATTACTACACGCCCTAGGCGTAGAAAGAGATTTTAAATTTCGACTGATTGTGATGGGATACGGTGGCTCAGCGGTTAGAGCGTCGGCATGGTACGTCGGAGATCGTGGGTTCGAATCCCTTCCGTATCAGTTGTTTTTCAAATTTCATATTAAATAATTTATTATATTTAATAAGCAAACATGTGTTAAAACATGTATTAAATTCTCCAAAATAGGTATTAATTTAACGTTTTAAATACATATGAACTAAATTATTATAATAAAAAGTCTTTATTATGTTTTTAGACATCGGTGACAGATAATGTAATACTTAAGTAGTTCGGTACTAAAACTGTTAAATTAATGAGTTTTATTTTACATACAAAATTAATTATAATAAAAACTATAGGTCAAAATCCAGTCCATATTAATAAAATCCCGGGATTTAATTGTTATGTTTACGATTCCGGGATTTTTGAGGAGGTATTTTTAACTCTATGTTACTTATTTCCACAAAACCGCAAACCAACGCCATCTAGTTACGAAAAAGAAATCTCCATTTAATTAACATTATTTTAAAATATAATCATAATTTAATAGGCAGTGATATGTAGAAACTTTAATTTAATTAGTAAATATTTATTGTTATCACGTTTTCACATTGTATGCAGTGTTATAATCACATATATTTATGATAGTCGTAACGGGTAGTTAGAAGCCTGATATTCTAAGAAGTGGTCCAGAATATATAGATAATATATACATATTCTGAATGTGCTCATCAAGACCTTCCATTTGATATCAAACACGATAAATTTACCTTAACTTTATTTTTTTCGAGCTGACTAATTTATTTTTAAAATCCACCTTATTTGATTTTACGAAATTTCATATATCCTATAACCCGCAGACCATTAAGACGCATCGATAGACACCTTATTTATTGAATTACAACAAATAGTTTAGGAGCTACGAGGGAACAGATGAACAAACTTACATACATACATACATAGACTGCTCAAAACATAACCCTCCTTTTTTTTGTAGTCGGGTAAAAATTGAGGCGCGGCTCTCTGCTATCTCGCTATCTTTGAATATTTTAAATATTTTTTTATTTTATGTCATTTTTATGCATGGAAACATGTTTCGATCAACATGAAATTTTAGCTGAAACTTTGTAATGTTGTTGGTTTGTTTCGATGTTTCATAACTATGTATATTCATTGATTTTATATCTTCAATCAACTTCAATGTGCGAGCGAATAGTTTTACCTTTACAAAGCTACCTTAACAGAAAATAACATGTGATATATTATTTTAAATTAGAGTTTTAGCGTTAGTGTTAATTTTTAGTTTTAGTTTTAGTTGTATTATGTTTATAATTAATTAGAGATCCGTACGAAATTGTGTTAATGTAACCCAAGGTTTCAAAATTTTTAAAAATAATAGACATTTACGGGATAAAGTACGGATATAGTGTGGTCCTAGTTCATAAATGCAAAATAGGTTAGAATGTACGACATAAAAATCGATACTAAAATATTTTTTTACGTAAAACGGTTTTGTCATCAGAACCAAAGCTGAGTCAAATATCAGATCAATCTGTCAACAGGAAGGGTGTGAATTAACAATTACTAAATTTGAACCAAATAATAAACAGGTCAAGCTAAATAAAACCATTTAAAAACAAGTCATTTTACAAAATAAGTTAACTTTGTTTTATTTACTTAACAGACGATCATGCTTTCGCATAATTACTTCCAGCTCTCCTCGAAAAACCTTTTAAACAAATGAAACTCACCCGTAATAAATCTTACTTTTTAAACCAGTCCGTTCAATATTAAGTTCTCAATTTTACGGATTTGCTGCGGTGAATAAGATTTTCCGCGGTGAATGAGCTTATAATACGTGCTAGGTTGAGCACTAAATAAAAATAGCCGAAGGTTCACTGCATCCAGGGTGACCAACGACTTCTATGAAAGCAGTGACCAAGTAAGCAGTGCAGCCTAGTGGTCAAAGGTTGCTGCTTAGTCAAAGGTTGGTCGAAACTCAGCCATGCACAAAGGTAACCAACGACCTCTAGTGAAAGCAACGACTTAGCAAGCAGTGATAGCCTAAGGTATGACCGTTGGACTGCCAAGACAAAGGTCGTAGCTTTGAAACCAAGGCGCACCTCTGACTTTTCAGATTCCTGTGCCTTTTAGAAATTGAATGAATGAATGAATAAAAATTTATTTGAGACAGCACATGAAAACACAAACAAACAATAATAAAACAAACAAACAAAATAAGAGAAAAAAAAATCATGAGGTTTGTGTCCCACGGCTGCACCAAATAGGTCTCCAGATCAGCTTTATCTCAAGTACTGGTAGGTACTTGACGCTGATTTTCATCTGGAGCCTAGGTTAAATTAATGATCACTTGCTAAAACAATGAAGGGAAATATTGTGAGAGATTTTTCGACGGCGCGGTGTGTAAAGCCATGTCAGAGGCCTATTTCAGAGGCCATGTCAGAGGTTTAAACTCTGACACCAGGTTGTTGAACAACCATACGATGAAGAAAAAGTGTCGGCTTGTATTTGATCCTTTAAGCTAATAGTAATTCTTGCTTCAGTTGTTCATAAAGAAAATCAGTAATTCTTCTGAACCAATCTTCTTAGTGGCTCAATCATAAAACCGCAAGTATCAGATCACGTAGACTAACTTTTATTAGGGTTCCTCTGGTAAACAGCCGCGGACCCTTATAAATTCGTCCACACCGTTAGTTTGTGCATCAGTCTGGAACAGCCCTAATTTTGTTTCTGATGTTTAATAGGCAAACTATATTTTGGTCGTCTTTTCTGTCCATTTTTTGGATGTACTTGAATAAGCATCGACAAAGTACAATAGAAAGCATGTCAGTAGGAGTCGTAACGCTGCTGACGTGCTGTTAATTGTTTTTTTTTAATAGCAGGTTTCGTAGAAATCCTTCTTATACAGGGTAGGCAGTAGTTCAGTGTTGGTCCTATATAATAAAAGCTTTTTAGTATATGTAAAATTATATAGTTGTTCATAAAGATAAGTCCAATAAGATCTTTTCAAATTTCAGTTAATTCAATTACACCGTGTATAATGTAGCAAGCTCTAATAAAAAAAAACTTGTATTAATCTGGAAACCAAACTCTCAAGGTCATTCATGCTCACAAATACTAAATCAAGTGCTAAACAAAAGAAAATCAAGCTCCATCAAATCCTAATCTAACCAACGAACTAGTTCATAGAATAACACAACTAAGAATCTACTGTCAAATACAATGTAATATCCTCAATGGTTTTAATTTGAAATAAATAAATAACCCTCCTTTTTGGCTTTGCCGCAGTCGGGTAATAAATCAGCCTGTAACTGTCCCAATATAGGGCAAAGGCCTCTTCTCATACTGAGAAGGATTGAGCATTAATCACCGCACTTGATCACTGCGTGTTGGCGATTTCAGACTATGAAAGTCCAGGTTTCCTTACGATGTTTTCCTTCACCGTTAGTCAGTGGTGTCTTAGATAAACTAAGAAAGTACATAATATTACATTAAAAAAGTCACATTGGTACATGCCAGGTTCAAACTCACACCCATGCGCTTGCAAAGCGGGTTTGAAACCAATGCGCCACCACGACGACATTTGAAATACCATTAAATATAAAATTATATTCCTGTAGAGATAATTTTAAAGTAGAAAGACTTATTTTTTAATCGCGAAAAATTTGAAACGGTGCAAAAGATAATTATCCAGGAGATAGCGTGCATTGGCATGCACCGCACGAAATAGCAAGCACCGCAGCATGAACTTTGCAATGAGTTTGTATATAGGTACATTTGGAATCAAGATAGGGTTCGTGATCCGCGAATAATTTCCATGACCAAACGTATGGTTGTATAATTTTAAGGTCGCATTCAGTTAAAAAGCGATTGAAATAGGATCTGAGTGAACAAATACTAGTTCATCTGAAGTGTGTCGTACTTCACGTTTGTATAACAAGAGCCTACAATTTGGTAACATGAGGTATAATTTTCTTTATTATATTTCTTTTATTATCAAGATCATATGATTTGGACAGCACAAAGGTTGTCGTCAAACAGCCTACTTGAGTCAAAATTAGATTTGGCATGTTGATTTGATGTTCATTGTTGGTTTTTGGTAAATTATTTTCACTTCCGATTAGAATAACTGCGGGTGTACCCAACCGTTAAGACAAACATGACAGTTGTTTCGCCATTAAAATGTCTCGGAAGATTTCGTTGACTTTCGAGTCAAATGAGTGATTTATGGCTTAAACTAGTGGTAAATTGTAATTTTTAAGTATCTAAAAAGCCTAGAACAGAAGTCTTATGATGAAATATGACATTATTTTTAACCACGATAATAGATAAAAGAATGTGGCAATTGCTTTTTTAGAAAAGGGACAGGCAAACCGGCTGTTTGAATATAGACAGTACCCGTAATATTAAAAGAATTGCTGCTAGCCCTTGAAACAGAGGAGTTGAGGAGGCAAGGGGATTGGGCTTTCGGTTCTCTTACCGTTTGTGCTAAACACGAAAGTACAAAAACTGTTCAATCCGACATTGTGTAGTGAGTATGGAACTACCTATATTCCGGTTGAACCTGCTGTGCTAGAAACAGCATATATCAGTACTCTTATAAAGTAACTGATATCAAATACCAACCCATTATTTTACACTTCAATAATGGTAATCAGAATTGCTTTGGGTCTTCTAAAATCTAAGTCAGTAAGATTGTGTCATTTATGAAAACAATAATTATAGAAAGGTTATTATTTTAAAATAATGCTTCTGCATTGATTGCAAGCTTGCATTGATTTTGTCAGACTTTTATAATCTTATCTGTATTTTGCTATTGATGTTTTCTTTTTACAATTAATTTAAAAAAATATCAAATCTGTACTCACCATTATCATCAACGTCTTCTTCGACAGTTCTAGCACCTTCTGGCAAATTAACTTTAAGTCCTTTTACTTTGAAAAAGTCTTGAACAATCTTCATAAAATACTTCGCAAATTCCGCCCATTCTGACAGAAAACCTCTTGGTTCACTTTTCTCCACCACTTCTTTATCTTCCTTAACACCTAGTCTTTCTATCGTTTCTTCATCTAAAGGAACTAATGATATTATATCATTAGCTTTAATAGTTTCATTTTTAGCTAAATTATCACCAAAAATAGCTTTTTTGGCTACTTTTACTGCTTTATATTTGACACAGGATAATGCTTCTCCTCTTAAAAAGCAGCCATCTTTAACATATCTGAGGTATCCATCTTCTATTGCGTTCATGCTTTGTATTGTAGCTAGGAGGAACAGCGTTTGAACAAGAAGAGTCGGTTTATGTGAAATCATTGTAATATCTGTAACAGAAAAAAATATATAGATACTACTTTTGCAAGAATAATTATAACCAAAATGCTAGTCTCTACCTGGCCCAAAGCTATTCAGCGAGGCATGCAGCCAGCATTTTGGGAACGTTGCCTACTGGTAGCAGTCTTTTAGATTAAGTTTTTTTTTTTAAAATTATTTATTTATAGGTTAGTTAGATTGGTATATTTATAAATTATTTTGTTTAATATTGTAATATATTTATGAAATTAAATAAAACATTTAGAAATCTTTAAACTTTTGAATATTAAATAGTTTCACTGCAATCCTGAAAAGTAATTTGATGAATTTATGACGTAAAAGAAGTAGAAGTGAAATGGAACATCATATTATTGTAGAAGTCTAATCTTGTTCAAAAGATTGAGATAAGAACTGTGAACCTGTAGTAGAATTTGAAAACCAAACTGATTTAGTTTTATTCTACTTCTAAAATATGAAACTTCTTATATAACGTTGCATGATTATTGAAATAAAATAACAAATACATACATATATTAGCCTGTTTATACAAAATTAAAGCAACAAACCTCATAAACTAGTCACAGCTAGAGTACCCTAATATACACGAACAAATTATGGCGACCACAGCCTATCGGGCACCAACTTTGTACTAAATTAAGTAAGTTTAGGATCAATACATTTATTTCATGTAGCAGTAAACATGTAGTAAAGAAACTTGAAATTTGATAGGTGTGGGTAGCGATACGATAGCTTAGTAATAAGGCCTTACATGGCTCTATCATCATCATCATCAGCCTGTATTAGTCCACTGCTGAACATAGGCATCTCCTAATGCGTGGAGCTATCGTGCACTCTTTTGATGTTTTTCCCATAATCGCCATGTTGGGCAAGCGGGTTGGTGATTGCAGAAACAGATGATTACTGATTACCATTATTATATTCCTATTATTGTTGCATGTTCATATTTACATTTTCATGTTTTTTTAGTGCATCTCCCACATTATTAATATCTCTGCATTCTCCCAAAGGTTGACTAGAAGAGAATGCCTATGGCTTTAAGTCCATCTCATACAATATTCTTCATAGAAGTATTAAATAAATGATTACTGTTACACAGAAGGATACTGCTGCCCATCCTCCGGACCTTTCCCTTTGTCACTTCCTACAACACCCGCGGTACGAGAAGGGGTGGTTCTATTCTTAGGCCTGAGTCCACACGGCACTATATAGCATAACACATATTAAAAAATAATATATGACTTAATATTTTTGTTAATTTTTTACATTTTTTTTGCACATGATAGCTTATTAAATATAATTATTTAATAAGAATTTTTTTTTTCAAATTTTCTTATTAAATAATTATAATATATGACTCTGCTCAATATTTTTGTTACCGTTACAATATTGCAGCTGGAACTAAAGCAACAAAACAAGATTACTTGTCCTTATCTAATTACCATTATATCACTCTTTTGTCCCTTTTTCACCTTTGATCTGAATGAAATAAGATTTCCTTTACACAAGAACACAGAGTTTCTGTGTCTTATTTATAGACCATTAACCAGACCGAGGAAGTTGTGGTCATTCAAAAATAAGATAAGAGAAATTTAAGATATATTTATAACTACAATCTTGGTAGAGGTGTAAATTATTGATAAAACTTTGTATTGTAAAATTTATTTTGTTTACTCTGTAATATCTATGGTTTAAAAGTATTTTAAATTTCTATTTTATGTACAGAATCGCGAACTTTACAATTTACATTATTAAACGCATACGTAATAATTATTCTTTTTCTTTCAATTTCTTTTTTTAATGTATTTTTAAGGAAGTGTATCTTATTATACTAGTTATATTTAGTTTAAAAGAAGCTAGATACCTGGCAATATGGATATTGTTTTTAAATTTCATTAAAAATATTTAAATATTTAAAAAAATTAAATTAATGTCTTTATCGTATATTTAAACCGCCCGATCTAAACCTGTTGTGTCTGTCGGTTGTGTCTGACATAGGTGTGTAGGTTTTCTCACAACCGCGATGTTTTTCCTCATTATTTTAGCAAGTGTTAATTTGTAATACACACATGAATTCATAAAGTCAGAGGTGCGTACCTGGGTTTTGAATCTACGGCCTTTGATTTGGCAATCCAATGATTATACCACTAGGTTGTCACTGCTAAATATATGAACATATAAAATGATTTTTAATCTTTTTCTAAGTGTATCATTTAAAAAAATTTAACTATCTAAGGAAATAATGCCTGATCCGGAAATCAGTAAGTGAATTACTGTTAATTCTTATAAGAAAATAAAGTCCTTAAACCATAAACCAAATCAAATGCAAGATGTCAAGCTTGACTGCCGTGTCTATGAACCCAAAGAGGGAGCCGTATCGAAAACCAAAATTACTAGGTCATAAATCTTTTAAGTCAGTTTTTACCTCTTATTTTCGCTTTACGTGCTAACAATGCCGTAAAATTTGTGAGAACTGCTAATTAAAGTATTTTATAAGTCTTATTAATTAAAACACGGTTTCAAGATAAAATACTGTTTGAACCTGGATAAAGCGCTAAGTTCGCTTGATTTCTTAGTTCCTGAAAATAAAAGGAACCTATTTTTTTTTCATTACAATAGGTTTTCTTTAGAGCAGTGATATCGGCTTATATCTTTTTAAGTACTAATTAAGCTGAGATCTCTGACTAATCAGTCAACTAGGTTATCAAGACACAAAAGCACCGCAATGTTACCCTTAGAGTATATAAGAAAATATAGAGCAACCCTATCGAAGTATGAACCGTGAGCACGGGTATGAACAACGCGGCCGCGACACGAGCTCCGTTTACGATCATACCTCGATCGACTGCGGTTCAACTAGGCTCCACGAGCGAAAAAGTTACATTTTAGCGTATATCATGGTTAACTGCTGAGTTAAATTTTGAAAAACGTCTAGAAAACATAATTTAAAAAAATGACATTTTAACATTTGTATGGTGAGACCTGCTTTCGCTCCGCACAAGGCAATGTGGTTGACGTTATCACTCTATATTTTCTTGAATACTATATGATGTTACCGATTGTTAAATTGTTAAATGGACAGAAAAAGAATATACCTATAAAACGTTCAATAAATTCAACCGATTTATCAAAAGTTTTGACCAAGAAAACTTTCTCTAATGGATCCAGCGTTGAACTGAATAACAAAACTTTAATTGTGTTTGTTTTCATAGTTAATGTTTGTATTGTTTATAAAATTGGGTTGATTATATAAGTTTTATCAATAATTCGATTTTTGTGTCAATGCTCTATTCTATTCTATTCTCTGAGATAACAGGTGACAGAGATGTGTGGAGAAAGAGGACATATTGCGCCGACCCCAAGTAAATTGGGAGAAGGGCAGGAAGAAGAAAAAGCAGAAGCCCTATGTCATCCGTTCACGAATCCAATTATGGTGCGCATGCGTAGTAATGGCGCGCATCTCTGACTTTTCGTAAATTATATGCGTATTATAAACTAGCTGACCCGTGCCTACTTCTTTGGGCCGTTATACCTACAGTAAACATTTTTACTTGTGATGAACCGTTTTTTCCCGATTTACTTTGCAAATCCGACTACTACGACAGTCTTTTAATTTTTCTGGTTAATATATAGCTTATAGCACTCACAAATAAAGTGGCTTTCTATTGGTAAAAGAATTTTCAAAATCCGTTCAGTAAATCCAGAGATTACCCCCCACAACCTCACAAACTTTACCTCTTTATAATATTAGTATAGATTATTTTGTCTCATGCTCCGTGCCTTGGGAAGCATGTAAAGCCGACGGTCCGATCTCTCTCTCCAGTCCAGTTGAATTAGGAAAGTGATGAAATAGAGAGTACACCTGAGTTAGCGCTCACACTTGCACACCACATCTCCTGCGTAGATGACTAATCTCCATTGAGATAGGTTGCAACCGAAATTCGGTCACAAAACCCTTATTATTTGTGAAACTAATTAAAAACTTGGGCCACAAAGGCAAAAGAAACGGCACCGCAAATGGGTTCTACTTATCATAAACGTTTATGAGCATTACCTTAAACTTAACTAACTCTCGTCATGCGGTTAACTAACTAACGATTAATTAAACTTTTACTTTAGATTACAATAATAATACCAGAGTTATTTTTGGAATAAAAAATATGTATCCCACCAAACACATTTTCATGTAAAATGTTGTCAAGGCTCGCACTGTAAAAAAGTTATCAGATCTCATGTCGAGCCAAGCTTCTAACTCTACACGCTCCAACTCTACAAGCCCTAATTTCACTAACTTCATACCTTAGTCAAAATATGTGGCTTGGCCATTTCGCTACATTCACATAAGGTAAGATGAAAAATTTATTCAATGTTCATTACTTTTCTTATACATTAGTTCTTGTAGTAACAAAACGGCCAAGTCATATATTTTGAGTAAAGTGTGACATCAAAATATTATGACGATTATAATAAATAAACCATACTGAAACTGCCTCACTGCAGGGCAAAGGCCTCTTCTTATACAGAGAAGGATTGAGCATTTATGTAATAGCTGATTATTTTTCGCAATTTCATAATTGGTCCTATAATTTTCCTTCTCGTTTCTTCATCGTATGGTTGATGAACAACCTAATGTCAGAGTTTAAACCGTCCGTAGGTCCCTCATACGGCTTTACACACCGTTGAAAAATCTCTCAGTTTTGCCAGTTTCCTTACGTTATTTTCCCTTCCCATTTTAGCAAGTGATAATGAATTTCTAATACGCATATTAATTTAAAAAGTCAGAGATGCGTGTCTGAGTTTCGAACCATTGACTTTGTAGGTTCTATTTGCTTTTAAATCTTATAATATCTACTTTTTATTTTTATTGCTACTTGGTCTCATAATAAAAGATGTTACTAACAATGCAATGAGATTTTTACACCTATAAGTATATTTTTTCGCTTGTACCCTGTTGTGTGTTCCGTAAATTCATGAAATGATATTTCCACGTGCTAATTATCCACAGCTATCTGTTTGCACGTGACTTCAAAACGTTACAATTCAGCAATCAGCGCTTCATCACAACCAATAACGTGGCTGAAATGCATAATGCTGTGTTATTATCCGCAACTTGGAACGTGAAGGTTCAATATTATAGTATTAGAGAGGTTTCCTTGATAATCACAAGCGTAGATTCTAACCCTCATAATCTAAGTTTTTTCTGTGATACAAAGTAGAATCTAAATAATTTACTTTACAAAAAAAAAACTTTAGATTCCAATTTTCTTAATTCAAACAAAATATTTTCTAACCTTTTTGTAATGACTTTTGACGAACTACACAATTCAAATACAGACATACATACATACACTCATAGCCTGCTGGACATATAGGCCTCTTCTCATACACATTACTTATTTTGTGCGCTATTAGAAGTTGTTTGACCTTAATCGCCACGCTAGGCAAGCGGGTTAGCGATCTCAGTAGCAGATGGTTGCACAGTATTACACAGCAGGATGCTACTGTCCATCTTCCAGATTTTTCCCTTTGTCGCTTCTTACGACACCCGCAAGATGAGTAGGGGAGGTTCTATTCTTAAGCCGGAAACCAAATGGCACATCACACTTACAATTTTAAAAGTGAAACTCTGATTGCTATTTTGTGATGTCATTATTAATTACATCATCATCATCATCATCGCGGCCCTTGTTGTACCCATTGTTGGGTGTAGGCCTCCTCCAATATCCTCCGTTCCTGGCGGTCTTGTGCCCTTGCCATCCAATCCAGGCCTGTGTGTCACCTACCCAACGTGTAGGTGGTCGTCCCCGTGGTGCTGGCGTGGCCGCTTCTCAAGCAGTTTCCGCGTCCATCGTGCCTTATCCATTCAAGCAATGTGTCCCGCCCATTGCCATTTACGCTTGGCTATAATATACACTATGTCCTTGACCTTAGTTTTTGAGCGTATCCACTCATTGGTTTTGGGGTCGCTTAGGGATTAATAACATTTAAAATTTATTATTTATTTAGCCTGTTAGTATCGTCCCACTGCAGGGTAGAGGTCTCCCTTTCCTCCTTTCATTTGTCACAGTCTAATGCTGTCTGAAAACAGTCCCTGAGATATGACATGTGACATGAATGTAATTACATTTACATAATACATGTGATAGTTATTTTAATATGTGAACAAAGGATCAGGAATACATGACATGTTATTTCGTTCAGTGCTCCATGAAGAACTAATAGTTCTTCTTCATATCGTGTGGTTGACGAACAACCAGGGGCCTGATTCACGTAACGATAAAACGTCATAATAGAGTGGCAGTGTAATGACAATGGCATTATTTTACGTCTTATGTTATTCCGCAAGTACTTTTTGAGGCCAGTGACACAATGGCAATAGCATCGTGTCAGAATGGACATTTTTGGTAAAATAGCGGAATTACCCCCCTGGTGTCAGAGTTTAAACTGAACTCTGACATGACTTTACACACCATAGAAAAATCTCTCAGGTGTGCTGGTTTCATCACGATGCTTTCCCTCACCGTTTTAGCAACTGATAATTATTTTTTAATACTCACATGATTTACGAAAGGTGTACGTCTTGGGATCGAATTCGAGACCTCTGACTTGTCAGTCGACAGTCACAACACTAGGTTATCAATGCTTATAAGTTTAACCTAACCAACAGTTTAGTTTTAGAATTTACATAGCGTTTAGAGTTCTTTATTAATAAGTTTATAATTATTTTAATTCTAGTATGTGATATTCTTCGACAAAATAAAGTTTGACAAATATTCCTACACAAATCTGAGAGCGTTGTGTCGGAAAACGCTGTAAAATCCGATGTTTGCATATTTTTCCTGCTTTACTTAGTCAATTCATGTTAGTGAAAATAGAAAAGGCCTCATCTCTATTATTAGACTAATTCTAAGCCAGAAAAAATACAAAATGATTTTTTTATTACGACAAAGCTTTTCTCCGTAAATTAGCTCACAAAAAAATAAACAATTTTACTATCCATAATAATCCAGAAAATTAAATTGTTTTAATAAAGCCAAGTTATTATTTTTCGGATAATAATAGAGCTACTAAGTAATCTCAGAGATTTTATGGGAGAAAATAATTATTAGGTATGAGACGAAATATTTAATATAAATAATTAGATGCCGAAGAAAATAAATGATCATAAATTCGCTATAAAAACATTATTAGTTTTGGATTGAATTCCTGCTTTTGATATTGAAATTATTTGTTTTACCTCGACGCAAAAGAGGGGTGTTATGAGTTTGACGTATCTATGGTTTTGTTGTCTGTATGTCTGTGTCTGGCTGTGGCATTGTAGCTCTTTAAGGCGCGATAATCTGCTATCTCGCACATTGAAGTTAAACGAAGATAATTATAAAATCAATTAATATAGTTATGATAAAATGAAATAAATAAATAAATAAATATAAATAAATCGAACTAAACTATTTGAAGTTCTCCTTCACACTTGTGCACTATAATCACCAGCGTAGTTGGCTAATTTCTGTTCGGATTGGCCGCTGTGACCTAAATTCGGTCAGAAGGACGTTTATACAATACAATTACAATTTTATATAATTTTACTTTTATATAATTTTAGACAGGTAATCAAAGAAAATTATGTCAAATAAAAAAGTTTAAATAAAAAATAATAAAACCGACTTCAACTTTCATTTGAAGTCAAAATGTGGTTATTTCTAAGGTTTCTAAATTTGGTTTATTCTAAGTTGGTTTTCACTAGCTTGGCATTGAATTCAAAAGCTTTTACTCGGCTTACTTTTGTTTAACATAGATTTTAGTAGTGCTATCGCTCAACCGGGGTAGAAACCGATACAAGAAAGAAAATGATAAAAAAATAATTGCAAATATCCCTCAAACTGCACAACAGTTACAGAGACACAGTAAAAAACAATAACAATAAAAGAGGCTAAATAAATCTAAAAAAAGTAATTGACCGAACCCATTTTCTTTTATGATGTATGCCATAAATAAGCAATGTGGTTTTTTATTATTATTAAATAAATATTATGTCGTCTATTCTTTAGTAAACACGCCACAATCAGGCTTGGCTTCCTGAGGGCGTCGAGTGCTGACATCTATCGATATTAATTCCTGGTAATGTCGTATTTATTTCACTTAAACTAATCTATCCTATAAGACGTCCACTGCTGAACATAGGCCTCCCTCAATGACTTCCAGATTGGCCGGTTGGAAGCAACATGCATCCATCAGCTTCCTGCGACCTTTATTAGGTCGTCTGTCCACCTTGTGGACGTCCTACGCTGCGCTTGCCGGTACATGTCCTCCATTCCAGAACCTTACTGCCCCATCGGCTGTCTTATGATGATGATGAGGAATCTATCCTATACAATTACTTTTAGCGTTGTGTAGAAACTTTTAAAACCTTCAAAGTTCAAACATTTTATTTTCAAACTACAAATAGGTACACTAGATCTAATCTAAAACATTGTGCTTACAACATAGCGGCCTCTAGGCGTAGCAAATTTAACAAATAAGAAATATGACACAATATCGTAATAATCGTGAGGAAACCAGCACACCTGGAAGATTCACAGGTTCACAGGTGTATAAAGTCATGACAGAAGCCTACGTGTGGTAACAGTTCCTACACAGCGACCAAAATGATCGATGAGATCGCAGCACACTAATGCGTTTTGTCATCCGGATCCTACTAACTGGTTTACAAGAAAATGTGCACTTACTAAAGCACTATTTTCTTGAAAGTGGTTCCATACTTTCAACCGCGGAGCAAATTATAGAAATTATATTTTTGCAAAACACGCAAACGAAGAAAATTTAATGGGAATGAGTGAAATTGTAATTGCAGTTGTTTTAGCAAGTGATCTAGAAGCAATTATGTTGCGTGACATGTTTGCTATGTAATTCAGCCTAGATTTTTGTCTAGAGAAGGACCGTTTTGACAAGATCTATAATAATAGTCCCGTTGGAAAAAGAAATATTTTCAAACAACAAAAAAGTTTTCTCATATTGGTAATGGTATTTTTATGCAAACCACTTAAAAAATCTACGTAGGAAAAGAACACACAAAATATTTAAAAAAGACTTTTGAAAATGTAGATACACTTATAAAAACCTGTAGGTACATATCTATCGAATAAAAGCCCCTAAACATAAATAAAGATTAAAAACGTGTAGGTAAACTATAAAAATGTACGTGTAAACTTATAAAAACCTTTTAACTAACTTCTGTTCTCAGAAGCCATTTTGACTGAAATAAGACAATACTGATACAGATATTATAGTGCACAAGTGTGTGCGCAAACACAGATACACTCTCATTGTATGATGAGACGGCAATTAGACACAAAAGGAGAGAGATAAGCGCTGGGTGGACGATTTTACGTGCTTTACGAAGCACGCTCCAGGTGATAATTTACTTGACGTTAATACTTCGAACTAGGCAAGTGGTCATCGTAGACCTCAACACTGCTTACCATCAAGTGGGTTAATAATACACAATGCCCTTTTAAGAAAAAATAGTTCAACCCACAAAAATAGTTTCACTTTCATCAAAACGTTTCAACCTAATTAAACCTGAGGGATTTGTTACGTACGAAAAGTACCATTTTATTCCAGAGTACCGCCCTGACACTATAAAATACCATTTCAAGCCGTTGACATCTGAATTTCATCTGTTTTAATGTTCTCGTGAGTTGATGTTTTGTGTATTTGATGTATGTTTTAAAATTGTATGGTTTCAGCAATGCGGGCGAATTTTTGTTTTTGATACAAACATTATATTTTTGATACAAATTTGTCAAGAAATTTTTGTTAGAAGAAATAGAATGAATGTAATGACGGTACCAATGTCATAGCGCCGCCGCCGCCGCTAAGATTTGAAGTCAAGATAAATATTTGTATTATTTACATTGTTTTTGTTTGACCTTGGTTTTTATGCAATGTCAAATTATATGTCTGTCTATCACATTATTCAAAGATAGGGCTGTCCTCCCCTGAATTGCTGACGTCGGAAAAACCTTAAAGCCCTGAGCATTTGGGTAAAATTGAGATTTATTCCCAGGCAACCCTCAAAAAAAAAGAGTGAGTGTTTAGCAGATGTGGCGATGTTATATCCGGACAACTTTTTAAAATCCGTCCCGGAAGTTTTCCGGACGCCCTCAAAACCTGGACAAATCCAGGAAATCCCGGACGGATGGCACCCCTACTCAAAGATATTAAATAAGTTTGTTGTATGAAACAAAAAAAAATTGCGGCTATACTAAGAAAGTATAACAACGAAAGTACAAGTGATAAGACATTTAAAAAAATCACATTCATATTTGCCAAGTACGAACCCACACCCGCATGCTTGCAAAGTGGATCTGTAACTAGTGTGCTACCAGATTCAGAGGCCTACGGATGGTTTAGCAGCTATTGGCTCTGGCTGTCAGAATAATCTTTGACAGTCGCTCTATAGGGAGTCTGTACTTCTTATAAAATCCTGACAACTGATTTATAATGATCTTTGACAGTCGCTTTAGGGAGTCAGTACCCTCATAAGATCCCTGATAACTTTAGAATATCGTATCGCTTTTAGTTGCGGGGGTTAGATACTTTGTACAAAACTGATATTCAGCTGCATCTGGTTAGATTAGAAGCCGACCCCAACAATGTTTGGGAATACAAAAACATTTTAATAAAAAAAATAACCGACAAAAAAAGGGAACTAAAAAGTAAAAACATAATTACTGATTTTTAACTAAGTAAGTACGTACACATTAAAATTTATCATTTAATTAAATATTTACAAAAATCAGATTTTTTTGGAGTCATTATTAACAGAATTTTGCTGTTGACCGATGAGAAGTTCCTTTCTATAGCTACGTAGTCCATCATCAGATCACGATGATTTTTTATGGGACCACATGTAATGTTAACTCTATCGAACAAAGAAAAAATTATCAAAATCGGACCCTCCTGTAAAAAGTTATGCGTGATCATACAAAAAAATAACATACACGTCGAATTGATAACCTCCTCCGTTTTTTCGTCGGTTAATAAAGCTAGGAGGATGAAGAAGACGATAAGTAGTTACTATAAATACAAACAATTATTTTTATCTGGTTTCGCTAACATAGTAATTATTTATAATTGTAAAAAGATTATGTTTTCGCTTTTCTAACCATGAAACAACGTTTTGACGTGGTAACAAGACGACTTATTATGTTGTTAGTAATTACCTATTTGCTTCGAAAGTCTAGTGGTTAGATGAGCAAAAGTCCTTGGTTTTATTCCCAGGTCGGTTAAAGTATTACTTTAGGTGCCTATCTTGCGAAACCATTGTCTCGCTCGCACATTCAAGATAAAAAATCACTGAATATACTTAGTAATGAAAAATTCCAAAAAAAAAAACAAGTTAAGGATAGGTTATTAATATAACATTCTGCAAAAAATTTAATGCAATCAAAACAAGTTTTCATAAATAAAAATTGCCTAAACAAAATATCATATTTTCAGGTCTTTTTTTATGAATTAATTATTCATGTATGTGTACATTTGTGTACCTACATGTTTCGTTTAAAATATTATTCCAAAATTGAATTCAATTATTTTTTTACAAAATTTTAGGTATAATGTTATTCTGGTTTTTTGTAAATTTTCATAAGTAAATTCAATAATTCGATATCCGTACCATAATTTATCACTATAAAAAAGGGTGTATACAAAAGCACTAAAAGTAGGCTTCTTATAAGATTGCAGTACACTAACAGGCATAGCATAACATACCTAGGTACTTATTATGCAATACTTGTTATTGTACGATATCATATTTTTATGCAAGTACATTTTACATATTCTATGCTTATAAGGTAACCGAAAATAAATAACAAGATCGGGTTTATTCAGCTGTTTGTATGCGCTGGTATTGCAAAGGTACATCGAGTGAACTTATTCAAATGAATCTGAAGATAGGGTTGGTGTTACAAACTCCATTTGAACATCACCTTTTTGGATTACCTTTTTGGATTTCTATTTTGTATTCTAAATTCAAAAAGCAATGACAACGGTGAAAACCACTAGGAGTTCATACGGGTTCACCTTGGTATGTGTTTGATTAAGAATATCTTTAAAATAAACTGTGGTTTAACCATTTCTAGCGCCTTATTTCTCGTTCCTTACACGCCGTAAGTAACAGTTGGTATCAATATTTTTTATTTGTTTGTGAGTTTCATTAAAAAGATAAGATAAGGAATATTGATCCTAAGGAAGACCAATTAGATCACTTTAATTAAACAATTTAATAATTAATTGAAAAATAAAATAAATTATCGAAATTCAAATTTAATTTTTTTTTAAAGCAATTACAATTATGTTGTTTTAATTATATTTGACAGTTTCAAATGACTTCTTCTTTAATAGTGAACTGCATAGCAAACTTCAACAATCCTCCTCAATTAATATTAATTTAGACTTAAAATTTAAGAAAAAACATGTTTAAAGTAAACTTTCTTTTTAACAGAATTTTCTTTAATGTAAGCAAATTTAAAATGTTCACATTATAGTAAATCTATACATATAATAAAATCGTAACGAAGTAAAAACTGTACATTGAAAATTTTTGGAAAAAAGTAAATGCTACGTGTTCGGGGAACGGTACTGAAGCCGAATATGAAGAAAAAAAAACTTTGTCTGTCTGTTTGTATGTAATTCTTAATATGTTTACAGTAGAACAAGTGTTCATCAAAATATTTAATAACTGTAATCTATTTCTGTTTACTTATCCTAACCTAAATATAAAATATAAGGTTGTATGAAAGGAAATTTGAACCAAATAAAGTAGAAACTTATATTTTGCGTCCTTTCTAGCCAGTCAAATCATCCGAACATAGAAGATAATAATTTTAAGGAGATACTATAATGAGGACAGATCACAAATAAATCTACCTGCTTATCTCCGTTATTTAAATAAAAATTAAAGAACTAGTATAAAACAAATATTTAGAAAAAATAATATCAGTTAAATAATAATAAAACTTTAACTTCTTGCCAACCCTAGCCTCAATAAATAAAACAGAGCGTCTCCAGACATACACAGATTTGAATTCAATTTATGATTATGCTAACATAAAGGAGACTATTCTATGCAAACGTTTTAATGTTTTTCATTGTAAGTCGGTACACACAGCTACATTTCCAGTATAAGCTGACATCTTGTTGTCATCATCTGCCTAGCCTTTTCCCAACTATGTGGGGTCGGCTTCGAGTCTTACCGGATGCAGCTGAATACCAGTGTTTTACATGGAGCGACTGCCTATCAGACCTCCACAACCCAGGTACTGGGTTACACGGTACCCCTTGGTAAGACTGGTTGTCAGATTTCGGGCTTCTGACTACCCGTAACGACTGTCAAAGATCTACAATTGACAGCCGGGGCCAACAGCTTAACGTGCTATCCGAGGCACGGAGAGTGATAATTAATTTATAAAACGCACATAACTTACGAAAAGTCAGAGGTGCGCGCCTTGGGTTCGAACCCGAGACCTCTGACTTGCCAGTCAACGGTCACCACCACTAGGCTATCACGGCTCTCACGAAGCTGACATCTTGTTGTACGAAGAGCCTATACAATGCGAGGTCAGTTCATACTGGTTTTGTACAGCTTGATGTGTAGCCGTGTGTACATAGTCTTTCTATTTATTATCCTTTTTAAGAATATTGCGCGCACGGAGGAGTGTGAAACTGCCATACTAGAAGTTTATATGGAGAAGAAGTGCAAAAAGCTAACATTTATATAAAATAAATCAGCCTGTAACTGTCCCAATATAGGGCAAAGGCCTCTTCTCATACAGAGAAGTATTGAGCATTAATCACCACGCTAGCTCACTGCGGGTTGGTGATTTCAGACTATTAAAGTTCAGGTTTCCTTACGATGTTTTCCTTCACCGTTAGTCAGTGGTGTCTTGGATTAACTAAGAAAGTACATATGAAATTGAAAAAGTCACATTGGTACATGCAATTGCAAAGCGGGTCCGTAACCAATGCGCCACCACGACTAAAATTTAAATTAAAAAAAAATACGGTCGAATTTCCACCATTGACTGGGGCACTAGTATTAATAAAAGTTCACTCAAAAAACAACTTACTTCTTTTTAAAAATCACGAGCACAACAAAACACAACACAACACTTTGAAACGTAGAAAAATACTAAACTGTTTTACAATAAATATTTTATTATTACAAAAAAAGCGACAATTTCCAATGTGCGCGCGCCGGTAGCCGCAAGATCAATGTCAACCGAAGGCTCCTGATTCGCTATTTAAATGATCTAGAATCGAAACTATAATACGATACGGATAAATTGAAATCTTGTAACTAGTGGTTAAATGCGGTTTCACTTACTTTTTCTTTTTGCTGGGTATGTTAAGTTTTGTATTGGGATTGTTATAAGAAAAGTTTTTCTTTGTTATGTATGTATTTTTTTTTAAAAGTAAGTAATTAAGTAATACCGTGACACATATAACTTTTAGTGAAACATAAAAAGGAAAAATATCACCTATATATCACTATAATAATCTCTTCCTGGCCGAATTTCAGCCACGGCGCGCGGCGTCCAATCTTAGTATTTGCTTCGTGGTCCAATCTCAATGGTGATTAACCAACTACGCAGGAGATATTTATAGAGCACAAATGTGTGCGCAAACACAATTATGCACTCTCTATTCTCACTCTCATAGTCCGACGGTACGGCAATCTAACACTACCAGAGAGAGATTAGGTGGACGACCAAAACGGCTTTCCATGCTTTCCAAAGCACGGAGCAAGTGATAATTAATTTATAATACGCACCTATCTCACCAAAAGTCAGAGGTTGGCTCCGAACCTGAGAACCTTACTTGTCATACCACAAGGCTAACACGTATCAAGACTTAGATAATTTTATCACAGTAGGTACCTCTAGTTTGTACAAGTTTGCAAATTACGCAAATACCTATTTCTTAATCGTATAGTTTGATGAACAACCTGGTGTCAGAGTTTAAACTGCCTACAGGCCTCTGAAATGACTTTACACACCATTGAAAAATCTCTCAGGTGTGCTGACTTTTTTGAAATTTAAACTTTATTTCCATACCTAATGGTATGGAAATAAAGTTGACAGTAAAAGTGTAAAGTGGAATAAAGTCAATATATTTTTATTCGTCGCCTAAAAATACCGTCAATGGGCGCCGGGCCTTACCTACTGGTTAAAGCCATCAGACGGTTGGCCAGCTAAGTTATTTGTAACCCGACGTTTTTATGCGCTAGTAATTAATTTGATTAAACGGAGTATTCAGTTTTTGTTCATTTAGGGGTTGGATTGCTTGAAGACAGATTTTTTCGAAGCTACAGTCATCAATATTGGGTATGTGATTTATTAACATCGATACATCTTAGCGGTTTCGTGGAATCATGTTCAGTGGTGCGTCTCGCTCAAAGAAAACTGATAAGCTGATTTAAAAAATAAAGAATGAAATAAAAAAATAAATTGATTTAAAATTCGGTCAAGCGCGGGTCAGACTCGTGCAGTATATAAATTTTATACTGCACGAATTTCTCAGGTGTGCTGTTTTCCTCACGATGTTTTCCTTCACCTTTTTTAGCAAGTGATAATTAATTTCTTAAACGCTCATGAATCCGAAAAGTCAGAGGTGCGTGCCTGGGTTACGAATCTACGACATTTGATTTGGCAGTGCAACTGCCATACCACTAGACTATCACTGGTGTATATAGTGTACGGCAATTTTATGTTTTTCTTTTAAATTTTATTTTAGTTACTTACTAAAAATATTCAGTAGAATAATTATGTTTTACTAAAATTAAATTATAATTTAAATATATATGCGTAGGTATATAATGTGCTTCTAAATTATCTGCCACGGTTGCAATGGGAGAAAGTATTGGGTAAGTAAATAGATTACAATAGAGAAGAAATTTCGTACCCCGGAACAGTAAAAAAAAATGGAGCATGGAGCAGAAAGTAGTAAGTTACGCAATAAAACGCAGGCAAAAGAAAAATTTTTTTTTTTTATAAATAACCAATATTATCTCCCATTGCAGCCGTGGTAGATAATTTAGAAGCACCTTTTATAATACATGTTACAAATTAATATTACTAATTACTCCTTGAATGATTCTGTACGAATTAATAGGGTAAAACATAACCTTTGCTGGCAGTCGGGTAAAAAAGTTATTAACGTTTTCCACACATTACGAAATAATTGATGATCTAATTAATAATCCTTACTAATAATATTATAAATGTGAAAGTTTGTATGTGTCAATGGATGGATTTTGGTTACTTTTTTTTTAAACGGATTTTGATATTTTTCAGTAATAAATATGCAGCGGTGTACAACCGTAGGCAATAGGTTTAATAGATGACTGGCGAGTCAGAGGTCTCAGATTTGAACTCAATACTCAGCTGACGTTACATTAGATTTGTGCTTATTATAAAATAATAATTATTTTATAATAAGCACAAAGCATAATTATTATCACTTGCTCTGTGCCTTGGAAAGTACGTAAAGCCGTTGGTCTTGCGCCTGATCTCTCTTCAGTCGTGACGTCGGATTGCTATCTCATCGGAATACGAGAGTGAGGAAACAGAGAGTGCACCTGTTTTTGCACACACTTGTGCACTATAATATCTTCTGAGTAGATGTCTAATCTTCGTTGAGATTGGCCGCTGTGACTGAAAATAGACCAGGAGGATATTATAGTCATACAGCTTATCATCATCATCAACCTGTATTAGTCCACTGCTGAACATAGGCCTCTCGCGCGCCACTTTTGTGCGCTCACAGAAGGTATTTGCCAATAATCGCCAGGCTGAGCAAGCGGGTTGGCGATCTCAGTAGCAGATGAGTGTTGATACACACAAGGATGCTGCTGCCCATCCTCCGGATTTTCCCCTCTGTCGCTTTTTACGACACTCGCGGGACCAGTAGGGGTGGTTCTATTCTTGGGCCGGAAACCACACGGCACATACAGTTATACCTACATCAGAATAATACACACTTAGGCTACAATATCAACATAACGCAGGCAAAACCGAGGTTGGAAGCTAGTAAACAAATATACCTAAGTAAATAAGTAGATAGGTTACTCCAATATCGTAAAATTTTACCCTTAAACATCATTAACCCATGGGAAAACAAAGCGAGGATTATTGTTTCCGCCCTTATTAAATTTACTATTTCATTAACCGAATTTTAAATTAAATGGATAGGTTTAATTAAATGGAGTCTGTTTATTAGTCTTCTCGTTTGCTGATTCTTTTTCAGAGAGTTTTAAAACCAATAGATTTTTATTAGTTTCGTGTAAGGAATTTTGAGGGGCCTTGTAGTCCAGTGGATGGAAGCATTTGTGTTTAAGTTCTATCCCCAGTTAGGGTTCGGCTCTATGTTAACTTCTACATTAATTTTAATCAAGTTTTACTTAGCTATTCTTGACCCCGCTTTTATTCCTCAGAGGGGGTAGGCAGAGGTATGCGGTACACCCACGTTTTGCCGGCTATGTTATAAGTACCATGTGTTACGGGGCGAGCCTATTGCCATTAACCGGGCACATTATTCCAGACTCCGCTGCTACTGAGAATTTCCTAAGGGAAAAACCCAATAACACTTTGCTCGACCCGGGGATCGAATCCAGGACCTCGTGCTCAGCAGTTTCGTTTACTACTACTAGACCAACAAAGCAGTCAAGATCGATTGTGTGTGACAGTCAAGGTGATAAATAATTTCTATAACGCACATGAATCCGAAAAGTGGTGCGTGCCTGGGTTTTGAACCAACGATTCTGAATTTGTATTCCAACGGTCACTTAGGCTATCACTGCTGCAATTCGGTAATCGAACCTGTGATACCAAGCGCAGAAACCAAATTTGTTAACCACTAACCCAATGTTGTCGTAATTCTACTAATATAATGAACATTGTTGAGACAAAAGTCGTAGCCACTTTTACTTATCAGGGGCTGAAACTTAATCCTAAGATTTTCCCCGTATAGGATTACACTTGCATTTTCTGTAACATAGCCGAAAGGTCATTGTACTTAGGTCGTTCGCAGTAGACGTGGTGAGTTTGAGTATTAATAAGAAGAGTACAGCTTAAAAAAATAATTTGAAATGGTGGTAGGACGAACTAAAACAAAACTTATTATAAAACATAACATTGGTAGGATATATTTTTGGGATTTTTTAAGCACATGTTAGCCTATTAAAATTAATTATTTTATAAGAAATTCGAAAAAAAAACCAGTAAGAGTGTCAGCACGGTACGCCGAAGGTTGTGATTTCAAATCCCATCCCTATCAGTTGTTTCTTTTCTTAATTTCTTATTAAATAATTACATTGATTAATATTTTTATATGCCTAAAGTTAATCTTGTCCTTGTCTTATTCATACTCAAATGTTGTTACACGTGTACTCATAACCGACGTATAAAGTGTATTGGAAAGAATTGGATTCACAATACTTTTATATCTTCAGATATTGGACTGAAATCGAAACTGGTGAAGGTGAAATGGAAATAGGACGTTTAAAATAACTTGGTGGTCTTTGGGGTTTTCTTGTGTAGTTTTAGATCGGAGTTTCAAGTTGGAATCAAACATAACTGTATTTTCTAACATAGACTCACGCCTGTATTTCCTAGAGGGGAGCAGGAGGGAGGGAGGCAAGGTGTAGGTTTCGCCGGCTATGTTATAAGGCCTATTTAATAGGGGGCTATATTGCCATTTACCGGCCACATGACGGATGAGATTTTCCAAACAACGCGATTTTTACACGTTGCTGGAAAATTGTCTAAAAACGATAAATCAGATGGAAAAAAATGATTTTTTTTATGAAAACTAGTTCCGATCGAATATTCTTCATACCTTTTTATAGATTTTTCATAACTACATAATACAAGTGATTTTATATCTTAAATATGCGAGCAAGATAGGGTTATAGCGCGATAGGCCCTTTAATAGTCGATTCGCAGCGTATGGGGCGCGATCGCGTTATTTTTAAACGTCTATAAAAGCTTGCTGTTACGTTGTCGTTTAGTTGCGATTGTGATCAACGTTCGGATTTTAGGAAGGAGCGGATTTTCGTATCAAGATAAAGATCAAACGTCAAAGATAAAAGAAATAAACCAAAGTTCAAAAATGTATCACTTCACAAAAGTAATATAAAGGTATGTACGGACAACGCGTACATTGGTACGCGTAGTCGCTCTTCTTATCGTGTGGTTGATGAACTTGATATCAGAGTTTAAACCACCCGTAGGCCTTTGACATGGCTTTACACATCGTTGAAAAATCTCTTAGGTGTGCTGGTTTCATCACGACGTTTTCTCTCACCGTTTTAGCAACTGGTAATTATAACTTACGAAAATTCAGAGGTGCGCGCCTTGGGTTCGAACTTGAGACTTTGTCCACCATTTGACCATTGTGACCATGTCAGTTGACGGCCACTAGACCCATTCATGGTGATCTTGAATGATGCTAGTATCTCCAGAAAAAATACAAAATACAATACTTAAACAGAGAGATCTTGTAATCTAGCCACTAACCCATGCATGGTACATAAAATATTCACTACACTCTTCAAAACAAATTTACAGTTTACCTTGAATTTAAAGGTAAACCCGAATGAAGTAAACAACATTCAAATAGAACACAGGAAGACACAATTACGAATGTACGGATACTTGGATACGGAAGCGTAATTAAAGACCACAAAATTATGGTGATGGACAAACAGATGGCGGTAGTAGTTTTTATTACAGAAACTTTAAAAAGATGAGAGCTAAGCCACAGGAAAAAGTTGGCAATAATACAAGTTTGAGAAAGATAATAAGGTATTAAAATTAGAAAATTGTAAAGCTCACCATGAAGATGAAGCCTAATACGCGATTCAAATAATTATGAATGTGCATCTCTGCCCGCCATTTGTGACGTTAACTGTCAATATGACAGAAAAATTAAAAAAACTGTCAATATTAGCTATGACGTCACGAAATAGTGATCAAAGTTGCACATTCTTATTTCAATTGCATATGCATTACGTTAACACGTGAAATGTATTGTTACATATTACTAAGAGACAAAGTGCGCTTGATAGGTGCCTTTAATGGCGTGTCGTACTCTAGGTACCTATTTTACACGTACACATTTAGTGAAGTATCTAAAAATGTGTTGCTGAAACGGAAACATTTCAGAGTATAGGTAAACAGACTACGTTATTAGTGATGTGCTTTAGATGGTATGCGGATATTTACGGATATTTGTTGGTCATGCGGATATTTTAATAAGACATTAATTTTAATAAAAATAGTTAGTATCTCTAAATTAGAAATACTTTTCGATCTCAGGTTCGAACCCCAGGTGCGCACTTTCAACTTTTCGTGGGTTATGTGGGTATTATATAGGTAATAATTATTCACTTACACCGTGCCTCGAAAAGCACAAATGGCTATTGGTCCTGCGCTTAAATATCTCCTCAGATGAGTCGGATTGCCGTACCATCTGCATCGGGTCTATGAGAGTGAGGGGACAGGGAGTGCATCTATGTTTGCGCATACTTGTGCACTAATTTCCTGCATAATCGTGCATAATCTTTGCTGCGATTGTTTTGCTGCCGTTGTGACCTAAATTTGGTCAGCAATACACTAATATTTCATTTTCGATATGATATACCCCTTCTAGAGTACCTTATATAATTGTACGATCAATATTCCTTTTAAAACTAGAGAAAACGTATTTAAAACTAGAGTTATCAGCGTGTTGTAAAAGTGAACTAAGAAATGGGAGCAGAAATAATTAGCTACTTGTATGTTCGTAGGCGTTACTCCGATACTTCTAAGTAGCGGTTAAAGTAAGACTATAATTAGTTTTGTACTTGCTTTTTCTTACAAGATTTCTTTACTTTATTTCCTTTGGTAGATTAAAAATACTACCACTGGCGTTTGCTAAATAAGAATTATTCAATGAATTCAATAAAATCAGGAATTTAACTCTTGAAATTCGAACCCAAACCTAAATTAACTTTGAATGAGTTTTTATTAAAACAACATTTTAAATTAAACTTTTTTATTGGAATATAAAATTAAACGCAATGCAAAAATTTGTATCTGTGCTGTTGACTTTTGAAGTGTTCTTTCACCTAGGAGCTAATCCTGGATATCGATTCAGGTCATGCTTACCATAAAAATGCATTGGCATCAAAACTGAATTATTGGCATCAAAAGGAAATGGTTCTATTCAGTTTGCAAGATTTGACCTAGAACATACAAACATTGCAAATAAAATAAAAATTTATTGTAAAAAATAATAAATTTCTTATTCAGCCAAGAATCAAAGCTATTGCACCAAGGAACGTATCAATAAGTTTGTGTTTAAATTATGATTAGTTTCATAGATCACGTGGTATTACCGTTGATTGACAAGTCAGAGGTCTTAAGTTCGAACCCAAGGCAAGCATCTCTAAGGTTTTTCACGTTAAGACGTTAGTCCCGGCTATCATAAAGATCTTTGGCAGTCGGTATTAGGAATCAGTACTCACATAAAATCGTGACAACTGATTTAACTTTAGAATATCGTATGCCTTTAGGTTAGAAACTGACTTCAACAAAGTTTGAGAAAAATAAGGCTAGGTTCATAGTTCAAGCGTTACTCTCAGAAACTAATGAAATCACAAGCGAATATTTCAGTATAAACATTTTCAAGGTTTATTCTATTTTTCACAATCCAAATTCGAATATCTTACATAAGTTACGGCTTTCGGATATTAAACACCGCACTCAATATATTTTCGTATTAAATATTTCGGATATTGAACTTCTTACATCACTAGTAATCGCATTATCGTATCAAAACCGTGATAGCACTTCAATTTAGAGGATTGTGTTGACGTTTTTCTTACGAAACCTTTCATTTGAGGAGTTTAGGTATCATTTTGATAAAATTATTAGTCATAATAATGAGGAATGCGCTCTCCTTCATTATTTGAAATCATCGGCAATAGACGTAGACCGTGTGTTCCAAGGAATAAGTACTTGTGAGGCGGCCAATACATTATAATCCTCTATAATATTAATGTAAAAGTGTACCAAAGTATTAAAGTGTAAGAGTCAATTTCTGATTGTAATAAGTAGATATGGTGGGATTGATATAATCAAAAGCAAATGGGTATAAATCCCACAAATAAATTTAAAAAAACTACTTTACTATTGACATGTTTTAATTAAATTATGGCTATTAAAAAATAATTAATAAAAATATGTTTCATTTAGAAAAGGTAAAAAGTTAAAAGACTCAATGTATAATTATGGAAAACAGACCCTTAAAAATTCAATCAATCATTTATTTGCCATAAAATGGGATATAAAGGTGGAATTTTAAAAAAATAACAATAATTGCCATAAAATGAGTTACTAAAGTGGCATTTTAAAAAAAGATTTATACAATGATTCAACTGTAAGTAAAATCCCTATTCTCAAATAAAACAATTCGAATCCAAAGTGATTTACGACGTCAGATTTTGGAGTTACTGAAAAGGCACTTATATTTATTTTAATTCTGCAATATCTTATTCAAAGTGAACCATTCAAATAGATCTTATCGAGTTGATTGAAATGGTTCAGAAAGGCAACGTCTTTTCGCCATGAATATCAATTCTGAAGCCGATGAAATGTCGATATTTTTGCGAAGGAACTACATCGATTTCTCCGACTAATTTATTTGTGAGTGGTGTCGATAGGGAGTCTTTTTTATTTACTTATTTATGTTAAATTAATTCTTAACTAAGAAATATGTAAACAAACAATTATATAAATACAGAACAATAAATTATATTATATTTGTGCAAGTCTGCACTAAACTCTTTTTGATATGTAATCCTTTTTACATTTTTGTCTATGTTTTTTATACCTTTTTGGTTTTACCTTTTTGAAATATATAAGCTTTTGTTTCTACCACGAACCAGCGCATTTTTTCTTACTGTAGGTAGTTAATAATATTAATAAGGTAAAGTATTATTTATTTTATTTAATATTTGTTGTGTGCAGCAAGGAACCAGCTCAGTAGCTAGGCTTCTGCTGGTCCCCGCTATACCCTAACATATAAAAATGGATTACCTCCATTTTTGTAACATGTAACAACAGGTAAAAATGGATGAATGGATGAAGATGAATGGCACAGTATGCCAGGGATCGCGGGTTCAAGTCCCACCCAAGTAAGTTGTTTTTGCAAATTACTTATTAAATAATATTTCATTCTCATAAAAATGTTTAATTGACCTTCCATAGATCTACTATTTAAAGTTCTACTTCTTAAGGTCAAAGGGCAAATAAAATAGTGCCATGCTAAACGCGATTAGCAAATTAACTGTACCCATAAACTACACAGTTTAAACGAAAACTGTGCGTGAAAATGACCGGCATTTAGTTAACCTTGAACTTAAATAATGAGGAATTTTGTGACATTTATTAGAATAGTGATGATTATTGAGAATTGATAAAGAAAATGTAATTTATTATTTTTAGAGCTTAATGACACAAAATCACAACATGAACTACTTATAAATTGTTAAAAAAAGTTAATAATTATGTTAAATATATAAACATAAACTCACGGCTGGCATCCCCAGAGGGGTAGGCAGAGGTGTATGCAGTACACCGACGTTTTGATGACTATGTTATAAGTCCCATGTAACAGGGGGCAAGCCCCGGGCACAATTCCAGACTCCGTGCTGCTACTGAGAATAACCTAATGGGAAAACTCATAACACTTTGCCTGACCCGGGGATCAAACCCAGAATCTTGTGCTCAGCAGTCGCCATTACCACTAGAACAACTACATTTTTTTTTTATAGACTCACGCCTGTATTCCCGAGAGGGGGTAGGCAGAGGTGTGCAGTACACCCACGTTTCGCCGGCTTATTTATGTTATAAGTCTTTTTTTTATTTTTGTGAATTTTTTACATGTTATAGCACATGATAGCTTATTAAATAATTATATGTTATAAGTCCCATGTAATAGGGGACGAGCCTATTGCCATTAACCGGGCACAATTCCAGTCTCCGTGCTGCTACTGAGAAAATCCTAATGGAAAAACACAATAACACTTTGCCCGACCCGGGGATTGAACCTAAGACCTCAAGCTCAGTAGTCGCGCTTGCTACCACTAGACCAACGAGGCAGTCCAACTACATAATAACGTCTATAATTAAAAAACTATGACATCTATATCCTCAATCCATAGAGGAAACTACGTAGATTTTCTAGTCCATTCCACTCAAGCCGCGTCCACGTAGCTAAGTGATTATCCACAATTGCTGTATTTACCTATCTATTGCAATACGTGATCGAAACAATTTTGTTGAAATCAAACACTTAGAAAGCACAGAGAAATTTTTTGAATGACAGTAGATCGAATTAAGGTGGGTTTCCACTAATATTGTTAGAAATAAAGTACCTACCTTAAGTGGGGCAAATTTTCTTTCGACGTAGGTGGTATGCGGTTTTGGTTGTTGACAAAAAAAACTCATCAATGCGCGTCGGACTCGGGTCCGTAGTCTGGATTAGGTTAAGTAATGAAATTATAAAAAAAAATATTATTAAAAAACAAAAACTCGGCAGCTATTTCGCGTCGAACAAAAAAAGAATCACGCGAATCGATCCATTAACCGCGGCGTAATCAATGTATGAATTGAGAACCTCCTCCTTTTTGGGAAGTCGCTTAAAAAGATAGAAACAAGTTGGTTATAGATAGATCATAGTTTACACAGTGTTCACAAACGCAGTCGGAGGCATCAACTATTCACTCTCTCTTTCTAAATACAGAAGAGTATTACCTACAGGATGCCTGTAGGATGATTTCGAACCAAAAATCCGCCATTTTGTTTTATTTTTACAACACTTATCTAAGAATTGTTAAGACAAACATAACAATGCCATAATTGTCACAATCCATCCACCCATTAGGTAGATACGAGGCAATAAATAAATTTACAAACAAACAAATATACAAGATACGCGCGAAAAACATAACCCTTCCTTGACAGTCGGGTAAAAATACTTACTCGCAAAAACAACTGACTCGGGCTAATTGAACCTGATCCCTGGCTTTTCGCGATCCTGGATCTACTAAAACGGGCAGGACTCGGTAGCTTAGTTGGTAAAGCGATGACACGGCAGCCAGGGATCACGGGTTCAATTCCCGATTTTTTTGTTCGAAACCCAGGCACTTCTGACATTTCAGATTCATGAGCGTATTACAAATTAATTATCACTTGCTAAAACGGTGAAGGAAAACATCGTGAGGAAATCAACACACCTGAGAGATTTTTCAACGATGTGTAAAGCCATGAAAATTTCCGACACCAGGTTGTTTATCAACCAAACGATAAGATGGAGAAGAATGCGTACCCGGCACGCAACCCATCAGGTAATGGAGAACATTTTGTATCCATAACTTTTGTCATCAAAAAGATGGTCGTTAAGACCTTTAAGTTTCCTGAAGTTTCCTGTACGCCTCATTTATCATCTATACTGTCTATACTAATATTATAAAGAGGTAAAGTTTGTATATATGTATGTCAGAGGTAATCTCGGGAACTACCCATTCGATCAAAAAAATCTTTCACCAATAGGAAGTTACTTTATCCCTGAGTGCTGAAAAAGTTATCAACGTGTGTTTACGGGAAAATTTAATATAACGTGGACAAATTCGCGAGGAACAGCTAGTTCAATTATAAAGGTCGACCTTTTAAGTTTTCTGTAAGCCTCATTATTATCATTCTGGCTAATTATGGCTATATCCCTATGTAGGTATGCTTAAATCTTTAAAACTACGCTACGGATTTTGATGCGGTTTTTTTAATAGATAGAGTGATTGAAGAGGAAGGTTTATATGTATATTGCACCCGTGCGAAGCCGGGGCGGGTCGCTAGAAACCGGGGAGTGTGGGATTCTTACCTCAATAAAACCACCCCGGTAATCACCATCAGCACATGGAGGGAGATCCCGGATCCAAAGTCCAGCCAACGGTCGTACCTATAGAAATATTAAATAAGGAGAAGTGGCAAGGGGGCGTTCCCACGTCTACGCTTTACGACTCCTAGAATCGTACACGGCTAAATGGCCGTTACCGGCAGCCAGTACACTTTTGACCGCGACCGTGTAATTTTACTGGATTATTATAAAAATCAATGTCAAACCTCGTTGGTCGTAACACTAGGCTATCATGACTCTACATACTGTACTATATACATAAACTACTTAATGAGCCAAGTTACATCGAAGTCCATTAAGTTATTTAGTAGAATTTGAAATACAAACAACCAAATGTAATGTAAAAACTTACAGTCTTTCATATTTATAATATAAAATCTAAAACTCTCATCTCCTGTTGCAATTTCATACGAAATATTGAAAAATATATTATTCTCAAACTAAAATGATGTTGAAATATTATTTCTATAAACGGGAGATTTCAACTAGCACTAGATTCATTTTATTAAAAAAATAAAATTTATAGCATTAAGGCAAGCGGCACACCAAACCTTTTGAAGCTATAGAGATTCTATATTTTTTTTTTTCTATATTTCTGTATTTAATCATACTAATATACAAACATCTGTGGAGGAGGCCTTAAAAAAAGGCCTTCACCTGTAGACGAGTTTTTTCAGATAACTAAATAAAAAAAATTAAAAGCATAAATATTTATTTATTAAAATACTAAATTTAAAAACAAAACAAAAAAAAGTAATACTAACATAAAAATTAACTTTTTCCGTTTGTAATCTGTAACGAAATTTAAGGCTTCTTATTTTATTTATTATGCAAGCAATAAAGTTTAAAATTTCTGTAGAAAGGGAAAATATAATAAGGATAAAAATTTAGAGTTTTCGAGGACTTTTCCTTAAATCCACAAAGTGAATCGAGATAATCAGCCTCATAGATACACATATTATACAATGGTCTTAATATATACAAAAAGTAAATTGAATTACACATACACAAAGATATTGGAAAGTGGAATTACATCAATAAAGATTACAAAAAAGCTATACTTTAAAATATATATTACATCTTTCAGTACACAAACTATAAAACACACTGTTAAATAAACAATTTCAATTTATGATTACCTACAAATTGTTAGTTTTTATGCTTAGACGAAACAAGTGCAATGTGTGGGCGTTTGGTGGGTCATGTACTAGTAAATTATTTAAAAAAAAAGGAAATAGTAAATTTTGTATTACTAAATACTGACAGCTTTACTCACAGACTGATTTCAAAAATGCCCGACTAGTATCGGACTCAAACGCAGTCCATTTTCAAGAGCGAGTTAGCAAACTCATTAATTCCGTGACACTCCTAATTTGGTAGCATTCACTTTTTTGCTACCTAAATTCTACTTACAGAAATTTATAGTAGGTCTCAAAGTTAATACTACCAAATTACGAAAGTCACAGAATAGATGAGTCTCTATTCGCGGTGGTGTACTGTCGATGTAGCGTACCATCGATTTGGGGTACTGTCGATTAATTAATCCGTCGATAGAACATTTTCGATACAGCTCCTTCGATATTATGAACTAGATACAAAGATGGTTAGATACATAGAGTATTCAAGAAAATATAGAGGGATAACGTAAACCACATTGCCTTGTGCGGAGCGAAAGCAGGTCTCACCATAGAAATGTTAAAATGTCATTTTTTCAAATTATGTTTTCTAGACGTTTTTCAAAATTTAACTTAGCAGTTAACCATGATATAAGCTAAAATGTAACTTTATCGCTCGTGAAGCTTAGTTGAACCGCAGTTGATCAAGGTATGATCGCAAACGGAGCTCGTGTCGCGGCCGCGTTGTTCATACCAGTGCTCACAGTTCATACTTCTATAGGGTTGCTCTATATTTTCTTATATACTCTAAGGTTAGATAGTTATTAATAAATTATAATGTTCACTTTCAGATTTTACTCACAATCTTCACATTACTATATTATGAAACTAAGGCTCAATACAGAAAAGAAATATTGAAATACCCTCAAGATACACAGTTTTGGGCGACTGACTTCTTTGTAAAAGGATGCAAGAATTTCTTAGACAACTGCCCTCATGCGTACAAGTAAGTGATATTATTATCTAGTATCCTTATTGGTCTACTACTGGTCTAATAAGATAATATTGGACCAGTAGTAGATCAACTACAGTCTACTACTGGTCGAGTCGTGATAGCCTAGTGGTGGTGACCGTTGACTGGCAAGTCAGAGGGTCTCGGGTTCAAACCCAAGGCGCGCGCACGCCTCTGACTTTTCGTAAGTTATGTGCGTATTATAAATTAAAATTAATTATCACTCCGTGCCTCGGATAATACGTTAAGCTGTTGGCCCCGGCTGCCAATTGTAGATCTTTGACAGTCGTTACTAGTAGTCAGAAGCCCGAAAGTCTGACAACCAGTCTTACCAAGGGGTATCGTGTAACCCAGTATCTGGGTTGTGGAGGTCTGATAGGCAGTCGCTCCATGTAAAACACTGGTATTCAGCTGCATCCGGTAAGACTGGAAGCCGACCCCAACATAGTTGGGAAAAGGCTAGGCAGATGAGATGATGGTCTACTACTGGTCAAACTGGTCAAGGTTTTCTCTTACAATTAATCGAGATGAGATAGCCTAACCCAGCACGTTTTGAAGATGCGAGTTGGGAGCTAGCCGATGCTGGATTTTATCTAGCCGTCTTTTAAGCCTCTCTTCTCTCTCTTCACTCCAATTCGGCTTGGCGATCGCCACATGAAAGCCATATGACGTCTTAAAGGTCAGAATGCAGTGTCTGCTACCGATCTCGTAGATCTATTACTAGACTTTAACGCACGAACGAACGAATGATTGCGATCAGTTTTATATCTCGGTTAAGGGTTCGCAGATGAGGGAAACAAAATACATCATCATATATACAGGGTTATTTGTAAAACACCAGCATCCTTTAAAGGGGTCATCAAACTCATCATTATGAACAACTTTTACTATGGGACCAAACCTGAAATCGCAAAAAAAATCAGCTGTTCCATACATTTTGTTGAGTCATGTCATAAATCTATGGAACAGCTGTTTTTTTTGCGATTTCAGGTTTGGTCCCATAGTAAAAGTTGTTCATGATATTGAGTTTAATGATCCCTTTAAAGGATATTACAAATAACCCTGTACATTTGTTTAATTATTTAAACTGTATATATTCACAGGGTCCAGTTGATCTGCGCGCGCAGTTACAACGGAGACTTCCGCAATTTTAATAATTACTGCGAGATGCAGTACGAGAACTGCAACACTTGGAAAAGTAAGTTTTATCATCAATCATTTCGATTGTCTCACACCCTGTGAACAGTCACAAGCTAAATTATAACAATAATAATAAATCAGCCTGTAATTGTCCCACCGTAGGGCAAAAGCCTCTTCTCATACAGAGAAGGATCGAGCATTAATCATCACGCTAGCTCACTGCATGTTGGCGATTTCAGACTATTAAATCCAGGTTTCCTTACGATGTTTTCTTTCACCATTATTTATTATTATTGTTATTTCACTAAGAAGTATAGCCAAATGTAAAGTCTATGGATTTTAAAACCTCCCTTTGAAACAACCATTTATTTTACCAGCGACTTATTCATAATATACCCACGAAATTCCATAAATAAACAAATAATTTTATATACAATGGCAAAGCCTTCAAATAAACATAAATTACTGAGATTATGGAGTTATTCTGGTTCGGCGAGACGAGAAACATGGCTATTTTCGTCTTGCTAATCATTACGCAAGCGTAATTACAAGACTTATTGTCAAGCTGCTTAAATAGAAAACAGACCATTTAGTCTATGAATTATTATGTCTTGTTTGTTTTAAGGGTAGAAAAAAAAAAGATGCAGGATTTGAACCTAAAACCTACTGGTTAAAGCCACTAGCTGTGCTGCCAACTGAGTTATTTGAAATTCTGCTCGTGGTAGAGTTTGGTTTACGTTACATATACGTATTGGTTACGGACCACCTTTATCAAGCGCATGGGTATGGGTTCGGACCAGGCATGTACCAATGTGACTTTTTCAATGTCATATTTTGAGTTTTTTAGTTAATCTAAGACACTCCTGACTAACGGTGAAGGGAAACATCGTGATGGAACCTGGACGAAATCGCCAACACTCAGTGAGCTAGCGTGGTGATTGATGCTTGAGCCTTCTCTACCTATATGACAAGAGCTCTTTGCCCTGCAGTGGGACAGTAATTAGGTTTATTTATTTTAAAAGGTGATTTCATAAACACTCGTGTTTATAGCTCAAAAAAAAGATGTCAGGGTTTTTTAAATTATATTTAAACTTGTTTTACTTTATATATCTTTTACCGACGCGACGCGACGTGTGTCTGTATCTATGTCTTGTGCCATATAAATAATTATTTCTTTCTTTCTATCAGAGTTCAAAACCTTTTCTTTAGTATCTTTTTGTCCTATCTCGATCCATCTATCTCATTCTTTCTCCTCCCGTTGAATCAAAATACCACCCTAAACAGCAAACATTAAGATGGTTTACTGCGTACGGCACCGAGTTTGGACGGTGCATGTAAATGGCTTTTGGCTCGCCCTTGAATTATGTCACAAGCCATGGGGCTTTTGGTACAATAGTAAATAATGACTTATGGTAATATCGTGGACAAAGCCGGTGCACCTCTCTTAAGGTAAGAATTGCTTGCACCTGGCGTCCGTACGTAGAGCTAGCCCCGCCTCTACGCACGTAGCATCGTTCAAAGCATTTTGATTGCAAAGTGGTGCACCGTTCGTATCCGCGATAGTACATCACAGATAATATAGGTGCCACTATTCTAGTTCTTGAATTAGGACCTTTTTAATGTCCTCCTGACTGAATTTCGGTCATAGCGGCCAATCTCAACGAAGATTAGCCAACTACGCCGGAGATATTATAGTGTACAAGTATATGCGCCAACACAGGTGCACTCACTGTTCCCTCACTCTCATAACTCGATGGGACGGCAATCCGACACGATCGGAAAGATCAGATGGAGCACCAAGAGGCTTGGAGCAAGTATTAATTAGGTAGACTTTGGCTAATCTCTGTTGAGATTGGGAGCTCTGATCAGAATTCAGTCAAAAGGATTTTTTTTAAGTTCATCAAAAGAAAATTGCGCTCTAAAATAAAATTAAGCAATGATAGCCTAGTTGTATGACCGTTGAACTGCCAAGTCAAAGGTTGGTTCAAAACAAAGGCTCGCACCTCTGTTTTAGAAATTAATTAGCAAGTGAATACGCACCTGAGATATTTTTTAACGGTAAGAGGCCTACGGGCGGTTTAAACTCTGACATCAGGTTGTTCATCAACCATACGACAAAGAAATAATAAAATTAAAGTTTAAATTTTGCACTGTGGTACGGAACAATATTTCTGATTACAAAATTAAAGTGTTACGTAAATAAAGTTTAAGGTTGTCTGACAAACAATGTCTACGGCATTAAGTCCGCTTTGTTCACTTCAATGTCCATAAAGAATAAAAATTATTATCTCAAAATCCAGCTTCGCTTGTATCTAAAAGTTTGACAAAATTATCTTCATAACTTCGAAGTAGATTGTGCCTTTACAACGAAATACAAAGACCTTATTACCAATGTTTGTGAATTTTCTTAACTATTATTGTACCAATAAATTTTATAAATTGCTAGCGGTATCATAATATTTCAATAGATACAGCTCACTTATCTATTGAGTTATCTTTATTATCATAACACAACCAATTTATAGGATACAATATAGGTACTGTATCCTAGGATAATATATAATGCAAATAGTTAGAGGTCTTAGGTTCGAACCCAAGGCTCGTACCTTTGACTTTTCGTAAAATATATGTTATATTACTCCGTGCCTCGGAAAGCAAGAAGCCATTGGCCCTGCGCCTAATCTTTCTTCGGTAATGTCAGATTGCCGTCCCAACGGACTATGAGAGTAAGGGAATAGAGGGTGCATCTGTGTTTGCGAACACACTTTTGTACTTTAATATCTCAACGGAGAATAGCCGCTCGCACTGTGACCAAAATTCAGTCAGGAGGACATTATAAGGCACATGAAAGCGACTGCTTTACCACAGTGTAATAAAATAGTGTTTCGTTTTAGCAGTGTCCTTGAATTCGTTATCTATGTCCAATCGCTCACGAAAGGCTGCCCACTGGGTCTCGGGTTACGTATTTGAATTTGCTGTATAAAATTTCCTATAAAATATAATTTTCTGCAATATTAAAATTTGTAAGTTACAACCTTAATTCTACTTAGGTTTTATTTCTGGATTTTAAAAGTGACTATTTTTATATAAAGCACATGCTAAAGTTTTAAATTTAATTTATATACGCAGTTATTTGTAAAACACTGACAACCTAAAAAGGGGTCATTAAACTAATCATTATGAACAACTTTTACTGTGGGACCAACCCAAAAAAAAAATCAGAGAACATGACTCAATCATCAAATCTCTTATTTAAAGCTTAAATAACTGAGATCTGAATAATCCTTGGAGTTTGTCAAATTGGTCACTTAGATCTTCTAAACTAGCAAAGCGAATCATTAATAATTATTAAGATTGATATTATCTTAAGGGAATTATTAATTCTAGCCTTCGGAAGCAGACTCTCAAATCCTCTAAGTTAAATAACAAACTTGAATATCGACCATTAAGTAACTATCTATTCTGAAAACTGATGGCACTTGCTCTTAAACTTGTTAATTGGAAATTAGTTTAATACTCAAACTATCCACTTAGGTACATTAAAATAAAATTTTACTAGTTTTAGTTAGAACTAAAGGTTTTAGCTTTTTCCCGCGTTTTCACTCACGTTAAATTTGAAAGTTCGAAATGTTTGTAAAAAGAAAAAAATCCGATTTTGAGCAGGATTTCAACCCGCAACCCACTGGGTAAAGCCCCCAGTTACTCTACCACTAAGCTATTCGTTAAAGCATTGGTGATGTTCGTTCGGTGCCTTTACAAGTGCAAAAGTTGTAATACAGGGTTAAGTAATTTGTAAAAATTGCTAACAGACTTTAGCAAGGCGTCTCCTTAAAGAAAAGAATGTGAAATATATAACATAGACTCACGCCTGTATTCCCCAAAAGGAGTAGGCAGAGGTATATGTAGTACCTACATCCATATTTTATAAAACATCGTGAGGAAACCAGCACACTTGCGAGATTTTTCAACGATTTGTAAAGCCATGTCGGAATCCTTAACTCTGACACCAGGTTCTTCATCAACCATACAATAAAACAAAATGTTAATTTATTATTTGCCTTTAATTTCACAATAATTGAACCTCAATTCATAATGAATTTGCCTTAAATTATTATTATATTAATTCAACTCGCAAAACTGGTCAAGTAATTAATATTAAATTGAGTCTCAAAGTAGAGGTCACACTGTGTGAATCACTGTAGAACCACATCGCCTTACCCTTTGAAAACTGGAAATTGAATCTACTATATTGCTTTCTGAGCACTACAACTTTGTTTGTTTACACAAACAAGTCTTGACATACTCTGAGTTGTCATAGATTTTGAATATTTATACTTCTAAGACCCTATTTCACTATTCACTTTATAAACCAAGTATAATAAAACTAAGTTCAACCCTACGTAAATTGTTGTTCTAATTTGAACTCAGTTAAACGCTTGAATCGAGTTTAACTTGATCGCGTTTAGGCCCAATTTCACCATTCACTTTAATAACCGAGTTTAATAAAACTAAGTTCAACCCTACACAAATTGTAGTTCTGAACTCAGTTAAACGCATGAACCGAGTTTAACTTGATAAATCGCTTTTAGTCCCAGTGGTGAAATCGGCTCTAAGCCGTAACAGAATATGCAATACGAGGGATTATGGAATCACCATAACCAATTATTGATAGATCACTATGTAAAAAAAGTAAACGTAAACAAACACAGGGTATCTTTATTAATATTAATGTCATCCTGACCGATTTTCGGTCAGATGACCTATCGGTCAGCGGTCAATCTTATCGAAGATAAGATAATTACGCAGGAGACATTATTGTGCAGAAGTGTGTGCGCAAACACAGGTGCACTCTCTGTTCCCTTCCTCTCATAGTCCGATAGGACGGCAATCCGAGACGACTGGAGAGAGATCAGGCACAGGACTATCAGCTTTATGTGCTTTTTGAGGCACGAAAAAGTGATAATAAATTTATTATACGCACATAACTTTACGAAACGTCACAGTTGCAGTCAATGGAGGTATTTGCTCATAAGCGCTACGCTGGGCAAGCAGGTTGGCAATTGTAGTAGCAGATGATTACTGTTACACAGATGGATGCTACTTCCCATCTTCCAGATCTTTCCCTTTGTCGCTTCTTACGACACCCGCGGAACGAGTAGAGGTCGTTCTATTCTTAGACCGGAAACCACACGGCGAAATTTTGATTAAAGAAACAAAATTCAAGTTTATAGGCCTTAAGTTTAGGCAGAGCGTAAAGGGAAAAGCTTTTGACTGGTTGACTGACATATCAATCAGCCAGTCAACTTTAAATTTTAATAATAGCAGCAGTTTCTTGTGAATCATCCAGGTAACAACAGAATTTAATTTAGTATTTATAAGTTAAGGGTACTTTTACACAGTACGGCTCGGAGAGAGCGGATTTTTTATCACGTCTAAAACAGAGTTTTGAATCATTGTTATAAAGTTTATTTTTACATGTCACTTATTATTGAGAATCTTCTTTTTCAACCAGTATCCACCCAATGCTGAGTGTAGATCTCTTCCATAGCACTCTATTCTTGACGGTATTGTGTCTTTCTTATCCAATTCTTTCCTGTCACCTGAACCAGATTGCCGATCCACCTGGCACGTGGCCTACCCACGCTTTAAAGCCAATAAAACCATGATTATTGAGAATGTTTAAGAGCATATCTTCAGCTGCTTCTGATGACGTACTCTTACGTCAAATGGCTCCATTTCCATGCTCTTTTGTCACAGCATAACAAAAATATAGTACGAAAACTACATACAAGCGCTCGAAACGGCACACTCACACAAACATGTGTAATATAATGCGTATCGACGAGACTCCTATGCGAGTGTCGCGGTGCTCGCAGTATCATCGCAGTATCAACAACGCGTCGTTGCACATGTTTGTGTGAGTGTGCCGTTTTGAGCGTTTGTACGTATTTTGTTTATTTATACAACTCTGCTTTCGTGCTCGCGTGGCCGGTCTCTACGCACAGAAGATCTCCAGCCGATGCTCTCTGAGCCGGTCTGTGTAAAAGTACCCTAAAACATTATATTTTCCAGACAATAATGAGACGTCTTTTGTTTCAGACTGGCACGTGTTTAAACGAGAAAAATGTTAAAGCCATCAAGAATTCAATAAAGAAATCGTACAGAAAAAGTTTTTTCATTATTTCTTTGTGTATTTTGAGCTTCATATTTATTTTTTAAGCAAATTTTAAAATGAATAAAGCAGGAATGTTCTTTTTACGTCAACAAACTACGTACCTTTAATCCATTACTGTGCATTGAAATATTAAATTCGCCTGTGAGCGCCGTTTTTTTTTAGAAAGAATTGCGAAATGTATCGAGAAATGCGCGCCTGCATCTCGTCCTCGCCCTACATCTCTTCTGTGTGGCTTGCGCTTAAGAAAAATGCACATGCCTATGGTTTTTTTTTATATAAAGGTACACAAGTTACACTAATATTATTGCCACTTATTTTTTGAATGAGTTAGAAATATAATTATGATTTAATAAGTAACAATGCATATGCAACATTTTGTAGCGTTTTAGAGTTTTTTGTGACTGCCTTGGTCTATTGGTAGCAAGCATGATTGCTGAGCAAGAGGTGGGTTCAAACTAAGGTTAATCAGCGGTGATTTCTCTGATAATTGTTAACACTAAACAAATATTGTTCACTAAAACAAAAGTAGTAGTAGTACCTACTACAACACAACAACAAACAGCTATAATCATGTTATTCTACCGTCTGCTTCGCATTTAAAACGAACGTCATATAACTTGATTTTAAGATAATATTCAAACACATTCTCTCATTTATTATTCTGAACATGTGCAGGATTTTGCAACGAATATTTTTATACCTGAAGCGTCAATTTTTTGTTTAAAACGTAACCTCACGCTGGAAAAATCTCTCGTCTAGTGTGGAGTTATAGAGATTATAAAATTACATTCATAACAGTACCGACGGAAGTGGAAGCGTAAGGGAAATGAAAAAAGGGGAAGTAGGAGCAAAAGTGACAGTGGGAGCAAGAGGACGAGCTGGAGTGCGAGCGGGAGGGAAATGGGAATGGAAGCGGGGGAGAAAGAAGGAGTGAAAGAGGGAGTGTGTACGGGAACGAGAGGGGAAGCGGGAGTAAAAGTGGGAAAGAAAACGGAAACTGAAGCAGAAGCAAAAGCAGAAACAAAAGCGGGAGCAAAAGTGGGAATGAGAGAGCAGGCACGCGTAACAGTGAGAGTGCAAACAGGAGTGAGAGCAAAAGTGAGAGCGGAAACACTTTCAAGGAAAATTTAAATAAAGTTTCAAATATTTGCCGTAAAAAATCAAAAAAAGTAGAAAAAAATGTAAAACTGTAATAATTGTATGTACGGAACGCTTTGTGCGTGAATACTAACTAGCATTTTACTGTTCTTCGCATCGCGTTGCCAAAATTGTCCCTTACAAAGGACAATGCGTATCTGATATTGAATTTCCGAGTATTAGAAAGTTTTTACATTTGTAGGACAAGCCGAGATTATTGCGTTACACAACAACGTTACAAAAAGCTACCTAAAGGAAATTGATCCATAGGTACCTATTGTGCCTACTTCATTTTTGTGTCTCCGAAGTTATCAAACTTTGGAATTTAGAATGGCAAGGACGTGAGATAATCTAGTATGAGATTTGGAAGGTAATTGTGTTTTGCAAACAAAGTTTTGTATAGTCAATACCTTAAGGTTTATAACAAGATTTTCTCAAATATTTTTGTCTACTAGGATGATAAACAAACATACGGTCTACTTAATAATAAGTTTACCATAACATATGGCGTGCCTAGTACCTAAAGAGAGTGCAAGTCAAAAACCTTTTTTTAAAAGTTACATTAAATAAATTAGCTTGTAACTGTCCTGCTGTAACAGTAGTACTTTTTTTGGGATCAAAGGTACTAATGTCCGTTTCTGTGCACCCGACAACGTTTATGCAACATTTCAGCTCGGTTTCTGCGGTTTAGGCGTGAAAAGGTAAGAAACAAACACTTACTTAGCATTTATAATATTAGTTTTTCAACCGACTTCCCAAAGGTATGTACATCGATTACGCCGCAGTTAATGGACCGATTCGCGTGATTATTTTCTTGTTCGACGCGAAATAGCTGCCAGGTGTTCCCTTAGAAATATTGTCATTGTCTGATCATGGACGTACGAGATATGGAACGGAACTCCTCGTAGGATAATAGCAGAATTGTCGTAACAAGTAATATTGCTTTGTTTATACGTGCAGTCGATGGCTGACGAGAAAAAAGAAGACGGGGGGAATATGTGGTCATCCCCCCCCTCCTATATTTTTTTTTTATTTATTCAAAACAATACACACTTACATTTTATTACAATTGAGCCCTTCCAACGAAAACGAAAATATAAACGTGTTATCTGACTGGCGAACACCCGTTTTACAGTACTACTTAATTTTATTTCTTATTTAGTTAGGATTACGATATTAGTTAGAATTTGTATGACGGGATTCAGTTGGGTTTCGTAAAATGGTACGATAGGTACGCTTTTACGTAACCAATAGGTTACGTTATTATTCTGCAACAACCCTGTTGTCGCAATTGTTGCAAGGTTACGATAACCCATTACCATCAGACAGAAACGCACTCAAGAGTAGCTCATTTTTAGCAGCTGAACTGTATATTATGATGACATCTGTTTATATGACAGTTACGACAACTATATTTTAGCAACCTACCCTCTTACGTCAAGAGGCGTGAAGCAGCGGACAAGGCCGTAAAGTTTTTATGATCGGATGAGAATTACATAAAGTTATTGCGGGTAAAGTATGGACAGCCAAATTGACTGATCCTTTGGTAGTGGTCACGAGGTCTTGGGATTGATCCCTGGTCGTAAAAAGTGGTTTTTTTTTTGGAAATTTTTGGTAGCCGCACGGAGTCTGTCATTGTGTCTGATAAATGGTAAATCTCATGTTTTTTTTGTGTGTTAAGTATAATCATTTCTGCTGATTGTTTTTTCATTTTTGAGATTTTTTATTTTGTAAGTATAATATTTTAGTGTGGCTTTATGAGTGTAGATTATGTTGTGTTCAAAATTGATAGCTTTAACTTTTAACAATGTAATCAAAAAACATAACCCTCCTTCTGACGCAGTCGGGTAACAATAATGTACACCATATTATTATATGGAGTTTCTCTATACGTCCCAGACAGTAAAAAAAAACACATAGTTAAGAAAAAAAATCCTGAAATATTCAACTACAAAATTATAAACAGAAGAATATTCACGATACATCTGTGTAAAAAGACTCGAAGGAAAAAGTAAGTGAAAAATAAATCTAATTTTGTCCAAAAATGGTGAACTCTCGGCCTGGGGCAGTAAAAAAAAACTTTTTAATTAAATCTTTGTGGCAAATTGTACACAAGACAAATGGACTCAGAAGGTTTGTTTGTGGTCGGGAAAATAAACTACAGATATAATTTTTATCATCTTCATGAGCATTACACTGCCATCTATGATTTCTATACGTAGAGTGGTGTATCAATTTATTTTAATGTCAATTTAAGATCATAGATGGCGCTAGAAGTATTTTTAGAGACATGAAAGTGTTACAAGCTGTGGACAATACGCTTGTTAAGGTCTCTTCATCATCCTTCTAGCTTTATTATTCTTAAACTTTGAGGGGCTTTTAATCTAACCAAATGCAGATGAATGTTAATTTTCTACAGAGTGACTGCCTTCCATCCCCGCAACCTAAAGAGATAGGTACGATATTAAAGTTAGGTCCGTTGTCAGGATTTCATTATTAGGTACTAATTTAGTACTAATTCCCTATAACATCGACTGTCAAAGATCTTCATGACAGCCGGGGCCAACGACTTTACGTGCTTTCCGAGGCCCGGAGCAGGTGATAATTAATTCGACACATCCAGGACTGTTTTACCGGAAATATAGAAATATAGGACCGGAATATTTTTTAGACCTGAAGCCGTCCATGGATTGTAGACTGAATGGAACTTCTGGTCTCATCTTTATAGAAGTTCAATAAAACAGAAGTCTGTCTCGTAAATGATTTAATCACAACATTGTTATCACTGGGTTCAAATTACTTGAATCACTTTCTGTATTATTGTTAGTATATTTTTTAACGAGTGTAGTAAAATACTCTTTAATTACTTGTTAGGGTTCCGTATAGTACATTAGTATATCAGAAACCCTTAGTTTCATTCATGTTTGTTTGTCTTTCACAGCCATTTTACTTACTGACTATAAATGCTTGAAAGCTGCTTTTTGGCGTGACTATAATATATTTAAAGACAAAAAAGAAACATTGTTTGGGCCTCCTGCTGCTGGCTTATTGCTTTTACATTTAATGTCTAATAAACCCTCCTTAGTTTCCGTACTGTATATTTCTTATACTGTGACACTAGTAAACAAAACAACTAAAAGAAATAATTCGAAATAAAGTAAGCTTGATATTATTTCTAGGAAAGTTTAAATGAAATTTCAATTTTTTAACAGTTTTGGTCAAAAATAACCTATTTCAACTTCAACAAGCGCAGGAACGTGTTATTGACTGAAAACCAATAACTTTGTTACCTGAAATAAAGGACTACTATTATAATTATAACAATCACTAAAAGTACCACAACTTGTTTCTTTCCCGAGAATCAAAATACAACGACGAGAATTGGTTTCCATTCCTTGTATAAATGCAATCTATTTATTTTAGAGTTTATTCAAGATTGTTTTCAAAATCCCGGCGGAGTGTTCCAAGAATTGTAAGAAAGCAATAATATATCTTTCTAACTTCTGTACTCCTAGTACAACTTGCATTTATAATGTCGGTCGTACATGCTCCGGTCTTTTAGTCGGATTTGTATAGGTAGACCGACAAAGTCGTTATAACTAAATTATTGCAATCATTATAAGTACACAAGCATCATTATCATCAGCCTGTATTAGTTCACTGCTGAACATAGGTTTCTCCCACTGCGCGCCATTATTGTGTACTCATTGGAGGTATTTGCCCACACAGAAAGATGCTGCTGCCCATCCTCCAGATCTTTCCCTTTGTCACTTCTTACGATACCTATAGGACGAGTAGGGGTGGTTCTATTCTTAGACCGGAAACCGCACGGCAGAAAGTACAGAATAACATTCAATAAATTTTAGGCACATAATATAAAACTTATTTCCATTAGAAATCTCTCGGTGTTTGACGGTTCAAATTACAAGCAAACGAAGTCGCGGCCGAAAGCTAGTTTAAAATAAAACAAAACGTAATTAGGTCCCCTAAATTACCCACATAGAGACAAAGCAAAGTAAATTAGACCTGCATGAAACGAAATTAAATGGGGAACGAACCAAACTTCTACTGCGGTTTTACAGCGGGATTCTTTATGTTTGAAAACAGAGGAATTTGTAAATAGAGATTAAACCACCATGGCAGGAAATAAACTCCACATTTCTAAGCTAAATAAGACTTTTGTATCAGCTAAAATGATAATGAGGCTTACAGAATTTGTATAAGGTCGATCTTTAGAACTAGAGTCACTCTTACAACAAATTTTAATAATATTAGAATTATGACTATTCATAAGTGCCTAATGGTCTACATGAATAAAAATATTTTGATTTTGACTTTGTTACTGAACTAGCTTCCGCCTATGCACGAGTGCACGAGTTTTACATATTATATCGCATATGGTTATTTGGTCATTTGGCTTACATACAAATCAAAATCAAATAAGTTTTGCTAATTCGTCGCCTGCGTCGTATCTGTCAGGGTAGGAAGCGCCTTTTTGCCTATATGAACTGCACGCCCCTGGGTTAGAGTCGTGACAGCCTAGTGCTAGTGACCGTTGACTGGCAAGTCAGAGGTCTCGGGTTCGAACCCCAAGGCTTTTTGTAAGTTATGTGCGTATTATAAATTTATTATCACTCTCCGTGCCTCGGATAGAACGTTAAGCTGTTTGCCCTGGCTGTCAATTGTAGATCTATGACAATCGTTACGGGTAGTCAGAAGCCCGAAAGTCTGACAACCAGTCTTACCAAGGGGTATCGTGTAACCCAGTATCTGGGTTGTGGAGGTCTGATAGGCAGTCGCTCCATGTAAAACACTAGTATTCAGCTGCATCCGGTAAGACTGGAAGCCGACCCCATCATAGTTGGGAAAAGGCTAGGCAGATGATAATCGCATATGGTTAAAAGGAACTATTGCGTATTTACGCTATATTTTTCACCTATTTTGCAGCCTCAGAAACTGCAAAGCTTAAAGAAAACATTAGATTAAAGAACAATACAAATAAATACGCAATAGTTTCCCATTTAATTGCTGTTTTCATGAAGATACATTTTCTATTTCCAAGTCCGAAGGGAGAGCAATCCTACACGGCTAACGAAATAAAAAAGCGTTTTACTTCATGCTTTTTTCTACTATTTTAAATTAAAACATCATAGTTCCAACCATTAAAACAAAATTACGACTTTAACGACTACTTTTGAAGTAAGACGTTGCCACAATAGCCGTTTAGTTACAAGACAAATAAATAGCGACTGATTTAAGGCACATATCTTGGTAAACTGGTACATCGCAAATTGAAGATTGTAAATAAGTTTCTATAAAAACATCGGTTTTAACCAAGCTTTTATATAAAGTATCAAAACTAAACGTTTATATAATTATTTAATAGGAAATTTACTATTTACTAAACGTTTTTGCAAAAAAAAACTTGAGAGGTGTCAAGGGACACCCGGATGGAACGAAGTTCCTTTCGATTAATTATTAGTGAAGGAATTGTAATAACTTTTTTTTAAGTTATAATAATATTTTTTTTATTATTAACAAATATACCTAATGTACATAAAAAGTTCAAAATGGTGACCACTTTCTGATATCTGATATGTACTCAAAGAACATATGCGGACTCTCAGATACTTATCGATTTTGAAAGCAATTGGTCCAGTAAGTAAAAAGATCAAAATGGCTGCCACCTTTTCCAATGTCAAGTCAAGTGTCGCATGTCGCTGTTTGGTCTTAATTTTTTCCGTCTAGCCCCCTCTCGCAACGCGCGATAAGGAACTTTGTTCTAAAATTGTATCCGTTCTGTTGACCGTTGAGTTTTTTTATATGGAGTGAATCCTGAATGTCGATTCAGGTCATGTTTACAATAAAAATGCATTGTTATCAAAACTAAACTAACATGCAAAATTTCAGCTCAATTGAAAAACTGGAAGTGGGTCAAATTTATCTCACAAGATTTCATTACAGACAAAGAGACAGGTGAAACTAAATAAAAGCTTGTAAAAAAAAACATTCAATATAGTTATAAAAATAGCAAAAAAAAAAAAATTGTGAAGTACAAAGTTTTAACAAAAATATCAGTTTGATCGAAAAAAAAACTAGATTTAAATAAAGTTTAGGGAATTTTTAGATATGAAAACTTGTTTCGATCAAACTGATATTGAACTTTAGAATTTTTATATTTTCATAGCTCTAGCTTAGCTTTAGACGTCGTGGTGGCGCATTAGTTACGGACCCGCTTTGCAAGCGCGTGGGTGTGAGTTCGACCCTGGCATGTACCAATGTGACTTTTTCAATGTCATATGTACTTTCTTAGTTAATCTAAGACACCACTGACTAACGGTGAAGGAAAACATTGTAAGGAATCCTGGACTTTAATAGTCTGAAATCGCCAACACGCAGTGAGCTAGCGTGGTGATTAATGCTCAATCCTTCTCTGTATGAGAAGAGACCTTTGCCCTACATTGGGACAGTTACAGGCTAATTTATTTATTTCATAGCTATGTTCAGTGATTGTATACCTTCATGTGCGAGCGATACAGCGGTTTAGCGAGATAAGCGCCTTAACAGACGACCGTGTTTATGCTACAATCGAGTTTAGTGTGCTGCTAAATCTGTTTTATTAGCACCAAGACATTTTCTAGTTCAAATTAATCATGATTCTAGAACAATTACACATTTTTGAAGGAAAATTGACTACAAATTGAAATTAGCGTAGGTACTATTTTTTAGGTTGGTATGGCTACACATCAATCTATACAGGACCAGTATGAACTGACCTCGCATTGTACAAGCTCTTCGTACATCAAGATGTCAGCTTATACTGGAAATATATAGCTTTATATGCGATTTTCAGAACTGTATTTGTTATTTTATAAATATTCGTTGAGATATTTGTTTAGTGAGACTGGCCCCTAACTCCAAAACAATTTGCTGTTCAAATATTTTAGAACGGAAATCAAATACTCCACACACGCTACACGAAGAAAAGCTATTGCTTGAAACTGAAACTGTTTTGAAACTGAAACTACATTATTTTGAAACTAAAATTCAATTTCCTACAATGATTTATTTTTCTTTCATTTCGTTCTACGTTTCTAAAGAGAATTTTTACTAATTCTGTTCATTGTACTTTCATTCACTCCAAACTACATATATCGGCACTTATTTTTAGTGAAGTTACAACAAAACACATACTTTAATAAGTCGATAAAGTCAAGAAGAAGTCACGTGACCAGTCAAATTTGAAATGAAAAGTCAATTTTCGATTTTCAGGATGATTTCGACCAATGTATGTTTCTTGGGGAAAGTTCAGGCATGCTAGCTATAGATAGTAGATTAGGTATATCTTTCTATATATAAAAGAAAGTCGTGTAAGTTACACTATTTATAACTAAAGAACGGCTGAACGGGTTTGGTTAAAAATTGGTGGGGAGGTAGCTTAGAACCAGGAGGCGGACATAAGATACTTTTTATACGGTATTTATACTCGAGGGCTTTTGGACCGATTTTCATGGTTTTAGATTTGTAGAGGTAGGGTCAGGTAAGGGTAGAGTAGGGTAAGGGTAGGATAGAGGTAGAGTAGGGTAGGGTAGAATAGGCGTTGAATCACGCGTACAAAGTCGCATCGGGAAGCTAGTAAATAATAATAAAGAAAATATACAAAATTATAATATTTTTTTTAAGTTTGTTGCGCACCTGCCACTGAACAGAATATTTTTTTTTAAATTTAATTTAGTTTCGTGATTTTTTTTATATTTTGAAAAAACAACTGATATGGTTGGAATACGAACCCACGATCTTCGACGTACCGTGTCGACGATCTAACCTCTGAGCCACCGTATCTCACCAGCATCAGTCGAAATTTTAAATCTCTTTTTCTACGCCTAGGGCGTATGGTAATATCTACCGGAATACATTACGTATTCGATTCAGTGCTCCAAACACAGCACGTCGAAGATTGTAGGTTCGAAACCCATCCGTAACAGTTGTTTTTCCAAAATTTTCTTATTAAAATAATTATAATTTATTATCTTTCTAATATCGATACCTAACATTCCTGTGATTTGATTTAACCCTATAGAAAAAATCTTGTTGTTGCAGAAGTCTAAAACATCAAACGTACTTTGTTTACGCAACGCTCCCATCTGTTCAATATTTTTCGCTATTTTTCCATTAACAAGCATGCTTACACAATGCTCTCGATTTTGAAGGAAATTAGAATTCTAATGCTATAAAATAGGTTATTATTGTTCTGATAATATATTAATGTGAATTATGATATCTCACAAAAGCATGTAATAAAAAAAAACATGAAAATGGGTTATGTTTTTCTTAGCTGCGCTTTTTGAGTTCAGAGATTTTTTTTAAATTATTTTGCAGCATTTTTTTTAGTCCTGATCACCTTAGAAGCTATAATGTCCTCCTAACCGAATTTCGATCACAGCGGCCAATCTCAACGGAGATTAGTCATCGACGCAGATATTAAAGTTTACAAGTGTGTGCGCAAACACAAGTGCACTCTCTGTTCCCTCACGCTCATAATCCGATGGGACGGCAATCGCGACCGGAGAGAGAGTAACTATAATTAACTTGGGTTCAAACTTCAGACCTTTGACTTGCCAGTCAACGGTCATACCACTAGGCTATCACGACTCTAACAGCCACAGAAGCTTATAATATAATCTACATAGTAATTGTCGAATATTTTTGTTACGTCATATTATTATCTAAAAATCAAAACATTTTTATTTTGTAAACCGTTGACAGTCAGAGGTCTCGGGATCGAACCCAACAAAGGATAATAATATTACAAAATTTGAGCGAAAATTTCAATTTCAAACTGATCAGAAAATTGCATATAAACAATTAGATAAGAAAACTTGTTCAGATAAATTTGCAATTAGTAATTTTATATCGTCAATGTGTGAGCGAGATAGAAGTTTAGGCGTCTAAAGATATAATTTAAAAAAAAATAAGGGAAACCGTTTTAAATCTATCAACCGCAATCATAAATCACCAATTTTTTACTTACCTATTAATTTATTTGTCTAGCGCATAAAATTATAATCACGTCGTATTTTTCGGCAGTTCCAAAACCGTTGCTAGCTAATGTTATTGCTTGAAACTGTTCCTGAAACTAGACTCAATATCCTGCAGCAGTAAAACTTGTTTAGAAAAATATCTAAAATTAGTTGTTGTTCTTTGGTATAGATCCAATGTTAACATGAGGTAGATATAAATAAATCAGCCTGTAACTTTCCCAATGTAGGGCAAAGGCCTCTTCTCATACACAGAAGGATTGAGCATTAATCACCGCGCTAGTTCACTGCGTGTTGGCGATTTCAGACTATTCCAGGTTTCCTTACGATGTTTTCCTTCACCGTTAGTCAGTAGTGTCTTAGACTAACTAAGAAAGTACATAAGACATTGAAAAAGTCACTTTGGTACATGCCAGGTTCGAACTCACACTTAGGCTCTTGCAAAGCGGGTCCGTATTAGGTAGATGCTGTATAAAAAAGAAAGGTGTTTTTCTTAATTGTTATTTTTACATTATAAGGGATCATCATCAGCCAAAAAGCGTCCACTGTTGAACCAACGCCACTATGAACGGCCACTTGCCGCTTGCATCCCTTTATTTATTTATTTTTATGGCCGGGGGAGGCCGCTGGCATCCCTCACCCGATGGGAGGCCTACCAACGTTTCGTGTTCCGGTTTGTGGTCGCCACTCGAGATTACCTTTCTTCCCCATCGGTTTATCAATCCTGGGATATCGCCTACTAATGTCCTTCTGTCCAATTTCGGTTACAACGGCCTATCTTAACAGAAATATTATAGACACAAGTGTGTGCGCAAACAAAATTTCACAAGTGCGTGATTGTAGGTATAATTATCTCTTAATCCGAAGGGACGGCAATCCGACACAACCGAAGAGAGATTAGACGCAGGACCAACGTATTTACGTAAGACAGAGCTGTTAAAACCTAAGACCACTGACTTGCCAGTCAATGCACATACCACTAACCTATCACGGCTTTAATTAAAAATAATAAATGGAGTAAAATTTCCTTTCCTCGTTTTAAAACCATTTCAAACTTCAATATTTTTGGCAGCACGGTTCAACGTTCTAGATATTAAAACAAACTTCGCCCAGGCCATCATTAGGCAAAGTTAGATTAGTTTTGAAATAGCTAACACATGTATTTTTTTGTTGGTTTTCCCCAATGTTTCTGAGAACACTACGAAATAAATAAACAACACAGTTCTTTTAACGTTTTATGGGAGTAAATGACAGATATTTTGTAGTTTTTATTATGTTCAATTAGCTTGTGTTTCTGCAGTTTTATTTTATCATGGTTCATGAACCACCTGGTGTCAGAGGTTAAACCACCCTTGAAAAATCTTTCAGGTGTGTTGATTTCCTTACGATGGTTTTTTCCACCGTTTTATCAAGTGATAACTCATTTCTCATTCGAAAAAAAAGTCTGAGAGGTGCGTGCCTGGGTTTCAACCTACGACCTTTGACTTGGTAGTCCAACGGTCATACTACTAAATTTTTCAACGTGTGTAAAGCCATGTCAGAGGCCTACGGGCGGTTTAAACTCTGTCACCAGGTTGTTCATCAACCATACGACAAAGAAATATTCAATTAATTCATTAATCCTTTCTTATTCCACGATTATTTTTAAAATTTTAAAATTATTATGTATTTAAATAAAAAGCAACGTCTAATAAAGTGCTTTAACTTAAATTTTAATATGTTTGCAAAGTAATTCTGGTGCCAGGTTGCCGAATAAAGATTGGGGCACACAAAACGCAAAAAACGACAATCGATAAATGCAAAGAGATTAAGATTTAACAGTAGTTGGATAAAAAGGCGCAAATATAATGCCTTAGACAATGGATTGAAGTTTTTGGGGTGAAGACGCTACCGCTGGGACCATGGGGGCAGGGTGTCGTAAAATTTACAAAGATTTAGAGTCGAGGCATCGAGCGCTAAGCGACCACTTAGTGCCTACACAACGTACAACGAGGTTATACTCAACCGAACGTAACCTCACTCGGTGTATACCTAACCTAATTTTTTTCATAAAATGTAAAAATGTTGCCACATTAAAAATTCAAAGAGAACTAGGCAACGAGTGAAAATTTTTAATTGCATTACAACCTTCCATTGTAGAAATTTGAAATGGAAATATATTAATATAAGCTGCATTTAATAAGTTTGTTACGTGCCAGATTTAATAAGCCTGAGGGAATTTTAATTATAGATTCTGAACCTTCTTAATTAATGCAAATATTAATTATGATTATAATTTATCGTCGGAATTTGGGGGAGTATAATTAATTAGAAAATCCTAGAGGTGCTGTTCTTTTAATAAGATCTTCCATTGAAAACTACGGCAAATGAAGAATTTATGATGGCCTCGTCATCTTTTTTCTATTCTGGTTGTTTGTATTTAAAGACTAACCTACTAAACCTCCTTAACCTTAAAAAGCTAATATCCTCTTGACCAAATTTTAGACACAGGCGGCCAATCTCAACCGAGAATAGCCAATTACCCAGGAGATATTACAGTGCAGAAGTATGTGCGCTCGCTGTTATCTATATCATATATTTGCCCATAATCGTCGTAATACGCTGGGCAAGCGGGTTGGCGATCGTAGTAGCAGATGATTGCTATTACACAGGATGCTGCTGCCCATCCACCGGATCTTTCCCGTTGTCGCTTCCTACGATAGTGGTTCTATTCTTAGGCGGAAACCATACGGCACTCACGGTAAATACACTTATCATCTGCCTAGCTTTTTCCCAACTATGTTGGGATCGGCTTCCAGTCTTACCGGATGCAGCTGAATACCAGTGTTTTACATGGAGCGACTGCCTATCAGACCTCCACAACCCAGATACTGGGTTACACGATACTCCTTGGTAAAACTGGCACGGTAAATATACTGAATTATTTATAATTACTATAAGGAAGTAGTACACTTACCACTATAGCCATTGTATATATATACAATATTATATTATACATTATATATATATATTGTATGTAGTTAATGAACACCATAATATTGTCACCTTCTCCATTGTTACTTATCTTTGCAGTTCATTACCCAAATGGGGTCGGTTGAAGGTGATTCTGACATATTATGACAACGATGCGATTGTACAATGAAAGGTCTGATACGAGCTATAACAAGGAAGTCTGCCAAAAAAAAATCCATTTGTTCATTTACGAAATAATGTCCTAATAACCGAGTTTGTGTCTCAAGTTTTACACTCGTCCGTGCGCGCATATATTCTTAAAATGTAGTAACGGTGTATTTTTGATTCACGTATTCTTTTTCGTATCGTATGGTTAATGAACAACCTGGTGTCACAGTTTAAACTACCTGTAGGCCTCTGACATGACTTTACACACCATTAAAGAATCTCTCAGGTTTGCTGGTTTCATCACCATGTTTTCTCTCGCCGTTTTAGCAACTGATAATATTTTTTTATTCCACGCTCATAACTTACGAAAAGTCAGAGGCGCCTTGGAATCGAACTCGTCACTCTGACTTGTCAGTCGACGGTCGCACCACTAGGCTATCAGTGCCGCAATTTTTTGCTTCACGTATTAATATAATTTGACTTTAATTTTTCCACTGACAGCTTTATTTTTATCAAGATCTCGTCGAGCATTTAATGCTAGCGTCTCACTCGTAAGTACCCAAGCACGGGATGTAGATGAGGCACTCGCTTCACCTCTCCGCGTGCCTCGCCTCGTTTTCTCTGGCGCTTAAAAGCTGAGCAAAGGCAAAAGTGTGAAGGACACTCCTTCGCGTCAACTCGTGTTACTTCACTTCGGATAACTTCGTTGTAGTAGCTACGATACTTTATACTAACGTTCTAATTTCATGACTACTATTTATAGGAGCTTGGGACGTGTTGAGAGAGACAAAGACAACGCTATACTTCTACCTACAGTGCGTGAGTGTCGCTTATTTACCTTTTACGTAGTAATCCTAATAAATATTCTAACTAATATACATCGAAAGTAACTCTGTCTGTCTGTCTTTCTGTCTGTTTGTTTCTTCATAGCGCCTAAACTACTGAACTTAAACTACGATTGGAACTAAATTTGGCAGAGAAATAATATATAGGTATGAAAAAAAAAGAGAAAATACATAAGCTACTTTTTTTACGTGATAACGTGGGCTGAGTCGCGGGCGATAGCTAGTAATATTATAAATGCGAAAGTAAGTTTGTTTGTCTGTTACCTTGTCATGCCTAAAACACTGAACCAATCATCTTGTAATATAATAATTATAGCATATACCTACCTACGTCGTCAGGTGCACAGAAACCTTTCATTCCGAAAAAAAGTACTGTTCCCGTGGAAAACAACAATACTTAACGTTTTTGCGATAATAGATGGCGCCACGTGTATGTTGAATCGTGATTGAATTTTTAACATTCCACGCGGGAGAAGCCGCTAGTAATTAATATCATAATTTAATAAGAAATTAGAAAAAACAACTGATACGGATGAGATTTGAACCCACGATCTTCGGTACCGTGCCGACGCTCTAATCGCTGAGCCACCATATCTAATCAGAATCAATCGAAATTTCAAATCTCTTTCCACGCCTACAGTATAATAAGCTAACATGTGCTTTATAAGGTGCTTCTAAATTATCACGAGATAATTATTGGTTATTTATATTACAATAGTGAAGTATTTTTTTTTATCTAACGTCATATTTTTTTTCTTTTGCCTAGGTTTTATTGCATAGGTCTAATTCTGCTCCATGCTCCAATTTTTTTTGTTACTGTCCCGGGGTGCGAAATTTCTTCACTATTGTAATCTATATACCCAATAATTTCTCCCATTGCAGCCGTGGCAGATAATTTAGAAGCACCTTATATATAACATGTAAAAGTTAACAGAAATAGTAATTAATATTTTTTGGTTGAACCTTGCCTTGATGAGAGTTAAGATTTAAGTTTTTTCGTTCTACGTATCCTGTTTCCACAAAAGGAAATTTCCATAATTATTATGGAATATTAACGAAGCTCCATTTTTTGTTAAACAAAGTAAGTAATGTTGTTTAAAAGTTTTTAACAGGACCCTAAAATAAAGATAAATATTTTTTTTATAGACTCACGCCTATATTCCCCAGAGGACAGCAGAGCTGTATGCAGTACACCCACGTTTCGCCGGCTATGTTATTAAGTCCCATGTAATAGAGGGTGAGCCTATTGCTATTAACCGGCCGGCACAATTCCAAACTCCATGCTTCAAAAAGGAGGAGGTTCTCAATTCGACTATACCTATGTTTTTTTTTGTATGTTTATTACGCGATTACTCCTTCAATTTGGGCCGATTTACAAAATTATTTTTTTTATTTTAACCGACAGCGTTCATACATTTTTCCAATTCAATTTGTTTTCAGTACTGAGGCTGAATACGAGCTGAATCTAGACTAAAGGTGTAGACCTAACTAGTAAAACTTTTTATCTAGAAACGTTGAGATTGTTAGTACCTACTGCAATAAAAATGGCGGACGATAGAATCGATTCGTGTTTTTAGAACTAAGCTAGCTTCGAGATTGGTTTTGTAATTTATATGAAACAAAGCCACGAGACATTTTATTGGCCGGCCAAACGTGGGTGTACTGCATACACCTCTGCCTACCCCCTCTGGGGAATACAAGCGTGAGTCTATGCATACCAAAAGCGCAATTTTTAAATAAACGTTTTTAATTCTATGTAAATTGCCATTAAATCTTTTACTTATTGATGCAATTTACGCTAGGAGTTTTACCTTAATTAAAATCAGGATTAAGGAAGAACTTTACAGAGAGATGGAGTTTGTAATTTAAGTGCCTGAATGCGTGCTCAAAACGTGGACACAATTTCGATAATCGAAATTTAAAAGAAAATTGTCATAGATCTCCATGATAGCCTGGACCATCGGCTTAATGTGCTGGCTGAGGCACGAACTAAGTGATAATTAATTTATAATACGCACATAACTTACGAAAAGTCAGAGGTGAGGTCACTCAACTTTGGAACACATAATTTAAAAACATAGTACTCACATAAGTTCTCATTATGGAATGCAATTAATAAAATATATATTGAGTATATCCTTCTAACCTTTTTATTCCCAAACTTTGTTAAGGTCGGCTTCTAATCTAACCAGATGCAGCTGAATATCAGTTTTCTACGGAGCGAATGCCTATCTGACCCCTGCAACCCAAAGGGATACAATATTCTAAGGTTAGATTAGTTGTCAGAATTTTATGAGGGTACTGACTCCCTATAACGACCGTCAAAGATCTTTATGAAAACCGGGGTCAACGGCTTAACGTGCTTCCCAAGGCACGGAGCAGGTGATAATTAATTTACAATACGCACATAACTTACGAAAAGTCAGAGGTTTGGGTCAAAGCTTTGAGTTTGAACCTGAGACCTTTGACTTGGAAGTCCAACGGTCATACCACTAGACTTGACTAGACAATCACTGCATCTAAACAAATATATTGAACATATAAAAAAAACAGCCGAAAATAAAAATACAGGCAGGCTTAAAATTCAATAAACAATGACCAAATTAAAAAAAACGCTTCTTAAAAAAACAAAAACTCAATTTTTCTTTAAAAAATGTTTTGTTAGGTTAATTTATGTAAAAAGTAACCTAACAAATTTTCGATCATAACGGTAAATTGACTATTTGCACATTTCGCTCATTAATGTTTTACGTCACAAATTGGCGATACCGTGAATAACAAAATAATATTATTTTGTATTCTTTCTCAATAATTATTAAGTCAATGATGATTTAATTATTAACTTATACTACTTATAAAGAGCCTAATGCCAATCTACACCCACAAGATAAATTTATTAAGTGTTACGTTTAACTGATTTCCACGAAAATGTATCACATTTATTCAATTCAAAGGCAACCAAACAGAAAGACGACAAAATCTATGAAACATTATCCTATTTATTCTCAATATTGTTTAAACAGTCAAAATATTAATAACTAACTGCCAGTACAACTAAAATTTGTTCGAATTATTTCAATACACGGTGAATATAATTCACTTTGTCCGAGATAATTTTCAGGCTCGCACAGCAGTTTCAGTTTGGTTTCAGCAGCCGTCGTGGCCTCACGTCTATTCAGGGCGCGCTCCTTACGAAACTTTCAGAAATTAAAACATTCTTATTTCAAAGTGATAAATTCTTAACAACCCGGGTCTCGTTTAACCGCCAAAAATAATTAAAATAAAATTTGGTAATTCGAAAATTGAATTAAACTTTTTTTTGCATTTCATTTTTTTTTGTTTTTTTAAGTGTTCCAAAGTTGAGTGTAGTGATTTTCTTTTTATGATTGTGTCATGTTAATTGGTCAAAATAGGTGTCAAATATGGTCATGGGTCACAGCCTCTTTGTAGCGGGTTCGATGTGAACTGGACGTTATGCTACTATCATATAAAGCGCATAATAACAATTCTAATGCCTTTTTATGATGATATGGTAAGTAAAACTTATTTTGATATTTTATTTTTATACAATAAATGGAAATTTATGATAAATAAGTAATTAAAAAAATGTCAAACATGAAGTTTGATAAAATAAAATTTGAGCTTTTAATAATATTGGCATCGTTTGAAATTAATATAAAGGATTTTATTGAAAAAAATCTATAATTAGTTAGGTACTTTTAAAAAAAAAATTTCGTTTGTCGATGGATAGTACTAATACCTACTCAATTAAATTATCAAATTAATTTATCATATAAATAACTGCAATTTCTGCAAACAAATTTTTTTACGGATGCTGATCGCGGTTTTTATTCAATCAATTATTTTACTTTTATATTTAGAAAATTTAGCAATTTTTGAGGTTGCGGGGACACTGAGATGTCATGGATCCAAAGTGCATAACATTTTTATAAAAAAACATTTTGACTTTGTTCAGTAACTTATTTTGGTGATAATACTCAATCCTTCTCTGTATGAGAAGAGGCCTAATAAGACTTTAGGGAGTTTAATAGCATCAGCTGAAGAAGAAAATTCTAGGGCTACGTTTTCCTTTAAAAAAATTGTGTAATGCCATGTAATTTGTCATAAATTGGTACGTATGTAGGTACAGGATATTTTTTTAAAAGGAGTGGAAATTTTAACGGATCTGACCACGGTTCTGAACAATCTTTCACTTATATTCAAGTTGAAATTCACCTTCCCACACAAACCGCACCGTTCTAAGTTACCAAATTGTAACTTTTTAATCTTTACTTTTTAATTTATTTTGTTCATAAAAAACAAAATTGTTTCCTTTTTATTTTTATTCGAACATTTTTTTTGTGTCGTCAATATACCTACCTAACTTGTTTTCTTTCGTTTCGATTTTGCATAACTTGAGTTTCTATTTCTCGTGGCTTACCTAACATGTTACATTGTGTACCTAGCTCAACAATAGGTACTTATCCATTCCGTCTAGGTACTCTAGACAGGCCAAAATTAGCTGACAAATCAATTTAAATACCACCCACGTATTATTTGAGATTCTAGTCACGTTTTAATAATGACATAGCTCGTGTAGCGTAATATCTGGTCTCAATATTCGGGGTTAAGCTAAGGTGTCTGATACAAATATGAACCTAACCCTTTGGAAAAATATGTGCAATATTGTAGGTCTTTTCTAGCGGCTTTCCTTGGTTTTTCACTTTTTCTGGGACGTAATTATGTAACTATTATAATCGCTTGTGAATATTTAAACTCTTCTTTTTTTTAGAAAAAGTAAAACCGACGGTTTTTGAAGTCTATGGTCCGTTTTCAATTGTTTATTATATATTTTTAGTGTTTCGAATCAGTTTTACTTTTTTGTAATGTATTTTTTTAAATAAAATAATAATCTGCCCTTATTTAAATTCACTGCGTGGACCGACCACTAAAACAACATAGGCATCAGAATATGCAAATATCATAAAACGCGCAAAATTATTGGTGTTTTTTTTGCGCAAACAAAAGAAGACCAACATAATATTTCTTCGACAAAAGAAAAATGAAGATTTCATCAGCTGTTGTTGTTTTGTAAGAAAAGCGAATAAGTCAAACAAATAAGCGGTTTAACTATGAGAATTTCAGGAAAAAGGTTGTTCAGGAAAACGGTTGAGTTGTACAGTTAGGAACAAAAGTAGCTGAACACATAACATAACACTCTAGATGTTAATGTTGTTGATGTTTTTAACATGTCATGTCGTTTTAATAAAAAACAAATTCAGTTAAACTTAGAACAATAGGTAACTATGTAATAGAATTTCCAGCATAAAGTTGAGTTGAACAGTTACAGTTCAGCCACTTTTATTCCCACACAAATGGCTAAACAATAACGTAACACTCTGTAGTTTTTTAAAGTTTTAATATTATTAATTATCAAAACATCTATTCAACAAGGGACTATTAACAAGGATGTATCTAACAAGTGGATATCTGCCAAAACTGTTAACCTTCTTAATCAAAGAGCTGACCTAATCAATGGAAAAAATACTAAAGACAGACGAAAACAAATAGCAAAACTCAGCAAAGAAATAAAAGAAAGTATTAGAAAAGATAGAACTCAGAGAAGAATGGAAACAATAGAAAAACACATTTTACAAACAGGAGGAATAAAAAAGGCACATAAGGAGTTAAATGACAAAAAAGACTGGATCGTACGGATGAAAGATAGTAATGGATTGAAGAAAAGCCGAAGGCAAGGTATATTACAAATCGCTACATCCTACTACAAGAAACAATACGAAAGTACTATAGTGGAAAAAGAATTAGAAATGTTAGAAACCTCACCCGTACCCAGTATCATGCAGGAGGAAATAGAACTCGCTCTAGAAACCCAAAGAAATGATAAAGCTCCAGGACCAGACGGAATAAACAACGAAGTATTAAAACAAGCGAAACAGATAACACCTATTCTCAAAGAAATTTACAATGATATCATCAATTCAGAAACGATTCCACAGCAATGGACTAAATCAAATATAATCCTTTTGTACAAAAAAGGAGATCAATACGATATCGGAAACTACCGGCCCATAAGTCTGATGTCCAACCTGTACAAAATATTTGCGAAGATCCTACTCAAGCGAATTGAGAAAAAACTCGACGAACAACAGCCAATAGAACAGGCAGGTTTTAGAAAAGACTATTCAGTACTTGATCATATCCATGCTGTTAGGCAAGTCATTGAGAAATATGGGGAATATCAACTCATATACTATCTAGCATTTGTCGATTATAGCAAGGCATTCGACTCGTTAATACATGCAAATATCTGGGAGGCGTTAAGAGAACAAGGGATCGAACAAAAATATATAAGATTAATTAGAAATGTATACAAAAACAGCTCGGCGTGCATTCAGTTAGAAAAGAAAGGAGAACCATTTAAGATACAAAAAGGAGTAAGGCAAGGAGACCCTCTCTCTCCAAAACTTTTCTCTGCTGTTCTAGAAATGATCTTCAGAAACTTCAAATGGGAAAACTTGGGATTAAACATCGACGGCCGCACATTTACACACCTAAGATTTGCCGATGATATTGTGTTATTTGCAAAATCGCCAGAAGACCTTAATAGAATGTTAAACGAACTAGCATCTGAGAGCGAAAAAGTAGGATTAAAATTAAATCCAGAGAAAACAAAAGTAATGACTAATGGAAATAAAAGCAACATAAAAGTAGGCGACTCACAGATTAGCTATGTTGAAGAATATATTTACCTCGGACAGCTGATATCACCTAAAGATAACATAAATAAAGAAATCGAAAGAAGGATAGCAAACAGTTGGAAAAGATATTGGGGCCTAAAGGAAGTAATGAAAGACAAAAACCTTTTTATCGCAACAAAGAGCAAATTATTTAACATCTGCATTCTACCAATTTTAATATATGGTAGCCAAACATGGGCCTTAACAAAAAACATTACCAACAGAATAACTGTCTGTCAACGAGCGATGGAGAGGAGCATGCTAGGAGTAAAGAGGGGTGATAGAATAAGAAACATCAACATTAGAAAAAAGACCAAGATACAGGATGTAACCCTAAAAATAAAAAGGCTAAAATGGAAGTGGTCAGGACACATGATCAGAGGAAAGGAAAAATGGAACAAAATATTAACACAATGGTACCCAAGGGAAGGGAATAGGAAAAGAGGAAGACAACAAAAAAGATGGGACGATGACCTTAGGCAGGTCGCTGGAAAAACATGGAGTAGAGTAGCCAGAGAGAGATCAGAATGGAGTAGGTTGGAGGAGGCCTTTGCCAACTGGCAAACGGATTTACAAAAAGTGAAGAAGCACCAAATATGCGAAAATTTTTAATTAAATAAAAATGTTTAAGTTAAGTTTAGTAATAAGAAAGTATTATGTTGTCCGAATAAAAGGCTTATTATTATTATTATCTCATTCATTTATTTTCTATACATATAAAATACATTTTTAAATATATATAAAAAAAATAAAAATATACATTTAAAAATATAAAATATAGTAGCCCACCGGTATCGGGAACAGGGTCCAAGCTACCGGCGGTCAGGGCTCCAGAGAAAGGAACCTCCTGACAATGCGAGCCGTGTCCAGGAGTACCGCCCTCTGCACCAAGCCCTTTATCCAGCCATCTAACGAGAGCCTCTTAAGGTGTTGATCGAGGCTCTTGGGTATTAAACCATGGACTGAAACGACTATCGGCACAATGACAGCTGAGTCCACATCCCACATGTCGACAACCTCGCGGGCCAAATCTAGATATTTTATTTGTTTATCTTTCTCGGCCTTTACGAGGTTCCCGTCATGCGGGATGGTGACATCAACAATCACTGCGCGGCGCTCTGCTCGATCTATCACCACTATATCAGGCTTATTAGCAATAACAGTCCTGTCAGTGATGATAGACCGATCCCAGTACAAAGTGGTAAGACCATTTTCGAGAACTGGATCGGGTGTATACCGGTAATATGGTACCTCTGAATCCACAAGATGGTATCTCAAAGCAAGTTGCTGGTGAATTATTCTAGCCACCAGGTTGTGCCTGTGCAAATACTCTCCATTAGCAAGACGAGAACAACCAGAAACTATGTGACGGATAGACTCTCCCGGACAGTGACATGCCCGACATATGTCCACTGTGCCATCCTTCACAATATATTTCCGATAGTTATTCGTCATGATAACTTCGTCCATAATTGCACAAACAAAACCTTCGGTTTCCCCAAATAGGTCACCAGAACGTAGCCAGGCCACGGACGCTAGGAAATTTACATCGGGATCGTGAAGGGCCCGATAATAGCGCCCATGGAGCTCCTTGCTTTGCCATACCTCCATGCGATCCTTTGTATCCAATATTACAGGCATACGCCAATTCTCTTTAGCCAGATGCAACGGGGTAAGTCCCTTATCAACCGTGACAACATCCCGATGCATCCCTCCGTCGGCCTTAAGAAAAAACTCTCTGAGATTGCACACCTCACGATTATGGAGGGTCTTAGCATTAAGAAAGCCTCGACCCCCACACTTTCGCGGGATGTACAATCTCATTACCGACGATCGAGGATGATGCAACCGGGATGAAGTCAACAGTGTGCGGACTCGTCTATCCAAGGCATCTAGCTCAGTCTGAGTCCACTTGAGTATGCCGAACGAATACATCAGAACTGGCATAACCCAACCATTGAAGGCCCGCACCTTATTTCCACCTGACAAAAAGCTTTTAAAAACCTTTGTCAGGCGTCCAAAGAAGCGATCCCTCAATGATTGCTTCATGTCAGCCTGACTGATACCCAATGATTCCGACATACCCAAATATTTGTAAGTCTCGGTTGAAGAGAGCGGTCGAAGGTGAATGGAATCCGAGAGTTGAATTCCTTCGGATTCCATTATCTCACCTCGTATCACATGCATGACTGCACACTTGTCCACACCAAATTCCATTTTGATAGCGTTACTAAAATTTTCTGTAACTTTCAGTAACTTTATCAAATGTGAATTGTTGGGGGCAAGTAATTTTAAATCATCCATGTAAAGGAGGTGAGATATAATCCGACCTCCTCTTCTCAACCGAAAGCCCAGCCCTGACTCCTCCAACAAGGTGCTGAGAGGATTCAGGGCCAAACAGAACCACAACGGACTGAGACTATCACCCTGAAATATACCCCGTTGTATCTTAATCGGTTCACCGTTTCCAAGGATCTGCCCACATCCTGGATAGCGAAGTACTGTCATCCATTGCCCCATACATGACCTTAAGAAGGCAATTAGAGCTGAATCTACTTTATACAGCTCCATTACCCTCATAAGCCATGCATGCGGCACCGAATCATAGGCCTTCTTATAGTCTATCCAACATGTTGACAAATTCCTTCGGGAACGGCGAACCTGCTGGTTAATGGCCATGTCAATGAGGAGTAGCTCTTTAGTACCACGGGATCCACTCCTACATCCATTCTGAGATACTGACATTATTAAATTGGAATCAATATGATAGTTAATCTTTGATCTCAGAATAGATGTAAGAAGTTTATAGACCGTTGGCAAACAAGTAATCGGCCTATAATTCTTGGGTTCCGCAGTACTACCTGATTTATAGAGCAGGTGGGTTATTCCTGTTGTTAAAAACTGAGGTAACGACCCAGATTCAATAGATAATTGAAATTGGGATGCCAAACAAGCGTGTGAGCTGCGCAACCATTTAATCCAGAAATTGTGCAGTCCATCCGGCCCCGGAGACTTCCAATTGGGCAACGGACGGACTGCACTGGTCACGTCTAAGGGGCTGATGGTTATAGCCCCCATTTCTGGTATTTGCTCACATACACGTTCAACATCCCGCATCCAATCACCCTCGGTGTGATCGACGGGCACCGACCAAATGCTACTATTATTATTATTATTAATGTATGTAGTTTTTATTAATTTAGTCCATTTTAGAACAATATGTAACTATGTATGAATATCAAGCATAGGGTAATACGATCATAAGTGGCTGAACACATAACATAACACAATTCCCCCAAAAGGATCAAGTGTGTAACACCGAATTATGTCGTTATATTATGATGTACCTTACAATATAGAAATCAACATACTTATAGGTTCCTATGTACAGGAATAGGTCAGCTTATTGTCCTATAACAGTCAAAGCTCCAGACTTAGTGTAACAACAGAGAATAAACCCAAATAAACCGGAAATACCCAAAATCTTTTGTCCTTCTCAGGTATTGATCCACTGAACCGCTATTATTTATAGTTTTATTATTTTGGTGTAAAAAGAGTATTATAATCAGTATAAACTAGCGATGTGCTTACAATTTCTCAAATCTTGTGATATTTTTCTTACTTTTTAACAAATGGGCTTTAATACAAACTTTCACCCTTCATAGTCCTCCCTTAGGGGATATTTCCAAAAAGTTAAAACACTAATTCTTAATTTTAAACTGAAAAGTTAAATAACATTTTTTTAAACTAACTTAATTTTTTAACATAAGATTTTTTTCGGAGTGCAAGAATGACTTTTAAAAAAAAATCGGTCCAGCAAATTTCGAGTTTTCTCTTAGTAACACATTTATCCATTTTTTATTATTTATTTAGATTAGTAATTAATTCTGTCCTACCTTTTGAGATCTTTCCCTTCCTGAGCGGACCTAGATAAGCAGGTACTGGACGGGGCTGCGAAGCGCGGTTGCAGTAGTGCGGTACCCGGCCACGTCTAATACAGTGCGAGGAGCACGCAGGGGAAGATGTTTTTTAATGAGTGCGAGCCCCACATAACCGTATTCCTCCTCGAACGTGCGATATACGGAAGGCATTTTTGACTCGCTCCAGCCACAAAGTACTTCTCCTCCTTTAATTGACAACTTACAGACACAAATTTAAGACAAACAGACATTCAAATCTATTATTCTATCCAATAGAGTCTTTTCCGATATTACCTACTACATATTGTGTCTACATAATACTGGAATGAACATGAAATATGCAACACTTGACATCATTTCAATTCCAGCTGACCGCGGCATTCTTTTCAGAAAATCTTCAACAAACACCATTGGATTCTTCAAATTGAAATGTACCTTACGATTTCAACTTAAAGGTTCAAATTCAGTTATTTCTAACGTATCTCAAAGAGATAAAGGAGTGTCAAAATCGTAATGATTATTGACGTAGATTAAGATGACTCTTGTTTATAGATATGTGTTTGTAAGACAAACATCAATATTGTATGTAGATATGCATAACAGTAATCGTATTAGCATAAACTTTTCTAGTAATATTATCTGAAACAATAAAATAAAAATAGATGATTTGTTAAATGAGTTAACGCCTCCCTTATTTCGATTGGAACTATTTGGACGCGTTCCAAGTACGACAACTTTTGGAATTATCTTTTTTTTAAGATGACGTCATGACAATCTTTATCATGCCGAAGTACATTTTAGCGTAGATAAATTATTTATTTACTAGCTTCCGCCCGCGGCTTCGCCCGCATGATATGTTGATAAATTGTAGCCTATGTGTTATTCTGATGTATAAGCTATATTGTGGTGAAGTTTCATTCAAATCCATTCAGTAGTTTTTACGTGAAAGAGTAACAAACATCCATACATCCATACATCCATACTTACAAACTTTCGCCTTTATAATAGTATTAGGATTAGGATTAGGATAGGATTAGGATTCTGAAGATGGTAACAAGTTATAGAATATTAGTAATATTTATTTTGGTGTAACAATAATAAATGTAATCTATCAATGGCTGTTAATTGAAGATCTTTGACAGTCGTTACGGGTAGTCAGCAGCCGAAAGTTTGACAACTAGTTTTACCAAGGGGTATTGTGTAACCCAGTATCTGGGTTGTGGAGGTCTGATAGGCAGTCGCTCCATGTAAAACACTGGTATTCAGCTGCATCCGGTAAGACTGGAAGCCGACCCCAACATAGTTGGGAAAAGGCTAGGCAGACGATGATGAATAATAAATGTAATCTAATTGAGAGGTCGGTGATCTAGTCGAGAAGGTCATGATAGCCTAGTGACATGATCGTTGACTTGCAAGTAAGAGGTCTCAAGTCCAAACCTAAGTCTCATCTAACTTTTTAGTGCCTCTGAAACCAGATAAAGTCGTTGATCCTGCGCCTGATCGCTCTCCGGTCGTTTCTGATTGCCGTTCCATGGAACTATGAGAGTAATTAGGAAATAGAGAGTTCTGCATTAAATATTTCTTGCGTAGTTGCCTAACCTCCGTTGAGACTGATTGCTGAGACCAAAATTCAGTTAAAAAGCACTGATAGTCTAGTGGTCTGACCGTTGACTGAAAAGTCAGAGGTCTCGAGTTCGATCCCAAGGCGCGCACCTCTGACTTTTCGTAAGTTATGTGCGTATTATAAATTAATTTCAGTTCTTAAAACGGTGAAGGAAAACATCGTGATGAAACCAACACACCTGAGAGATTTTTCAATGGTGTGTAAAGCCATGTCAGAGGTCTACGGGCGGTTTAAACTCTGACACCAGGTTGTTCATCAACCACACGATAAAAAGAAGTTAAAAAGATATTTCTCTGGGCAATCTTATTACTTGCATAAGCCAACATCGAATCTTGAAATACTTTCAAATGTAAACCACCTATGATTAATGGATGCAATATGACGTAAGCAGATAGGAAACATGATTTATGCAAATTTTGCATAGGTAAACAGCTTTATTAAATTATGACATACATAGAAAGAGACTGCGATTCGTTGTTTTGGTGGTAGCAAGCGCGACTACTGAGGACGAGGTCCTAGGTTCGATCCCCGCCCCCGGGTCGGGCAAAGTTATTGGGTTTTTCTATTAGGAAATTCTCAGTAGCAGCACGGAGTCTGGAATTGTGTCCGGTTAATGGCATTACGCTCGCCCCTTATTACCTGAAACCTATAGCCGGCGAAACGTATGTGTACTGAATACACCTCTGCCTACCCTCTTTGGGGAGGCGTAAGTCTATGAAAAAAATAGAAAGAGAGGGAGAAGGAACAGAACATTTTGCACATGTTAAGATTTAATTGTAAAGTTATTAGCCTAAAAGTTTATAATTTAAAAACCCACACTATTCCCGACCTTGTAACCGAAATTAGGACTTTTCGCTCACCAGTCGCACGTGCAACATCTAGACCGACGAAACAAAAACCAAACTCAAATAAAGTAAAAAAAAAAGAAAAGATCACAAAGTAAATTACATTCGCAAGTGTAACGTAAAAGAAAAGCAATTTTCGTATATTATCCTATCTCTGAAACCTATATTGTTATTTCCAAACCATTTGGTTTACCACGACAATGGCTGTTCTTTGATAAACTTTATACATAAACTTTATTCCGAAAGGTTAAGCATGCTGGATTGGATGTTCTGAGAAACAACGCTTAGGTAAACGCTATCTCGCTCGCACATTGAAGATAAAAAAGACACTAAAATTTCAAAAAACAAAGTTAGTAGAATAATAAATTACGATATAAATATTTAATAAGAAATTTGAAAAAACAACTGATACGGATGGGATTCGAACCCACAATCTTCGGCGTACCGTGCCGTTATATCGCATCGGTGCCTTCTAAAGTTTGGAACACTGAGTCCGATACGTAATGTATTCCGATAGATATTACCAGACGCCCTAGGCGTATAAAGAGATTTGAAATTTCGACTGATTCTGATGGGATACGGTGGCTCAGCGGTTAGAGCGTCGGCACGGTACGCCGAAGATCGTGGGTTCGAATCCCATCCGTATCAGTTGTTTTTTCAAATTTCTTATTAAATATTTATATTTAAAAAGCTAACATATGCTAAAAACATGTAAAAATTTCACAAAAAGTATAAATTACAAGTTTCAGCAAAAAAAACTATGCGCACTAAAATGGCACGCATTGGGAGAAGCCTATGTTCAGCAGTAGACTAATATAGGCTGATGATGATTGATGATTGAAAACACCGTGAGGAAACCAGCACACCTGAGATTTTTTAACGGTGTGTAAAGCCATGACAGAGGCCTATAGGCCTATAGTTGAAACTCTGACACCAGGCTGCACATGAACCACACTATAAGCGAAAATTTAGCAAAAAAATCTGCAAAAAGTTTAATCAGAACAAGTTTTCATGTATAAAAATTTTTATAAGTAGGATTGTAGGAATTTTGTTAAAACTTTGTAATGTTATTCTCCTATATTCATTTCCCTTCGGCCGCCATCGAAAGCGATGGTTTGTAACAAGTTGAGGAAAAACAAAACATACTAGTTACGAAGACGTATAGATACAAGGAGGAAACATTTATCCTTATACGGAACCGGGACCTTTATCTTCGATGTGTGAGCGAGAAGGCGGTTTAGATCGAAGGGCACTTTCAATGAATTTCTGAATTATACTGATCAGGAGCTCTACTCCAAAAATCGAACAACGAGGTTTCGGATCGGAATGTAATAATTGAAGACTATCAAACACAATCCTTACCACCAAATGACCACTGTTTAATTGTACTTTGCGCTTCCATCTGTCGCTTCGTTACAAATCCATAAAAAAGCAATCTATTAGAAGGTAATTTAACAAACAAACATGCGATCAGACAATCGAAACTACTTCGATTTTTATTCGAACTTCGTTGTTAAAATTTTGGAGTATGCCCCCTGTATCGACTACTCCTAACTATCCTTTTGGCAGGACAAAAGCCTCTATTTATACAGATAATGATCAAGCATCAATCTCCGCTGGCTCATTGCGTATTGACAATTTCAGACCATTGAGTTCAGGTTTCCTCCATTTATTTTTACCGCACACATACCACATCTATACAAAACAAATAAAATTGAAGTGTCCATATCTCTAATATCAAAATAGTAACTGATTTATTAATGACTAGCTTTTGCCCGCAGCTTCGCCCGCGTGGATGTTGAACCAGGATAAAATTTATATTTTTTGTTAATCCAGGAAATATGGTTTTTATGTTTACCGAGTTCTATTCAAATCAAAAGTGTTTAGGTAACAAACATCTTCACAAACTTTTATTAGTGCAGATTAGTAATGTTATGATATGACAGTTCAAGTCCGCCCAAGTCAGTTGTTTTTGCGAGTTTATTATTAAGCAAAACATGTGCATAAACATTTAAATTATCCAAAATATTTATTATTGAAAACATTATATATTGCCATTAAACATTATCCAGGACGATGCAATGGATAGAGCGAAGGGGAAGCGAAAAACCCGAAAAGCAGACCCCACTATCATGTGGGAATAATTATTGCACAGGAGAGAATGAGAGATTTTTTTAAATATACCTATTGTATTGTATATGTTTTGCACATTTGAGAGCAATTATTCCAACAAAGATTAGTTTTATATTTAAGTCTTACTAATGTATAGGCCAAAAGAAAAAGTTATAAGTGCGCTTCGCATATTTTATTGCATAATTTCTGACCTAATAAAGCGAAAAACCTATGTAAAAGAACAAAAGTTTCGTATCAATATCAAATCCGAACCAGGATATTTAGAAAAACATACAGATTACTTTGTTTGTAGTTTTGCTCTCGGGAGCTAAAATGTACAGAGAGTCAGGACTGGTGACCCGAGAGCAAACGACATACAGTCTATGTGAGGAGAAGCTGGTCCTGAGATCGACACTCGCAGACTTCTCATGGCGAAACAAACGCCCACAGGAAACTACACTCGCTTAAATTGAAAGGGATAAATGTGGAGAATTAGTGGTACATGGTGTAAACACTGTCTCGCCAATACCGAAACCCGTTAGAATTTGCGCCTTGATGATTTGCAGATAATTTACATTAAGCCATCAGGCCATCATTTTCTGGGTCCCTTTACACAATTTCAAAGGCGTTAAGTTCCGAAGAAGCATAATCGGGACACCGACCTTCAACTTAATGACGTCCGTCGGAAGTCCACTTGCAGTGAGGGAATTCAGGAATTTTACAGAATAATGAGTGGCGTCATCTTGATTGACAACAGTGTTTATAAATGTGTAAAAAACTTCATTCCCTTTCATTTATAAAAGAATGCATTCGTTGATTGCTGCAGCTTGATTATTTTTGGGCGTTTTGAGTTGGAAAATTCTTGAGCATGTGGATTCCTACTCAGCCGCCCATAATTATTGTCAAGCTCAACTTATGAATACAGGATCATAAAAATAATCGTTTCAAAGAACCATTCACCTCATCAGCCCCAGTTCCTCGCGTCACCACAGGCAGCGTTCAGTGGAAATTGCCGCTGAACATAACTGTGACACCACCCATTATGTGTTGGTTCCTACGGATGTCTTTTAGAGTTCTGTGTACCGCATCAACTGCTTTTCTGTTTGCCATTATACATTCATCCCATCATACGATCAAAGAACAATTCTTAAGCAAATGCCTGCCTTGTCACTATTTCGTGACACATCACAAACAGGTGTTTCGTTGCTCTGTAAATTGATGGGAATCCTAAACATGGTGTGCGCTGTTTTGTCACCAGAAAACAACGTGGCAGTAATCGCCGAAGACGCTACTGCAATTGTAATTTTGCCCTGCCTCCCTGCAAGGATGCCAGTGGTTATAAATATTTTTCCTGTCCCATCAGGAGTATCCAAGAAAATTATTTTTCCTCAGATTTAAATCGACTCCTAACGCCATCTAGTTAAGAAAAAGGAAACATTATGTTTTAAATAATAATAATTTTAATGCTTCAAATTAAAGCGGATTTTTTGTATAAGCTGAAATTTTTTAAAGTATAATCCCACACGATGCGCGTTGCTTTCTTCGGGTTTCAAATTGAAATATTTAAAAAACAATTCCGCTGATCTAAATAGACTCTAACGCCATCTAGAACACTATGTTTTAAATAATATAAATTTTATAAATGTTTCAAATTAAAGTGGTGACGTTTTTTACATACATACATAGACTCACGCCTGTTTCCCAGAGGGGTAGGCAGAGACAACGGATTTCCACTTGCTACGATCCTTGCATACCTCTGTTACCTCTGTTTTTTATAAGTTGAAAAATTATTAAAAAGCATGTTTCCTTCGGGTTTCAGCCGGTAAGTAATAAAAGTCATTAAGAATGAAATACCACAAAAATACATATTAATTTCAATGACAAAAAAAAATACAAAAGAATCCACAAAAAGTTTGCGGAACTGGGGATCGAACCCAAAACCTTACACTTCCAAGGCGTTCGCCCGACCGGAAGGCTATGAAGTCTGTTGACATGTAGACAAAATAATCGTTCCTAAAAAATATTATTATGTTATGTTATGTAATGTTTAGCTCCTTGTGGATATAGCGTGATAATATTTTGTAAATTGAAATTTAATAATATTTTTCCCAACAACAACAACAATTCTGCAGCAAATTCTAGAAATACGCTGCTTACTACAATACTGCTCATCCCCCATAATTATAAACGTAATAATTTATACCCTATAAGTTGACTAAGAATTTAAAAAGTATATTTGCCGAATTTCAACTAAATCTGTCCAGTAGTTTTCGCGCCAATCAATTACATACATACTTCGTTACGATTTTATTATATGTATAGATATAGTTATTTGCAAGATGACCTATAACCATACATACAGATTTTTTTTCCATTGATATGGATACTTTTCTGATACCTATTTTTATAAGACTTTTACTAGAAGGTATCTGACTTTATGAGGTCTAATATGATCTTCTACATCATCAATGATATTAAGCTTGCGTCTGATGTTTGATTCGTTTGGCTTTTTACCTTGCAAACCAGCACACCTGAGAAATTTTTGAACGGTTTGTAAAGCCATGTCAGAGGCCTGCGAGCATTTTTAACTCTGACACCAGGTTATTCATCACGATGTTTTCCTTTACCGTTTTGCAACCGATCATTAATTTATAATACGCACATAACTTACGAAAAGTAAGAGGTGCGCGCCTTGGGAGCGAACTCAAGACCACTGGCTTGTCAGTCGACGATCATACCACTAGGCTATCAGTGCTGTTAAATCTAGACAATAAAATCCTACGACATTTTATCTCGCTTCGCTTTCACATGTCGCACATTTGACCACTTTGTTACGCTATCCTAGTGTAAGTTTTACTGTGTAAAAAAATATAGCCGTTTCGAATCAAAATGAAAGTTTCCCGGAAAAAGGCTTATACAAAAGAACCCTGGCCTTAAATATATTATGGAAATAAAGAAAATACCATTTATTGTAATGTGATCCTTTTAGTTTTTTTTGCCTTTGAATGGAATCCGAGAAAAGTGAAGCTTTTCTAATGCTGAGGTATTCGGAAAACTTCTTGGGTTGCTAATAATCAATGCTACCAGTGCGGTAGTTTGATTTACGTGCGATTTGAGGTAAGTATATTTTGTTTAGAGATTATTATGATATGGTGTGATTTTGTTGAGTCATGTAAACATAAATGTATGGAACAGCTGATTTTTTTTTTTGCGTATTCAGGGTTAGTCCCATAGTAAAAGTTGTTCCCAATGATGAATTAAATGAACCCTTTAAAGGATGCTGGTGTTTTACAAATAACCCTGTATGTATATTGAAGTCTTATTTACAGGCACAATTTCTATTAAATACAATAACTTTGCTGTTTCGTGTCTATAAACCTCTATGTCAAGAATCAAAGGGACCCAAAAAAAATATTAAATAAGAGGAAAGATACACCCTTGATCATATTTTTATACTTAATATGAAGGTAAAAAGTAAATATATTATGCTTCAGTTGTTCTCAATCTTATTACAATTTATTGGATGAATCATAACGAATATTGGAGTGAAAGATAAAAAATGTTTCGTGTATTTATAAGAAATCTTAAATAATTGTAAATGCGAAAGTAAGTTTGTTTGTTACGTTTCAACGAATAAAATAATGAACCGATCATCTTGAAACTTTGCTTATACGTTGTCAGGTGTACAGAAACGGACATAGGGTACCTTTCATTCCGAAAAAAGTACAGTTCCTAAGGAAAACAACGATATCTTATGATAATAGATGGCGCCATATGTCTTTCAGAACGCAGAAGCTAACATGATAATATAAATTGCGACGTGGCGGGCGGCGTAGTCAGGACTTATGATGTTGGTTATGTATGGTAAATATACTGTGCCAATATTTTTGTGAATTTTTTACATGCTACATGATATAGTTAGTAAATAATTAGTTTTCGCAATTCGAATGTTTATATTTCTAAATGTTTTGTTTTTGAATGTGTCAACATAAAATATACCTTATTTATTAGTAGATAAGGTTTTAAACACTCAATTAGATTTTTCTGCAATAAAGGGTGTTAGGTTTTATTTTCGTTACGGAATTTCTTTATTCGGTCGACGCGCTCAAAGCCCGCGATAAAAGCTATGCAATAGCTTAATAAATATAAAGATAAAACAGAAGCAGTGATAGCCTAGTGGACCATTAATACCAACTAATAGCCGGAACTAGCCGAAATATGCAAGTCATATAAATACCTTATAGTTTTCTATTTTTACTTTTACCACAGTAATGATAAAGACATTTTTGTACGTGGACAGACTTATGATTTAAGCTCCATTTACCTTTCAGATTAAAACTGTCAGAGATTTGACGAGTTTATCCATTTCCTAATTATGTACCTACTTAATGACAATTGACAAGCGTCAAAACACGGTCTAGTAGAGGATTTGGAATCCTCCTGACCAATTTTCGAAACCAAACGGAACTGATCTCCGTTGAGAATGGCCGCTATGACAGAAATTTGGTCAGGACGACATTATTAAAATCTTAATTATCTTATTCGATTTCTACATTAGCATAGACTCACGCTATATATTCCCCAGAGACTCCGTGCTGCTACTGAGAATTTCTTAATGGAAAAATACTTTGCCCGGGAATCGAACCCAGGACCTCGTGCTCAGCAGTCGTGCTTGTTACCAGTAGATTAACGAGGCAGACTCATTATTAATATTAAACAAAAACCTTACCTATCCTATCAAATATCTCTTTTTTAAAACAAATAAGAAAATTATTACATAGGTACAACCACATAAAAATAATAACATACTCTAAATAACGATCATATCAAATTATTTCATTTAAAATTTCATAATCAACTTGGTACAAAATAAAACGTGCCTTAAGTAACCTACTTAGAGTCCAAATTGCTGTATTCTATTCTATATATATCAAAATCTATATTATTTAAAAATTCATAAAGTAATAGAACAAAATTAGAACTTAGTATTATATAAAACATATCTTATGACAATGTGGTTAAGGTCTAAATTACATTCTGTTCTCAACTTCTCATCTAATATTTATCTAGAATTCTATCTCGTTATCAAGAATGTGTTCCAGTCAGCTTATTTTGTAGCTCTTTGAGATTGAGATCATAAAGTATTGTTCAGTGGGTAAGATGAGACAGAATGAAGGGCAAACGTTATGAGGTTGTTGATTAAGGCTCGATTCACAACTACAGATTGAGTGGCAGCCACGTCACTGTCAGACACCACCTTAAATTCATATTTTGAAATGTTTATTCAATATTTTGCTTCTCATTGTCCGTTATAATTATTTTTAAGTAGTATAGTGATTGAAAAACAATGTTATGCATTCAGCCGTAGCGTACCTTTAATATTTAAATAAGTATCTGGCGTATTTTTATGTAGAAAAAGCAAAAAGGGGGTAAAAATTGTCTGCACAGACACGGTCCGTCATTATTCGGCATGTTTGTAACTTAAATTAAATTTTAGAATAATTAAATAACTGCCATGTTATATTAAATTAAACTTAAATAAAATTTTAGAACAATTAAATAAATAACTTTTGGTAGTCGTACTTATTTACATTAAATATTATTACTATTCGGGTTATCCCGAAATTAACCCGTGAAGCCGTGAATAAAGCCGTAATATTATTTAAATAAATTAAATTATTAAATGTCATAGAATTAGAAATTGACGTGTGTGGCGTATGCGTACTTGAACATGCGATGTCTGTAGATGCAAATCGAGCTTAATATTAGCTTTTTTACCTTTTTCAAATCCTGTTCGAAACCGACTATATTTTTTCCAAAAATTATAAAGTGTATCTTTGTATGTACCTCTTTATGCCTGATTTAGCTTCTAATTTCTAAGAGCTGTATCATCATCGTCCTATTGTGCTATTGTGTTATGTGCGTTTTATAAATTAATTATCACTCTCCGTGCCTCGGATAGCACGTTAAGCTGTTGGCCCCGCCTGTCAATTGTAGATCTTTGACAATCGTTACAGGTAGTCAGAAGCCCGAAAGTCTGACAACCAGTCTTACCAAGGGGTATCGTGTAACCCAGTATCTGGGTTGTGGAGGTCTGATAGGCAGTCGCTCCATGTAAAACACTGGTATTCAGCAGCATCCGGTAAGACTGGAAGCCGACCCCAACATAGTTGGGAAAAGGCTAGGCAGATGACGATGTATCGTCATCCTCCTGCCCTTGTCCTTATTTTATTTAGGGTCAGTACAATAGGTTTTCTTCTTTCATTCATCTCTATTAGCCGTAATTGTTTCTAAGAGTTGAATTAAAAAGTTTAATTATACTTAATTTCTGAAACGATTCCCATGTTAAAACCATATAACTTTCATAGATTAGTCGCGTGCAGGAATCGATCCCGTGACAACAAGCCATATAGCAAATCACTTGCCAATTGCATCGTCAAAATGTTACTATCCGCCAACATTGCCAACTAACTAGAAGCTTTCGGAAGTAGGACTGAAGTAACCCTCTCATCATAGGACCTAATGACGTCAATTTTAGCTGTGTACGTACTCTATTTCCTAACCCTTCCCATAATATAATCGTGACTGATTATACCTATAAAACCCTTCTTTGGTGTAAACACATTCTTGGATATCATAAATGAACATGACATGTGTTTTTGGAATTTGCACCGTATGAGGAAGGTTTTAAGGGTCCGAGCGTTCGTGAATTGTAAAAACTAGACTAGGATTTCATAGTTTGATATAGTTTATAGTTTAGGAGGGATGATGAGGGTTGAAATTGCGTAACTAGTAATAACACTGATATTTGTTATAAAAAATTACTGTATAATAATGAGAGAATATTCTAACAAATTCTGTTGTTTGTCTTTTCCCTTTTTTTGTTGTCTATTTTCGTCTTTTGAAGCTGCTCGCAGACATCCCATTGCATGTTTGACGAACGAACTGCTTGACAAAACAATTGACTGATGTACTATCGTGGACAAAGCCGGTGTACCACTCTTAAGGTTAGAATCGCTTGCACTCGGCGTCCAAATGTAGCGCTAGCCCCGCCCCTATGCACGTAGCATCGTTCAAAGCATTTTGATGGCAAAGTGGTGCACCGTTCGTGTCCCCGATAGTACAAATTTATTTTAATCTTGTATTTGATTCTGTCTGGGTATTTGTAGTTTATCACATTATGTCTGTAAATTGTACTCAGGATACAGGATAAAATTCTAGTTTGGGGAAACTTTAAAAAAAAATGTGTAGGAAGTAGAATTTATATTGAAAGGAAGCATATCGTAAGTTATGCGATTGTGATAATATCATTGTGATAGATTGTAAAAATTTACGAATAAAGCGTTGACCGGATTTCCGTCGAATAAAACTTGGTATGAAGCTTAATTTATTTGTTATAATTAGTTTTATTTAAAACCAGTTTCTTGGTAACATGTTCTTGAAAAAGGTTTGGACTGCGTGCGAAAAGTCTTCGCGTGTCGCCCTAATCAAAGTTACACTGTTTTACGAGTTGTGTTGTGTTGAGTCATTCGTTCTCCGGGCACGTAATTTACGCCCGTGTAACCAAACAAACATGATTATTTTAATAATTATAGTGCACAAGTCCGTAGATAATCCTGTTAAGAGGAGTGTCCCCTACCAAACAAACTTATTTTGATTTTAATTTAAATATCAGGTATCCAAACAAAATCAACGAAATTCTATAAACAAGATCTAGAAATAGCTTTGTTTGTGGTTAATTACATTTCTTAAAAATACAAACCACAGACACAAATATCTCAAGGAGACTCTAGATCTTGTTAACAAAATTCTATCGATTTGAATTTCGATTCTTCAAGACGACATAGAAAGAGAATTTGAAATTTGATAGGTGCAGGCAGCGATTGTATAATTAAAAAAAGTTAAAGTTCAATTTTTTCAGAAAAAACTGGAAGTGTTTAAATTTAAAAACTGACTAAAAACCGTAAGTTTAACCGCTCAAAGCTTGCACATAATCACCAGCCACAAGTCTCAAGCCTCGAGCAACGAGCACTGAACCACCGCGTCAATGAAGCGATTAATTAAAATTTGCCACTCTGCCCCCTGGCGGATTGCCAACTAACAATAACTTCATTAATTAAATTTGTTTCGGCAAACGCTGACACAGATTTACAATGGTTGTTCTTTAAAATAAAAACGAGATTTATGAGTTGAAACAGTTGGTTGAATATTTCTGTTTTCATTATTGGTAAATGTCATAATATTTGACAGCTGTCATCATTAATGTAACATCATTGCCCACGCCATCGTTATGCGGTCTGACCGACCGCTGTAAAACTCATGCTGTGCAGCGACTAAACATTCACTAGTATACTAGTATAGGTTAGTAGACTAGTATAGGTTATTGTCCCTCTTTTCAGTTCTCTCAAGATATGACCCGCCAGTACCCTGAGAAAGACGCTCTAAATCCCGTTTTTTTTTATTTTAGCCTGGCAAGCTCCTACCAGGCAAAATTGTAGAAGTATATTCGAAAAATAACAACTGATTCCTGTTTGAGTAGTAATTATTAGGTAATAGTCGATCTCAAGTCAATATTTTTTCTGTCCTGATTTATTCGTACCTATTTGCCCCGCATTTTTTCATTTAGGTCCCAATGTGATGCCGCAGCTTGTAGTAGCAGTAAACTATTTACGAGCTCGTTTCTATAGAGAATCAAGGGTGTAGTAATTATAAGAAACTCCGAGGGATCAAAGCACCTTAAACACACACTTTCCTTTAAAAAAATAGCAATTAAAGCGCAGGACGATTGGAATGCTCTCACATTCTACTTGAAACATGATATTAATTTCAGTACCTACGCGTTTTCGAAGTGAAATACAATCCCGAATCTTTTTAATAAGTACGCTGCTAGGAATGAATTTGATTACAATTCAAACAAAGTGACGTAACAACAAAAATACTTGATGATAATAACGTGATATTTAAATAAAAACCGAATGTTCTTTAGACATTATTTTTATTAATATTACGGGATAAATAGGGAGATTATATTGAAGAAACTAACAAAATATTTATAAGGCTGTATTTAGTATTCAACCGACCGACAGTCGGCACCGACACGGTCGGCACCGACGGTTGGCGCTAACGTCGGTCAAGCGTATCAATCAATAAAAATATAATATGAACGTGTCCAGTGCAGCATTGATGAATTGCTACTCGCATACAGCTACGTCGCGCTGACGAGGACCGTCGGTCCAGGGTAAGTCGGTCAATAGACGCGATAGATTGATTAGGGCGATATACAAACGCATTCAGTGCTACGCTGATTGAACAACTAACCGCACGTGAAAATGCATTCGTGAATAGTTCGAATAGAATAGAAAAGTTTGCCGAAGCAACCTAAATGCTTGGTCCATGAGGCTTTAGGACGTATGATCATCGCGTATAGTCCGCGTTGACCGTTCGAGCAGTAAATCCAGCCTTATCTGCTAGATTTGGGTCCAACTTGATGCACTTTCTTTCATAAATGAGATGCCTGCCTCAGATAAATAATCGTTATACAGGGTTATTTGTTTAAAACACCAGCATCCTTAAAAGGGGTCATTAAATCATCATTAAACTCATCATTATGAAATTTTTTTACTATGGGACCAACCCTGAAATCGCAAAAAAAATCAACTGTTCCATACATTTATGTTCACTTGACTCAACAAAATGTATGGAACAGCCGCTTTTTTTGCTGCAGCCGGTGTTTTACAAATAACCCTGTATAAAAAGAACTCACTTGTACACTTATAATATTGAACAAAACAGTATGCCAACAACTGCAAAGTTAGACATGCCAGCCCTCTAAGTACACCGTACAAGAACTGGATATAACTACCATAGTTAAGTGTAGTCCGGAATAGTTAAATGTAGAAGAGAATTTAGATATCACGATAGGGGTAATGAATAGCTTAGTGACAGCAACTGGCGGTTTTACGTACAAGATCGTGGGCTCAAATCCTGCTCGTAAATAGATTTTTTCTCTATACAAAAATTTTTTTTTAGTTTTTATTTACTAAACCTACTTAATCAACTTACCTAACTAACTTTTCACCAGGTTGGCAGCCATTTTAGATTTTCAAGGACTTGTAACTTGTCACCGATCTGACCTTTCTCGTTTATTTAGCTTTTCTGAAGGGCTCGTCTGCACAAAGCTCTTTAATAATAGTTGAGATTAAGGACGTTCAAGAAACACACCTGCTGCTAAATCAATCTTGAACTTTATTGAATATTGATTAGAGTATATTTTGTATTGAGTCGTTTAATGCAGATTATATTAAGGGGTTTAGATTTTGTATTTTTCGCTTATGTATTTAAAGGGCTTTCTTTTGAACCACGATCCTAAATACAGGGTTATTTGTAAAACACCAGCATCCGGGGTCATTAAACTCATGATTATGAACAACTTTTACTATGGAACCAATCCTGAATTCGCAAAAAAAAAATCTGGTGTTCCATACATTTATGGTCACGTGATGACGTGACTCAACAAAATGTATGGGACAGCTGATATTTTTTTTGCGATTTCAGGGTTAGTCCCATAGTAAAAGTTGTTCGTAATGATGAGTTTAATAACCCCTTTTAAGGATGCTGGTGTTTTACAAATAAGCCTGTATAATACACACTTAGTGATTTGATATTACAAGTATCTCTACAGTCAATCATAATGGGACCTCGTGATGAATTCAAATAAATACGACGAAAGTTCAAATTTGGTCCACCATCGAAAAGGGACAGACAATTTAACTGTCAATAAATGAATTTCTGTCCTTGCATATACTTTTTAGTCTATACAAGGGTAACGGGCATGAAATTAGACAGGATTAGGGTTGAAAAAATCCTGACAAAAAGCCAGAAATTAGCAAAAAATCCGGACATTTTAGAAGTTACTAATTAAAATCCCAAAATGCCGCGCGCCCCGGGAATCTTACTGCGGTTCGGAGTATTTTTTATAGTGCGCGCGGGGGACGTTTTATTTTTTAAAATTAAAACTAAAATTCCGATGAATGAAACCTTTTAAATTTTCTCCTCAAGTGAAAAATAGACATACAAAGTCCGGACAAAGTTCGGAGGTAAATCAAAAAGTATATAACTAATTAATAATAATTCAGCCTGTCACTGTCTCAATGTAGGGCAAAGGCCTCTTCTCATATAGAGAAGCATTGAGCATTAAACACCACGCTAGCTCACTGCGGGTTGGCGATTTCAGACAATTAAAGTCCAGGTTTCCTTACGATGTTTTCCTTCACCGTTAGTCAGTGGTGTCTTAGATTAACTAAGAAAGTACTTATGACATTGAAAAAGTCACATTGGTATTTGCCAGGTTCGAACCCACACCCACGTGCTTGCAAAGCGGGTCCGTAACCAATGCGCCACCACGACATTTTTAGTCAAAAAGTATCTACTTAAAAATCTTGGAAAATTTTAACATTGCTATATAACAGATGGATTCAGCGCCATGCCATCTAGATTGGTACACAGAACTAGAACCTTTACTGAAATAAAATAATTCATAGCTGCCGGGCGTGACTTCGTACCCGTGATTATTCTACCCTACCCTAACCTACTCTACCTACTTTACCCTACTCTACCAATTTAGTAACTCCCTACTCTACCCTATTCTACATCTACACTATATTACCCTACTCTACCCCTACCCTGCTCTAACCTTACTCTACCCCTACTCTACGCTACCCCTAACTTACCATACCCTAGGGAAATAATTCCATTTTTTTCCATTCTGCTATTCTACGCGGAGACAAATCCATACAATTAAAAAACCATGAAAATCTGTCTAGCCGTTCTTGACTTAAAAGTGTTCGAACACAAAAGAATATTAACACCGATTATTTAATTAGCTCTAACATCCACCAACACAGTCATAACTCAAAACCTATGTTGTGACAGTCTCCACATTTTTTCAAATACTGTTTTTATGTAAAAGTTGATCCGTAAGACATAAAACAGGTTTGGACAGAATAATAAGCAGAACAAAATATTATTTTTCACCAGCCAGCCCACTGAATAACGTGCTCACAAAAATGTTTAGGTACAGTCAACAGCAAAAGTAAATGATCAAAATCAGAAATTCAATACTAATAAACGGAGTTCGCGAAATATATGGCAGCTGTACTAGTAGTAAATGTTTGGTATAATTTACAATCACATACTTTTGAATCACTTCGACGCCACACAGTTCTGACGCGAACTCCGTTCATTAGTATATAATATCTACTTTTGCTGTTGACTGTACCTTGTGTACCGTCAGCAACAACAACATTCAACAAAAAAATAAACCTAAAAGTCCAAATTTTTTATAAAGAAAAAATCTATTATGAGCGGCATTTGAACCCTTAGGGTTGTCACTAAGGGTTTACGAGTAACTTAGTGGCAGAGTGACTAGGGTTTTAACCTGGGGCTTTAGGGTTCGCATGGTATGCATAAATACTTAAAGCTGACTTCAAGGGATTTTGTTTGGAAGTTGTTATCTAGAACATAGTGAAAAGTTGTAACGAGATGCTTACTGTCATCCGATGAGGAGTTTCATTGTTTTCCGTCAAAGTTCTTCATTAGATCGGCACTAAATATGAATTGGATCATTTCGGGAGAAATCGTCGAAAAATTTTTAAAAAATCGTCTAGACCAAAAGAGTTATGCCCAAAAATTCAAAAAAAGGACCAACCCAACATAGGGACTGATTTGAACATACACAAAAACTACAAAAACATCACCACATCAGGCCATCTCAGAGGCAGCTGTGCTTCACTGTAGACCACAAATTCATTTACCAACAGGAAAAGATGGAAAAAAAGCCGAAAAAGACATTTGTGTTCGATGCCTTTTTCATAACAAAAAATCTGTTCATTGTCTTCCACCAGGTCATTTGCCACCTCAATTTAAAAAAAAGGTTTTGTTTAAAAAATAGTACAAGCTGAATATAAATCCATCTACAACCTGACAATCGAATTTTTATTTCTAAAGTAATCGTTGATCGTCAGAAACATTACGCAAAAGTGTTTTCTGCCAACCCTATCCATCTTCCAGAAGTAAAGTAATTATTTTGACATAATTTGTTAAAGAATTAAACTACAAACTCCACAGAATTTTATTTAAAGGTTTAAGCTTCTGTTTAGAGTTTATGTAAACTAGTTCGTGGTGTTGAAAGAAATATGGCTATGCGTGCTTGAGATTGGAGTGTGGTGTGTATTATAAGATCGCATACTCTCGCAAGGTCATTATTTTATCTTGATTTATTTTACTAGCCTTGAAGACCATTATCTGATAGCTAGTTTTTTAAAAAGGTAATCGAAATGTAGTGTAGTGGTGGCGCATTGGTAACGGACCCACTTTGCAAGCGCGTGGGTGTAGGTTCAAACCTGGCATGTACCAATGTGACTTTTTCAATGTCATATGTACTTTCTTAGTTTATCTAAGACACCACTGACTAACGGTGAATGAAAACAACGTAAGGAAACCTGGGCTTATAGTCTGAAATCGCCAACCCGCAGTGAGCTAGCGTGGTGATTAATGCTCAATCCTTCTCTGTGTGAGAAGAGGCCTTTGCCTTGCAGTGGGTCAGTTACAGGCTGATTAAATTATATCCAAATGGAGATTTGTATAAGTCTGTTTTTGGTTTTAGTTTTTAGTGGAAAGTAAAGTGTGTTTTTTTACATGATAAATATATTTAATATACTTACTTAATTATTTAATAAGAAAATTTGAAAAAAAAATTGGTAATATCGCAAGGGTTTTGCAAAGTTTTGAACTCTAATTCAGATACGTAATGTATTCCGATCAATAAAAAAAGGCGTCAAAAAGGTTTAAAATTTCAATTGATTCTGGTGGGATACGGTGGCTTAGCGGTCAGAGCAACGACAGAGTACATTGAAGATCTGGGGTTCGAATCCCATCCATATCAGTTGTAAAGTGAAGTGTCAAATATAAGTAAAGTGAAGTGAAAAACCAGCCACGGTTGAAATCTACCACCAGAAGCTTTGGTTGTTGATCGATGCTAGTCCGTGACATTTGTCCCATCATTTTTCGACTTTCACGCAGACGCAGTGGCGTTGTTGCTATTCAGCCCCAACATCAACATATAGTACTGATAACCTAGTGGTATGACCGTCGACTGACAAGTCAAAGGTCTCGAGTTCGATCCCAAGACACGCCCTGACTTTTCGGAAGTTATGTGCGTATTATAAATTAATTATCAGTTGCTAAAACGGTGAAGGAAAACATCATGATGAAACCAGCACACCTGAGATATTTTTCAATGGTGTGTAAAGCCATGTCCGAGGTCTACGGGCGGTTTAAACTCTGACACTAGGTTGTTCATCAACCATACGATTAGAAACCCCAACACACATAATGAAAATAAATGGAATTTAACCGTCTATATGATCTCCATTCATCCCTTGCCATTCACACCCGATTATTGTAATCCGCTCGCTAATCTTCTTATTATTACAAGACACCTTCATCCACGCAAAGGATCTTACAACCTACGCGCATATGTATCATGCACACTTAAGCATCGTAGCGCAAAATATTATTACCTATTTGGTAAAACTAACGTGTGAAAATTATGTCGTTTACGTAACATACCCGGTTCCCAAAAAAGAGGAGAATGTTGAGGAGGAGGTTTATTTTTTATTTTTACCCTTAGAAAGAAAGAAAGAAATCATTTATTTACACGCAATATTGCGTAAGGCGCTACTTAATATATGTCTACAAGAAATAAAATAAATACCTACACAAAAAAAAGAACAAAAAACAAAATTAAATCTATGCCCAATATTGCCCATAGACACAAGCCACAGTCTTAGATCGAGATCTGAGATCGAACACATAATTAAAAAAAAAAACTAAATAAGTAGTCTTTGTCTATGGGCAAAAATGGCGACCTCCAGTAAAAACAAACAAACTTGTAACAAAAAATATTGTAAATCAGCAAACCAACACTAAACTTACACTTAACTTATCGTGTAAAACAATCACAAAAAAATTAAGAAATTGGTAATATCGCACATCTGCCTACTCCCCTAGGGAATACAATCGTAAGTCTACGAGTCTATATTTCCTTATACAAGTTTAAGTAACATGTTTCTATGAAAAGTTCACCTATAATTTAGGGAGTTAATCATAATGACATTTGAAATAACACCCTTACCATAATTTCTCCAACCTTCACTGCCCTTGCGTGTCACTAATTTGTCAGGCAGCGTAAGTCATGCTATAATACTTTCGTATTTAATTATTGACGCTAAAGGTTGAACACCCCTGTAATTTTCATAACTAAGTTTGTTGCTATGATAAAAGTTAATGAGGGAGTGAAAGCGAGAACTTTGTAGGTATTATTTCTAACTTGTACGTAACTACGTCATACATGTGTCTCATGGGGATACGCAAAAACAACAGAGTGCGCCGTCCTGCAATTTTGAGCCAGATTTGTACTACAGTGTCGTGTCGTGGTAAATCAAAAACTACCATTACCTCACAGAGTGCGAAGTGCTGCGATTTTAAACCGGATTAAAATTTGTACTACAGAGTCGTGTCCTGGTGGCTCGTGGTTCATCAAAAACTACCATAATGTAGCCACAGAGTGCAAAGTGTTGCAATTTTAAGCCGGATTTGTACTACAGAGTCGTGTCGTGGTAAATCAAAAACTATCGTAATGTAGCCACAGAGTGCAAAGTGCTGCAATTTTATGACGGATTTGTACTACAGAGTCGTGTGATCGTGTCGTGGTTCCTCAAAAACTATCAAAATGTAGCCACCGAGTGTAAAGTGCTGCAATTTTAAATCGGATTTCTAGTACAGAATCATCAAAAACTACCGTAATGTAGCCACCAAGTGCAAAGTGCTGCAATTTTAAATCGGATTTGTAGTACAGAGTCGTGTGATTGTGTCGTTGTTCCTCAAAAACTACCACACTATAGCCACTGAGTACGAAGTGCTGCAATTTTATGCCGGATTTGTACTACAGAGTCGTAGTAGAGTCGTAATGGACACGATAAAAAGGAAAAGGATAAGCGCTCTCCAAAGTTCAAATTCTTTTCTTTTATTCTAAGTGAGCTAAAGTTTTTCTTGAGGTTGCGATTGGAGCAAATGTTTTCCTTATTCGCTAAAAGGTTTTGTCATAAAATAAAACTCATAAGTGTTATTGTTTGTTTAATTAAGGTATATTGTTAATGCTTGATGTATTTTTATTTTGCTTTTTAAACTGGACAAAGCTATTCGTTTTAGTAGAAGTACTCTCCCCCTATCCTACCCCTTTTTCTCACCTTTTAAACCTTCCCTGGACTTTCACACATATTTCAAAATCAAAATTATCCATATCAGTCAAGCCGTTCTCGAGTTTTAGCGAGAATAAACAAACAGCAATTCAATTTTATATACATAGATTTGGCTAGATTTGTCTCTCATTTATGTACCTACAGAAAGTTGTACCTAATTTATTTGGGTGTCAGATAAATGTAAAGGAGCTCTCAACTATACGAGATGGGAAATGTTGGGCCAATACCATAAAATTCTATGAGATTGCCTTGTTGTCTGAAGTCGGGGCGAAAACAAGATGTATTGTTTTACTAAGGCTTTACCTAGATGTATGTATACTATCAGTTTAGTATTTACTAGGTATTGTTAAGGATATATTAAATAAACACTTATTCAGCAGTTAATTACAATACTCTTCAAGTGAAACAAATATTTCTGTAAACTCTGACAAGCGCGGCAACTCGTCCTGTCAGTGTCACTCTTATGTCTATGCTCGCTGAATTAGTGTTGTATCGCGTACCCCTTTAGGGTTGTATTCAATTTACGAATTCCGATTATCAGAATATTTAATTTATTTTATTTATTACGGAAAAAAACAGTTGCACATTAAAATAATACAATATATCATTTGTATATCGATCACCTGGCAAATGGCAATACAATGGCACATCTACATTTTTCACATCTCACAACCAGAAACAAGGAAAAAAAATATTTAAAACGAAATTGTGTTTTTTTTAGGTATGTCCAATAGGCCGCGAAAGTGCATAAGCCAATAACACAATTTTACATGTATTTAAACCAAAACGCAAGAGTCAAGACCAAAATATATTCTTTCATATACTTTTGACCGACTGTACATGGACAATTACCCATTATTGTCGAAAAAAAACCTACTCATTACGAATTAGTATTCCAAAACCAACTTAATTTCGGCACAATTCGTTTTGTGCAAGTAAAGTAAATAATAAAACAGAAAAAAAATAGAGAATTCAACAAGAAGTTTTTAAAACTTAGTTTAAACTGTACGTAATTGATTTCAGAAACTCGTTTGTCTTAATTTAAAAATAAAAATGTACCAGATAATGTAGTTACAAGATTTTATACTTGACTAAAAAAGAAAACTTTTCAATATAACTAAAGTTTTCAGATAAACATCTGTGATCTAAACTTTAGTTTTTGATTGGACTATAATTTTATTAAAAACTTCGTGTTCATATTTATAGTGGAGCCAAGAAGGCATATGTAGTTATTTTATTTCATCATCATCATCATTTCAGCCATAAGACGTCCGAACATACGCCTCCCCCAATGATTGAATGTCATTTTATTTATTCAGTCTTCAAAATTCATTTTTGATACTACAAAAATTAAAATACAAAAATAAAATAAAATGAAAAACTTAATCTAAAAGACCCCCAGTGGGCAATGTCCCCAAAACGCTGGCTGCTTTGCCACGTTGAATGGCAAAGCAGAACATTATGTTAAAAGGGTGGTAAGTACATAATAACTATCAAAGGGACATTCAAAGCCTAGTCCGCAGGTGAGGAATATAATGGCCAGATGTTAGTCATTGCCGTACCACCTGAGTGACATATACAATTTTTGCAAGGAAATAAACAACAAAATGTGGGTTCGTAAAGCGCATAATTACCGCCCGCTTTTCTTACATGTAATAGCACTATGTACGAGAAAGTATGATAAAAAAAATATTTTCGTCATCATATAGAGTCAGCGGCTTGACCAGGAGAGAACCATCTCTCACAAAATATCGGTTCTAACCATAAGTTATGGTATTCGTTTACCCTCAAGTAGACTATTTTATGCTATTTGGTCTTGCCTACCCTAAAACTCGCGCGGGTACACGGAGCAAGGTGTCTATGGAAAAATTATGAGCAGCGTTAAGTCGCCTTTGGCTCTAAACCACTACCTCGCACGCCCTTAGTCCTTAGTATAAAAAAAAGAAAATACGCCGCAGATTCTTTTTGCTTAGAATATTCCTTTGCAGTATACCTAACTTTTTATTCCTAACCCATATTTACAGATAGGAGTCACTAAAAATCGAAACCGAATCAGAATAATGGATAAACTATGGAAAGCCAATTCGGGAAATGGTTGTGAAGATTACAATTCACTATTATACGGTTGGCAAAGTAAGTTAGTCAGAGTCTAAGATCGTAGGTTTGAATCCCACCCGTATCCGTTGCTTCACAAATTTCTTCTTAAATAATTATATCTTCACGGACTAAAAACCACACGGTGTTCCTCAACGGACCTCTGGACGGGAGAACGGGGTTCACTTGTGTATTGAATACCTACGATTTAAAGGATTTGATTCGATTTATTTATGAATCGATTTGTATGAAGATCATATTGAAGTGAAACGCTTTATAAAATCGCTAGATCGTATTCACTTGAATCGATCTTCATAAAAATTGAATCCCTAGAAGATGGCGAGACGAATTAGATAGAACGATTAATGGTCCACATTACCCTAGGACAGAAAGGTATGAAAATCATGGCAGGAGGAGGCTTTTGCCCAGCCGTGGGATGATATAAGCTTACAGTAACAGGAACTCTAGTTAAAAAATTTTGTACTTACAAAAAGATTTTTTTTATAAACATTTGAGCTGGTACTGGTCAAAGTTACCAGCCGCTTTGTCAACTAAGCCAATGTAATTCTGCCCGAAATAAAGCCCGTGCAAAAAATGTTTAGTAAAATTTGTATTCAGCAAGTTACGTTGCTGTCTCTACGTAAAAAACTAAAGTGGATTCAGCTAACGAAATGGCTAGAGGGTAAACAAATACTGTGACCATTTGTGTCAAAGCCAATTTATGTATTGTTTAGCAGTACGATAAAACCCTTTGACCCTTTGATTCCAAAAGAATTATTTTGTGTTTTTAGCGCGGAATCAATCAGGGTTGACCTTCTGGAAGAAAACAGAATTGTCTTTTCCTCCGTTATTTCACTTAAGAGGATTATTATCCTCCAAGCCTTATTATTTCCCAAACTTTGTTGAAGTCGGATTCTGTAAGCAGATGCAGCTGAATATCAGTTTTCTACGGAACGCCTGCTTATTTGACCCCCGCAATCTAAAGGGATACATAATACATTCACAACCTGCAACAGTCCACTGCTGGAGAGTAGGGCTCTTCTCATAAGTATCACTTATATTGTGCGCATATTAGAAGGTATTTGCCTTTACGGCACGGCAAGCCGCTTACCCAGCGAGGCAATTATGGGCAAACACCTTCAAAGAACGCACAAAAATGGCACGCATTGGGAGAGGCTTATGTTCAACAGTGGACTAATACAAGCTGATGATGATGACATGCGGTTCCAGTGCCTTACTAATCTAGATAATTAACTATCTCTGTGGCACGGGCGATACCCAAAACGTAGCGCTTTTATAGAATAGACGTGGTTTTGCTAATCAGAATAAATTAACCATAATCATCGATGTTTTCTAAAAGAAAGATAGTGTCATTTTTTCTGATAACGCGTGACAGTAGATTAAGTGTGATATTTTTATCAATAACACGTCGTCATTGCTTCTGTTGCAGTCGTTACGATACAAATAAAAAAAAAATGTTTCTTGTTCCAAAAATCCCAGATTTCACACTAAGACTCCCTGTGTTCTGTGTTGTGGGGTTTAGTCTCATTTCTAAACACAGTTGAAATGTTATAGAGTAAAAGTTAATTCCAAATACAGTAACCTTTACGGTGTGTGGGAGGGTGTAGGGGGTGTGTGGGAAGGGGATGTGTGTGTGTGATAGCACATTTACTATTCGTGTAGTGCTATAAAGCTGCAGTGCTATATATTATGTAGGATATCTGTGGAAGGATATGGCATTCCCAAAATGCTGTATAGACAATGAAGGCCAGAGTCTGGCCAAGATTTATTGAATCTTAACGGTTTGTAGATTATCTCTGTTTATTATTTACTAACTTCCACCCGCGTCCACGTCGGCGTGGATTTCGGTAACCCTACTTATTACAATTCTGCTCATCTCCCATAATTATTGTGATAATTTGTACCCTAAAACCTGACTTGGTATTTAACAAATATTTTTGCCGAATTTCAACTAAATCTGTCTCATAGTTTTTGCGCCGATTTCTGACAAACAAACTTTCTAAAACTGTATATTCGGCTTCAGTATCGTTCATCGAACATGTAGCACTTATTTTTTTCCAATAATATTCTATGATTGTATGGTTTTTAATTTTTTACGATTTTACTTTTTTTTTATGTATAGATTTGTCTGTAAAATTACCGAAATTGTTTTTCTAATTACTACACTTTTCTTCATCTAAGAATGGAAGTTACACAATACTAATATAATTTAATATAATATAATATTAATATTACATTCACGTCCGTCCTCTTATCTGTAATGTATTTAATTGTTAAAGGAATGTCTCATTACTATAATATTAATTTTGATACTGCTATTTTCAGAGAATGTTAATATATTCTTATATTAATCTCCTTATAACTAATTTATTCGTATATTTTTATATTTAATTTATTTGATTAAAGTTGATTACTTGGGCATTTTATATATCTACATAAATTTTAATAAAGTGCCCAAATAGGTAATTAATTTTGCCCATTATAAAGCTTGTCACATATTGCCGTGGGCAAAGTTGGCCGCGGATGTAGTTGGTAGACCGTATTTTAATTCTTTAAATTTTTATAATATGCAGACTAACACGTTTAGGTCCTGTATAGTGGAGTAGAACCTATTTTCTCCTATCCAAGACTCGATTTATCCGAGAAAACCTTCGTCAAGCAGAGGGTCATCATAAACTGATTTATATACATATACAGGGTTATTTGTAAAACACCACCATCCTTAACATTCAACTTATCATTCAACCTCAACCTCATTCAACCTCATTAAACTTATCATTATGAACAACTTTTACTCTTATAAATATTTAATAAGAAATTTGTAAAAACAACTGATACGGATGGGATTCGAACCCACGATCTTCGACTGTTCGGCTTCGGCATGTTTTTTCAAATTTCTAATTAGTTAAACATTTATATTTAATAAGCTAACATGTCCTAAAACATGTAAAAATTTCACAAAAAAATAAACTTTTACTCTTTCTAAAAAAATCAGCTTCCATGTACATTTATGTTCACATGACTCAACAAAGGTGTTTTACAATTATCCTTATATACTCGAAATGAGACAGTGGATTTTATACAAAAAAAAATATTTTTCCGTCATTTGTCATTTGTTTCCCTTTTTGTAGGTCAATGTCAAATTACAAGCATGTTACTTTTGGTACGCACGTGATACGCCCATAACATTTATTATTGTGTAATTTTATTGTTCTGGTCTTCAATAAAACTTTCTGAAGTCGAATTTAGTATAGAATTATTATAATAATATGGATTCACGACTTTGTCAGTTGTTGTTTGTCGAATAGAATATTAACTAAGAAATTCTATTGATCATTTTTATTGCTATTTTTTCACCGCGTATAATAATTATCTTGCTATATCTGTTAGATCCTTTAACATTGACAAAGAAAGGAACACTATGCATGCTTAATTTTCGGCATTATGTCATATTAGAGTCCTTTTTTGTAACTCATAGAAGTCGGAGGTTGTTGAACAGCCCTTCAGGTCGCCTGGTAGCTCTTCTGCGAGTGGAAAGTGTGGTCGTAACTTACCTCGCTCTGCCTCCTTTTTTGAAATGACAATGCAACCTCAGTGAGGGCCTAGCTTTATACCAAATTATAATTAAATGCAACTTCTTGTTTGTATTGCCGTTCCAGCGGACTATGAGAGTGAGGGATTAGAGAGAGCATGTGTTTGCTCACACACTTGTGCACTATAAATCTTCTGCAAAGTTGACTAATCTCCGTTGAGATTGACTATTGTGACCGAATTTCGGTCACACAACAAGCATTGCTTGTTTTTGGCAATAAATTTTTATTAAATGTAGTTTTGTAACTAAATTCAAGTAGTTTTATGTTTCAAATGTTTATTGAAAATTTATCTTGATATCAAATACCTAGCTCTTATCTTTAGGTAGCTAACACTTAGATTACTGATAGGTAGATAAACATTACTGTTACAAAATAGCCACTATTAAAAAAGAAAATAATGTTCTCCTGACCGAATTTCGGTCACAGCGGCCAATCTCAACGGAGATTAGCCAATTACGCAGGAGATATTATAGTGCACAAGTGTGTGCGCAAACACAGGTGCACTCTCTATTCCCTCACTCTCATGGTCCGATGGGACGGCCTTCCGACACGATCGGAGTGAGATCAGGCGCAGGGCCAACGGCTTTACGTGCTTTCCGAGGCACGGAGTAAGTGATAATTAATTTATAAAACGCACATAACTTACGAAAAGTCAGAGGTGCGCGCCTTGGGTTCGAACCCGATACCTCTGACTTGCCAGTCAACGGTCACAACCACTAGGCTATCACGACTCAAAAAAGCCACTATTATATCACTGGGAAAGGCCTATTTGTCCCTAAGATTTCCACTTCTTTCAATCTAGAGCAAAAGTGGATCAGTCGCTATTAGTTTTATTCTATTCGTCCCACGCACCATTTTACTTTGTGATCTGCTCTGAAAACTCCATTTTGTGGTTATATTGGTAAACATATCTTAGACTCACGCCTGTATTCCCTAGAGGGGGTAGGCAGAGTAGTATGCAGTACACGCACGTTTCACCGGCTATGTTATAAGTCCCATGGGGGGCGAGCCAATTGCCACTATCCAACAATTCCAGACTCCGTGCTGCTACTGAGAATTTCCTAATGGAAAAACCCAATAACACTGCCCGATTCGGGAATCGAACGTCCTGGGTGCTCGTGCTCAGCAGTGGCGCTTGCTACTGCTATACTTAAGAGGCAGATAATTCGGTTTACGTTTTACTTTAAATTTAATTTTAATAAAAATAATTTTAATTTAATTAAAATAAGTAAAAATAAATTAAACGTTTTTCTCTTGTTTCAGCTCCAGAACAGAATGGATAATAATTCATTTGAGGTATGGGTTAGTACCTATTTTCATAATATTTATTTACATTTATTATAATAAAACCAATTTGGTTAATAATAGTAATTATTCTCTAATTTCAATTTGTACCTAATTGTATTCTTCACGAAATTTTCTTAAACGGTGAAAAAGAAATAGAATTCACATTTTTAATTGATCGACGACGCGTCTGTAACTAACCGCATCTATCGCCGAATAAGTTTTTTTTTCATTAAGTTTTTTTAGTTATTTAAATATATAATTATTAAATATACGACTGCCTCGTTGGTCTAGTGGTAGCAAGCGCGACTGCTGAGCACGAGGTCCTGGGTTCGATCCCCGGGTCGGGCAAAAGTGTTATTGGGTTTTTCCATTAGGAAAATTCTCAGTAGCAGCACGGAGTCTGGAATTGTGCCCGGTTAATGGCAATAGGCTCGCCCCCTATTACATGGGTCTTATAAAATAACCGGCGAAACGTGGGTGTACTGCACACCTCTGCCTACCCCCTCTGGGGAATACAGGCGTGAGTCTATAAATAAAATAAAAATAAAAATTATTAAATATTATGATCTAATAATTTATTATTGATAATAAATACAATAGGCCTCGTTTACCGCCAAAGCTTTTTTGAGGTGGCGTGGAATAAGAGTTCTTAAAAGGCTAACCTACGTCAAAACTGTAAGGCCTGTAACATCTGCATTATGTAAATAAAAAATCATATTCAATTCTTAATTCAAAATTCTTTTAAAGTTTCTTGTCTAACAAAATGTTTTACATTTTAAAATCTTAAAGAATTCTATTTTTCAACTTTTAAAAAACTAGCTATGATGCTGTCATGAAAAGCAGCCAGTATTTTGTAATGAAGCTAGTTACTACGTAGGCTTAGAATAATAACATATAGAAGTGCAATCCGCGCACCGAAAATGTAGCACTTCAATTGGTGGAGTACTGGTGGAGGACCGCTCTGCGCGGTGAAGCCCCGTCTCAGTGCTTGGTGACGTAAGTTTCAGAACACAGCTCCGCAAAAAAAAAAAAATGCCGCCTAGCGCAGTGAAATTTTGCCCAAACGAATCAAAAAATATTAAAAAATGTGATAATGTATCATACCACAGGTAAGTGTTACGTTTTACTAAAATATTTGTACTTAAATCTTTAATCAAAACAAATTATTTCAAACACAATTTAAAAAGACGCCATGATGTCGTAGTGTTGCCAAGTAGGGAAAAATAGTTAACCAAAATTATTACCCAATAATTGTGGTAATTTTTGAAACTCATTATATAATATTAGTTTTAGTATGTATACAACATACTAATATTTACAATAAAAACCCTTGCTATTTTATTTTTCCAAGTAAATATAAATTGAAATTTGGGGAAAACAACACTGTTGCAACACTACCTATACGTCACCGAAACGTCAACGCTGTTTCGATGTGTGCGTGATTGAGACACTTTTACAACGTCACTTTATAAGGAACTTACTGTCTATATGTTATTAGTTTAAGTACGTAGGCTGAATAGGCGCTTCATTGCACAAAGGCTGTCTAGTGAAATTTTTTGTAGTTTTACTCTTGTAGTGTTTTGCAAATAGAGATAATATGTTAATCCACTTAAGTGTCAGACCGTCCTCAACGGTGGCACTGGCGCATGGCGGCGTTTAGCATTTTAGCGAACTATTGGAAATTTTACCGCTTTTTGTTGCAAATATAAATTCGCCTGTTCTGTTTTCTTCTTGCGAGAATATTATCTACAATTTTATGAATTTTCCACATTCTGAAGAAGCCTCTTGTTAAAAAACACGATTATTTCTAAATTCTTATCATGACTTTGTTAAAATTTTATAGAATTTTCACGTTTATAGTATCTACCATCTTCTCTTTACATAAAAAAATCAATTGGTGTTCGTTTGATTTGCTAGTCGACTAGTAGTAGCCAAATGTCAGGGGTTTAATCCCCGTTCATATCCTATCTTCTTATATATTTTTTAATTTTTCCTAGGCATATTATGTATTTGGTCGTAATATTATGTGTATTTCAATACAGCCGTAATAGCCTAATGGTAAATCCTTTGACGGCGAGTCAAAGGTCTCAGGTTCGGACCTAAGGCACGTCTTTGACATTTCGTAAGCTATGTGCGTTTTATAAATTATTTATCACTTGCTCAGTGCGAGTTATTCCCGACCGATACCCTACTTCTGATCCACTGCCAATTATTTTTATTATTTTTTCCGGACGGATCCCCTGTACCATTCCGAACGGATCCCCTAACGTAAACAAGATAAGTACAGATAACAGAAAAAGTGTTTTTAAAGTATAAACAATATTTTATTCACTATAACAATATAAACATCACAATATTAATATCTAATATCAGTGTAAGTAATTTAAAATTAAATGTTGACTCTTTCATTTAGACTGATTAATTAGAAATACATAATTATATCACATAATATTCAATATTTATTTAAATTGGAACATTATTATTATTATTATTTTCTCGGCATTATCTATTGCTCTGGGCTCATCATCATTATCATCATTTCAGCCATAAGACGTCCACTGCTGAACATAGGCCTAACATCAACTTATCTCTTTTGCTATAATTACCTAGGTGTGTTGTAAAAAAATATTTTTTTACACATTAACTTTAAAAACCAGTCAAACTTTCCCCCACTTTAGACTATACTATACTACCAGGAAACCAGAAATGAATTGTAACTTACTATTTACCTAAAAAATGGTAAAAATACAGGTTTTGAAATTAAATCATACCAGGGAACCAGAAATGATTTGGAACTTACTATTTAGCTCAATATGGTAAAAATACAATACAGTTCATTTCTGGTTTCCTGGTACATCGTACCACAAGTAGGTACTAAAAATAGCTCAAGGTAGAGCTCTTCGACCTCTGATTATAAAATAGGTTAACCTCAAATTTATTATGTTACTGACTGTACCAATAATTTGTTTGTCAGTAACTTAGGAATCCGTTTTGAATGAAATATATTAATTAATTTCTGATATCCTGCACAGGGGATCCGATCGGAATAGAAAATAATATTTAATAAAACCGATCCACCAGGGTATCGGTTGTAGGGGATCGGTCGGGAATAACTCCTCAGTGCATCGGAAAGCTGTTGGCCCCGGCCGTCAATTGTAGATCTTTGACATTCGTTACGGGTAGTCAGAAGCCCGAAAGTCTGACAACCAGTCTTACCAAGGGGTATCGTGTAACCCAGTATCTGGGTTGTGGAGGTCTGATAGGCAGTCGCTCCATGTAAAACACTGGTATTCAGCTGCATCCAGTAAGACTGGAAGCCGACCCCAACATAGTTAGGAAAAAGCTAGGCAGATATATAATATTTATTATATTAATATGGCATTATTTATTACAATAATTATCTTTCTCTAAAGAGAGCTCTGTTAACATGTTACAAAACATGAATATTATAATAAAATATGATGATAAACGATTTTATCTGAAACATCTGAACATTGAAACTAGTAGCACCACTTGTGATTCTCACAGATCATATCTAATAACTGTCAATTTATCAACAAGTGCTGTTACATAAATGATAAGATTATTTCATTCTTGTCTATGGAAGGCTGGGTTATTGAATATTAAAGGAATTTGTAAGTAAATAACATTGTTAATATTTAAAGTTTTATTTTAAATATAAAAATATAATCATTTAAAACCATTTCTATTGCAGTCTATTGCATAGTTAGCTTTGCGGGCCGCTAGATAAAGTTGTGATTTTTTAGTTTTTATTTATTTATTTATTAAAGTACAGCCACATCACATAGCTACATTAAAATTATTGCTTATTAGAATTAGACAGTTAATTTACTAATGTTGGTATATGACAATTACATCTGTATTACACATAGATATAACAAGTGTTTAAACTCTTAAATCGCCAAATGATGACTTTTCTATTAAAGACTTGGCTTAAAGGTCTTGTAACCAAGCCAGTGGCTTAGCCGCAACATTAAAAAAAAATGTATATGTATGTACTATACGACAGTTATCAATACAATTTCATTTTACCATATTTTCTGAAAAGGTATAATTTAAACCTATGCCTAGGCCTACGAGTTTAAACTCTGACATCAGGTTGTTTATCAACCATACGATAAGAAGAAGAAGGGATGACCGGCATCGCAATTTAGAATGTTTTTCAAACTTCTGGGTCCATGATGATTCTGTTATCATCTTAAGTGCGACATTACTGAATTACGGCCTCTTTTATTGGCTATAAAATTGTAATTATTATGTTACATTTTCATAATGTTTCTTTTAGTGGTAATGGACTGTGGGAGGTAGCTTTTTATTTTGAAAAACATTGTCTGTGTGACAAACTTGGCAAGCTTTTGAACTTCAAATTTTTATGGTCTTCTTTCAGATTATATCTCCGTCAAAACTATACCGATCTTGCTCTAACTTGTATTAGTGCGAAGTAGATAGAACAAGGATGGTATGATTTTTGTCATGCAGTGTTTTCAGACGCGTCCGACCGGATATAGGTACCTGAGTAATTTCTACATTTTTGAAATAAGAAGGAATATTTTTCTATTTATTATTAAATTCTTCGTAATTACTACAGTAGACTTGTATTATCGGGAACTCATGAATCATTTACCCTTAAATAATTATAGTCATAAAATGTAAAGCGTGTTATCTTTAAGATTTAACACTTAAACCTGACAAAAATTTAAAAGATGAAATTAATAGATAACTGAATAATTTGTCAAGTACCTACCTATGTAATTCAAACATAAAATCTGTATAAAAAATATAAAGAAATAAACTATTTACTTTCTCGCAATAATGCGAGGGCGCTACACAACTACCTACACGTATAAATAAAATATTGAGAATATTTTTATAAAAAAAGTTCTCAAAAAACAACGAGAGAAAATAACAAAGTGATTAAAATAAAAAGAAAGACGAAAACATAATAATGTAATAATTAAATTGAGCACTATTTAATTGCCCCAAAAACTATTGTCCAAATCAGTACCTGTTTAAAAACTATACACACAGACAATCGAAAAAATTAAAACAAAAACAAAAATTTCATTATCTATATTTAATAAGACATCTTCATCTGCCTAGCCTTTTCCCAATTATGTTGAGGTCAGCTTCCAGTCTTACCGGATGCAGCTGAATACCAGTGTTTTACATGGAGCGACTGCCTATCAGACCTCCACAACCCAGATACTGGGTTACACGATACCCCTTGGTAAGACTGGTTGTCAGATTTCGGGCTTCTGACTACCCGTAACGACTGTCAAAGATCTACAATTGACATCCGGGGCCAACAGCTTAACGTGCTATCCGAGGCACGGTGAGTGATAATCAATTTATAAAACGCACATAACTTACGAAAAGTCAGAGGTGCGCGCCTTGGGTTCCTCTGACTTGCCAGTCAACGGTCACCACCACTAGGCTATCACGACTCATTCTCATCTATATTTAATAAGAAAATTTGAAAAAACAACTGATACGGATGGAATTTAAACCCACGATCTTAGACGTACCGTGTCGAGGCTCTGACCGCTAAGCCACCGTATCCCACCAGCATTATCTATGTCTTTAATTATCTTTAATTAAATATCTATGACTGCCTACGGGCAAAAATGGCGACCCAAAAGAAACAAAGCAAATTCTCCTCCTTACAATATACTGTATTTAAGCTACTTAAACACCTCTTTTATCACTAATACCGCCCCAAACCCCGAAGGACCACAAAAACCTTTGAACAAAATGTCACGGTGAAAAAGGTAGCTCCGGGATCTTTTTGGTGAAAGATAGGCTGGCGATTAGCTGAGAAATAGGTTTGTAATGTAGGTATATATTCAGCTTTTGCTTGATTTATTTTGAGGTTTAGTTATAGAAACTATGGAATAGAATTCGGTGTTTCTTTTTTCATAGTGTTTTTTTAAATTTTCGAGTTCAGCCAATCAGCACTTAGTAATGTAAATAATAATAATATGAGTATTTTTTTTTACGTAAAACGGCTTTGTCACTGTGTACCAAATATCAGATCAATCTGTCATCAGGAAGGGGGTGAAATATCGATTACTAAATTTGAACTAAATAATAACAGGTCAAGCTAAGTAAAACCGTTTAAAAAAGGAAATTAGAAAGAGATAGATTCCACCTCTTGTGTACATGTATATAGAGACGTATATACAGATAGGATAATAATTATTCATATAGATAGGCTCGTCGATCCGTTGGCCTAACCTAACCTCACCTACGTAACCTAACCAACTAAGCAATCGTGTCACTGGTCGCTGTTCTATTCCATTCAAGTTCCTTTCTGTATCATCTAAAAGGATAAAATTTAATATACTGCAATGAGGATAACTTGAACATGTAATCATTAATAAATTATTATAAGATTAGTTTTTGTACACTAAATATTAGCTGCTTTATATTCCGGTAAGCTGGAATGTCACTTATGTGACCTAATAGCATGAGTTATTTTGTAACGATTTTTTAATCATTTTTATTAATTATAATTTCAATATAAAATATATGTTTTTATTTTATCTTATTATTTTTCCAGCCTAGTTTTAAGACGTAAGTTGAAAAAAGAAAGTAAAAAAAACGGAGTCACAAATGCAAAGAAAAAGTTTTTTAATTTGTTTTTGAAAAGAGATTCATGTATCATTTACACCTACGACATTCCAGGTCTTAGAAACTGAAACGTGTCAAAAAAAACTCATGATAATAAATTTTCTCGACCTGAAATCACATTGGACAAATACCTATCTGCATAAATTGCTACAATTTATCGCCGTTTTATCTGACATTCGTAATTACGCCTCTTTTAAATATCTTTGTCCACTGGCCAAAAAATACAGAAATACAATTTTGGTGAGTGACTCAATACGTAGGTATAAGATCAAACGAAAATAATGCAAAATATCACTCTGATATCTGATATGATCAATAAACCGGCCTTAGCTGTCCCATTGCAGGGAAAAAGGCGGTTTTTCATACAGAAAAGGATCGAACCACACGAGAATTATGCGTGTCGGCAATGTCAGACTGTAAAGTCCAAGTTTCCTCACGAAATTTTCCTTCAGTTATAGAAATAAAAGCGCCCATTCCTGTGTATGCTTACTATAAAAATGCTTTACCATTGAAACTGAAGCAACTGAACTAAGCATTTGCATTCGATCCTGTTAGCCAGAAAAAAAAAGATTAATAAATCCCAAAATTGACCGCAAGGGTTAAACCTTCTGCAATTTCTTGCAACACCAACGACCTAAATGGATATTTATTTCCAAAAGTGAAAAGTTCTATGGTAATTCTGGCGTGTGGTTTCCTAATTTGCTTCCAAAGCATCTTTGTGATAACAAGCTCAGGGTTGAATTGAATTTGAGCTACAAAAGGTTTTTGAGAACGTATAAGGTTTTTAGAACCGACGACGGAAATGCGGGTATGGTTTTTATAGATACAATCTTTTTTTCTCTACCCTAGTCCCATATTACTAAGGGTCAGCACATAACATCTTCCTTTTCCATGACTTTTTGAGATGTTTAGTAAACACCTTATTTGGCACTTTCTTCAATTATTTGTTTTTTTTATTCAATCGTATTTTTAAAGCGGTTTTATTTAGCTTGACCTGTTTATTATTTGGTTCAAATTTAGTAATCGATATTTCACCCCCTTCCTGTTAACAGATTGATCTGATATTTGGTACACAGCTTTAGTTTTTATGACAAAACCGTATTACGTAAACTTCTTGTTTAGTTTTGTTTGTTTAGAGATAGCCTACTGGTATGCCCATTGACTAGCAAGTCAGAGGTCTTAGGTTCCATAAAGGTATTATAAACTTATTATCACCCGTTTCGTGCCTCGGAAAGCACGTTAAGCCGTTGGCCTGTCATTGAGGTCTTTGACAGTCGTTTAAAGGAAGTCGGTACCAGCATAAAATCCTGATCAACTAATCTAACTTCAGAATATCGTATCCCTTTAGGTTGCAGAGGTCAGATAGGCAGTTGCTTCGTAGAAAACTAATATTCAGCTGCATTAAGTTAGTATAGAGCCGAGATTTGACCGTTCCCAATAAAGTTTGAGAATAATAAGGCTAGGAGGATGATGTAAATTGTCGTCAATGTACCTAAGTGTCGTCGTGTCATCATTGTGTCTCACGTAAAATAATTTCTTCTTTCAACTTAGGGTAGCTACACGCATGGTCTTTCATTTCAATTCCTTCTAGAAATTTCATTGGGATTTTTTCGAAAATACCAAATCGAATGTGCCAAATCGACTACCCTTATTTGGTCACTGGCGCCACTTTTAAACTTCAATGAAACCAAAACTCATTTGTTACTTTATCCTTCTATATCAAATCGATCTATTAATCCTAGGATAAAACGTGTTTGTTTATATTCGTTCTAAATGTATTTTTCATTCCAATTTTAGTTAAAAGCTCAATCGAAAAAAAAATCTAAAAGCATTGGTTTAAGTGGTTTGAATATAACACATCGTTTTTTAAAGGTTTTTTAGGGGTTTAAAGGTTTAGTAAATTTTAGATTCGGTAACTTTGTTTAATTGAAAGTAAATACATTTTTTTTGTGTTTATTTTAACTGATAGATTTTATTCGCATTGCAAATAAAATCGCGAATAGCGTAAACTAAAAAATGATTTGTTTGTAACTTAGTAATGCGTTAGGTTTTTGCTATGGAATAAGAGGTCAATCAGGCTAGTTACTTGATGCGATGGTAAACACCGCTGTGTGTGGGTCAAGTGATCACCGCTGGCCATAGGTACCAGTAACACCAGAAAAATCTTCTTTTCTAAAATAATAATTAATCATAGTAGGTAATATCATAGACAAAGCCGGTGCACCACTCTTAAGGTTAGAATCGCTTGCACCGTAGTCCGAACGTAGCGCTAGCCGCGCCCCTACGCACGTAGCATCGTTCAAAGCATTTTGATCGCAAAGTGGTGCACCGATCGTGTCCGCGATAGTACCTCAAACAGAAACTGAAAAGAGCGTCTTTTAATTTGTACAAGTTGATTAAGTATATAAAAAAAAGCCTCGTGAGCAGTTTCAAGAAATTTTTTTTAAAGAGTAGAAGTAATACTCTTATTTGCATAATTATTTTAACTACTATTCAAAACTTAAAACTTATTAACAAGTGGATTCCAGTTTCTAATAAACTAATAATTATAAGCCTTGTCGCCGACTTCAACGAGGTCTTCTAAGTTTGTATTTGAATACGTCATTTAGTTTACATAAAAGTTTTTACTAATTTTGTTTAAAGCGTGAAAAAAATTCGAGAATAAACGCTAAGTGTAAATCATGCCTTATTTTGTTGTGTGTACTTTAATCTTATATTTTGAAGCCAACGAACTGTAAATGATACACATCATGTAGATACAGACTTAATTTCACTATATTTTATCATGCTTATGTTCAATTTACGGAATACGTGGCTAAGTATCCCTAGTGCAAGTTTCTAAACTAAGCAAAAACCGATAGTTTTAGTCAGAAATAAATATAATACCTGTCTCGCTTCTACTTTTCAGGTAGGACAAAGACTGGTATCGTCTCACTTAAATCGTCAGTATTCTTAAGGTTTGCATATTCGTACTAGGAATACAGATGCAGTTACCTTATAACCATCATGTGACCTAGGTTTGTCGGGCCCAAAAATAGAAAAACCGGACACAGATGTATAATTATTATCCGGACATTTTGCCCTGAAAGCCAGGACGGACATTTTACAGAAACACCATTAACGCTCTAATGGTGTTTCTGTCTTTACAACCCAATGTCCAACAGAGATAACGTGACAGTTATCGTGTAAAGACGCATGTGTAGCCTGAGCATAAATGAAGCCTTAGGCCATGTTTATCATACCTATACACGCAAGCGAAGCCGCGGAAAGAAGCTATATAGTTACATTTTAAATTATGTAAAATATCATCGAATTACGCAAAATGTATTTCACAAAAGCGTTTGTAGTAAATAATTCGGTTTGTTTATCGTTCAAGGATTTATTTACGCATAAAGTATATCTTTTTATTTTTCGCTAATCCAGAAGAAGTAATGCCACAGAATAATAGACATTCAGTACGGAAACAACGTACAAACGCTTGAAACGGCACACAATCATCATCATTATCATCAGCCTGCATTAGTCTATTGCTGAACATAGACCTCTCCCAATGCACGCCACTGTTATGCGCTCATTGGAGGTATTCAAGGAGAAAAACGTAAAAATTTTTGTTTTTACAATATTTTTATTAAGAAACAACACAAATCTTCAAATAAAACGTGACATTAACCTAAAACGTCGTAATAACACAACTTTATAACTTCGAGATGAGAGTTTGATGGGGCTTGACAGAAACTGACAGCTTTACCGATTTGTACTGACAGTCCGCCCAAGGCCAATCAAAATAGCCGGAGAAAAATAAATGAATGAAATAATAATAAATTAAGATGTTAATGAGTCTTGATGGAAAAGTGTTTATGAATACTATATTCTTATTTTAGGGATCAGTAAGCAAAGAGTGCGAACGGGAGTCAATAATTAAAATCATAGTGTTCGTCGGTCTTTCTCTGGGCTGTATAGAATATTTAGTTTATTTTAGGAGTTGGAGCCTAGTTAGGCGCCTACTGGTATGATTACTGTGGACTGGCAAGTCAGTTATTTCAGGTCACCTAAGGCTCGCACCTCTGTCTTTTCGTTGGTTGTCCTCCTGACCGAATTTCGGTCACAGCAGCCAATTACGCAGGAGATACTATGGTGCACTCAATCTCATAATCCGATGTGATGGCAATCCGCCACGACCGGAGAGAAATCAGGTGCAGGGCCAACGGCTTTACTTGCTTTCCGAGGCACGGAGTAAGTGATAGATTATTTATAATACGTTCATAACTTACGAAAAGTCAGAAGGGCGCGCCTTAGGTTCGAACCTGAGACTTCTGATTTGCCAGTCAACGGTCACCACCACTAGGCTGTCACGACTCGACTCGTTCATCAGTTACACTTATGCTGAGACTTATATTTTTATCTGTATAGTATAAAAATAAATAAAACGCAAACAGGAACCCGTAGTACGCCAGCCTACTCTTACTTAATTTAAATGTCAACGATTTTGCGAACCACATCCAATCGCTCACGACCCAACGTGGGTGGTTGAATGAAGTTTATCTAATCTATCTACAGATCTTGGATCTTGGCCTGATTTGCTTTTAAAAAAATAATAGCTCAAAATATTAAAGATAGCCACGAATCCCCAAATTTTTTTTTCGCGGATTTCGCGAATTGATGTTCTATAAGTTGTTCAGATTCATGGGTAGATTGACCTCCTAAAGGTTCACACACTATTTATGTTACACATCTATGCTACTGTATTCAGTAGCATAGATGTGTAACATAAATCATTTATAGGCTCTGATATTTCAGAGTCCTCATAAATCGATTTTTCTCGAAAACTATTTGGGCATGAACTCAGTACGATTACAGCACTTCTTCTTCTTATCGTGTGGTTGTTGAACAACCTGGTGTCAGAGTTTAAACCGCCCGTAGGCCTCTGACATGGCTTTACACACCATCGAAAAATCTCAGGTGTGCTGGTTTTATCACGATGTTTTCCTTCACCGTTTTAGCAACTGATAATTAATTTATAATACGCACATAACTTATGAAAAGTCATAGGTCGATCCCAAGGCGCGCGCCTTGGGATCGAACTCGAGACCTGTGACTTGTCAGTCGACGGTCATACCACTAGGCTATCACATATTACATATCACATATTACAGCACTAATTGAGCACTAAATGTTGTGTTAACAAAATGGTCAAAAGATATAGAGGTCCCGCTGAATTCACGGGCTCATTCTCAGTGTTAATTTGAAAAAACCTTTTTCGTAGGTCTTCCTTGAACTCCCTAGTGATTTAGTAAGTTCAGTCCATTACAAAGAGACAAGGGATTGCCTAAGTGGAAAGCCGGACTTGGCAGATGCGTGGGGAATGCGCAAGTGATCCTCTTCCAGTTATAGGTAAGGATGATACCTTGGGGTTTACCCGGTAAGAGTCCAGCCATCCGCAAAGCAATTTCCATGAAGAAATCCCCTCGAGACCTAAAAGGGCTTTAGTTATAATGTTGAAAGAATATTTTCCAATCTAAAAGCGTGTAACGATATGCAGTATGCCTAGTGGTATGACCGTTGGACTGTGAAGTCTAGGTATAAGGTTTGAAACCTCTGACTTTTCAGATTTATGTGCGAATTGGAAATTATTTATCACTTGCTAAAAAAGGTAACGGTAAAACCTTGAAGGACGGGTTATGCAGCTTTACATAACACTCACGTAGGTACACACAATTCAGAGGTCTCGAGTTAGATCCCAAGGCGCACACCTCTGACTTTTCGGATTCATGTGCGTTTTAGAAATTAATTATCAGTCTGTTGCTAAAATGGTGAAGGAAAACATCGTAAGGGAAATCAGCACAACTTAGAGATTTTGCAAGGGTGTGTAAAGCCATTTAGGTTTACGGGTGATTTAAACTCTGTTGTTTATTAATCATACGATAAATAAAAATGTAAAGTTTAGATAATGTTTCTGCTTCAGGTTTTACTTCTGAACTCTTTAATCAGTGCTATCAATACTGCTCGTTTAATATATTTTACAACCCAGAATTTAAAACTACAGTAAACTAGACCACTGTAGTAAATAGTAACAACTCTACCCGAAGCTTCTGACATTTATAGTTCACTGAGTTGCACCTCGTAAAATACTTTATATTGTTTTATTGCGAACGATTCTACTAAATCTTTGTGATTGAACACTGAACAGCTTCGGTTCACGTGTTTCGGAATGTAAAAGGTTTATTAAGTGGCAATTTTATTGTACTGTCTCGTTGGTTTAGTTGTAGCAAGTGGGACTCCGGACTGCTGAGGTCGAGGTCCTGAGTTTGAACATAGCAAGAAAGTAGAGAATTTTGAAAATATGGGTGTCTACCATGAATAGCCTCCTTATGACTTCTTCTTTCTTTATTGTATGGTTGATGAACAACCTGGTGTCAGAGTTTAAACCGCCCGTAGGCCTCTGATACGGCTTTACACACCATTGAAAAATCTCTCAGGTGTGCTGGTTTCATCACGATGTTTTCCCTCACCGTTTTAGCAACTGATAATTAATTATGAAACGGTTTTACTTAGCTTGCCCTGTTTATTATTTGGTTCAAATTAAGTAATCGATATTTCACCCTCTTCCTGTTGACAGATTGATCTGATATTTGGTACACAGCTTCAATTTTGATAACAAAACCGAACCGAAAAAAATTTTTACTTATATTATTTATAATACGCAGATAAATTACGAAAAGTCAGAGGTGCACTTGACCTCAGACGTTGACCTAATACCTTTGCCGACTGTACTGTCGTGGACAAAGCCGGTGCACCACTCTTAAGGTTAGAATCGCTTGCATCCGGCGTCCAATCGTAGCGCTAGCCTCACCGTTCAAAGTATTTTGATCGCAAAGTGGTGCACCGTTCGTGTCCGCGATAGTACCTACGTGAGTATTATGTAAAGCTGCATAACCCCGTCCTTCAAGCTTTAACCGTTAACTGTATAATCTGATAACGAGGGTTACGTGTTTATGTTTTCAGGTTTTTCATTGGTTTCTTTTATTGTTCAGTCGTGTAACCTTCGGACTTTTCGATAGTCTAATTTACATTTGAAGGGTCACGGAAAGGTTTTATTTCAATGTAATAAATCAAAATGCAGCGTGTAACAGAAGTCCAAAATAATACATTAAGGGCGTATAAGGTACCCTATTAACAATCCTTGAGCATAGGTTTTGGAACCGAACCCCAAACAATACTCGAGTAAACCACGGTCAAAGTTTTCACCAAAATTTTTCAAATACCGCCCTAGAATCATGAAAATTAATTAATTACTTCTATCTATACAATAGTCAATAGTGTGCCGTGTGGTTACCAACCTAAGAATAGAACCACCCCACTCGTTTCGCGGGTGTCGTAAGAAGCGACTAAGGGAAAGATCCGGAGGATGGGCAGCAGCATCCTTCTGTGTAAATTTAATGTAATCATCAGCTACTGCGATCGCTAACCCGCTTGCCTAGCGTGGCGATTATGGGCAAATACCTCTAATAAGCGCACAATAGTGGCGCGCACAGTGGACTAATTCGGGCCGATGTTTAATTGTCAAAGAATTCCTAGTTCACCGTCGTTTGCAAGTCAGAGGGCAAGTTAGATTATATTATAGTCTCATTATGTATTTTATTTATTTTAATTGCTTGCAAGCAAAGTTGCATGTTTATTAAATCAAGATGTTATATTGCTTGCATGCTGCATGCTATACAGTTTTTTTATTCCTATGCGCATTAAAGCGTCTTAAAACAAAATCTTTATTATGAGGGTAAGACTAGAAAGTCCTATAAAGATATTTAATTTCCTCTATTTACATAGCCGTAACAATTATAAAAAAAATAAGAATAGGATCTTGTACATCCTTTTTTTATCAAAGAAAATCAAATTGAAAATTAGATTTTTTTTTCATTTTTAATTAAATTAGAATTAGACTTAGAATTTTCAAAAAAAGAACACTACATTAAGATAGCATTTGAAATCTCAGATAAGATAAGAGCTCCGCATACGTCCCATACATTTATTTTTCATTTATGCAGTCAATAGCTTAAAAACTTAATACAAAATCGCGTCTTCAAAATCTAAGCAAATAATTATTATTTTTCGAAATTCGAATGTTTATACATATTTCTAAATGTTTTGTTTTTTAATGTGTCAACATTTTGTTAGTTAGTAAGGTTTTAAACACTTCTGCAATAAAGGGTGTTAGGTTTTATTTTCGTTACGGATTTTCTTGATTCGGTCGCCGCGCTCAAAGCCCGCGATGAAATCTATGCAATAGCTTAAAAATATAATAGTAGTAATAATTTGTAAACATAGTTTGTTAGAAATACTAAGGAAAATAGTTATTTATAGGACTCTTAAATGCGTCATTGCACATAATTATGTTTATACTTATGCCTGTATGACTGTTTACAAATTTTATTGATAAAACACTTTATCAAGCATTGGATAATGATATTATAATAGAAATTTATGACGAAACTGGGAACATCTGTTAAGTATCAGAGCAGTTCGGTATGATGTTTATTTTAAAATAGTTTCATAATCACGCATCTAATTCTTGGAAGAATAGGCAGAGATGAAGCAGTTTTAAGGAAAACATGGAAGACAAGTGAAGTTACGAGCATTATAATCATACTTCTAGCCTTATTATTCCCAAACTTTGTTGGGGTCGGCTTCTAATCTAACCAGATGCAGCTGAAATCAGTTTTCTACGAAGCGACTGCTTTAAGCTCACCTCTACAACCCAAAAGGATACTGATATACTAAAGTAAGATCAGTTGTCAGGATTTTATGAGGGTAATGGCAAAAAAAACAGCTGTTCCATCCATTTTGTTGAGTCATGTAAAAATAAATGTAAGGAACAGGTTTTTTTTTGCGATTTCAGGGTTGGTCCCATGGTAAAAGTTGTTCATAATGATAAGTTTTATGCCCCCTTTTAAGGATGCTGGTGTTTTACAAATAACCCTGTATAATTCAGCGACAGAATAACGGATTGACATGAGTTTTGCCGCATAGAATATATATTATATAGTATTATTGGCCGGAGAGTAATATTTTTCATCCCAAAAAAAACTAGATACACAAAAACTCACACAGGAAAAGCTAGTACAAATACTTTGCTTCCTTTCACAATATTTTTTGTAATATTTGACCTTATTTTTCTGAAGCTTACTTCGACTTACGTGATAATATACTGCAGCCATTCTGTTAAGTGTGGTGATTAGGCTACATTGTCGTTTCAAAGACATTCTGGGTGTCAATATACATACCTATAGGTACATTTCGGCTCTTCCTTATAGCACCCTGTGATTCACTTGATTTCTTTGTAGCCTTTATACCTTTGTGTTCCGATTTGAATGGTTGTAATTTGTGAGTGAAGTGCCTACCGGAGACACATATGTTATGATCTTCTGATAGTAAAATAGTATGTGCTATATTATTTATTTTTATGTATGTTTTTTTACATAGGACCAGCAGTGCTGCAGTATAACTCCAGTAGATTTCACCACATGCCTTTAAGGCGATTGACTAATTTCAACTGAAGCGGACAGGACTCAGTTGTTGAGTTGGTAAAGCCATGGCATGGCACGATAGGGATCGCGGGTTCAAGTCCCGCCCGAGACAGTTATTTTTGCAAATTTTTTAGTTTAGTCATAGTTAAATGCAATCTGACCCAAATAGCGGAATAAATATTAAAAACAATGGAATTTATATCCTGGTAGGCTAGGGGTACAGTACGGGTACAGTAAGGGTAGGGTAGTACATCAGGCTAAGCAGGGACAAATAAAAAAAACCGACTTCGAATGCCCAACTTGAAAGTATAACCCGGAATTTCATGCCCAACAACAGCGCTTGCGTAGGTACTAGCTCAATGAGGCGTACTTAAAAAGAAATCCTTTCATAAAAATTGCTATTTAAAAAGCAACGATCAATTCTCCGTAGGATTACAAGGGGATAATATAAAGTACGCATTCAGAGTTACGAATTTTACAAACGTTCTCAAATAAGTCTCGAGTGGTTTTGCTTACAGACCAAGATTAAAGTATTTGAACGCATTTTGCCGTTTCTTTTATCTAAAAAAGCTATTTAGAGGATCAAGTTTCCTTAAATTAACTTAATGATTTCGTTGAAAGGATGATTTTAGGAATATTTCGACCTTTTTTTGTGTTCTTATCGCATACCGTAGTCCGAGGACCTTCGGTTATGTGGGGCTCGCACCCACTAAAACATCTCCCCCCTGCGTGTTCCTCGCACTGTATCGGAAGGGGCCGGGTACTGCTTGCGCGGTTCAGCCCCGTCCAATGTCTGCCGGTAGGCCCGATCAAGGAGGATTTTAACTTTAACTTTTAATTGTATTGTATGCTATTAATAGACTCACATCATAGACTCACGCCTGTATTCCCCAGAGGGGGTAGGCAGAGGTGTACAGTACACCCACGTTTCACCAGCTATGTTATAAGTCCCATATAATAGGGGGCGAACTTCCGAGACTCCGTGCTGCTACCGAGAATTTCTTAATGGAAAAACCCAATAACACTTTACCCGACCCGGAGATTGAACCCAGGACCTTGTGCTCGCTTGCTACCACTAGACCAACGAGGCAGTCTATTAATAATCCAACAAATTTTCTGACACGCAGTGAGCTAGCGTGGTGATTAATCTGTAACCATGAAAAAGAAAAATTATTATGGCGTCGTGTTTAAATAAATGTCTTAACAACCATTTTCGTCGCTGTGTAGGAGCTCTTACTCTCGTTATGGTAACAGTTTCTACACAGCGACTAATATGGTCTAAATAAAGGTAATAAAGGTTTAAATAAAGACACAATGAATAAAGAGAGTAAACAAAATCGACAATGTAACACGACGATGGCATCGCATCAAATCACAACGAAAATTACACACAAATTCTTGATTTAATTAAATAAATGAACTTCCCAATGTAACATCAAAAAACCACGTTGGAATTGTTTGGAACGAAGTATTCTGAGAGTAGGCTTTCATTTGGAGGGCCTCTGACCCAGTTCATAAGGAGCGCCTGTAAGTAATGTACTTACATAAGTAAGGTTGTATAAAATGAGTGTTCATTGAACACTCGGTCAGAAGTACACTTGTAACGACAGGCTCGATTTTGATCGATTTCACCCATTTTTGGGGTTCCGTAACCAAATTGTAAAAACAGAACCGTTAGAGATTTATTCTGTTTATCTGTCTGTTCAAAGTCACAGCCATTTTTGACACCCGACGAAAAAAGAGGGATGTTGTAAGTTTAACGTGTAGATATTTGTGTCTGTGGCATCGTAGCTCCGAAACTGATGTACCGATTTTTATTTAGTTATTTTTTATTTAACTGAAAGTTTTTTTTTAATGGCAACAACGAAATTGCTTTGAATAACATAAAATTTGGTTCAATAAGTATTTTTTTTTTACGCAAAATAGTTTAGTTATCAAAAGTAAAGGTGTGTGTGTAGGTGTGTAAGGGTGTAAAATTTTAATTAGGTACTAAAATTTAGTACCTATGTATTTGTTTGTTTAGTAAATTAGTATTATCAGGGCTAGCTAAATGAAACCGTTTATAAAACTATCATTTTATGTAGTTATTGAAATTAATTTGGACCACAGTCCCTTCATTGTCCGCCACGCCCTTGGCCAGGCAATGTTACCTTCCAACAGATTAATAATCCCTAATCCTTTTAGCCTTGGTAAATAATAAAACACCGCTTGGTCTACGCATTAATATCAAACGTTCAGAGATAACTAATATAATTAATTTATAATACGCTCATAAGTTACGAAATGTCAAAGGTGCATTGGGATCGAACTCGAGACCTCTGACCTATAAGTCGACGGCCATACCACTAGGCTATCAGTACTATATTAATTGCTATATATAGTGTAGTGATTAAGCCAAGACTTTTCCGATCAAAAGTTGAAGATTAATTCTTAGCTTGAAAAAAGTAAAATTATTAATAATTCGCAAAACCTGACTTGGAACCCGCGAGCCCTGGCGTACCGTGCCATCGCTTTACCAACTAAGCTACCGAGTCCTGCCCGCTTCAGTTGAAATTACGAAAAACAAGTGCTTAATTCATTAAACGCCATGGGGGACACATGGTGTCCGACAAACAATAGAATTTGCATTGTGTCTGCAGTCTGGCAGTCAAAGCGTTAAACATGTCAAACATACATAAAATATATTGAAAAAAATTGTACCTGTTCAAACTAGTGTCCAATCGTACCTTTGGATTTGCCTTCCTCTTCATCATCATCAGCCTGTATTAGTCCACTGCTGAACATAGACCTCTCCCAATGCGCGCCACTATTGTGCGCTCTTTGTACCTATTATTATCCCATTCTCCGAAATCAATACGTGAGTACAACCTTATAATCATCTCCTAACCTTTTCCCAACTTTGGGGTCGGCTTCCAGTCTTGCCGGATGCAGCTGAATACCAGTGTTTTACATGGAGCGACTGACACAACCCAGATACTGGGTTACACGATTCTCCTTGGTAAGACTGGTTGTCAGACTTTCTGGCTTCTGACTACCCGTAACGACTGTCAAAGATCTACAATTGACAGCCGGGGCCAACTCCGAGGCACGGAGGGTGAGAATTGCACCTCTGACTTTTCGTAAGTTATGTGCATAAAACGCACATAACTTACGAAAAGTCAGAGGTGCGCGCCTTGGGTTCGAACCCGAGACCACTGATTTGCCAGTCAACGGTCACCACCACTAGACAATCACGACTCTTTTAAAGTAAAGCCTTATAATATTTATCTAATAATATATGATTAAAAGTTTGTAATAAAAACATCACATTTTTAAAAAGTTACATGGTTTTTTTTCAAGTAGAAGCACTGACCGTAAGAAGATGATCTGAAGGATGGATTGACCCAATTCTTAAGTGCCTGTGTCTTGAAACTGATGGCAGCTGGGAAGGTACTTAAAAGGTTAAATTAAAGTGCTTGAGATACTGAGACAGACAGATGGTTTGACATTTGTATTGTTTAGTTCACGACAGACTTTCATAAACCCTTTAACCTTTAAACACCGAGAAATGAGACACAAAAGGATATCTATTGTTACTTAACGCCGGCGTCCTCGCGGAAGTCAAAGGTTACTGTAGTTTGTAGGTATTATTCGGCGACTGGAACCTTTTTTTTGTTTTCGGGAAGAAACCTTTAAAAAACGGGTGCCTCTGGATAAACAGATCGGGGAGTGTGGGGTTCTTACCTCACTTACTACACGAAAGTTTGTGAGGATGGATGCATTGATGTTTGTTACACTTTTACGCAAAAACTACTGGACGGATTTTAATGAAACTTTACAGTAATACAGCTAATACATCAGAATAACACATAAGCTACAATGAATTAATATACCACGCGGGCAACAGCAAGCAACGGGAGGAAGCCAGTACCCTATGATTATTATTTGTATCTCTTTAAATTCACGAGCTCTCCTTCGAAAGAAAGAGACCCGGTCCTTTGGAGGGTTTGCCTGGGGACACAGGTCCAACACGCAGAGGCCCTTTTGAGAACTTTAATCTAAAATGGGATGGGGCACCATCCACTCCCCACTCCTCCAACTTATTATTATTATTATTTTCAGCCGCTATCGTCCCACTGCAGGGCACACTGTACCCTATGGTAATTATATTTATAACATTTTCCCAAAATATAAAATAAGCAAAATTAATCATACTCACAAAATACCAAAACCGCCATTTTAAGTTCGGGATGCATTAAGTAAACAAGTAAAAATTACGATTAGATGTGTTGTTTTTTGTTACAACTTGGTAAAAAAAAAGAAAACGCTTGCGCGGATGGAGGGCGGAAATGTTAACGAACCAAAGTTTAACGGAGTTTGACCAGTATTTTCGTTCCCGCGTGGGAATAAGTACCAAAGTACCTACTTTAATATATTTTGACAACACCCGAGAAAAAATAACCTTTCCTACCATAAAAATAAAGTTGAAATTCAAATGGCAAACGTTATGAAAATATCATAATTCAATTCCGCCGGTCACTCGGTTTATTTTTGTACGAACTAAGAAAGGCGGAAATAAAATAGTCCGTTTATCGAATGAATAACAAATATGACAACGAAAGAGCATTTAGTTATCATATTTTTATTTCTTTTTTTTTAGCCGAAGAAACTTAGGCGAAGTATACATTTTCAATTTATTCCTGTCCATTAAAGCGCCTTTTCGAGGTAATCTACTTACTATCTTGCTCACACATTGAAGTTGATTGAAGATAAAAACTGAATAGTTATAAAAATCAAAACAAACTAATTGAAGGAGAACAACATTACAAAGTTTCAACAAAAACATTTCACCGATTTGCCAAGCTTTATACCTTAGCTTTAGTAGCCATCTGGTTCCCATTACCGACTCAATTGTAGCAAGCTGGTTGTTTTCTAAACCGTCTTTTATATGTCTTTAATAGGTAGGTACCTACTCTAAACAAAAGTTGACCTTAAGACGTGTAGTGTGAAATATCGCTGCATTTTTGTCTTAACTATAGTCGCGATTATTCAAATACTCAAACAAAAATAGGTACCTATGAGATTTAACTACAAAGGGACCCGCCCTTTGTGGAACCTTGGTCCCATTAGGGCCCTTTGTAGGAATGTGGAGCAAAATTACTGCAAACGTACCCAAATACTTCCCATTACGGCTGTGAAGATAGTTGGAAACTATGACGTTGTATTACGAAATAAAAGTATGAAATCTGTAGATGTAGCACAGGCAGAGATCTCAGTTTCGAACCCTGTTACCTGCTCCGTGCTTTGGAAAGCACGTTAAGCCGTTGGCCTCAGCTGTTATGAAGACCTTTGACAGTCGTTAAAGAGAGTCGTAGTAAATCCTGACAACTAATCTAACTTTAGAATATCGTATCCCTTTGGGTTGCGGAGGTCAGATAAGCAGTCGAAAATCTAATATTTTGCTGCATCTGGTTAGATTAGAAGCCGACCCCAACCAAGCTGGGAATAATAAGGCTAAGAGGATGATTAAAAAAGCATGTGTTTCCCCTGCCACCCACCACCTACCATCCCACCATCCCAGGGGAACCACCCTTTCTCATCCCTCGGGTGTCGTAACAAGCGACAAAGGAAAAGATCCGGAAGATGGACAGCAGCATCCTTCTGTGTAACAGCAATCATCTGCTACTGCGATCACCGACCCACAATGATGATGAATGATGAACGCACAATAGTGGCGTGCATTGAGAGAGTTCAGCAGTGGACTAAAACAGGCTGATGATGATGATGATGATGATGTGTTTCCCCTGACGGTGTTGTGGTCAACGGAGTACACCTACTTTTAAAACAGGAGGACAGAAGTTTAGTAAAAAAAATGGTATCGTCTCGACGTTTACTGAATTGTGATAAATACTTAAGTAAGAGTATTAAACTAAGTAGGTACTTCGTGACTTAATTGTGACGAGCACTTAAATTAAGAACCTTTACTTAGAACTCTTTTAAGCTTAGATAAGTAATCTTGATGAGTTCAAGAGATTTTGGATGTCGCTTTCCTCTCAAGAATTTTTAAAATTTATTTTATGTATGTTTTTTACAATCATGTTTTATGTACATGTTTTGCCACGCTACGATAGCACGGCATGCCAGGGGTTTCAGTTTATGTCCATCTGAGTCAGTTGTTTTGACGAGTTTCTTAATAAATATTTTCAATTTATAAATTGTCAGTAAAATATAAAATATGAGTGTTTAACAACTCGTAACATAACAGACATAATGTGAGTGTTTTAGACCTTACAACTGGCAAAATATATTGTGGGTTCAAAATCTCAAAATATTACTGGTAAATGTGGGTGTTTAACATCTCATAACATAGCTGACACAATGTTAAAACTGACAATATGTGTTTAAAACCTTCAAACATAACTGCCAAATGTGGATGTTTAACACCTCATGACACAATTACTGACAACTGAGAACTGGCAAATATATTATGTATGCAAAACCTCAAAATATAGTAGTAATATAAGTAGTTTGCTATACGCTTTGGTTAAGACTGTAATTATAGCAAGCATATGAAATAAATAAATAAATAAAATACCTCATAAAATTACTGGCAAAATGTGTTTTTTTAACCTATATAATTGTTCTGCTGGACAATATCTTTCCACTTTTTTTTTCTGTGGCAGTCTCACGATCCGGTCCTTCTAAAATGTGGTTTAAAACTCAGAACATAACATAGCCTAGTGGTATTACCGTTGACTGGCAAGTAACAGCTTTCAGGTTCCCAAATCACGCTCCTCTGACTTGTCGTAAGTTATGCGCGTATTTAGAAATTATAACTACTAACCTGGTGCTCCTGATGATCATGCCTGATCGCAAATTCGTTTGCCCCTATCAAAAAAATCTAACATTGCGTTTTTGGCGTAACGTTTCCTGAGACCGCTCTTACAAGTATCGATCGTTCCTAAGTACTATTCAAGTCCATTCAATGAATGGACTATTATGTAACTCGAGCCTATACCTATTAAGAGCTAGGCAAATAGCCCCAAAAGAGGCAATATTAAACTATAATGGTACAAAGGTCTCATAATGGCGGCCATCTGCTTTCGTAACTTGATATTTTTAGCCTTGATGGACTCGTTTGTTCTCAGGTATATGATTGTGATATCAGATCTTTTTGGTGATCTGCCTAGTCTTTTATAGTATGGCATTAAGACCACCGAAGCAAAGTATTCAATCAAAGACGGCAATTTGAAACGAATGTAGATTGACGATCTCCCGAAGGTACGGTGCAAGTGATTAATACGCTCATCGTTTGAAGATTTGAACTTTTTTTTTTATTCTTTATTAATTATAGAGGGTATTTTAAAAAAAATATGCCACCCTCATCGTGACACTCCCAAATACTCACCCTTACAAAAACAAAAAAAATACTATAAACTAACTATACTATGTAATTTCTTTGCATCGTCGGAATCAGGAGAGGCCAGGATACTGTTCATCATACCGACTTGACAGTTCCATCGGAAGAGTTGACGTTTTGCTAGTCAAGGGTATTACCATTGAATCATTACCCGAAACCATCCCGAAACTAAGCGTATTACACCATGCTATTATGCTATTTATGCATACTATGCCAACACTAAAGTACTAAAGGAAAAATCAATTATATGCGAGTGGGATTTGAACGCGCGACCCACTGGGCAAAGCCCCCAGTCGCTTTGTCACTAAGCTATTTGTAACCCCGCCCGTGTAATCGAAATTCTCTTCTACATTCAACTATCTCAATAGTAGTTACTACTCAAAAGTACTTCGTATAAAGGGTGGATCCCTTTATACGAAGTACTTTTGAGTCGTGATAGCCTAGCGGTGGTGACCGTTGACTGGCAAGCCAGTGGTCTCGGGTTCGAACCCAACCTCTGACTTTTTGTAAGTTATGTGCGTTTTATAAATTAATTATTACTTACTCCGTGCCTCGGAAAGCACGTAAAGCCGTTGGCCCTGCTCCTGATCTCTCTCCGGTCGTGTCGGATTTCCGTCCCATCGGACTATAGAGTGAGGGAATAGAGAGTGCACCTGTGTTTGCGCACACACTTGTGCACTATAATATCTCCTGCGTAGTTGGCTAATCTCCGTTGACATTGGCCACTGTGACCGAAATTTGGTCAGATAGGTATTATTATTATTATACGAAGTACTTAGAGCTTAGTGACTTATTGCTTATAAATAAAGCAATATTTCTTTGGAATAACGTTCCTAATGACTTTCTAGATATAATATTGCCTAGGTATTTAATAATAAGCCTTCAGACTAGATCGTTCCCCGATAAGTCTTCTTTGGACAGGCAATTATAGCTTGTCTTAGAAGATAGATGAGGTTGTTCTAACAAGTTAACGTGTTTTATGAGGGTACGTTCCTATCAGATATTATTATGATAGCTGATCGAATGATTGTGTCATAGGGTTAAGCAGAGTTGATATTTTGTTAGTTACACTTTGTTTCAAACTGAAGAACTATTTTTATTAAGTAAATATAGTACTTTAGATAACGGCTACTTCTCGCCTTTTGGGGTCGAGATTTTGGGGTAGTGGGGGCCGGAAGCCCAATTTAAAAAGAAAAATCTAATCGGAACGTCTGGTCGAAGCTATTTAGAATCAAAACGCTGGCCTATATTTCACTCAAAGGCTTTGCTTTGCTTTCTGGCGGCGTTGCCATCCAATGTGGCAATGCAGCCAGTATTTTGGTAACATTGCCAACTGAACGCGGTATTTTAGATTAAGTTTTTCTTTTTAATTTATTTTTAGTTGTAGTGTGAGTTTTTTATGTTAGTTGTACCCAGTTCTACAATAAAAAATTATCGTAAACACAGCAACCTATATTTATGTGTTGCACTTACAATACCGTTTCATACAATTTGTGGCCATTTTAAACCTTATTTCAATGGAAATAGGTTCGTAAAGTTTATGAATTTTACATCATTATTTTTATTTTCTTACTTTGCAACTAGTCTGTTTTGTTAGCGAATAGTCTTGCAAACGTTCTCCATAAATTGTCTTTATTTAGTTACGTTGGATGAGTGTGTTTTTGTTAGGGTAGCTACACACATAGTCAATTCGGCACATTCGGTTCGGTATTTTAGAAGTTCATCGGGACTTCTTCGAAAATACCGAACCGAATGTGCCGAATCGACTATGTGTGTAGCTACCCTTACGTTTGTTGTTTTGAGGTTTTCTATTCGGACATTCGGAAATGTTTGGTTTAGACTGTTATGATAAAAAGAAAAGAAAAAGCCATTTATTCTCACACAGTGAGGGGCGGTAAACATCCTTTGCAAATCTGTGTTTGTTTGTAAACACTTCTTTTATGCAGTGACAAAACAATAGATCGACGTGACTTTCTGCATTATTTTTTATTCCGAAAATAAACCAAGGGGGCTTTGTCAGGAAAAAATATTAGAAAAAACAGCCAGCTATCGGGGCGTCGTCGCTAGCCGATGATTAAGGGAATGTTAGTAGAAGTATAAAGGATGGGAAAAGTATGACCATTGAGAGCTTATATTATTGTAAGTAAAAACTTCAACATAGGTACTCTTGACTGTACAATACAAATATTGTAAACATAGTAATTAATAATAATATGATATTATGAATATTATGTATTTCCATGAGTATTGATGTCAACAGTATTGAGTCGTGATAGCCTAGTGGTGGTGACCGTTGACTGGCAAGTCAGTGGTCTCGAGTGCGAACTTAAGGCGCGCACCTCTGACTTTTTGTAAGTTATGTGCGTTTTATAAACTAATTGTCACTTACTTCGTGCCTCGGAAAGCACGTAAAGCCGTTAGCCCTGCGCCTGATCTCTCTCCGGTCGTGTCGGATTTCCGTTCTATCGGACTATGAGAGTGAGGGAATCATAGAAATATTAAAATATCTTTGGAGGGAATAGAGAGTGCACCTGTGTTTGCGCACACACTTGTGCACTATAATATCTCCTACGTAGTTGGCTACCATTTCAGCTTGATTATTTGTTAAGACTTGGGACTAAGAATATATTGGGTAAACCTATTAGAGAATTCGGAAGAAAAAGTTCTTGTTTATACTACTATCCGTCTTCAGTTTTTCTTTTTCTTAAGATCTATGTCAAACTTGGTCTGATTGGTAACCTAAAATTCCTTGTAGACTACCATTATAGCTTTTATAGACTAAGTCATTTGTAATCACTACATAATATAAAACAAAGTCGCTTTCTCTGCCCCTATATCCCTATGTATGCTTAATGTTTAAAACTACGCAATGGATTTTGATGCGGCTTTTTTAATAGATAGAGTGATTGAAGAGGAAGGTTTATATCTATATTGCAAGTTCAAGTTCAAGTTTTGAAGAAGACTAGTGTATCTATATTTCAAGTGTTTCTATTTCATTTTGGATCTTTAAGCAGTGTACACATTGGCGCACTGGTATTTGAAGTGCATACTGTTTTTATTTCATTACACTGTGCAGTAGAAGACTTAGCTTGCCTGTATGAGAAGAGGCGTTTGCTTTGTAGTAGGGAAGATACAAGCTGGTTTATTTATTTTGTACAAAGAATAAATCAATTGCGAGTGGGATTTGAAATAAAGCCCCCACCCCAGTCGCGGTGCCACTAAGCTATTCGAAACCCCCATGCAAAAATAATTCAGATAACACATTTGTGGGGTTACAAATAGCTTTACCCAGCTGGCTCTAGCAACTAGGTCGCGTATTCAAATCTCGCTCGTAACCAAAGTTCATCTCTTTTCCTCACAATGTTTTCCTTCACCTAAAGAAAATAGTATTAATTTTTCGCTTGTGATTTCGGAAAGTCAGACCTAAAGGCCTCAGGTTTGAAAACAAGGCCCTATAATTAATTATTATAAAAAATATTAATGTGAATGTTTGTCAATAGATTTGGATGAAAGTTGAAGTGTAATTTTTTTTATCAAACGTCATATTTTTTTTCTTTTGCCTGCGTTTTATTGCGTTAGTCTAATTCTGCTCCATGCTCCAATTTTTTTTTTACTGTTCCGGGGTACGAATTTTTTTTACTATTGTAATCTATATACCCAATACTTTCTCCCATTGCAACCGTGGCAGATAATTTAGAAGCATATTATACTCGTATCTGACTTCTTACATTAAATCCATATCATAATTTCGTATTCAAATTGCTCGACGGTTGTTCACAAATGTTCCTACAAAGCTTCCTGTAAAATCTCTCATTAATTTTTTTGTCGGAATATCTGAAAAACAGATAAAAGTTTTCAACAAAAGATTCGGCGTCCGTATATTGTGGGGAACCTTTGTGTGGTTGTACGTCTGTAATTCTCAATCTCGGGAACTTTTTTACGCCTGCTTAGCGTTCTTTGTTCAGGGCAGTTGAATTTTTTGTTTGACTTTTTGTTTGAATTTGTAGAAGCCAGTAGGGGTACAGTACCAATTCTTATGTTTTTGAACAAAATTTTTAGAGGAGGTATCATCAGCGATTTATAGTATGGGCTTGATCGGAGTATTACCACCACTCTCTTATATTTGTAAGATAGTGGACTGAAGTGGAGTGTAGAGTGGAGTCTTATTCTTATCATGTGGTTGATGAACAACCTGGTGTCAGAGTTTAAACCATCCGTAGGCCTCTGACATGGCTTAACACACCATTGGAAAATCTCTCAGCGTGTGCTGGTTTCATCACGATGTTTTCCTACCGTTTCAGCAACTGATAACTAATTTTTAATACGCACATAACCTACGAAAAGTCAGAGGTGCGTCCTTGGGATCGAACTCGAGACTTCTAACTTGTCAGTCAACAGTCATACCACTAGGCTATCAGTGCTCTCAGTGTAAAACCTCCACTCTCGCAATCCACGCTCTTATATTTATAATACATATAAATAATAATTATCCCTCTATAATACATACCTATCTCTTCATAATTGTTTTTATTCGGATATAAACATTAAAATACAATACTATACAATAACTTATATGTACAAATAACATAATAATAATATTATTATGTTATTATATTATTAATAACATATCTCTTATATTTATATTCATAAGGAGTGGAGTGAAGTGTGTAATAGAGTGGTGGCTAAAGCCAACAAATTGGCTCGATATTAGATATCATCTAATGTATTCAAATCTCCTCGAAATATATTTAAAAAAGCAATGTAAAGATAACATGATATTTTTAATGATACCCATTCATGTTTGTTTTGGATGCTCAGACCATTAGTAATCGAGACGATAAAATTTTAGAGCTGAATATTATAATAAATGGTAACAGCTATATTTTTAGTATCAAAAAATACCAAAGAGTATTTTAAAAAGATATTCACAAGTACACATAGCAAAGCTATTTGGTTGGCAGGGCTGCTGCTTAAGGATAAAAGCTATTAGATTGGCAGGGCCTCTAGTTAAGTAAAAAGATTTTTGTGGAAGTTTGCATAATTATGATTGCGAAAATATTTTTAGTTTTGTACAGGTTTCAATTTCCAACTGCCCATCCCAACAGCCTTTTCCCAACTGCCCATCAGACCTACACAACCCAGATAAGACACGATACTTACCCCTTGGTAAGACTGGTTGTCAGCAGAAGACTTTTGGGCTTCTGACTACCCGTAACGATTGTCAAAGATCTACAATTGACAGCCGGGGCCAACAGCTTAATGTGCTACCGGAGGCACGGAGAGTGATGTGGGTGAGTGAGTGGAGGTCTGGTAGGCAGGCGCTTCATGTAAAACACTGGTATTCAGCTGCATCCGGTAAGACTGGAAGCCGACCCCAACACAGTTGGGAAAAGGCTAGGCAGATGATAATACTCCATTTCAAACACCTAACCAGGTTAAAAGGTTATGTCAGAAACATTAATTATACGATTATCTGTTTATCACACAGATGCTTGACAGGAAACGAACTTAGACACCAAATGCAGACGATGAAAAGCCGCTATATCTATCATATCGTCGAGCAACAAACAGTCTCGCTAGCTGACAGTTTCACTATTTACTTGTTCCACGGCTCTCCCTTTAAAATAAACAATGTAACAGTATTTTAAAAACCGTGCAAGTTTAAAAGCCACCTCCTACCAACTTCACTCGTTAACACTCACATAACTGCCAAAACTTGCAGACTGCCTCTCAAAACTTGGACAGTTACGGTGTTTCCTATTTAATTACAACTTTCTTAGTTTACTTTGTAGCGTACTTTTGTAAACTTTTGTAAATGGGTAAGCAGAATTAGAGATTAGAGGTTCACTTTCGCAACAATGACGTAGTTTTTCGTCGCTTGTATGGCGGCGCGACGTGGAAGATTCTCGATGCAAGTGACAGGTCAAGACTTTTTTTTTTGTCGTGTGGAAAGGTCTTTATTAATACCTCATCACTAAGGGCTGGCGATAGGGCTATGTCCGACTCTTACGGACTTCTTCTTCTTCTTATCGTGTGGTTGATGAACAACCTGGTGTCAGAGTTTAAACCGCCAGTAGGCCTCTGATATGACTTTACACACCATTGAAAAATCTCTCAGGTGTGCTGGTTTCATTACGACGTTTTTCTACGAACTAAAAACGGTGTTCCTCCACGAACCTCTGGGTGGAAATACGGTTTTTGCAAGCATTCACCGTACTCCCGCCAGAATGGGTCAAGACCTGGTGAAATCCCGTACTCCCGTCAAGCAGTCAGTCGAGGAAAACCGTTGTTTTTTTAAAATCCATGATAATCGGATAAAACCCTATTACCTCCCCTGATGGAGTAACCTGTTAAGGGTTTAAAAAGGACAAATTCATATTAGCTAAAATACAAATAGCTGGATCATATTATTTTGTACTGTGAGGTGTAGACCAAGAATAGTGCCAACGCCTTTTCGATTCTTTTTCATGATCATAATGATGGGATAAAGGTCACCAACAAACTATTAGCGATTGACACGAAAGCTGTTGTTTTGTGAGAGGCTAAAGCCGTGGCTGGTAACTACCAATCAGACTAGGTTTTACTGCATGGTAACTTTGTCGTATTTCTACATACCTAATGTTTATTAAAACCTATTTGGTTTGCAGGAATGCTTCTGGTTTTACTAGAAGCCAGCCCCAACAAAGTTTTAGAACAATAAGGCTAGGAGGATATAAAATACCTCTTCAACCTCTTCAGTCTTTCAAAGTAGGTACAACAAGTTGAAAGCATGTTGAAAGATATTTAATAAATAAATTGCAGCAGGTAGATGCGCTCATAATCCCTCCATCGTGAATCTATGCATGCATTACTGAACGATATTGGCAAAGTTTTATGCAGTAGAGTATTGATTGGCGGCCATTTAATTTTAAAGTTTGGCTGACAACGTAGTGGAATTCTGTGAAAAGTCTTAGGGGAATAATTATAGTTTCTTTTTGTATCAAAGAAAGACATAGGTACTTAGAGAAGTATTTTTAGGAACAGCACAAAAGGACAATATACAATACAACAATCTAATAACTAGAAAATATGTATATTTAGCTTTTGTCTTCGATTTCGCTTAATTTAAAATGGTGGCGCCATCTTTTATCAAAAGAACATTTTGTCATTTTCATACCACTTTCGTACCATAAGTCCACTTCTATATACCTGACAACGTATATGCAAAAGCTCAGGGTGATCGGTTCAGTGGTTTAGGCGTGAAAAGGTAACAAACAAACTTACTTTCGCATTTATAATATTAGTGAAGTACTAATCCTAATATTGCAATCTTGTATCTAAAAACTTGGCCAGCAAAAAGAGATTGGAAGAAAAGATTTAGATACAAAATTTTCCTTTAACTTACAAAAATAAGAACCACTTAAGCGAAGCCGCTTGAAGAGCCAATCTTATAAAAATCGTGGTTAAAGGAGATCAATGCTTTCAGAATACACGTTTTGTTAAAGCTATTTCTCTGGAATGGCTGCTAATATCCGTTGGAAGACGTTCATCGAAATCACATCAAAAAATAATATTAAGAAAACTTCTTTACAAAAGATAAGATTAGTAAGAAAATATATGTTTACAACATAGATTTAGAATTACGTACTTACGCCATGTGGTTTCTGGCCCAAGAATAGAACCACCCCTACTCGTCTCGCGGGTGTCGTAAGAAGCGACAAAAAGAAAGATCCGGAGGATGGGCAACAGCATCCTTCTATGTAACAGTCATCATCATTGCGTATGGCATTCATCCTGCGTGGATCAGATCTCTATATCCAAATTTTTCAGCCAGCCTACGTACCACGCCAACCGACTTGCCAAGCATGGCGATTATGGGCAAATACCTCCAAATAGCGTACAATAGTGGCGCGCATTGGGAGAGGCCTTTTTTCAGCAGTGGACAAACAGGCTGATGATGATGAGTTACGTCTCTAGATCCTAGATAGGCAATCTATGAGAAAGAAGATAGAGTACCAGTATGTTAGAGCGAGATAGATAGCCAAGAGCATTCCACGTACACGATACAGCCTAATATGTATGTCCTGTCATTCACAAAATGAAACTATTCAAGCCTGATTTTGAAAAATGAGTAGAGTAGAGTAGTAGCCTTAGTTACTTCGAAGCCGATCTATTTGAAGGGCACCTACCTAATTTTTTATCTGGTTTACTTATAACATAAAAGTACTCAAGTACTTTTATTAAAAACGTTTATTAAATTGAAACCGCAACTCTGATCGGTTTTATATTAATACAAATATTGGAAAGTTGGGTAGTTGTTTAGAAGCCAATTTACGTTTCATCGGTTTATTTTAGAAATTTGTAAATTGAATAGGAATTTTCATTGTATTAAGTTCCACAGAATATTCCTCTAGCAGCTAGAAATTACTTGTATTTATAGTAAGAAGTGAAGTGAAGTGAGTAGTCATGAGCATTGGTTCCGGACCCGCTTTGCAAGCGCGTGGGTGTGGGTTCGAACCTGGCATGTACCAATGTGACTTTTTCAATGTCATATGTACTTTCTTAGTTAATCTAAGACACCACTGACTAACAGTGAAGGAAAACATCGTAAGAAAACCTGGACTTGAATAGTCTGAAATCGCCAACCGCAGTGAGCTAGCGTGGTGATTATTGCTCAATCCGTCTCGGTATGAGAAGAGGCCTTTGCTCTACATTGGGACAGTTTTAGGCTGATTAATTTATTATTTATACATAGAAAGTGAATGTTACTATGTGTCTTCATTTAAAAAACGTAATAAATAAATATTTAAACATTCATAATTCAAGTATAAATTTAAAAAAAACTAAAATCCCCAGTGTAAATATTGTTTCTTTAGGTAAGAAATCTCAACGGAGATTAATCAACTACGCAGGAGATATTATAGTGAACAAGACACTTGTCTTGTGTGCAAACACAGGTGCACTCTCTATGCCCTTGCTCTCATAGTCCGAGTGTACCTTTCTACATTAAAAAAATTAAATCAAAATCAGTTCATCCATTTGGGAGCTACGATACAACAGACAGAGATACATACACATTAAACTTAAACACCTTCTTTTTTAAATGGTTTTACTTAGCTTGACCTGTTTATTATTTGGTTCAAATTTAGTAATCGATATTTCACCCCCTTCCTGTTGACAGATTGATCTGATATTTGGTACACAGCTTTAGTTTTGATGACAAAACCGTTTTATGTAAAAAAAAAATTTTACTTATTTTCGTCGGGGATTCAAAAGAATGACCTCGACAGACGCTGCTTAACTTTCGTGATAGTAAAAACCATTTCATTATTACACCGTTAACGTCATTTATAATGCGGTAGACTGGAGTGGAAAACTGCAATAATTACTTAAAGGTAATAGGGGCACATTTAAAGGTCTCCATCCACTGAAACGGATCATATTATGACCGTTCCTGTCCCGTCACTATAAAAATTTAGTTTTTATGAATTACTAGTTCTGGCAGTTCCAACATATATAAAAAATGTAGTTTGACTTACGTTATTACTATGTTACGTTTTAGGACCGGCCTTATACATGTAAAGTCCGTGCCGGTCCGGACGCGTCACGTGGTCAGACCGGTGCTTACAATCGGTGGCCCATGTTTATACACCATTTTAATCATACTACAGCTACTGTCAAACACATATAACGTCATAATGGGTACCATACGGTGCGCTGCATTTAGTGCAGTTTTTGGTGGCGATGGCGTACTAATGGGATGTTGTTGGATGGCTGGGTCGCTATATGGATGTCCCATGTGGCGACGCTTTGTTTGATTTTTGTGAATTTTTTACATGTAGCTCAAAATTATATCTTATTAAATATAATTATTTAATAAGTAAATACGGACACTGTACAACGAAGATCGTGGGTTCGAATCCCATCTGTATCAATTTTTTTTGGAAATTTTCTTATTAAATAATTATCAAAAATATGATACTACAATCTGAAGGACTGTACAGACTAAATAATATTAAGAAATATACATACTCTCCTTCACTACACTAACGCTTCTAACCCATGAACTCATATAAAAACTTCTGTGACTGTGTTGGAACCGTACGGTCCAGTTGCGAAACGGGATAGTGGGTGGAGACCTTTAAACGACACTCCCGTACAAAGTTGAGTCAAGACCGTTTGACCTACTTATCAGCTGAGATAGATCAGAAACCGATGTCGCAGCGAAACGTTGAGTTGCAGACGTATCAAACTAGCTCTTTGTGGAGCCGGCAGAGTTATCGGTTCAAAGTTCAGTATTAAACTGAGTTTTTTAGAGTTTTGCCTTACCTGTTTTTAGTTTTTATAGCATGAAGACGCTTGAAATGTAAAGCAATGTTACATGCATTTATTAGCAATAAGGAACATGTTGCTCAACATGTTTTTTTTAAATTAAAAACTTTAGCGCATTCGACTGGATCTCACCTGATAGAAAGTGACGATGCAGTCTAAGATGGTACACACGAATTCAAGTAATGCCTATTCACTCTTGCCTTGAATACTCCTAGATTATAAGAATCGGGAAAAACTGACACTGATCGGCAATGAATGAATGAATGATGTCAAGCGATGACTCGGAATATGTATTCTGAATTCATGACATTGCATCCCGGCAACGTTGCACGCTGTTTTGCAACGTTGCTAAACATGTTGAGCATAACGTTTTGCGGTATGATTGTTGCCATAATGCCAATTGCTCTATGGCTCAAATGGTAACTTATCCATTATCCACATATAGTACCTATGTGACGCTGTCAATATTATATTACCTAGTAGGAATCGCACTTCCAACCATACGAAGAGATGTCGCATGCGCGCTGGAAAAAAAGATTCAAGGATCCGATTCCCGACATTTCCTCTACGATTATAACACAATTACTCCGGGTAGACTGAAAGAATGCCACTGATGCCACTGAAAGAAAAGAAGAAGAAGAATATTATTGACAGCGTCTCAGAATCTCAACTCTCATAGTCTGTACGTCAATTCGACACGACCAGTGAGAGATCAGGAGCAAGACCGACGGTTTTACGTGTTCACCAAGACAGAACGAACGAAAAGAAATTATGTTTTCACATAACACCTCAGAACAATGTACCTATCCAAAAATATTGTAAGCCATTATTTAAAAGAGCAACCATGGAGTTTCTTGCCAGATTCTTCTCCATGAGGGGTAGGTTGCCCTTGGAACTGGCAACTAGAGTCACTCTTATAATAATATTAGAATTATGACTATTCTTATGTGCCTAAAATGGTCTACATGAATAAAAATATAGCGTGTCTTGAGTTCGAATCTGATATGGCTGATTTGCCAAAGAATATACAACACTTAGGGATATCAATACATGTAACATTATCAGTGCCGCAAAAAGCCATTTGCCAAGCCGTCCATTTTAAATATTCATCCCTGATGTATGGTTTATTCTTGCAAAAGCTTTAGGAAACATCAACACAGCTCTTCCGCTATCGTTAGGGGATAAAGTATGGTAATAAATAGTGCAGTACACGGCAATTAAAATGGTACATTGTGGAAAAAATACATTGGTGCTGAGGGTCAAAAATGGCTGTACAGAAATTTTGCAGATTGATGTAACTTGATGTGCTTAATATGATGTCTGATAGATAGATGTCTGTAGTAATCTTTTATAATCGATTATTTTAATCTAGGAGTACTCAAGGCAAGAGTGAACACTGAACAGGCATTACTTGAGTTCGTGTGTACCATCCTCGACTGATTCTTCACTGCATCGTCACTTTCCATCAGGTGAGATCCAGTCAAATGCGCTCAAGATTTTTAATTTTAAAAAAATTAAAAAAATTATAAACTAGATATGTAATAAACGTTTGACTATTAAAAAAACTGAAAATACCTTATTTCTATAAGAATTTATTAATTCTAATACCTATTAAAAATGTGAAGGTTGCCATCGATTTATCCTTCGAGCATAAGATCGACGTGATTTATAGCGTAGAGAGTTTATGGGCTGGAAATTGATATGGGATACTTTATATTGAAATTTTTAAAGCCACTGGCTGGCAATGGTTGGAAAAAGCCAGCAAAGAGTATGAGTTTGATACATATACTGCTATGTTGTAGTTTAACTTAAGGTCTTCAACCACTATCCCGTTATAGAACTAGACAGTACTGTAGATACCTATGCACGCCAGGTGGAGTGCTATATTAAAAAATACCAAAAACAAATTAAAATAAATCTTTAAATGGGACTGCCATACAACAAACGTGATTTTTTCGCCGTTTTTTGCTCGATATTAATAACGGCAACAGGTAGACGCTAGAGTGTTTATTGTGGTACCTATAGATAATGATACGGTTTTTATATGTTTACTACGGACACAGGACACTACGGTCCGGTGACAGCACGGGATAGTGGGTGGAGAGACCTTTACGGACGGTGGGCGCCATTCTAATTTAATAATACTTACAATTTTCTTTATTCTGGATGTGCCATCTGAATTGCTTCATACTGCAATACATAAAAAATGTTCAGAACAGAAACGAGAAGTCACTAGAGATTCCATAGCATCGGAAATGTTGGATACATTCTGAGAGTAAGTATAACATCGGATTGAATTACTTTTAAAATTCAATCTTACTAGATGTTGTTTCGGTTCGTTGATTAGAGAGTTTTTTTTTGTTGTACACTCATAAGCAAAATTGTGTACCTCGATTACAGGTCAAGTTTATAAAATACTCTACAAACTAAATATTGGTAAATTATATTATCTATTACTGATCAACTGGTGATGAAATTTGAAACGAGGAATTAAGCCGAAAAACCAGGGTCAACTAGCTCAGAGTACGCAAGTTGAAGTGGCAATAGGCAGGCCACATCGCTCTAAGAACCAATAACCGATGGGAAAGAAAGAAGCGGTAGATGCAAGCGGCAAGTTGCCGTTCGTTGTGGCGTTTTATGGGGGAGGCCTTTGTTCAACGTGGATGTATTCCAGCTAATGATGATCTATTGACATCTTAGCTGCAATATTTAAACTTTTCAATGACGACTTCTACTAGAATTTACTTTTAAAAATCTCTAGTGTTAACATATTTCTGCCCGTGACTGTACTTGGTGTATTGAATATCATTATGCACCGCGCATTAATTTTTTTTTAATAAAAAAAAAACTACATCAGAATGGACCGATTTTTAACCGAATCAAAAGAAGGAGGAAGTTATTGAAGTTGAGTTTGTTTAAGAGCTACGATGCCACAAACAGATCTCAGACAGACACGTCAAGCTTATAACACCCCTCGTCGCGTCAGGGGTTAAAAAAAAACTATATAAAGTTAATTCCTAAACCATACTGCATTAAAAATCTTCTTAAAAATAAAATGTCCAGACTCTACATTGTTGAAGTACCTAGTTTTATTTCTAGAAAAATACAGGTTGTACCGTTCCATCCGTTCGCGGCATCGTAAAATAGCAATAAACAATATAAATAAAACATTTTATGTGTTTTCCAATAGGAAGTAATCCTACTTTTTTTCATCGCTATCTTCATGGGGCACAAAGATTGCCTCTTTTTATACTTTTTCCTATAAACACTAGTATCACTTGTAAGACTATCTATCCATGACAACCCACGTGAAACACAATAAAACCTGAATTATTTTCTATATCATCATCAGCCTGTATTAGTCAACTGCTGAACATAGGTTTCTCCCAATACGCGCCACTATTGGAGGTATTTGCCCATAATCGCCACGCTGGGCAAGCGGGTTGGCGATCGTAGTAGCAGATGATTATTACACAGAAGGAAACTGCTGTCCTTCCTCCCATCTTTTCCTTTGTCGCTTCTTACGACACCCGTGGAACGAGTAGGGGTGGTTCTATCTAAATTATAATAATGAGCGATCGACATCGCAGATTAGCGCAAAGAGGCGCCTTAAAATGATGCCCTCCTGACCGAATTTCTGTCAAAGCGGCCAATATCAACGGAGATTAGCCAACTATGCAGGATATTTTATAGTGCACGAGTGTGTGCGCAAATACAGGTGCACTCTCTATTCCCTCATTCACATAATCCAATGGAACGGCAATGCGACACAACCGGAGAGAGTTCAGGCGCAGGGCCAACGGCTTTACGTGCTTTCCGAGGCACGGAGTAAGTGATAATTATTTATAATACGCACGAAAAGTCAGAAGTGCCTTAGGTTCGAGCTTGAGACCTCTGACTTGCCATTCGACGTTGATACCACAAAGCTATTACGACTAGTGTAGCCTTAAAATAAAACATTATTTTTAAAAAAATCGTTATAATAATTCTTGATTTTATTCTGCATCTTCTTTAGGATAGACGGATATTTTTTATTTGATAAATATGATATTATTTAATAAGAAATATGTTTAGCTCTATCAGCTAAATAAACAGGTATTAGATGTTTAATTTTACAACAATTCACCTTAATTCAATTTGCATTGAGAACTTTAATGAACCACTTAACCTTATCGTTATAAAGGCTTGCAGTGAAACAGTAATGAGGTAATAATATTTATAATAATAGGCCCATAATAATAACATAATTAAATGCTATCTGCGAATAACATGGCGGTCATTAAACATCTATTTACTATATCATTATCCCATCCTTAAATCCTTTCATTCATGTGAGCCTGGTACTTGTGACTAAGGTTGCCAGATAGCAGGGGAAATCCGGAAAAGTCCTGGAATTTTGTGTCTGGTCCCATTACTGAGTAACTTTTTTTTTATAGACTCACACCTGTATTTCCCAGAGGGTACTAGGTGGTACTAGGCAGAGGTGTATTCAATACACCCACGTTTCGCCAAATATGATAAAAGACTCATATAATAGGGGGCGAGTCTATTGTCAATAACCGGGTACAACTCCAGACTCCGTGCTGCTACTGAGAATTGCCTAATGGAAAAACCCAATAACACATTGCCGGTGATTGAACCCAGGACCTGTGCTCAGCAGTCGCGCTTGCTCCTACTAGACCAACAAGGCAGTCAATCCAATAATTACACTTGACTATCTCGAAATTCACGAATACTAGTTTTTTTCCGAATTTTATTTGAAGGCTGTTAAAGGCTTTTTTTTTAGATAATATTTATAGTTATTATCAATAAACTAGCGACCCGCCCCGGCTTCGCACGAGTGCAATATACATATAAACCTTCCTTAAGAATCACTCTATCTATTAAAAAATACCACATCAAAATCCGTTGCGTAGTTTTAAAGTCTAAGCATACATAGGGGCAGACAGACGCGGGAAGCGACTTTGTTTTATACTATGTAGTGAATTGTTACAATTTCTTTTAATCATTTTCATTTTCCTATTAAAAATTTGACATAATTTTTCTTTTTAAAATATAAAACTTGAAGTAGAACTATAGATTCTACTATTCGTAGGTAACTTAAGAAATGTCCAGGAAATTATAAGCCTGTATCTGGCAACCCTACTTCTGACCCTTTCAAAGGCCAAAAGGGTCATAGCTTAGAGAATGAGGCCCTTTTATGGGTTCCTCGCTGTTGCACACATTCTATATTAATTATACCTTTTAATTAATTGAATCCCTTGATGACGTACCCTTTGAATACATGACATCCTAGTGTATTGGGTAACTGAGAAAAGGATGGCTTAAATTTCTTACATTCGTTTTGAAGCCATTTATGCAACGACTCCAAAATGGTGCCATGTGGTTTTCCAGCCTAAGAATACAACCACCTCTACTCGTCCCGTGGGTGTCGTAAGAAGCGACAAAGGGAAAGATCCGAAAGATGGGCAGCAGCATCTTTCTGTAAAATAGTAATCATAAATGCTACTGCGATCGCCAATCCGCTTGCAAATATCTCGAATGAGCTTACAATAGTGGCGCGCATTAGGAGAGGCCAGGTTTAGCAGTGGACTAGTACAGGCTGATGATGATGACTCCAAAATTAACGTTTTTCTAGTATTAGTAAGATTTGTATGACGGGCTTTGGAAAAATGTATGGTAGTCATGTCTCTGCCATACAATAGGAAACGTTAGAGAGTGTCGTAGACAGTATAAGAACTGTACTAGACAGGTTTAATTACGCTTGCGTGTATAAATAACGTTTGCGATTCGAAAATTAATAGAAAGTAACAATATGTGTAAGTTAATTAATATGTCAAACATGAAATTAAACACAAAAGGAAATCTATTCTCGTTTCCGGCGCAGGCGCGGCGTGCCATTGATAGATGAAAAGTTAAATAATAGTGGATTTAATTTTAACTTGTGTAAATTTCATAACATAGATTGTGGTAGGTTTATCAAATAGTCGGCGCTTTAAGTTCCTATAGTACCTATAATATAGTGTACCTAGTGATAGCCTAGTGGTATGACCATTAGACTGCCAAGTGAAAGGACGTAGGTTAAAAACCCAGGCAATTCTGACTTTTTGACGTGACAACGTTTTAGAGCCCGCCCAGAAAGCGCGATCTAAAACGACTTTACAGACAACCGAATTTTTTTTTTGTAAGTTATATGCGTATTAAAAATTAATTATGACTTGCTAAAACGGTGACGCAAAACGGAAACCAGGAAACCAGCACACCTTAAAGATTTTCGACGATGTATAAAGCTATGTCAAAGGCTTACGGGCAGTTTAAACTCTGTCACCAGATTGTTCATCAACCATACGATGAACAAGAAGAAATACCAATTTTTGAAATATGTAATCTGCTACCTTTCTGTAACATAATTGACAGCTCTGCCTATCCCTATACTAAACCAGCGTGATACCAGACATGTTAATTAAAAACAACTGGCGTCTAAAGTTTATGGTTCCATATTTACGCCATAGTTGTTATGATAAAGCCCCACTCCGCGGCAATGTGGTGTATTGTTATCAGAACCACTTTTATAGAGCCACTAGCTTTTGACAGCAGCTTCGCTCGCGTTAATTCTGAATTTGAAATTGTTTAAAATCTTCTCTTCTTCTTCTCCTTTTTTCGTGTCGATGGAAAGAAAGAAGGATTAATTTTTGTAAAAGAAAGTAAATAAAAAAAAATGAGATAGCACTACAACTACACTACACTGTTATTTGACAGAATAAAAATATCTTCGGAATGTATTTACCAGAATGACAAAGCAGGATAAAAATTAAAAAAGAACATAACATGTAAAATATCAGGAGCAGAAGTGTGAGTGCCTCATGATTGTGCTAAAATAGGAACTAGTTTACCATTTGCCAGATAGGTGGTAGATGGTACCTATATCATATATTTTCCTAGAAGGTGGCCACCCCTATGGCACTAATCGTGGCTCGATTAAGGTCACTTAAACCGCACTCTTAAGGTCATTTTGGAGACCGGAGTAAGTGTGGTATGGTCTGTTCATTATTGGTTACTGGTGGTCATAAGAAAATTCAATCATGATTCGAAAAACATGTGGCGCCATGAGAAATCATAAGAAATTTATTGTTATTTTTCTCGGAAACAGTACTTTTTTCGGGGTGAAAGGTACCCTATGTCTGTTTGTTAGTGGGTGTGAACAGTAGCTAATGTTATAGGGTAGGGGTAGAGTAGGGTAGAGATAGGATAATCACGCGTATAAAGTCACGCCAAGCAGCTAGTCTCTTCATCCAGACCATTCATATTATCCTCTATTTCTCCAGCAAGCTAGTCTTCATCAAAATCCTGACGCAGAAATCCAAATAAACTTAACAACTGACTAGAAAATCCTTAAAGCAAATAAAACCTCCAATAAATGCAAATCTAAACTGCGGACATTAAGACTATTTGCATACAAACTTCAATGTTTATTTTCAAGTGAAAGTTACCGCATAATGAAGATAAAGATACGCCGTTAAAAGAAAGCTTTTATTTTCTCTTTCTTTTTTTTCTTTTCTATTTGTATTTGTAAGATTTGTACCTAAAGATTCGTGATAGCCTAATGGTATTACTGTTTGACTGGCACGTCAGCACCTCTGACTTTTTGTAAGTTATACGCGTTTTATAAAATTCATTATCATTCTCCGTGCCTCGGAAAGCACGTTAAGCTGTTGGCTCCGGCTGTCAATTGTAGATCTTTGACAGTCACGGGTAGTCAGAAGCCCGAAAGTCTGACAACCAGTCACTATATCGTGCGCCGCAACTTTTAGTGTTTTGATAAATTAATTAAAGTTGTGTTTTCGTGCTCCTAGGTTTACAATTTTCCAACAAATAGGTAAATCACATAAGAACTATTATTTTGATCCAATCTAAGGCATATAAACACGTAATTAGTTCATTTTGTATGATTGTCATTGTTTTCATTTGACGATCTTTAACTTGAAATATCTCGGAAACGTGACGTTTTAGGACATCATGTTGCTAACATTTTTTGTTGGTTATGATGTCCTCTTTCCAAATATACTAGTTTCATCCTACGCCGCCACTTTGAACAAAATCAAAATGGCGACGGCCCGCTATGCCAGCGCCCATACAAAAATGTTCGAACCCCTTTAAAATAATTCTTTAATGTGCGAGCGAGATTGCCGATTAGCTAGTATCAGCGCCTTAATAGAATAATTCTGCACTAGCCCAAATAGTAAACAGAAGAATAACATCACAGGCGATTATTATACCGTGAAAATATCCGAGTATTTACAAAATATCTCTGTGAAACTTAGAGTAACACCTCAGCGCCAATAAATAAAGTTCTCCGGGGGAACAAAACACGATTTATGGACTAATATTTTGCAGTCGTAACGGTATTCCGAAGCTGCTTGCATTTCCTCTAAATTTATATTTATTATACACAGATTAAAATGGAGAGGACTGCCTCGTTGGTCTAGTGGTAGCAAGCGTGACTGCTGAGTTTGAGATCCTAGTTTCGATCTGTTGGACAAAGTGTTATTGAGTTTTTCCATTAGGAATTTTTCAGTAGCAGAACGGAGTCAATAAGCTCGTCCCTTTTTATATGGAACTTGTAACATAGCCGGTGAAACGTGGGTGTACTGCATACATACACCTCTGCGAACTCCCTCTGAGTAATACAGGCGTGAGTGTATTTATCGTGATATTTATTTTACAAGGATTAAAATAGAGACTATTATAGGATTTTAGCTTTTATTTCTGCAGTGACTTATTATAGTAACTTATATGGATCAACATACGTTATGATCACGTTTGGTCGATGAACAGAGTTTAAACCGCCTGTAGTCCTCTGACATAGCTTTATACGCCGTTGAAAAATCTCTTAGGTGTGCTGGTTTCCTCATGATGTTTTCCTTCACCATTTTAGCAAGTCATAATGAATTTGTAATAAGAATCTGTAAAGTAGTATATGGTGTAAAGAAGTGCGTGCCTGGGTTTTGAACCTACGACTTGGCAGTTGCCTTTTTCTAGCTATTCTTCCTTTTTCATAACAAAATAATCTCGACATCGTCTGTTATTATCTTGTCTACACGACGCGCAACGTCTTCAATATTAATTTATGTATAATATACATGTTTAGTCTACAAAGGGAAGGTTTTCCACCGTATCTTTTAAAAATATTGTATTTTTATTTTTTAAATTACACCAGTACCTTGTCGTTTTGTTCAGGAAGGAGGAACGAGACGGGTATATTATGTCTCATTAAAAGTGACAGTATTCATAAACTCTTGTTATTATACCCTGTAGGGTAGGGTTAGACAAAAAAGGTAGGTAATTATGCATTTTAATAAATTATTTTGTATACAATGCGAAGTTTTTGGACAGAAAAAATTGATCAGCCGCGTCTACTGGTCACGGGTTTAATTCACTCTCAGTACACCCAGCATACCCAGTAGGGTAAAGCCCCCATTTTTTTTCAAACTCTAGTATTCGAGTATATGCATAGATAAGCCAACTACGCAGAAGGTATTATAGTGCACAAGTGTGTGCGTAAACACAGGTGCACTCAAAATCCTCCTCACTCTTATAGTTCAATGGGATGGCAATCACCGGACCGGAGAGAGATCAGGCGCGGGAAAAACGGCTTTATGTGATTAGTAAGTAAGTGATAATACGTACATAACTAACAAAAAATCAGAGGTCCGCGCCTTGGGTTTATCTCACGAAGTTAAACTTTCCTACACGACATTATGAAGAGGGTTCACAAAAACTTATAACTTAATACTGTTAAAGAAACTTTCATTATCAAATATCAGTTACGAACGTGGAGTAAAGGAACCCGAGACCTCTGACATGCCAGTCAACGGTCATACTAAGCTATCACGACTTCTATACCGTCTTTATAGAATTTATAAATAAATAATAATCCCTTCTAGTATCTTAGTCTACTTCGCATTAAGTCAACAGGATTTATTTACAAAGGTTCTGTAAGACAACCTCCTTTCCTACAATTTCTATTACTCGATTTTTCTGAATTGATTGATTTAGTAAGGATTACTTCCATTTGGTAGATTTTGCCAATTTTTCAGCTAATGGATTGGTAGGTTCTTAATAAAAAAAGAAAACGACTGTGTTTGTTGACGGTATTTTCTCTATTTTGTATGTTGTCTTCTTCATAATTTACTATTTGGTGGTTAAATAACCTAATGTTATAGAGACCATGGCTTTACACATCATTGAATTTTTTTTCTATAGGCTAGTTTCTTCATGATGATTTTTTTAACCCTAAGTGTGACTGGCAGAGAATGTCATTGGTAATAATATGTAACTTTTTTTTGCGTATACATACAATAAATCTTCACATATATCCAAATAAATTAAATCTTCACAATCTCTTTGAATAAATAAATAAATGTCGGATTCCCGTCCCATCGGACGATGACAGTGAGGACTGTGTGTTAGCCATTAGCGCACACACTTGTGCCCTATAATATTTGCATCGATGGCATATCTCCGTTGAGATTGACCGCAATTCGGAGTGGAGCACATTACTACAGGAAACTTATTTGAGAAAAAAAAATATTTGAAATTTTTGTTTCTGACTATATCTACAAAAGAAAATTAGCTAACTTTTTTAAATTGATAAACTTATATGAATACTAATGTTATAAAATGACTCAATATTTTTAAAACAAACAACAAATGTCATAAATGTATAGTAGATAAAATATATAATTTTGTATAGATATATTGTATAAGGGTATATATTTTTATATGTATTTTGTGTATATAAATGAGTTATGTATACCTATATGTAGTTATAGCTAAGTATAATATTATTGCCTTTATATTTTATTTTATTAGTATCCTATACGCACTTTGTCTACATTTCTTATTTTCAAACTCTCCTCTCGCAGGTCTACTGAAAGAGATTTCTATTGAAATAAGCAGTACCTACCTTTGTACTTTTTTTTCATATGTTTCTTCCTTGTTCTGTCATTGTTTAAGTGTGTACATAAATTATAGCTAAAAGCTACACTAAGGCAAATGTAGAAGCTAAATGCAAGAAAAAAAAAGCATTTTGCTCATTTTAGCCGTAAAAAGGGTGGAAACTAAGAAAACTTGCTTCTCCCTCATTATCTTTCAATGTAAGACCAAGTACGTAATATTTTCTTTTGTGTAACACTAAGAATTGTAGTCTTGAATAGGATAAAGCAGATGCTACTTTTGTTAGCCTTTGTTGTAGATTTTCTTTATAGTGTGTTGCAAAATTCATTTGTAGCAATTTTTATGTATGAGAACTTGTTTTCATTTAGCCAGTATCCGCGCCTTAAAAATCTTTTCTTATCGTGTGGTTGATGAACAACCTGAGTTTAAATAGCCCGTAGGCCTCTGACATGGCTTTATACACCATTGAAAATCTCTCAGGTATGCTGGTTTCATCACGATGTTTTCCCTCACCGTTTTAGCAACTGATAGTTAATTTATAATATGCACATTACTTACGAAAAGTGAGAGGTGCGCGCCTTGGGATTGAACTCGAGATCTCTGACTTGTCAGTCGACGGTCATACCACTAGGCTATCAGTGTTATAAAATGATTATGATGCCTTAAATGCCTTAAAATGAGTTATATGTATCATTTAATAAATACATCAGCAACATACGCAATCGTTATTATGACCAGATTTTCCCCGATTTGATGAAACATAAAAAAGAGAGCTATCATTACAAAAACTCCGAAATAAAATCCTTTTCCCACGAGATTTATATCCATTTGCAAAAACTCCCCCAAATTATGGGGTGCAAGTCGTTTTAATCATAATTTCTTTCCGGGATCCCGGGATACTGGTAATTACGAGAGACCACACTTGGCTATATTTTATCCGAATCGTTTTACTGGTTACCTAACTCAACGTAACTCAGATGTCAGGGGAACCATTAAATATAATGCTCGCAATTTTTTTCGCTTGAAAAGTCAACGTGATTTTGTTTTTTTTGTTTCACCTGATATTTTTCGGTGTGCAACTAAAATGATTGTGTTGTAATGGGAGCGAAAAGTTTTCTTTTTCATAATTTATTACAATTTTTGTACTTACTTTCTTTCTTATCGTATGGTTGATGAACAACCTGGTGTGAGAGTTTAAACCGCCCGTAGGCCTCTGACATGGCTTTACACACCATTGAAAAATATCTCAGGTGTGCTGGTTTCATCACGATGTTTTCCCTCACCGTTTTAGCAACTGATAATTAATTTATAATAGGCACATAACTTACGAAAAGTTAGAGGTGCGCGCCTTGGGATCGAACTCGAGACCTCTGACTTGTCAGTCGACGGTCATACCACTAGGTTATCAGTGCTATAAATTTTTGTACTGATTTTTATTTTAAAAGATTTTTTTTCCTTTTTGGGGATTAACAAAAAATTAACTGTCATCCAAAGTGCTTGTCAGATGTCAGATGTCATTAGTCATAGGTAGATTAAGAATTTTCACTTTATTTCTCTGCAACAGCAGAGTTTGACTTTACGGGACCAATTATATTTTTATCTACAAAAACAGACAGTTTTGAGGCTTTTAAAGATTTTTCTTTTTTAAAAGAAATACAAATTTAATATTCAAATATAATATTATTATTATTTGGCTGGTCTCGTCGTCATTATTATCATCATAAGCCGGAAGGCGTCCACAGTTGAACAAAGGCCTACCCCATTGGACGCCTCTAAGTCTTTTAAATAGTTAAACAATTCTAAAAATTAAGAAATTTAAGATATATCCACGCGTCTTATTCTCACCTAATAGGTACTTACGCAGAAGCATTCATAAGATCACGATCGAAAGACCAAAGCCCGCGCACAGAAAAACAAACCGAATCCCAATTAAAACATGAATCCTTTTCCAATACTCCTCCGCAAAGAAATGTCACTGCAAAGCTTTTTTTATCGCAAGAACCGGATACAGGGTATAAAAGATAAATTGAAGATATACCTTGCACTTAAGTACCACTAAGAACTTGAAAAGTAATAAACAGCTCTTTGAAACACGAAAGGAATACTCGATTAAGTTGTAGAAGACTTAATTGGTTTTCAAAGAAAAGAAAGACAGGACTTTATTTATTACCCTGGCTCCAACGTTGGCTCCAACGTAACCAATGTTGGATTTGAATCATGACGTCAGTCAAAATCATGACAGTTAAGATAATCAGAGCGAATGGAATGTGTGAAATGAAAAGAAAGATGTTTGATGTAGCTAACTGGCGCTTTTACGTTATTTGAGTGCGAATGTTGTCGTTATAAACAAATATAACTATGATCATTATCCTCCTAGTCTTTTTATTCCAAAACTTTATTGATATCGGCTTTTATTCTAACTAAATGCAGCTGAATATCAGTTTTCTACAGAGCGACCTATCTGATCCCCGCAACCCAAAAGGGATACGATATTCTAAAGTTAGATGAATTGTCAGAATTTTATGAGAGTTCTGACTCCATCTTTCTGACAGCTGGGGCCAACAGATTAACATACTTTCCTATTTACTCATTTCGACAAAGCGTTGAGACATCGCAAATACAGTCGCGTATTTTCTTTGAAGGAACCGAACATAAACGGCCAACTTCCAGCGTTGGCGCCAATGTTGGGGCAATACTATTTTGTCGATATATATGTTGGACAAATAGCGCAAATGTTGGTACCAACTTCCGAAGCCTTAAGATTTGTGATTTAAATTACAATGTGGAGAGGTGTGCGGAAATAGAAGAGTCGATTGATATGGTTGAGCTTAAAAAAGTAAAGTCGTCACTGCAAACCGCGTCTATATGTGTGACTATACCTTTAAGGTAAATACTTACCAGTGCTGCATTGTTTTATTTTTATTTATAGACTCACGTCTGTATTCCCCAGAGGGGGTAGGCAGAGGTGTGCAGTACACCCACGTTTCGCCGGCTATGTTATAAGTCCCATGTAATAGGGGGCGAGCCTATTGCCACTAACCGGGCACAATTCCAGACTCCGTGCTGCTACTGAGAATTTCCTGATTGAAAAACCTAATAACACTTTGCCCAACCCGGGGGTCAAACCCAGGGCCTTTTGCTAAGCAGTCGCGCTTGCTACCACTAGACCAATGAGGCAGTGCTGCATTGTATCTATATTATTTTTATTAAGTCTTTAAAAGCAGTTTTATTGACTCTATGGTGATTATCTTTTAAAGGTCTGCGCCAAGCTCTATTCCAAAAATAACTTCAATAAGAGTCGTCATTTGATACCGTATGATATTGATATGATAACATTATGAATACTAGTAATATTATATTATGTTGCAGGCGACTTCAAATTATCCTTTCATGAATAGCTATTCAAAACTTAAAAATAAATACAAATGATCGATGATTGACTTTTTTTCTTTTGTACCAGTTTCTCAGAATACTATATTGTATTGAATATTCTATACCTATATTGAAACGTCATTCAATAAGATACCCTAAGGCATTCACATAATTTTCACTTTGAATTCTATGAAATTCTTATTAATATAACACCTCGTCTGTATTCTCCAAGGGATACGCAGAAGTGTTATTAACGTAACTTGATGTTATTTTAACTAGATTCATTATTGAAGATAGTAGATACTGTCATGAGAGTACGTCTACGTAGGTACTACCGCACCGTCCGCTAGTCGGCCGCCAAGTGGTAGTGTATATTGTAGGACAGGGTAGCCAGGCACTAAGGCAGAAGAACAAAAAGATCAATTAGGCCGAAAATATTGAAGTAACGTATAGTATGTCAGCCATTTAAGAGTTGTTTTCTACCAAATCCTATACGAGATGTTTTTCATACAAATTATAGCTTGAGAGTTGATCATTGACCTTGTCAGCCCTTAGGCAGATGTATTCCAGTCCATCGCTCAATCGGTAACACCCGCGAGATGGTGGTATCCGTATTTCACGCCCTCCTCTTAAAAAGAAATCGGTGGCGACAAGACGCCGATAATGATGGAACCCTCTCATACAATAAGTGGATTAAGACCTGGCGGGAGCACGTTCAATATGCTAGTAAATGTGTTCCCGTCACCGTCGAGAGGTCCATCGCTCCTCATAGTTACGCTCGTAAAAAGCGTTTTACGCAGTCCACTGCATAAAACACTACTTAACCATGGCATCACAGTTACGCGAGTGACCCCAACAAGATGTTCGGAAAATAAACAAATAACATTCATTTCCTTTGTTACAGGGACTGGATCCCAACATGAATTTGACACTAAACGCGTCGGCAAGATGGCTGATCGAAGCGTCCAGAGGCATTCAAGATCCCAACATTCTTCTCGAAAAATTTTCACAGAACAAGAAAGTCGATGATCCAACGAGGGCCTTACTGCTTACCTTCTATGGCATTCTAGTCGTAATAGGCGGTGTTGGCAATGCACTTGTTGTTATTTCTGTGAGTTTTTCAAGTTTTTTTTTAAGTAATTGTTAAAATAAACAGTAAGCTATATAACTTAAGTATGGTATAGTAATTTTAGAGACTTAAAACAGTGTAGATAATAAAATTTTAAGACCTTTAGAGGCCTAACTGAGTAGTTACTCTGAAAACTATGATGAATCTACAATTAAAGTTAATTAAACTCTCCGCAAAAGTTTCCATGGTATAAATGTAACACAAACCAACAAAATAATTCCAGGTAAAATTTTTGTGTATTAACTTTCAAAGGCAAAAGTTTAGTTCCCTTTTCAACAATGCCAATGTATGTAAATCTGTAGCAAGTTCTGACGGTAAACAAAATACAAAGCAACAAAACATAATAAATCTGACTGTCAGTCACGTCTAACTCGACTCTTTCATCCGTATCGCCATTAAGCCATCATGATTGATAGACAAACACCAATCTTCCATTATCCTATAAAAAAAATCACGAAAATAACAAGCAAAACATCGGTTGGTTGTTCGGGTTTCCTTGTACTGTCAGCACCTACGAAATCCCAACCGTATCAATCATAAGTATTGAATAAGATGTTTTGCTAGACATAATATTATGTAACACATATATTATCGTTTTGGATATTACTCTAGTTTAATACAGTAAAGCCTATTTGCCAAAATGCATTGTGAAGATCAAGATATTTATTTTTTTAGTTAAAATTTGTTTTAGTGTTCTAATGTTTTGCAAATAATATTTTTTTTCACTGATAGTTTTATGTTATTATTTTTTATTAACATTATTAGGTAAATTATTTTCAAAGTGACCAAATAGGTGGAAACAATTACATTACTTTCTACTGGCTCAGCATATTTTAACAGAATTTTTTGGTTTTGTAGATTTTATATCTTACAAAATAATAAGATCTACAAATATTTTTAGCAAAACAAAACGGACTTATACCTTAAGTAAAATTTTAGTAGATAAAGATATTATAATTAAGTTTAACAACCTAAAAAAAATTAAAGTGATCAATTAACATAGGATTGTTAGAAAATAATTGTCCAAATTCTCCTCCATGGGGTTCTTAATGATGAAAAATGCAATTACTTCATAATGAGGATAAATTATTCGTAACCAAACAATTACTTTCAAGTTCTAATAATTTCAAAATTCCTTCAGAACTAGGTCAGTGGGTAAGATACTTATGGAAGGAACTAACTAAAGACATTATATTATAATCATACATTCAAATTTCTTGTGCCTTTTTTTTATTATCCCAGGTTTCCATTATCATTGACAGAGATGTGATAATATCAATTTACAAAATACGGTCTTCCATCATCTAGTCATACATCTACATTATTGTGTCTGTTAGCCAATTTTTATTTATGTAGCTAAAAGCCATGGTTACCTTTCTATCCATTTTATTCAAGATCAACGAAATAGAATTACTTAGATTACTCTCAGACTCTGCAATAGTAATTTGCTGAAGAAAAACATCACAAGGAAACAGGCACAAGCATTTCACTGTATGTTAGGCAAAGTCCGAGGCTTATTCTAATACTAGATTGTTTATATATATATTGTTATAAATATCAGAAAATAAATCACTATCTTCTATAATACATCCAGATAAAATCATATTACTCTGTTTCAACAGATAAAAAACACAATTCAAATAACATACATTACCGTATCATACATCTAACAGTATCTAATGGAATTTCAAAAGCGGCTGATATAACTAGACATATCTATGCAAAGCCTGATTGACAAAAACAGATTCGTTCAAAAACAGATGGAAATGCTATATAATATTCTGATAAAATGCTGGCTGTATGAATGTTACTATCAACAATTTTCTATTACCAGAACATAAATAAATTGATAACATGGAAATGTTTTTTATAACTGATGTATTGATTTTCGGCCAGTCAATGTCTGGTTGATGATTTAATGCTGTCAGTATTCTGATAGGAGCTTTTCACAGAGTGTATCGAGATAAAAAATGTGGCGGACATTCAATTTACAACGTCACTGTTGAAATTGATTTTGTTGTTGTTAATTGGATTACAGATAGATTTTATTTTTTTCATCATACACTCTTTTGTTTAAGTAAAAAGGTTTGCAACTTTGTAGAAATAATAAAATAATCACGACATTGTTATCAGAATTTCAGAGGAAACTATAAAGGCAGGACAGAAAGACACATTTGCCAGCTACATTTTTATAAGTTGCATAAACAAAATCATATCAAATTTTGACTTATATTAAGACAAATAGTACAGTCTAAGATTGGGTCTGGAACTCAAAATTTGATATGATTAACTCACACACACACACACTCACCCTTTCACTGTCCAAACTAGCATATTTCATGCTTATAAAATATTCCCTTTATCCTGCAATATTCGGCGGTCTATATGGAACTCTCATTACAATAGAGCTATTGAATTTACGCGTAACAGAAATGGCCTCGGATTTCTTATGAGATGTCAAAACTTTGTTTTATAATAGGTGAACATTTGGCTTTACTGAAAATACAAAATTTAAAAGTGTAAATACTACATGAGTATTAACATTTTTACTCGTAACACCACTTAAACTTAAAATTAATTAGAACTAATATTTTTTATATCTTTCCAGGTAGTTAGAAAACCAGTGATGAGAACAGCAAGAAATATGTTTATAGTCAATTTGGCTGTATCCGACGCTTTGGTCTGCTGTGTGGGAACACCCCTAACCTTGATGGAACTTTTGACCAAACATTGGCCGCTTCCAGACTGGCCAAGCCTCTGCAAGTCATGTGGTGCGATACAAGCAATATCAATATTTGTCTCTACCATATCCATTACAGCGATTGCCTTAGACAGATATCAGGTGGGTTCCATAATGTGTTCTATTTTAGATATTTCCATAAATTGAACGTCGTGTAAAGGTCGAGGAATTGTGTCAGACATTATAATTTGTTACATTATTTTGATTGTTATGGAATCGTGTTATGTTTTATTTTAGACTACAATTTGATCACGTTACAAATTTTCTATCCTTATCTCATGATCTTTGTTAGAATGAGAGATAATAAGTCTAAATAAGTTAAGAACGTGTGCAACAGAATTGGCACCTACCATCAAAAGACTTCCTCTTCATCATTAACCTCTAGATAAACAAACATTACTATAGATATATTTCTTTGATCCCAATCACTACCTATGTATCTGTTTTAGCTTTGCATACGTTGATGACGCCATAATGAGCGTAAATTCCTATTTTCATCGAATCTGATTTACGTAAACCATTTGTATTACTATTTAAACCGATTTCAAATCCGGTGCTCTGATGGTTTGTTAGGGAGCAAAAATAATTCTCTGGGTTTGATGCTCAAATTAGGATTGTATGGTTGTGGTGTAAATTATTATTGATTTGTGGAATTGAAGACTTCAAACGGTATCTGTATTTATACAAGAACTATATAATTATGTTTATCGTTACAATAAATTGGTGATGCACTACAATTACTTTGTTTTTCGGTTTTTCTGTATTAGATTCATTTAAATTCTGATAATTGAATGGTTTACCTGAAGATATAATATTTTTTATGCTTACAATTTAACACAATATTATCTGTTTAAATAAATCGTCTATTGAAAAATTGCTGACGTAATAAAAAATATTTTGATTAGCTAAAGTAAAATAGGCCGCACATGTCTGCCATATGTCATATGACCTGTAGGCCAGAATAACGGCCCTGACCCTTCGAATGGCGTATGATATCGTGGCAGATATAGACGAATGGTGGACGAACTGGGTTCTTTTCAAAAAGATGGATGGAGCCTGGGTATGCATTGTATTTTACAGAAAAAAGGGGAAAGCAAATAGGAAGGAAATAAAAGAGAGTAGACGTACTTTAATTGCTGCTTACACAATGTGTATCATAACCAATTAAAAATATTGTGGTTATAAAGCAATAGGTGTGGATAATGAAACAATCTTTTAACGGATTTGTCGCGTAAAAACATTTCCAACAACAAATCCTGACGTTTCGATTGCTTCGCAGCTCTCGTGGTCGCAAGCGGGCGTGTTCTGCCTGCGATTACGACCATTCGTTAAAAAAGTTGTTTCATTATGTTAAACGTTCGCGAAAGTTTAAGACAATATTATAGGCTTTTTGTGAAATTTTTGCATGTTTTAGCACATGTTAGCTTATTAAATATAAATAAATAAGCTAAGCTAACATGTCCTAAAACATGTAAAAATTTCACAAAAAGTATTAAGAAGATTGGTTATATCGCATCGGTGCCTTCTAAAACTGCAAAGTTTGGAACACTGAGTCGGATACGTAATGTATTCCGATAGATTTAACCAGACGCCCTAGGCGTATAAAGAGATTTGAAATTTCGACTGATTCTGATGGGATACGGTGGCTCAGCGGTTAGAGCGTCGGCACGGTACGTCGAAGATCGTGGGTTCGAATCCCATCCGTATCAGTTGTTTTGTCAAATTTCTTATTAAATATTTATATTTAATATTATAGGCGTTGATGCTGCATTTCATGTAACAGTAAATAATACATCTGCATCCAACACATGTTTTATAATATCGATTTCTCGTGAACTGGCATTATCAATCATTTTATCTTTTGAAAGTACTAATGAACCCTTGCGTACTCCAGTGATAACAATCAATATACCTATTTGATATCAAACGTCTATAAAACATAAATGTAATATGGCGTTGACATGTTGAAGAAATGTTGGATAACATTGGTGATATTGTTATCCGTGTTTTAATCTGTGGATCGATACTATCAGAACTGTTCAGGTTCAACCTGGAAGTTTGGAAGTTTTTATAGTATTCATAATATTCCTCATCATTGTAATAATCAAATCAAAAAAGTCTTTAATTAACTTAATCCGATTTACGAAACATACTGCATGGGTTCCTAACTCATGATCAAACAAATTATAGGTATCTTCAAAGTTAAATTGTTATAGTTCTTTACATGAGTCATCAATTTTTTAATTGATAATACAAAAAATGCCGTAACATTTTTTTTGTCCACAGTTAATCGTGTACCCCACGAGACCAGGCCTTCAAACTATGGGAGCCCTTATCACCATGTTCTTCATTTGGACTACCGCATTCACCCTCGCTTCACCTCTCTACATCTTCAGAAGTCTGAAAACCCACCACCTCGGTCTCATCGGCATGGACTCTCTTAGTTTCTGCATAGAAGACTGGCCTATTGACAATGGGCGAGCCATCTACTCTGTGTTTAGTCTCATCTTTCAATATTTACTACCAGTATTAGTCGTAGTTCTTGCTCATGTCCAAATCCACAGGAGATTAAGAGGGAGAAGAAGAACTACGAGAAAAACTCCAGCGATTCTCATAGCTATTGCTGTTACGTACGTCATAAGTTGGCTGCCATTAAACGTGTTCAATCTGGTGGCAGATTTTAGTGCTCAGCCTTTTATGGAGGAGAACACGATGACTATAACGTACGCAGTATGTCATATGTTTGGGATGTCGAGCGCTGTATCAAATCCCTTGCTATACGGGTGGTTGAATGATAACTTCAGGAAAGAATTTGAGGAAATACTGTGTTGCTGTAGAAAGAGACAGACGAATAAAGATAGGAGGATAAAGAGTAGAAAAATGGACACAGAGTTGACAGCATTGGCGCAGATGGAACACACTGTTACCGCGAATACGAAAACGTCTCAATGCTCCCAAATTTTCTGACTAAAGGCCTGCTGTAAATAGCATGAACCGATTAGTGTTGAGATGCAACCAATATAAACTTGAACTCTAGTGTCAATTGTTATAATAACGGTGTAAAAAGTTCCTTTAATTTTCGAGTTTTTAGTGAATAATTTCTCTTGTAAATACATGTAAATATGTTATTATTATGTACTTATTGTTATGATAAATAATATTGTACTATACGTTTTTTTGAGCCCAAAACGTAGAGTACTAATATTTGATACGAAGCCTTATTTCGATTAGTTATAAAAATCTTTTTTATTAAATAAACTCTATGAAGGAATGTTTCATTGTTTTTTTTTAATTCATAAAGGTACTACAAAGTAAAATAAGAATTATTTAGTTTTTCTTAAGATTAAAGGTACCTCCAGCCCGTATTTTGGTCACAGCGGCCAATTTCACCGGAGATTAGCCAACTACGCAGGAGATATTATAGTGCACAAGTAGTGACACGATCGGATAGAGATCATGTGCAGAGCCAACGGCTTTGCGTGCTTTCCGAGACACAGAGCAAGTATTTAATTTACAAAACGCACATAACTTACGAAAACTAAAAGGTCGCCTTGGGTTTGAACCCGAGACCACTGACTTGTCAATCAAAAGTTCACCACCACTAGGCTATCACAACTTATCGAAGATATAAAATTATTGAATAAAATAATGTAACATCTAATTCTAGATATGCTTAGGTTTTACAAAAAAAGACATTTTCATTTGATTTATAATTAAAGTCATTCGTTTGTGGCCCATTAACTTTTTACTGATTGCTTATAGATTAGTATTTTAGAGTGAACCTAAAATGTCCGAATACAACATTTGTGTGAAGTAACGATTAAATTACACAATTTTAAATATTAGAAATGTATAGTGTTACTAAAATTGTTATGTTATTACGTAAGTTGATTTTACTAATTGAGGACACCTAGGTACGTAATCGATAGGTACAGAAAATAAATTTAAACATTTAGTTTTATAATTGGTGTTTTAGTCTTAAATAAAAGTATACCTTACTATGAATTAAAAATGAAAAAATCCCCTATAAAGGAAAAAAATCTTAATATTTTTGTGAACTTTTTACATGTTTAATAAGTTTATAATATATTATGTATTTTTTTTTAATAATTAGTTTTCAGTACCTAATTTTATTAATTTCAGAACTACATTATTATACAAGTATTTACAAACTAAATATAACTACTATTTATTTTATTTTATTTAATTTATTTGTACACACAACAAAATATATAAGAACAAAATAAGGCATTAGGTAAGGCGATGTACAGGGTGATACTTATTCCTAATGGAATTTCTTCCAGCACACCCGCGATAGGAGAAAGTGATTTAAAAATGTAGACCCAGTGTGTAGATAAACAATAATTGCTAAAAACTACAACTAATAAAAGTATAATACCTACTATATGGTATAACTACATAATATATATAATAATATATACATATATAAAAAAATAATAATAATACACATACATACACTAAATAAGTAAATATACATATAAATATATAAGCAATAACATAATTAAAGGGATAGATAATGATCCTTAACACGTTTTTTAAAAGCACATACAGTTTTCGAGTCTCGTATGCTAGGCGGAAGCGAGTTCCACAGTCTCACTGCATGGACAGTAAAGGAATAGGAATAAAAGTCAGATTTATGGGATGGGAATTTTAGGAGGGTTTTAAGGTGAGACCTACAGGGAGCACTGGAAGGACGAGCATAGGAGAATCTCTCACGCAGATAGGAGGGATAGGCGGGATTGTGGAGGATATTGAATAATAGACACAATATCCGAGTGTTCCTACGATGTCGAATGGGAAGCCACTTGAGCTGCTTACGGAACTCAGAAACGTGGTCATATTTTCTGAGACCGAAAATAAAACGAATTCCCAAATTCTGCAAGCGCTCAAGCTTGTTTAAAAGTTCTTCAGTAGCATCAAGGTAACAGGCATCGGCATAATCTATAATCGGCTGAATAAGAGATTGAGCAAGAGTGATCCTAGTTGTAAAAGGCAAGAAGTTCTGGAGGCATTTCAGCGAGTGAAAGGTGTAATGCACTTTTTTACTAACCTCGTTGACCTGTGAGCGCCACGTAAGATTAGAGTCGATTATGACCCCTAAGTCTTTGGCACAATCTGAGTAAGGTATTGGCGACCCATTTATAGTTAGCGGAGATAAGGTACTTGAATCAAGTGAATTGCGCATGTAACGACTACCTACTATTAAAGCCTGTGACTTATTGGGATTAACTAGTAACCCATAAGACCTAGCCCATCCATCAATGCGCTCCAAGTCGCCATTCAAAGCACTTATAGCACTCTCAGTGTCAGCCAAGTCAAAATGACGGTAAAGCTGCAAATCGTCTGCGTAAAGATGGAAATTGGAAGAGATAACCTGAGTGATTGAGTTTATGAAAATAGAAAAAAGAAGGGGAGAGAGGACTCCACCTTGAGGGACACCCGCAGTGAGATCACACCAATCAGAGGAAGCCTCTTTTTGACGGACACACTGCGAGCGACCCCGAAGGTAGGAGTCACACCAAGCTAGAGAAGAAGAAGAGAAGTTAATAGATTGAAGAATGCCTAAGAGGATGTCAAAATCCACAGAATTAAAGGCACAGCTAAAGTCTAGGAGAACTAGCGCAGTCAGAGATTTGTGCTCCATAGCCCAGCGCATGTCGTCAGTAACTTTTAGTAAGGCAGTGACGGTGCTGTGACCTGAACGAAAGCCAGATTGTAGTGGACATATAAGAGAGTTAGAGGATAGGAAGTTCGTAATCTGCCTGTGAACGATATGTTCAAGGACTTTGGAAAGAAAAGGAAGGATAGAGATAGGACGATAATCAGAGAGGGAAGTGGGATTATTGGTTTTAGGAAGAGCAATAATGTGTGCCTGTTTCCAGGCAGAAGGAAAAACTGAAGAAAATAAGGAATAGTTGAAGATATGAGTGAGGATAGGGAGAAGTTGAGAGAGAATAGGGATTACCATTCTTGAGCACAAATTGTCGTTGCCGACGGCGGAAGAAGAAATGGCAAGAATAGATTTCTTCGTTTCGTCAATAGATACTGCACAAAGATTGAAGGCTGGACAATTTGGTAAGGACATATTAGAGAGTTCACGAAGTGTGAGTGACTTTGTGACAGAATGTAATGAGGTAGGTGCAGTACAGAAGTGCTTATTAAGAGCATCCAAGTTGACCTCAATACAATTGTCAGGTGATTTACCTATACCAACTGACTTCAAAAATCTCCAGACCTCAGCAGGGCTTCTATTAACTAAAGAATCATGAAAATAGCGTCTCTTGGCATCCCGACACAGACGATTGCAACGATTACGCAAAATTTTGTATTGTGTGAAGTTGTGCTCAGAAGGTCTGCGTTTTAATCTTCTTCGTGCTTTGTCCCTGTCAGCCATTGCAACTTTGATAGCGGACGTGATCCATGGAGCAGGATTACGTTTAATTTTTATTCTTCTTAGAGGGGCGTGCTTATCGTACAGTTGAAGGACCTTGTTGTTGAAAAAGGAAACCATGTCATCAACACAGTCACTCTCAACGATCGGTGTCCAGTCGACAACACCCGCATCCCGCTGCAATGCCTCCAAATCTATACTCTTAAAACTACGGAGAAGAAGATATTGTGATTTACGTTTGGGGGGACGCACACGGTAAGAAAGATAGATAAGTTCATGATAAGAGAAAGTGGAAGTGATTTGACCAAAGTCAGAAACATTATTAGAAGAGGAGACAATCATTAGATCAAGCAGAGAAGGCTTACAGTTAGGAAAAAAATGAGTCGCAGAAAGAGGAAGGATTTGAAGATTAAGAGATGATAAAAGGGAATGGAGTTTAAGAGCTCGTGAATCATTTTTTAACAGGCAAGTATTAAAGTCACCCATTAAGATCAGATGCTCGTAATCAGGACAAAGATCATTAAGGGTGGTTTCTAAGGAATCAAAATAGTTAATATGTAGGTTTGGACTGTAAAAGACTGCAAGTAAGATTTTGACACGATTTAAAGTGATTTCAAGGAAGAGATATTCAGCCGACTCGGTATAATGTGAAGGAGACGATAATAAAATTTTATAAGGTATCTCAGCTCGTAGGTAGATAGCCACACCGCCACCACCTTTACCTGTTCTGTCATTGCGGACCAATACAAAACCTGGTAAAGCGTATTGCGTGGAGGGAAGAGATGGCTTAAGAAACGTTTACTATTTACATTTGCCTATAAAAAGTAACAAAAAAAAAACATTAATAATAAAAAAAAAGTACTTACCTAAATATTATGCGTCAAAGTACTCCTCCGCATCACTGTCATCCGGCAAAGTGCCCAGAAGACTGGCAGCATTGCCACATTAAATGGCAATACTTATTCTCCTTCTGGTCACATGATTATGTATTAGTTGTTTTAAAATATTAAATATATAAATCATTTTTAACTAAGTTTTCAGCTCAACAATAATTTTAGGACAGTTCGACGACGTCTATAACGATGAAGATATGCCTCCTGATAGAGATATGCCTCCTGATCTTGATATAACGAATACTAACAAGACATCGACCGAAATATTCTTTGAACTATGCATGACCGATTTTTCTGTATGTACTTCAACGCTGACGTAAGTAAGAAACAGATATTTCTATATTTTAAGAACTGGTAGCCTAATGGGACTATTCTGACTAGTCAGAAGATGTATGAAGTCTTCTTTCTTATCGTATGGTTAATAAACAACCTGGTGTCAGAGTTTAGGCCTCTGAAATGGCTTTACACACCATTGAAAAATCTCTCAGGACGAGTGCTGGTTTCGCGATGTTTTCCTTCACCGGTTTAGCAACTGATAATCACTATCACTATCACTACATAGTAGTACAAAGTCGCTATCCACCGTCTGTCTGTCCCTATGTATGCTTAGATCTTTAAAACTACGCAACGTATTTTGATGCGGTTTTTTTTAATAGATAGAGTGATTCTTAAGGAAGGTTTATATGTATGTATATTGCACCCGTGCGAAGCGCCCCGGCTTCGCAACCTTCCTCTTCAATCACTCTATCTATTAAAAAAACCGCATCAAAATCCGTTGCGTAGTTTTAAAGATTTAAGCATACACAGGGACAGAGAAAGCGACTTTGTTTTATACTATGTAGTGATAGTGATTTGGCCAAGAAAAGCAAGACAAGGCTTTTTGTTGGTTGCCTGTTTATTGACCGACAAATTGAGACGTGTATAACGTAACGTTTTTTTTTGGAAAATAAACATTCAACCCGAGTTATCCGTTAAAAGTTGTTTTATATGTTAAACATTCGCGAAAGTTTGAGACTATATTACCTACATTTTGTTAACTTGAACACGAACGTCATCTTAAACATCGTCACGATTATTTTCAGCCACGTCAAGGAAAGAAAAATATGCGCATCATCCGTCATCAACAACGCCAAGTCAACATTCGAAAGTATTTGTGAATTGTCATACGAAAATTGCAGAGCTAAAACCAGTAAATACTTTTTTGCAATTACTTCCTCTTCTTATCGTGTAGTTGATAAACTGGTGTCAGAGTTTAAACCACCCGTAGGCCTGACATGGCTTTACACACCTCGAAAAATCTCTCAGGTGTACTGGTTTCATCAATTACAATTACTATTTTTTTTTTATTTAATAATATCCTCGTTTGATAGCTTAGTCATCGACGCAGGAGATATTATAGTGCACAAGTATGTGCGCAAACACAGGTGCACTCTCTATAATTCCCTCACTCTCATAATCCTACGGGACGGCAATCCGACACGACCGGAGAGAGATTAGGCGCAGGGCCAACAGCTTAACGTGCTTTCCGAGTCACGGAGTAAGTGATAATTACTTTTTATAGTATGCACATAACTCAGATACCAAAAATCAGAGATGTAGGTAGGAATTGGGTTCGAACCTGAGACCTCTGACTTGCCAGTCAACGGTCATACCACTAGGCTATCACGGCGTCTTTATTTCATCCGTCATATTCTTCTTCATCATGTGGTTGATGAACAACCTTTTGTCAGAGTTTAAGCCACCCGGCTTACATGGCTTTACACACCGTTGAAAAACATCTCAGGTGTGCTAGTTTCCTCACGATGTTTTCCTTTACCGTTTTAGCAAGTGATCATTAATTTCTAAAACGCACAAAAATCAGAAAAGTCAGAGGTGCGAGCCTGGGTGTCGAACCTACGACCTTTCAGTTAAAATCTTAACAAGTGAGCCTTATAGAAATAACTATCTACAACATACCAGTCCCCCAAACTGTGACAAATCACAGATATTATAATTGCACCATCTATCATAACTAGTTAACAAGTGATTATAAATAACTATATAGAGAGATTTGGACACCCTTGGTTTATATACTATATAGTGTGGTGTGGATATGTTTAAGGGTCGCAAGATCTTATAGAGACACTATAGACAATGTTTCATCCAATTTCAACTTGTAGAGGATTAGGAATAGCATTGAAGATCATGTTCTGAGAGAGTTTTGTCTGTGGTACGCAACTAGCTTTCAGAGAATATTATACAACTTAATAAAGTCAAAATTATGTTTTCGGAACGTTCCGAATGATATGCCTGGTGTCTATCAGGCAAAAAGAAAATAATATAGATCAAAAAAGTTAAAATTAAGAGCTAAATGTAATAGCGAAGGGTGTTGACTGGAAACTAGTTCCCTTAAAAAAAGTAGAATCTATTGTTATTCTACCCTCATTATCTGCCTAGCCTTTTCCCAACTATGTTGGGGTCGGCTTCCAGTCTTACCGGATGCAGCTGAATACCAGTGTTTTACATGGAGCGACTGCCTATCAGACCTCCACAACCCAGATACTGGGTTACACGATACCCCTTGGTAAGACTGGTTGACAGATTTTCGTGCTTCTGACTACCCGTAACGACTGTCAAAGATCTACAATTGACAGCCGGGGCCAACAGCTTAACGTGCTATCCGAGGCACGGAGAGTGATAATTAATTTATACGAGGCACGGAGAGTGATAATCTATACTTATAAAATGGTAACGTGACTGACTGACAGACAACGCACAGCCTAAACCGGTGGACCTAGGGACTTGAAATTTTGAGACAATATTCTTTAAGTACCGTAGGGGTGCACTAAGGAAGGATTTTCTGAAATTCCCCCCCTAAGTAGGCAAAAAAGGGGGAAACAGTTTGTATGTAAATCCGTTATTCTTAACGTTAAATGTATGAAACTTGGTATTCAGCTTTTCGGTTGATAAATGAAAGGACGAGCATTGTTTTTTTTTAAAAATCTACCCTTGAGTGGATAAAAAAGGGGGTGAAAGTTTGTATGGAAGATTCGTTAGTTTTTAAGTTACAGATGTAAAAATGAGTATTAAGCTTATTCGCTAAAAATAAGAAAGACATGCATCAAAAAATTTGGATTTTTTTCCCCCTAGGGAGATATATAAAGGGACTAAAGTTTGTAGTTATGAAAATCCGTCATTAAACTTGATAATTAGCTTTTCGGTTAACAAATAAGACGTGTTTCAGCTTTTTGAAAAATTTAACCCATTAGGGGGAAAGGGGGGGAGTATGATAGTGTAGGAAATTCGGTATTAGTAAGAGATATCCAAGTGGCATAACTAATGCACGTACTCGTATATCTCGATATTCAATGGCTATGGGGAGAAAATAGTAGGTATACTCGAGAACTGCTGGACCGATTTTCATGGTTTTTGATTTGTTGGATTAGTCTCCGCCTATAATAGAAGAATCGAAGAAAAAAATATGGAATTGTACCCCTTAGTAGTATGGTAGGGTATGGGTAGGGTAGGGTAGAGGTAGAGTAGGGTAGGGTAGGAATAGAGGGGTAGGGTATGGGTAGGGTAGGGTAGAGGTAGAGTAGGGTAGGGTAGGAATAGAGGGGTAGGGTAGGGGTAGAGTAGAGAAGGGTAGAGGTAGAGTAGGGTAGAGTAGGAATAGAGGGGTACGGTAGGGGTAGAGTAGAGTAGGGTAGAGGTAGAGTAGAGTAGGGTAGAGGTAGAGTAGAGTAGGGTAGAGGTAGAGTAGGGTAGGGTAAGAATAGAGGGCTAGGGTAGGGGTAGAGTAGAGTAGGGTAGGGGTAGCGTAGGGTAGGGGTAGGGGTAGCGTAGGGTAGGGGTAGGTGTAGGGTAGGGTAGGGGTAGACAATGGTAGGGTAGGGTAGGGTAGAGGTAAAATAATCACGCGTACAAAGTCGCGCGGGGCAGCTAGTTAATTTATAAAACGCACATAAATAACAAAAAGTCATAGGTGCGCCTTGCGTTCGAACCCGAGACCTCTGACTTGCCAGTCAACGGTCACCACCACTAGGCTATCACGACTCACTCACATTTTGTTATTGTATCCTAATTTACATTAATCGCATGTGCAATTCAATTAGTGTCGGATTCAAAGAGCGTTCCAATACTTACAATTTTTTTTTTAATTTGTAAGTATTAAAATTAGTTAAACGTAGCGACTCTAAAATATAACAACTGACTAGCGATTATTCAGAGATATGGACACCCTGGCTCCATCTTATCTACTAAATCACGGGACATAGTGTAAACATTAGTTACAATTTGCAATTTAGATAATCTGTATTTCATCCCTCTCTATTTTAAACTGTGTTTAACGGGTTTGGGTTAGTTGGATCAACGAGGACTATCAGTTTAAGATGAATGTCCCTAGAGTGCATGAAGTTTGATCTTAATTTAAATATGACATAAATAAAAAATATAAACAATCTCCAACACAGAAAAACCTCAATTTTTTTTAGATTAGTACACTCTCGATCAAGTTACCTTTCAAATAATAAAAAAAACTAAACCAAAATCAGTTTATTCGTTTTAGGGGGGGCTACGATGCCAAAGACAAATATGACACTATACAGGGTTATTTGTAAAACACCAGCATCCTTAAAAGGGGTTATTAAACTCATCATTATCTATCTATAAAAAAGTCAGCTGTTCCATACATTTTGTTGAGTCATGTGAACATAAATGTATGGAACAGCAAATTTTTTTTTTGCGATTTCAGGTTTGATCCCATAGTAAAAGTTGTTCGTAATGATGAGTTTAATGACCAATTTTAAGGATGCTGGTGTTTTACAAATAACCCTGTATAGACAGACATCTTAGGCAAAAGAGGAGTCTTATAAGTTTGCCGAGTAAACTTATAACACTCCTCTTTTTGCCTAAGATTCTGGCCGAAAGAGTCCCATCTAAAGAAAAATAAAACGAATAATTGAAATATAATTACCCACCCCGCCTGTAACTGTCCACTGCAGGGCAAACGCCTCTTGTTATACAGAGAAGGATCGACCATTACCTAATCACCACGCTAGCTCACTGCGTGTTGGCGATTTCAGACTATTAAGGTTTCCTCATGATGTTTTCCTTCACCGTTAGTCAGTGGTGTCTTAGAGTATTTATCATGTTGAAAAAATTACGTTGGTTACGTTATATACATGCCGTTCGAACCCACACTCATACCCTTAGAGTACCTATATAAGAAAATATAGAGCAACCCTATAAAAGTATGAACTGTGAGCACGGGTATGAACAACGCGGCCGCGACACGAGCTCCGTTTGCGATCATACCTCGATCAACTGCGGTTCAACTAAGCTCCACGAGCGAAAAAGTTACATTTTAGCTTATATCATGGTTAACTGCTGAGTTAAATTTTGAAAAACGTCTAGAAAACATAATTTGAAAAAATGACATTTTAACATTTCTATGGTGAGACCTGCTTTCGCTCCGCTCAAGGCAATGTGGTTGACGTTATCACTCTATATTTTCTTGAATACTCTATGCTCATACCTTTTTAAAGAAGACATTAACATTTTTTTCTTAGAGTTTTTTTAATGATTATAAATTTCCTTTTCTTTCAGTGACCTGGGAGTATTTTCATGATGGGGAATGTAAAGCTGAATTTGCATGAAAAAATAATAAACGAATTTTGTATCATTTCTTTATTTCCTTTGAAAAATCTCTCAGGTGTGCTGGTTTCATCACGATGTTTTCCTTCACCGTTTTAGCAACTGATAATTAATTTATAAAACGCACATAACTTACGAAAAGTCAGAGGTGCCTTGGGATCAAACTCGAGACCTCTGACTTGTCAGTCGACGGTCATACCACTAGGCTATCAGTGCTAATATTAACTGTATTTAATCTTCTTCTTCATCGTATGGTTAATGAACAACCTGGTGTCAGAGTTTAGGTTTCCTTAGGCCTCTGCTATGACTTTACACACCTTTGAAAAATCTCTCAGGTGTGTTGGTTTCTTTTTACGCAACGGTGAGTAAAGTCATGTCAGAAGCCTACGGGTGGTTTAAACCCTGACACCAAGTTATATATCAACCATACCATAAAGAAGAAGTGTATTGCTATCTTGGAGTTGAACTCTTACTAATACGGAACACATGACTTTGCCCTAATTTCTCCCATTTCTCTTTCACTCAAAGATTTGCTAGGAGAGAACTCAATATTGAGTTAAGCTCGCCTTTGTACATGTACTTTTGTCTGTATGTTTTTTTTTGTATAAAATTTTGTGTACAGTCGGCAAAGGACTTAGATTAGCAGGGCGGCCAGTTAAGGATGAAGTTTTTGTAGAAATGTACATGTAGTTGTGTAAAATTGTTTAGTTTTCTATAGGTTTTTTTAGGTAAGTTTTTATACGTTTAACTGACTCGGGCGGGACTTGAACCCGCGATCTCTGGCGTTCCGTGCCATCGCTTTGCCAATTAAGCTACCGAGTCCCGCCCGCCTCAGTTGAAGTTGAGTTTCAACTTCAACTTGAACTTGAGTCAGTTGTTTTTGCGAGTTTCTTATTAAATAATTTCATTTTCTCTAGGTTTCAGTCATACCTTTTCAGAAAATATGGTAAAACAAAATTATGTTGATAACATCTTGAAAAAATTATAACCTTAACTAGCGGCACTGGCAAACTAACTACTTTGCCAGCTGTACAATAAAGAATTAAAGAATAAGGGTCGCGGCTGTCCAGCCGTGACGTGAGTCGAGATAGCCTAGTGGTGGTGACCGTTGACTGGCAAGTCAGAGGTCTCGGGTTCGAACCCAAGGCGCGCATCTATGACTTTTCGTGAGTTATGTGCGTTTTATAAATTAATTATCACTCTCCGTGCCTCGGATAGCACGTTAAGCTGTTGGCCACGGCTGTCAATTGTAGATCTTTGACAGTCGTTACGGGTAGTCAGAAACCCGAAAGTCTGACAACCAGTCTTGCCAAGGGGTATCGTGTAACCCAGTATCTGGGTTGTGGAGGTCTGATAGGCAGTCGCTCCATGTAAAACACTGGTATTCAGCTGCATCCGGTAAGACTGGAAGCCGACCCCAACATAGTTGGGAAAAGGCTAGGCAGATGATGATGGTCGCGGCTGTCCAGCAGAAAGATAGAAGCTACTCAACCCTCACTATCTCCTTCAAAGTCTGCCGCGAGCGTGTCACTGTCTCAGACTAATATAGAAACCCTTATAATACGTTATTATCATGTTCAAACAATGAAAGGTCATTTTCAAAGACAAAGCAGAAATTAATAGCAAAATGGTCATATTATAAGCGAATATTCCATACAACCTTTCCTGATCCCTACGGACTATGAAGGTCAGTTCACAGTGGCGCCGAGACGACCAGACGGATAGAAGGATAGACAACTAAATGAAATGTTACCTTAACTTTAGGAAAAAGGTCATAATTGATACCTTATCTTATGTATACCAACTGTTAAGTAACATTATGGAACGCAATAAAGAATTGAGAATTGAATTGAAAAAATAAAACCGCATAACAATATTAACAACTACTTAACAGAAAACCAGCCTGTACCTAACTGACCCAATGCAGGGTCAAAGCCTCTTCTCATACAGTCTGTATGAGAAGAGGCCTTTGCTCTGTATTACAGAGAAGAGAGCATTAATCACCACGCTAATTAAATAAATCTATATTAACTGTGAAAACAGTTTTGTGGGGCTTTGTTTTAGTTATAAGAAAAATGTAAATTGTTTTTTTAATAAAGATACATATACATACATACATACGCTAGCTCGTTTGAACGCTAGTTTAAAATTTAGAACACAGCGTGTTCTAAATTTCAAACTATTATAATGTCCAGATTTCCTTAAGATGTTTTCCTTCACCGTTAGACAATGGTGTCTTAAATAGACTTAAAAAGTACGTAGGACATTGAAAAAGTCCCATTGGTTCAGCCAGGTTCGAGCTCACACCCAAGTGCTAGCAAAGCGGGTTCGTAACCAATGCGGCACTACAACTTACTACTACTACTTTGATAGGTCTTGTGCAAATTTTTCTATGTATAAAGTTTAAATGGCCGATTTGGAAATCATTGGGGGAGGCCTATGTTCAGCAGTGGTCGTCTTATGGCTGAAATGATGATGATGATGATGAAAGTTTAAATTCAATTACAGGCCGTACAAAGGGTAGATAATGTCAGGGTAGAATTAATAATAATAAGGGTAAAGGGTAAAAAAGAGTAAGGGTAAATAATAGAGTAGATAATAATAAAACTGGGTATTGACTAAATGGGTTGAATGTGAAAAAAAAAAATCGTATAATACATATCTACGAGTATACCTATATTATTTAAAAGTTTGTCAAGATTTACAGACAGAATGAATGTTTGTTACTCTTTCACGCAAAAACTACAAAACGAATTTTGATGAATTTTTAAAGTATTAGAGCTTATACATCAAAATAACACATCGGCTACAATTTATCACGGGGAAAGCCGCGGACGACGGCTAGTATAGAATAAAATTGAAATTCTGTTTAAGTTTGACTCGTGAATGGATCCTTCGTAATATATTTAAATACTAGGTACCTATTATTTAAACTTTACTAAGCGTAAAAGAGTTAAATATTCTCTTTGACGGTTACAAAGAGAATTCTAGTCATTATGATAATATTACGTAAGGGTTAAACTATCCCTTTTAGTTTATGGTTGGCGAATTTTGGCTAATTAATTCCAGAAGCAAAAAGGTCGTTACTGGTAAACCTAGAATATAATTCATATTATCCCTGCCTTCTAGCAGAATAGAACAAAAAAACATGCAATTATACTCCTAGGGTAAGGTAGAGTAGGGTAGTAGTGGAGTAGGGGTAGGAGTAAAGTAGGGGGTAGGGTAGGGAAAGAGAAGGGTAGGGTAGGGTAGGTTAGGGTAGGGTAGAGTAGCGTACGGTAGTATAGGGTAGGGTAGAAAAGGCATAAAGGTAGGGTACGCGTACAAAGTCGCGCCGGGCAGCTAGTGTTGCTTTATGAATAATAAGTGTACCTATCTATCATAATCAGCCTGTATTAGTCCACTGCTTAACATACGTCTCTCCCAATGCGCGCCGCTGGGCAAGCGGGTTGGTGATTGCAGAAGTAGATAATTGCTGTTACACAGAAGGACGCTGCTGCCCATCCTCCGAATTTTTTCCGTTGTTACTTCTTACGACACCCGCGGGACCAGTAGGGGTGGTTCTATTCTTAGGCCGGAAACTACCTACGTAATTATCATTAAAATTTGTTTTATAATCATACATGATTAATTTTTACAAGCATTTTTTTAACTTGCAATGTATGTCATAGTATTATGTTCGGGTCAAACTTCGTAGATAATGAATTTTGAAGTTATTATAATGCTTTTTCGTAGTCCAAAGGTGGAACCCTTAATATTTTCGATGATCAAAAAAAATATAGTATAAAAACTAAAACCCGACTACTTAAAATCTAAAAACAAGCTTCTTAGATTTGAAATAAAATTCTGTAGTCGGAGGCCACCAAATTACAAAGTATTTACCCTTGGAAGATTATCTAGTACCTATTTACCTATAATACATTAAGGCCTCCGACTACAGAATTTTATTTCAAATCTAAGAAGCTTGTTTTTAGATTTTAAGTAGTCGGGTTTTAGTTTTTATACTATATTTTTTTTCAATGATTTTTAGTGGTAAAGAAACTAATTTCATTTTAATCACAATTTTTTAGAATGTGGTAGTTCTTAAATAGGTAGATTTCTTTAACTGTCAACTTCGGTTCAAACCTTTAGTCAATGTCATGTATTTTTAATTAAATTTATTTCAAAGGTGTCGTCCGCGACTTCGAGCTATTAAAACATGGCCTCATATATTTCTTAGAAGTATACATGAAAAGTAGTAAAAAGTACAGCTTGGCAAAAAAGAGTCTGGAAAAATTGGGGGCGCCGCTGTCGCACTTTTCACACTACAATTCAAAATTACAAGTTATTAAGTGCTTACATATTTCTATGACGAGTTTTTTGTCATTAATTATAATCAAATGAATCATTTTTATGTTATTTTAGTACTCACAAACGTAGTTATTTAAGATTTTTATTTTTAGTTCCAGCTGTCACCGCCTCAGACTCTTTTTTGCCAAGCTGTATAAGTACACATGAAACCTTTTTTGTGGGATATCATCATAGATAGAGTACATTTACCTAAAGTTCGAGGAAGTAAGTAACATGGAGTTGATAATACCTGCTCTGAAATCCCGAAATCATAAACATTACAATTAATTCCCGGGAAATAAGAAATTAATTTTACGTATAATTATTTAATAAGAAATTTGAAAAAACAACTGATACGGATGGGATTCGAATCCACGATCTCCGGTGTACCGTGCCGACGCTCTAACCGCTAAGCTACCGTATCCCATCAGAATCAGTCGAAATTTCAAATCTCTTTCTACGCCTTAGGCGTGTGGTAATATCGAACGGAATACATTAATTATCCGACTCAGTGTTCTAAACTTTGCAGTTTTTAGAAGGCACCGATAGATATTACCACACGTAGAAAGAGATTTGAAATTTCGACTGATTTTGATGGGATACGGTGGCTCAGCGGTTAGAGCGTCGGCACGGTACGTCGGAGATCGTGGGTTCGAATCCCTTCCGTATCAGTTGTTTTTCAAATTTCTTATTAAATAATTTATTATATTTAATAAGCAAACATGTGTTAAAACATGTAATAAATTCTCCAAAATATTAATTTTACGTTTTAAATACATATGGACTAAATTATTACAATAAAAAGTCTTTATTATGTTTTTAGACATCGGTAACAGATAATGTAATACTTAAGTAGTTCGGTACTAAAACTGTTAAATTAATGAGTTTTATTTTACATACAAAATTAATTCTAATAAAAACTATAGGTCAAAATCCAGTCCATATTAATAAAATCCCGGGATTTAATTGTTATGTTTACGATTCCGGGATTTTTGAGGAGGTATTTTTAACTCTATGTTACTTACTTCCACAAAAGCGCAAACCAACGCCATCTAGTTACGAAAAAGAAATCTCAATTTAATTAACATTATTTTAAAATATAATCATAATTTAATAGGCAGTGATGTGTAGAAACTTTAATTTAATTAGTAAATATTTATTGTTATCACGTTTTCACATTGTATGCAGTGGTTTAATCACATATATTTATGATAGTCGTAACGGGTAGTTAGAAGCCTGATATTCTAAGAAGTGGTCCAGAATATATAGATAATATATACATATTCTGAATGTGCTCATCAAGACCTTCCATTTGATATCAAACACGATAAATTTACCTTAACTTTATTTTTTTCGAGCTGACTAATTTATTTTTAAAATCCACCTTATTTGATTTTACGAAATTTCATAAATCCTATAACCCGCAGACCATTAAGACGCATCGATAGACACCTTATTTATTGAATTACAACAAATAGTTTAGGAGCTACGAGGGAACAGATGAACAAACTTACATACATACATACATACATAGACTGCTAAAATCATAACCCTCCTTTTTTTTGTAGTCGGGTAAAAATAGCCTATATTAGATCTAAAAACCTTTATTTAGCGACAACCATTTATCACGCTCAAGTGCTCAACACAATAGAGGAGTGTCCCTCGAGCGGCTCCATGCTCTTAATGAATTGAATATTACTTACCTAATTAAAATCAATGCAATTTTGTAAAGAAGAACTCATCATCTGCCTAGCCTTTTCCCAACTGTGGTGGGGTCGGCTTCCAGTCTTACCGGATGCAGCTGAACACCAGTATTTTACATGGAGCGACTGCCTATCAGACCTCCACAACCCAGATACTGGGTTACACGATACCCCTTGGTAAGACTGGTTGTCAGACTTTCGGGCTTCAGACTACCCGTAACAACTGTCAAAGATCTACAATTGACAGCCGGGGCCAACAGCTTAACGTGCTATCCGAGGCACGGATTAAATATTACTTATCTAATTAAAATCAATGCAATTAAAGTAAAAGTAAACAAAAACTAAAGACTAAAAATTCATGTCTGTTATTTGAGTCCTATAGAATCAAAAGCGTATCAGAAGTAGTGGTAGCCTAACGGTATGACCGTTAAATCATAGGTTTTGATTTTTCGGATTCATGTGCGTTTTTGAAATTAATTATTAGGTACTTGCTAAAACGGTGAAGGAAAATATCGCGAGGAAACCAGCACACCTGAGAGATTTTTCACGATGTTTTCCTTCACCATTTTAGCAAGTGATAGGTTTAAAAAATTTATATTGTGCTTAATTTCTAACAAGCACAATATAAATCTGAAAAGTCAGAGGTGCGTAGGTTTAAAATCTACGACCTTTGACAGCAGTCCAACGGTTATACCACTAGGCTATGACTGCTTGTATCTTAGTGAAAGGGTAGTCAAAATAATTAACCTTTAATTGTACACTTTGATCAAAAATATTTTATTTAAGCGCCTTACAAAATCTATAAGCAACATTTATTCCTTCGTCAACATCTTGACTGCTTTATCATGCTCCATTCTAAAAATATATAATTAAAAAGTGTTATTATACAATTCTTCTTCTTTGGTTGATGAACAACCTGGTGTCAGAGTGTACACCACCCGTAGGCCTCTGACATGGCTTTACACACCTGAAAAATATCTCAGGTGTGCTGGTTTCATCACGATGTTTTCCCTCACCGTTTTAGCTACTGATAATTATATAAATATTGATACGGCTTTACTCACTTATTGTTTTCGGGGAATGCCCGACTAGTTTCGAACTCAAACGGAGTCCATTTTCAAGAGCGGGTGTATACGCGGCGGCGTCGCGGACCTCACTGACAATACGTGAGTAAAGCCGTATCAATATTTATATATTAGTATGACTCACGAAAGTTATTATTCTAAAACTGATAATTACTTTATAATACGCACATAACTTACGAAAAGTCAGAGGTGCGTGCCTTGGGATTGAACTCGAGATCTTTGACTTGTCAGTCGACGGTCATACCGCTAGGCTATCAGAGTAATATAGTGTTATATGCTGAGAATAATATAAATAAGTATACTCTTTTTAACCCTTTTTTGGCCTCGTTCAGGTATTTCCTAATTTTTCTTGTAATGTTACTGATGTTGTAGGACTTATGCGAGTCCAAAATAAACGTTTGTCTGTATCTTTCTCTCTTTCTAGATGTTTCTAGCGTGTAAATAAAACAGGTTTATTAATGGCACTCACGTCTCCAACTGTTACAGTTATCATACTCCATTTCACAGTAGTTATTGAATGTTTTATAATAACCGTCGTAATGTCTCGCGCAGACCGAGCTAGCCCTGAAAAATAATTAATATTAGGTACACCAGCTGCTAATTATTATCAAGAATCGCTGCTGCGGCATTGCTCGATTTTTTTCATTAGGTACGCGTCGAATACGACTAATAGCTAGTATTATTCGACATTCGGCAAATCGTTGTCTAAAATCATCTGCCTAGCCTGTTCCCAACTATGTTGGGGTCGGCTTCTAGTCTTACCGGGTGCAGCTGAATACCAGTGTTTTACATGGAGCGACTGCCTATCAGGCCTCCACAACCCAGATACTGGGTTACACGATACCCGTTGATAAGACTGGTTGTCAGACTTTCGGGCTTCTGACTACCCGTAACGATTGTCAAAGATCTACAATTGACAGCTTGGGCCAACAGCTTATCGTGCTATCCGAGGCACGGAGAGTGATAACTAATTTATAAAACGCACATAACTTACGAAACGTCAGAGGTGCGCGCCTTGGGTTCGAATCCGAGACCTCTGACTTGCCAGTCAACGGCTACCACGACTCTCAAATAGTTGTCTAACATAAACCAAAATAATATATTTTTATTTGTTTTCTTTTTATGTTAAGTGGTGTTTTTTAGTGTCGTTTCATAATATTTTTTTGTCTTTTCTTTTTTCTACAGGGGTGGTATGAACCTACTTGTATATCCTAGGACAGCTCTTGAGGAATGTGACGCATCCTTTGTCTATGAGTTGAGCTTTCCTGAATAACGTCTTCTTTGGATAGTACAGCACCTTCCATGGTCTTGGATGGGACTCGTTGACGTAATGCGCATTTATTGATATTGCTGTGATTACTTGAAAATACCATGAAATAAATATAAGGTTAGAGTAGAAACAATAAAAAAAGGAGGAGATAGCCTAGTGATATGACCGTTAGACTGCTAAGTCAAAGAACGTAGGTTCAAAATCTAGGCGTGCGCTTCTGACTTTTCGGATATATGTGCATATTAGAAATTAATTAACACGTGAATGAAAAAATCGTGAGGAAATCGGCAGAAGAGGAATCTCCTAAGAGATTTTTCAAGTGTGTGAAGACATGTCAGAGACCTATATATTTAAATTACTAGCGACCCGCCCCGGCTTCGCACGGTTACGCTAACATGCATGTATTATACATATATACCTTCCTATTGAATCATTCTATCTATTAAAAAATCGCATCAAAATCCGTTGCGTAGTTTTAAAGATCTAACCATACATAGGGACAGACAGACGCGGGAAGCGACTGTTTTATACTATGTAGTGATGACACCAAACTGCTTTTAAAGAGCAGTTTTTTTTTGTTTTTTTTTTTTAACAGGAAAGAATCCCACAACACCTGGTCTCTTTCCTGAAGGCCAGATAGCCAGAGGCCCATTTGTCCATCCCGGGGCATAAAGAATAAACATTTTAATATTACTTTTTATAATAACTTCAATCTGAACATTTTGTAAGGATGGATGGATGTTTATTACTCTTTTACGCAAAAACTACTGGACGGATTTTGATTAAACTTTACAGTAATATACCTTATACATTAGAATAACACATAGGCTATAATTTGTCAACATACCTCGCGGGCAAAGCCGCGCGCAGTAGCTAGTGCAACAATAGGAAAACAAAAGTTACGACATCGCTTCATACTTACATAATAAAATGAAAACTGTATTGTATTGAAACATTATTTTCTACGATCTCCTGAAGCCAAATAAAATTACTTTCTAGAAACAATAATTCTCAATTTTATGTCAATATTTTATAGTCTTTCCCTGTAATCATTATGATATTCTTTCGTTATGTCATAGAGTACAAAGCAAGATAGAAGGCACGTATAATACGTTATGACGTCATATTGTGCATTACTGGGACCTGCAACGTATCTGCAATGCTTGTGGATGCCTGTGGGTGGCAGTGATCACCATACCATCAGGTGATTCGTTTACCCTTTTTGAATAAAAAAAACTGTCATTAAAAATGCAAAAGTGGGTTTGTTGGTTTGATCTGCTTTCATGCAGTTACGAATCAATGTGGTTATTTTTATGGTTTATTTATGAAAACAAGCAAGCATACGGCCCGTTTAATGGTGATATAATATGTCATACTTTTATCCTGAAAAAACTAGGATCATGGAAGTAAAGCTGCGGGAAAACGCTAGTTATCTCTTTAGTTGTTATCTATTCCCTACCTAACCCTATGTTTTTGTGTCTCTATGCTGAATCCAAATGAACGTTTGTTTCTTTCTTTCTTCTTCTTTATACATGCGAAAGTGTTTAGTTATGTGGTCGAAACCGCGGGCGGTTGCTTGGTAGTAATTTACGTAGAGTTTTTGAGTAGATTAGGTACTAGCGGTAATAAAAATAGTCGATTATTATTATAAGTTTTAGCAGAAACCTTAGAGTATATATACTTATACATATTTCTATGGCAGAAACACTCATTACAGAAATACTAGTTTGGATTTAGTTTCTAGTTAAGATAAAACTGTTAGGGTGTCCCTAACAGTTTAGTTAATCTAAACTAGTATACTATTTAGTAAATACAAGCAAGTTCTATCGTCGTACGTGCCTTCTAGTTTGTTGTATACTCTTTTCGCTTACTAAGTTCAATTAGATTTTGAAGTTGATTGATTTTACGTTAATATTCAAGGCTTGTAGAATAATCTTAACCTGCTTACCGAATTTCAGTCAGAAGCCAATCTCAACGAAGACAATCCAACCTAGCAGGATTTAAAATTTTTATCATCGTCATCATCATCATCATCAGCCTGTAGTAGTCCACTGCTGAACATAGCCTCTATACCAATTCGCGGCCTTTTGTGGAGGTATTTGCCCATAATCGTCACGCTGAGCAAGCGGATGATTCGAAAGACACGGGGTGCCATTATTAAGGTATCATATTATTATTAAGAACGGTTATTCTTGAGATTAGTACTGCGCTTATTAACTAACCAATATTACTTGTTATGACCATTCTGCTATTATCCTACGAGGAGTTCCGTTCCATATCTCCTAAGTCCATGATCAGATCATGACAATATTTTAATGGAACCAATTTGGGAATATATTCTTTCAAAGAAAAAAATAATTTTCAAAATCGGTTCACAATTGACTGAGAAATCGGTGAACATACAAAACAAAATACATAGAACCTCCTCCTTTTTAAAATTGGTTAAAAATAATTGTTGTAATCGAGATCGGTGAAATTTTTTTTTTAACTTTTTTCTGAACACTATTAAAAACACATTTCTAAAGGTTTTATAAAGATTCATCGACTGGCCCTGGATTCCGAGGTTTTACCATTTTTATGTCTTACGGCACTCCACTATTTTTTTCGGGATAAAAAGTACCCTATGTCCGTTTCTGTACACCTGACAAAGTATATTATGTAAAATTTTGAAAATTTTTGGTTCAGTTGTTCAGGCGTGAAAAAGTAACAAACAAACTTACATACGCATTTATATTATTAGTTAGGTTTAGTAAAAGATGAAAAATTTGGTTTGAAATATTTTATTTTATTACTTACAAGTATAAATTTAATATTTAAAAAACCCCGATATAACCTAGGTTTTTTAGCTAAGAACACTCAATCAAATCGGTTTATCCGTTTAGGAGCTACGTTGCCACAAACAGACAGACAGACAGATACGTCATACTTATAACACCCCTATTTTTGCGTTGAGGTTCAAAATTTATCGTCTATGATGATGTGTATCTAAACGGCATTTTTTTTATGTTAACCTACTAAATTATAAGTATATTTTATCTTATGATTAATATTGCTTAACAGGATGTCTGAATTAATATTTAGTTGTTTTCTTTACTGGAATCTTGCACCAGGCCCTTAGCTTTGGCAAGGACGTCCACTGCTGGGCCTGCACTGATGACAGCATCACGAACTCTTTGCCCAACACCCTCCTGAAAAAAATTCAGAGTGAGTAATTTTAACCAGGGATCTTCAGGACGTTAAAAATAAAAACTATAAATTTAAAAGCCCTTGACATAAACAAAACCTCAATGTTTTTAGATGAGAACACTCTCGATCAAGTCACGTATCAAATAAAAAAACTAAATCATAATAGGTCTATTTGTTTAGAAGCTACGATGCCACAGACAGACAGACAGGCACGTCAAACTTATAACACCCTTCTTTTTGCGTCGGAAGTTCAAAACTTATCATCTATGGATGTGTAGCTAAACGGAATATTTCTAAAATCGTCCTATAATATTAATCAATAAAAATACTAAATAAATTAGCTTGAATAATAGCTAAAATTGATTGTTAGAAATAAGAAAATAAAAATTATATTTATGTAGATGTTTTTTTTCAATAAATACTTGATATTTGGTGAAATAAACATTTTGTTTGTCGTTTTTTTTTAATAACCGGAAGACAGGTTTCATTTTTCTGGTAGTCAAAGACTAAATAAGCTATCAGAAAAAAGCGCCGGAACGATACGGCGAAATTTCTTTTAAACACTGAAAGACGCACTCGTATCACCATGACACAGTGAGACCATAAAGGTTTTTTTTTTAATGAAATACCCTAGAATACAGGATGAAAAAGTAGATTAATTGGAGATACTTACTAACTCCTTGAAAAGATCCCATGCTGACACCGTAGACATGATGAAGAAGCAGACGCACAAAAATATTATAATTTTTGAATTCATTTTTATTTTTCTAAACTCCTTCAACTTGGCTCGACTCCTGCGCACCACAAGTGAAGATTGTAACTAGAGTATTTGTTAGTAAAGCTTCGATTTTATACTTACTTGTAATTTATGTACTTTATGTATCATCAAACGATTGTAAGCAGAGAAAGAAAATGGACTCAAAAACGAAAGTAGACCTTAATACAAAATCTTAAGATCAATTTTACTAAACCACATCGTCTGAACAAAATCTAGGACGAAGGTAATTGAAAATGATCTTTATGGTTTACGTAATAAGAGTTCTTTAAGAAACTGTTAAAGAGTAAGATAATTTCGTCTTCAATAGGTTTTGTACAGCTGTTATTGAAAAGGGGAACCCCTAACCATATTATATCAAAAGTTAAAAAAATAGGTGCTAAGTGATCTCATATTTTATCCAAAATAATTTATTTGATTATTATTGTATTAGTATTGTCTTTTCCACTCCAGAAGTGAACGCCCTCCAATGCAGGAGTGAACTGTTTGGAAGATATAAGATCTCTCTGTCTTACTCCTTGCTGCAAATGGATAAATTTAGAGTTCTGGTCCTGGCGGCGGACTGTCATGGTGGATATACCTATAGCCAATTTGGCACCGTAAACACATAAGCAGTACGAATCTTATGAATATACGAATTTTATGAATCAACTGCCATCACTACATAGTATAAAACAAAGTCGCTATCCGCCGTCTGTCTGTCCCTATGTATGCTTAGATCTTTAAAACTACGCAACGGATTTTGATGCGGTTTTTTTAATAGATAGAGTGATTCATAAAGAAGGTTTATATGTATACTGCACCCGTGCGAAGCCGGGGCGGGTCGCTAGTAAAGAATAATAATAGAGCTAAAACTGCCCTATAGATCTAATGAGATCTACAGGATTATTTGTAAAACACTGACAACCTGAAAAAGGATTATGAAAATTCATCATTATGAAAAACTTAGTAGTATATATATAATATATACAATGTCAAACTTTAATAATGCAAAATATTTTACGGGGTAGATCTATAGGTTACTAAGATGCTTTGTAGCTAAAAAAATCTTAACATTAACCAAATATTTTTCATAATGTTTAAAATTAATAATTGAAGTCACGTGACACACAGACTACGAGTAGGTACCTGAACATGGTGTCTTGTATTCCTGATAACGGGGAGAATTTACAAATAGCACAAATCGTCTTCCTGGATCGTTTTTGCACCATCCCTGTGTGCATTAATCATGAAAATCACCGCACGCCTTTCTTTTCTATGAAAACATTATTGTATTACTATCGTATTATTGATACATTTGTTTGCGTAGATCATGAACACCAGTCTCGCCATCTGTGCAGCAACAATGAGAGTCAGAACATTTAGATTGGATCTCTACCAGTAGACGTGAGCATCCATGAGTTTTGATATTTATTCACATGACTAGCGCAGCAGTAATCACGAACACGCATGAGCGTGAACACTACGAGCTACTAATAATAACTTCAGTGTGCATTATTAAACACTTAACTACCTAGATTACAATTAATTACTGCACTTGATTTTACAAATACCAAAATAACACTGGAACAGTTGACACATGCCATTTTAAAAAAGTTACTCCCTATCTACTCATTACATTATGTTTTAGCGCAAGTAGGTAGGTCCCGAGGATATACGACTTCATTTGTTAAAAACTTAACAAGTGCCTTTCCCGTAAAAGTATGATAGGTACCTAATTAATCTAAGTCCTTTACTTAATACGGCTAGCATAGGTAGGTGCAACTGTAGCACCTACCTATGCAGTGATTGTTCTAGGTGTAGGTTTTTACTATTGCATTTGCAAGCGGCTGAAAAGTGGCAAAAAAAACTAGGTAAGTAAGTGTACAAAAAAACACGTAAGTAGCACCAAATTGAGATTATTGTGTCAACTTACGTGTGGAAGTCATGATAAAGTGTGTGAATCTGAATTTGATGAATCTTAGCTTAGGCATATTGAAATAAGGTAATAAATTTAATAATGATCAGTCGGTCATTCAGTCTACCTTTATGAATGATCGACGTAAGAGAGTAGGTAGTTGTAAGAGCTGCTAGAATTTAATTATAATTCAGACTACGTACTACTACGTAGTACAGTTTGGCAAAAAAAGAGTGAGAATTGAGGGCGCCACTAGCGCACTTCACATACTACAACTCAAAATTACAAAGTTATTTGGTCACCTCACCTACACATTTCTGTAACGAATTTTTCGTCATCAATTTAATCCAATGATTCACTTTTAAGTTATTTTAGTTATTTTTCTTAAAGATTTTTATTTTTGGTTTCAGCTGTTACCGCCTCAGACTCCTTTTTGCCATACCTACATTAAAAAGTTCTTGTTGATAAATGATATTGTGTAATCCATGGAGATTAGAGGAAAAAATTTCCCTTTGATGGGTGTCAATGTTTATTTACAACTCGTGCAAGTTTATTTACTTTTGTAATTTATTTGTTATAATTTGGGGCTTTCACACGCCATTCAAAAGAAGTGAAGTGAATAATTAATAGGTATTTATTTATCATTATTTAAACTAGTATCACTGCTAGAAATGACCATGATCTACGTGAATGAACAAATGTATTAATAATACGATGGTAATACAATAATGTTTTCATCGAAAAGAAAGGCGTGCGGTGATTGTCATGATGAATGCACACAGGGATGGTGCAAAAACGATCCAGGAAGACGATTTGTGCTATTTGTAAATTCTCCCCGTTATCAGGAATACAAGACACCATGTTCAGGTACCTACTCGTAGTCTGTGTATCCGTAGATTGGTATTTTCTATGCAAGCTTTAACCATACGTCGCGTCCGCGTGCAAAATTAGTTTGTTGTATAACTACTTATGTAGTTATGTGTACATAGTATCAGGTAGTGGTTTGTGTATCCAGTGTTGTTGTCACGTGACTTCAGTGATTAATTTTAAACATTATGAAAAATATTTGGTTAATGTTAAGATTTTTTTAGCTACAAGGCATCTTAATAACCTATAGATCTACCCCGTTAAATATTTTGCATTATTAAAGTTAAACCTTATATATTGCTAGTATATATTTTATATATAAATCTATACGTATATATATATTTTCATGTTGTATATATGTAAATATTCGTATGTATATATATTTTTTTTTTTATACACACTATTCCTACTTTTCCTTTTTAAATTTTTCCTCTCGCAGGTCTGCTGGAAGAAATTTGTATAAGAAATAAGCTGTGCCTTTGTACTTTTAATCCTATTATATGTTTGTAATCATCTGTTTCTGTGTGTGTACATAAATAAATAAAATAAAACTTTTACTATGGGACCAACCCTGAAATCGCAAAAATAAATCAGCTGTTCCACACATTGTTCATAATGATGAGTTTAATAATCCCTTTTAAGGATGCTGGTGTTTTACAAATAACCCTGTATATTCCAAAAAAAAAGAAAAGATCAGGTGATCTTTTATTTAAAAGTCGAACCAAAGAAGGAAGTTATTCTATTTTGATCAAGAACCAACCAAGTTAATTAATTTCTCTTCATCACTTTCTTTGCAACTCTGAACTCTGCAGTTCGAGACACGACTAGAGCTTATAATAAAAACAGAATGAAATAAACTATTATTGACTGATTATATTTATTTTTTATTACATTGTTATTGAAAAAGTATATGAGTATTTAAAAAGTTTTTAAAATACTATAAGTTGTTTTGTTATGTAGTATTTATTTTCCTTTAGACAACATGGCTGCTTTTCCCACCACATCCACAGCAGGTCCTGCGCTTATGACTGCATCACGAACCCTTTGTCCAACTTTTTCCTAAAAAAAAAAATAAAGATGAAAAAAACAATCGCTTAACAAGTATTTTTTTATTTTTAACCGACTTCCAAAAAGGAGGAGGTTCTCAATTCGACTGTATGTTTTTTTTTTTTTTTTTGTATGTTTGTTACGCGATTACTCCTTCAGTTGTGGGCCGATTTTCAAAATTCTTTTTGTAATCAAAAGGGTATACTTCCGAGGTGGTCGCATAGAAAAATTATCGTGATCTGATCATGAACTTACGAGATATGAAACGGAACTCCTCGTAGGATTATAGCAGAATTGTCGTAACAAGTAATATTGCTTTGTTTATACGTGCAGTCGATGGCTGACGAGTAAAGAGGAAGAGGGGGGATACGTGGTCAGCCCCCCCCCCCTCCTATAATCATCCAAGATAAAAAATATCGTGTGAGGTATCGTTTGAATGGGCTTTTCATAAGAATTTCAAATATTAGCCTCACAAAAGTCTGGGAGGGGTATTAATTTTAGGCACCACTAAAAATCGTGAAAAAAAAATTTTTTTAATAAAAAATAAAAACGAAGTTCTAGCCTCTTTAACCTTCTCATTAAGAACTTGACTTGGAACCGACTCCAAAACGTTTTAAAGTTATTTCAAGCTTTTTAGTTCCTTTTGAAGTCGGTTTTATTTTTTATTAAAAAATTTTTTTATTTTAAGTGGCACCACTCCACCACTTTTTCGGAAGTCGATTATCAACCACACATATCTACAAACGAAGGTAAATTAATTGTTGCATCCGTTAAAGACAAAATTAATAAGGGACCACTTTGGATGTAAACTATTGAATAAAAAATATATTTTCCAAATCGGTCCAGGCGTCTTCGATTAATCGGTGAACATACATTAAAAGAAAATGTAAGAAAAGATGTAAGTGTAAGAATAAAAATATGATAGGAAAAAAAGATGTAACAATAAAGATAAATAAATAAACAAAAAAAATATACAGTGGAACATAAAACCTCCTGCTTTTTTGAAGTCATTTAAATAAACTAAATCAAAATCGATTCATCCATTTGCGAGGTACGTTGTGACAGACACACGGTAAACTTATATCACCCGTCTGTTTTCCTCGGAAAATATAAATATTCTCCTGACCGAATTTCGGTCACAGTGGCCAATCTCAACGGAGACTAGCCAATTACGCAGGAGATATCAGGTGCAGGAGTGCACAAGTGTGTGCGCAAACACAGGTGCACTCTCTATTCCCTCACTCTTATAGTCCGATGGGACGGCCTTCCGACACGATCGGAGAGAGGCCAGCAGCTTTACGTGCTTTCCGAGGCACAGAGTAAGTGATAATTAATTTATAAAACCCACATAACTTACGAAAAGTCAGAGGTGCGCGCGAACCCGAGACCACTGACTTGCCAGTCAACGGTCACCACCACTAGGCTATCACGACTCTAACCTCGGAAAAACTAGTAAATAAAAAAATAAAATTATTAACTCACCAAATCTTTAAAGAAATTTCCTGGGGCTGCCGACACCGTTGTCAACGCCATGAAGCAGGCGAACACACAGAAAATAATCTTGATGAAATTCATATTTGAATTGTTTTCTTTATAATTACAATCAGAGTAAAACTGGTGCTGTACCTAGTAATTGTGAATGCTTTAAGATTTCCGCTGCATATTTATAGGTAAACTTCGTGCTAAGGGGTGTCACCTTTGATCATTATTATTATAAATTTTTTTCATCACAAAAAAAAAATGTCGTCTTGGCACATTGGTTACGGACCCGCTTTGCAAGCGCGTGAGTGTGGATTAGAACCTGGCATGTGCCAATGTGACTTTTTCAATGTCATATGTACTTACTTTCTTAGTTAATCTAAGACACCACTGACTAACGGTGTAGGAAACATCGTAAGGAAAGCTGGACTTTAATAGTCTGAAATCGCCAACACGTAGTGAGCTAGTGTGGTGATTAATGCGATCCTTCTCTGTATGAGGCTTTTGCCCTGCAATGGGACAGATTCAGACTGATTTTTTTAATTATAACTATATATTCTTACTTTCATTTTCCTAAGTACTAACTTCCACCCGCGGTTTCACCCGCGTGGTAAGTTAATAAATTGTAACCAAAACGTGGCTCTATCTGTTATTATGAGAACGACATTATTGTTTTCCTCAGGAACAGTATTTTTTTTCGGGATTAATGGTTCCGACAACGTACCTATATCAAAATGGATTAAATTACATTAAAATATCAAATATTTTTTTTCTAAAACTGTTCAATAAAGATTATTGTCCCATTCGTAATACAGTGGATTAAAAAAAAATACACGACGGATTTATGTATCTAAAAATGGCTAACACAGCCGTAAAAATGCGTAAAATTCTTTTCCGTAGCCCGCCCTTTTGTCCTAAAGCAATATATTACAGCTGTCAAAGAAAAGGTTCGAAACGAGAATGTCCCGGTCACACTTGAGTCGAAAGTTGGTGACAACCCTTATTTTGTGAAAAGGGAAAAGTCCCTGTATAGGTTGCATGTGATTAATATGATACTGACTTCATATAACCACAATTTATTATAACTCTTAAATAGTACCTACCGTGACTAACGGATGCACAGTCTATACCGATGAACCTTTTTTTGTGTAGAGGGAAAATGCGCCCTCATACCGTCCCACTCCGGGTATATGAGACGGTTATGTCAGGCTGTCCGACCTACAGACATCGCTCTAATCTTCGTTCGTTCTAATCCGTAGGAAGAGCGGCGCTCTGTGATACCGTCATTCCTCTCCCGCCGCGCCCTGCTACTATTCAGCCACGATGTCGCCTAAACAACACCGCGGCCCGCCTCAGTAGGTTGCGGTGCAATCCATACAGCACCGCATACCTACTCGTACCACGGCCACTCCAACGCGATCTTCGCTCAAAAGCTCGAAGGAACGCCGCCTCCTCGGGGTTCCACTTAGCTTCGCTATTGGGATCCAGACCACGGCTACTATACTACACCCCCCCACCACGACAATTCGCATAATCGCCACGCTGGGCAAGCGGGTTGGCGATCGCAGTAGTAGATTGTTGCTGTTACACAGAAAGATGCTGCTGCCCATTCTCCGGGTCTTTCCCTTTGTCGCTTCTTACGACACCCGCGGGATGAGTAGGGGTGGTTCTGTTCTTAGGCCGGAAACCAAACATCACAAGAATTAGGTACGAATAAATGTTTTTCAAACGGTTCTTTAACCTGGCCTACAGATCTATCCGATTGGATATCCAATACAATAATTTTAATTAAACCAAATATTAATTCACGACTTAAATAACGTTTTGCGGTGTCTCAATTAGATTGCTATTTATATAAAATTAATTAGTTTCCTAATCTCAGCCAGTAATAAGATTTTAGTAACGTAATATTTTGCTAATTATGAATTACTAATTAAATTAAACTACGCGAATTTATGAGATAACGGCGACGTACCTATTTAATAAAGAGTGATGAAAGTTTTTATGATTGTGTTAAAACCATTAAGTATCCTTGTTACTTTTCGAAGGTAGGTAAGGATGTTGTCTCTTAAGAGGACCCGGGCCTCGTTCCAGAGTCTAAGTCTAGATAAATATCGCACTTGTAACGGGTCCAAACGACCAATCAAGGAAGTCCAATTTCAGGACAGTCCACGCAATATGAATTTCCCGGCAGACACATTTTCGTGTGCGTGATCCAACATGTGAATATTGAAGGTAGAATTTATTAGATCTCTGGATAAAGAATTTACAATCCATCCTCACTTAGGGGCCATTCATGAATTACGTCACACGTTAAAGGGGTGGGAGGTGGTCGACGAAGTGTGGCATTGTGTGACAATCGGTGGGGAGCGGTCCCTTTTTGACAACACATTTTTTCAAAATATAATATTTTATATCTATAAGTATTACAACAGTAAATTGAAACTACATAACTAAACTAAAGAATAACATTTTTAAAAATAATAATAAAAAAACAAACCCGACTTTAAAAGGAACTAAAAAGCTTGAAATAACTTTAAGACGTTTTAGAGTCGCTTCCAAGAAAAGTTCTTGATGAGAAGGTTAAAGAGGCTAGGCTTGGTTTGGAACCGAATCCAAACGAGAAAACAGTTGTCACGATTTTGTGAGTGTACCGACTCCCTCTATCAACTGTCAAAGACCTTCATAACCATCAGGGCAAACGGGCTTAACGTGTTTTTCGAGGCACGGAGCAGGTTATAATTCATTTATAATATTATGCACACAAAATACGAAAGTCAGCAAAATGCCTAAGTTCTAACTTAAAACCTCTGACTTGCCTTACGTTTTACTAATTGTTTTTCCGTTCATTACTTGTCTATCATATCAAAATCGATGTGTAATTACATTACTGTCCCTTATTCTGAAAGACATTTCTGTGACACGGGTCTTGTTTGCTTTAATTAATTTTCTGACACATCCTTAATCACCAATTACTTGACAAAATTGGTCAATTCATTAGTGATGTAGATTTGCTGACATATACAGGGTAAAGATGGGCAAATACCTCCACTGAGTGCACATAAGTGACGCTCATTGGAAGAGGCCTATGATCAGCAGTGGACTAATACGGGCTGATGATGATGATGATGATATACAGGGTTATTGTCAGGACTATATTGTCTCGAGTGCAAATTTTTGAGCGGGCCTACAGGCAGGACTGGACGGGGCTGCGACGCGCGGTTGCAGTACCCGGCCCCGTCCGATACTGTGCGAGGAACACGCAGGGGGGAAATGATGTTTGGTGGGTGCGAGCCCTAAATAATCGTACGTGCTTGGACGTACGGTATAAGAATAGTACCACCCCTACTCGTCCCGCGGGTGTCGTAAGAAGCGACAAAGGGAAAGATCCGGAGGATGGGCAGCAGCATCCTTCTGTGTAACAGCAATCATCAGCTATTGTGATCGCCAACGTGCTTGCTCAGCGTGGCGATTATGGGCAAATAGATACCTCTAATGAGTGCACAAAAGTGGTGTGCATTGAGAGAGGCCTATGTTCAGCTGTGGACTAATATAGGCTGATGATGATGATGATAATAGATGGCGCCTCGTGTCTTTTGAATCATGATTGAAATTGAAATTCTTAATTAACACCTGTGAAACCACGGGCAAAAGCTAGTAGTCTTGCGTATTTGATCTTTGAGGTCATAGACTCGCAACTGATAAAGGTACTTTCCCAAGTCCAAGATTATCAAATTGACCACTAACCTCAAGAATACAATTACTAATTAAAGTTGTAAGATCGGTAGGAATCTATTAAGTGCCTTAAGTCAATAGAGTAAGAACTAGTTTCCAATAAAATTGTTAATACTACGTGACCCCGTTGTTATTCATAACTTTTTCAGATAACAATGTTTATAAACAATATTGCGAGTAATTAAAATCTTGTGGTAATTAGTCGACGGGGAATAACTGTTATCAGTTATTGTAATAACAATTATAACATAATAATATTACATAAAACATAAACATAGACAGAAAGAGAAATAAAGAAGAAATAAAATAGACAAATAATGATTGGTTTAACAAATTTTAATGTAAAACAATTTTTAAACAAATATTTCAAACTCAGTCTTAACTCAAGGAATACTAGTCTTTGTGTAGTTACAACAAGGTTTACTTTCCAATAGACGCTGCTGATCCAACCACTGCTACAGCTGGTCCCGCTTTGATAATGCCATCGCGAATGTGTTGACCGACTTTTTCCTATGAATAAATAAATAAAAAGTTAAGTTGAAGATATAAAATCAATGAATAAAGTTATGAAAAATCGAACTAAACCAATTGAAGGGGAACAACATTACAAAGTTTCAGCAAAAAATTAAAAAAAAAAGCTTTAAATGAGTTTTTATTTTATGCTATATTTTTCTTTTAGCTTAGTGGCAGAGCAACAGGGGGCAACACAGTAATCGTAGGTTTAAATCTCGCTCGTAACGATTTTTTATTCCTACAAAATTTCGAACATCAAAGTATTTTTTTTTCGCGAATCAGAATCAAAAAGCATAAAATTAAAATTCATATAAGTAAAGCAATTTTGTTATTTGAAAACATGTTTCGATCAAGCTGAAATTTTTGCTGAAACTTTGTAATGTATTCTCCTTCAGTTGGTTTAGTTCGATTTTTCATAGTTCATAGTTCGATTTTTGCTTTCTACAAAATTTCGAACTTTCATGTTCGCATAGTTTGCACAAATCACTACATAGTATAAAACAAAGTCGCTTTCTCTGTCCCTATAACCCTATGTATGCTTCAATCTTTAAAACTACGCAACGGATTTTGATGCGGTTTTTTTTAATAGATAGAGAAATTGAAGAGGAAGGTTTATAATTATATATATTGCACCCGTGCGAAGCCTAGGCAGTACTTTACAAAAATGATTATGTAAAATACTTTGATGTGTCGTTGATTGTACATAATGTTGGCTGACATTATCAAATAATTTATTTGTAGTTAAGATACGGGAGGTCAAAATGCATTAAGGGATTTCCCATTCAAAAGAAAGAGGGTAAAAGACTCAATTATCAGGCTTGTAATGTAATAGTTAATTGTAATAGTATTAATTGTAACGATGAACGAGTTAATTAACTAAGAAAATTTTAATGGTCTTTTTACTAGTGATTAACAAACTACTAGTAAAAAGACTGCTCAGACTTTTCTTGCAAGATGATCGGTATAACTTACGTATCCTTTTTTAACCTTTCACTCCCCCAAGGACGCCGGCGTCGATTAATTACTATAACAATTGATTTATTTTGTGTCTTATTTCTCGGTGTTTGAAGGTATAAGTTTACATTGAAATAAAAAAAAATGTATTGCATAATACCTATATTGTTTATTTACTAACTAACTGCCCTGCGCGACTTTGTACTCGCAATTGTCTTACAACTGCGCCTATTCTCCCCTACCCAACTCTACCCCAACCCTACTATATTCTGGGGCTTTATTCCATTTTTTTTTAAATCTATTCTGATGGTAAGCACTAGGCACGTTCCTACCGGTAGGTAGTTACCTGTATAATATTTATCATATCTTCCGATGCGATCTTTCAATTTTTCATGTAGGTAACATAATAGGTACTTTTACCCTATAGGTACCACTAGAAATACTCTAGCTTGCAAAAATAGCAACGGTTTTATTGACTCACATTACATCAATAACATGTCTAGTGTAATGCACTGTATTGTTGGAACATTACAAAAAAGTTTATCAATTAATAAATACTTACAATTTTCTTGAAAAACTTCCATCTTGGCTCAGGTGCTCCAGAAACAGTGGTCAATGCTACGAAACACGCGAAAAAAAACAAAAAAATCTTTGTGAATTTCATTTTTAAAAAAGAGAATTTTTTCTTCTTTCTAAATTCGAACGCTCAGGTGATACGACTCGAATGATGCTCTACCTGCGTAAAGGTGCGTTTTATACCGTACTTTCTTTGCATTTCATTCTGCTATCTCCGTGTTTTTTTTTAAACAAGGAATTTTTAACTTTATTGTTCGTGCAATATGAGTCATATTTAAATGTTTAAAGTTCTAACAGTGATTAGCGTATCCGATGGGGACTCCCTCGGTCCCGGTGAATATAGTGTGATTTGTATTTTTTGTTAGTGATTTGCTGATTGATTTTAATAGGAATCAATTTTCCTGTTAACGGATAGTTAATTTTATAGTTTTTAGAAATAGTTTTATTGTACTACTTCTGGGATGTTTTCTCGGAATAATGAGTAATGGTAGTTAGTAAATGAAAATTATTACGCAATTTGCATAGTAGATGTTAAAGCCATTGTATTATATACACCGATATTTTTTAATTACTGTAGAAACTTAAGGAGCTTCATCAGTTACTGTAATAGAAAGGATCTATCGAAAAAAAAAAATTTTTTTAATGATGTTAAGATTGTCCATCAAAAACTGCAATATTTGGTAAGAAAGTTCAACGACATTGACAATCATGTGATCGCAGTAGTTTTACGCACACATACGTATGCGGCTACTCTTTGAATTGCATTCATAAAGACGCCGAACGGCTACGCTGCGCTGTCACTGGGCAAGCCGCGCAATTTCGCCGGCCGGTTCCACCAATCCCGCGCGACCGACCTATCCGCGCACCCCGCGCATGCGCTGTCGGGTCGGGTCGGTGTCGCCACGTGCCAGTGCGACGAGTGGTGCGGACAGCGTGGCGTGGCGAAGAATCATTACGCCAACGCGAGTTTGTTAATTACGTAATGTTTACGTGTTGTACCGAGTGGCGTTCACAATCACGTGTTGGTGTTGGTGTTGGTATGTTTATTACCTAAGTGAAGTGAAAATTACGAATGCAGTATCACAATACGTGACGTAGTACCTACCTACCTATGTTTCCAAAACAATCGTGCAAAAATCATCCCTGAAACGACACTGACCCGGCTGCTTAAGTGACTAGCATGCGTGAGTGTGAGTTCTGTGACGAGCTACTACCTAGGTACCTACCTGCTCAAACTTCGCAAACACGCGCGACTGTGCGACTCACTGCATAGCCAGTACGGTCTACCTACGTACTACCTACAGTTCTTTTAATTTACTAATCTACGGTAACTCAGAAGTTAGCCTTTTCAATGTCTGAGCGCGGCAAACTAGGTACCTACCTACCTAGACACGAAGGATAGCTACCGAGCGAACGTGCATTCCTATTAATTACGAGCCCGTTAAGTCCCACTGCAAGGCAAAAGTCTCTCTTCCCTCCCTCCATTTCTCCTATTAATAGTATTAACAACATTATTTTTACGTGCACTGTTAAATTAATAAAACCGTAGGTAGGTACCTATGTGTTCAATCGGCGAGTGCACGGTTCTATCATCAAAAAAATACGAATAGGTACCTATCTCAATAAGTGTCAAAAAAACAATAATCATTAGTGCTGTAATAAAAAAAAACAATGTAATCAGATTATCGCAGTCCACTGCCGGACATACGCCTAGCCCATGAAGGTAGCATATTTTTTTTTATCAATGAGTGATGAGTGCTTCGGAAAAAGTATATCAAATAACAATAAAAATGTGGTGTGTTTGTGTGTGCGCCTATTTCTGTGTATCCTACAAAAACAGTACCTACCTACGGATGAACCCAGATCATGGAATTGTGAGTAGGTACCTACCTACTAAATTTTTGTTTACTTCAATAGGTTCAATTGATTTATTGAAAGTAGGTACCTAATATCGGCTTTATCTTTATCTCAACTCCCATGGGTTTTTTGTATATCAATGACTCCCATGCATTTTGTTTAGAAGCTGTTGTTCCGTCCTTAAAATGTTTAAGCTTACTCCCCACCAGAGCATGGAAACATACCGAAAAACTCAGTATGAGTTACCGTAACTGTCTCAAATGTTTCAGACACTTATTTTTCTAAAATTAACAATAAACAATTGTTTTTCAATTTAGCTACAGCTACGTATTCAGTGGCAAACAATGTTTCAGCTGTTATTATTCAATGGTTTCAGCTTACTTACTGTATGGTGTCGAACTGTCGAGAAACATACCTCGGCTCTAGCATGCTAGTTAAGTAGTTAGTTAGCTAGTTTAACCTAACGTTTTTTTCTGAATCACTTAGATTCTGTTTCCGAAACCGTGTTTTTGTAAACTGTTTGTAATGAATACGTGGCTATGGCTAATGGTAGGTAGGTACGCTGATTTCAAGTGGGATTTCATCGATCGGTTTCGAGTTCATGTGTGTATTAGAAAATAATTGGTAATCCCTCGCGTTTTTAAGCGTACAGTAGAAACATTTAAAACGCGTGTTTATGCGCAATGTCAGCAGCAGCTAACTTCACAGCGACTAGCGAGTAGTCTTGTTAGAGTTACCAGATTGGGGGTTTTTATCTCGATTAAGGGGTAATATTTCGTTTTTGTAGGTAATATGGGAAAATTATTTTTAGAAAAAAAATTAGGAATAATAAGGGTAAATAATATGAATATCTTAGTTATGGACTTACCAGCCCGGGTTGTGTGCGGTTTTGACCGTTTGACCCGACTACTGATATGATTAAAAAGTTTAGTACCTACCTACATTTATTATGTAAAAAATAATAACTAATTAAAAACCTAACAAAAGTATTTTATTTTGTTGATAGTAAGACAAAAAAATCTTTTTAATTAAGTATTGTTTTGGGAAAATAAATAAAAATAGGGAAAAATGGAAATAACATCTGGCAATCTTGCCGCCCGCCCAGTACGCGCATGCGCCCGGCATCAGTTACTAAGTCACTCGGATCCCGCGCAAATTTACTAACGTATTTCAATCGATCTAAAAACGTGAATAGGTACCTCTTTGGTCTAGTCTTGGATTCTGTTTCCTATTGAAACGTGTCGCCGCACCGGTGCATTAACATGTATTGTGTACGTACCTACGCGGGCCTGACGACTTACCGCTGGTCACTGATCGTCGAGCTTGAAGGTGGAATGGTGTGTAGAACCCATAAATGGGATTTATGACATAGGTTGCGAAATGTGGATGTAAAATACTACCTAACCCTACAAACACGAAATACAAGCGTGATGTTATACGATTTTAGGCGCCTACGTACGGACGGCTACCAATGAAGGCGAAGGTATTTTAATCCATTGCGCTCGCTCGCACGCGTTAGATTTCCATTATTGTCGACTCGTCGCTTGTCGCGCAGGCTCCTACTCTAGGCCGTAAAGAAAGACAGGGAGCGCAGGAAATGATTTTCATTGACAATCGTTTCGCTCGCGCAGCGTATAATTGTAGTACGGTAGAAATGTGTCCATAAATTTGTTCGAGTTTTCGGGAAAAAAGGAGCCTTAATAACTCAGTTAATTCTTAATAAATGTATTTTTTTTATATTTTATTTAGGATAGGGAAACTGGTCTACATATGCCCTTACAATTTCTACAGTGATTAAAAAGTATTAGTGTATATTTACCATAAATATTGATGTGACTAAAAGAGTACTTATAAATATAGTATATATTAAAAGGGTGAATATAAGTCTTGATAGATGGAAATAGAGAGAGAGACAAAGAAAAAATAGATACTCCGATGATGGCTGATAGAAAAGAATAGAAAAAGGAGGACATTGTATTTTTATTTTAGTTATAACTTATATTGTTGTATCCAGAATGATTAGTGTACAATAAAGAATTAAAAATGAAGACATTTAGCGCCGATCCCAAGTAACATAGGAATAGGGTAGGTGAAAGAAAAAGATGAAGAAATCATTTTCGTAAGAGTAAGATTTTTTTGTCTCAGTCAGATAACATTTTTTATTAAACAATTTAGAATAGCTACTGCAAATAATGATTTCAGTATTCTAAACTAGTATTTTCTCACAACTTCGTTCGCAAATCTTATTATTCTTAATCACAAGGGATAATCGTCATCCACAAGCCTGTAAATCCAATAGCTAGATTAGGATCTATATTTGTTTTGTGTCTATGTCCATTTTTTGAGCTCTCACATCCAATAAATATAACTTTATATAAGTTATTTTAGACTGTTACTAATTTATTTTATGTACTTATGTTTTTTTTACGTGTTTATAGGTAAGCATATGTTTTGCTTATTAAACTATTATATATATATTTGCTTGTTACTAGTTTCTTGGGTCTGACCAAATATTTGTCTCAGCCGGGGATCGAAGATTAATCCCTTAAAAACCAAATAATATCATAAAAAATATTATTAAAACTATGATGAGCAAGAAAATGTGGATTAAAATAGTTGTTTGCTCCAATAAATTAGCAAATAATAATCCAGTTTGCAACATAAACAACATAGTTTCAATATTAAATAGATACTTAACCTAGATCCTAGATAACGTTGAATGAAAAATAAAGAATCTTAGCATAGATTTTCAAGTAGATAAATCTTTAGATAAAATTGTTTCATAATCTCTAGATAAAGAGTTCTTTTATAGAGGCAGGGATTAAAGAAACAACATTTCTATATTGTTCGTTAGATCTACATGATATCGCGGTTTTTTTTTCTTACATTTTGTTACATTTATCTGTGATATTTAAAAAAGTAGGCTGCTTTCATGTGATATTTTTAAAGTATTCAATGTGAAATAAATCTGATCAGCCATATTTTACGAGGTCATTCTGAAGTGGGCTTGAAAATAAGCAGCTTTTAGATATTTTGAAAGTATTCAATGTGTTATAAATCTGATCAGCCATATTTTACGAGGTCATTCTGAAGTGGGCCTTAAAATAAGCAGCTTTTATATATTTATAAAGTATTCAGTGTGAAATAAATCTGATCAGCCATATTTTACTACTTACTGAACTTTTGCCCTTGTTGTGTCTGGCAAAAGTAGCATCAAGGCTTCTCTCCGTGACGTAAAAGTCGACTAATGATGAGACAAAGGTCACAAATTAGCAGCGATTAACATCCAAGCTGCTTCTGGTGAGTTACCCATGCCACTAAGCGACTTTGCCGTATTCCAGCATGATGTTCGGTGAAACCTGAAGGACGGTTCTGGCTGATACCGGCTATCGTCCATCCTCGTATCTAAGGCCATCTATATATCGTATCTAGTGCTCCATCGTAGACTTCAATATCACGTTTAATCACGAGGATTCGTGGTAAATATGGCTATTTTCCTAAACAAAGTTGTTCAGTTTCATGGACCTGATAACTTCTTAATATTATTGTTGGTTATTTTTATTTTACGCTGTTTAATGTGATTTGACTTAGTATCTACTTTCATTTCTTATTCATTTAATTTCTTATACATTCATTGTTTACTGTCATAATTTTGTCACTCTCATTAATTAGATTATTTGTACAAAAATGTGAAGGATCGTTGGGAACCTTAATCTAGAAGTGGTTGTCTTTGGGTTGATATATACATGTAATTTTTTTTATATCGATATTAAATCGAAATGCGGATGTTTTTACACAACAAACATGTATGACGTTTATGCTCACTAAAAACGCAATTTTGGATAAATAAAAGTAAGCCGTGTAATTACAACATTCATGTTAGTGTGTTGTGTGTACATTAATGTGTTATTGTGCTCTGACTTTTAATCTAGGACTTTGTGTCAGTTTTTAATCTAGCCAGACTCTGTTCAAATACAAAACTGCACTAGTATTTATGTACTTATTTCCTGTTTTTTGAAGATTGTTTTTATACTGACTGTCTCGTTAGGTAGATAGTGAGCGTAGTCTTGGGATAGATGGTTAAGCAAAGAGTTTTTTGAATATAGGTAGGTTAACCTACACAGCTTGTATCAGTCCACAGCTGGACATAAGCCTCTTCTCATACGCATCCCTTACTTTGTGCGCTCATTAGAGGTGTTTGCCCTTAATCGCCACGATGAGCTTTTTAGGTAGTGCGGAGTGCCACTTTTGATATCTGGTTATTAAAACAAAACATCGGACTAAGTTTATAAACAATTATTATTGTATTTATAAATAGCAATGTAATGCACAGTTTGATAAGGGAATTTACATTTATCCCAGAGTTCAACTAGAATCCGGAGAAGAACTTATCTCACATATTTTGCGGTCAAAAAAACATTAAAGTAAAACAAATAACTCTTAAATCTTCGCCATTAAAGATCAAAATGAATCATAACTTGTTTAAAAACAGTAAAAATTACTTTGTCTGGTATTAAAGACTTGGTATAAATATGTCATAATGCTTGATAGAGCATCATTCGCAGTGTTTGCATTGTAGTTCGATTTTCAAACCAAATAATTAAAAATAATAAATTATATTTTCAAATATGAATTTCTCACGAGTATTGTTCTTCGTGTTCGCGTGTTTGGTCGCGATGTGCTCCGTTTCGGCGGCGCCTGAGCCAAGGTGGAAGGTGTTCAAGAAAATTGTAAGTATTTTACTATTATTCATTATAATGGATAGAACGCTCCTAATGATGATTGACCAGTAAAGCTATGATTCCACTTAGTATCCCAAGCACTGAAAGCTTACTTACGCAGCATTAAGTTGAATAGTCATGTTTATTCGGTAAAGATCGGTTAGACTCAGCTAATAATCGTTTGCCGAATCCACACCGAATACAACCGATCGAATGTTAGTTTCCTTCACCGTATTAACCAAGTTTTATTTAATTAACCCCAACGCAAAAAGAGGGGTGTTATAAATTTCACGTGTGTGTGTCTGTCTGTGGCATCGTAGCTCCTAAATTAACGGACAGATTTTGTTTTTTTTTGTTTGATAGGTGACTTGAGCGCACACTTGTGTACTATAATATCCCTGTAATTTAGTCTCCGTTGAGATAGGCAGCTGTGGCTGAAATTTTGTTAAAAGGATAATTTTTAAATTATTATTTATTTATTTTCACAGGAGAAAATGGGCCGCAATATTAGAGATGGGATCATCAAAGCTGGACCAGCCATCGCAGTCCTAGGAAACGCGAAAGCATTAGGAAAATAGTCTTTATAGTATAATTAATTAAGGTTTAATTTTAAGTAACCCTAAATCCTCAGTCAGTTATAAAATAAATTATTTTCATAAGTTATTTTCGATTTTTTTTAAATCCTCGATATTTATGAAACTCTGTTGCTATAGTTATAATCACCAAAGATACCATAAAATGTATGTATTTTTAAATGTTAACCATAGACATTACAACACCTACACCTATACCTACACATCTATACTTCTATCTATTCTAATATTATAAAGAGGTAAAGTTTGTATGTATGTAATAATGTATGTATGTTAGGGGTAATCTCTGGAACTACCAATCCGATCCTAAAAATATTTCACCAATAGGAAGCTACTTTATCCCTGAGTGCTATAGGCTATTTTTTATTCTGAAAAAAAAAAGTTGAGTTTTCAGTAAAAAATAACAATATCTGTGATTCAAGTCAGAAAAAACAGGCAATCTGGCTGCTTATTAACATGTGTTTACGGGAAAATTTAATTTAACGCGGACAAAGTCGCGGGGAACAGCTAGTAGTAGATATAATAGAACCTTATGTAGGTTCCTGCCTTATTTTAACCCGATGTAGAGGCGAAGAGATATTATAGTGCACTAGTGTGAGAGCAATCACTGGTGCACGCCCTATTCCCTTACTCTCTAAGTCCGATCGGATGGCAATCGTGCTTTACGAGTCATGGAGTAAGTGATAATATATAAGGTGATTCTAAATAATCTGCCACGGCTACAATGGGAAATAATATTGGTTATTTATATTACAATAGTTTTTTTTTCTTTTGCCTGCGTTTAATTGCGTAGGTCTAATTCTGCTCCATGCTCCAATTTTTTTTTTACTGTTCCGGGGTACGAAATTTCTTCACTATTGTAATCTTTATACCCAATACTTTCTCCCATTGCAACCGTGCCAGACAATTTAGAAGCACATTATATAATACCTACTACGCACAAAACTTATGAAAAGTCAGAGAGAGGCCTTGGGTTCGAGCCTGAGACCTCTGACTCACCAGTCAACGGTCATACCACTAGGCTATCACGACTCAAGTTGCGTTATTACGTAAGTATCTATCAGTTCCTTTTTTAGGGTTCGGAAGTCAAACCAGGAACCCTTACAGTTTCATCATGTCAGTCACAAATAATTTTACTTGCAGACTATCAAAATCAAAATATTTTTATTCATGTAGACCATAAGGCACTTACATAGCCCTGATAGCCTAGTGGTATGACCGTCGTCGAATGAAAAGTCAGGGGTCTCGAGTTCGATCCCAAGGCGCGCACCTCTGCCTTTTCGTAAGTTATGTGCGTATTATAAATTAATTATCAGTTGCTAAAACGGTGAGGAAAACATCGTGATGAAACCAGCACACCTGAGATATTTTTCAATGGTGTGTAAAGCCAGAGGCCTACAAGCGGTTTAAACTCTGACACAAGGATGTTCATCAACCATACGATGAGAAGAAGATTAGGCACTTATGAATAGTCATAATTCTAATATTGTTTGTTGTAAAAGTGACTCTAGTCATTAACATCATCAGCCTGTATTAGTCCACTGTTGAACACAGGCCTCTCCCAATGCGCGCCACTTATGTGTGTGCTCATTGGAGGTATTTGCCCATAATCGCCACGCTAGCCAAACGGGTTGTCGATCGCAGTAGCAGATGATTGCTGTTATACAGAAGGATGCTGCTGCCCATCCACCGGATCTTTCCCTTTGTCGCTTCTTACGATACCCGCAGGACGAGTAGACCCTGGTTCTATTCTTAGGTCGGAAAACCACTCGGCGCCATTTTGGAGTCGGTGCGTAAATGGCTTCAAAACGAATGTAAGAAATTTAAGCCATCCTTTTCTCAGTTACCCAATACACCAGGATGTCATGTATTCAAAGGGTACGTCATTAAGGGATTCAATTAATTAAAAGCACAACCATACGTGTTAAATAAATACAACAGACTTTATATTTTATCTGTAATTCATATCTGTCAAGAATGTATCCAGCGTTATTGATTATCTGTACTGTATGCACTTCCTACTTGCTACTTCCGATAATATACTCCATTGCGATTGTTGCATCTGCTGTTTCATTTAATATTATCCATACTATCAGTCGTCTATTTCCACAAATAGTTTTATTAGGTTATGGGCCCAGCACGCTTCCACTGCGCTATGTAAACTATCAATAATAGAAAATTGCAATTCATCATAAATATAACGCCGACAAAGTTATGATATAAAATGTAATAGGTACATGTAAAATGGTATTAATATACATAATTATTTTTTTTCAGATATTATATAATATATCATGATATAATTATCATGACAATAATTTGCAAGCCCTTTCAAAATAAATGATACTTACCCCATTAATTTGAAAGGGCTTGCAAATTATTGTCTTGGAAAACATTTTCTTTACCCTTACCTTCTAAGGGTAAAAAAAATATTTTTTTTTATCATTTATATTTTTAGAAAAATTACTTAATTATTTAATAAGAAAATTTGAAAAAACAACTAATAACGATGGGATTCGAACCCACGATCTTCGACGTACCATTTCGACGCTCTCACAGCTAGCTTAGCTTGATATAGGTGGCTTATCATTAGAATGATTAGAAAATTTCAAACCTCTTATAGGGCATGTGGTAAGTAACATTTTAGGTGTGCCGTTTTCGAGCGTTTATGCGTAGTTTCCATACTTTATGTTAATTATACTGTTACAATGGATCGTCTGGAGCCGACCGAGCTATTTATGTTTGACAAAATAAAGGGTTTTGTTTAATAAAAGTACAGAACTAACTTAAATAAATATTTATTTTTAAACTGTACACTTAAAATTTAAGTCTTATTTATTTAAACTGTAATTTAAAACTATTTTCCCAAGGCTTTGGCTTGTCCTATAACGGCGATGGCTGGACCCGCTTTGATGACACCATCCCTTATGTTACGGCCCACTTTCTCCTGTAAAATTAAATTATTTTTAATATAGCAATAGCAGAAAGAAGCAATGAATAGTCTAGTGGTATGACCAATGGGCTGATAAGTCAAAGGTCGAAGGTTCAAAACCTAGACACGCGCCTCTGACTATACGCTAAAACGGTGAGGGGAAAATATCGTGAGGAAACTAACACAACTGAGAGATTTTTCAATAAATTGAGCGAAAATTTCACTGCGCGTAGGTACATTTTCATAAATATACGTAATTTTCATATATATAATATACAGATTTGTATGTATATTAAAGGGTGCATTTTTATTTTATTGTTTGAAAATAAAAAAAATGCTTACGGGCAATTAACAAAAACCGTGGTAAAAAGGCTTGAGCACAAGTGCGCCTACAACTTGCTCTCTTTTATCCATAATAATTATGACATAATTATATTGTACATAATAATTGAAATTTTATATACTTTGTGTATGAAATATTGTAGAGCACTATAGGTACGAGTACTAGTCCAACTTTCTAAAAGCTACTAAGTATTTAAAAATTAAATCCTATTATTTTGGTATACCTTTTCAAACTTTTTACCCTTCAATTTAAAAGTGTAAGTAGCAAGAAAGGTACTAAAAGAATATTTGTAATAAAAAAAGTTTTATTGAGAAAAGTTTTAGTTTTTTAGGGCTGTTAAAAAGTTTAAATCTCTAGTAATTGTTGCCTATCTTAACTCTTATTAACGAATATGGTACTTACAATTTTCTTAAACACCTTCCACCTCGGCTCAGGCGCCGCCGAAACGGAGCACATTGCGACCAAACACGCGAACACGAAGAACAATACTCGTGAGAAATTCATATTTGGAATTATTATTTTAATTTCAAATTGTTCTTAATTTAAATTTACGAGTTCAGGATCGCTCCTTGGCTACGAGTTGAATGATGCTCTACTAACTAAAACCTCCTTATTTATACACGCTAACAAGCAAATGAATTATTCTTGTTGATAAACTACGTGCCATGTGAAAATACACTTTAGCGCGCTCAATTTAAGAGCAATAAGTTTACACAGATGTTTTTTCCGTATGTTATTGTTAGGTTGCTCTGATATCACTTGGACTGTGTCAACTCCAGGAATCAGGGAAGCCCCATTCTACGTTAAAATGTTTTTTTTTTTTTTTAAATATCCTCGGTTACGTCAAGTGTCATTTTTTTTTGTTTGTTCTTTTAATTTTAACTATAGTGCAACTTGCAGATTAATGCACTATGATGTTATTCATTCAAAAAATATGTACTAAATAAGTACCGTAAGCGTATGAATCCGGATATTACTTTTAGTATTTCTTGATTAGGATATTTTTATTCGTTATTTTGTGTGGTTTCCGGCCTAAGAATAGAACCACCCCTACTCGTCCCGCGGGTGTCGTAAGAAGCGATAAAGGGAAAGATCCGGAAGATGGGCAGCAGCATCCTTCTGTGTAACAGCAATCATCTGCTACTGCGATCGCCAACCCGCTTGCCCAGCGTAGCGATTATGGGAAAATACCTCCAATGAGCGCACAATTTAATGGCGTGCATTGGGAGAGGCCTATGTTCAGCGGTGGACTAATACAGGCTGATGATGATGATGATGAGGATCTTTTTAAAAATGTTATTTTCTTAAAAATTCCATGTCACAGAGATTTTAGGATTAAAATTTATTTCATATAATATTTCTACTATCTCAGCACTTTTTTTTTTCAGCTCCTGGGAATAGCACAGGGAAGCAGTTTAGGTTTTATTAGCATTATATTTGTGTAAATGTATGTCGTGGTAGCGCATTGGTTACGGACCCGCTTTGCAAACGCATGGGTGTGGGTTCGAACCTGGCATGTACCAATGTGACTTTTTCAATGTCATATGTACTTTCTTAGTTAATCTAAGACACCACTGACTAACGGTGAAGGAAAACATCGTAAGGAAACCTGGACTTTAATAGTCTGAAATCGCCAACCCGCAGTGAGCTAGCCTGGTGATTAATGCTCAATCCTTCTCTGTATGAGAAGAGGCCTTTGCCCTATATTGGGACAGTTACAGGCTGATTTATTTATTTATTTATTGTGTAAATATATATGTAGTTTACGTAGAAGGTATTTGTGTAGTTTTTATTTAGTAAGCTTTATGAAATGGTAAATTATATTAATAACATTTTCAGTGTATGTGTGTCATGTGTGAAATGTTAATAATACAGCACACAATAAATTTAAAGTTTTCAATAAAATAAATCAATAAATTTAATTGAATACTAAAAATATACAAAAAAATATATAAGTATATAAAAAATATACAAGCAATAATTGTATTATTTTGTTTTTAAGATAAATAACGAGAAAATATTATTATACTCATCTTAATGCTGTTAAAAAAATTAACACTTCATTCCAAATAATTTTCCAACTTTTCCAAGAACTTGTCCAACTTGCTCGGCTTTATCGCGAAATATCCGTTTACCGGTTTCCTGCAAACAATGTCATTATAATTACTTAATTTGATACTTTTTTCTTTACTTTATTGCTAACCCGCGCGACCCGCCCCGGCTTCGCACGGGTGCAATATACTTGATTATAAACCTTCCTCTTCAATCACTCTATCTATTAAAAAAACCGCATCAAAACCCGTTGCGTAAATTTAAAGATTTAAGCATACATATTATAGGGATATAGGGACAGAGAAAGCGACTTTGTTTTATACTATGTAGTGATAGTCATAGTATTGAGTCGTGATAGCCTAGTGGTGGTGACCGTTGACTGGCAAGTCATTGGTCTCGAGTTCGAACCCAAGGCGCGCACCTCTGACTTTTCGTAAGTTATGTGCGTTTTATAAATTAATTATCACTTACTCCGTGCCTCGGAAAGCACGTAAAGCCGTTGGTTCTGCGCCTGATCTCTCTCCGGTCGTGTCGGATTTCCGTCCCATCGGACTATGAGAGTGAGGGAATAGAGAGTGCACCTGTGTTTGCGCACACACTTGTGCACTGTAATATCTCCTGCGTATTTGGCTAATCTCCGTTGAGATTGGCCGCTGTGACCGAAATTCGGCCAGGAAGATATTATTAGTGATAGTGATTACTTCAAAAAAGGTGTGTGATGGCTATGCATGATACTTAAAACAATGTTAAAATAAAACAATAGAAGTACTGCATACATTTTTTTTTTCTCTTTTTGGTTTTGGTAGAGTGCGTGTAACGCATTATATGCTCAAATGGCGGGGACTTGCTGAAAATCAGTGCTGTGCCTAGCACAGCGTTTACTGGTTCCTTGCTGTACACCACAAATATTAAATAAAATTAATTATTATAGCCCAATTGTACGAGCGTGGGTACATAATTTTATATTATTTGTTTATTTGTTATAAAATTGTTAGAAAATATAATAACTACAGCTTGGCAAAAAAGAGTCTGGAAAAATTGGGGGCGCCGCTGGCGCACTTTTCACACTACAATTCAAAATTATAAGTTATTTAGTGCTTACATATTTCTATGACGAGTATTTTGTCATTAATTATAATCAAATGAATCATTTTTATGTTATTTTAGTACTCACAAACATTTTTTATTTATTTATTTATCTCTATTCTTATATCTATCATTACAGGTGCTTAACCTAATTCGACAGATAAGAAACAAAATATAGTAATTTTAAATATAAGTTCACAAAAATAAATATTACAAATTACACACTACTAAGTACGTGGCCCGTTTGAAATCACCCAGTGAACAACTGAACAGGTCAATCTTATCCGCCACCGTGTTGAGCGTGCACAGAGCGCGCGTCAGTGGTGCTTTCTCATAAAGATTTGAGTGCGCGAACGGCACCACAAGCAGTTGAGGAAGCCGCCGCCGCCCCACGTAGTCGTTGGGTACACACAGCTGGAGTTCCCCTAGGATAGCTGGATTGTGTGTTTTCCCACGAAGCACATTAAATAAATATGTCGCTATTGCTACTTCCCGCCTTACTTCTAATTTATAATACCCCACCATACCTAGGATAAATAATGTCGGATACAGAAATGGATACCCAGGATATATCCCATATAATTTTAAATATATAAATCTTACAAATTTATTTTGTATACGTTCCATCATAGTTATATATTTATCCTCGTATGGACTCCATATAGCTGAATTGAATTCTAAGTGACTTTTAACCAAAGCTTCGTACAATGCCTTTAATGCTGTTATATTGGTGAATGCGTTTGCCTGGCGTAAAAGAAACCCTAGATTACGGTATGCCTTTTTACAAACATTCACGACATGTTTCCTAAACTTTAAGTCCGAAGTGAAACTAATGCCTAAATCTTTAACTTCAGTGACGCGCTGTAGCAGTTTCCCGTCCATATGGTACTGATGGTGGCGGGGCTTATGTGCGCGGGTAAATGAAAGTACTGAGCATTTTGATACGTTAAAATCAAGCTTATTCTTCCGGCTCCACTCAGTTACTCTGTCTATATCCTGCTGTAATTCATCATGATCAATGGTGTTCTTTATTTCGTGGATCAGTTTAAGGTCATCGGCAAAAAGTAGGCATGTTGATTTATTCACTACCTTCGACAAGTCGTCTATCATTAAAATAAAAAGTAAAGGCCCCAAATTGCTACCTTGGCTGACACCCGATTTGGTATAGTACGGCTCAGAACAGTGTCCGCCACAGTCGACGTACTGACGTCTATCCCGCAGATAGGCTGAAAAGAACCTTAGGGTGTGTGGTGTACAGCCCACATCTGCCAGCTTCAAAAGTAGGACATCATGGTCGACTGTGTCGAACGCCTTCCTAAAGTCTAGGTAAGCTACGTCCACCTGCATCCCAACATCAACCACTGGTACAACCTGTTTCATCAAATGGAGTAAGTTCCCCGTTGTGCCCCGCCCAGGGCGGAAACCATGTTGCGCATCTGACAATTGGGAGCCCACCTGTGTATATAAACAGTGGTGAATTGCTACCTCGAACACCTTGGCTGGAGTGCACAGGATCGCCACGGGCCTGTAGTCACTTGCATCCGGTCCTCCACGGCCTTTAGGTACCGGTACCACTCGAGTGAGCTTCCATCGATTAGGGAATACAGCAGCCGTAATACAGACGTTAAATAAATGTAGTAACGGTTTTACCATTACCATGCGACAATCCCTAAGTACAAAGGGCGGTATACCGTCCGGTCCAACTGAGCGCTTAGGCGGCAAGCGATCGAGTGCTCGGCGTACCTGTGCCGCCCTTAAACAGCTGACATGCGCCCACGCGCTGCTCGGTGACGCCGCACTGCTCGCTGCCTCCACGTTCAACGTGGCTGACTCCGGGTTGTAGACGGAGTGAAAGAACCGTGCAAAATCTTCAGCGCATTCTGCGTCGGATAGGACTCGACCATCCTTTACCAGTTTATATTGGCTTGATTGGTCCTTTTTCGATCGCATGTAACTCCAGAATGCTTTGGGGTCCTTGGCCAGATGGTTCTGTACACGATCTCTATAACTGTCATGTGCGAGCATTGTCTCCGTCTTAACCCTCGCTCTACACCGAGCATATGCCTCATAATCACTCAATAATTTGCTAGCTTTGTACCTTTTATGTAAGTTATATTTATGTTTAATTATTCTTATGAGATTAGACGTATACCATACGGGATAAATATATCTACCACTACTATAATGTTTCTGTTTTTTAATAGGTACACAGACATCAAAAACTTCAGTAATTTTATGATAGTAAAAATTTAAAGCTAAATCAACATCCTGTATATCATACATTTCACTCCAATCTATTGCGGTTATTAAATAGTATAATTGATTAAAGTCAGCTTTTCGAAAATCCCATTGTTTATACCAAGTTTGAGTCTGTGATTGCCCGACTGGGTCAGCGGTGGGGGATATCAACGGGTACATGGCAGCGGCGCTAACATCGACGGTGACTTTAAGTGGCGGGTGATACTTGTCCACTGGCTGCAGCCCCTCATCTCCCGCATAAACAGTCACACCGCTGCGCCCGCTCAACACGAGATCTAGATGTCTACCATTACAATTTATAACACTATTACACTGAATGACTTCACAGAAGGTCATAAAATACTCAAAATAATTACATACATTTCTATTACATGAATACAAATTAAAATCTCCTAAAATAATAACATTATTCTTATATTTAATACATATTTTTTCTAAAATGTTAAACATTATCATGTATTCAGATTCTTTAGATCCTGGCGGTATATATACTACACAACACGCAAATAAAAATCGACTATGTATATGAACTGTAACACAAATTAATTCAAAACTATGACTGTCAATATCAACATCACGTGACAATGGTACTTGCCGTAACTCGAATCGCGGTGTAGCCACTAAGAGCACACCTCCCTGCTTGCGTCCGTCAGCTCGATCACATCTCAGCATAGAGTATCCTGGTAGCGATATTTCAGCGTTATGAATTGATTCATTACACCCCGATTCCGTGATGGCAAATAGATCCGAACCCGATGATTCGAGCAAAGACAGAAATTTCGACGTCTTAGTCCTAAGCCCCCTTACATTTTGGTAAAAAATATTAAAAATATTAGTTTGATATTTGAGGTTGGTTTGCTGAGGCTGGGCGACGAAACCAAATCCACTCACTGAACTCCACATTTAAAGGCCAAATATCGGGATTACAAAGTTTCTCAAAGTTGTCCTCCGTAACACCTATTTTGAAAGACGAATAATCTCTTTCAGTTCTTGGTTTTATTTTTTCCATTATTATTTCAGAGTCATTTGGTAATACATTTTTTATAAACTCCTTTAAACTCTCTTCCGTCGTACTTTTCTCCAATCTCCAGACATGGAGATATTTCTTCCGTTCAACTGCTTTTAGTGTAACAATAGATTTATTACCGCCTCTTTTTATCGTATTGTTCTTTTTAACGTTTTTGACTTCTATCCATTTACTATGTGTGTTCTCCGTAACCGCTGCCCTGCTGGCCACCGCCGCGTAGGTAACATTCGGTTGCTGAGTCGCGCGGATAGCCTCGGTGACGGATGACGACGTGGTCAACGGCAGCAACTGCGGCGGCAGGTTCGAGTGGTCGGTGTAATTGTCGATATCTTTAGGTATTTGACGATGCAAGTCAATGCCTAAGTTAGTGCTAGTAATCTGCTGCGGATTATTTTTTCTTTCAGTTTTAAGAATTTTAATTTCACGTTCTAAACAGATACACTTACTACTGGCTACACTTAACTCTTCTTTCAATTTGCTATTTTCCAGTGCCAAAGCTGTTACAGAACTCTTGATCTCTTGTATGAGATTTGATTCCAGAGCATTTAACTTGGCTGATATAATTCCCTTCATCATATCCATAATACCTTCCATACTATCCATATTTATTTCTAATGACGACCTCGTACCATTATCGTTACTACCTTTGGAGGTTTCCTTCATTTCCAACAAACCAGCTCCAGCCCGTACGCCACGCACTGGAGTATCATCCGTTACCCGGAGCCGCTGAGTTACGTTTGAACAGGAATCACATTTAAAAGTATTTGTAAAATGAGCTTTCTTCTCTCTAAACGCTGCTGAAGTAATATTCAAGCAGGTATAATGATACCCTGCCTTACAACTTGTACATCTGAGCAAATCCCCAAGTTCAATTTTTCTGTTGCAATCAAAACAAATCATTTTGAATCTGTGCGAACGGGACGGAGCTACCCCTTCTTACTAGGAATGAAAGAGCGAAACGCGCGGCTCAACGCCACGCACAAATTAGGTTATTGTCACTGATTGTTTACGAACAAAATGTCTCAGTTTATCACTTAGTCCACCAAATTATCACTTTCGTGCACTTTCAACATGTGATATGGCGTAAATAGTTTACTTTAGAGCCATTTTTGACATTGATCAGTACGAATTTACCAATTTATGAAATTAATTTCCGAGAGCGCGGCGAAAGTCGACGTCACGGGCGACGCGCGAACCGCGAACTATATAGTTTTTAAGATTTTTATTTTTAGTTCCAGCTGTCACCGCCTCAGACTCTTTTTTGCCAAGCTGTATGTGTGTGGCAAAAAAAAAAGAAATATAAAAGAAGAAAGAGAAGTAGGCGTAAGTATCATAACAGAGGCAGCGTATTCCTGTTTTAACCATCTTATTATTTATTAATTCTTACCACTCTTGACTTCAACCTACACTGCGGCTCAACCGAAACAGTACACATAAGGATCAAACACGCGAACACAGACAACAATGCCCGCGGAAAATTCATATTTAGAATTAATATTTCTTAAAAAAATAATATGATATTTAAAATTAATTGCACACGAATGACCGTTCTAAATTCCGATGTGAATAATGCTTTACTTCTTAGCATTAGATTTTATATGGCCCTCGTGAAATTGATGTTTACAGTTCCACATCAACTTTTATGACGTGTACTGAAATGTTCTTGTTTGCTTTACAAAATATTTTCTGCTTGTAAAATTAAATTTGCATACAATTTTTAAGTTGTGATACCAGGAAAGTCCCGTAGTTATAAATTTCCCGAAGTACAATACATATTAATATACGAGTAACGTATGTTATATTACTTAATTAATTGGACTTATCATATGTTATGAAATTGATAATTGTTCATTACGACTATAATGATAAAGAGAAGCGTCAATGACGAGAATCTCGTAAAGGCTGAGAAACATAAACAAATAAAATATCTAGACTTGGCCCGCGAGGTTGTCGACATGTGGGATGTGGACTCAGCTGTTATTGTGCCGTGTCGTTTCAGTCCATGGATTAATACCCAAGAGCCTCGATAGATGGCTGGATCAAGGGCTTGATGCAGAGGGCGATACTTCTGGACACGGCTCGCATAGTCAGGAGGTTCCTCTCTCTTGAGCCCTGACCGCCGGTAGCTTGGACCCTGTTCCCGATACTGGTGGGCATATTTGGGGTATATTTTATATTTTTAAATGTATATTTTTATGTTTTACATATATTTAAAAAAATATTTTATATGAATTGTAAATGAATAAGAGAAGCATCAGGAACTACTTATAACAGAGCATTGGGGCTTACTTTACCCCTAGAGTTGACATAGTAAAAGCGATATCAGTGCCAACTAACAATTACGTAAAGAAACCATAAACCACAAGTAAGACTTAAATACTTTTAAATTGAGCGCACTAAAGTATAAATTCGCATTAACTGATAAAAATGTTTGTTAGTTTAGTTGAATAAAAAGGAGATGGCACTTGGTAGAGCATCATTCAATCCATAGCCAAGGAGAAATCTTAAACTAAAAAATAATAATAATTTGAAATTAGAATAATAATTCCAAATATGAATTTCTCACGGGTATTGTTTTTCGTGTTCGCGTTTTTGGTCGCGATATGTTTTGTTTCAGCGGCGCCTGAGCCGAGGTGGAAGGTGTTTAGGAAATTTGTAAGTATTTTCTTATTGTTATACATTTTTGTTAGGCTCAGCTTTATTTAGTCAGAGGATTTAGGTTCAAATCCAAGGCACGCACCTATAACATTTTTTAAGTTATTTCCGTATTATAAATTAATTATTATCATCTGCTGCGTGCCTCAGGAACCACGTTAAGCCGTTGGTTCCGGCTGTCATGAAGATCTAACTTTAGAATATCGTATTATTTTCTCCTCCATTCCCGCTACGTATAAATAATTAATGCCTATGTAAAGTTCTGGTGAAATTAATTATTAAAAAATACATTTCATTCTAATAATAAAAAATATATTTTTTTACAGGAGAAGGTGGGCCGTAACATAAGGGATGGTGTCATCAAAGCGGGTCCAGCCATCGCCGTTATAGGACAAGCCAAAGCATTGGGAAAATAGTTTTTTTTATCACAGTATTATTTAAAATAATATAAATAACAACAATACATTTTTAAGTGTTTTTGTACAGAATTAAAATAAATATTTTTCTCTATGTCAATTTTTGTATTTTTTTTAAATACTAGCTTATAAATGAATTATCACTCTCCGTGCCTCGGATAGCACGTTAAGCTGTTGGCCCCGGCTGTCATAAGGATCTTTGAGAGTCGTTACGGGTAGTTAGAAGCCCGAAAGTCTGACAACCAGTCTTACTAAGGGATATCGTGTAACGCAGTATCTGGGTTGTGGAGGTCTGGTCTAGGCAGTCGCTCCATGTAAAACACTGGTATTCAGCTGCATCCGGTAAGACTGGAAGCCGACCCCAACATAGTTGGGAAAAGGCTAGGCAGATGATGATGTTTGAGCTTGATGACGAGTTTAGGATCGTTGAAGAAAATTTTTGAATTGTAGGAACTCGACACAGTAGGGCCCAGTCCGAACAAAATATAGATCTGTTGGAGCGACAGATGTAGGCGGACGGACGTCAAAAGTTCAGGGTTGAACAGTTGATTTTCGAAGTATAGAATGAGTGAACTAGGAATAGTCAGCGTTCCTTGGGTTCTTCTGACCCTTGTCAGTCAACGGTCATACCACTAAGCTATACAGGGTTATTTGTAAAACACCAGCATCCTTAAAAGGGGTCATTAAACTCATTATTATGAACAACTTTTACTATGGGACCAACCCTGATATCGCAAAAAAAAATCAGCTGTTCCATACATTTATATTCACATATCTCAACAAAATATGGACAGCTGACTTTTTTTGCGATTTTAGGGTTGGTCACATAGTAAAAGTTGTTCATAATGATGAGTTTATTACCCCTTTTAAAGATGCTGGTGTTTTACAAATAATCCTGTATAATATGATGGTGTATAAAGGTAATCAAAAGCAAACAGATAACCTAAAAAAATAATTTATTTTCACAGCATTCAGGCATTAAATTAACTTAAAACAAATCCTTAATAATACTACACATAAAGTCTATTTTCCTATAGCCTTCGCTTGTCCTATCACTTGTATGGCTGGTCCGGCTTTGATGAGACCATTTCTTACGTTGCGGCCGAATTTTTCCTGAAAAATAAAAAAAATAGTACAATTGAACTGAAAAGCAATGGCTGGTTCCTGAGTTCGATTACGATCATAGTATTTTGTATGTTTGTTTGAAATGGATAAACTCAAAAAAACTACCTGACCTATTTAGAAAAATATCATTAAAGCTACAATATTATTAGCAAGTGACATGGGTTGTATTTCATTTTCAAAAAAATAAACGAGTCCTACGAAACGATTTTTTTTTAAGTAGATACTTACAATTTTCTTGAACACCTTCCACCTCGGCTCAGGCGCCGCCGAAACAGAGCACATCGCGACCAAACACGCGAACACGAAGAACAATACACGTGAGAAATTCATATTTGGAATTAAAATTCTTATTTCAAAATTATTATTTGAATTAAATGCTCGAATGTTACGGTTCGAATGATGCTCCACTTTTTTTTTTTTTTTTTTTTTTTTTTTTTTTTCTACGTGGTCTCTCTCAGTTATAGCTCTAGGGAGCTCAGACTGATTAACCGGACTTCTAGCGAGACCTAAAGGCCTCCAGCTAAGCAATTAAACTAAACCTAAAGCAACTGCAGCTAAGGGCGCCCCCTAATGGGACTCGGGCCTCGGCTTAGGGCGTTGCTTGGGGACATGCTAGGGACTAGCTGGATCTGATTTTGATTATTTAGGGACATGTTTATGGCTACAGGCTCAGCCCGGGCTGGCATAAGCAAGGGTCGGGGAGAGATGCTCCACTTACAAAATGTAAAGCCTTTATACTACTAAACTGACCAAGTTGGTATGAAGTTGAGTGACTAAAATTTTTGCAAATATAAACTTTATCTCGTTTTGTTAAGGAACAGTTAGTTTAGTGTGTTGTTTTTCGGTTCGGTTCTTTGATAACGGTTAGCGTTAGACTCCAGGGAAGTCCCAATATGATGAGCTTAATGAAAGTCCCGCGCGCTTTTTGTTTAGCATCACCGATCACGACCGTTACTTTTGATATAAGTTACTTAGCAGAGTGGAAAGAATTTATTTATTTATTTAATGCTTCAATACAGAATAATGTATAAGGCGGACTTAATGCTATTGGCATTCTCTACCAGTCAATCTTTAGGTGATGCAGAGATGTAATGTGGTAGATGCACTAAAAAATTTAAAGTTTAAATATTATAAACATATTACAATAATAGGGTCATAATAATATTATATTTGCTTAGGTATATTATGACACTTACCTGAACAAGGAAATTTAAATACTGTATCTCAGGCGCAAAAGTACTAAAAAATTTAACATTTAAAAATCTTTAAATAATCATTAGATAAATATATATAATAAGTATAAGTATAACTGTAACTTAATCATACTATACAATATATTCGGTATAAAATAAAATGTAACATTAGTTTTAAACATGAACACTAAATTACATAAGTACATACATGAAAATTACTGATCAGCAGAATCTAAGTCTCGGTCATATTATAAGTAGGCTTAGTACTATCTTAGGCTTGTCATTGATCGGATGACAGACTCCTCTTATGTCCGAAGCCCGCAGGCCGGCAACTCACAACAACTCTATCTTGCCTTGACCTTGTCTCGCCTAGCAGTACCTAATAACCCTGAACTTTTGACGTCTGTCCGTCTACGTCTGTCGCCCCAACAGATCTATATTTTGTTCGGACTCCTGGGCCTTGCTGTGTCGAGTTCCTACATTTCAAAAATTTTCTTCAACGATCCTAAACTCGAGTTCTAAAACATCATCATCTGCCTAGCCTTTTCCCAACTATGTTGGGGTCAGCTTCCAGTCTTACCGGATGCAGCTGAATACCAGTGTTTTACATGGAGCGACTGCCTATCAGTCGAGTAATAAAACGTGAGTTTTCAATTAAATCACAATTTAAGTAACGGATGGATGCTGAATCGGAATGAATTACACGAAAATTTGTTACGAATTAATCATAACAACCCAATTGTTACGCCATATTAATTTATTTTCTTCGCTAATATAACTGTACCGCGTGAAAAAGAACCGTTATATACAATGCACTTAAAAAAAAACGAAGTTGCTACATAATTTTTAACTGATTTCTAAAAGAAGAAAAAAAAAGAAATCTGATTTCTCAATTTGACTGTGTGTTTGTTACGCGATTACTCTGCCTATACTAATAATTTCTTTTGATAATTCTTTTTTTATTCAAGAAAGCTGTATTCCTTCAAGGTGCTCCCAATTTAAGATTGTCATGATCTGATGATGTGATTTTGGTTTGAACAAAGCTCCCGAAGTTTCGATACTGTTGTAATTAAAGTTTTGCATTATTTCTATCACAAAAATTTGTACTTACCTAAGTAATTTGAACTAAAACAAATAACTGGAAATAATTATTTATTAAAAAGGTTTTTTATTTATTATGAACATAAGCAAAGGTCGTGATCGTGATGTTTAACAAAACGCGCGGGACTTTCGTTAAGCTCATCAAATTGGGACTTCCCTGGAACCTAACGCTATCCGATATCGATTAAAACCAAACTCGAAAACATCACACGCTAAACTAATTGAACCTTCGCTCAACAAGATAAAGTTTATAATTGCTAAATTTTAATTACTCAACTACATAAACAACTTGGTCAGTTTAGTAGTATAAAGTCTTTACATTTTGCAAGTGGAGCATCATTCGAACCGTAGCATTCGAGAATTTCATTCAAATAATAATTTTGAAATAAGAATTTTAATTCCAAATATGAATTTCTCACGGGTATTGTTCTTCGTGTTCGCGTGTTTGGTCGCGATGTGCTCTGTTTCGGCGGCGCCTGAGCCGAGGTGGAAGGTGTTTAAGAAAATTGTAAGTACCTTTTTCAACTCTTGTACTCCTCAGCTAATTACCATAAAAAATACACACAGTCTAATTTTTCTGCCCTTTTCCAATTTTATTTGCTAGTAAAAAAATTCTAGAGCATAATTATATACCTAAGTTCTAGGCAAGAAAAAACTTGGGCTCTGATATAAACTTCCAGCTTGTACTATGTCCAAATTGGTATAACTAGTAATTTACCCAAATGCTTTCACTTGTATTTCAGTTGAAATTTTACTAATTTTACTTTATTTTTTCAGGAAAAAATCGGCCGCAACGTTAGAGACGGACTCATCAAAGCTGGACCAGCCATACAAGTACTAGGAGATGCGAAGGCTTTAGGAAAATAGACCTTCCGCACCGTATTATTAAGGATTAGTTTTAAGTTATTTTTATAACTAATTGCTGTGAAAATGGCACGATTTTTTACCTCAAAGGGGGGAAAAGAACTGAAATAAATTATTTTTTAGGATATTTCTGTATTTTTTTTTTATTACTGTGATATGTATTTCTGTATTAACATAGTCGCAAGCTTTGTGCTTAATAACATAAACATACCAAAAGTAATATCCACCTGACCGAATTTCAGCCAATCTCTAAAATTTTTTTGAGTTAGATTATTGTGCACAAGTGTGTGCGCAAATTACAAGTGTCACTCTCTATTCCTTTACTAATGAACTCCATAATGTGCGTATTTTAAATGAATTATCACCTGCTCCATGCCTCGGAAAGCACGATGATCTGTTACAATTACAGGCTGATTATATATCTCATAGTCATCTGCCTAGCCTTTTCCCAACTATGTTGGGGTCGGCTTCCAGTCTTACCGGATACAGCTGAATACCAGTATTTTACATGGAGCGACTGCCTAACAGACCTCCACAACCCAGATACTGGGTTACACGATACCCCTTGGTAAAACTGGTTGTCAGACTTTCGGGCTTCTGAATACCCGTAACGACTGTCAAAGATCTACTATTTGACAGCCGGGGCCAACAGCTTAACGTGCTATCCGAGGTACGGAGAGTGATAATTAATTAATTATTAATTTATATCTATAGGTCATAATATTGCTAGTTTCAGTCGTATGTCAAGGTCAATAATAACCAACAACCTAGCAAATCTGCAAATAATGTTTTTCCTCCAACATCTAACTCGGAAGTATCATGAGTCATAGCCTCATAGGGTCATTCCCCCGAGCCGAGCACTCGATCGTAATTAAACCAGTTACTCATTTGTAAAGTATTTACTACCAGAATACTACTGTTATTGTTAATGAGGTTCAACCCCGCACGTGTATGACGCAATCATAACAAACTTGTGTGAGTGGCGAAGGCTCCATACCGGCTTCTCATTGAAAATTGGCATAGTCAGTGTAGTGCTTTACTCCGGTTTAATTCCGGCTTACCTCTGACAAAAATTGACCCTTCGCCACTGGTTACAAGAATGCGTAAAGAATACTTATATATTGAAAGCACATTGTAGCTTATTAAATATAATTATTTATTTATAAGTAAATTTGAAAAAACAATTGATACGGATAGGATACTTGAACCCACAATCTTCGAGTACCGTGTTGATGCTCGTCCCACGGGTGTCGTTACAAGCGACAAAGGGAAAGATCCGGAGGATGGGCAGTAGCATCCTTCTGTGTAACAGCAATCATCTGCTACTGCGATCGCCAACCCGCTTGCCCAGCGTGGCGATTATGGGCAAATACCTATAATGAGCGCACAAAAGTGGCGTGCATTGGTAGAGGCATAGGCATGGTTCAGCAGTGGACTAATACAAGTTGATGATGTTGACAACCTTAAACAGATAATTCTTCAATTAAAATCTTCACACTTAGATAATGGACGATATTTGCAAGTCATACAAATATTTGTTTTGCGAGAATTAATCAGTATCAACGAGGTGACATTTTATTAAAGAACAGACACACTAAACTTCTAATACACAAGAAAAACATAATAAGTAAAAAGTAAATAAAGATCTTTAACTGCTGAGTAAACATTTAAAATGGCGCGGTACTTCACCTCTTACGATGATTCATGTTGACACTCTTTAGAAGGTTGCCGAGTAGTAGAAGGTAGAAGTACAGTAATAGCATAGTAAAATGACCATTGACTGGCAAGTCAGAGGTCTCAGGACCAAACCCAATGCGCGCCACTTTTGTCCGCTAATTGGAGGTATTTGCCTCTGGATCTTTCCCTCGCTTCTTACGACACCCGTGGGACGAGTAGAGGTGGTTCTATTCTTAGACCGGAAACCACACGGCACGAAATTAAATTATAAACACGCCAAGCTCTGATAACCTCTGTGTTACTTATTTTTATATAATACTTATATAATAAAAGTAAATCCCTTTTTCCCTCGGTCACCGCATCACGCCTGAACGGCTGGACCGAAATCGCTAATTCTTTTTTTGTTGTTTGTTAATATTAGGAGAAGAATCTTATGAAAAAAAATAGGGGTAAGGTAGGATAGGGGTAGAGTAGGGTAGGGTTGGGGTAGAGTAGGATAGGCTAGCGGTATAGTAGGGTAGAGGTAGGGTAGGGGTGGGGTAGAGTAAGGTAGAGTAGGCGTTGAAGTAGGACAATCACGCGTACGAAGTCGCGCGGGGCAACTCGTTACAAAAATAAACTTAAAACCATACATCTCCGAATCGCGGTACTTCACCTCTCAGATGATTCATTTCATACAAACAAAGCCGTTTTTAAACAAGGAAACATTTCGGTTATTTGCACTATTTAGTTTTATGAACTTAACCGCTTAAGATAACAATGTTATTGTATTATTCTCTTTCAGATGAGGTTCTTTACCTAGTTATTAAAACTATATTGTTTGTATAAGGAAACTGTCACCCGCGATTGCTTTAGAGTGTTTTTTTTTTAATATAGACTCACGCCTGTATCCCCCAGAGGAGGTAGGCAGAGGTGTATGCAGTACTACCCACGTTTCGCCGGCTATAAGTCCCTTGTAATAGGGTGCGAGCCTATTGCCATTAATCGGACAAAATTCCAGACTGCGTGCTGCGACTGAGAATTTGTTAATGGAAAAATTAAATAACTCTTGGCCCGACCCGGGGACTGTACACCTGACAACGTAGGTATAAGCAAAATTTCAGGATGATTGGTTTAGTAGTTTGGCGTGAAAAGGTAACAAACAAACTTACTTTCGCACTTATAATAGTAACTTTCGCTCGCATGGTATGTTACTAAATTGTAGCCTAATCACTACATAGTATAAAACAAAGTCGCTATCCGCCGTTTGTCTGTCCCTATGTATGCTTAGATCTTTAGAACTACGCAACGTATTTTGATGCGGTTTTTTTAATAGATAGAGTGATTCTTAAGGAAGGTTTATAGGTATGTATATTGCACCCGTGCGAAGCCGGGGCGGGTCGCTAGTTAGCTATATTACTGAAGTTTCATCAAAATCCCTTCAGCTCTTTTTGCGTGAAAAAGTAACTAACATCCATCCATCAGTAGGATTAGTAAGGATAGGATTAGGATCACACGGCCATACCACTAGGCTATCTAGTAAATATAGTTCCAAAAAATCGCAAAAAAAAAGTTACAGTGGATAACGTAACAAAGTTTGGGTAAAAATATCAATTTTATCGGAATAAGTTATCATACTCTAAAATTGCCTAAAATTAATTCCTGTTTGAGCGATTTTTGTATGATTTTATAACTTCAATGTGCGAGTAAGATAGCAGATAGAGTCGTGATAGTCTTGTGGTGGTGACTGTTGACTGGAAGTCGTTGTCTCGGGTTCGAGCTCAAGGCGCGCACCTGACTTTTCGTAAGTTATGTGTGTATTAAAAATTAATTATCACTTACTCCGTGCCTCGTAAAGCACTTAAAGCCGTTGGCCCTGCGCCTGATCTCTCTCCGGTCGTGACGGATTGCCGTCCCATAGGATTAAGAGAGTGAGGGAATAGAGAGTGCACCTGTGTTTGCGCACACACTTATGCACCATATTATATCCTGCGTAGTGAATAATCTCCGTTAAGATCAGCCGCTGTGACCGAAATTCGGGCAAGAGGACATCATCATCAAGATAGCAGTTTAGGTAGCAAAAAGCGCCATAAACAGCCTTCGTAGTGATTCCGAAACGCTTTTTATTAAACTGATCTTTACAATCCCAAGCATTTGCAATCCTAAAGCCCAGGATATACTGCATAGATTTTAGAGCAAGGAATAAACAAGACAAATCTGACATTCCCTAGTGACAGATAGAAGACATTGCAGAGAAAATATATTTGAATTTAGATATTGCACGCTTCAGAATCTGTTCTTGGCGTTATTGGAGTTGGGATAAAACAGAGGATTGGATTTACAAGCACTGATAGCCTAGTGGTATGACTGTTGACTGACAAGTCAGTGGTCTCGAGTTCGATCCCAAGGCTCCTCTGACTTTTCGTAAGTTATGTGCGTATTATAAATTCAATCAGTTCTAAAACGGTGAAGAAAAACATCGTGATGAAACCAGCACACCTGAAAGATTTTTCAATGGTGTGTAAAGCCATGTCAGAGGCCTATTGTCGATTCGTCAAATTCATCATTAGTGTAATAAAAATGCTCCATGCTGGGCACATATAGAATGTTTTAATTTGACAAAATGTTGGTAGGGTAAGCTCATCATTCTGTGACTTTCGCAATTTGGTAGTATTAACTTTGGGACCTACTATAAATTTCTGTAAGTGGAATCATCAGGAAATAAAAAAAAATTATGCTACCAAATTAAGAGTGTCACAGAATTAGATAAGTTTGCTATACGTGTGGAACTCCTCTGCCAAACCCTTTTGTAGAAATGTAGGCGAGATAATAATACCACTATCTCAAGGTTCCTTTTCTCTTTTTCTTTTATTACATCAATGACGCATTGAACATAGATATTTTGATCATAAAAAGTCTGAAACACAATCCCTCACAAAATTCAATTTTCTTCTTTATTTGTAGTAATAAAATACAGCTTGTTGTCTCAGATATATAAAAGTCAAATCGTTTGTTAGATATAAAAATATATTTTTTTTATAGACTCACGCCTGTATTCCCCAGAGAGGGTAGGCAGAGGTATGCAGTATGCAGGGGGCGAGCCTATTGCCATTAGCCGAGCACAATTCCAGACTCCGCGCTGCTACTGAGAATTTCCTAATGGAAAAACCCAATAACACTTTGCCTGACCCGGGGATCGAACCCAGGACCTCGTGGTGCACCTGTATTTGTAAACACACTTGTGCACAATAATATCTCCTGCATAGTTGGCCTAATCTCCGTTGAGATTGGCCGCTGTGATTTGTTATTCAATTGTAATTTTAATATTGATAATATTGATTTGTTACCTGACTGAAACTTTTTTTTAAACTTACCTACTCCGGAATCCGAAAAAAAAACTATCGCTCCGTTCATTCATTTGTTTATTGTAATTTAATTATAAAGAATAATATAATTAATTGGTAAGTTTGTTTACTTTAGAAATTAGATAACTAGATTTTTTTAAATACAAATATATCAATATATCTCTATCAATATCAAATATATCTTTATTACCTGAGATACAGGATTATCTTAGTTCGGGCACATTCGTAAAGACATGTTGTCAAATTAAGCTTAATTAAAAAAATATTTGAACAAAATTATTCAATAAATTATTCCATCTATAAATTCATTCCATTTCAAGTTTCTAATAGAATTCTTTAATTTTTTTTTCTAATAAAGCAATTTTATTCAAGCCTTTCTTAATAAAACCATCCCTACTAGGATCGCTAATTATGACTGCTGAGCACACGGTTCTGGGTTTAAATCCCAAGTCGATCCAGTTATTTGTGTTTTTCTTTGTTGTAAGCTAATCTCGTGTCCTGATATTGGTTTTAAGGTCAAATCAATCCTGAACTGCATCTTCTTGTGGTCGGCTGTTATTCGATACTTTCTTATCAAATGAGACAGAACTACTTTTACTGAAATCATTGCATATGTCCGCCCTGCAAAAAAAAAATGGGTTCTTTAATTTCTCACTGGCCAGCCATTTGACCGGAGCGGCGGCGTCGCGGACCTCATTGAGTTCGGCGTGAGGTCCGTGAAGCCCGCCGCCGCGGTTACGCCGCTCTTGAAACTGGACTCCGTTTGAGTTCGAAACTAGTCGGGCATTCCCCGAAATCAATACGTGAGTAAAGCCGTATCAATATTTAATTAGTTTGTTTAGTAATGTTCTAACTTAACTAAACAAAGAAATTGATGCATCTAAGCTTAACCCCTTAAGCATCTATGCTTAGCCCTTAGAATAACGGCTTGTTATACTTTCAATTGCAGCGCTGAAAATATGCCTAATACATATTACAAACAGCCTTTTTCCTGTAACATGGGACCTGATATCGAGCAGAATCATTAAGAAGAAAATTACCTTAAAGATAAGGCACCTATCATAGAAAAATAAGAAAATTAAAGCACGATAATAATGACGTTTGCCACATACCTATACAAGATCGCTTTCCAAAGCCAAAAGCGGCGAAGGTATTGGGGTTCGTTGGTAACGTCTCAGGTTCCAGCCACCGTTCAGGTCTAAACTGATCTGCATCAGCACCCCAGGATGGGTGACGATGTAAACCGATTGGTAAAAGAATGCAGTGGCTATCGGCTGGAAGAGTGTAGTTCTCTGAAAGAAAAAAAATTGAGAATTGTTATTATTCTTAAAGTTGGATTAGATGAAAAAACATTAGATAAAACACCTACAAAGCGTTGGGTCCCGATCATCGTTTCTTATTACTTAAATAAATAAATATATGTACTTCGCGCGAAAAACATTACCCTTCCAGGCAGTCGTGTAAAAAGACCAACTAACTAAAAAAAAAGCACAACAAACTCTGACTCAGAATAAATAGAATATTCTTACTACATATTATTACTGTTACTGCCATCCTATAACCTCCCAGTGCTGGGCTAAGGCCTCTTCTCTAATTACCACGTCATTTGATCTAGAGCCAGTGTAAACCAGTCATCATTGGTTTTGTCGTCCCGCCATTTTCTTTGTGGTCTGCTGGGACGCCGAGAATATTTTTATTAAAATTCAATCTTCTTATACTTACTGAGCTTAACTTCTTTATGTATATATCGTCCAACAACTGGTGCTGTTGGAAGAATTCGAAGGCTTTCTTTTATCACTGCATCCGTGTACAGAAGTTTCTGTAAATCTTCTTTTTCTACATCTCTTTCTTCACCAAGAACTTTTATTATCCTAAAAATTATAAAACTTTGAGTTATGGATCATTTTGATAGTTCGTTCTGGGTACTTTAGTGTAATTCTCCTAGCTCTATTTCTTCCGTAACTTATTTGCAAAATAAAGATGCTGTGTGGTTTCCGGCCTAAGAATAGAACCACCCCTACTCATCCTGCAGGTGTCATAAAGAAGCAGGGGCATGGGCAGCAGCATCCTACTGTGTAATAGCAACTATTTGCTACTGCGATCGCCAACCCGCTTATCCAGCGTGACAATTAACGGGTTTGCCCTTAATTGCTTGATTGCACCTAATGAGTACACAAAGGTGGCGGGCATTGGGAGAGGCCTATGTTCAGCAGTGGACTAATACAGGCTGATGATGATAATGATGAATAAAGATGACGCGACAGAATTCTTTAAAAAGTTGTTTTATTATAGAAAATATTTAGATAGATAATCAGAATCAGGAATGGGCAGAGTATCTAAAAAGTTATGAAAAAATATAACATGAACTTACTCTTCATACATTTTTTCCTGGACTTCCGGGTATGAGCCTATAAGAACCATCGCACATGCTATTAGATTGGATGACGTCTCAAACCCTGCTACAATAGTCGTATCGATTTCATCTTTTATTTCCTTGTTCATTAAAATGTCACTTGACTGAAGTATTCTATCTAAGATGGGCTTGTATGAAAATCCTGCAAACAAGTATTTGTATTTGTGTGTGCATTTAGTATAGTAGCTCATGGCTCATGATTTTAGTAGCTCATGGAAGTCTAGTAGGTACCACAGCTGTATTAGTTGTCACGATCACAAAGGATGCAGCGTTCCATGAAACGTGACCATTTGTGACTAGCAAATGGATTCCGGCTACCACTTCATGTGATTGTCGTTAAGCCTTTATTTATCGAGAAATCTTTTATTAGCATTTCTCCCTTTTAATTAAGTATTACATAGAGTAACGTTTTTTTAATGGTTACTGAAACTACCTAGTTATGTTTCAATTTAACCCAATGAATCTAGTTATTCAACTTGTTCAGGTTTTGCACTCATAATATCACCAGTTCTGAAATCTTTTTTTGGAAGTCATTCTGTTAAAAATAAAATTTACTCACCTCTTGATGTGTCGCTTAAATAAACGTCAGGATTGGTTTTATCTAGTAGAGCTGCTCTTTTTCTTTGTATAACCTAGTCCAGAGTACAAATTACTTCAACTGTCAGTAATCTTTTCACGGACTAAATACTAGAAATCTGGATGAATAGAATACAGAACAAGAGATAGATAGACAAAGAGAACTAAGAACATTTAAGCTCAGCAGTGGATAGATACGTACTGATCATCATAAGAGTAACTTAAGTGATAATTAATATAAATCTTACCTCATCTGACATAAGATTCAGCGTTTCCTCCAGTTTGTCTTGCTTTGTTCTATACCCAAACCATTTATAAATGATATCACTATGAAGCCAAACCTTTTTGATTCTCACAGTTAGTGTATGAAGCATTTCGTCAACGGCTTTCATATATTTAAAATTATTTTCTTTGTCTTTTACGCCAGTTTCTCCGAATGCAGTCACTTTAAGAAAAATTACACTTCTTTTTAATGGTTCGTAAATTAGCCTTATTTTGGATGTTATAGCTAGATTAGTAGCTAGTGAGCTAGGGGCTTATTCAAGTTCACTATCTACAATCGCTTACGCTATAGAAAACGAAAGAAATGTATAGGATTAGATTCTATTCGTTTATTCTGACCACGTGACATCACGATAAATCCTATACATTTCTATCGTTTTCTATAGCGTTAGCAATATTGTAGATAGTCAACTTGGCTAAGCCCCCCGGTGACTTAGAAAGAAGAATGGAAGATACTTAAAGAAATGAAAAATGATAATAAAAAAATCTATAAAAGTAAAGCCATATAAAGCACAAACAAAATATTAACAGTTAGGGAAAGACTGGAAAAAGCTTTTATTAGCAAAAGGTTTGCTGTTATTTGCAAAGTATACTAGCTTTATAGAGTCATAAGTTTTCGTTTTATAACTTACAACATGTAATTCTTAGAATCAAGTTTCTTATATGTGACAAATGATCAAATACACTCTTTCCAACATGAGGCTCCATCTCTTTGATTAACTGCCTTGACTGACAGTTGAACACCTCAAGAAACCCATGTATCACTGGTAAACTGAACACTGGGTTCAATAGCTTCCGATGACGGTGCCATATTGCTCCTGTATTTGAAGAAAACAAAAAAAAATCCTAAAAATTAATCAGTCTTTTGTTGAGTTGTTTGCCTATGTGCTGCTGTCAGTGCTGCTCTATTTTGAGAATGAGTCGTGATAGCCTAGTGGTGGTGACCGTTGACTGGCAAGCCAGTGGTCTCGGGTTCGAACCCAAGGCGCGCACCTCTGACTTTTCGTAAGTTATGTGCGTTTTATAAATTAATCACTTACTCCGTGCCTCGGAAAGCACGTAAAGCCGTTGGCCCTGCCCTGCCCTGACCTTTCTCCGGTCGTGTCGGATTTCCGTCCCATCGGACTATGAGAGTGAGGGAATAGAGTGTGCACCTGTGTTTGCGCACACACTTGTGCACTATAATATCTCCTGCGTAGTTGGCTAGTCTCCGTTGAGATTGGTCGCTGTGACCGAAATTTGGTCAGGAGAATATTATTATTATTTATTTATTTATTTTGAGAATTTTTATACGCAATAACCGATAGGCCGTTGAATGCGGATTATTTTGTGGAGATTCAGGATTGATTTTTAAATTGCCTTGTCAATGTTGATACTTCTAGGCTACCACTGCTTCGGATGATAAGCCGTTGATAGCAGTATCAAGTTCCACAGATATATCACTGATATGTCCACTTGACATGAGTTCAGTCAGCTCCAACAATAAGCTCCGATCAACAGTCCGACGATGCGGCGAGAAAAAAAATACAGATATTATTATTTTATGATCTTCATGTCCTGCCATCTATGATTTCTATACGTAGAGTGGTGCAATCTCAATTTAATTTAATGTCAACTTAAGGTCTGACGTAATAGATGGTGCTAGAAGCATTTTTCGAGACAAGAAAGTGTTACGCGTTGTAGACGATATGCTCATCCAGGACGTTGACCGGAATATTTTTTGGACCTGAAGTTGTCCACAGACTATAGAGGGCTTAAACACTTAACATACCTGAACCTGTTATTAGTCCATCACCGAGCCATGATTTGCCAAAGTCGTAAATGAAAAGTTTTTGTAAACAAGTGTTGGCTATCGTCAGAGCATCCTCAGGGTCCGTAATCACTGAAAATAATTCACTCTTTGACGTCATCATCATCATCAACCTGTATTAGTCCAATGTTGAACATAGGCCTCTCCTAATGCGTGCCACTATTGTGCGCTCATTGGAATTATTTGCCAATAAACGCTACGCTGGGCGAGCGGGTTGGCGATCGCAGTAGCAGATGATTACTGTTACGCAGAAGGATGCTGCTGCCCATCCTTCGGATCTTTGCCTTTGTCACTTCTTACGACACCCGCGGGACGAGTAGGGGTGGTTATATTCTTAGGCCGGAAACCACACTGCGTATTCAATTTGGAAATTAACTACATCATAAGATTTATATTCTGTAACTGTTCCACTGCAGGGCAAAAGCTTCAACCTTCAGCCGATTTCATGGGGTGAAGAAACAAAATAACTGAATGTGAATTCCTATTAATGGTGTTGCAGGTGCTTATGGGCCTGCACAATGCAATAGCCGTGCTCAGTTTCTGGGCAAGATATATAATTATGTATAATGTAGAATAATTCAGTCAATCGACACGAAAGAAGATGGGTGGCAGTTCACGATCAGGTAACCCGCTAGATCATTTTGTCTCTGTTTTATAAAAAAAAAGGAAACTTACGATAATAAATGTCAGTTACGACCTTGAAATGAGTGACTCCTCCTTTTTCTAAGCAATCCATAGCCACCGTCTTCAATAAGCCCCACAAATCTGAAAATTAAATACTCCTATGAGTTTTATATATGGCTGCGTGATTTATACGTACAGCTGGCAAAAGTCTTTCTTTCTTTCACTAATTACGCTCTGCTGAATACCCATTGGAAGCAATACCTTCCATCTATGTCCAGAGATATTGTGAACTCCGTATATTATGCAAGGAATGCTGTTATGACGTTTATAATTGAAAAACTTTGGTTCTGCTTTTGGATTACGTTTATTTGATTGTTTATTTTTTTTTTTCAATTAAGTCGATAAAATGATATGGGTCAAGTGGCCACCGTCAGAGCTGATGACCATACCGGCCCGATTTATGGTATTTTCCATCACTCTTGCTAGAATTTCCGGCGAAAATTACTTGCATTCTTGTAGGATATTCTCTTTGAAGAAAGAGTCTGAGGTTTGTTAACTTGTGATGATACTAATGTCCAAGCAGAGTCGCCAATTGCAAAAGTTATAGCATTTTTTGATAGAGACACGATTTTTAACTAACTTAAAAAAAAATCAAATCTTCAGATACGTGGTCCCCCCACCCCGTTTCTTGACACTATCCAAGATTTAAAATATCGTGTGAGGTATCGTTTGAAAAAGCTTTTCATAAGACTTTCATAATTTTAAATATTAGCCTCACAAAAGTCTGGGGAGGGGATTCCTTGGGGCCACTAAAATTACTTGGCACGTGAAAATTTTTTTTCCTAAAACAACATAACCGAATCTAAACCATCTTAAAGATATTTCAAGCTTTTTAGTTCCTTTTGAAGTCGGTTTTGCTTTTTTATTAAAATAAAAATCAAAAATTATACGAAAAAGTATACTCAAGATGACTTTTGCGCCACCTTGAACAAAAATTTAGACACTTACCTGACGAATCAGATAACAACAGGTGCACATGCCCTATAACTGGAATTTCACCAAAACAGGAGGGCGGTAAAACGTACGTTTGCGCCTTTCTTCTGTGCCACAAAATGACGCAGGCGCAGAACAAAATACACAATAGCAAAACACTTAACATCATGTTGATACGTAGTGCGGAAGCTACGCGATTACTTTTCTGTGACACAGTAGGTAGTTGTTGGTTTTTGTTAACTGGTTCAATTTCCGCACATGACAAAAATATTTTAATTGCCTCCTTGATATTTTATTAAGATGCTACATGAAAATAATTTAAAATTACACGCGGTTGTGGTCTCATTTTAATAACGACTATTGCTCAGGCTTCACCTGCGTTTTAACGCGATAATTAACGCGGTTACTATCACGCTATCTCTGTAGGACCCTCAAATTAAAATTCAAATGTCTTGTGGATCACAGGTAGGCACATAATATATGCATGTGTTAATCAATATCTTTCAATCAGCTATGTCCCTAATAGTTAATACCTAATGATTTTAACTTTGATTTTATAACTGTCAACATTATGGATAACTTGTTTAATACAAAATAAATGATATAGTCGTGATATAATATTCCATTACAGTAAATTACTTAGTTATAATAAATAGGTATTATATTATAAATAGGTGATATATTATTACCCTATTGAGTTGATAAAGTTAGGAACACAAAGCGCGTTAATTACCGCGTTAAGACGTAGGTGTAGCCCGGGCATAATAAATTCGAATTTGATTTGATTGTTTTTACATTAACGACAAAAGAAAATTCTATTGTAAAAAAAAAACTTGACAAACCAACTCAAAGTTCCACTTAATACTGCAGTCAAATTAAACACAATCCACTTTTAAACAAACTTACTAGCCTTGGATTTAACGTTTACTTACGTCTAGAGTTTAAGAAACAGGAATTTTATAGAGTTTAGGAATATTCCGTGATGGTTAAAAGTTTTATAAAACTTCACGTTCAAAATTAAGTACATACGTGTCTTTAATATATATTGTAACTTTAAGGTTTTGAGTGCTTAATAAGCCGTCATATTTAATAAGCAATATAATAAGCTGTCCTTTTATCCTAACTAATATTATAAATGCTTACTTTCGCATTTGTTTAATTCATTAAACGCCATGACGGACACATGGTGTCCGACAAACAATAGAATTTGCATTGTGTCTGTTGTCTGGCAGCCAAAGTGTTAATTAAACTTTTTTGTAACCTTTTCTCCCTTTTTTTTGTGGCCGTCGGGAGTAAAAAATGCCCCGTCCAGTGCCTGCTAGTAGGCCCGCTCAAAATTGCATTCGAGGGGGGCAATGTCCTGGCGTCAGGTTCTTGGACATCACCCGAAACGCTCCATGGCCCTCGCCCCTACATCAGGCAAGGCGGGCGGCATACCGGTATCAGCCGCCCGCCAGGAACCTTTTCACGCCTAAACCACGGATCTCATCGTCCTGAAATGTTATATATACGTTGTCAGGTGTACAGAAACGGACATAGGGTACCTTTCATCCCGCAAAAAGTACTGTACCCGAGGAAAACAACAAAAACGTTCTTATGATAATTAATGGCCCCACGTGTCTTTCGAATCAATTTTTTTTGAATAACGTGTATTCCTTTGTTTTCAAACTTAATTGATTTTAGTCTTATTTTGGCCGTTGCTTTTGTCGAGAACAGTATTTTCGGAATGAAAGGTACCCTATGTCCATTTCTGTACAACTGACAACGTATATGCAAAATTTCAGAATGATCGGTTCAGTGGTTTAGGCGTAAAAAGATAACAAACAAACTTACATTTGTATTTATAATATTAAGTTAGGATTTTAAAATTTTGTAATGTTAACTTAAGCCAGATCTCTCAGGCTCTCACGTTGTCGTCGTACAAAGATTATTATAACAATGTCTTGTTTCCTTGATAAAAACATAATTATACATAAGGGAAATCATAATTATACTTTTTCTTTTTAAACAGGAAGCAAAGTAAAACAGGTTATTGGTAGAAGTGATTTAATTTTGTCTTTTTGATTTCGTTGTCTTTTAATATTATATAATAAAATAAACTAAAAATGTTAGTAACACGATGCCCTAAAGTGTCACGTTACTGAGATATTTGGTTAATCCAAATATCTCAACAACGTGATTGTTGTGATTGTGACGCAGGTTGTTATTGCGATTAGTTTAGGCTTGAGAAGGTAACAAAATAAAAACCTATTTCTCTATTATAAATTATAATATTAGTTAGAACTAGGATTATACAGGTAATTAATTAAAAATCTTCATCAACGCAACTCCAACAATTCCTTTCGGATTGTTCCACAGACTGCGGCACGTGACATACTCTTGGAATTTTAGGTTTTTTCTCACAGATAAAAGCTAGCGAGTTATCGCACCAAATGTCAAATAATAATCCATTGCGATGTACTCCGCCACAAAATTCACCACCAGAAGTACCATTATTTGGCTCTCCCCCTGAAAATTTGCTGTATCCCGCTTCTGAGAGGGTTTGACCTGGAGAAGAAATTTTGAAGTATTAATGAGCTAATTTTTGCAATAACCAGTGATAGTCTAGTTGGACTGCCAAGTCAAAGATCTCAGGTTCAAACCCAAGACGTGCACCTCTGACTTTTCGTAAGTTATGTGTGTATTATAAATTTATTATTATCTGCTTCGTGACTCAGAAAGCATGTTAAGCCGTTGGCCCTGGTTGTCATGAAAATCTTTGAAAATCGATATAGGGAATTAGTACCCTCATAAAATCCTGACAACTGATCTAACCTTAGAATATCGTATCCCTTTGGGTTAAGGGGGTTACCCCCTTTTTCTTATGTTAAACTCGTTTTTACTGAAAATTTTTAATGAATTTTCGTGTCTCAAAATTCGTAAGAAAGTCCTTACAAACTTTCATCATCAAATCATCACGAACGAAATTTGTACCCGCGACCTACTAAGCAACTAAGCTATTAAATACGTTAAATAAAATTTTATTAAACAAATAAAATTTTACTAAATAAATCAAATCTTACTAAATAAATCAAATCTTACTAAATAAATAAAATCTTACTAAATAATACAATTTTACTAAATAAATAAAATTTTACTAAATAAATAAAATTTTACTAAATAAATAATATTTTACTAAATTAATAAAATTTTACTAAATAAATAATATTTTACTAAATAAATAAAATTTTACTAAATAAATAATATTTTACTAAATAAATAAAATTTTACTACATAGCATAACATAACATAGACCATGCCTATATTCCCCAGAGGGAGTAGGCAGAGGTGTATGCAATACACCCACGTTACACCGGCTGTTATGATCCATGTAATAGGGTATTGTCATTACCGGGCACAATTCCAGACTCTGTGCCGCTACTGAGAAATTTAATTGAAAAACCCACACCCGGGGATCGAACCCAGGACCTCGTGCTCGGACTCGTAAAATATAAATAAATAAAATGTAAGTACCGTAAATAGTTCTCCACTCTCCGTGTTCAGACCAATCATGGAAGCCGATGTAAGCAAGATCTTTATTAATACTATGTCCAATTATAGTTGATCCTGAAAATCTGCCGAAAATTTCTCTGATAACTTGAGCTTCTGTTTCATCATTTATAATAGCAAGATGGCCGCCTTCCGCTGAACAAGCAAAGAAGGCACGTCGTTGTAGACGTGGTACCGTATGGAATTTGTAACAGCTACCCGTTCTTTTGTCTAAGAAGTATTCTGAAAGGATTAGAAGATGGTATCATTATTAACCTTAATTATTATCATTATTGAAGAGTCGTGATAGCCTAATGGTATGACCGTTTGACTGGCAAGTCCTCTGACTTTATGTAAGTTATGTGCGTATCATAAATTAATTGTCACTCTCCGTGCCCCGGATAGTACGTTAAACTGTTGGCCCTGGCTGTCTAGTGTAGATCCTTGACAGTCGTTACAGGTAGTCAGAAGCTCGTAAGTCTGGCCATCAGTCTTACCATGGGGTATCGTGTAACCCAGCATCTGGGTTGTGGAGGTCTGATAGGCAGTCGCTTCATGTAAAACATTGATATTCATATGCAGCAGACTGCATCCGGTAAGACTGGAAGCCGACTCCAACATAGTTGGGAAAAGGCTAGGCAGATGATGATCATTATTAACCTTGGAAAGATAGTCTGCGTAAGAAAAAAAAAAGAAAGAAGAAGAAAACTTATAGCCGATCCTAATAAAATTTAAGACAAAGACAGGAAGACTATAGTGATTTTAACAAGAGTGTGATTTATACAAGTCGGTTATTTATGCAAGACGGTTATTTTTCTACATGGTGATTAATACAAGACGGTTATTTTTTCAAGATGGTGATTTATACAAGATGGTGATTTATACAAGATGGTGATTTATACTAGATGGTGATTTATACAAGATGGTGATTTATACAAGATGGTGATTTATACAAGATGGTGATTTATACAAGGCGGTTATTCATACAAGTCGGTTATTTATGCACGATGTTGATTATACAATAGGGTTTTCAAAGCATTCTTCTGCAGTAGATATTCTGAATTATCCTCTACTATGTCGCTAATTTCTCTCTTACCTGGATCTATAGTTCCACATTCATTAACTTCTTTCTCTTTACTATATGGTCGAGCACAGATGTAAGGCCTCACATCCATACAATTACGATCAGCTAAATTTCCATCAATATTAATTGTTAAACAACTTTCATTATTTTCTTCATTGTTTGGTTCATTTTCAGCCCAAGTTGCTGGAATATCTGAGAGTGGCACTCCTGAGGAAAAAAAATATAATATTAATATACTAGCTACCAAATATTATGTACTAGCTACCACCCGCGACTACGTCCGCGTGGAGTTCGGTAACCTTATTTATTATAATACTGCTCATCCCCCGTAATTATTGTGATAATTTGTACCCTAAACTTGATATTACCAAATATTTTTGCCGAATTTCAACTAAATCTGTCCAGTAGTTTTTGCGGCAATCTCTGACAGACAAACAGACAGAAAGTTTCTTAAAACTACATATTCGGATTTAGTATTGCTCCCCAAACATGTAGCACTCACTTTCTTCCAAAAATATTCAATGTACAGTTTTTACTTTGTTACGTTTTATTATTTGTATAGATTATTTTATTTGTTTGTGGGACGGATGTGGCCAGAAATCACAAAAGATAGACAGGTTTGGAGGAAGAAAGGGGAGGTCTTTCCTCCTTTTTATAAATTAATTATCGCTCTCCGTGCCTCGGATAGCACGTGATGCTGTTGGCCCCGGCTGTCAATTGTAGATCTTTGACAGTCGTTACGGGTAGTCAGAAACCCGAAAGCCTGACAACCAGTCTTACCAAGGGGTATCGTGTAACCCAGTATCGGGGTTGTGGAGGTCTGATAGGCAGTCGCTCCATGTAAAACACTGGTATTCAGCTGCATCCGGTAAGACTGGAAGCCGACCCCAACATAGTTGGAAAAAGGCTAGGCAGATGATGATCTAAGAGGTACCAACCATTGACAGTGTAGTAGTCGCCTTGGGAGAAAGTTGAATGTATTCCGGTAAAAAATTCTGATTCCAACAAAGTTGAATTTATTATATCCATAATTTCAGATTTGAGAGCAGGCGTTCTCGGAGAGGCTAGAATAGCTCCTGGAAAAAATAAAATAAAAATGTAATGTATTTTTAATGATAAATTAGCCTGTAACTGTCCCAATGCAGAGCAAAAGCCTTTTCTCATACAAAGAAGGATCGAGCATTAATCATCACGCTAGCTCACTGCGTGTTTGCGATTTCAGACTTATCCAGTCCAGGTAATCTCACGATATTTTCCTTCACCGTTATTCAGTTATGTTTTTGATTAACTAAGAAAGATATGACATGATATGACATATGACATATGACATATGACAATGGTTAATTAATCATATTGTTACATGCCAGGTTCGAACCCACACTCACGGGCTTAAAAAGCGGGTCCATGACCAACGCGACCCCGCCACGATACTGCAAATTTCGTGCTCCTAGGTTTACAATTTTCTAAGAAATAGGTCTGAGATAGGATTTTAATTGTTTTGTACTGTATTTTGAACGCATATAAACACGTAATTAGTCTATATTAATAATATACCATTATTTTGTATTATTATTATTAATGACTTAAAAAAATATATTTGTAGTCATTAATATACCTACCTATATTTTGAATAATTGGCATTATTTTCATGTGGCAATCTTCAACTCAAAATATCTCTAAAACGTGACACTTTATGACAATATTGTTGCCAATATTTTTTTTTGTTTAAGTGTCGTTTATCTTTTATAATACTAGTCTCATTCTGCGCTACCTATTTGAAAAAAAAAATGGCGAGTTTGTTGTTAAAGTACTGGCAGTAATTTATTATTACTCAGATGTTTTCAAGGCAAGCTTCTTGGTAGATCTACAGTACTGATAACATAAAGTGCAATCAGTAGTCAAACTTCAAATTAAAAAAGCACTGATAGCCTAGTGGTATGACCGTCGACTGACAAGTCAGTGGTCTCGAGTTCGATGCCAAGGTGCGCACCTCTGACTTTTCGTAAGTTATGTGCGTATTATAAATTCATTATCAGTTATCATTTATCAGTTGCTAAAACGGTGAAGGAAAACATCGTGATGAAACCAGCACACCTGAGATATTTTTCAATTGTAAAGCCATGTCAGAGGCCTACGGGCGGTTCAAACTCTGACACCAGGTTGTTTATTAACCATACGATAAGAAGAATCGCGCCCTTGGGATCGCCCGCCAGGTAAAATAATGATCTGTTTAAACGAGTGATTAATGATGATAATGATGATTAGATGTAGACACAGCTTGTCAGCTAAAGACGATTATGAAAGCTTACCTTCAAGAGCACATCTCAATCGGGCATCGAACCAGGTGGCCGGTACTTTGAAGGTTTTAAACCAGCCCTTAGCATTTGGTCTGAATTCGTAGTCACATCTAAATGCACCCTCTGTAAAAGAAAAATACATTGCAAGTTATTAGAAAAAAAAATGCTCATTTTAACCTAAATGTAAACTAATAGAACCTCAGAATATAGAACAAACTAGAGCCCGCGTTCAATCGTATTTGCTACCCACGAATTGTGTCCATAAACAAATTTGTAAACATAAGAAAGTCATTCAGTTCAAATCCCATTCTGTTTCAGTATTAAGCCCAACAGTATTTTTACAGGTGGGAACGACACACGACGTCAAAATTGAATTAAGAATTCTACTTAGATCTAACGTGAAAAACATCAAAACGTGAAATTTACTTTATTTTGGAGTGATTTATGGTCCATTTTTTTTGCTATTTGACGGCTTCTGCTTTGTTCTGTATTCTGAGGTTCGAACAAGGACAACCTAACGTTATTTAAAAAAATATTGAAATCACCCACGAAAATTGCAAAAATGTAAAAACATTAACCCACAGTATTAAAATTTTGCCTTTAAAAATAAATTTCTAATAATCAATTACTTGAAAAAAAAATTCTTACCTATAATATTGAGAGATAAAAGTACCACTATGCCTTCTAATAAGTACTTCATTTTTGACGGCCTGACGAGTACTGTTTACAATCGCTTTGCTTTTAAAATGGTAGACAATTATGAACTTTAATGGCTTATATAGTGATACATGTCGTGGTAGTAAATGTAACTCGTATTTTTTCCAAAAATACCAGGAATTTTGGAAAAATTGCAATTATTTCGTAAATCTAGCCACTGTATCCCAAACAACTGATTTTGGTGGGATACGCTGGTTTAACGGTCTGAATGCCGACGCGATACGTCGAAGATCGTGGGCTCGAATCCCTCGAATTTTTTTTATTTAATAAGCTAACATGTGCTTTATCATGTCGATGGTGGAAATTTCAAATATGGGACATTTTGTTTTATGAGAAATGTCCCTTTACGACATTTGAAATTTCCACCGTCGATGTTAAAAATTCACAGAAACAAAAAAAAATCATTATTAAAAGTAACAACGGCAACGTCTTTGGACAAAAATGACCAAATCAAAGAGGTGCATTTAGGATTTTTTAAAATTAAATATTATAGTTTTTTTTTTATTATTAGTTACCTATAACTCATTACATTTTGAACAAAAGCAGATTCAATGTCAGAATATTTTAGTGATTTCTTTATTCGACCAATATTCAGAAAAATAATCGTGGTTACAAAGCAAAACTCTCTTAGTTTTAAGGTATTTTGTCATTACACTAAACTGGTTTAGCTGTTTAATAAAACGCGAGATTCAATTCGCGTTTTTGCAAAACACTAACTTAGTGCCAATAGTACCAATCAGTCAGAAACCCAAAATTTTTGCGCATTTTTTTTCGCGACAATTCAATTTTTCTTGAAACCCCGAGTATTTTCGAGAAAACACGATTTACGTGGTACTACCGCAACATAAACATTAATTCATAATATATTTTAAACTCATATCAATATTCTGCTATCTATTTTTATTGTCGGTAAAAACCTGACCCAATTGAACCCAAACAAGATAAATCATATTATTGTTTTTGAAAAAATACCTTTGAGTCATATTACGACTGTAAATCCCCACTTCGAAAATCGAACAACGATGTTTCGGATCGGAACGTAATAATGAAGACCATCAAACACAATCCTTACCACCAAATTACCACTGTTTAATTGTACAGGCTTTTATCTGTCGTTTCGTTACAAATCCACAAAAAAAACTATCTATTAGAAGGTAATGTTACGAACAAACATGCGATCCGACAATCGTAGCTTTTTTTTTTTCTTTAACATAAAGGCTTTGTCGCTTAGCGACTATATCGCCCAATATAGAAGTGACAAATATATTAAATTTACCTTATTATTAACTTATACAATTGTCAATCGAAGCTTTGTTGTTAAAATTTTGGAGTAGGTCCCTTAGCACACCTGAGAGATTATTGACGGTGTGTTAATCCATGTCAGAGGCCTATAGGCGGTTTAAACTCTGACACCAGGTTGTTTATAAACTATACGATAAGAAGAAGACTCATACTGCAAAATTAGACATGCTAGCCCTTTAGTACTTTGTACAAAGGGTTGATGTAACTACCATCTACATCTACTACTTACTTCTTAGAGTATATAAGAAAATATAGAGCAACCCTATAGGAGTATGAACTGTGAGCACGGGTATGAACAACGCGGCCTCGACACAAGCTCACAGTTCATACTCCTATAGGGTTGCTCTATATTTTCTTAGAGTATATAAGAAAATATAGAGCAACCCTATAGGAGTATGAACTGTGAGCACGGGTATGAACAACGCGGCCTCGACACAAGCTCCGTTTGCGATCATACCTCGATCGACTGCGGTTCAACTAGGCTCCACGAGCGAAAAAGTTACATTTTAGCTTATATCATGGTTAACTGCTGAGTTAAATTTTGAAAAACGTCTAGAAGACATAATTTGAAAAAATGACATTTAACATTTGTATGGTGAGACCTGCTTTCGCTCCGCACAAGGCAATGTGGTTGACGTTATCACTCTATATTTTCTTGAATACTCTATGACTTACTTCATCTACATCTATGATATTTGATTGTAAAAGATAATTTCGATAGCACAGGCGGGGTTACGAATAGTTTAGTGGCGACTCGGGGGTTGACCTAGTAGGTCACGAGTTCAAATCCCGCTCGTAATAGGTTTTTCCCCTATACAGACATTTTGAACTTTAATGTTATCAACTTACTTATCAATTGAACTTATAATAATTATAACTTATTATTTAGGCGCTCCACACACTTGCAATATAAATTGTGTTCGTCTTTTAATAACACAAGCAACACCGCCCACACAATAAGCCAAATTTAAAGTCCAAATTAATTCTAATTATTAAAAACTATTAATAATGCCACCAAACACATTTTCATTTAAAATGTTGTCAAGACATCACCATAATAATGGCTTGTACTATAAAAAAGTTCTCAGATCTCATGTAGAGCCAAGCTTCTATTAGAAGCCTTCTAACACTACACGCCCTAACTCTTATGATACTCTACTCTAAACGGGTGTCCTCTATCTGGCAGAAACTTGTTGCTCCGAAACCTATTTGGCATAACTCACTTGACATAAACTTTTTTAAACGAACATTATTAAGGTAGAAAAAATATTTAATATAATTGTTTTTTGGCCTAATGTTTTTATGTCCGAATTTAAAATGGGATACTTTTAAGATGGCAGAATCATCTTTAGGTATAAATTTCATATCCATAATAATCAATAAGTATAACCATCATATCGTAGAAAGTTCACAACCAGAATCATTTTTTGGCATATATTTTATATCCATAATAATCAAAAGTAGAACCATCATATCGCAGAAAATTCACAGCCAGAATCATCTTTAAATATTCTATGCATGGTCGTAGTCTTGTCTGCCCTACCCCTAGAGTGTAATCTAAACCCGCGAAGGCGCGGAGGGGCAAGGCGGCCCGCGAGCTGAGGAGCAGGTGGTTTTAACGCACACCGCCGCGGCTGAGGCTGGCCGGCGAAGCCGGCCAGCAAGCCGAAGCTGCGGAGGCGAGCGTTATAATATGGTTAACACCCCGACTCAGAGTACCCCGACTCGGATAGGTTAGGTTAGAAGGGGATGGCGGGGTCGAATAGACCCCGCCGTCCCCTTCGTGGTTATTTTTTTATAAACCACCCAGAAGTAGGAGCCCCGCCAAGCGGGGCTCCGTCGACCAAGCCCACCCTCGACCATGCATAGAATATTTAAAGATGATTCTGGCTGTGAATTTTCTGCGATATGATGGTTCTACTTTTGATTATTATGGATATAAAATATATGCCAAAAAATGATTCTGGTTGTGAACTTTCTACGATATGATGGTTATACTTATTAATTATTATGGATATGAAATTTATACCTAAAGATGATTCTGACTTACAAAATTATGGGTTTCGGTGTATGGTAAATGAGTGTATGCCAAACGATTTTCTGCGAAAAGAGGTTTATGCTATCCGTGGCTATGCGAAATAAAATTATGACGTAAAAAGTTCTGCTATAAAGGGTGGACCCACTCTAAACACGCCTTAAAGGCGTGTGGCGACATCAACCGGAGTACTTAAGCACTACCGGTCACACGCCTTTAAGGCGTAAAGAAAGAGATTCGTAATTTCGACTGAAACTAAGGACTCGGTAGCTTTATAGCTGGTAAAGCGATGGCACAGCACGCCAGGGATCGTGGATTCAAGTCCCGACCGAGTCAGTTGTTTACGCGAGTTTCTTATTAAATAATACATAATATAAGTACCTATATAAAAAAACACATAATTTAAAAATATAAAAAGTAGGAGCCAATCGGCATTGAGAACAGTGTCGAAGCTATTGGTGAAATTGTTATTATTATTTTAGCATTAAAATTTTAATGAATTTATTAAAATAATAAATGAAATAAATTTTAATATTACTATCTGATGCGCTTCACTAGTGATTTGCACATCAGCAAAAAACAATTGCAAATAAACCCTAGACACGACACAATCAATATAAAAAAAAACTCAAAAATCAAAATCAAAATATTTTTATTCATGTAGACCATTTTAGGCACTTATGAATAGTCATAATTCTAATATTATTATTAACTATATATTATTATTAACTATTGTGCAATTAAATTTTAATTGCGCAATCTTTTGTTCACCTTATGGTCAATAATATTGTTCAATTACGACCATTAATAAATTGCATGTGTGTGGGGCGCTTTAGACCAATTCCATTGTAAAAAAAAACCGAGTACCTTATCGGACAGTGTTGTTCAAAGTTTTTTGTACTTTATTTTTAACACACGACGCTAAAAGATGGGTGTTATAAGATTGACGTGACCATACGTGACTGTATCTGACTGTGGCATTATAGCTTCCAAACGAATGGACAGAATTTGATTTCGTTTATTTATTTTTATTTTTTTTATTTGAAAATCTATACTTAAAAAAAAATATTTGAGGAATTTCGAACTTTTTTTTTGTGAATTTTTTTACATGTTATAAAAGCACATGTTAGCTTATTAAAAATAATAATTTAATAAGAAATTTAAAAAAACAACATACGGATGGGATTCCTAGGCGTAGCAAAAGATTTTAAATTTCGACTGACTCTGATGGGATACGGTGGCTCAGCGGTTTGAGCGTCGGCACGGTACACCGAAAATCGTGGGTTCAAATCCCATCTGTATCAGTATTTTTAATTTCTTATTAAATTATTATATTCGAACTTAAGTGTTCGCATAGTCTGCATAAATACTTTTAAAAAATGTTGTAACTTTGACAATCACTGCCTGGATCATTTATATTATCTAACTTATTAAAACAATTCTGTGGATAAGTTGTAAACAGTACTCTCCGGATCGTCTCACAATGACGTACTTCTTAAAGTATATAGTGTTAGTTTTATCTCTCAGTTATATTGGTAAGATAACTTGTTTTATTCACACCTTACACACACGTCCACATATCCTTACAAACACACCCTCACGCATTGAAAATCTATTTTATAATTAGTTAAATAATATCCTCCTGACCGAATTTCGGTCACAGCGGCCAATCTCAACGGAGATAAGCCAATTACGCAGGAGATATTATAGTGCACAAATGTGTGCGCAAACACAGGTGCATTCTCTATTCCCTCACTCTCATGGTCCGATGGGACGGCCTTCCGACACGATTGGAGAGAGATCAGGCGCAGGGCCAACGGCTTTACGTGCTTTCCGAGGCACGGAGTAAGTGATAAATAATTTATAAAACACACATAACTTACGAAAAGTCAGAGGTGCGCGCCGTGGGTTCGTACCCGATATCTCTGACTTGTCAGTCAACGGTCACAACCAGTAGGCTATCACGACTCAATTAGTTAACTTAATTAGTTAAATAAGTATACTGCTTGGTGCCTTAAGAACTTTTTCCTAATAAAATCTTTTTTCAAATAACCCTGTCTATCTAAACATAAAATATACCTTATATCTTAGTAGATTATTCTGCAATAAAGGCCCTGCGCAGACGGCACACTTTTTGTGCGATCGAGTCTGCGGCGCACAAAAAGTCTGCATGGCGCGCAAAAAGTCGGTCGCGGATTTTTCACAGACTCAACGCACACGACGCACATCTTCGATCATTTTGTCGGCAAAGCTGTAGGGACGTAGACGCTATGGAAATCGTGCAGAGATCGCGAAGTATTATTTTGTACATGAAGTATAGAAAAAGAAGAAGAAAGAGAATTTTGGGTACATCCTATACTTTCGGAAAGATTACTGAAGGGACAGTTCCATACTAAACATACAATTCTGAAACAACATCCGGCAATTTTTTTCAAATTTTATAAAATGTTATGTTACTACATTTGATGAGTTGCTATTTATTTTGAGACCTGCTTTGACTCATTCAGAAACAACAATGAGGAGGTGCATTGGTCCAGAAGGTGCATTGGTCCACCCCTAGCAAATGCAGATTGCCGACTAAAGTGTGCGCCGTCTGCGTTAGCGCGCGTTGAAGCAAACGTTCAATTTTTATCACACACTTTTTGTGCGGAGCGGCGCGCCGCGGCGCGGTGCGGTCTGCCCGAATTACACGGATTTTTTGTGCGCCGGACTTTTTGCGCGTCGTGTGCTTTACTGCATATAATTGCATAGGTTCTATTTTCACAGACTAAAAAGTGCGTCACGGATAGTCTGTCGTCTGCGCAGGGCCAAAGGGTGTCAGGTTTTTTCGTTACGGAATTTCTTGATTCAGTCGCCGCGCTCAAAGCCCGCGATAAAAGCTATGCTATAGCCTAAAATAAAATCCTATTAAAGATGTAACAGGTTTTTTTTCTTGATATTATTCCTATTTCTTTTATAGACGGTGCATTTAGATGTGACTAAAGATTCAGCAAAAGGGCAAGAGGCTGGTTTAAATCCTTCATAATACCGGCCACCTGGTTCGATGCCCGATTAAGATGTGCTCTTGAAGGTAAGCTTTTATCATCATCTAGGCAGTTAATCGACCTTTCGTTCAGAATTCCACTAAGAGCAGTTTGGTCCTCATTATTCATTCATATATTGTGTAAATATAGATCATAATTACATCATTAGCGACTCGTCTTGACGTGTTGCGAGTGCAAAAATAATATGTAGATACATCGTTGGATCTGTTTGTTAAAGCGGGGCGTTTTTACCCTCCCTGGGGACAGTGGGACAGCCTAAAAGCGGGACTGACCCGCTCAAAGCGGGACGCATAGTCATGTTAGCTATCACTCATTCTTATCATATTTTTGTTAATCCTTAAGTAACAACAACTTATTTCTACCCCTGACTGCTGATGTCATCGAAATACAGACCAACCAGAAAGCTTGCTTTGGAAGCACCCAAAAATTAATACTTACTGTTGTTTACTAATTTTCTACAGCGCGATAGCACCCATTTACATTCCGTTAACATTGATTAGTATAGATTGACAGTGTGTTGTTATTTCTTTCTTTACTTCTTAGCTGTGATTCATATGCTGTAGCTGTTAGTGTCAATTTAGCTGCACCCTAACATCATAAATTCACACTGGCAGTATAATTTAATGATTTTTTTCTCTAGGTGCCGAACTGGCTTCTCCATCAACGCCTGCCCTCAAAGCTGAAATGATTGATATAATGAACTCAACTGGTTCCAAATTTTCCTTTTTTACCGGAATTCATGCTTTCTCTCCGGGTGACTTCTACACTGTCGATGGTAGGTACAAATGTATTAACATTACCTAATTCTTCAGATTTTAGATTTTTTCTTCAGATTACCTAATTCTTCAATCAGATTCTTCTCCATGAGGGGTAGGCTGCCCTTGGAACTGGCAACTAGAGTCACTCTTATAATAATATTAGAATTATGACTATTCATAAGTGCCTAAAATGGTCTTCATGAATAAAAATATTTTGATTTTGATTTTGAATTCTATAATTTACTGAAATGAGTCTGATATGGATATAGTTTTTATTAATTTTCCTATTATAGGTTTAGGTAAAATCTTGCTTTTATCACCTCTTGAATTACAGAGTGGAAATTTTACATAATTGTTCTGTTCTGTTTTCGTAATTATGTACATATAGGTACATTTGACTATGGTACCATCTCAGTCATCTTCTCTCGAGATGTTTTCTCGAGAGAAGACTCAAAAGTTTGCTTTTGCGTTTAACGTGAACCTATAATTCTCCATGAACTACTTTTTTAACATCCTTTTTTTGTCCTGTAGCTTACTGTATTATCTAACATGTTAAGATAATTTTTAATTAGTTAATAGTAATAGGTGTTTTAGTTAGTTAATTAATTGTTAATTTTTTATTAGGCTTATTATTACTTATATGAATGTTTATGACATTAATACCAATAAGCCTAATCAGAACTCTTTATATATTTTTCTCAGGAGTGCCACTCGCTAAAATTCCAGCAACTTGGGTTAAATATGAACCAAACAATATGGATAATAATGAACATTGTATGATAATTAACAAAGATGGAGATTTAGCTGATCGAAATTGTATGGGTGTATATCCTTATATATGCTATCGACCATATAGTCAAGAGAAAGAAGTTAATGAATGTGGAACTGTAGATCCAGGTAAGAAAGAAAAACAACAAAGATAAGACATATTTCTATAATTTCATCATCTTCATCATCAGCCTGTATTAGTCCACTGCTGAACATAGATAGGCCTCTTCCAATGCGTGCCACTATTGTGCGCTCATTGGAGGTTTTTGACCATAATCACCTCGCTGCATGGGCAAGTATGCTGCTGCCCATCCTCCACATCATTCCCTTTGTCGCTTCCCGCGGGACGAGTAGGGGTTGTTCTATTCTTGGGCTGGAACCCACACGGCAATTACAGTAAATTATAGGCTACATTTGCATTAAATGATATTTTAACACGTAAGACAAAAACAACTGACTCGGCCAGGACTTGAACCCACGACCCTGGCGTGCCGCGCCATCGCTTTTGCCGTCATGGCACGCCAGGACCGTGGGTTCAAATCCCACTCAAGTCAGTTGTTTTTGCGAGTTTTTTTTATATTGTATTTTTTTTACCTTAAAAAAACAAATTCAAATTTGGGTGTTTCGGCTCACAAAATGTTAACGTTGTATATCACAAAGCCGTTAAATGTACAATTTTTGACCACCTTTCGACCATGTTTCTTTCCTTTCAGAATACGAGTACAACAAAAAGACTAGAAGCTGTTACAAATTTCACAAGGTGCCACGAAAATACAGTCGCGCCTCCTTCGCCTGCTCAGCAGAAGGCGGCCATCTTGCTATCATAAACAGTGACACAGAAGCTGAAGTCATCAGAGATTTATTTGCCAAATATCCAGGAGCAAAAATAATTGGAAATGTTCAAAAAGAAGTTGCTTTTATCGGTTTTCATGATTGGACTGAACACGGAGAATACAGGACTATTCATGGTAATAAATTTATTATGTACTAGCGACCCGACCCGGCTTCACATGGGTGCAATATACATATAAACCTTTCTCTTTAATCATTCTATCTATTTTTAAAAAACCGCATCAAAACCCGTTGCACAGTTTTAAAAATTTAAGCATACCTATGTATAGCGACTTTGTTTTGCACTATGTAGTGATTTGGAAACAATATTTTTCACACTGCCTGCGGTTAAATAAGAAATTTAACAGAGTTTTTTGAAAAAAATTATACAATCAATTCTAACAATGTTCAAATATCAATATTCAAAATCAAATACATACTACCTACTATAGAGATTAGTTAATTGCATTTTTTTTATCTTAAAAAAAACTTCGCTTTTAAAGAGTGTATACGCGGCGGCGGCGTCGCGTTTATTTATTTATTCGTTCAAATAACAACACATTAATACCACACATTTTATCTCCTCCAGGTCAAACCCTCAATGAAGCGGGATACAGCAAATTTGCAGGGGGAGAGCCAAATAATGCTAATACTGGTAGTAATACTGGACAATTCTGTGGCGGCGTGTTTCGTAGTGCGTTATTGATTGATCACTGGTGCGACCGCCCAGTCGCCTTCATCTGTGAGAAGAAACCTGCGTATCCAAGAGTTTGTCATGTGCCACTATCCGTAGTTGATGAGAAAGAACCACTCTAAACATACCTATTGATAGATAGATAAATAAAACTTTAACGTTTATTAAGTACAACACAAGATGCAGGACGTACCGGTAAAAAACTTACAAGAAACAAATAAATATACATACAAGATACCCGCGAAAAACATAACCCTTCCTGACAGTTGGGTAAAAAAAGAAGACAAAAACAACAAATAAAGGGTTTTTTTTTGTAGAACCCACGATCTTCGACGTACCGTGTCGACGGTCTGATCGCTAAGCCACTGTATCCTACCCAAATTAGTTGAATGCCCAAGGCGTAGAAAGAGATTTGAAATTTCAGCTCAGCATATGCCAGACATAATGCCTGACATACATAAACATACAGTATGGTTACTACGTACAAACGCTCGGCACACTCACACAAATAACGACGAAACGCCTAAGCGAACGTCGCGGTACTGGCAGTATCAACGACGCGTCGTTGCACATGTTTGTGTGAGTGTGCCGTTTTCGAGCGTTTGTACGTAGTTACCTTACTGTATATTTATTATACTGTGATATTAGCATACTGATGTTGAACAAACCAGATACAGTTTTGTAAGTGTAAAAATAATTACTGGTTCTGTGAAATTACTGCGATTGTCAACCCGTTAATAACCCTGTAATAATAGGCTGATGATGATGAAGGTATTATTATTCCAGCCACTATTGTACTACATCTTTTTGCTGCTTTTACAAAGGCCAAAGGCGAAAGCGAAAGAGCAAGAAGATTGTGTGATGATCTCTTTTGTCGTCTTATCTCCATTTAACGCTTATTTAGGCCAGTACAAACAAATCCTTTTTATTGTACACCAATATAAAAAAAAATATAAGCAATATTAATTATACAGAAAAGTTCAATAAATTGCCGGTCTTATTGCAACAAGGCCAGTATTTAAAATTAAAGAAAAATAATATATTTTAATTTAAAAGTATTAATAATCATGCTCCGTATAAAATGTAAAATGCAATCATTCTTTGAGCCAGTGGTTCTCAAAGCGTGGTCAATAACATTTTATTTTTGTTTACTTTGTTATTAATTTTGTTATGTTTCCATTACCTTTGATTACTGTAATTGGTTTCTTGAAAAGCATGTTAGTCAAATAAAATAAAAAAAAGTTGTATCACGCCAACATTTCGCCAATGAATTAGGCACAGGTGTAAGGGTAGTGAAACGAGCCTATTACCATATACTGGTCAGGGTTGCTATCGAGAATTTCCATTTTAAAAAATAACACTGGCTGACTTGCGAATCAAACCCAGTATCGGTACTCGCATTCCAGTCGACGACTTTTAAATCTACTGCAGACTGAGCTTAAATTAAGTTTTTTAACCTAGATATCTTATCAAGGTATGTGCAAATTTCGTCAAAAATTGCTCTCAATTATCACCAAATCATTAAATAATTATTTATCATTAAATAGTTTGTAATCAATATATTTTTATGTGTATGTTACGCTCAATATACCATTCTGCATCAAATATATCACTCAAAAAATCGAGCTGTTTCTTTATTTTTTCCCAAAAAACATCGCCATAAAGTTTACCGCCTTCATCTTCTTTTCTTTTTCTTTTCGTGTTTATAATTTAAAGTTGTTTATTAAAACTACCCGGATACCTACATTATTTATTGTATGAGGAATTTTTTCCCATTGTACATTATACCTACATTGCTTACACCTCTGCCAACCCCCTTTGGGGACTACAGGCGTGAGTCAATAAAAAATAATATGTAACATTAAAGTTGGATTGAAAAACTTTGGAAACTCAGTAGTGTAGTGTAAGTCAGTAGTTACAGTTATATTTTCAATTATTGATAAAATTAATAGTTATTAGCACTCTAAGTCAGGCCGCCACGAAATGAAGTCATTTCTAAAGTGCTTAGTATTACTATTTTCCCTTCGTTTAATAGGTAAGAGATATTTTTTGTGCAATGACAACATAATAGGAATAAAAACCTTCAAAAATAAGCAGATTCCAGAAAATTTAAGAAATAATAGACTCACCATGTAGTGGTAGTGACCATTGACTGGCAAGTCAGAAATCTCAGGTTCGAACCCAAGGCGCGCATCTCTGACTTTTCGTAAGTTATGTGCGTTTTATAAATTATTTATCACTTACTCCGTGCCTCGGAAAATACGTAAAGCCGTTGGCCCTGCGCCCTATCTCTCTCCGGTCGCGTCGGATTGCCGACCTATCGGACTATGAGAGTGAGGAAATAGAGAGTGCACCTGTGTTTGTGCACACACTTGTGCACTATAATATCTCCCGCGTCGATGGCTAATCTCCGATGAGATTCGCCGCTGTGACCGAAATTCGGTCAGGAGTGATAGCCTAGTTTGCCTAGCCGTTGGACTGCCAAAGCAATGGTCGTAGGTTCAAAACCTAGGCACATACCTCTAACTTTTCAAAATCATGTGTGTTTTAGAAATAAACTTATCACTTGCTAAAACGGCGAACATCGTGAGGAAACCAGCACACCTGAGAGATTTTTCAACTATTTTTATTGTTTTTTTTTTTTTTATAGAGGGCTCAGTTAGATGTGATTACAAATACAGCGAAGTGGCGAAAGCCTGGTTCAAACATTTTGAAGTGCCAGCTACTTGGTTTGATGCCCGATTGAGATGTACTCTCGAAGGTAAGCCAAATATCCTTATACAGGTTTATTTGTAAAACACCAGCATCCATAAAAGGGGTCATTAAACTCATCATTATGAACAACTTTTACTATGGGACCAACCCTGAAATCGCAAAAAAAAACAGCTGTTTCATACATTTTGTTGAGTCATGTGAAGATACGTAAATGTATGGAACAGCTGTTTTTTTTTTGCGATTTCAGGGTTGGTCCCATAGTAAAAGTTGTTCATAACGATGAGTTTAATGACCCCTTTTAAGGATGCTGGTGTTTTACAAAAAAATCAGCTGTTCCATACATTTATGTTCACATGACTCTACAAAATGTATGTAACCGCTGATTTTTTTTGGCGATTTCAGATTTCATTTTTGCGATACAGACTATAAGAGTGTGTAAATGCATCTGTGTTTGCGAATACACCATATTTTTTTCGGAGTAATTATTAGTTTTCTAAACAATCTAGTCAATCAATAGCCAATGATATTGATTAATTTACTGACTCAGTCTGTTCAAATGTTGTGACTATAAATCGGTTAGAAAGACATTACTATTAACATTTTTGATAAAGGTATTGATCGTGAGACCTTTTAGTTGATGGTCTATGGTCCACTGGAAAGGTTATCTGTACAAGTTTTTTATTTAACTTGAAAGTATTGTTTAGGGCAAATCTGAAAGTATGTATGTTTAGGTTAAATCTTTTTTTTTTTTTAACATAAAGGCTTTGTCGCTTAGCGACTATATCGCCCAATATAGAAGTGACAAATATATTAAATTTACCTTATTATTAACTTACACAATTGTTTAGCCTTATCAGACAATGGAGCGGCGAGGATGGTATTACATAGACCAATGTCGTTTAATTTGTTTCGACCAAACACATTAATTCTAGCGACTTCATTTCGGGCACACTCCATTAGGATATCTTGCAAGTTGCTTTAAAACTATTCCATTTTATCCCACGGAGTTAAATTTTCCGATGGCAATGCATGTTTATGAAAAACATGACTTAAATCGACATTCAGGATTAGCCCCAGGTAAAGGAACTCTTTCACGGTCAACAACACAGACACTATTTTTACCTGACTACAAATAACCCGGGTAAAAAAAGGAGGGTTATGATTTTTTACCCTACTACAAATTACCCGGGTAAAAAAGGAGGGTTATGATTTTTTACCCGACTACAAATAACCCGGGTAAAAAAGGAGGGTTATGATTTTAGCAGTCTATGTATGTAAGTATGTATGTATGTAAGTTTGTTCATCTGTTCCCTCGTAGTTCCTAAACTATTTATTTGCATATACCAAGTTTTGATATTCCAATATACAAAAACTTGGTTAAAAACTTTGTTTTTATTAAAAACTTTGTTTTTATTAAAAACTTATTTGTGTTACCAGGTGCCATACTACTCTCTCCAATATCAAATGAACTGGAAGCTGAAATGAGTCACATACTCAAAAATGTCTTCTCTTCTGAATCTGAAATTTTTACTGGACTTCATGCAACTTTTTCCCAAGGGGACTACTTCACTGTTGAAGGTTGGGCTTTGATTTTTTTTATAGTAATAAATTGTGCAATTATATTAGTAATAATAGTCTCAAACTTATGTGAACGTTTCATATAATGAAACAACTTTTTAACAGATAACTCGCGTAAATGTTTATTTTGCAAAAAAAAATAAATTAAAATAAACATTTACGCTAGTTATCCGTTAAAAAGTTGTTTCATTGTGAGCACTATATTTCTATAACAGATATTAATAGATCTAAAACTAAATCTTTGGGCATGCTATCCTAACAATTTTAAATATGTATTTTTCTTAGGAATACCACTCTTAGAAATCGGAACACCATGGGCAGAAAATGAACCAGACAATTTGAATAATCAAGAAAGCTGCATCACTTTCAACGATAATGGAGATTTAGCTGATCGAAGTTGTATGGATCCAAGACCTTACATCTGTTATCGACCTTTCAGTCAAGAGAAAGAAGTAAATGAATGCGGAACTGTAGATCCAGGTAAAGCTAACAATGCAAAAAGTATAACTACTACGATAATACTTTTTGTGAAATTTTTACATGTTTTAGCACATGTTAATATTTAATAAATATTTAATAAGAAATTTGAAATAAATATATATTTATAAATATTTAATAATTAATAATTAATATTTAATATATTTAAAAATATATTTATAAATATTTAATAAGAAATTTGAAAAAATAAATCCCATCCGTATCAGTTGTTCTTTTTTTTTCAAATTTCTAATTAAATATTTATACTACGATAATTCTCATACCATATTATGAGAGGAGTTTGGAAAACTTAATTAAAAAAATAGGTTTGATCATTTTCTGTCTCTGTGGATTGTCCATAGGGTGGGAGAATTAATAAACTGAAAAGTATAAATGAAAATTGAACTAAATATAATTGTAGACAAGAATTAAAAAGCTGCTACTAGCGTTTTGATGATAAATGAATCTCATTGAGTCAAATAGATGACGTTTTTAGAAATATTGCAATTTGTGGTAATGTCTCCATTCTATACCTTTCAGAATACCATTTAGATAGCAGAACGGGCAGCTGTTATAAATTCCATACAGTTCCAAGAATATTTTCTCGAGCTAATTTCGCGTGTTCAGCTGAAGGCGGCCATCTTGCGATCATAAACAGTGATATAGAAGCCCGTGTCATCAGAGAAATTTTTGCGAAATACCCAGCAGGACATATGATTGGAAATTTCTGGAAAGATATAGCTTTCATTGGCTTTAGCGACTGGGGTGAACATGGAGAATGGAGAACTATTCATGGTAATGTAGTTTACTTTCAGAGTGATCCCATTTAAATAATTTTATAGCCTCGTAAGACCTCCGGCCCATTTAAAAGGACCATATTTTTATAGTCATTCCGTCTTGAACTTTCGAACTCCTAGTCTCGAATAAACGCCGGATATCCCTCTAAAGTGACCAAAACTTCACCACAATTTCCGTGTTTAAAATTTTGCGCCAATTTAAAAAAATATTTATAATAAATCTATGACTACTTACGGACTAATAAGTTTCGTAAGTGCTTCTGGAAGGCCTTTTTTCTTTTTTTATGTATAAATCATCTCTATATAATATCCTAGAACCTCCAATAAGTATGAAAGCAATCGAAAACCGCAAACATATTCAAATACTATAGCTGAAAGTGCTGGAACTGACAGAGTATAAAAAGTTGATTCTTTTTAAAGGACCTTTGTTCTTAACTTCAACTAGTGTAAAATAAATCTCGATCTTACGAGGATAGTACAACAAGTAATATTAAAAACTAACACTAAAACTAAAAATAAATTTTAAAGAAAAAAACTTAATCTAAAAGACCGCTTCCAGTCCCCAAAACGCAGACGCAAATTAATAATAATAAAAAAGTAATTAGCAAACGAAGCCAATTGTAATTACCATGAAGCTAGCTCACAGTTAAGCCTTTATTTTTTATATTAAAATTTATTAATATTAACAATCAATTACTACAGTAATAAGAATTAGTTATGCACTATAATTAAGCTTGCAATTGCAACCAAGTTTAACATGGCAATTAATGAATATGTGACCACTTGGTGGTTTTTAGAATTGTATCAAACTTTTTGAGACTATTGGATAATAATTGACAGTTTTTGAAAAAATATTTTAAAATATACGTAGGTTTGTTTTATACCTTTTACAATTATCTTTTTCTCAAAAAAAAAATGTATATTTATTAGAAAAAATAAAACTTTTGTTTAGTAATTTGAAATTCACGGCAGGTTACATTTATGTTCATCAACAAAATGTATGGGACAGCTGGTTTTTTCTTTTCGAATTCAGGTTTGGTCCCATAGTAAAAGTTATTCATAATTATGAGTTTAATGACCCCTTTTAAGGATGTTGGTGTTTTACGAATAACCCTTTATATTATCAAGTTAACATATCAGAATGATTAGAACTTTTGAAAAGGTTGCAGAGGCAGCTAAACTTATCGTTTTCACATTATATTTTCCTTTCAAAATTCATTTAAACATATTTTTTTTTTGAAATAGACTTAAGTTAAATTACTGGAGCGAAGGCCGTCACAAAACAAAAAATACAGAGTAAAATACAAATGAGCAGCCATATTTAAGGAGATAGTTAGGTCCCTGAAGCTGTACAACTCTCCCCAAAAACATAGATGTCGAACTCAAAATTTTAATTACCTTTTTATTCATTACCTACTGGTAGCGGTATTTAAGATTAAGGGTTTTATTTTTCTTTATTCATTTTTAAGGTACCTAGTTAGATTTACATAGCTTTATTTAGTGACGTTTATTTACCTAAAATATAACTTTTATATAGGTACAAATTGTAGTCAAGTAGGAAAATTTAATTTTCTATTTCAACCTTCAAGATTTCAACCTATGTTTCTTTGGGAAAGGTGTTCAATTTTCAGCTTCATGAATCTGGTTTCGTCCACAAATATGGATATTAATATTTACTACACTCTATTGACATGGAAGAACTAAGCCAATCGAAGATGGCTGAAGAACTAAACGTTAAAGTTAAATCAATAATGGAAGTTGAAATAACATTTAATCATGTAGACCTTTTTTTTTTACAGGTCAAACGCTTTTGGAAGCAGGATACGGCAGGTTTTCTGGTGGAGAACCAAACAATTCTACTGGTGGAGAATATTGTGGTTCTGTGTACCGTAGTGCCTTATTAAATGATGTCTGGTGCGACCGCGCCGCCGCATTTATTTGTGAGAAGAATCCGAAGTACCCAGCGGTTTGCAAGCCAACCGCTGACTGAAAGATTATAATTGCAGTTGAGTTCTTAACTCAATCGTTTCTATAAGTTGCTTTAACCGCAAAAGTTGGAATAAAAGTTATTATGGAGTTTGCTTTTTTCTTTATTGGATAATACAGATATAAACATTAAAATTATTAAAATACAACTAAAACTAAAAACTAACACTAAAACTAACGATAAGACTAAAAATAAAATAAAAATAAAAAAACTTAATCTAAAAGACCGCTTCCAGTGGGCAATGTCCCCAAAACGCTGGCTGCATTGCCACGTTGAATGGCAATGCTAAGCCTTTGAGCTAGGTATAGGCCAGCGTTTTGATCCCGAGTAGCTTCGACCAGACGCCCCGATAGTTTTTTAAACATTTTTCGGGCTCCCGGCCCCCACGACCCCAGCGTCTCGACCCCAAAAGGCTCAAACAAGTAGCCGCTATCCGCTATCAATTTATAATACGCACATAACTTACGAAAAGTCAGAGGTGCGCACCTTGGGATCAAACTCGACACCTCTGACTTGTCAGTCGACGGTCATACCACTAGGCTATCTATTGCTATGAAAGAAGAATATAACTTTTGGATTCATGTATGATTTAGAAATTAATTATCGCTTGCAAAATCATCGTGAGGACCAGCACACCCGCGAGATTTTTCAACAATATGAAAGCCAAATTGGAGGCCTAGAGGGGCGGTTTAATCTCTGACACTACACACAACTATTACAATATAAAGAAAAAGACGATTGGTGATTTCTAACTCAAATTGAAATGTTCTACTAGACAAGGTCCACTGCCTACATGTATAATGAGAACCATAATAATAACGTTGTAGAGAAATTTCATCATTATTTGAATTCACTTGTCAACATGCGCCATTGTACTTTCGAAAATCCTAATTTAACTAGCAATAACATCGCTGCTAGTGATGTGTTGATAATATCGATGTTGATAGAAAAATAATTATCGTTTCTTCATTTAAAAAGCTTCATTTAATATTCACTAGCTTCCGCTTGGAAAATAATGATTGTTTCTTCATTTTAAAAGCATCTGTTCACCAGCTTCGCCCGCGAGGTATGTTAATTGTAGCGAACATGTGACGCCATTTATTATCACAAGAACGCTATTGTGTTTTCCTCGAAATGTCTCTGGTCATTTTGAAGCCAAAATTCCGGAGACGTGAAGACCACCAAAAACCAAAAACAAACAGAGATAAAGATAGATAGCGACAATAATTTGTAGAACTGCTTTTTAATGATTAGGTACCTACCTACCATCAAGCAGATCCATATGAATTAAGAAAACAGTTGAATTATTTTGATCTTACAAATTGTTTAGGAAATGCATTTTAGCGCCTTGTTTAAAGTAATGATCAAAATGCAGCGTCCGGGCTGTTTCGAATTTCGAATCATAGGTGTTTTGGATTGTGGTTAGGTAAAGTTTTCATTTACCCAAGTGCATTTCATTTATCATTACTTTTCGTAGTGATAACGTAGTGGTTTGACCGTTGACTGGCAAGTCAGAGGCTCCAGTCAGGTTCAAAACCCAGGCACGCATCTCCGACTTTTCAAATTCACTTGCTAAAACGGTGAAGGAAAACATCGTGAACTGCACACCTGAGAGACTTTTCAATGGTGTGTAAAGTCATGTCAGTGGCCTACGGGCGGTTTAAACTCTGACACAAGGTTGTTCATCAACCATACGATAAAGAAGAATGATCCTTATAAAATCTTATCAATAACATATTATTGAGAACATAATGTAGCGGATTTTAAAACCACGACAAAAAAAGAAAAGTGCCGTTTATCAATTTTAAAAATTTTATTTTAAAGAAATATTAAATATTCAAGCACTTAAATATAATTAATGGCCCTTGTGATTTCTTAATTAAAATACGTTTTAACTCAGACTAATTCACTGTTAACATAAATTAAGTTTTTTTTTAACGCCCAGTTTTTTAACCCCCGACCCCCGAAAAAGAGGGGTGTTATAATTTTGACATGTCTGTGTGTCTGTGTATCTAAATGTCTGTGTGGTGTCTGTGGCATCGTAGCTCTTAAACGAATGGACCGATTTTAATTTAGTTTTTTTTTATTTGAAAAGCGACTTGATCGAGTGTATTTAGCTACAGTTATCGATGTTTTTTTTTAATTTATACGTGTTTTACCAACTTACAAACATCGATATAACTAAAGAAAACAACACAATCATCCCATCCCTATTATTATACATTGTCAGGGTAATGATAAGTGAAGTCTGCGATTTCGACATAAATTCGACGAACCGTATCGACAATATAACGCTCTGATTTTCGATATTTTCACACGAGTCATTGTATTGTAGTGTAGGTACTTTGTTTAAAAACCTTTGTCAAGACTATTAAAAGATGATACTTTGTGAAAAATTTAATTGGAAACTTTCGTTTGTTGATGAGTACATTTATTTGTTTTTCTTGATTTTTGTTTGTTGTTTGTTTAATTTACGTTTCAAGTTTGAACTAATGTAATTAAGGGTACTTAGATTTGTATCATAGAGTTGTGATAGCCTAGTGATATAACCGTTGACTGGTAAGTCAGAGGCCTCAGATTCGAACCTCTGAGTATTAGTAAATTATGTGCGTATTATAAAATAATTATCATTTGAAACCCGCATGTCCTACGGTCCCGTATGGCCTTTCTCTCTCCGGTCGTGTCGGATTGCCGTCTCATCGGACTATCAGAGTGAGGAAATAGAGAGTACACCTGTGTTTGCGAACACACGAAACGTATATCGGCACAATGACAGCTGTGTCCACATCCCACTTGTCGACAACCTCGCAGGCCAAGTCTAGATATTTTATCTGTTTATCTTTTTCGGCCTTTACGAGGTTCCTCATGTGGAATGGTGACATCAAAAATCATTCACCACTATACCAGACTTATTAGCAATAATAGAGACGATGTTATTCATTTAATTTCATTTATTCATTTAATATTCGTACAAAATTTATATTTTAATATTATATTTAAAAAAACGCATTGGTAATAGGGTCCAAGCTACCGGTAGTTAGGGATCTAGAGAGAGGAACATCCTTACAATTCACGCCGTGTCTAACAATACTGTCTTCTGCGCCAGGTTTCCAATCTAGTTGTCTAATGAGAGCCTCTTTAGGTGTTTGAGGCTCTTGGCTATTAAACCGACCGAACTATGGGCAGAATGATTACAGAGTCTACGTCCCACATGTCAACAATCTCGCGAGCCAAGTCAACTTATTTTACTTCTATCTTATCTTTTTCGACTTTCGTTATATTACCGTCATGAGGGATAGCGAAGGACATTATTCATCATCTGCCTAGCCTTTTCCCAACTATGTTGGGGTCGGCTTCTAGTCTTACCGGATGCAGCTGAATACCAGTGTTTTACATAGAGCGACTGCCTATCAGGCCTCCACAACCCAGGTACTGGGTTACACGATACCCCTTGGTAAGACTGGTTGTCAGACTTTCGAGCTTCTGACTACCCGTAACGACTGTCAAAGATCTACAATTGACAGCCGGGGCCAACAGTTTAACGTACTATCCGAGGCACGGAGAGTGATAATTAATTTATTATTATTGAAGGACATTATTATTATGAATACTAATTGAAACAAAATAGACAGAGAAACCTTTTTATAATTAACGAAGTTCTGTATTTATGTAACAAACGAGAGAGAACTGTATCGATTGCAGAATAATGAATAATTACGTGATAATGAGTGCTCACGAGTGCGGCGAGAACAACGGCGTTGATGTTTAATTTGTGCTGTTTGTTGACACTTCTGCTCGTCTCGTATCATTTTGGCAACAATAATATTGTTTTCATGACCTTATTCCGCTCTTAACAGAGATTAGCCATCTGCGCAGAATCAGAGTTATTATAGTGTTATAAGTATACGCAAATACATGTGGAATCTCAATTTCTTCACCTTCATTTTTACGACAGAACAGAAACGGACATAAACCTTTTATTTCGGAAAAAAAGGTACTGTTCCCGAGGAAAACAACAACAACGTTTTTATGATAATAGATGGCGCCACGTATCTTTCGAGTCCTGATTGACATGTGCAATCTATATTTCCTCACCCTCATTATCCAATGGAACTACCGTGTCATTACCATTCGACACGACCAGAAGGCAGTGCTTCTAAAGGACAGAGTAAGTGATAATTAATTTATGATACGCGCATAACTTATAAAAAATCAGTCGTGCGTCCCTGCGAATCTCACAAATCATTTTCTTCTTCAAAAATTCAAGTGCCGATGCCCTTTATACATACTATATAGGTAGGTACATAAAAACGTACAAAAAAGTACAATAGCGGTCCACCGTCACGGTGGTACGTACGTGCGTACGTGCCATATTACGTGGTCCACCGGACCGAGCCTAGCACTCTGAATAATATGGGTTTGACATTTCTTTTTGAAACACAACTGTGACTGGCGCTGTAGTGAAGCAATTTACAGCGCTCAATGTTAAGCCGCGAACAGACAGTGTAGACTGATCGAATTTGATTACTCATTCGCCCCTTTGGTGTTTACTGGGGGAACATAATGCGGCATACAGATTAGTCATCATCTGCCTAGCCTTTTCTCAACTTGTTGGGGTCGGCTTCCAGTCTTACCGGATGCAGCTGAATACCAGTGTTTTACATAGAGCGACTGCGTATCAGACCTTCACAACCCAGATACTGGGTTACACGATACCCCTTGGTAAGACTGGTTGTTAGACTTTCGGGCTTCTGACTACCCGTAACGACTGTCAAAGATTTACAATTGACAGCCGGGGCCAACAGCTTAACGTGCTATCCAAAGCACGGAGAGTGATAATTAATTTATACATGCATACAGATAAGTGAAATGATGTAATATAACATGCAATAAAATAATTTGCGGTCCAAATTGTTGCAATTTATCATGCAAAACAAATTCTCATAGCTCAACAGTTCATTTCACGTGCACGCTACGAGCATTGCAAGTCGTGCACAGGGTGATGTAGTGCATAAGTGTGCGCAAATACAGAAGCACTCTCTATTCCCTTACTCTCATTGTCGGACCGGACGAAAATCTGACATGACCGGAGAGAAATCAGGCGCATGACCGAGGGCTTTATTTGCTCTCTAAAGCACGGAGCAAGTGATGATTATTTTATACGAAAAGTCATAGACCGTGTCTTAAGTTTGAACCTAAGATCTCTGACTTGCTTGTCAACTATTATACCGCTAGACTATAGCACAGATAAAGAGAATTGCGTACCAACAGAACTATGAAAATAAAACATACTTGTAGGTACCTACCACACAACCACAATGGATTGGCTTTTTGATGCGGGCGGTATTTCAGTGGTTAACTAGGAGTTAGGAATGTTTTTGGATAAGTTAAAATTTATAGGTATTTCAAATACTTAGTTAACTATTTGTTTAATTAAAATGAATATAGGAGACGAAACAATTGGCGTAGTAATTAAACGATTCGCTTCCTCCACACAATTGTCGCTGGCTCAATTCCCGAAGGTATCAATTTGTTTATGTAATTTACAAAAAATACGGGCTAGATCAAAAGCCGACCCCAACAAAGCTTGGGAGGATGACATATTTCATAAAAAGTCGGACATCTTGGGTTTGAACCTGAGGCCTCTGAATTGTCAGTTATACTACTAGGCTATCACGAAATGGTGTGGTATTTGGTAGTATTTTTCTACCATATCTAAATTCTACTTTTTTAGTAGCTCTAAGTTTGGACTGATGCTCCTTTCAATTCGAACAAACTGTCGCGGTTTATAGCAGAGCTATTTCGGAGAAAATGCAGTGTACAATATAATTGTACGGACTGTGATTCGCTGGGGGATGAAAAACAATGGCTGCCTGTCAAATCGTTTGAAAAGCCTTAACCACAGAATAGTAAACGTACAGTGTGCAAACTACGAACAAACGCTCGAAAACGGCACACTCACACAAACATGCGCAACGACCGCGTCCTTGATACTGCGAGCACCGCGACGTTCGCTTAGGAGTCTCCTCATTACGCAATATTACGCATGCATGTGTGAGTGTGCCGTTTCGAGCGTTTGTAAGTAGTTTCCGTACTGACTGTTTATTATACTGTGTCGTAACATTGACTTCTTGGTGGAATCGGATTTGTTTAGTTCAATATATTTTGTACTAGCTTCCGCGTAAAGTAGCCTATGTCTTTCTCCTTGGATGTTCATCAGAATTTAAAGTATGTAATATAAGTAGAAGGTAGAAGATGAGGTGTTCCTCCATTTAAAAGGGAGGATCCTCTGACCAGGCGGGTGGTCTGCCTGGTGGGCAGTTTCCCATTGGTTGTAGTTGGGATTCTATATTTAAGTTAAGGTAATGTGTGTACTAGCCAATCTGGAAGTCATTGGGGGAGGCCTATGTTCAGCAGTGGACGACTTATGGCTAACATGATGACGATGATGTTGAATGTGTAAACTTTGCTTGCGCGAGTCAGGCCTGTGTTGTTAATCATCGTGCAGAGGTCGTAGTCATAGCAGCGTATAGGTGGTGGTGGTCACCACATACTTTTCAACCAAACAAACAAAAAACAAATGAACGGAATAGAAATTGACTCAACTAAGCGTATATATTCTCAATAACGATTCTTACATAAAAAATTTGCTTAAGACTACTTACGAATTTCAAAACAACAAACGATAGCGAGATTCAGCTAGATGTCCAAATCTAACAACGCCATCTATCGATCGAAATGTAAAATAATTGTTCTTAATTAACTAAAACATACATTTATGTTATCACTATATAAATACAACATCACGCCTTTATTTACTAAAAGAGGTAGGCAAATATTAATTAACTTAAATTTATACTTCGAAGGATGGTTTATATGAACACACGGCAAGCTAAATAAAACCATTTAAAAACATAACCCTTCCTTGGCAGTCGGATAAAAAGAGAATGTGTTCACTGAAAATTGTCTGAAATACGAAATGTAGGTCTACATCATATTATATGTATGGCCTAGACTAGCGTGCGCAGGATTGTAAGTTATAATTAAACTTAACCGTGACAGACGTTTGTTTGAACCGTATATGATTATAATTAATTTTTAATGTCATTTTGCCTGTTACTCGTAATCTCAAAGAGAATTGTAAATTTTGTCATGTTCTTGCTGCTAAAACGGGAATATTTTAGGCGCCATCATAGATTCTACCTAATTTCACGTCAGTTACAAGGGGTAAAACAAATTTGACAGCTCTATTTTGACAGTTTAATTTCCTTTCCTTATTTAATAGCGTTTAATAGAAAGAGATATAGTGAGTAAAACATAGTTTAGTGCGGTAGACAAGAGAAAAACCGAAGCAAATAATGAAATTTGAAAAATCAGCTATTCCATACATTTTGTTGAGTCATGTGAACAGCTGATATTTTTCTCGCGATTTCAGGGTTGGTCCCATAATAAAAGTTGTTCATAATGATGAGTTTAATGACCCCTTTTAAGGATGCTGGTGTTTTACAAATAACCCTGTATATAGCCATCAAACAAAACTAAGCAAGTCATAATTTAGTTTTAGGTAACAATTTGTTCTGCTTTAGAAAATAAAGTAACTTGGCTTTCTTCACCGAACTAGCACTGTCCGAAGTTTCCAGACAGCGCTCTATCACGGTTAGATACTTAGACGACGTGTTGCGAATGGATCCAAAGTTCAGCCGTCTTCGAATGGACAGTTCTTTAGGGATATTAGCAGAGTCTAATAAGAAAGCAGTGTAGCTTAGTGGTATGAACGTTGACTGGCAATTAAGAAGTTTCAGGTTCGAACCTAAAACACTCAACTCTGACTTTTCATAAGCGCATTGTAGATTTCAGGTTATTCATCCCTTATTTTATTCGCAGGGTTGGAATTTCCGAAAATTGTTTTGTTTGCCCATCTCTAGGGTAGGCAAAGGATATTCCTCCATATTTTAAGTCTTTAAAATGTCCAAAAAAGTACAGAACGTTATCTATGATCCAAACACACTTACTGCTTCCCTTTAGTCAACATCCACGAATCCCATCCTACACGTGCGCCTATTGGCAATACTACAAAAATAACTGTATTGATTCTTTTTTCTAATGCTCTGTGCATTAGAAAAAAGAATCAATACAGTTATTTTATTCTAAATACTTAAATATTTGTAAGTAAAAACAGCCAGTATTTCATTATTTTTTTAGGCCAACAGTCATTGCTTATACGTCATTCTGACAGCTTTGACATCTGCCACATACGTCAATTGTGCGTAACCTTTCTAGAGAAAGCTTTTGTCTGTTTTAGTTCTAAAACAGAAGGCATGCAAAATAACTTCCACACAACGTTTGACATTGTCATCGCCAAGATTTATTTTCTTTTAAAACTCAACTGTTAAACTGAAATGAATCTTAACACTTTGTAACAGAGTTTAAAATAGTATGGTAACAACTTTCTCGAGTGATGAATTAATTTGTCAGTCGTGAGCTAAAGCAAAGATAAGTTTGCTAGCAACAAAATAATTGCGTAACCCTTTTGCTGATAGTTTAAAGACTAATTTCGTTTGTACTTTCCTCGCATTGGTTGTTAAAATTAGTTGGTAAAATTGCAATCATTAATGCTTTACTACCGATCAAGAAGTATGTGAAAGTGAAAACGACCGATTTCGATGACATTAAGAAACGGGTCACGAATGGTTTAAGACCCATAAGTAAATGGTATATGGTAAGGTTATGAAACAAAAGTGAAACCATTACATTAGCATATAGGTAATTTTCCTTTTTATCCCGCTACGGGTTATTGTATATTAATAAATTATTGTTTTAGTTGTATTGTTGGAGGGAGTCGTGGTAGCCAAGTGGTGGTGACCGTTGACTGGCAAGTCAGAGGTCTCGAGTTCGAAAGGCGCGCACCTCTGACTTTTCGTAAGTTATGTGCGTTTTATAAATTAATTATCACTCTCCGTGCCTCGGATAGCACGTTAAGCTGGCCCCGGCTGTCAATTGTAGATCTTTGACAATCGTTACGGGTAGTCAGAAGCCCGAAAGTCTGACAACCAGTCTTACCGAAGGGGTATCGTGTAACCCAGTATCTGGGTTGTGGAGGTCTGATAGGCAGTCGCTCCATGTAAAACACTGGTATTCAGCTGCATCCGATAAGACTGGAAGCCGACCGCAACATAGTTGGGAAAAGGCTAGGCAGATGATTATGTAGTTAAAAAGAAATTATTTTCTTCAGATTCACACAACAAACCTAGTTTGTTAAAAAGTAATAACAATAAATAAATAGTCACACGCAATAACGATGTTATTGTAAATTTCACAGAGTTCTTTGGACACAATTAATGGGAAATTCTATTGTAATTGATAATATCTGTTATTTATTTCGACGGAAGTTTGTTGTTCCGCTTCTAAACAGAGAAGTTACTTAAGTACACAGCTAGAAGGCAGCTGAACCTTAACTTTTTCAGATAGGTAATTTTTCCTTTTTGCTATATTTTTTATCTTCATTATTATTTGTATCTCTTTAAATTCACGGGCTCTCTTTCAAAAGAAAGAGACCCGGTCCTTTGGAGGGCTTGCCTGGGGACACAGGTCCAACACGCAGAGGCCCCTATGAGAACTTTAATCTAACATGGGATGGGGATTATTATTATTATTAATTATGTTAAAATATGTTATTATTAGTGCTCCTTAGTGTTTGCTAAAATATCTGTCGACGTTTCAATTGTTACTCGTGGAAACCTTTAATAAATTGGCTTTGTGTTACTTATAATGTATAACTTACACTATTTCATGTAGCTGTTGGTTTTTCTATCTTTAAATAAATAAATAAAATAAATAAATAAATTAAGTAGTGAAGGGATTCTGTGGATACAACTTGACCTCCAAAAAATTCAATCAATTTAAAAAAAATGCCATCACATGTCTTTCGACGTGTTTCATCCGTTTTCACGTGTTCCGTATATTGCAATATTTTGGCCACATCGCGCGCTAAAGCGCTAACAATATTGAGAAGCTGATAATAGCAGGCAAAATCGAGGACAAACGGCCTAGAAGAAGAAGTTCAGTACGATGGTTTACCAGGTGTCAAAACAGCTAGAAATACCTATGAACGTTGCACTCCATCAAGCCGAAGACAGGAAAAAGTGGAGAAACGTCATCAAAAGTGTACTTGCAAAAAGTCACGATCCTCAGAAGTGAGAGACTGACAGAAGAGAAAGAGAGAGAGATCTTTTTGTTATAAGTTTGCTGTTTGTTTGTTTTCACTGGAGGTCGCCATTTTTGCCCATAGACACAGACTAGTTATTTTTTTTAAATTATGTATTCGATTGTAGATCTCTGCGGCTTGTGTCTGTGGGCAATATTGGGGGATCTATGCCCCAGTTTGTTTTTTTAGTTCTTTTTCTCGTGTGTGTGTTTTTATTTTTATTTCTTAAATACTTTTATTATGTAGCGCCTTGCGCAATATTGCGTGTAATAAATTATTTCTTTCTTTCTTTCTCTTTCTTAGAGGGTCTGGCAAATCACGATTTCATTTTTATTCTAAATTAACACGAGCGAAGTCTCCTACCAGTCTGTAAATAATAACACAAAAAGTTATTAAGCCTATTCTTCTCTATTAAGAAATGTTTAACGATACATTAGATGATATTAGCGAAAATAAGTTCTGTAAATAGGTGCGCAAACACAGGTGCACTCTCTATTCCCTCACTCTCATAGTTCGATGGAACGGCAATCTGACACGACCGGAGAGAGATCAGACGAAGCATAAGACGAGGCACAAAGTAAGTGATAATTAATTTATAATTCGCACATAACTCACGAAAAGTCAGAGGTGCGCGCACCTTGGATCTCTCTCCTTGGTTGCGCTCTGACTTGCCATACAACGGTCATACCACACAAACGAGTACAAAAATCACGTAAGTAATACTTAATCAGTGTAAGAATAAAAAAAAAACACGCATAGAATTGATAACCCCCTCCTTTTTTAGAGTCGGTTAAAAAGGAGACTGCAACTTTGAAATCAGCGTGTTAAACGTAATCTTGACAAACAAGGATCTTCAGTAAGTAGGATATATGTATAAAACTGCATTCGTTTGAGGAGAAAGTTTATAAACTGGTTTTGGGTGTCTATGGCGCGGCTCTGTCTTTCGAGAAAGCTTTCGAGGTTTTTTTTAAATTAATTACCATTTTTTGTGCCCTTGTGTTTTTATTACTGCGCCCTGGATTTAAAATAAAATAAAATCCTTAGTATTTGTAGATCAACATTACCCTACTTCTTTTAATATAAGGTCTAATTTTATTATTGCAAAATATTTATGAAGTAGATTATGTAAGTTGCTAAAATCCGTTGTATGTATCAAAATAAAAACCATTAAATAATTAACCTATTTTTCACCTCAAAAAATGATTATTTTATTTTCATATACATATTAGTGCAGTCAAATCAAGAGGCCCTTGAACACTGTGGTACCTACAGCGTTGCACTTTTGTAAATACCTACTGCTTAACCTAATCTTACCTACATGGCATTTATATTCACAATAACGAAATGCCAAGAGAAAATGAAATAATTTAATTAAAATCTCACATAATTAAAAATTCGAAAGTTAATGACTAGTTAAATATTATTTATTTATAAACATTTTTATAATGCATTTATAATTTCAGAAAGCAAAGCAAAACACTAGGTATCAATCTCTTCTTTATTTCCTTCTTCTTTAGAAAGAAAAATATAAAAATAATTTCTCTGATAAAATGAACTACTAAATCATTACATTTATAGGTTCTATATGAATTGAGTACATGTGCCATGTTTCCAAAGTACGTGTTTATCACCCCAACCTTAATTATTGGATTTTATATTACGATTCACTCACGGGAAATAAAATCCTTAGTATTTGTAGATCAACATCACCCTATTTCTCATAGGTAATATAAGGTCTAATTTTATTAATCCAAAAAACTTTTTGAAGTACATTTATAAGGTGCTAAAATTCGTTATATCAGAATAAAAAACATTAAATAATCAACCTCTTCTTAACCTCAAATAGTGTTTATTTTATTTTTATTTATATAATATTTTATTTTCATAAAACGTTAATTTTGAGAGCCAGGGAGTTTTGCTTCCTCTTTAGAAAATTTCAACCTTATTTAAGGAAAAAGCTAAACGATTCAGCTTAGGTCTACATTTGAATCGCACCATAAGCTCCGCATATACCCCCAGGTATGACTGTTTAGTGCCTGTTTAGTAAATCAATTGTTATACAACGAAAACAATATTTATTTGAATTATTTTAGATAAATTAATAAAATAAGTTTATAAAGGTTGTGTTCCTAATTAAACGTATCAAGCTCCGTTTCTCGATTTTATTAGTCAACTGTAAAACAAACGCATTAAAAAAACAAGAAAAATAAAGTGAAACGGGCGAAGCACGCAATGATCTTACAATCTTCTCAAACTAAGTCTAAATTAACTCGTTATGATTTTTACATGATTGAAGACTCTTTACAAGTTTTAATAAATTGAAAGATTTCTTCTTTCACAATTTGAAATTATCAGATATTCAGATTAACAGATCTACCTCCTAAAATACCTTGCATAAATAAAGTTAGACCTTATATATTCGCAATATTCGAAGATGAAATAGGGTTGGCACGTTTGGGAAAATGATGGAATAAAACTCGAGGTCAGGTTGGGATATTAGGAAAGTTGTAGGCGTATGTGGATGCGAATAGTTTTCGCGGATGTAAGGAAGTATTCTACTTAGTTTTGGATATCACAGACTTGTTGTAAATGTTGATGAAAGGGTGGTTGTTATACTGTTATAGAAGGTATAGGTACAAGTAGAAGACCTTTCTGTTTCTCAATTTTAGCTATTCCATTCTCATTGCATGAAAACGTGAACAAATCTATTACCTATACCACCATACTTCGACCACAGAATTTTGTTTTTTTCGCAACGGGAGCTATTTGTAGAACAGCGTACTAATTGGATTTAAAACGATTAATTACGGAAACGGGGATGGAAAACAAACATATTTAAAAGGTGCAGTGTTCCTGTTCTTTCTGTACAATGTAGGTAATAAATTTGTGATATCCTAGTAGTATGATCATTGGACCTTTATTATTCTAATGAACCTTTATGGGACTTTTCATTGATTCATTGGACTTTAATTATCAAAATAATTGTTTGTTTATAATTGACTAGCTGTTCCCCGCGACTTTGTCCGCGTTAAATTAAATTTCCCGTAAACACACGTTTGTAAAGCAGCCAGATTGCCTGTTTTTTTTTTCTTACTTGAATCACAGATATTGTTATTTTTTACTGAAAACTAAACTTTTTTTTGGAATAAAAAATAGCCTATAGCACTCAAGAATAAAGTAGCTTCCTATTGGTGAAAGAATTTTTAGGATCTGATCGGTAGTTCCAGAGATTACCCCTAACATACATACATTATTACATACATACAAACTTTACCTCTTTATAATATCTACTATATATATAGATCTCATTTCATCACATTAATTTATTACATCACATGAATCATTTGATAAAAAAAGACATTCTCAGAATTCCCTTAAATATCTTTTTCCTTCTAAAACTATCTTAAAGAAGTTATCATGGCGCATCAACTGGCCAAGCATCTTTCCACTCCTATTGATAGAATAAAATAATGGTTTAAGTGGATAAAAATATTTTAATTTTCAGCGTTTTTATGTTGTTTCTAACATTTTATTTCATTTTTCAGTAAAATTTTCCACATTTAGATTACGACTTATTGTCTGTTATTACTCACATAGTATTATAGGATCAGTAAAGATATTGTAATGAATATATTATGTAACCAACAGTTACTTGAGCATAGGGGAAGATATATTTTTGGTAAATTTCAACAAAGCCTTTTTTCAATAAGTAGGGTAATATACTTCAAAAGAGACCTACATTATAATATGTGCTTACTTTACAGAATCCTAAAAACTGTTTTCGCAATTTTTTTTGTGCTATGTGATCGTGGGTTCGAATCTCATCTGTATCACTTACTTTCCAAATTTTTTTATTTAATAATTCTATTTAATAAGCTAACATATGCTATAACGTGTAAAAAAGTTACATAAAAACATCTTCAAAGATATTTTACTCAGTTTGACTTTCGCTCTGAGAAACCATTTAAATGTATTATTTTTATACAATTAAAGTCTGATTGAACCGAACCCTTTTAGGATGAATACTACAAAGGTTAAAGAAAAGATTCTGATGTTTATTCAACATTATGTTGATTTACGAAATGTTTATTTTTACTTGACCGATTCGTCCAGGTTTCTAATGAGGTTATTTTTGATCTGTGCGCGAATAGACCGGAAATAATATTTAAAATAATATGATTCCAATTCATGAAAGCTTAAAAACTTCTATTGCTATTAATACATATATCAATAGAAGCTCCATATCATCACGGGTTCAAAACATTGTTTTTATTCTCTCTTTAGGTCTTAGGTTTAACCTCCTTTATTATTTTTAATTTAATTTATACTATTAATGTAAGACCTTATAATATTATTATTGTTAAGTAATTATTGTTGAAGTGTTTCCAGTATCTCCCTAACATAATTTACATCAATAAAAAAATCTTTTAAGTTAAAATAAATCGGATAATATCATGGATAAAAGTTTTCAACTGCAAATTGTACAACTCTACACCCGCAAAGCCACAAATAAACGGTAACACTTAAGTAAATGCCACGACCACATGTGTTACGAAGGGCTTTTAAATGATGTGGAGAAATGACAAATATCATCAGGTGGTTTACTACTAGCACAATATTATGAGCCCATTTTACAATATCCGGATAAAGTGTAAATAGTTACTTTTACGCATTGAGGTAACCTCATTGAGGTGTAAAACGGTACAACATTTTATGTGCCTTGAAATGACTTATGGGATCGATGTACGATTATAAGGTCTTACTCTATTAATGAGAAATATTTCATATGTTAGATTTGTAAAAGGAAATAAAATTAAATAACAAAATATTTATTTATTACTTTTATAAAATAATTATTAAAGTAATAATTTTTTTTACATGTTGCACATGTTACCTTATAAAATAGAATTATTTAATAAGAAAATTTAAAAAAAAACTACTGAAATTCCATCCGTATCAGTTGTTTTTTTTAAATTTTCTTTTTAAATAATTATAATTAAAGTAATGTTTGTTTTTATTGTGTAAAATTTGCCACATCTAAATTCGCCTTATTTTCTGTTGTTAGTTACGCGATATTGCATTATCAGCGATGATTTGTTGACTTAATAGCTTACAAGAAGAACTATTTTCCTTTATAGCAGTGTATAGTAGAAAGTGAAGAGAGTTGTAACTTTTATGATGTTGTGTGAATCTAATAAGTCTCCCGAGCAGCTGATTAGACGGTGGTTACTAATTTATCAACTGGTATTTGCTAAGTTTTCACTACATTAACATGTTTTTGAAGTTACAGCTTTGTTACAGCCGTTGACTAAAAACTTGCATACGCAAACGAATTTTGATCTAACTTAAGTCTTTGACCGCCACGTCGCGTCGGTCACTGTTGATAGACAAACTATAAAAATTGTCTGCGGCGTGGCAGTCAGTGTTAAAATTAATAAATTTTTGTAAACAAGATCTAGACACTAATATCTGTCTGTATAATAATATAATTATATGATACTCAGTTTTTTATTTATATTTATAATTAGGTTAGTCGTTATTTAAGTAAGTTATTTAGGTTTTTCGTTTTATAATTGGTGTTTTAGTCTAGTACATAGTTTGTTAATTTGTTGTTTTTTTAGTGAGCAATAAAGCCCTTGTATGATAATATATGTCTGTATGGGTGGTCAGATTTCCTCAATAAAATATTATTTTAAATTATAAATTAAGTCAAAACATTTTTTTTTAACCTGACAAACCACAAAGATTATATAAAAATTTTTTTTTTTTCGTGTTAATTCTACCTTTTTAGTATTTAAAATCGTTTTTTTTTAAATTTAGGACAATAGTAAAAATATAAATTAATTTGAAAGTTACTTCTCTTTATAAAAATTAAATGATTGGATTGCTAGTTTATGATTGTATTGACATTAATGTTTTTGTCTGTCTCTGTCAGTCTAGTCTCAGTCCAAATAAACGTTTCTTTCATTCTTTCTTTATTGCTTACTGAATCAAACCATGATTGCAATTCATTACGTAAAAGATATCTTACCGCACGCGATTCGATCATCTCTACTTATCATTCTATCATAAATTAGCGTAAAGATAAATCGATTTTCGTGGCTTACACAATCTGAAGAAAGTGAAGAAAGTAAATAACTTGTATAATATTGTGTGAATTTGATTTTTGTTGAAATGAGTTGCAATTGTAAAGCAAGTGGCAGAAGGTTCAATTTACAATGTTAACGTGTTGCGTTGTAGTTGCTTGAACTGGACGACAACGACCTCTAGTAAATGTGTAAAATATTATGTGTAAATATAAATTAATTAAAATAAGTGTTAAAAATACCAAGCTTTAGCAATACATATTCTTTGCATTAGCCTAGAGTCGTGATAGCGAACTGGCACCTTTGACTGGCAAGTCAAGGTCTCAGGTTCGAAACCCAAGGCATACCTGTGACTTTTCGTAAGTTATGCCTGCGCTTGAGTAGCGTCAACAATAGCCAAAACGTCAATTCGTAAACTTCGTATCTTCGGATCCGAAATACTTCATGGTAGAAAAACGTACAATCCGTCCCGAGAGAGATCAGGCGCAGGGCCAACGTTTTTACGTGCTTTCCGAGGCACGGAGTAAGTAATAAATCACTACATAGTATAAAACAAAGTCGCTTCCCGCGTTTATCTGTCTATATGTATGCTTAGATCTTTAAAACTACGCAACGGATTTTGACGCGGTTTTATTTAACAGATAGAGTAATTCAAGAGAAAGGTTTATATGTATAATACATGCATATTAGCGTAACCGTGCGAAGCTGGGGCGGGTCGCTAGTAATTTATAAAACGCACATAAATTACGAAAATTCAGAAATACGCACATGAATCTGAAAAGTCAGAGGTGCGTGCCTGAGTTTCGAACCTACGACCTTTGACTTAGCAGTCCAAAGATCATACTTTAGGCTATCACTTCTTAGTATCAATACTAGGTTATGAATCTATAGTCACGCGGGGGAAGCAGTATGCAGAAGTTAATCTTTTTTTAAACTTTCAAAGATGGAATACACTTGAGCTTCTGTGGTGTTCTTTGCTACGTCGTCATGGTGACCAGTTGAGCGTCAATCGGTCAAGAGCGTTCACCTGCTTTGACCTAGCGGGGATACTCTTGTAAGTCGATAGTTATTCGTTCTAGTTTTGTCGAAAATTATTGACTGCAATAATGTAGAGATAAGAAAGTAAACGAAGATAAATAATTGTTGGTATTTAGAAGCTAAAAGTTTCATAGATTTTTATTTAAGGTATTCTAATAGGTAGGTACTATATTGTCATATGAACAGTATGATTTTATTAATGTCAGCCATATATATGAAGAAAGCATTTATTTTAATCATCACCATCAGCCTGTATTAGTCCACTGTTGAACAAAGGGGTCTACCAATGCGTGCCACTATTGTGCGCGCATTGGAGGTATTTTCCCATGATCGCCACGTTGGGCAAGAGGATTGGCGATCACCGTACCAGATGATTGCTGTTACACAGAAGGATGCTGCTGCCTATCCTTCGGATCTTTCCATTAGTCGCTTCTTACGAAACCCACGGGACGAATAGGGGTGGTTCTATTTTTAGGCTGGAAACAAACCGGATGAGTAGGATCAGTTTTACGTAGATGAAGTAAAAATAACATCTTTATGTTCACAACTAAAGTGAAATTAAAAATAAATTTACTTGTCAACTAAGAAAGTTAGACTTGTCTTAATAATGACAATGTGCTTGTAATAAACATATCATTATTAGGTCAGAATAAAAACAAAATAATATAACATTTCCCAAAATTATCCACTTAAATTGACCGTATCACGTATATCAACGAAAAACTTTCAAATAAATCTCGATCGGCTCTCACTACTCAAAACAATGGTACCGCATCAGCGCGCGCGCAAGAAAGGGACAAAACACGCGAGAAAGATCCATTCACCGTCGCAAACTCGAACAGCAAACTTGTTTCCTCTTTAAAATATCGAAAAAAAAGATAAAAACTTACTGTATGTATATCGAAAGTTGACACTTAGGTTGACCTAAGTTTTTGACCAAGTGTTAAGAGGGGGGATTGTGAATCCAGTGATCCAGTGTTCTGTGGCCAGTCGTACGGATTACGCGTCGTCACGCTCCGAATAAATACATTTAGTGCGAATTGTGATAGTGGAACTTTGTGTTAGTGATAAAATTAACAGGTTACTGTGAACACGTGCTAAAAACTGCGAAATTTCACTTTGACACTATTGGATTTTTACCCGGTGCTAGTTCCGACATGTTTCATCAGAGTTTCTTTATTGTGAGTATCTTTTATGTTATTTTTGTCTAGATTTTTAGACAGTTCTATTAACGGAAATAATCTAGCTTTTACTTGGGAATTTTGTAGCATGCCAAATTTAAGACTTTCTCTGTCAGTTTTCATATAAATAGTTTTATCATTAAGTTGCATTTTAGTGTTCATTTCTTTAAGTGTATCAAATGGATTATCAATAACAATTATTATTACCTTTATTCTTTACATTACTTCCAAAATCATCATAGCTATGCAAAATATCTCTATCTTGCCAATTTCTCAGGTCATTTACCTTTAGAATCTCTGTATTTCAATTAGCTTTCGACTAGAAAATCTAGTTTTTACTAGTTATTTTACTTTATAAGCAAACCTATCGCGTATTGGATATGAAAGTGTGTATTGTGATACTTTCCCTTAGCGGATATGTAAGACGGAACTAAATATGAAACGTGTTTACGACTTGCTAAATTAAAATTATGTTGTTATAGCCAAATTGAGTAATATTAAAACTGATCTAATGGGCATTATTAATGCAAATCTTTACGAAATCGCAGTCGTTACATATGAAGATAATAAAATAAATCATAAACTGATTTAAAAGTAGAAATTGAATACAAATGAATCGCTTCATAAATTAAATTTTTGAACACTCTCGAAATCTGCGAAACGAATTTGGTGATGCAGTTGACTTCCAATGCTCCTTCTGTGTCAATTCAATTGTCAAACACGCAATGTAGCTTCTTCTTTAACCCTTTGAACGCCACGCCAGTCATTGGTGACCGGCAAACAATAAAAATTGCATTGTGTCTGCGGCGTGGCAGTCAAAGTATTAATATTATAATTATCGTTGTACAGATCTCGGTATGTAGATACTTACCTACATGCAATTTTCATGGTGATCTAGCATTGAAAGAGAAACTATCAGCTGTTTATCAACAAGCATTAATGTTAAAGAGGTCAGCTGTACAACCGGTTGAAGCTGCTGATTAGGAACAAGTCAATATTATAATTTCTTTTAAATAACTACCTTGTTATTTCAAAAAAGGTAAGTGCAGTAATTGACTTGAGTCTTGTAGTATTTTTTTATCTATATAATTAGATATTATAACTAAATATGTAGGTGCCATTATTTTGTCCTTAAACACTAATAAGGTGGCTTTGGCCTCAGCCTTAACTTTATTTATAAAGTCACTTGTATCAAAGATAAACACAGCCAAATTAATAATAAGATGAAATCAATAAATAAAAATATGTAAACAAATTTTGAAAAAAAAATATCAAAAGAAAATAATATCTGTAACTAATCTACAACTGAACATAAATTTTATTGGAGATGCTAGAATCACTAGATAGATATCCAGACAGATATTCAGAACAAAACTAGATATATAAATATCCCCTACTAATGGCACAGAAAATAAAGGGCATGTGAACGACAACATCTATCTAAAACGTTGTCACACTAAATTACTAATTAGTCTCAAAAACGTACGGATGGAAATTCCGTGAATAATCAACATTAATCAGCCAATTACGATTCGGTGGAAGTTTCACTGCTTTGATTGTAAGTTCATTACTTTTCTCATAGGTAAATGGAGATTTATTATCAATCTAAGATCTTTCAATAAGATTGGCTTAGGGACCACCTGGGACGATAGAATTGCAGCTACAATCTTGCCGTACTATTCAATTTAAATCAGTAAATTTAATACTATTATATCAAGTAGGTACTTTTAATAAGCATAATGCGAAACGCTGTGTTATACTCAGCCATGTCGACAGTCCCTACGGCTTTGAAACTATAAAATTTTCCATTCAGTATTAATTGATAGCGTCCAACTGTAGACAGAAGTTTCGATTTCCTACTTTCTAATTGTATCAGTCTATTAGATGCTACTCAGAACCTATATGTATAAATAATAATATGCATATAACTTACAAAAACTAAGGGATGGGTGCCTCCAAATCTGGGCTATCACTGCCAATTGTAAGCATTAGGAGTCCGCTAGTCACGAAACCTATAAAATCTTATGCTTGAACATCGCCGTTTTTGTTATCTAGAACCTCTCTATCTATTTCATAGTCTATGTTGGAACTGAAAATAACTACTTTCAGTTCAGTCACAACCTTTTGTGAACTACTCAATTTAACATTGGCTATAAAGTAACTAAGGGTTTCTAAAACATCTTTATCTTCTCTATGTAAAATTTTACGATTTCAGATCATGAAAACAAAAACTGTTAGCTGCTATATTATCTTCCATTTCATTCAAAGCCTAATGTATTTGAGATTGTTTTTGTGACTTTGAAATGAAAATAATCAGTCAAACAGTCAAAACACTGGCGTTTTTATACTAAACGATGTTATGAAAACAAATTTTTAACCAAAGCGTTAACCAGACAAAACCAACCATTAAATAATTCTAAACTAACCTAGACCTAATGACCACCTTTGAGAACCGGTAACTATCCGACGAATTTCTAAACATCATCAATGTTAATAAAAACCGAAGGAAAGTTGAAGCATCGATATTTTTTACGCTTACGATCGCTGATGAAATATACAGGGTGGAATGTTGTAATGCCACCTGGAGGGGAAGTACTCTTAATACTTTAGATAGAAAATTTTACTCAAAGGAAACATTCCTTTATTTTTGAAAAGAAAAAAAACTGCATTAAAGATTTTTAAAAATTCGCTTGCCGCACACGGTAATCGAACCGACTAAAATCTGTAAAAGTTGCACCGTGTACTTTTATTGCATTGATTGTTAGGGTCAATAAGGATGAAATCTCTTTAACAAACTTCATAAATTGAATAACATGAAAACAATTAAATTTTAAATTAATTTAATTATGCACAAAAATTTAAACTAACTTATTAATTGCTCGAATTCATTTAACTTCTGAAAATGGAGCCCATTTCGAGCAATTAATAAGTTAGTTTAAATTTTTGTGCATAATTAAATTAATTTAAAATTTAATTGTTTTCATGTTATTCAATTTATGAAGTTTGTTAAAGAGATTTCATCCTTATTGACCCTAACAATCAATGCAATAAAAGTACACGGTGCAACTTTTACAGATTTTAGTCGGTTCGATTACCGTGTGCGGCAAGCGAATTTTTAAAAATCTTTAATGCAGTTTTTTTTCTTTTCAAAAATAAAGGAATGTTTCCTTTGAGTAAAATTTTCTATCTAAAGTATTAAGAGTACTTCCCCTCCAGGTGGCATTACAACATTCCACCTTGTATATGTTTAAGCCATGATGATTTGATTTATATCTTGCTTATAATGATCCAAAAATTGCCTGTGAAAGACTTTTTTCAGATTTAGAAAGCTGATTTTGATATCACTTTCTTTACGATGGTTTTTTTCGGAACTTATGGGATCGAATTTATCGTTTAGAAATGAATGAGTGTTGTTATGTGTCCTCTTTATGCCTAAAAAGATTAATGCTATCCATAAGTTAATTACAATTTCTTATTACAAAAACTACTTAAAAAATAAATTTATGCGTATTTCGCAAAAAGTTGTAGACACATTACTTACCTACTTTCTGTTGTATGTTTACTTTTTGTACGCTTTAAGACTTCCTAAAAAGTAATTTCAATAAAAAGTTTTCTTACATCCATCGCTTATCTGTGTAGACGATCGGCGTTTTCTACTTAAATAAGTTTCGGTATAATTTTTATCTTTTCGAAAGTACGTCTTTGTTGAATAAGACCTGTTAGATTTTTAAGGATTTTTTTATATACTTCTGTTGTATATTAGAATATGAGGGTGGTTGAAACCACTCATGTTAAAACTGTATGTAACTTGACAAATAAACTCAGTGTGTTACCAGCAACCGTTTGTTTCACTTGTCCGCGTTCGCATATCCATCAGTGGCGACGAGTACCCGCGTTAAGAAAAAAAAAAAATTAAAAAATGTCTCATTTTGGAATTTTGTCTGCTTTTGACCATGCTATCCACACATGGCAAAATTATAAGCAGCAAATTTCACAATGGTTTATTGCGAACGACATCGACGATGTAAAGGACTCGTCTGGTGTAAAAAGGCGGGCGATATTGCTGAGCGCACTCACCGACACGACCTACAAGCTAGCAGCTGATTTAGCGTTACCCAAGGAATTAACGCAAGTACCGTATGAAGATATCGTGACACTTCTCGACAAGCATTTTACGCCAAAAAAATGTGGATTTGGTGAGCGGTATAAATTTTATGCTGCTTCGCAAGAGCCAGAGGAAACATATATGCAATGGGCTGCGCGGCTCCGTGGATTGACTATGCATTGCGGGTTCCTGAACGTGGAAGAGGCGCTTCTTGACCGGTTTGTTATGGGTATGTTACCTGGACCGGAGAAAGACAAGCTATTCGCGCGTGATCTAAAGGAGCTAACATTGGCGAAAGCTGTTGAGTTGGCGGATAGTGTGCACAGTGCACGTAAGGGAGCTGCGGCATCATCATCATCGCGGGCTGCGGCGCAGGCGACAGCGAACGACCCGCTATTCAACATCGCGCGAAGTGCTAACACGAGTGTAAACGGACCCAGTGCTAAAGAGTTGTGTACAGTGTGCGGCTACAAAAATCATAAAACAGCTCAGTGTCGATTTGCGAGCTATACATGTAAAAAGTGCAATGTAAAAGGGCATCTGCGCCGAATGTGTAAAAAAAATTAACTTCGTAGGTACCGGGTCTAACGAGAGTGACGATGACGGTAACGTAAAAAACATAAGTTCATATAAGGGTGAACCTATGACCTTATTCGTTTCTGTACAGGGTGTTAGATTAAAGTTCGAAGTTGATACCGGATCGGCGGTCACAGCGATTTCAGAAGTAATGTATAGGAAATATTTCAACAGTGTGCCGTTATCGGTAGCGAGCGACCACCTATTCACGTATACGGGGCGTGTTATTCATTGCTTAGGTATTATAAAATTACCTTTTACGTATGTGGATAGGACACATAACATAAATGTACGTGTGATACGTGACGGGGGGCCGCCAATAGTGGGTCGTGATTTTATTTGTTTGTTTAAGTTGCAAATGTTACAAATAAATTTCTTTGGTCAATCGGATGACATCGCCAATCAATTAAGATCACGTTACCCCAAAGTATTTTCAGATGAGTTAGGAATGTTTACGAAATACGAAGTGAAATTACAATTAAAAGATGACGCCAAACCGGTTTTCTTTAAAGCTCGACCGATTGCGTTCGCACTCAGAGATAAGGTAAACAGTGAACTCGATCGTTTAGTACGTATAGGCGTCCTAAAACCAGTGCAGCATTCTGATTACGCATCACCCATTGTGCCGATATTAAAGCGCGATGGCTCAGTTCGCTTGTGCGTTGACTACTCTGTTAGTGTGAATAAACAGTTGGTTGTCGAACAATATCCATTACCGACTGTTCAAGAACTATTTACAAAGTTACATGGGGGACAACAATTTAGTAAGTTAGATTTGACGCAGGCTTATTCACAATTTGTATTAGATGAGGCGTCTCAAAAGATAACTTGTATTAACACTCACCGCGGACTATTCAAGTATACTAGGTTAGTGTTCGGTCTCGCGAGTGCTCCTGCTATTTTTCAACGAGCCATGGAGTGTTTATTGTCAGGGTTAGACGGAGTCATGTGTATGCTTGATGACATTTGTATCACGGGGGAAACTAAATTGCAACATTTAGAAAGGCTTACAGCAGTGTTACAACGGTTACAAGAGGGGGGGCTCACGCTCCGTAAAGATAAATGTGTATTTTTTCAAGACCAAATAGAGTATTTGGGCTATATTATTGATAAAACGGGGTTAAGAAAATCACCACAAAAGGTTAAAGCGATTACCGATGCCCCAATACCAACAAATGTCAACAAGTTACAATCTTTTCTTGGGTTGGTAAATTATTACAGGAATTTTGTACCTAACGCGTCATCAATATTGAGCCCACTTTATGCATTGTTACAAAAGGGTAGTAAATGGAAATGGGAGGGCATACATAATGATGCGTACAATACAATAAAAAAGTGTTTAGCCTCAGATCAAGTACGGGCGCATTACGATCAGAATGCTAAAATAATTTTAACTGTTGATGCATCACCTAGTGGGTTAGGAGCGATACTGTCACAAATAGGATCAGACGGAGTGGAACGTCCCGTATCGTTTGCCTCACGGACACTGAATGCGGCGGAAAAGCGGTATTCACAGATCCAAAAGGAGGCTACAGCAATCATATTCGGAGTACGACGTTTTCACCAATACTTGTACGGAAGGGCGGTCCCGTTTGTACTTCGTACAGATCATAAGCCTTTGCTGTCCATTTTCGGCCCATATCGTGGCATTCCCGAAGTTTCAGCTAACAGGTTGCAGCGTTACGCTATGTTTCTTAGTGGTTATAATTACACTATAGAATACATACGCAGCGCTGACAACAGCGCTGATTACTTGTCGCGCGCGAGCCTGCCCGAGATTGAGTCAACGAAAGCGGTGGGGCAGTGCGGCCACGAAGTTAAAGTGGAAGACGCTGGCAGCGACAGTTTAGTACCGGTAGTAGATCGCGCATCATATGTTAACTTTGTTATAGATGGTAGTTTGCCCGTGACTCTCGCCGAAATTCAAAACGAAACTCGTAAAGATGAAATTTTAAATGACGTCATCTTATATATTAGTAACGGTTGGCCAAAGAGATTATCAAATATTATGCTTAAACCGTATTTTCTCTGTAAAACCCAGTTATCGTATGAAAGCGGTTGTGTTATGCGAGGCCATAAAGTGGTTATTCCTGTCTCGCTAAGGATTAAATTGTTATCTGATCTTCACAAATCGCATTTAGGAATAGTTAAAACAAAAGCAGAAGCACGTAGCAGATTTTGGTTTCCCGGAATAGATAGTGCTGTAGAAAAAATGATAGCTGATTGTGAGATTTGTTTGCAATTGAGACAATCACCGGCGCGTGTGCCGCTAGCACTGTGGCCACACCCGCCGCAGCCGTTTTATCGTATTCATATTGACTTCCTTGGACCCATTCATAATCGTTCGTATTTAGTTATTGTGGATGCGTACACTAAATGGGTCGAAGCGTATGACATGGGAACGAGTACGTCGTCATTATCGGTTATAAGCAAATTATACGAATACATGGCGAGATTTGGCTTGCCGCATACTATAGTTAGCGATAACGGCACACAATTCACATCAGCAGAGTTTAGGTCATTTTGTGTATCTAATGGTATATCGCACGTGACGTCACCGGCTTATCACCCGGCCAGTAATGGACAGGCCGAAAGTTACGTAAAGGTGGTTAAGAAGGGAATTAAATCATGTTTATTAAGTAGTAGTAATAACAGTAAAAGTTTAAATCACATGTTGTGTAAATATTTATTTGATTATCGGAATTCCATACACTCAACGACGGGCCAGTCGCCGGCACAGTTAGTTTTTGGGCATAAATTGCGATCGCGGTTGGACTTAATTAATCCAAGACAACCACCGCCGGCATCTGTCACTCTCGCTCGACACGTCGAATATAAACAGTGTTCGCAGTCTAAAGAACAAGAAAATTTTTGTAAAAAATATTTTAAGTCAGGAGACTATATTTTGTATAAGAAACAAAATTTAAATAAGCAATACTCATGGAACAAAGGTATTATTGTTAAACGTATTGGGAAGGTCACTTACATTGTAAAGGATTGTATAACTTCTTCTATTGTTAAAAAACATAAAAATCAATTAATTCTATACAAAGGTACAGGCAGCATTCCTCATCAGACAGAAGAGTGCCCTATTGAATTTGAAGACGTCACTTCGCAAGGAACTTCTTCACAGCCTTGTCCAGACTCACTAGTAGACAATACAGCGCTTACTACAGTTGGGGAAGAGGGAAAAGAGGCGGCGCATAGTACAATGCCGCTTGAACCGCCGGTACAGTCAGCAGAGGAAGATGAGCAATTTTATGAGGCTTCAGAAGTAACAAATGACGATGTTCACAAAGAAATGTCCTCACGGCAGCCACCACAGCCAGAAAGGCAACCTGGGACTGGGAAATTGTTGCGGCCTGTACCTAGAGTAGATTATAAACAGTTTTATTATAATAAATAATTTGTAATTAGGGATTTGTCAAGCTAAGGGGAGGAATGTTGTATATTAGAATATGAGGGTGGTTGAAACCACTCATGTTAAAACTGTATGTAACTTGACAAATAAACTCAGTGTGTTACCAGCAACCGTTTGTTTCACTTGTCCGCGTTCGCATATCCAAATTACTTCGAATAAATTCTAAACACAATATAAATTCAGTAACACTTGGCCTAGAAATCAATAACAAAATATAATGCTTAACGTTTGTGAATTCTAGGCCAATAACGCTTTCCCGAATACACGTGACATCTTTAAATAACGCTTAAATTTTAATTAATTATTAATTAATTCAGAACGAAAACTACGATATACAAATAAATACTTAAACAAACATAAATTTTATAGTAATGTTTATTTAGTAATTAACACAGTTACATAAGAAACTTTAAAGGTATCTAAATAACTTAGAAATGTTTTGATTATAATATTTTAGAATAGTAAAGTAATAAAGGTAAAGGTAGAGATGACCAAAACTAAAGATTTATGATTGTGTGAAAGTTGATTTGGCTAGGAGTAAGCCAAAAAATGACGGTTAATATAAAATAATGGAAGAAGAAAATGTTACACCTCATCTCATCTGCCTAGCCTTTTCCCAACTATGTTGGGGTCGGCTTCCAGTCTTACCGGATGCAGCTGAATACCAGTGTTTTACATGGAGCGACTGCCTATCAGACCTCTACAACCCAGATACTGGATTACACGATACCCCTTGGTAAGACTGGTTGTCAGACTTTCGGGCTTCTGACTACCCGTAACGACTGTCAAAGATCTACAATTAACAGCCGGGGCCAACAGCTTAACGTGCTATCCGAGGCAAGGAGAGTGATAATTAATTTATAAAACGCACATAACTTACAAAAACTCAGAGGTCGCGCCTTGGGTTCGAACCCGAGACCTCTGACTTGCCAGTCAACGGTCACCACCACTAGGCTATCACGACTCTGTAAAATGATATATAATGTAATAGAAAATGTTACACCTATCTTTAACAAATTGAGAGCAGAAGAAAGGATTAAGTAATAACTTTCGTGAATCATACTTATATGAAATATTTCATATAGAAGAAAAGATAAAAAAAAACGAGAGAAACAAATATTATTATAGATATAAGTAATCTATGAAGTCTAACAAGAGATAGACTAGATAGAAAAAGCCATGCTATTTTTCCTCGAAATTAAAAATCTTGTATTATTTTATATAAATGTTAGAACAAATCTAACATTACCAAAAATTCTAAATTGGAAAACCATTGACATTTTTGTCCGACCCGATAAAGCCCAAGATCTCGCAACTATCACAGCCAATGAATCGTTCAACTCAATAATATACCTATCAGTTTTGCTCTTTATTGAAATACAGTCCTATTGTACCAAGGAAATTACCCTATCATAGCTGAATGAATGAGTTTGTTCGCATGAGTGATGTCTTTAAGAATAACAAAAAGCCAGCCGACCGAAATCGGGTTGAAATGAGAAATGGATTCGTCAAAATATCACTTACGATTGATATTATGTTGAAAGGATTTGGCGTTTATTAATACGCTACCTATTTTTTATCTCACTGTGATATGGTTAGACGACTGACTACAAAACTTCAGGTCCTAATCGGTTCGAAATTGAAATCGGTCGGAAATTTTTCCGACCTAAAGAGAGCTATAGAGCCTTTTTATTTCGATTTATAGTATCTTTTCCAAGAAGACCGTAGCAAACAAAATCTGGCAGGCAAAATGGAACTTCATCGACCCATCTAACACTCAGTACCAATGTGGTGTTCTCGAACAGATCATGGTACACTTAATAATGTGTCCAAAATGCATTTAAGAGTGTGTTTTGAGCAACCTTAGTCGAGCCACTAACAACACCATAGAGGTGGCCACCTTCTGGGATCAAAATATATAGATATAGGTAAACACGAATAGGTAGGTAGTTAAAGGTTTACTCGAAACGAAGCAGAAGATGGTATCTTTTACATTTTGTTGAATTAATATTATCTTCTTTAAACAGCCTGTAGCAGTTTACCAATCTTTGTAAGCGATTTATATAAATGCTTGTAAAAAACGAATTATTCTAATAACTGTAATTTAATTTTAATATTGCAATTATCAAATATATTTATTCAGAATGGGGTCTGACGACCTGAACTTCAGGCTATCGTTTAATTTAGGCACCAGTCTTCCACAATGTAATAATTATGTGATAATGTAAGCTATCAAATCGGAATCTGTATTCTATATTACGCAGAGAAAATAAGAATAATAAATTAAATTGTTTTGTCTTTTCACCAAGGCACAAATGATCATAAATCCATTTTTTTAATGAAAATTCATTTTACAATTTTTGAAAACTCGATATTTATTTCTCGTTATCCAGGAGCTATGTAAAATTTACGGAACGTCATCTATAAACGTTACCTTCACTCCGAACATCCGATACCGCACCTAGATCGTTACAGCGCACAACAGCGCCATCAATTGAGCCGCGATGGTACTAAAAACGGGATTGATAAATAGCCAATATCGATGGCTCATGCGAGATACTGTATGTCCATTGTACAATAAGAAAAGAAAGAGGATACAATAAAATAAATACTTAAGTGAGAAGAAACATCATTTACCTACGCTTTACTATTTTGCTCAGGTCTGATAGGGAAGTGGTATGACCGTTCGACTGACAAGTCAGAGGTCTCAAGTTCAATCCCAAGGTGCGCACCTCTGACTTTTCGTTAGTTATGTGCGTACCTATTATAAATTAATTATGAGTATCTAAAACGGTGAAGGAAAACATCGTGATGAAACCAGCGCACCTGAGAGATTTTTCAATGGTGTGTAAAGCCATAAAGTTTAAACTCTGACACCAAGTTGTTTATTAACCACACAATAAGAAGAAGAAGACTATTTTGCTTTTGCACTTATACTTATAGTATATATGCTGCCATGAAGATCTTTGACAGTCTTTAAAGGAAGTCAGTACCCTCATCAAGTTCTGATAACTGATCCTACCTAAAAATATCGTATGTCTTTGGGTTGCGGGGGTCAGATAGGCAGTTGATTTTTAGAAAACTGATATTCAACTGCATCGGGTTAGATAAGAAGCCGACCCCATCAAAGTTTGAGAATAATAAGGCTAGGAGGATGATGATTTGCACTTATAATATAAATCTATAAATATGTATGTTTGTTATTTCTATTATTTAAAATTATGTATTTGCATTCAACCACTTCAAAAATTGTGTCATAGTTTATCTTACTATTCTTAAAAATAAGATTTTAAATGTCAAAATGTAAGAACCTAAATTAAATTTACAATATTCTATCCTAAATTTTAATTAGGCTTAAGTGGCTTTGATAGGACCTTCTCCGAAAAAGGTTAATAATGGTTCTGGTCCTGAACAAACGGTTTTAAAATTATTTTAAATCTTTTGCGTCTACGAATATTGTATTATAAAAGTATAGACTATAGCTATCTAATTAAGTGGCGTCAGTAACTGAAAAGTTCAGAAGTAATCGTTTATTGTGGTATGGATATGTAATGCGGATATGAAGGATATGTTGTGAGAAAGGTTTCAAGTATGAATGTGTATGGTTATAAGGATAGAGATAGACCAAAGAAAAGATGGATAGATTGTATCAAAGGCGATGTAGATGGAAAGGAAGTAAGCAGATTTCCTTACGATGTTTTCCTTTACCGTTAGTCAGTGGTGTCTCAGATTAACTAAGAAAGTACATATGATATTGAAAAAGTCACATTGGTACATGCCAGATTCGAACCCATACCCGCGTGCTTGCAAAACTGGTGCAGAACCAATACGCCACCACGACACTAATCATTAAATAATCATAAACTATCACGTTTAGAACGTCAACAATATTATGGTCATCAAAACATTTTTTCTAACAGGTTTTTTATTTATAACGTGGATCTTAAAGTTAAAAATCGAAGTGAAATGGAAACACACACTACCCACAAACACAGTGCCCTACACGTGTCCCTACATCTATGGAATAGCGGACATCTATAATTAATACCGCGAACATGTCGTACAGCACATTTTTAATAAACCGGTTGCATTTCTTGATACAAGTTGACGTTGATTTAAATTTATAGGTTAATAAAGAGATATACAGTCATAGTGTTTAAATTATCGTGATGATATAGAAAACATTCAACTGTAATATCACACAACATGTGTTGATAGAAAAGATTTAAAAAGGCATGGCTGTAAATATAATTCAACTGCTTTTTAGGTGAAGAAGACAAATAGTATTAGTAGTAGTAAGGTACTATCGCTGACACGAACGGTGCACCACTTAGCGATGAAAATGCTTTGAACGATGCTACGTGCGTAGGGGCGACGATAGCGCTACGTTCGGACGCCGGGTGCAAGCGATTCTAATCTTAAAAGTGGTGCACCGGATTTGTCTGCAATAGTACATCAAAAGATGACTGATAGAACAGATAGAATAAAAGAAACTGATTCAAAAGAAAATTCAACTGATGAAAAAGAAAATCTAATTAGGAAGATGATAAACAATAAAAAAATTAAGAATATGAACGAAATATAAACAAAATGCTTTTACAGCTAAATCAGTAAGTTGGTTCATTAGCTAAAGTAAATAAAGTTAAGCCAAAAAAATTTTTAAGTAAGTAAAAAAGCATTTGACTGATACATGCTGTGTAGGTAGGTAATTAGGTACCAATATGAGTTTAAAAATTAACTAGTGTGATACTTTTTAATTCACATTTCAATAAAATATCTTTCTCATGGTACAATCATTAATCATAATTACACTCAGTCTACAAAACGAATTCGGTTTCAAGCTACGCCCACAATACACTTTCGCCAAACGATTTTACATTTCAGTCACAAGAGTTATTACAATCAAAACTAAAATTTTACATCAAAATTTTACATGAACTAAAGAATAATTGGCATTTCTACATAATAACGGCGTTGTAGACATAATTAGTTATAAACATTGAGTTTATGTACATAATTTATTTAAATACTATTCTTCTTCTTCTTATCGTGTGGTTGTTGAACAACCTGGTGTCAGAGTTTAAACCGCCCGTAGGCCTCTGACATGGCTTTACACACCATCGAAAAATCTCTCAGGTGTGCTGGTTTCATCACGATGTTTTCCTTCACCGTTTTAGCAACTGATAATTAATTTATAATACGCACATAACTTACGAAAAGTCAGAGGTGCGCGCCTTGGGATCGAACTCGAGACCTGTGACTTGTCAGTCGACGGTCATACCACTAGGCTATCTGTGCTGATTATATATTGTGCTGATTTAAATACTATGTAGTTACAAGATCGTTAGAACTTCCATACCAACTTATCGTTTCCGTGTAAACCATACTATTATTTAGATCTTAATGCCTTCCTACTAAGTAATCTATATTATGTAAAAGGAAATGTCCTGACTGACTTACTCAACCCAAACCGCTTGCACTAGAAAGTTGAAATGTTGACTAAAGCTTATAAATTAGACGTCGTTTAAAAAATAATGAAAGGCAGTGGCAAAGTATGTATAGGATTATTTTATTTTCAGATCCTATTTACTTGAAAGTTGGTATAAATAATAAATAATTGTTAATAAAATTTATGAAACACGTATATAAGAGTTTTTCAAAATTCAACATCTTAGACAAGATAGGGGTTGATTTTAAAAACCACGCTGATGAAATCGTCGGTGGAAAGCTAGAGCTTCATATTTATAATAGTAAGAAAAAAGGACATCGTATAAAAAATCATCATCACCATGAAAAAGAAGATCGTCAACGTACCTAAACATAAAGGTAAAACATCCAAAAATGTAAAATAAGGCAATTTGCCAAAACTCAACGGTAAGATCGAGTAGAATGCCAAAAAATCATTCGTGAGAAATGAACATCAGAGTTCTTTAGCTAAAGTGTGCCAGACCGTGTTCCAATACCAGTAACATAACAAACTCGAAATATAATAAGATTGTGGATACTGAAAGCTGTAGCTGGCATTAAATAACTCAAAATTTTAAGCTTAACTTTTGTACTTGTGCTAGATTATAAATATAGTGTCTCATTTCCGGTCACTCATCATTACCGCTCGCGTCGGCGGAAATGGTGCCCTTGAACAAACATACGATGTCTTCTTTCATTTCGTTTACTTTATGTAACAAATCACCATTATAATGTCCCAATAACTACGCAAATAGGTCTTTCTTTGGAAAATGTTATCATTTCTTTAATAATTCCTTATCGTCACGGAGATTTCAGGATTAAAACAGAACAGAATATTTCTACTATCTCAGTATCTTAAAACAGGTAAGCAGTTTACGTTTTTATAAAAATTATTGGCAATATATAACATAACATATTCCACAGAGGGGGTAGGCCGAGGTGTATGCAGTACACCTACAGTTTGCCGGCTATGTTATAAGTCCCATGTAATAGGGGGTGAGTCTATTGCCTCTAACCGGACACAATTCCAGACTTCGTGCTGCTACTGAGAAATTCCTAATGGAAAAACCCAATAACACTTTGCCCAACCAAATGGACGGGGTCGAACCCAGGACCTCGTAGTCAGAAGTTGCGCTACCACTAGGCCAATGAGGCAGTCAACATTTTAAACTTATCAAAGATTTTTTAAACAATTCCCATGAGAACAAAAAATCTGAAAAATCTTTTTTAATACTCTACCAGCTAATGGCTGTTCTATAAATTAATGGTATTATTATGACAATTTCATGAAAGATTAATGAAATTTATTCAAAATTAATTTCATAATTAGCCTGTTACTTGTACCTACAATTATGATTAATCTTTTTCAAGCTTAGAGGAATTAATGATTCATGACTTAGCAAGAAAAGCCACCTTCGCAGCTTTGTCATAACACTTTCCGTGTCGAGTTAGGAGAAACATTTCTCTGGGTTTCTATCAAGTATCAAATTAAATCGATTCTCTTTTGATATGGGCGTCTTATGACTAAGCAATAACACAACTTGTTAATACAGTTATCGAGACGACTTGATTTAGTGGGTATCGATTTGAGGAGCTCATTTTATACACATAAAATTCTTGTTTTACTTTAGTGAAAAAAATGTGAACAGTTTATTTCATAAATGTAATGTTTCATTTGATAAAAAAATGTTTTTAATAATCTGTAAAATATTGCAAGAGCGCTAGGACAATTATTAAGACTATCAAATTAACATTTAAACTTTAGAATGTTTTTTAAACAGATCAATAGACATAAACTAGTTACTAAACGTTTTTATAGATTTATAATTATCTATATTTATATACGTTTATATATGCATTTATCTATGTTTATATATATTTAGATCATTTGACTTTTAATCTTCGTAAATAAGTAAGGGCTTCTATACTAAAGTACCATTAAGAATGTGATTAACAATTTTCGTTGTCCTGTTTACGTTCGGTCAAGTGTGTTTTCTACAGCTTTTATCTTTTTAAGCGTAAGGTAGCCGATGTAGGTACAATAAACAATGTCAATGGCATGTAATCGCATTTATTATACAATATTGCCTTAACTTAAAGAAGGATCGTTTCTATTATCATAATTTGATGTTACATTATTGAATTTGTCTGGAAAATAGTGCCCGAGACTTCACAAATATCTCACACAAATCTATTTATCCTAACATCATCCATCTTGGATTACGTTTCATTATCAATTATGTAATTTATGTCAAGAATTTGACATTTGAGTCATGTCTAACTACTAATTCGACTTGTCAAATTGCTGTTTTTTTAAATTTAATTCTAGAAAGTGTCAGCTCAAATGTCACAGATATTACTGATTTGAATTATAAATTGAATTATATTTTTATAATCGCTAATTCTAGCTTCATTAACAGTCTCTTAAATTTTATTATTGAGTGAGGAGAACGCAAAAACATTAATAATAGCGAGTGAGAGAAACAGTGATGCACTTACACTGAAATTTTCACTTTTTGAGACTCTGAGACTCAGAAAGATGGTAGACAGATTTGTCTGCTCTGTTTTTGAGAGTCTAAAACTCAGAAAGAGGGTAGACAGATTTGTCTGCTCTTAATAATTATTCGTTTTCTAACCACTCCCATTCTCCAGTCAACCCGCAATCATGGCGCTTGCAACAGTATCGAAATATCTGGAATTCAATTCCACATTTAATCACGAAGGACATCCCTTAGGTGACATCATCATTATAATTATCTGCCTGAATTAGTCTACTGCTGAACATAGGCCTCTCCCAATGCGCGCTCTACTATTGTGCGCTAATTGGAGGTATTTGCCCATAATCGCCGCGCTAGAAAAGCGGATTACTGTAACACAGAAGGATGTTGCTGCCCATCCTCCGGATCTTTTCGTTTGTCGCTTATTACGACACCCGCGGGACGAATAGGGGTGGTTCTATTCTTAGGCCGGAAACCACACGTAAGTGGCAATTTCAGTGTATAAATTAGAAACCGTAAAAGTTTAAAAAAGAGACACTTGTAGCGCACTTTAGAGGTGCAAAGTTATAGCGACCGTCCTCTATTCTCGCTTACACCTCGCTCATCTGTCGGTGTGCGACTAAAGTATTCGTACTCTGGCCCACTTGGCACCGGTTTTCTTACGCCACTGTCTCGTCCTTAGCTTGTAACTTTCTATTAAACACTTATTCGATTTTGCATTTTTTCCGGAATGGAATTGGGTAAAGTTCAAGGCGTTTACGGAAGTGCTAAGTTTATATGAACTTGATGACTATATTGATTTGAAATTATCCATTTTAGTTGATCTGCTACAAATAATTTACCAATAACACATCAGTTGTGAGGCATTCTAGATTAGAATGTCAAATTACGCCACGTTTTTAATTAGAACTAGCTGCCGACGACAACTTTATACTGATAATTATCCTACCTCTACGCCTATTGTACCCTAAACTGCCATACTCTACCCCTACCCTACCATACCCTAGGAGTACAATTTTATTTTGTTTGTTCTATTCTGGTATTCTAGGCGGAGATAAATCCAAAAAATCAAAAACCACGAAAATCGGTCCATCCATTCTCGAGTTATAAGTGTCCGAAACTCTTGTTTATATATTATATGCATATATGTATGTATATACCTATTGGTTTATAATTTTGCACCAGATTACAAATGTTTATTTTTAATCTCGACCCTTCATTACTTCATGTTGGCAGAAATTATCCTTAACAAACAAACATTGACGAAACGATAACAAAAACTTAAACGCAGAGAAAGTAAAAAAGGATTATTTAATAATGAAATATAAGGGCCTGGATTACTACTGATAAGTGCCAGCCTCTCACTATATACCACCGATTACACTTATGACACGATTACAGTAACAGTTACACTTATAACACGATTACAAAATTACAAAGGAACTTAGGAACTCTTACTCATTTTTGTAGCTCCATTATTTCATCAGGCATCGATAGGATTAAGCGATTTACCTTCTTGGTGTCACAGTTTCGATACCCGCATGAAACAGATATATTATTTTGTTTCGGTTTGGGTATTATTAGGTGTTTTAGAATTATGTCCATGTCCGTTCTCTCTCTCTCTAATACCCCGTACAATAGATAGATGTAACTGCCATGAAAGATGGTTGATTATGGTAGAGAATTTCAATAACATGGGTTGGGTTTTACCCAGTAGGTTGGGTTCAAATCTCGCTTATAATCGATTCTTTCTTTTTACGAAATTTTGAATTATAATGTTTTCATAATATGGATAAATACTTTATAAAACCTTCGTGATAGCCTAGTGGTGGTGACCGTTGACTGGCAAGTCATAGGTCTCGGGTTCGAACCCAAGGCACCTCTGACTTTTCGTAAGTTATGTGCGTTTTATAAATTAATTATCACTTACTCGGTGCCTCGGAAAGCATGTAAAGCTGTTGGCCCTGCGCCTGATCTCTCTCCGATCGTGTCGGAAGGCCGTCCCATCGGACTATGAGAGTGAGGGAATAGAGAGTACACCTGTGTTTGCGCACACACTTGTGCACTATAATATCTTATGCGTAATTGGTTAGTCTCCGTTGAGATTGGTCGCTGTGACTGAAATTCGGTCAGGAGAATATTACTTTATTAAACTGTATAATTATGAATTATGTCTCTTGCACTCAGATACTTGTGAAAATCCTAGTATGGTCACGTTTAAAAAAAGGATACCAATGAAAATATTAACCTATTCACAGTCCCATCATCATCATCATCACCCGAAAGACATCCACTGTTGAACAATGGCTTTAAAGGCAATCCCACATGGCTAACAACTATTCACTGAGCCACTTGTGGTTTAGAAGACAAGGAACGTGTTAAGGCCGACCACATATTATGAGATATTTTAAATCTGAAGTCTGAAATTTCTGAATATTTTAGACTACATCCCACACAACATTTGTTAGTGCAAAATATTTAAGTATATTGACGTTTTACGTGCGTCAATTCTCCTAAATATGCGTCCGACCTAATTCACCTATTCATCCACTTAAGCCTATTTGTCGTCTTTGTAAGCCGATCACAAATTCGACGACCCATCGTTTCGCTTGGTATCCCACACAATCCTCTTCGGTCGGCGTTTTGTCACTAAATAGATTACGAGATATCAATATTACGAGCGCCTTGATTATCTCAACGAATCCCTTTGGGGATAATTTAATAGCATGAAAGATCTAATTATTGGGGATTTGCGATCATCATCTATATTGGCTATCTTGTTAATAGATAATTGTGATCCTACTTATGAATGCTTAGAAATTTGCTTATTACAATAATGTGTAATTGTATTTTATGACTTATGTTTTTAGTCGCGGTTTTGCTCACATGGATGTCGGACCGGCATTCTTATTATACTATTGACTGCTATTTTATTTTATTAGATAGGTATAGGAACAGAAAACAGATCAACATGGTACATAGTTACCGTTTACAAAACATATTGCTCGAATTTAAAGTCCAATTTAAATACTTTGCCCACTGGAAGCGGTCTTTTCTCTTTTTATTTTATTTTTAGTGTTAGTTTTTAGGTTTAATATTAGCTGTATTTTAATGTTAGTATGTTATGTTAGTTGTATCTGAAAATAAATATTTATAATATTTAAATACACAGATATATACATTTAAAAGTTACACAGCTTTAGAGAAAATAAACAATGCATATTAGCCTATTCAATTATATTACTAAGCATGTAATATTGACTACCTTACTATTGTATTTTCCCCACGTTTCGGCTGAGTTCCATCCAATAAGTCTGTGATAGTTAGACCTACAAGATTCAGAAAAAAAACCAATGGATTGTGCTGCACAAACATGTCATTATTATAAAACAATTGCACGCAAAGCTGGTGAAATTAAAAAAAAACATGGAAGATGGATACAAACGGTCAACAACCTGGAACCCATTCATTAATATATTCGACGCGTTCAGACTCTAAGCAAACTTACCGATACGGTTAGGTTCACAATACTGGGGGCGTAGCCAAGTTAATCGTTATCTACAATCACTAACGCTATAGAAAACGAAAGAGATGATTATCGTTACGTCACGTGGTCAAAACAAACGAACAGAATCGAATCCTATACATTTCTTTCGTTTTCTATAGCGTTAGCGATTGTAGATAGTCAACTTGGCTAAGCTCCCAGAACCGAATCAGAAGCAAAACAGGATTCAAGCATTACTTGAAATTGGTTTTATTCAAATAAACTAGTTTCAAGTAAAACTTGAGTCCTGAGTTAGGTTCTGTAGTACAACCTTTAGTATGTTCCAATTTGACGCATACATTCCGTGTCCAACAACTTCTCAAGTAAGGGTAGTAGTTGACAAAACTTGCTGCACTTGTTGACGGTGAACTTGCAGTACTTACTTCAGTCGCCTCGTGACCAAAGCGACAACTCACCCATAGCCCATTATACAACAGTTAAATTAAAGCAAATATCTTCACAAACTTTCATATTTACGATATAAATTATTAAGTAGAATAGGATTTTTCATTTAGTAATGAATTATGGAATTGTATTATTTTCTTTTTATTAGATCTCGCTAAGCAACTTCATCTTTAATATTACATTTATAACTTTTTCTTATACCATTCAAATCAAAATTCCGATTTAAGAGATGAAAAATAGGTATATTTTATTTAAAGGAATTGTCTTTTTATAAACCATTTTTTACTTAACGCTTTTCGTTTCACTGATCTTTATTTGATCCTCTTTGATATTTTGCACTTCATTTTTATAAAATGAAGCAGCTTTTTCTTAAAGAACTCCACTGACTTTCTACAATTTACCATTTTTTTTCCTGGGGTTATGGAATTTTACCGCCCTTGGGTTAGCAGAAGGATATGCTGGACTTAAATTAACCACCTTAGAGCTCCTACCAAAGCCAAAGGTCTTGGGAACTGACATTCTTCAGTAACATTCCAAGTTTGAACTTTCTTTAGACCACTATGTCTCTTAATTAATGTCGTACTAACGATGCAACCCGAAACTATTACGTAATTTAGAACTACATCTAGATTCGAAGTACCGTCTATCACTATTAAAGTCAACTTACCCAAACATTGGTCTTAACAAACAAACATTTGACAGAAGTGGGACGAGATATTAGTGACGGCCATTTTACTAATGTGTTTAACATTCAGAATTTAAGGTCTGGCGTTGGGACTTGTTATTTGTGCAAAGAACTTTTGTGAAAAAACATTTGTGAAGTGTGTGTACTGAAGTTTGATGGAGGAAGGTCGTGAAGTGGCAACTGAAATGTAAAAAGTCATTTTGTCTTTTTCCTTTGTATGTAAAAAGAAGAGGATAAATCTCTACTCTTTTGTTTAAGTCAAAAAGAAGCTTGCCAGAAACTTATAAGATTTAATGACATAGATTTTTGCTGGTAAGGCATGGGTTCGAAATTTATATACCAATGTGTCTTAACAATATCAAATTATGTAGATACTTTGATAAAATACGGAATCTCGGCACACAAAATATCGATAAATGCTAATACGATGCTTCGAGATTGCGATACAGGTTACCGCGATAGATCTTCAATGCGATAACCACTGACTGACGGTGAAGGAAAAAAACTTCAATTCTCTATATAAGAAGCCTTTGCCTGCACTTAGACAAACTTGATTATATCAATTATTATTTTCAATTATGAATTATTTTTTATCTACGGTTTATCAATTGAGAGTCTTCTTCTTTATCATAAATATGGTTGATGAACAACCTGGTGTCAGAGTTTTAACCGCCCGTAGGCCTCTAACATCGCTTTTAATCCCGTAGAATAATCTCTCAGATGTGTTGGTTTCCTCCGATGTTTTCCTTACCCTTTTATCAATTGATAATTAATTTCTTAAACGCACATGTAATTCATAAGGTCAAAGTTGCATGCATGGGTGTTAAACCTACGATCTTTGACTTGGCTGTCCAACGGTCATACCACTAGGCTACACTACGAGGCGTCATTAATAACCAATGTGCTTCAAAACTAAACCACGATCTATCATTCAACGCTTGATCCAGTTGTAGAACCTCAATTGTAAGTCACGTGGACCGTGAAAGTTTAACCACATATAAAAGTGTATCATTTACTTACATACTGTTGTTTGTTATATCCACATCTACTCTATGATAAGCAGGTAAAATTTGTTTGTTTGTATTTACGGGGTAATCTCTGGAACTACTGACCTCACAATAGAAATTAAATCTTATACGAATTGAACGAAAAGTATGTTTATAAGATTATTACATTTTTTTTAAATACAAGTGTTATGAGTAATAACGGTTGTTATGGATATCTAACACTTATAAAGTAATTCATTAACGAACTTTATATTGTAATATTAAAATTAAACATTTTTATGCAAAAAAGTTTGTGTCTAATTGTGTCTGTGCTATGACTGTTGAAGAGTTTGTTTATCTGGAGCTAGTCTTTGATGTCAATTCAGGTGGAGCTTACCATAAAAATGCATTTTCATCGGAACTAAATAAACCTGTAAAAATTCAACTCCTTATGGAGGAAATTGTTCTAATACAACTTGCAAGATTTGACACGAAACTTTACATATAATTGTAAAAATACAGTGTATTATCATAACACGGCAGCCATGATAGTAACCGCTGGGGGGTTAGCCAAGTTGACTATCTACAATCGCTAACGAATAGAAAACGAAAGAAATGTATAGGATGACATTACCTTCGATCGATATGTCACGTGACAATAGCAATCGTAATAATCATTGTAATCTTACCAAATCATTCCACTTGGCTTAGCCCTAATTATTAAATTCTCAAGTAGTTTAATCAATATTCAATCATCTTATGCCTACCGAAGCACCTATTAATAAGTAACATCGTTAATTAATGGTAATCGTATTAACGTTCGAAATCCTGTGGATTAGACATAATATGATAATGAAAGATATCGCCTGATTCGGTATGCTAAACGTGATGAGTTGAGTTCGAGCTTTGGAACATGCAATAATGTTATTTCGTTTGTAATCGACTACTGTGAAGCATAAAGGAAGGTTACTTCTGTATGTATGTGGGTATGTATGTTCATCTGTTCCCTCATGACTACTAAACTACTTATCATACTTTGACAAATGAGATATCGTTGGAAAATGAGGTATCGCTGATTATAGGCTATGTAATATCACATTCTTCTTCTTCTTGTCGAGTCAAGACCCAATTCAAATTTTATTTGACCAGTATGTGGCAACCTCAATAGCTTTGTCCGTAGCCTCGTTCAGATCCTGCATGGTACACATTGCTGTACAGGACGGACAGGAAAGCAGGTGGGGCATATCCTGCACAGCCGCTCCACACTCGCACTGCACCCGAGTCCCTTCGATCATACCCCACTTAGCCAGGTTATGTTTAATATCACATTAAACTGAGTATATTCATAATCCCTTTCGGAAATTTCGAAAGCTTATTCTTAACTTCGGCAAGTTACTTAGTTTGATTAAAAACCGTCTTTAGTTAGATAATTTCGGATTTAAACGGTTTTATTTAGCTTGACCGGTTTATTATTTGGTTCAAATTTGATTTGATATTTCACCCCCTTTCTGTTGACAGATTAATTTGATATTTGGTACAGCTTTAGTTCTAATGAAAAAAACCGTTTTAAGTAAAAAAAAAATTTACTAAAATTATTTTAGACTAATGTCCATTAGTCAATTTTAGAATAAATATTCCTTTTTTTTCTTACTTTTTAATTTATTCCGTGCGGGAATCGTATCGTTATAATGATTTGTCGGTCAGACAACACACAAGTCAAGAAGTGTTGTTTTTATTACTCGATCAAATCGATAAAAACTTTATGCTCAATCGCAGCTAAGTACAACCAACTTTAATATTGGCATAATCGTTTGAACGAACTCAAAACACGTACGACTCGTTCCAGTCGATAGATTCACGTACCGGCTCTACAAGGCCTGCCATCTAGTCGTACGCACGGATAGGCTATCTATTGCGTTAATAATAATGGCGGCGTTGTAAACGATCTATACTTTTCAGAATATGCGTGATTTTGCAATTTCTCGATAAAAGATTAAAATGATTTATTGCTAATATTAGGTACATGTAGCTAAGTATAGAAATAATAACTTTCGTGAGTCATTATACTTATATATTATTAATATTAATACAGCTTTACTCACGCATTGAACTCAAGCGGAGTCCATTTTCAAGAGCGAGCGTATACGCGGCGACGCAGACCTCAATTGCTCTTGAAAATGGACTCCGTTTGAGTTCAAAACTAGTCGGGAATTCCCCGAAATCAATGCGAGAGTAAAGCCGTATTAATATTTAATGTGCTATATTAAATATTAATACGGTTTTATTTTATAAATGTTACTAAAAGATTTTTGTGCATTCACATGATGGTTGGACGGTTTATTTTCACAAATAGGCCTGGTAGATGGCGCTGCAAATTTCATTAAAAGAATATCAATCCTGCTATTAATTATTGAGAATTATTTCAGACTTTTCATATTTAGTTATATAGTTACAAATACTTGTTGAAGTTTTAGAATTGATAAACTGCGAGTAAAATAGTTCAGACTGACGGATAGACAGATACGTGATAAAATAATAAGGGTTCCTATTATACTACTGAACCCTAAAAATTATGAAATGTTTCCAGAATTGCCTACGTAAATGTCACTTCTTTTAAAAATCAATAGCCCCATTGATAAATCATGATTGATTCCGTCCCAAGCGTTACTTCTCACAAAAATATTTCTAAAATGAACTGTTTTTCACCTCCATTAATATAATTAGGTTCTGTAATATCATAAAGAGCTGACAAAAAAGCGTCATCTGTCATGTTGAACAAGATATATCGGTCCAACATGTAGGATGGTTAATGTTAACGATCCATCAAATTGGAAAGAAATATTTTCAATAAGTTTAGTTATAATTAGATGTTGCAGCAGTCTAGGATGGAAGACCGTAGAAACCAATATTGTAACTTAGCCATATTATTGTTAAATAATGTCAAATGCTAAAAAAAGTCAAATGCTGAAAAATTACAAATGCTGGAAAATGTCAAAAGCTGAAAAATGTCAAATGTTGAAAAATTGCAAATGTTAAAAATTGTCAAATGCTGAAAAATTACAAATATTGACCTATGACGCTGTGATCGAAATCGGTCAGGAGGATGTTATTATTAAATTAGCATTAGAATACAATAGAAGGTTTAAAATTGTTTTTACTTTTCATGTTTGTTTTTTACTTTAGTCATTTTATTTACATTTAGTAAAAAAATATATGAATATTTTTGTGGTTCAAAGCGTTTTGAAGTTACCTCAAAAAGATTAAAACGGAACAAAAACTTTGAAGTTAATAAAGTCAAAAAGTGAAATAACCGTTTTTTGATCTAAAATTTTTCTTAATTTTTACTTTTTCGGCGTTTCCTTCCGGCTCTTGTGAGTTTATTTTAGAAAATTTTCGTAAAATTTAATAAAATCGAATCTTTTTCCTTGTTCTTTTATCCTTAGTGGTTTTTCGGAAACTCATCATTTTTCTTACGGTGTCAGTCGCGCCTAACAATGAATATAATGTAATAATCAATTAAATAAATGAGTTGCTGTGATAAATGGATAGTTGATTCGGCACATTCGGTTCTGTATTTTCGAAGAAGTCTCCATGAAATTTCTTCTAAAATGCCGAATCGAATGTGCCGAATCGACTATGTGTGTAGCTATCTTGAGGTAACGCAAACGATCTGTCTCACCTATCATCGCATCGTGCCCTGCGTGCCCTACAACCTGCACGCAGAAGGATTTAATGGCTGCTTCCGATAACGCAGGCAGCATCGCTAGTTTCTGGGCCGCTTCAATATAATAAATTTGAATTTATTCATAGTTTAAGTTACGTGTAAGTACAGTCTAAGTTACCCAAAGTGCATCTTTCTATTAATGAAAGATTTTTTTGTTATACAAAAAAAAATAGATATAAAATAGATAAAAAAATCTTAGATAAAAAAAATTGAGGTTTATTTTAAATTGTGTCGCAGGTTTTTAAGTTAATATTGTAAGTAAAGATCATGTAGTTTACTCTTTATTCCTTCCTGAAAGACATAACAGAAAAATCTGTGAGCCCAACTTCACCGTTGTCAGATAAAATTATGGGATGGCATGTTTTTGCATAAAAATGGTCTCCGGATGCGTTGAGATAGATTTACGATTAGCCTTATTACTTGTTTTAGAGAAAGTTTGAGACAGGTTTGCGATCACTGCTAGTTCAATATTAGTTTTGAACCCGTATTTTCCCGGTCTTTTGATTTTGACTGAATTTCAATCACAGCGGCCAAACTCAAAGAGTACTACTCGTACTAGACATCTTCGTGAGAGATAGATCAGGCTCAAGAGAAGACCGTCAAGTTCTATAGTTTAAAATGCTTTCTAAAAATATTTTGATTTTGATTTTTAAGGTCTGTAATAAAAATGTTGTCGCAAATCGTTTGCAAGATACGTAATCAACTCTAGGGCTCAAAGTCGAAGGGGTCCTCAGTGATGGACACTTCATTTTGAACGTGCTACACTTGGGAGACTATTTTACTATTTTTGGTCAACACTACGTAGAAAAGGGTAGAACGAGATTCTGCACTTTTTTTTGGTAGTTCAATGTTTTCTTCATTTAAAATACGAATGAAAACTCTACAGTCTGCAACTCTAAGGAGTTTTTGGTTTGTCTTTGTTCAGCAGTCATTTTTTTTATTTGACATTTTTGTAGAATAGTACACACAATTGTGTTCCTTGATTTGATAGGAATAAGTACGATTATCTAACAAAGCTATATTGGAGGAAGTCTTCAGTAAGTTGGCAACATGCTGGGCGACAAAGGACATTATGGTCAGACAGAAGTGAGTGAGTCATGGTGACTAAAAAGAGACTCATCGTGTACATTTTTTCCATTCCAACTCGGTTGGTTCTCAAAGGTTCTCATGGTTTTAGGCTATTTAGCAGAAGTCTACTGTCGAGGTTTGCCTTAAATCAATAAAACGGAGCATTCTGTATTATCCTTGATGATCGAGTTACGAATACAACAATAGATTCCATCATTAAAATAACTGATGTTACTCGGAAAGCTGCCACACTGAATCAGAACTGAGCTGGACATATTTGCTGCATGTCAGATGACCAATGGGCAAAGCTTACGATCGAATAGATCCCTTAAAATGGCAAGTGACAACGTGGCAGACCCAGAAGGAGATGGCGGGATGAGCTTGACTCTTTTAACATAAACTGTTCTTTAGCTGCTCAAGGCAAAAGAGGTAGGAGGAGAATAGGGAGCCCCTTGTCCTGCAGTGGGAAAAAAAAGAGTTTGTAATAATTATATCAGTAATCACAGTTATCTTCAGTCTCTGTTAAACTTTTCTTTCGCCTATCCTGGTCCATTGTTACTTGTGGTCGGAGCAAAATGTCTTCTACTTCCATTCTTCTGTATCAGCCGTCATCTGAGCATTACTCCTTTTTCATTTATTTTAATCCTTACACACCCTATCCATCTTTTCTTTGATCTCCCTCTCCCCTTCTATCCATCAAAACTTATACTAATTACCTTTTAAATACATGTGTGTCATCCATCTTCATCATCAGGCTGTGTAATACAAACCTATACAATTATAGTGTTACAGACAACGACATAGAAAGTGAATCAGACATAACATCTGTATATAAAAAAGTACAACAAAAATGTAGGTATGTTCAAGCTGAAATGAATTTAATGATATAAAAAATTTTACTTTCATATCCAAAAATGGAGGTCAGCTTTCCAAAATCACAAAAACATTTTGGAAATTGTATAGCTAAGTTAACGGATGAAGAAAAGACCAACAAAAACCAAATAATATTACTAATTATAAGTAGGAAAACTAAAATTGATTGATTGATGATATAATTCGTAATCGTATTTTTTTTCTACTAAAACTTGTAATAGAAGCTTGCTTGCTTGCCCCCTTGCTTGCATTAATGTGATTTAAAAATATTATTTCATTTAAACCTTTTATATTTAAAACAAAAAGTAATCGACTGAAACCTTAAATTAAATATTTTTTCATCGGTCACTACAGATAACATAACTTGGAGTCAAACCTCTTAATCATATCTCGTGGATTCCTCAGTTAATCCGTCATGAAGACATCAGGAAACTTCCAGTATCTTCTCTGGATAGAAGAGACATTGACGCTGTTTCTAAATCATGCTTTTAATTTTTATTTTGATCATCCTCTAGTTAACTGTTTCATTTTAATTCGGAAAATCAGTTTTTCTAATCATCTTTGTCGTTTATTTGATTAACAACCTGTTTAAACCACCTGTAGGCCTCTGACATGGCTTTACACCCAGCTGAAAAATCTCTCAGGTGTGCTGGTTTCCTCACAATGTTTTCCTTCACCGTTTATTAGTGATCAATTAATTTCTAAAACGCCTATGAATACGAAAAGTCTGAGGTGCCTAGATTACGAACTAATGACTTTTGACTTGGTATTCCAACGGTCATACAACTAGGATATCTTTATTATATGCTTGTTTATTTTTTATAGACTCACGCCTGTATTCCCCAGAGGGGTTAGACAGAGGTGTGCAGTACACCCACGTTTTGCCGGCTATGTTATAAGTCCCATGATACGGCACAATATCAGACTCCGTGCTGCTACTGAGAATTTCCTAATGGAAAAACCCAATAACACTATGCCCGACCCGTGGATCAAACCCAGGACCTTGTGCTCAGCAGTCGCATTTGCTACCACTAGACTAACGTGTCTTTTTGATTTTTTTTCAAATGCTTGTTTATGCTTGTTTTTCTAGTCAATAATGCAAAATTTTCTGATGGATTCAAAAGAAACATTACTTCGACATCGTTTCTCGTTATTTTACAAACATCAAACCTTAAACTTGACTTCAAATACATCGGTCATTTACATTTATAAGTGAAAGTAAACACGTCATGTGTACGGTCAAGCAAACTACTGGCAATCTAAAATGCACTTTGAATTTATAACAATAAGTGCTTATACTTGCTGTCAACCTATCAGGTAGTGAATCACGTTCATCACGATATTATTTTTTGTTTTGCAGTACATTGCTCTTTTGCGTTTACGTAATTGTTGATCCAACGGTTTTTCTTTTCAATGTATGTTTGTTTTTGTGTGTTAGTAATATGTGGATAAGAAATAGATTATTAAGATTTGTCAGCATTAACTCTAGTTATAGAGTAGCTTTTTTTAGACTAGGACTTACTTAAACTCTTTAGGTATTAAATAAATAAATAAATCAGCCTGTAACTGTCCCAATATAGGGCAAAGGCCTCTTCTCATACAGAGAAGGATTGAGCATTAATCACCACGCTAGCTCACTGCGGGTTGGCGATTTCAGACTATTAAAGTCCAGGTTTCCTTACGATGTTTTCCTTCACCGTTAGTCAGTGGTGTCTTAGATTAACTAAGAAAGTACATATGACATTGAAAAAGTCACATTGATACATGCCAGGTTCGAACCCACACCCACGCGCTTGCAAAGCGGGTCAGTAACCAATGCGCCACCACGACATTCACTTAGGTATTATCTAAATGAAAAAAAGACAAAAATTCAAACTAACAAATTGAAAAACTCACTTTATTATCAGGGTTCCCCGTTCCTTGAATGAAGACCCTGTTTTTTTCTGATTTAATTAAAAATATACAGCTTTCAGATTATTAGGTATCTACTGTACCTACCAATTAATAAAAGTTTTAAAAAACCTACAAAGAAATTTGGTCACCCATACAATTATGACCGCGCATACCTCGATGATTGATTACGTACAAGATACTATTTTTAAACGGTTTTATTTAGCTTTACCTGTTTATTATTTGGTTCAAATTTGGTAATCGATATTTCACCCTCTTCCTGTTGACAGATTGATCTGATATTTGGTACATACCTTTAGTTCTGATGACAAAACCGTTTTATGCAAAAATAATTCTTACTAATATTATTTAATGATTTAGAGCCGATTTCACCACTGACACTAAACGCGATCAATTCAAGATAAACTCGGTTCAAGCGTTTAACTGAGTTCAGAACTGCAATTTGTGTATGGCTGAACTTAGTTTAGTTAAACTCGGTTATTAAAGTGAATGGTGAATTTGGGCCTTAATTACAAGTATAGTATAGTTTTTAGACTTTTCCCTGTACTTGTAGACAATATTACCTACTTACTAAATTTCAAGGTCTAGGTCTACGGAAAGTAGGTACTCAATATTATTATTCCCTTGACAGTGTCAAAATATACGTTTTTTGCAGCATAAACGGCCATATCTTTTTTACGTTAACTTAGAAGTTTGCTTTTTTCACAACTTCAAGAGACTGTAAGACTTTAGTATGTGGTTTTAATGTCAACTGAATATCTCCACGAGTTCCCGAGAATGTCTTGACAGACAGATAGACCAACAGACGACAACAAAGTGAACCTATAAGGGTTCCGTTTTGCCCTTTTGAGGTAAAATATACAAAAAAGTTACGACACCATTGTAAGCGTATCGCTGTCACTACGACTTCTACTCGCTCCGTGACGGAAAGCGGTCGTGAAGATAAGTAAAACAGCGGTCCCATTCTGTGGGATAATCACTTGTATGTTGATATTACTGAAGGCTATTATGAATGTCGTTGTACACGCTTAATCTAGACATGTTGGGTCTATAAGATTGTAGTTCAGATAGCACTGTATCTACGCTGATATATAAATATTACACGCGTAATCTCGCGTAATCAATAATACACGCGTAATCTAAATACATGTTGGGTCTATAAGATTGTAGTTCAGATAGCAATGTATCTAAATGATATAAGTATAAATATTACGCGCGTAATCTCGCGTAATCAATAATACACGCGTAATCTAAGTACATGTTGGGTCTATAAGATTGTAGTTCAGATAGCAAAGTATCTACGCTGATATATAAATATTACACGCGTAATCTCGCGTAATCAATAATACACGCGTAATCACAATACATGTTGGGTCTATAAGATTGTAGTTCAGATAGCACTGTATCTACGCTGATATATAAATATAATTATAATAAATAGCCTAGTCGTGATAATAATAGGTATGATGAGTCATGATAGCCTAGTGGTAGTGACCGGAGAATGGCAAGTCAGTGGTCTTAGATTCGGACCAAGACTTCTGTCTCATAAGTTATGTGCGTTTTTTAAAATTAATAGTGACCCGCCCCGGCTTCGCACGGGTGCATTACCTATACATAACCTTCCTCTTCAATCACTCTACCTATGTATTTTAAAAAAAAACCGCATCAAAATCCGTTGCGTAGTTTTAAACATTTAAGCATACATAGGGATATAGGGACAGAGAAAGCGACTTTGTTTTATACTATGTAGTGATTATCACTTACGCCGTGTCTCGGAAAGCACGTAAAACCGTTGGCCCTGCGCCTGATCTCTCTCCGGTCGTGTCGGATTGCCGTCCTATCGGACTATGAGAGTGAGGGAATAGAGAGTGCACATGTGTTTGCGCACACACTTGTGCACTATTTTCCTGCGTAGTTGGCTACTCTCCGTTGAGATTGGCTGCTGTCAGGAGAACATTATTATTATTACTGTTATTGACAACAGTAAACGTATCTCAAACTATGACAACCACAAAGACAATAGGCAACCAGAGACAAAAGCAGTTAGATTCCGATAGCTGATAATTAATGGTAATCATGGTTGTTTGACAACTGATCGTTACTAGATTACACATGACAGTCACGGTTGACCAAAATCCCAAGTGACATAGTTCCTCAACCATGTCGCTACACCCAAATGGCGCCGGGCAGACCGCCCTCGGATAAGGTCTAGTTTGCCGTGATGTATGCTTATTAGAAAGTTTATTTCTAGATAAATTGGGTACTATTATTTCTGGTTAACGTGATGGTGATTTATTATACGTTTTCCAGAATGCTTTCTTACTTTTCTTCGCGTTGTGTAGTTTGTGACCAGTTTCCCTCCTCCTCTAGTCGATAGCTCAATGCTGAGTGTCGTGATGCTACCGGGCCTTCTCGCGACAGAGCATTTTCCACCTGTCACGGTCTTGAGCGTGATGAAGTGCCTCTGCGATATTTGTGTCCAGTTGATTTGACACTTGATCGGACCATCTTATCGGGCTAAGTCCCCTTGATCTCCTTCCAGCTTCCCCATCACTTTCTCGAGATTGTCGGAGGGCCTTCGAGCTATATGACCAAAATATTGCAGCACTCTCTGAAGACATGTGCTTGACAGTCTCTGTGAAGCCTTCAACTCCTTGAGGATAGATACGTTTGTCCTGTGAGCCGTCCACGGAATGCGTAACATGCGTCGCCAGCACCACATTTCAAAAGCGTCTATACGTCGTCGTTCACTTGACCTAATTTCATTTAATATAATTTTGTTTATTATAACGAACAGTTGAGATAATGAATTGTTGATATAATTTCATTTTATCTAATTTCTTATGACACAATGAACATTTAGTATAATGCACAGATGCCATCATATTTATTTAGTATTGTTCAATTACTATAATATTCATAATCTATAAGTAACTTCACTACATAGTATAAAACAAAGTCGCTTTCTCTGTCCCTTTATTCCTATGTATGCTTAAATCTTTTAAACTACGCAACGGATTTTGATGCGGTTTTTTTAAATAGATAGAGTGATTGAAGAGGAAGGTTTATTATATTGCACCCGTGCGAAGCCGGGGCGGGTCGCTAGTTTAATATATTTTAGAAAATCTGATACGATTTTAAACGCCTGCTAGTATTATAGTATTATTAGTAAACAAAAGAAAACAACCTATGTTTGTTCAAGGGTACCATTTCCTGCGCGAGCGGTAATGATGAGTGACCGGAAATGAGACACTATATTTATAATGTAGTACAAGTTCACACAGATATATCTGCTTGATAACAGTACGGGTGAACTATTATATGGGAGCAGCTTTATAGATTTACTAGCTTTTGCCCGCGACTTCGTTCGCGTGGAATAGTGACTTCGACTCTTGACCAATAGATGGCGCTGTATGTCCGGAATAAATTTTATTTTATTTTTTATTTTTTGTAATAAAAACTATCCTATGTCCTTTCTCAAGTTCCAAACTATGTCTGTACCAAATTTCACACAAATCGGTTCAGTAGTTTAGGCGTGAAGCAAAGACAGACAGAGTTACTTTCGCATTTATAATATTAGTTTGGATTGATAATTAAAATTCGATCTATAGTGATCAGCCCACATTATAGTCTATAAACGACCTATCTCCTATAAAATGTCAGTGTTGCGACCGCTACGGCAATGGCTGTGGTCAACGGCAATTCTGTAGCACCTCAGTTTCCAAAACAGAATCTAAAGCAATGTTTATGCATGTCCAATGATAGGGTTTTTAGCCTTAGAAAGGAAAGTACCAATTTAAAATCAAAATCAAAATATTTTTATTCATGTAGACCATTAGGCACTTATGAAATCATAATTCTAATATTGTTTTTTGTAAGAGTGACTCTAGTTGGCAGTTCCAAGGGCAGCCTACCTTTCTTGGAGAAGAATCTGGCAAGAAACTCCATGGTTGCTTTTTTTTCTTTTAAATTATAAATTGAATCTGTCAAAAAGTAGTTAGTATCCATACTGCGTTAGATACCTACTTTAATACTAATCTCGCATGTTTCTCGCAAGATTGAAAACACTGCGGGATTGCAATCCCTAGTTTTAATATACAAATATGTAACCCAGTGTTGACCTATTTAAGCAATTCTTAAAACGATAATTTCTCAAAAAACGTTAGTAAACAGAATTAATAAGGCTTGTCACAATGTAGCGACAAATTTGTTTGTCGAGGGTCATTTCCTGACCGCTTCTCGGGCGCTGGTAATGACTGTGAAACAGCAACTAAATTGTGTAGCGTTGCTATTACTATAATTGAATTAATAGCTCCTTGTGTTTATGTCAGCCTAGTACCTACTACGATTTCAGAGTTGATCCCATAGTAAAAGTTGTTCATAATGATGAGTTTAATGACGGGTCTTTTCAGGTTGAATTTAACCCTGTATGAGTCGGTGCTACATCAACTTAAGCATGTTTTAACTAAGCTGTTTAACTAAACTGCTCACGAGCTTAAGTTATGTACATAGGTTTATGTTAGGTTAAGTTAGTGGAGGTTATTTTTAGGTGTTTAATTTTTGTTTTGTGGTTTTAGCTGGCACCGACTCCAAAAATATTTTCATAAAGATTTTCCTGTAAAAAGTAATGCGTGATCATACAAAAAAAAACATACATGTCGAATAATTGATAACCTCCCCCGGTTTTTTTTCGTCGGTTAAAAATGAGAGCGGGAAGCAAAATAACCTTGGCTTAGTCGTCTCCAAAACGAAAGCTTGTGTGTTATTTTCAGCTTTTTAAAGTTATGACGATGTCAGGTTTTTTTTATTATTAAGGTTTATTAATAGAGCTACAATGAACGTAGTTTACAATAGTATTACTAGCAAATTACCTATACAAAATAAAGAGCACTCAAAATTTTACAACTTTACAAGACGATTGTTGAACAACACAAAACTTCATACGTTTTATCAATCAGCGCATCTAAGTACTTAAAACAACCATGAACATTTTATCTCGGCATGGCGAAAGCTGATGAGTTCGCAATGGGAGTTTAATGTTGCAAATAATAACAAAGTTCTGAACGTGTGCAATTATGAACAATCGTGGAATAGAGGAAAAATAGTTTTCTTAAATCATTGTCTGCTGTGCTTCCTTTCAAAGGTGTTAGTTGCATTCCACGTTTAAATTGTTGAAGAGTTTGTCAGATACATTTTAAGACTTTATTTTTAAACTTTTACGTGTTTGAATTATTACCAAATTTGGATACTAGATGGCGCTGTTCTTTTTATTGGGAAAGCTGAATGGCGCTATCAAGATTTTCCTTTAATACTTAAGGCAATCAGTATTTTTACATCAATAAATGCGTAGTCATCATCCATCAGTTATTTTAGCAAAGAACCCTCTCGATAGTGTTACCTACTTTAAAAAAAACTAAATCAAAATCAGTTCTTATCGGTTTGGGTGCTACGATGTCACAAACAGACACAAAGACATGTCAAAATTATAAATAACACCCCTTTTGTAACGTCGGGGGTTAAATAATTATCAAATTGAGAACATCCACCTTATTTCCGTTGGATAAAAGCGAGCATGAAATTCCTTCAGTGACGAGCTATATCCCAAGCGCGCCTCGTTGAACCTTGCGCCTCTAGGCACGTGCCTAGTTTGCCTTAGGGATACTCTGCCTCTGTTGCTATCGAATGCTCAGTATCGAATACCCACTATAAAATACTACCTATCGAATACTCGCAAAGAAATATTCGAAAAACACGGGTGACAATAATTCGAAGATTTATTTCCTTAATTTTACGCAGAAAAATTCACAAGCGAAAAAAAGCCCATTAAAATCGAATAAAATCCGAATAAAATCCGTAACATTTTCCATAAGTTTTGTCAACATCGTAATAACATTTCCTCCACTTGATTTACGAGTTTGGAAAGAAGGAAAATTGCTACTTTATTTCTTTCCCAACTTATAAATCAAGTTGCTCTTAACTTTGTAACTTAACTTAAGTCATTTGTAATTTATTTAGTCAATAAATAGTAAAAGGTTTAGTTAAGTGTTAGGTAAGGTCTGGGTTTTCAAAGATAAATAGTTTATTTTTATCAGCAAATATGCTATTAGATTAGTTCTATCTTATCTTATTCTTACATAATATTATACATGTGAAAGTTTGTGGAAATGTACGGATGTTTGTTACTCAGTTACGCCAAAACGTCTAAGTGTATTTTGTTTATATTTTACAGTAATATATCTTCTTCTTATCGTATGGTTGATGAACAACCTGGTGTCAGAGTTTAAACCGCCCGTAGGCCTCTGACATGGCTTTATACACCATTGAAAAATATCTCAGGTGTGCTGGTTTCATCACGATGTTTTCCCTCACCGATTAAGCAACTGATAATTAATTTATAATACGCACATAACTTACGAAAAGGCAGAGGTGCGCGCCTTGGGATCGAACTCGAGACCTCTGACTTGTCAGTCGACGGTCATACCACTAGGCTATCAGGGCTACAAATAGTAATATATCTAATAAGTATTTTTTTTTTCAAAAATATTACAATTCTTGAGAATGTTTATTAGAAGTGTTTTCTAGGTTTTTGTACGAAAAAGAACTAAATGAGACACTATTAGGTACTAAGCTCGCACAATTTGTTAATCGGCATTAAAAAAACACGACACAAAGGACTTTTTTCATGTTTTTTTAATCAGTGGAATGTGCCTTAAACGCGTTCCTCAAATACTCTAAGCATCTAAAACCGCAGATATCTACATCATAGCAGAGTTCTTATGTAATCAAACAACTTTTTAACGGATATAATTCGCGTTTTTATTTTGATAATACAATCCTGACGTTTCGAGTACTTTGCAGCACTCGTGGTCGCAGGCAGACTGCCTGCCTAAAAACGCGAATTATATCCGTTAAAAAGTTGTTTCATTATGTTGAGTGTTCGCGAAAGTTAGAGTTCTTATGCATCGACGTCTGTGCTGTCTCTGACATTTCTCGAGATAGTTCTTTCTTGTTTCATCAATTAACAAAATCATTGCACAAAGATATTTTCCCATTGCAATGCTAAAACATTGAATGAAAAATACAACAGTTTTGACAGATATAGACAGGTCAGTTAACTAGTTAGTATCTGAACAAAATAAATAAATAACTGCGAGCAATCCGCATCTGTGAGTGACGGATTTCAAGCAATTGTATGTTTGTCGAGTGAATTGAGCACGTGTTTATAAAACAATACACCAGATATAGATGCCATGTATGAATGGGTCAAGTCGACGAGGGTAGTGTACCACCTTAATTTTAAAAACAGTTTAAGTATTTAATAACAATACTAGTACTTTTTTTTTGTTTACCTGGAAACCTTCAAAAGGTAACCGGCCTCCAGGGGAAGAGACCGGGGAGTGTGGGATTCTTACCTCACTAAAACCACCCCGGTGATCACCATCAGCACATGAGGGGAGATACCGGGTCCTCTTAAGAGACCAGCCCCGGAACCTCCCCTGCGCAGCGCCTGTTAGGCTCATCCGCGGAGAGACTGTAAATGTGAGACCGTAATGGCTCAGAAGGAAGCCGCTGAGCGGGAGCGAGAGAGAGCCAATCCCGCTTGGAGGAGAAGGAGGCATCGAAGACGCAACCGCCTTGGCGTTTAATACGCGGAAACAATACTAGTACTGGATTGCAATCCGTATAGTTCGAAGTTCAACAAACGAAACGGAAAAATTCGGATTTTTGTTCCAAATATAAATTCGAATTTTGGCATTAAAAAACCGTTTTTTTTTAGATTTAATTTACAATTATATTTGATGTTTAACTAGAATTTTTCGTAAGTTTTATTTGTCTTAGTATGATGATTTCTCAGTGTTTATTTATTTTAATACTTCAATACAGAATATTGTATAAGGCGAATCTTAATGCTGGCTCTCTCTATCAGTCAACCTATGGGCGATCATCATCATCAGCTTGTATTAGTCCACTGCTGAACGTAGGCCTGTCCCAATGCGCGCCACTTTTATTAGCTTCTTTTGTCGCTTAGAACACCCGTGGGACGAGTAAGGATGGTTATTATCTTAGGTTTTGGGTGATGCAGGGATTATAATGTGCAAAAAATAACTTCAATAAATACTTCTTCGCAAAAAATACTTCATCTTCTCGTGTCACTAATTCATACTTATATTTTTTTGGACCAGTATCTTGCAATCTCGACGGCCCTTTCCGTTGCCTCATTCAAGTCCTGTTGGTTGCACGTAGTTGGACAGGATGGGCAAGAAAGAGGTGCGCCATATTCTGAATAGGAGCTCCGCAGTCACATGGTACTTGAGTTGCGTGGATATAAAAAATACTAATAAAGTCACACTGTTTCCCTTGTCTAACGACACCAACTTGCGTGATTAACAATACTATTAACGTCAGGAATGATAATCTGTGACAGGTAAATCTGCGTAGAAATGATTACCAATTAAGAGATTCTGATCCATCTTACTCTAAGCTAATGTGGTGAAAACTGTTTAGCAATTAACTGATAACTTAGAATATTATCAGGGCTGTAAGTAGCTTTTTACGCGCCTGGTGCGAACTTCTATAACTGCGCCCATTCATGACCCAAAATTGGTTTGGTCAGTTTTGTGCCCTCCAGGGTCTGCCCCTTATGCACCGCTCGCTGGCACCTTCATGAAATCCTGACTAATCTAAGTAAATTAGATAAGCAATCGCTTCGGGAAAAACCGATATTCATCTGTATCTACATAGTTAGATTAGTTGCTGACCCCAATAAGGTTTAAGAATAGTAAGGTTCGGGGGACGAGAAATTTTTTGTTTTACTATAAATAGTTAATTTACCATTGCTATATTAATACCACAAGGCTACTTCTTTGTGGGCGGCTGAACCCGGTATGCCGCCAGCCTTGCCCGATGTAGGGGCGAAGGCCAAAGAGCGTGTTGGGGCGAATGTCCAGACGCCAGGACGGACGTTACCCCCTGAATGCAAATTTTTGAGCCCACAAGCCTACTGGACGGGGCTTGTGGGCTCAAAAAGCGGTTCACGAAGCGCGGTTGGTGTACCCGGCCCTGTCCGAGCGAGGAACACGCATCCACTAAAAAAATCTCCCATTTTTAGTGGATGCGAGCGTACCGTACGTCCTCGGTCGGTTTTTGACTCCCCCCTGCCACAAAAAAAGGCTACTTACTTCTCTGTATATCAGTAACAATAAGACACTGAACTACACGATATTTTCAAACAACGCATTTCAATACACATACTTTCATACGCTAGACACGGCATACACTTTCACTTGCGTTTCGTGATCGATACGCCGTTGGAATTCCGTGTCTTATCGAACGGAAGGAAGGAAAGTTGACCAATGAAGTGCAAGAAAATGTGGTTAAATATGACATGAGTTTATGTAACTGTGTGTGAAGTAATTTAACAATTTATTTGTATTGGCCTTCCGACCGAATTTTAGTCACAGTGGCCAATTTTAAAACAGGTTAAAGTCAACTACGCAGGAGATGTGCAGCGCGTGTTTGCGCATTGCACAAATTAATATAAGTAGGTGTACTCTGACATAATCCTCCTGACCGAATTTCGGTCACAGCGGCAAACCTCAACGGAGATTAGCCAACTACGCAGGAGATATTATAGTGCACAAGTGTGTGCGCAAACACAGGTGCACTCTCTATTCCCTCACTCTCATGGTCCGATGGGACGGCCTTCCGACACAATCGGAGAGAGATCAGGCGCAGGGCCAACGGCTTTACGTGCTTTCCGAGGCACGGAGTAAGTGATAATTAATTTATAAAACGCACATAACTTACGAAAAGTCAGAGCGCCTTGGGTTCGAACCCGAGACCTCTGACTTGCCAGTCAACGGTCACAACCACTAGGCTATCACGACTCAAAGGTGCACTCTGTAACAGTATCAGCTCTGTAGGTATATGTTCAGCAATAGACATGGAACGGTTAATATGATGATGTTGCTTAAAATGGTGAAGGAAAATATCATGAGGAATCTTACGACGAAATGTCTGAAATTTCAATCATAAGATAAACCAACTCCATTTTATCGAAGGTGTTAACCGTTTCACATGCAATTTGATTCGTATTTCGTTCGAACGTTCTGGAATTCGATTTTATTATGACGTATCGACGGCATCGCATCTGTAATTTCCGATATCATTTGGCTATCGATGGGTATCGAGAGTTGTGATAGCCTAGTGGTGGTGACCGTTGACTGGCAAGTCAGAGGTCTCGGGTTCGAACCCAAGGCGCGCACCTCTGACTTTTCGTAAGTTATGTGCGTTTTATAAATTAATTATCACTCTCCGTGCCTCGGATAGCACGTTAAGCTGTTGGCCCCGGTTGTCAATTGTAGTTCTTTGACAGTCGTTACGGGTAGTCAGAAGCCCGAAATTCTGACAACCAGTCTTACCAAGGGGTATCGTGTAACCCAGTATCATCTGGGTTGTGGAGGTCTGATAGGCAATCGCTCCATGTAAAACATTGGTATTCAGCTGCATCCGGTAAGACTGGAAGCCGACCCCAACATAGTTGGGAAAAGGCTAGACAGATGAGTCTGTCACTCACTGCTGACTTTCTTTGATCCTCTAAACACATCTACATTTTCTGCAACTTGCCTTGTGTCATCGAGTCAGCTTGTTTCTGGCCGAATAATACTTTTATCAATCTGCGTCTATTCAGTCAAGCTCAAGGCTCGACTCCACTTTCCATCTCTCTAACCAAATATTCTGGGACTAAGTTTAGTAACTGAAATCCTTACAGTTCTACTTAACTAAAACAATTGTGCTAATTCTCTTGCACACGCTCAAATCTAAATTAGACTCACTATCTCTCTTTCTAACAGAGATCATTGGAAAAAGATAGAAGTTTTTAGTCCATTTGCATGATATCAACGAAAATTTAGTCGGCATGTCTTATAGATCTCGTCTAATTTTACGCCAATTGCAAGGGCGTAGACTAATTTGACAGCTCTAATTTGATAGTTCAATTTGCTGTCCTTTTTCTATGGTGTTTATTAGAAAGAGATATAGTTAGATTAAAATTAGTTTAGCGAGATGTAGGTACAAGAGAACCAACACCAATATAAGTGGCAATCATTATTAAAAACTCTTAAATCGATAGGGTAAGAGGACAAAGTCGAAAACTTCATAACACAATTTTATATCCCAAAATATTTCCGCATTTTTATCCGAACAATTTTTCTCCCCTCCAATATAGATTTTGCCAACGAGTTAAACCCAAAACTTTAACGGTATCCAATAGTTTCTTTTCGGTTAGTTCACCAACTAGATGTCAATATAGTGAGGTCTGAAATTGCATGTAACGGAGAAAGGTTAAACAAATAGCCTAAGGGAAACGAACGTTAGGGTATGAATATGAAAACCCCTAGGAACTTTGTTAAAGGTAAAATTTTATTTACATGAATACAGGGTTATATTTAAAACACTGACAATCTGAAAAGGGGTCATTAAATTCATCATTCTGAACAACTTTTACTACATATGTTACTAACCTTGAAATCGCAAAAAAAAAATCAGCTGTTCCATACAGTTTGTTGAGTTAAGTGTACATAAATGTATGGAACACCTGATTTTTGATCCAAAAATAAGCCAGCCGTCTGTTCACGTAAAGCAAATAAAATATAAATATAAAATAATTATAATAATTAGGTTCAAATGAAAATTTCCGGCTTCAAATTTTCAGTTCGAATTTCGAATTTGGCACTTGTAACCACAAAATCGATGTTATTTTACTACCTCTGCTCAATAAGCGCGACGTTGTATTACAGTCGCGGCATGCGAAAGTGTAAAGCTAGTTCCTTCATGACCCTTGCTCTAGCTAGTCTGTACTCCTGTAATCATAAATTGACCCTTAATAATCACAATCAAATCTTATGCAAAGCCCTTAGGGAAGGATCAAGTCCAACTAGGGAGCGTCCTTATCTGATATTATTCTAGTGTATTGTTTAGCTGGAGGCTAATTACTTCGCATTAAAAGCCCGGTGTATCAGTGTGAGCTCCCTACGAGATATAATTGAGGGAGACTATGTAGGAAATAAAAAAGCGGCGAGCTTATGCTTAGTTGGACATATTTAGGAAATTAAATTTCTTTCTTTCTTTAAGACACATCACATCAAAGTCTTTCTTCTTAGGTCTAAAGAGCTGTCTTGCTTTGAACTAGAAACTATAAGTTTTTTTCACGACCATGTAACTATTACAATCATTGTCCTCTTGACCGAATTTTCGTCACAGCAGACATCTAACTATGCAACATTAAGTGTGTGTGTCAAGTCCGATGGGACGGCATTCCGATACAACTGCAGAGAGATCGAGCGGTAATAATTAAAGACCATGTATAATTCATACTCTGTGTCACCAAATAAGATCCTTTGATTCACCTCATTATGTCGTTTCCAAACTCAGATAGGGTTGTCAGTAATGGGATTTACTTCAGTACAATATTTACTTTTACCTTTTTACCTAAAATGGGATATCAATCGAAAAAGAATACGTTTGGCGGCTGAAATGTAAGCCTTCAGGGGAAACACTCGAGTGCTCTTGATGACAAGAGAGATTTGTTTAATAAAATATGTAGGTATATGATTTATTGTAATGTGGTTTGTACTGAAATAATGTTGTGACGTACGCCTTTACTCAAGAATTGATTTCAAGATTGTTTTGAACTCAAACGGAATCCATTTTCAAGAGTATGTTGTCAAGGAACGGGAACTTATTTCAGACTTCTAAGTCCATGTTTCTTCACGATGTTTTTCTTCTCTGTTAGTCAGTGGTGTCTTAGATTAACAAAGTAAGTATATCATTCATCCTCCTAGCCTTATTATTCCCAAACCTTGTTGAGGTCGGCTCCAATCTAGCCAGATGCAGTTGAATACCAGTTTTCTACGGAACGACTGGCTACCTGACTCCCGCAACGATACGGTATACAAAATTTAGATCAGTTCAAACTAAACATAAAAAAGATAGAAGATAGAAGATATCAAAGAAAGTAAGTACATAAGACTAATAAGTCACATCGGTAAATGCCAGGTTCAAACCCAGATCTGTAACCAATGCGCCATCAGAAAACACCAGATTCTTATTACTATATTACTATGTGACACAGGTTTATCCTAGTACAGGCACCTAACACTGTAATACCTTAATGATTTTCATGATTTATTTTTATATTTTATTGTACTAAATTAGTATTTGAATAAATGATTTGATTTGATTTGACTATTTAAGTATTTTTCTTTTCTTTACTTACTTATTTATACTTAATAGCTTTCTATTAATCCTTTTACAAACGTTGTATTTAAGAAAAAAATACATTTCATTTACCTACAAGGGGAATAAAAGAGTAAAGCGAAGATGTAACCAAACGTACCGTGAAATTGCTTATGCCATGTTAAGTTGTAAGATTAGAAGCCTTAAGGCTCTTACAGATGGATTGAAACAACAAGGACGTAAGTAACATTATAGGTATAGAAAGATTTATAACGGACTTATTCCGGATAGGGTTGAGGATTCGAATGATTAACACACACGGCACGGGTAAAACAGTATATAATGTAAATCGGCACAAGTAGGTATACACAATATCCTTAGGATTAGGTTACAACAAGAACTGTATAACAATAGCGACCGACGCACGATCGCAGCGTGCGCGGCGGTGACGTATTAGCTCTGTAGCGGGGGGCCGACTGGCTAGTGGCTACGCGAGCAAGCGCGGGCGGCGGGGAGCGAGTGAGTCATCCTTGCAACGGCGCGCGGCGCGACTACTGCGCGATATAACCTTGACGCGGGCGCAACACATGAATACAGTTCTACAGATTTTAGTTAGTTTTGTTTCGGGTACATACAGTACCATGGTTATTCTTAGAAAAACTTTAACATGTTTTTAATTAATCATTTTCCTCCCAGAGATTTAGAACACAAAAGTACTTTTAAAAGGCTTTTATACTATCTCAACATCTGACAATACAGGTGTAGTTTATGTTTTGAAAATAATAATAAGCAATATATTTTATTTCATTCTTAACTTTGAGTGGAGGATAATGATACGCTTAATTTTTGACTAATTGATTGTAAGAATCACCCACCAACCATACCACCAGATGGGTTAGTGGTAAAACATGCCCTTTTTAGTCCCTCAAAAAAAGGAGAGTGCCGTGTGGTTTCTGGACTTAGAATAGAACCACCCCTACTCGTCCTGTCCTGTCGTAAGAAGCGACTAAGGGAAAGATCCGGAAGAGCAGCAGTATCCTTCTGTGTAACAGCAATCATCTGCTACTGCGATCGTGAACCCGCTTGTCCAGCATGATGATTATGGGTAAATACCTCCATGAGCGCACAATTATTAGTGGCGCGCATTGGGCCTTTGTACAGGAATGGACTAATATAGGCTGATGATGATTATGATGAACATAGAAAGAAGTTCTTAAATCAATGCGTATTTTTTTGTAATTTATTTCTCTCTGATGACTTGAACTGGTTCCATACAAATATGGCTTTCAAGATTTTATTTAAACAGACTAACAAAAATTGAAAGTTAAGTAAAAGCTTGTAAAAAACCAATATGGTTTCTTCTGAAACTTGTTTCAAAATAGTTTGATAATAAATTAAAGAAATTTTATTGGTACAAGTATATTTTCAAACTATTACAGATCTACCTCATAAAATATTTAGCATTCATAAAGCAATACCTCTACACTATTCGGTAAATTCTCTCCATATTTTTGATTTGCAAATACATTTTCCTCAACCGTACTCCAATAGAAATATAACAGATTTCAGTAACTTACTTACATTGCGAGCTTAAGTGCTACTCGCGATTGGAAACGTGTTTCGAATAGTGAGCGCTAATCTAATTGCTGTATAAGAGGGATCTATTTACGATTTGGCTGTTTATCTTCTTTTTTATTGTGTGATGAACCTGGTGGCAGAGTTTAAACCGCCTGTAAGCCTCTGGCATGGCTTTACACACCATTGAAAAATCTCTCAGATGGGCTGGTTTATCAAGCCGCTCGTGTAATTAAAATCCTCTTCTACATTGAACCATCTTTGATGGTAGTTACCACCCTTTGTACGGAGTACCTACTACTACCTTTTTTTTTTTTTTTTTTTTTTTTTTTTCGTGTGGAAAACCCCTTATGGGTACTCCACCACCAAAGGGCCAGTGATGGAGTTATGTCCGACTCGCACGGACTAAAAACCACACGGTGTTCCTCAACGGACCTCTGGACGGGAGAACGGGGTTCACTTGTGTATTCACCGCCCTCCCGCCCTGGTCTTGACCCGCCAATGGCAGGTCCCGCCGTTGTCGGCGCCCTGGCCGCCGCCGAATCCTCTTGGGAGGCGCGCGTGGAACACGACGCGTCATCCTCTTGGGCCTGTTAGTGGTTGGGCGTCAGACTGCCCCTAGGTCCGACGCCCACAGGCCGGCAACTCATGGAGGCCGGAGGTCGTTAGTCGCCCTCCGGCGTCTGGTGCGTCTCCTGCGAGAGGGAAGTGTGGTTGTCATTTCCCTCTCTCGCTCTGCCGCCTCCTTTGTGGACATCACCTCTTCGCAAAAGGAGGCGACGGCGTTCCACGCTGTCTCGCTCTCAACCATCGATTGGATGATGTTCGGGAGCGAGAGGCCACCGACTGCTGCCTCGAGTTCACGGCGCTGATCCGCCCAGGACCTACTACTACCTACTATTTTTACTTACAGTAACATTATTTTTTATAAAGTATTTATGCATAATATACGATAATTAAAGTTCGAAATTAGACCCCTAAAAAATCTGCCATATCGGTTTTTTTAAATTTGTATATAGGTACCCAGTGACACTCGCGCAATAAAGACGAATCCAACGACATATTATTCATCAACATCGCTTCAGCCGTTTAGCAGTTACGAGGGAACATAGAAACGGACATACATACATACAGGTCAAACACATAACCCTCCTTTTTGGCTTCGCCGTAGTCGGTTAAAAAGAAATATTCTTAAAAAAAAAGATTAAGGTGACACTACGCCATGTTAAATAAAAAAATATACTTTTCTAGAAGCTTTCAATTCTGGACAAGCCATTTAACATTTGAGACAAAAAGTCTATACTTACGAAAAATCTCAACAATTTATTTCCCGAATCATCATAATTATTTCATTAAGAGATAAAAGATAAAAATAAACAATTTCGTACAAGAACAGTACGCAAATAAGTTGGAAGTTTTCTGATACAATCTAGAAAATAAACAAAGCTGAAAAACATGCAAATATCATCCCGTATAAAGGTAAATGGTATGTAAATGCTTAAGAAAAAATACGCACGAACTACTTTTTTTAAGACAAAGGCCTTTTTATATATACTTTTTTTATATACTTGCTTTAAAAGGGCTATAAGATGACAGAGACAAGCGAGAGGTATAGCTAAAATACAGCTCTAGAAAGTAATATTTTTTTTTTAAATTCATACCATAAAATGCAAATCTAAGCAAAGAGTTTGAATACTCGACAAAAAAAATGTATTGTAATGTATTTTGTCGACTTATAAATTTATAAGAAAGCAATTTTAATGCTTGAAAAAGCATAATATTTGTAGATTTTTATTTTAACATGTAATTGACTATCGTTATTAAATTACAAAGTATTAAAATATAATAACAAAAAGATTTTTTTTTGTTGCTGGCTGGCAGGCTTACAGACATACATTTATTTTTTTATCAGGTATCAAAATTCTTCTTAAAAAAAATAATGCACGCATTGTACATCTCAAAAACAAAAATAATTATTTCAAAAGTGAAGTGAATGCGTTCCTTCGTGAAAATTGCAATGCTACTTACATTATGCAGACCAAATGCTTTTAAAAATTTGTGTAGGTACAAAAGTCGACCTTTTATTAAAAAACACTTGAATTTATAACTCGTATGTTAACAAAAAGTTGCAAATTGTCTATCATCTGCGTTCGTCCTTAGGTCAAATGCTATCAGATTCGATCTTTAGGGTCCAAGGGAAATGATCCCACGAAATTGCGTGTCATGGTTTCATTCAAATTGGAAACTAGGGTTTTGGATACAAAAGTTTAGAGAGTATCGTTACCATTCTTCCAAAAAGGCAGGTTGGAACGGTTTTTCGTGTTTACCACTTAAAAGTTTCGTGTTTGTTGGGTTCGAGCCATAAATAGCTGGCCATATTGTATTGGAAAATTTAGCGGTTGGAATCAAGCTTTTTTTTTTCATAGCCCACTGTAGGCATATTATTATGCTCAGGACCCCGAGAGATCCCAATTAACACCGAGATAACCAAATTGAAGCAACTTTAGTTATAATCGAAGCAGAGCATATTGGTATGACGTCGTAGGTAGGACAGAGTTCGAAACCCAGGCACGCACCTGTGATTTTCGGATTCATGTGTTTTAGAAATTAATTATCACTTGCTAAAATGGTGAAGGAAAAAAACATGGGGAACCACCACACCTACTACACTACCTGAGAAATTTTTCTAGGGTCGGTGCGTAAAGCCATGTCAGAAGCGAACGGTATAAATTCTGACACCTGCAGGTTGTTCATCAACCATAGATGATAAGGAGAAAGACTTACGGACCGCATTGTAAAGACGTGGGTTTGGTATTTATGATTTGATTTTATTTTATGATTAATAAAAATGGGTGTGTGAATGAATTTATTATTATATAATTAAATTACAAGCATTTGAAGTCACGGGCGATAGCTAGTTAAAAATAAGCTAGTTAAAGATAGCTAGTTATAATAAAAGATCGACGAAATTTTTTGCATGGATCTAGAACCTAGGCAAAACCAAATTGTAGGTCGAAGTCTCAATTTACTAAGGCTGATAGCTTCTACAAGTCTTGTATTTCATAAAACAATTTTTTTACTTATCACGCATGAAAAATGACTGTTAGTATGTAATGTTCTGGAAAATGGAGTGTAACCCATTAGGTATTAAGGAGTACGTAAAGTTCAATATATATAATAGGTATTGACTCTTTTATCCAGACTTTTTAATTGTCTGTTCATTATTAATCATCATACTTGCTCGTAATAAGAACTATTTCGTGCTAGAAAAGATTACGGTAAATCTAGAATTACGGCTCTAGGGCGAAATATTTTTTTTAATCCGTACCGTCAAATGCAAGTATAAGCAAAAAGTTTGAATACTCGATTAAAAAAACATTGATTGTCCTCGTTCTTAGTACTTACATCAAATTTTTAGAAACCAATTTCAGTAATTAAAAAGCCGAACAGTATTTTTAAGTTGTTACTTTAAAATTGATTAGATCGACAATCGTTAATAAAAATGTTATTTCAATAATATATTGCTGCTGGTAGGCTGAATGCGTCGGGTGAGTGTCAAAATTATTCTTAGAAAAAAGACATAAGCATGCGCAGTAGGTGTAGATATCCGCCATTTTGTGTTTTATTTAAATAAATAAATTGTACATTGTACATTGTTTATTTCCTTGAAATAAATTATGATGAAAAATATTACGTGTTACACGGGCTGCACGACAATTACTAAAGTCCGTCGCACCATTACCTGATACCTCGCGACTCGGGCTTCGAATGACCTTACAATAGTAATTTCATTCATACTGCCCTTATAAAATAATGTGGTTTCGCCGGGTAATAATTTCTCGGATTTTTGCCGCTTAAATATTAACTAGCTGAGCTTACAAATCGGTTACATAACAATTTCTATAATAATGTGCTGTCATCCATTAATATCACATGTATAAAAAAACTTAATGCATAAAATATAAGATAAATTATCTCTTGATACTTTTTCTTACCTATTACTGTATATAAGAAACATAAGGTAGGTACATAACAACCCGTGTAGGTCATTGACCAACATATAAGTGCAAATAGGTTGGATCTCGCCATTACTTAGGGGTGACCATGAAGTAGAGAAAGGTAAGGACTTTTCTTGTTCATTGGGTTGGAAATATTTTCCACTAGATTTTAACTCAATGACTGGAAGTACACTTGTGACGTTAGAGTGAAAATATTTTCATGTCACAATGTCTTTATACATTAATGGCTTTGGTTTTGAATACTGAAATTATACTGACAATGTTTGAAATTGTTTTTCTTCTCAAGGTTAATAACATACAACTGATTGACACTGAAAACGATGTTCCTTTTTTAAATCTATTTATTTATTTACACACAATAACAGTTGATATGTTTAGATAATAGATAAGTGTAAGGTAAATATAATAAATTTAAATAATAATATAATAGTTAACGATAGCAATCAAATAAAGTTGCAGAAGCTAAGTAGATAAACTATACTGTTTTCAACGTAAGATGATATGCCTGACAGATGTCAAATAAGAATAAATAATGTCAATATACGTTAAAAATGTTTGAATTTGACATCTGTCAGGCATACCTATCATCTTACGTCGAAAACAGTATAGTGTCGCTTAGAGTCGGTCACTTGTGCTGTAACTAGGTAACCATCGGTGCCAATCGGTGCAATCCAGAGTCTGCGCTCTGACCCTGAAATGGCGCAGAAATGACCAGACAAGGACCAAATTTTGGGTCTTGCAGGACGTAGTTATAAAAGGCTAATTACCGCACTGTCGGTGACTGCGGTCGGGCGCTATAGTCAGGATTGTACATATAAAAGAAAATCGTGGTCTTCCTACACTCACACCCTCCATATTATGAATAGTAAGTGGCGTAAGAGAAACGAATTCTTAAGAACCTGCTCACCGATATAGATTGTTTTAATATTTATAGAAAATAACACTTTGGGAGACTTTGTATTTTAGGGATACAGAAATTGGAGAGGGTTTTTTTAGAATTTTGGTCACATGTTATTTTTTTATCTAAGGTCGGAACTTACCTACCTATTAAAACGACGATACGTTTGAGCGACAGTGTTGGCCTGCCTTGCCAAGTGTTGGATGTTTGATCCCTATGGACAAATACTTGTGTGAAATAAATATAATATCAGCCTATTGCTGTCTACTACTGATCGTAAGCCTAAGCGCTATCCATCCCAGTCCTGACAGCCCGCATTCATCAACTGCCTTGCCTTCTAATCGGTAAATCGTGCCTTTAACGTATGGTTGATGAACAACAAATTGTATGACCAACCAACAAACCAATTCTTCTATTCTAATCGTATGGTTGATTAACAACTTGGTGTCAGAGTTTAAACCACCCGCCTCTGACATGGCTTTACACACCATTGAAAAATCTCTTAGGTGTGCTGGTTTCATCACGATGTTTTCCCTCAAACAAACCAATAAAAAACAGTTAAACTAACAAACAAAACAGTAACATACATCCCAAAATCTGTTTCCCTCAAATAATACAGACGAGTACGTAGGAACGCACCCCATTCTATTGCCACCCCTGTAGCTGGCAATGTGTGATAACTGTCGTAATGTTTATTACAGCCGCCATGTTGTAACAAACTCACTGATACCGCCCTGATTGTACTGACATGAATGCGGGTAGGCTTTGGTTTAATGTGATGATGTGATCGTATAAACTGGGAAATCAAAACGTATATCTTTTGTTTAACACGATTTTATTTGTACAATTCTCAGAAATACGGATGAATGAATTGAAATTCTTATTTTGCGAACAGTTTTTTAGGGTTGAAAGAGAGGGAATATGGAGACTTTGCTTAGAGGCGGGCCAGTAATGGAGAGATTACTAGAGATTAGATTTGAGTCGTGATGTTTGGTGAGCCTGTGGTGACCGTTGACTGGCTAAGTCATAGTTGTCAAGTTCGAACGCAATACCTCTAATTTCTCTTAAGTATGTTCGTATTATAAATTAATTATCACTTCCTCCGTGCCTCGGAAAGCATGTAAAGCCGTTGGTCGTACTCCAGATCTCTCTCCAGTCGTGTCAAATTGCTGTCCCATCGGACTATGAGAGTGAGGGTAGAGAGCTATGATAGAGAGTGCACCTGTGTTTGCGCACTCACTTGTGCAGTATATATTGTCTCCTGCGTTGGCTAATTTCCGTCGAGATTAGCCGCTGTGACCGGAATTAAAACCGTCAAAAAACAAATAAAGCACTTAATGGAACACAATTCATAATAAGAAAATAATAAGTAAGTAATGCTAGTTAATAGAAATTATAAGAACTTACATCACAGTTTCTAGAAACTAACATAATTATGCTTTCACGATTACAATGAGGGTTTTTTCGTCTCTTCCGACGGAACGAGCTTCGTACAATGCTTAGCAAAAACACATTGTTGATTTTATTTATAATTGCTCTTTAATAGAGAGGTTCCCTTAGGTTTTTTTTATCGTTTATTCATTTTCATTCATACAATCTATATTTTTAAATACCTACAATTATATACAATAAATAAATAAAATTAAAATGTCTTTTAATTTCAGTAACTAAAATAACAATGAGTGGTGTTACTAATCTATTTTAAATGCAAATTTAAAAAATTCAAGATTTATACTTAAATAGTTTAAGTCAAAAATCTTAAACTTGATACATATTAAAATACATAAATAGATATCAAAAAGTAGGAGCCCACTGGTATCAGGAACAGGGTCCAGCTACCGGCTACCGGCTCCAGGGAGAGGAATCTTCTGACTACGCGAACCGTGTCCAATAGTGCCGCCTTTTGCATCAAGCCCATGATCTAGCCATCTAACGAGAACCTCTTAAGGTGTTTATCGGGGCTCTAGGATATTATGTTTTCATTATTTAACTAACCTATTATTGTATTTTGAATTATGTGTGCGCGAATAGACCCGAAATAATATTTAAAACATGATTCCAATTCGCAAAAGTTTAAGAACTTCTAGGATATTAATCCATGGAGTCTTTAATAGAGTTCTCTTAGGTTTTTTTTATTATTTGTTAGGATATTATTATAATAATATGATCTTCTTCTTCTTGCGTGTCAAGGATTTAATTCTTCACACCACGTTCCTGTAATTTTCGGCCAATTTAATGGCGTCGTCTGTAACCTCTACTAAATGCTCCCTTGTACAGGTGGAAGGGCACAAGGGGCAGTGGGCAGTAGAGGTAGCAGATGTGACATGGACTAGGAGGAATAGGAATAGGACAAAATTAGGGTTCTGTTGGCAGCCTTTGATAACCTAATAGGTATCTCTCTCTCTCTCTCTCATTAGTTAAAAATCCAATTACACTTTCCCCTTCATAAAAGAACCCAAGACCCAAGTATTCCACGTCCACATATGTGCGACTTTTAGTCCAACGAGTACCTTATTATATCCAATAAGTAATTGTCTGTTTATACGACACAAACAGAAACCGCACCGTCCGGCTAATGGCAGCTATTCCAATTTCACGCACGATAAAAATAACGTATCGTTTAGTACAAAGGCTAAGGAAACGGAGAAAGGAATAAGACTGATTGCAAATACAAAAATTATTTATTTGTAGAACGAAGTAGGTATAAAGATGTCTTATGTACATGAAATATTATAAATGTTGATAGAATATACTAAAATGATAGAAAAAATGATAGAAATAACCTGGGAGCTTAGCCGAGTTGACTACCTACAATTGCTAACGCTATAGAAAACGAAAGAAATGTATAGGATTATCGTTATGTCACGTGGTCAAAACAAATGAATCTAATCCTATATTTTTTTTTCGGTTTCTATAGCGTTAGCGATTGTCAACTTGGCTAAGTCCCCGAATTCTGCAGCCATGATTGTCTCCTTACGAGGGGACTTTGTTAAAAGCATTTACGTAGTGATTATTTCCATTAAAAGGTTAAGAGGAGAAATGGGAGACAATTGCAAACCTATTGTTACTCAGAATACATAAAAAACTAGAAGCCATCAAATTGCAAAAAAAAATATAATGTTATGTTATAAAAAGTCGAAGAATTAACAAAACATTCCTAATTAAAACCAAACAAAACACCAGCATTCCACCATTTAATTTCGAATAACCAATTTTCCTCAACGCAATAAATTTTCTTCTTTTTTTCTCGAAAACAAATAAGCTAAAAAACCTTCACACGTGTTCTTAACAAGAGCCTTTCCATTTCATTGACAGAGACAAAAAGCACCGTTAACAGTCGGCCATGACCTCAAATAGCGAATACTCAAACAAAGTGAAAGCAACACATAAAAACACATGAATCATGTAAACAAAACTTAGACATTAAGTTGGGTTTATGTACTTAAGTGATGTTTAAGTTATGTTTAAGTTATGTTTATTTCGTTTTATGACAAGGTGTGAAAATGTATTTTGTTTAAAGAAACAGATTTGCATTATATATTTATTTATTCTACGTATCTACTTAAAATAATAACTTTCGTGAGTCATACTAATATATAAATATTGATACGGCTTTACTCACGTATTGTATTCGGGGAATGCCCGACTAGTTTCGAACTCAAACGGAGTCCATTTTCAAGAGCGGGTGTATACGCGGCGGCGGCGTCGCGGACCTCACTGCCCAGTGCAGTGAGGTCCGCGACGCCGCCGCGACTCCGTTTGAGTTCGAAACTAGTCGGGCATTCCCCGAATACAATACGTGAGTAAAGCCGTATCAATATTTATATATACGTATCTACTTGTTTGGGTCGTGGAGGCTCATTGGTTACGGACCCGCTTGGGAAGCGCGTGGTGTGAATTCGAACCTGGCATGTACCAATGTGACTTTTTCAAAAGTGTACTTTCTTAGTTATTCTAAGACACCACTGACTAACGGTGTAGGAACATCGTAAGGACACCTGGACTTAATAGTCTGAAATCGCCAACACGCAATGAGCTAGCGTGGTGATTAATGCTCAATCCTTCTCTGTATAAGAAGAGGCCTTTGCTGTTTTTTTTTAATGGGTTTGGGTATTATTTTATAAGAAACTTGCAAAAACAACAATTCTTATTACTTAATATCATCATTTAAATAATTTTTAATAGCTTATTATGTACCTGTAGGTTGTATTATATGGTGTCCCACGCATAGAGTATTCAAGAAAATATAGAGTGATAACGTCAACCACATTGCCTTGTGCGGAGCGAAAGCAGGTCCATAGAAATAATAAAATGACTTTTTTTCAAATTATGTTTTCTAGACGTTTTTCAAAATTTAACTCAGCAGTTAAGCATGATATAAGCTAAAATGTAACTTTTTCGCTCGTGGAACCCAGTTGAACCGCAGTCGATCGAGGTATGATCGCAAACAGAGCTCGTGTCGCGGCCGCATTGTTCATACCCGTGCTCATACCTCTATTGGGTTTTTCTATATTTTCTTATATACTCTAAGGTCCCACGCCTATTATATTCAACTTTATACATATACTGAGTAATATAGTACCTACTTGTCATAATGTAACTCAAAATGCCATTCGACAGCAGCGCTCACGCACATAAGTATAGCAAAACATTTCACCAACAATATCATACAAATCTAATTAACACATATTTCACTAGTATTTTCCCTTAGTTTTCTATGGGTCTTGCTAATAGGTATTTGCATAGAGAGTAGTGTTGGTATAACATAGTGGTCTTAGCTCATCCGGATTTATGCCTGGTTTATTACATTGTTGGCTTAAACTTTCAGTGGACCGTAGTTGGTTGTTATTCTAGCTATTTAATGTTCTTTAGTGTCGTGGTAGCATGCCTCCGTGTTCATGTCTCCGATCCTCGGATAGCACGTTAAGCTGTTGGCCCCGGCTGTCAATTGTAGATCTTTGACAGTCGTTACGGGTAGTCAGAATCCCGGAAGTCTGACAACCAGTCTTACCAAGGGGTATCGTAAAACCCAGTATCTGGGTTGTGGAGGTCTGATAGGCAGTCGCTCCATGTAAAACACTGGTATGCAGCTGCATCCGGTAAGACTGGAAGCCGACCACAACATAGTTGGGAAAAGGCTAGGCAGATGAGTGTCGTGGCAGCATTGGTTATAGACCCACTTTGCAAGCATGTGTGTGGGTTCAAACATGGCATGTACTAATATGACTTTTTGAATGTCATATGTATCTACTTTTTTAGTTAATCTAAGACACCACTGACTAACGGTGAAGAAAAACATCTTAAGGAAACCTGGACTTAATAGTCCGAAATCGCCAACTCGCATAGCTAGCCATGCTAGCTCATTGTGTATTAAAATTTTCTTATTAAATAGTTATATTGAATAAGCTAACTCCATCGGGCAATGGTGTGTCAAATTAAGTTAACAAAGCAGAAATTTTAGTAGTAATTTATGATTTTTGAAATATCCCCACGTTAGCAAACTCTTATTATACTACACTGTGAAATGGTTCGTGCACAAGCGTTGCTAATGAATGCAAATGATTCAGTCTGCGCGTGCGACGACGCGACGGTCACTGCTTTCTATGTTCTACCGGCTTGGATATAACTTTAGATTTAGTTCTAGGTGCGGTTTGAAGATCGATTATGACAAAAGATTCATATTTTATTTGTATCAAATAATTACTATAATCTATTATAATCTAGTAATTGTTGGACTGCCAAGTCAAAGCTCGTAGGTTCGAAACCCAGACACGCACCTCTGACTTTTCGAAATTAATAATCACTTGCTAATAAGTTAGAAAGCCAATCACCTGAGACAAATAAGTATTTCAACAGCGTGTCAAGCCATATCAGAGGCCTACGGGTGGTTTAAACTCTAACTCTCTCTCTCACACGTTACACGATACACTGGTATTCAGCTACATCCGGTAAGACTGGAAGCCGACCCCAACATAGTTGGGAAAAGGCTAGGCAAAATTAACCAAGTTTATCACGTATACCAAAACAAAGTTACATCATTTAGTTTGTCTGCTTCCACTTACAACAGTTAAGTAAGTAAGTATGCGAGGAATTTGGCAGTTAACACACAGTATAATAAACATACAGTATGGAAACTACGTACAAACGCTCGAAATGGCACACTCACACAAACATGCGTATTATGCGTAAGAACTAGACTCCAAAACGAACCTCGCGGTAATTGCAGTATCATTGCAGTATCAACAAACGCGTCGTTTGTGTGAGTGTGCCGTTTTTGAGCGTTTGTACTGTGGGATGCCTATACGACGTACATGCAGAGCTACGAACCTGCTTGCGCTGAGACATAGTGCGATAAGCAGCTTCATTTCTTCTATTTTTATTCTAGTGACGGACGTCATCTTTTTTAAATCAAAAATGTGTGTTCTGATGTGAAATTCTATTATAATAAATAGTTTTGCTAGTCTACAATCAGCTCGCAGATGAATCAGTAGTTTCATTTCTCCTAGTGCAGTCTTAGTCCCCAAGTGTCAATCAATCAAACAATCAAAATATTTTTTATTTATGTAGACCATTTTAGGCACTTATAGTCATAATTCTAATATTATTATAGGAGTGACTCTAGTTGTAGTATGGTAACTCCTGGACCAGTATAGTCCTAGAGTGCCATCAGTACGTAGTTTCCGTACTGTATGTTTGTTATACTGTGGTTATCGGCTAAAACACTTTGTTGAGAACTTTTTATTGCCGTCTACTGTAATGATAATACGATTAGGAACTTGTCTAGTTTTAACGAAAGTAGAAGATTTAATAATTTATAAACATAAACTTCGACTCACGCCTGTATTCCCTAGAGGGGGTAGGCAGAAGTGTATGCAGTACACCTACGTTTCACCGCTTATGTTATAAGTCTTATGTAATAAGGAGCGAACCGGGAACAATTCCAGACTCCGTGCTGCTACTGAGAATTTCTTATTGGAAAAACCCAATAACACTTTACCCGACCTGGGGATCGGACCCAGGACCTCATGCTCAGCAGTCGCGCTTGCTACTACTAGACCAACAAGGCAGTCAAGTGTAGTACCTATATTATGTACATCTTTGTCAGAGTCTTGACTTAGCTCTTTGACAGTCGGGACGGGAGGTCTCATGATTCTCAAAAAGGTATTCGGGTACGCGAACCCAGATCCTATTGCCTTCTCACTTAACGTATATTAAATATACTTTCCTAGTGTATTCGACGTAGTCGCCGACTAAAAAATATGCAATATTCATAATGTTACCGATCCCTTACTGCATGAGCCCAAATCGAACTTTACCGGTTATTTTTTAAAACTGCATAGTGTTTTTTGTCGAGGGTTTTTTAATTTATCATCATCACCCTGTATTAGTCCACTGCTGAACATAAGCCTCTCCCAGTGCGCGCCACTTTTGTGCACTCATTGGAGGTATTTGCCCATAACCGCCTTGCTGGGCAAGCGGGTTGGCGATTTAGTTGCAGATGATTGCTGTTACACAAAAGGATGCTGCTGCCTATCCTCCAAATTATTCCCTTTGTCGCTTCTTATGACACCCGCAGGACGAGTAGAGGTGGTTCTATTCTTAAGCCGGATACCACACAACAAATTTTTAATTTATACATTTTATTTTATATCATAGGTTTAGCAAAAAGATTTCAAAATTCAATGCTCTATAAAGCAAGTTTGGACAAAGAACGTTTTGACCCTTTTAAAAGTTCCTGAGTCACCGACAGACTCGTTCTGAAAGATTTAGGAACACTTACGAATCATTTACAGGGACCATAAAAAGTTTAAGTGTTCTAACGGCGAGGAACGCTCTTTTAATAAATAATGGTCACGCATCTTGGCCTTAGTGGTTCAATAAGTATGAGGTCTTGGTAGTTTCTCGGGAAAAAAGGAAGTCTATCGTGTTATTCTTATATTTCACATAATATAATAACGCTAATTCATATTATACAAACATAATAAACCACTTTATATCATCATCTGCCTAGCCTTTTCCCAACTATGTTGGGGTCGGCTTCCAGTCTTACCGGATGCAGCTGAATACCAGTGTTTTACATGGAGCGACTGCCTATCAGACCTCCACAACCCAGGTACTGGGTTACACGATACCCCTTGGTAAGACTGGTTTTCAGACTTTCGGGCTTCTGACTACCCGTAACGACTGTCAAAGATCTACAGTTGACAGCCGGGGCCAACAGCTTAACGTGCTATCCGAGGCACGGAGAGTGATATTAATTTATAAAATGCACATATCTTACGAAAGGTCAGAGGTGCGCGCCTTGGGTTCGAACCCGAGACCACTGACTTGCCAGTCAACGGTCACCACCACTTGGCTATCACGGCTCCTATATATATAAACCTCTATATATACTAAAGCTAATTACTATTATTTCTTATATTTCGTATGATTGATGAACAACCTGGTGTCAGAGTTTAAACCGACCGTAGGCTCTGACATGGCTTTACACACAGTAGAAAAATCTCTCAGGTGTGCTAGTTTCCTCACGATGTTTTCCGTCACAGTTTTTAGCAAGTGATAATTAATTTTTAAAACGCACATGAATTAGAAAAATCAGAGGTGTGTGCCTAGGTACTGCACCTACGACCTTTGACTAGCAGACTAACAGTCATATCCCTAGGCTATCACTGTTTCAAAATCATTGTAAAGTTATTAATATAGTAAAAAACTTTCGCTGGTTCCCACACATAAACAATTTGTTTACTGAACACATTATAATAAATTAAGTTTTTATGTATATTTATTTAAAACTTGACATTGACTTAAAATGACTTACTTAGGAAGTGAAACGCGACGCAATGTATTTAATACATTAACTTAGTAGCTATTACCGGCAAATTAGTGCTTTTTAAGACATTATACATTATACATTATACAGACAGCCCATTAAGCTGCCTGATACTGTCAAATTTTCCTAATCAACTTTAAACCTAATGCTTTTACGAATAAGTTAAAAATTAGAGATAGAGAAATAGGTATGTTGTAAAAAAATCATGTCGTGTTGGGTAAACTAGGCTAAGGAATATTTAAACATTAAAATTATTAAAATACAACTAAAACTAAAAACTAACATTGAAACTAAAAATAAAAAAAGAGAAAAACTTAATCTAAAAGACCGCTTCCAGTGGGCAATGTCCCCAAAACTCTGGCTGCATTGCCACGTTGAATGGCAATGCTAAGCCTTTGAGCTAGGTATAGGCCAATTGAAAATGTAATAAAGAAATTTGACAGATTGTAGCAGTTGATGTGCTGGCGTCCGTACATTATCATTTAGGTAAATAGAATAATAAATCCAATATTCTGAGGTCTCAGGATTAAATCTATGACATCTTTGACTTTTGGCAAGCATTTTATACATTATCACCAGCCCCGCATCTCCCCCCAACCTCAAAAAAAAGTAATGTATAAAAACTAAGACAAGATTCCAACAATATCTTAAATAGTGTCAGTTTGAGAATTCATTGTATTGGTAGATTTGCAAAGACATGAATTCGGAAATATGACCCAAAAACAAGCTTTGTATTCCGATTTATGAATCCAAATTCCCACACTTTTGCCATATTCTGCCAGTATGTCAATGGCTTATAACCCTAAAAAGAATCGCAAAGCCATTTTCGTTGTAAACAAATCACCATATTCTCGAATCCAGTCCAGTCATCGATCGTTGACATAAATATTATGCGGTAAGAAAGTTCATCTGATATTAAACTTTCTTTTACACCCGTTTTGTCGATATCAGTCACGTATGCCTCAGTTAGATCATTAAGGAATTTTATTGTTGCTATTTCTGGCTGCCCTACTAAATTATTAGCCTCTCAGATTACCTGGCCTAGTTCGACGTCACTCAGTGTCAAGATCGTGCACAAGTATCCTGATATATTAGCAGAAGTTCTACTCTAATAATCGAACATCGATGTTTCGAATTGAAACCTATTAACGAAGACCATCAAACACAAACCTTACGAACAAATTATTACTGCTTAATAAATTGTACTTAGTAGAACTTCGTTTCAAATCTACAAAAAAAAATCGAACAAGAGCGAGTCGGACTCGACCTCCGTAGCTTTGGTATAGAGACTATATTTTTTATAAATAAATACAAAATATGTATAGTTTTCAGATTTTTCCTGAATTTGTAGTATTAGACGATATAACTATGTTATGTTAAATGTTATGTTATATTATAGTTATATTTAACTATGACTGTAGATACCTAAGTTTTACAAATAAATGATTCGATTTGATTTGATTTAACTTGCCAAATTTCATAGTTCTATGTCAATGGAAAAGTACCTTATAAATATTGAATCCCTTGAGTGTCGAAATACCTATAACCTACATTTTTTGTTGCATAAATGGCCGTATCTTTTTTTTTACTTTAACTTCGAGTTTGATTTTTTCACAGCTTTTAAGGGACCGTAGCCTGAGTATAGTTTTAACTTCATTTGGTATGATTGGCTAATCTCCGATGAGATTGGTCGCTGTGACTGTAATTAGGTCAGGAAGATATTGTTATTATTTATTACTTACTAACTAACGCCCGCGATTTTTCATACCTGAAAACATATAATGCAAAATTTCAAAATGATCGATTCTGTAGATTAGATGTGAAAAGGTAACAAACAAGCTCACTTTCGCATTTATAATATTAAGTTAGGATAGGATTAGGATTTATAACTAAATATATTATTAGGCTTACACCACACAGACGTGTTACCCAACAAATAAGATTATTTAGCTGTGAGTATCGAATCAAATGTTCCAATAAAGTCTAATGTATCGATATTAATCTTAACGAATGGCGTTGTCAGCTTCACAATACTTGGTGATTGACGTCCCATTAACCAACCATATATCATGTAGCAAATAGGCAAGGAATTACATCTTAATAAGAACCATGATTGTAGCAAACATCGAATATGAAATGTTGGCAAGAATATAGGCGTCATAATTATCGCCTTCTTGGCTCGGATTTTGGAATCGATTTCGTCTTTATTAGGTCTCACTTTATCTGTTCGAAATATTTAAGATAATTTGTCATGCTTCTTCTTCTCCTTCTTCATCGTATGGTTGATGGACAACCTGGCGTTAGAGTTTAAACCGCCTGTAGACCACTGACATGGCTTTTAGACACCCTTGAAAAATGTCACAGGTGTGCAGGTTTTCTTACGATGTTTCCCTTCAACGTTTTAGCAAGTGATAATTAATTTAAATTTATTATTATTTCGGCCTTTTTACGGGTTCATTTCGGGAAACTATTTTTGAGCTCAAACGGATTAAGTAAAAGAATGTAAATAATGTCGCGCGCCACATAGCGTAAAAGCGCATTATTTTATGTAACGCATATGGATAGAAATGTCAAAAAGTTAAACAATCTATAGTTTGATAAGGACAACAATACTATTACCTACAACATATTTGTACTGTTGATACAAAATATTTAAGTGACTATTTATTTTGCATTAATAAAGATAGACCTTACTTACATTTAACAAGGTTCTTTAGTTCAGATTTTGAAGTCGTATTTAATGTGCTGTAAATATGATATTCGTATTTGCATACACGTACGAACCAACTTCAAATATAACTCCAATTCAATGGGTGAAAGGTTAGCATGAATTGCAAATCGCTTTAATTAAAATATATTAAAATAATTTAGTTTATGAGAACACAGCCTTAAAAGTGATGAGACTTCGGTTTGAACTAATTGAAAGCCTATTTTACTTTTATAATTGGACGGAGTTAAGTGGAAGAAGACTAAACCACATTAAATCACTTTTGAGATATGGCACTTAAAATTTTTGATAAAGTATGTACCTATACACTGTCGTGGTGGCGCATTGGCTACGGACCCGCTTTGCAAGCGCGTGGGTGTAGGTTCGAACCTGGCATGTACCAATGGGACTTTTTCAATGTCGTATGTACTTTCTTTTCACCCACAAGGTGGACAGACGACCTAATAAAGGTCGCAGGAAGCTGCTGGATGCAGGTTGCTTCCAACCGGCCGATTTGGAAGTCATTGGGGGAGGCCTATGTTCAGCAGTGGACGTCTTATGGCTGAAATTATGATTATGATGATGATGTACTTTCTTAATTAATCTAAGACACCACTGACTAATAGTGAAAGAAAACATCGTAAGGAAACTTGGACTTTAATAGTCTGAAATCTCCAAAACGCAGTGAGCTAGCGTGGTGATTAATGCTCGATCCTTCTCTATATGATGAACCTATAATTATTTTATAAGAAAATTTGAAAAAACTACTGATACGGATGGGATTTGAACCCATAGATTCCTTTGGACTTTATTTATCTGAGAGAAATTTTCCATTACGCGGCACCAGAACAATTCTTCCAATGGCATTTCAAGGCGATGCCTAGATAAACAAACAAATTATCTCAACAATTCAGCAATTTGAGTTAAGAATCATTCTAAACCCATATTATGGGACCTATCTTCATTAAGTACTGCTATATTTATTCATTTGACGTCACATGCAGTTTCTTCCCATCTAAATTCTAAGGCTCTTCAGTAAATTGGTTAGGTAAGTACTTCTATTATGCAGTATAAAGCGAGGTTTTACAGAATGCGGATTAAACAACGTTAGTATTTCGTGAATTTCATTTGAAAAGTTAAAAAAAAAACAAACTAAAAAAAAAAGCTCGCTCGCTTATTGAAGGTATAAAATCACCAAATAAATTAATGGAAAATAGCAAAAACATTACAAAGTATCAGACAAAATATCATTTTTATTGTAAAGAAAAAATATTTTTAGGCATTTTGAAATTGAAAATTTATCCACCGTTTGATTGCTGTTGACCTTAACTATAGTTTGATAACGACCACTAAGTAATGTATTTTAGGAATCCTCCTCTTGGCATAATATTGTTTAGAATAACGTTTTCGCATAAATAAATAATACTTTGGCATAATGCACAGGTTAGCATAACTATAATTTGGTCCAATTTGTTTTGGCATAATTTAGAGTCGCATAATTTTTTACGGCATACTATTTATTTAGGCATATCTTCTAAGGCGGATCCGACTCGATTCATTTAGGTTAGAAGGCTAAGGCGGAAGCAAAGCAAAGCGAAGCTCCCATCATAGCCTTTTCGTTAGTTTTTTTTAAACCAAACCACTTGCATGCTTGAACAAGAACATTAAATTATGTAAATATCATTATGCTTTAGAAAATTATACTTTATTATAATTATGTTAACAGTATTTATGTCATTTATGCGTAATGATCATTGTGCTGAATTGCGTAATGCCAATGTAAATTATGACAATATAACTTATGCAAAAGTAAACCCATTAATTGTAATCGCTCTTGCTTCCGTCATCAGTATGACCTAAGCTCATACCATAACACGTAGCTGAACGTGTCTTCTAGCGGTTTCGCACCAAATATAATTACGAGTAGAATATGATATGTCTCCCTGTGCAAATATCCTGGTGCAACTGATATTTAGACGAAAATGTTTTGTTGGAATTTTGGGATTTCTTTAGATACACATTGTTTAACAAAATTAATAAGTAAGTATATAAAGATTTGTGTAGAATACTAACTGCCCGGCGTGGTTTTGTATGCGTGATTATCCTTCCTCTACCTCTACTCTACCCTACCCTACCCTATCCAAACCCTACCCTACCCTACACTACCCCTAATTTTGAAAAATAAAGCTTCATTTATTTTAAACAAGGTCGGATAAAAATAATATTAATAATGTTTTAGAATATTCAAACATATGTATCGCTTTTAAATAAATAAAAGTACCAAGTTAATTACTGATACAATATCAAGCTATTCGCTTATCAATAAAACTGCAAAACACGTCGACAACTAACAACTTAAATCTAAAAACTTCTAATCAAGCTGTGAAACTAAAAAAACTTATTTAATTAACAACTAATTTTTATTTCACAATTACCCAATCTAATAAACAAAGAAAACCAATAAAGGCCAAATTCGAATCCAATCTAACTTTCCAAAGTAATAAAAACAATGAACACGAATTAACTTCGAGCATATGCAGTCCAAACGAGTGGACCGAAAATTGCTCCTTGGGGGATGCCGATAAGTTACACACATCTGAAGTTTGTGTAGTCGACAGCTTGTTACTGACAACAGTTTTATGGGAAAACCGTACTTACTACTACTGGTACAAGGTGCATTATAGTAGTTAGTTAGATTTGTCGTTCACTTTACCACTGTAAATGTTACATCGTATGAAATCAAAAGCTTATGGTCGATCTTTATTTTAGATTAAATTGTATTATTACTAAGTTTTAAAAGATATTTTGTAAAATTATCAAAAATATTAATATTTTATGTTGTTTGTTTCAGGTAAGTTGAAAAACGAACAAAGAAAACCAGAACTAGACCTAAATATGGTTTAGCTTTGACACCAGGTCCAAAATTTTTTGCTCAGTAGCCAAACTCAAAGTCGATGAAGCTGACAATCACACTAATTAAATAAATAAATACATAAATCATATCTAATGAAACAACTTTTTAACGGATATAATTCGCGTTTTTATTTTGATAATACAATCCTGACGTTTCGAGTACTTTGCAGCACTCGTGGTCGCAGGCAGACTGAATTATATCCGTTAAAAAGTTGTTTCATTATGTTGAGTGTTCGCGAAAGTTTGAGACTACATAAATCAGCCTGTAACTGTCCCAATGTAGGGCAAAGGCCTCTTCTCATACAGAGAAGGATTGAGCATTAATCATCACGCTATCGCATCGCTATCGCTACGCATCACGCTCACTGCGCGTTGGCGATTTCAGACAATTAATGTCCAGGTTTCCTTACGATGTTTTCCTTCACCGTTAGTCAGTGGTGTCTTAGATAAACTTATTTTTCACTTTAAGAAGCTAAGAAATTATAAAAGAAAAGATAAATTTTATTAATATCTCAAATTTTTGCGAACGTTTAATATAATTAAACAACAAACTGCAAAGCACTCGAAACGTCAGGTCTTGACATATACATAAATACATATTTTATCGCGACGAATCTGTTAAAATTTTGTCTCACTATAAAAGAAAAGATTACAGAAAATACCTCCTTCAGATTTTTCACATAACGATATTACATTTTCTACACAAAGTTAACTAAACTTAAAATTAAATAGATACAAGGCATTGCACATCGAATTTCAAGATTGTTTAGACCAAACTTTTACTAATAAAGGTTTTAAACACACAGACAATGTTACAAAGGAAACTTTGAATTTAATTATTGCATACAAAACAATGCTTTGATTATTCCATGCAACATTTTCTGAAAGCTTAACAGATTATAGGATTTTGACCTGAAACATTCTTAAACTTATCCGTACATTGTAAATTTAATTACCGATCATGCTACAATTAAGTCAGAAAGTTATTAATTTAAACACCATGACGGACACATGGTGTCCGACAAACAATAGAATTTGCATTGTGTCAGCTGTCTGGCAGTCAAAGTGGTAGTAGTAAGTATCGAAGTAGAAGTAGAAGAAAAAGATTAGAAGAATAGAAGAAGACAAGGAGTTTTTAGTTAAACTTAAATAATAATAAAATAAATAAACCAGCCTGTAACTGTCCCACTGTAGGGCAAAGACAGGGAAGGATTGCGCATTAATCACCCCTCTAGTTCACTGCGTGTTGGCGATTTTAAATTATTAAGCCCAAGTTTCCTTAAAATGTTCTCCTTCACCGTTAGTCAGTGGTGTCTTAGATTAACTAAGAAAGTACATACAAGTGTACGTGTAGTATCTACATGAAAAAGTGTAATTGTTGGTTAGTTGGTTTGTACATTTTTTCTCGAAGCAGCCAAGCAACGGTTCAATGTGATGAAATGAAATGATTCTTCCCTAGTTCACGCCAAAGAGTAAAGTACTTTTCATCCCGAAAAATTAGAACTACTTAAGCAAAACATCGTGGAAAAACAAGGTTATAAATCTAAAATACTACTACAATTTTCGTCGTAATCCAATTTCACATTTCTGTATTCAGTTATCTAATCCTCAATATTTATCATCTACTATATCAAATTTGCTCGTTGCAGACTGCCTCGTTGGTCTAGTGGTAGCAAGCGCGACTGCTGAGCACGAGGTCCTGGGTTCGATCCCTGGGTCGGGCAAAAGTGTTATTGGGTTTTTCCATTAGGAAATTCTCAGTAGCAGCACGGAGTCTGGAATTGTGCCCGGTTAATGGCAATAGGCTCGCCCCCTATTACATGGGACTTATAAAATAGCCGGCGAAACGTGGGTGTACTGCACACCTCTGCCTACCCCCTCTGGGGAATACAGGCGTGAGTCTATAGAGTCTATATATCAAATTTATCATGTCAGAAGTTAAGAGTTGTGTCTATATTATGATCTTATGCGTTGTTTATGGGCAAATTAATAATATAGTGGTTGCTACCCCTACTGCGAGTCGTCTTAAAGTGATATACGGTATTCATTACAGACGTAGTTTGTTCAGACGAAGCGATTTTTCTATCTCACTATCTCTTGCACCGCGTGTAATTGGTTTTTTCCTTATTTCCTATCGTGGTTAAGAAACGAAGCTATGAAATGGAACAGGATTTATTATCTCAAGTATAGGATGTTTATTATCTTTTGAACGAATATTTAGTAAGAAGAAACACTTTTGAACTCTTTGGGCTTAGTATTTATATAGTTTTATACATCGTCACTGTTGTAATATTTTTATTTACTATTGAAGTCAATTGATAGATCAGTAATTATTGGGTGTATCTTTACTAAGCAAAAATTAAGTGACAATTATAAGATAGATAGGTATGTCATTTTATTGTCAGAATTTCAATAATTAATTACTTTTTCATCATCATCATCATCATTTTAGCCATAAGACGTCCACTGCTAAACATAGGCTACTTTTTATTAATATTAAATTCAAAATCTATTATTTTCAATCAAATCATTTTATAACGATGTGTGTCTCTTCTAAATAATTGATTGGTGTTACAAATAGTCTATTTAGCATTGTAATCAACAAAGAGAATTTAATTTCTATCACACGTTCACGGCATAATTTAGCTGCAGGCAAAACATTAAAATTCTGGCGCGTATATTCGCAAAACGCTCAGTATAAACACGCTCTAATATTTTCAACATGTTTCAACAATATTCATTTATCTACAGCACTATTTCGCGCTAGTTTCAGCAGCATGACCATTGAATTTAAATTTCTATTTTTAGACGTTACTGTTTTGTCTGGGTATTTTCTCTGATTAAAAGCATGTGTTTTTTGACCCTGTGAGAATATTATATTTTGCTTACATTACGTATCCAACACATTAATAACTACCAGTTTTTTTTAATGAAAATAATCAGACTTCATTTTAAATCAATGAAAAGTGCCAATTTTTTATAGACTCACGCCTGTATTCCCCAGAGGGAGTAGGCAGATGTGTGCAGTACACCCACGTTTCGCGGGCTATGTTATAAGTCCCATGTAATAGGGGGCGAGCCTATTGCCATTAAACGGGCTCCGTGCTGCTACTGAGAATTTCCTAATGGAAAAACCCAATAAAACTTTGCCCGACCCGGGGAACGAACCCAGGACCTCGTGCTCAGCAGTCGCGCTTGCTACCACTAGACCAACGAGGCAGCAATAATATAATGTCTTAAAATAAATGTAATGTTCTATTGCGTAACTTACTCTAATGGAACTACCCTCTAAATATTTATTGTTAACCGAAACCTTTATACCATAGAGTATACAAGAAAATATAGAGTGATAACGTCAATCACATTGCCTTGTGCGGAGCGAAAGCAGGTCTCACCATAGAAATGTTAAAATGTAATTTTTTCAAATTATGTTTCCTAGACGTTTTTCAAAATTTAACTTAGCAGTTAACCATGATATAAGCTAAAATGTAACTTTTTCGCTCGTAGAGCTTAGTTGAACCGGAGTTGATCGAGGTATGATCGCAAATGGAGCTCGTGTCGCGGCCGTGTTGTTCATACCCGTGCTCACAGTTCATACTTCTATAGGGTTGCTCTATATTTTCTTATATACTCTAAGCTTTATACTCAATAGACTTAATACTTCTATACAAACATTTTGGTAAATAACTACATCATTACATCGTTCCCACGCAAATTCGTTTTATCACAAAGAAAATCTCATTTCTTAGCAATTTTCTTTCAGTCAAGCTAACGATAAAAAGCCTTAATAGTGTATAGTAAATTAGCTTTTACTGTCCCACAATTGGGATATTACAAACCAAGGTGAAATAATATTATAATAAAGAGGCTCTCGTTAGGCAGGTGGATAGGGTGCCTGGCGCAGAAGGCAGTATTGCTGGACACGGCGCGAATAGTGAGGAGGTTCCTCTCTCTGGATCTCTAACCACCGGTAGCTTGGAACCTGTTCCCGATTTTATATTTTTAAAAACGTATTTTATATGTTATTAAATAGAATAAATGAGAATAAACTTAGTAACGTAGCGTAGACGCTATACCCAATACCAGTCGTCTTCTACTTTTTACCCGACTGTGCAACGTAAAGGAATGTAATTGTTTATCAGCCTATGTATGTCCCTTTGTGGCGCTCTAGAGCCTAACCGTGGACCGATTTTAATGATTCTTACGTCATTATATTTTTAAATATGTAATTTTGTAAGAATACAAATAAATAAATGGAAATAAAAATAAAACAGCCTGTAACTGTCCCTCTGTGGGGCAAAAGCCTCTTCTCATACAGAGAATGATAAAAATATAGAGATATTTATAAAAAAAGTAAGTTTTTATTAAAACAACGTTTTAAACCAAGCTAAAAACACAATAAATGACAATTAATGTTATTTAAAATAGAGTTACAGTGTACCATTTCACAAAAGTTTTAAAGTTACCTTAGCAAACATGTTTTTAAATTTTAATTAGCTCGCCTTTCTATAGTGGACCCGAAATGTTCCCCTGAAGCACACCCCAGATTTTACTTCAAAATGTTAAGATATATAATCAGAAATTTAATAGCAGTTACGAGTTCTTATTTGACTTGTAATTTTACGCTGAATTTTGTTACTTCTGAAGACAATAAGTAATGAAGTTTTGGGTTTTAATTAGTAGTGACCTTGTCGAAAGGCTAATCAAAATGTTAAAGGTTAGTTAGTATTTTAGTTGTTAATTTCTTAAAATTGTTAGGAATAACTATACTGTTTAATGAAATGTTATACTGGAAACCTAAATTATTATTAATATTTGTGATTGTCTTGAAAGTTTAAGACGGAGTTTTATTTGTATAAAATATTGGTTTTGGAAAGAAAGCTATGTTTTTTTTGTCAAGTGCGTAATGAATCGACATTGCTATGCTAAATATTAGAAGATCATTTATTATTTAAATACTGTGTATACAGTGTTATACATATAAACCTTCCTCTTGAATCACTCTATCTATTAAAAAAAAACCGCATCAAAATCCGTTGCGTAGTATTAAAGATCTAAGCATACATAGGGACAGACAGACGCAGGAAGCGACTTTGTTTTATACTATGTAGTGATGTTTTGGACATTGCGACGATGGCAATTATTCTAGTGTACTTTCAATAGTTACATTTAGATTCATTAGAATCATTTGTTTTATTAGATTCGTTAGTTTTATGGTGTACAAAGTTTATCTATCTATCTAATATTTTAGCTACTACATTTATACTACGCGTACCCAGAGAGCTGACTATTTCTTGGCTCAAATCAGCTCGGCCATCTAGTGTAGCATTGTTGCCAGCCTCCTTTTGGGCACGCTACTTGCAGAAGACGGTAATGGGGAGGAATTCTTTGACGCTGGGTGCGTGATACATTATATACCTACTGCTATTTATTATAGTAAGAAGAATCAGAATGTAAATAATTGTAATTTCCAGTTTACGATATGATTTACTACATTCCTTCATTAATTCTCAAACCCGAAACCAATAAACTGTAAATTTTCAACCAAACTCATTGTACCTATAAACACTGAATACGCCTAAGTAATTATGAATTGTTCGACCACAACAGACGGAATAGTTAGCAAAACAGATTTCAAACTTCTGTGGTTCCAGAGATTTACGTTACACTTACACATAGTTTTCTGAACTCACAAACAGTGATTTGGAGAACAAATTTCGTTTCATCTGTAAGGTTTCTAATATAAGGAAGTTTAATAAATGTAAGGTTATTTCTGGAATATTTTTTATTTATAGCCACTGATGGTTATATTACATTGGAAATGATTTTTTATATCGACAACATGGTTTTGCCAGTTCGTGAGCACGTGTAAGTTCTCTTTTCATTAAAATCTTTATATTTGGCAATGTGCAATATGAATAGTACTTTCCTTACATTAATATTAAATAATTAATAAATTAGCCCGTAATTGTTTCACTGCAGGGTAAAAGCTTCTTTTTATTCAGAGAAGAATAGAGCATTAATCTACCACGCTAGGTCACTATTGTGTCCAGGTTTCTTTACAATGTTTTCCTTTACCGATAGTCAGTGGAGTCTTAGAATTAACTAATAAAGTAGTACATTTGACACTGAAAATGTCACATTGGTACATGCCGGGGTCGAACCGACACCCTGCAAAGCGGGTCCTTCACCAATGCACCACCACGACAATAATAGTAATATTAACCATGCTTTTGATTTAGATGATACAGTTAAGTAGTCCATAATTGTTCACAGTTTTTATCAACTGACGATGTTTTACCGTAACATTTTTAAAATTTCAGTTTTTAATTTAGAGGGTTTAAAATCTTATTACAAAAAATCTATGGAATAGGCATCAGAGGCACCGCATACAAGTGGTTAGAATCATATTTACAGGATAGGAAACAATTTGTTCAACTTGACTGCTATTATGAATCACGAAAAGAAGTGCAAAGTGTCAATTCAAATGTTAAAATAATAAACAGTTCCATACCCCAAGGCAGCGTTTTAGGGTGCATTCTTTTTCTCATCTATATCAATGATCTGCCGAAAGTAATACAATCCCCGTACGTTCTATTCGCGGACGACGTTTCAATACTTTTTAAATATGAACATAATTACTCAAATATAGAAACAACATTCAAACATGTCAAAATGTGGCTTAACGAACACAATCTGGAAGTTAACCTAAAGAAAACTAAATTAATACAATTTGGGCCCTACCAAAGAAAACCATTATGTACTAAATCGCTTCTCCATAACCTAAATATTTCAGATACAAATAATTTTGACCTCCTTGGCATAACACTAGACTGTAACTTAACCTGGAAAATGCACATTGAACGAATAAAAACTAAATTATCTATATTTATATACGCTTTAAGTAGACTAAAAACAAATACAAACTACGAAACTGCGCTAGCAACATATTACGCTTATGCTTACGCCTGGTTTAACTATGGTATTATTTTATGGGGTGAAAGTACAGATTTTGACGATCTTTTTATACTACAAAAGAAATGTATTCGTATCTTAGTTAATATTAAGCGAGAAGAAAGCTGCGAACCGCATTTTAGAAGAAACAGAATACTAACACTTCCCTGTCTATATATTTTGCAAACCTCAATGTTTGTTAAAAAACATAGGGAATACTTTCGGTCAAATGTTGAAAATAATACAAACTACAATAGGCGACATAAAAATAAACTAATAAAACCGGTTCCAAACCTAAGTATTATGAAGAACAGTCCTGACTACCGACTTGTAACTATTTACAACAAACTACCTACACTCATAAAAAACGAAGAAAAAATCTCAGTCTTCTATAACAAGTTGAAAACGCTATTAATTGAAAAAAGTTACTATACAGTTAACCAGTTTAAGACAGATAATAATCTATAAAAATGCTTCAATCTCATAATTGTGTACTTGAATATATTGCAATAATTTCACAATAGATTGATCCGACTATGACACCTAGCTAATAGCTTAATTTGACATTTGCAAGAGATATTTGACATTGAACCGCCCGCATATTTCATAAATAATTATTACCATTTTTGATATGTAACTTATTATGTAATGTAAAATTCTATAATGACATCCTGTTTATTTGACATTGTAATTGTATTCAATTATATTCACAATATTTCATGACTCGATGGTTAGGTATCCTGTTCATCTGCAGTGCCCCTACGGGGTTCATGTGCTCCATATGTCATAAATTGTAATGCATGCTGATAAATGTGATGTATATGAAAGCAGAATTAAATAAATAAAAAAATACTATGCCACCCTCATCGTGACTCACATGAACCATTCCAAAAATATAAATATAAAAAACAACGAAACTACCATACGACTAACATTATTATATAGTATTTCCTTAAACAGTTGCTCAAAAATTTAACAAAGAAAATTAAATACAAATATTTAATAAGAAATTTGAAAAAAAAAAAATATTTATTAAGAAATTTGAAAAAACTACTGATACGGATGGGATTCGAACCCACGATCTTTGGCTTACCGTGCCGACGCTCTAACCGCTGAGCCACCGTATCCCATCAGAATCAGTCGAAATTTCAAATCTCTTTAAATACGCCTAGGGCGTCTGATTTAATAAGCTAACATGTGCTAAAACATTATTATAGTATAGTATATAGTATTAAGAAAATTAAGTTATAATTTTTCACACAACCAACACTACAGTGCAACATAAATAGTTTTATTTTTAACTGTCCAGTAAAACTAGAAGTAATAATGCAGTGGTCGTGTAAACGCATTATCGTTAAAGTTTAGAACCCATTTGACTTTAACTGGTCGTTTATATTTGATATCTCCTTTATTATAAGCTTTTTTATAGAACCTTAAACCTCGTTTATGGTTAACAAGACCTAACTTTATATTTATTACCACAAAGTTGTGACAATGCACAGCTTTCATATTTAATGTTTTGGACTCAATGCTGTTGATGCGGATACATTTATTTGGACCGAGTATACTGTCCTCATGTTCTCCTGACCGAATTTCGGTCACAGCGGCCAATTTCAATGAAATGGTATATTATAGTGCACAAGTGTGTGCGCAAACACAGGTGCACTCTCTATTCCTTCACTCTCATAGTCCGGTGGGACGGCAATCTGACACGACCAGAGAGATATCAGGCGCAGGGCCAACGGCTTTACGTGCTTTCCGAGGCATGGAGTAAGTGATAATTAATTTATAAAATGCACATAACTTACGAAAAGTCAGAGGTGCGCGCCTTGGGTTCGAACCAGATACCACTCAGTCAACGGTCACCACCACTATCACGCCTCTACTGTCCTATGTCAAATGTAGTCGCAGCGGCAGCATCGCGGGCCTCTGCGAGGTTGAGGTGACTAGTTGGGATCCCCGGAATCAATCCGTGAGTAAAGCCGTTATAGTATTTAATAATACTATGACTCACGAAAGTAATTATTCTAAACATGGGAATGTGGGATCTCCTACTTGTAAGACAACAGTCATACTGCTTATAAATCTATCACTGCATAAAAGATAATGATTTGTTCGCCGCGACTATATGTACGTGATAAAAAAGAGTTTTCACGATTTCCCCTTCTGATAATTCCCTTCTTGACTAACCCTTAAAGCAAATAATTGAGTAAGCACGAGAAAAATAAATTTTATCGAAAGCGGAATCACGATTACAGATTCAAAATAAAGTTCCGTAAATAACTAATTTACAAACTTAAGAAATTTTCGATCAGGTACGGCGGTTTAGTGACGCGTTACTTTCAACTTTTAATTGATAGTTAAAAGTTGTTTTCGAAATATTTTGCCATCGTTGACATGGAATAAATTGGTAGGAACCCAAAATCCTTAATTCTGCAATATTATTATATTACTAGCTTCCATCCGCGGCTTTACCCGCGTGGTATGTTGTTAAGTTGTAGCTTAAGTGTTATTCTGATGTATAATATATGTTACTGTAAAGTTTTATTAAAATCCGTTCAGTAGTTTTTGCGTGAAAGAGTTACAAACATCCATCATAAATTCTCACACATTCACAGTCACATTTATTTTAATAGGATTAGTAGGATTGGTATCAGCTTCAAAAACATAACGATGAATATTATGTCTTTTGTAATTTAAAACAAGATTGAAATGACTAAAATAGTTACGTTATTTTGAGATGATTTGATCACAATATACTTCAGGCGATTAAAATACAAAGGAAGTAAATAAAAAAAAGATTGAAGAAAATTATCATAAATAGTGTCTTAACGATATCGTGGGAGTTTATGTTGACGATGTAATTACAACTATAACTCGTGAGACGAAGTAGGAATACTTGCAATATAAGCAGAAAATAACAAATTTTAAGATAAATAATAATACTAACAACAAATTAGAAGTAATCAACGATTACGAAACTATCAAGCATCAAATTTTAAGTCAGTTATCTGATACAGCTATACCAGAAAAAAACCAATCGAAACATCCGATTCACAATAAAACCTCAATATTTTCTAAAACTTCGTGATATCATAACAATAGTTTCCTTCTTACAAAAGCTATTCAATTCATATAAAATTCATAGGATGAACTTTTACATGTTTGTCGCATCTCATGGCATACCACCACAATATCTATGCAATAAAGTCATGTGCTTCAAACAAAATAAAATATCTATGTTAGAAAACATACGTGTGACATATTATGGACGGGAACGCCTTTTCATCATCATCCTCCTGGCTTTATTATCCCAAACTTTGTTGGGGTCGGCTTCTAATCTAACCAGGTGCAGCTGAATATCAGTTTTACGGGAACGCCTCTACATAATTTCTTAAAAGTACTCCAAATAGTGTATATTTATATGATTTAAGAAATACGATCTTTATTGATTGTTCAATGTTCATTATTATATTTTGTACACAAAGTGAAGTTTCCTCGAAATTTAAATCCCAACTTATCACAATAAATGCGAATGTAAGTAAGTTTATTTGTTACCTTCTCACACCTAAACCACTGAACCGATAATTCTGAAATTTTGCATATACGTTGTCAGGTGTACAGAAACGGCCATAGGATACCTGTCATCCCGAAAAAACGTACTGTTCCCGAGAAAAACAACAATAACGGGCAACTAACAACAACGACAAATAACAAAAATAAATAAGATGGCGCCACGTGTTTTCCGAATCATGATTTAATTTTAAATGATAAATTAACGTGAGCAAAGACGCAGGAAAGCTAGAAATTTCATAACTTTGTTAAAATTTGAAGCTCTAGTTATTCTGAAATTAATTTAAGTTGTACGTCTGAAAGTTAACATAATATTAATCATTCAAGAATAACGTAATATACATTTTGAAATTACCAGAGTGCTATTTCAAGAAATTCATTCCAATTAGAAAAAATATTCTGCCTAATCTGAGGATCAAAGAATACCAATAAGGACATTATTTTAACTGGAACCTAATAACTATCTAATTGATAAATGTTAGACGTAAAATCAATAAATAAGTAGTGACTACGTTGCTCGCAATGACTTTTAAATATTTCGTTATCACTCTAGACTAATAACTGTTGCTGTGCAACAAGTGTACCTAATATTAGGATCTCCTTTAAAAAAGGGGTCTCCCTTACCCTTTTTGTAATTTATTTTTTTCTCTACGAGGTTTCCGATCCGATCTTCACACGACAAAAAAAAATAAGGGTCCCCGTTTCCCCAACCCCACCAATTATATTTTTCGCCTTATGTATCATATTATTTCCTCCGTTCACGACCCAATTGCCCTCCCGTAACACTCCAAGATAAAAACCAAAGAATTCTTCTCTCCTAAAATATTAATGTCGCCAAGATTTATTATGCTGATCCTTTGTTCCAAACGCTCTCTTGGGTTTGACATATTCTGTAAGTATTTGACATAAGAAATTTGTTTAAGGTATTCAGTGGTCTGAGAAATATGCGTTCGAGGTGATTGATTTCATTGGATTCAAATATTGTGGGCACAGACATATAAATAATTCGAAGATTGCGGGATGCCTTGTGAATTTCTAAACGATTGGCAGACGTTGACAAATGTAAAACTGGCTGTCTTTGGCGCGTTTGGGCGCGTTCGAGGTTTGAATGAAAATGTCTATGGTCATTGTATTATTTGAGATGTTCGGAATGGTTTTTATTCTTAAAATGCTTTTTAAACCCTTATGCAAAAAGAGGAATGTTATAAGCTTTACGTGTCTTTGTATCTGTGTTTCTGTCATACCATACATACCATATATACCATACCGCCTCGTCATAGGGACCGATATTGATTTAGTTTTTTTTTATTTGAAAGGTGACGTAACAAGAGTGTTTCTAGCTAAAATAAAATTGAAGTTTAATTGTCTCAAAGGTTTTTAAATTAATAATTATTTAGTCTTTTGACACGACAACCGAGTATTAGGTTTCGGATTCAATTCTCGGGTCATGTAAAATATTTTGTAGATTTTTTTTCATTTTAAAATTTTTAGTCTGGGCCAAATATAGTATATTTTAGAGCAAGTGTGTGCTCAATCACTGTTGCGCTCTCTATTTCCTCGCTTTCATAGTCCGATGGGAAGGCAATCCGATACGACCAGAGAAATCAGGCGTAGATAACGAGTACATAAGTTTATGAATATATAATAGTTACCTATAAAATTAAAAAAAAAACAACCCCGCATCACTATCATCGAGAAATCTGAATCGAAAACTGATATCCTTGCTAAGATGGATGCCAATGCAAATTTTTTGGCCACAAATAAAAGCTAGCCTTCTGAGCACGTCAGCCATCGACAAGAAAGATTCGAAGACCGCTAGAAGAATCCTAATCCTATCTATATCCATACTAATATTATAAATGTAAAAGTAACCCTGTCTGTCTGTCTTTCTGTCTGTTTGTTGCTTCATAGCGCTTAAACTATTGAACTGATTCGAACGAAATTTGGCAGGGATATAGCTTAGAATACGTGAAATTATTTGTGCTAGTTTTTTACGCGATAACTGACGTGCACGCAGGCGGAGCCGCGGGTAAAAGTTAGTAATATTACAAATGCGAAAGTAAGTTTCTATGTTTGTTATCTTTTCACGCCTAAACCACTGAACCGATCATCCAGAAGTTTTGCATAACCGTATCGGTTGTACAGGAACAGACATACTATACCTTTCATCCCGAAAAAATACTGTTCCCAAGGAAATCAACAATAACATTCTTATGATAATAGATGGCGCCACGTGTCTTTCGAATCATGATTGAATTTTAAATATTAACGCGCGCAAAATTGCCGACTAAAGCTTGTGGTTATTAAATAATTTCAACCAATTTATAACTATTTCATAAGAAAATTTGAAAAAACAACTGATTCAGATGGGATTCGAATCCACAATCTTCGACGTACCGTATCGACGCTCTGACCGCTAAACCACCGTATCCTACCAGCATCAGTCGAAATTCAAATCACTTTCTAAATTAAAAATCTAATGAGAAAAATCTCAGGCCAAAAGAAAAATATAAATTTTACAAAAAAAAAAACAGCACTATCAACTTCAACATTGAAAAGTAACTACACAATTTTATCACCTCTTTATATTAACATGAACTTTTCTAACTATTTTTCTACCTAACTGAATGTCTGAGCTTACAAAGCTAAATAACTTTGTTGCCTTGAAAAACATTAAGCTTTCACTAACAATGTTAGATGAATTCAATGAGTGTGATAAAGATAATCTTGTAAAAGTAAATTTAATGTGTCTAAAGTAATACTGTTTTAGTTTTAAAGTTTTTTCTTTAAATTTTATCGTCTTTTAAAACAAATTGGTTGAAGCCAAAGGCGTACAAAGAGATTTGAAATTTCGACTGACGCTGGCAGGATACGGTGGTTTAGCAGTCAGAGCTTCGATACGGTACTTCGAAGATCGTGAGCTTGAATCCCATCCGTATCAGTAGATTTTTTCAAATTTTCTTATTAAATATTTATGTTTATTTATTTATTATATTCTTTATTGTACACCACTTAATATAAATACAATATTACAATAACAATTTTTATAAAAAATTTACAATGGGCGGTCTTATCGCAAATGGCAATTTCTTACAGACAACCTTAGGATGAAATGTACTTAATTATGTTTAATAAGCTAACATGTAAAAAAAAATACAAAAATCCGCATTCCAGATTAGAATATTCGAATATACCGTCTAGTCCGTCGAGACACATGGAGTAGAGGGTTCACGTGCGCATATTCGAACCTTTATGCTCTAGAGTATAACATGAAGATATATGAAGGAATTCTCTTGCAACAGTTACAGCTGGCATTTTGACAAATTACATGGTATTCGTAGAGCGTCGAGCGTGACTTCTGGAATTGTACTGCATCTATTTGGTGAAACGGTGAAACTGAAAGATTTACATATAAACATTAATTTTTCTCTTAAATAACAGTTTAAGATGATGATCAATATTAATGTTTTGATAAATCATAAATGCAACGTTGGGTTTAACTTGGGTTTTTATAAGTTTATGAAAAAATATATTCAGTAAGTATCTACAATTAATAATTACTCATTTATTCAAAAACGAATTTAGACTAATTAAAACTATCTATTTATACAAACCTAAAACCAAAACCTATAATCTAAAACCTTAAAAATAAATAAAGATATACTTAAAACCCTCTACCAGTAGGCAACGTTCCCAAAATGCTGGCTGCATTGCCTCGCTGAATAGCTGTACTCAGCCTTTGAGCCAGGTACAGACCAGCATCTACATTCTACAATTGTACACAGACACAATGTTATTACTCGTTATTGTACTAAAATATAATTCAACTGTGCCGTTTGATTTAAAATTTAAAATTTAACTGATAATCCACACATAACTAACAAAAAGTCTGAGGTGCGTGCCTTGGGATCGAACTCGAGCCCTCTGACTTGTCAGTCGACGACGGTCATACCACTAGGCTACCAGTGTTATCCATTTCGTGAAAATCCCCCTTTACGATCGACTCCCATTTGTTAGCTTCGGCTAACCAATTTTGTAATTGATTGGCAAAATAAATAATTCTAACATAATGAAATTCTCCAAGCCATACCAAACTTTCGTAATTAATTATGATTTAATTAAAATTACTTACAGAACAATTGTTTGAGTGTTTTCGTGATATAATAATAAGAAATGTACTGTCTGGGAAATTCTTTATAATTTTCCATTATATCTCATCTTCTCGTAGTGTCTTTTCGTAACACGTATGTAATAATACTTTTCTTCTAACGAGTCAAATTTATAGCAATAATAGCCTTCTGGTATGACCGTTGGACTACCAAGTCAAAGGTTCAAAACCCAGGCTCGCACCTCTGATTTTTCAGATTCAATTGCGTATTTGAAATTAATTTTCACTTGCTAAAACGGTGAAGAAAAACATTGTGAAGAAACCAGCACACCTGAGAGACTTTTCAGCGGTGTGTAAAGCCATATCAGAGGTGGTTTCATGAGGGTGGTTTAAACTCTGGCACCAGGTTGTTCATCAACCGTTCTGTAAAGAAAAAGTGGTATCTTACATTAATTAAGAAAGTACTAATACATTGAAAAAGTCACATTGGTACATGCCAGGTTCGAACACCTTCGTGCTTGCAAAGTGGGTCCGTAACCAATTCATCACCACGACATATTGGATATTACCCAGGGCAGCCAGGGTAAGCCTTACACCGAAATTTTAACAACGAAGCTTCGATTGGCGGATCGCATGTTTGTTCGTTAAATTACCTTCTAATATACCTATTTGTGGATTTGTAACGAAACGACAGATGAAAGCACAAAGTACAATTAAACAGTGGTCATTTGGTGGTAAGGATTGTGTTTGATGATCTTCATTATTACGTTCCGATCCGAAACATCGTTGTTCGATTTTCGGAGTAGAGCCCCTGATAAAATACAGGCTTGAAGATTACTAGATAAGATTCTGTTTATTATATTTACAAACACTGGGATTTTCTCCTACATCGTGGGTACAGATTATACATAAAATTTCACAATGCACAAACAAAGAGGCCAAAAAAAAATCACACAAATATTTCTTCTGTGCAGGAATCCAACCTACAACACAATGCGTAAAAGTCGAATCTCTTAACCCTTACGCTAATCGTGAAAGTGAGAAAAAAATTCATAATTAAGGTAACAAGACGCTATGTTATCATGTAATGACTTAATACAAATACCATAACAAACAATTGTGTGAAAAAAAAACGTCAGTAGACGTAACATTATTATTCTTTTTAAGTAATTCATAATATTTTTGAAATTTATGCGCTTTCACGTCAGTGTGAATGAAAAGGGCTTCTAAGTGATATTAATGAGAGAGAAGAGAGAGATGAGAGAGAATTCTTAACAGGCTAATCAACTTTAACAAAACATATCTTGTATTCACGCCTGGATTCTCCAGAAGGGATAGGCCATATACACCTCTAGTACGATAAAGGAAAAGAATAGTATTGTGTATTTGTCGACATTTACTGACAATGCGCAGATCTTCCTTCAAATCTGCATCGACCCTTTCGGATATGCAAGTTTCACACATACATAGGCTTTAACTACTAATAGATTAATGATTTTCATTTAATTTGTTTCAGATATCCTGATAAATGAACTCAAGAGAACCAAAAAGGGGACTAAGTGATGAAGTTTGAGAGAATCTACAAACATGGACACCTTAGAAAGTTTAAGAAATAGCAGAACAAAATGGAGGTTGACCAACCTCCTTCCTCTGTATATACTCCTTCTTGCTGCTCAAGGAGAATCCAGTCAACCTGATATAACCAAAACAGATGTAAATTTAGATAATAATAATAAAATAGAAACTATTCACTGCCATAGCTGTTATAGTAGTAGTAAAAATGATAATGTAGAAAATTATACAGATGTTGTAGATGAAATAATGGGTACTCTTAATAAGTTTACTGATGAAAATTTTAATTTGAATAAGACTGTTGGATATTTGGAGAAAGCAGTTGAAAATATACTAGACAAAGCACTCAGTAAAGATAGATTTAAAATTTTTGAGGGAGTAGAAGTGAAACCTGTTGTTAAAAATGATACGAAAATTGAGAAAAGAAACGATGAAGGAAGAGCACTATTTAGTAAATATACGTATGAATACAGAATATATCAGAAGGTTAAGGATTTTGTCAACACTCATATACTTTCGATAAATTTGCCGATGGCCGCAAAATGTAAGTACACATCTACACTAATAATAAAATTATAAAGACAACAAATTAGAGCTTATGTAATGGATAAACTCAAAGTCTAATAAACTGAAATCGTAATAAATTAAATCGTTCAACTATATAGAAAGATATAACACATTATCCAAAAATATTGTAAATGTAAGCCATTATTTAAAAGAGCAACCATGGAGTTTCTTGCCAGATTCTTCTCCATGAAGGGTAGGCTGCCCTTGGAACTGGCAACTAGAGTCACTCCTTTAATAATATTAGAATTATGACTATTCATAAGTGCCTAAAATGGTCTACATGAATAAAAATATTTTGATTTTGATTTATTTTATCAGCGAGTAACATGGATTAGAGATCTCAACGAAAATTGGAATAATGTAACTTAAATTATCAAACATTTTCGGAATATGAATAGAATAGGTATAGACTTTTGCGGGATACGGACAAAACCGCGGGCGATATCTAGTTAATAATAAAATTGTGCGGCTAAAATTGCTAAATAATCTATTCTTTGCGTATTTACCTCATCAGACACCTATTACTCACTATTCATATTAAAAATCAAAGTACTTAAGACATAGTAATATCCATATTATTAGTTTTAATAAACTCAAATTCCGCTCATAAAATCGATTTTTCTTTTAACAAAATTTTGCATAAACATAAAAATTTTCGCATAATATACATAAATACTTTATAAAAATCTTTATGTACTTATTTAGCTACCTTAATTCATATCTTAGCTAAAGCTAAGATCATTTGACATTTAAGTAGATACATTATTCAAAAGCTTAAACAAAATATATACTTAACAACCATGATTATTCGCTCTAGTCGTGGTATGTTAATACGCTTGGCTTGTCATTTGCACCTAGACATTCAATCCTAACCACATAGCCTGGAGCACGAACCGCAAATTGTAGATAAGACTACTCTACACGACTACTATACGACATATTCTGTGTATATTATTCGTTTGCAAATATACAAACTAAATATATTAAAAAAATCTTTTGTTGAGATACATTTTTGATCCCCGACACCTCTATTTAATAAGAAAATCGCAAAAACAACTGACTCGGGCGGGACTTGAACTGCAATCTTTGGCATGCCGTGTCATCGCTTTACCAACTAACTCGGTAGCTTAGTTGGTAAAGCAAGGCACGGCACGCCAAAGATTGCAGGTTCAAGTCCCGCCCAAGTCAGTTGTTTTTTGCAAGATTATTTTTAAATATTTTCAGTTACTTACTTGTTTAACGTGTTTAATTTAATTTCCATATTTATTTTTCAGCGTTCGGGCTAAACAAGTTCTTCATACCAATCCTAATTGGTGGACAAGTTTTGATAAAAACTGTATTGTTCGCGATGTTCCTACCTTCAATACTTGGGAGTTTTGGCAAAATGCTGAGCAAAGGTAAGCTTTACGAAGTTCTAACGATGTTGTAACTTGAGATAACATTAAGCTAAGCGCCTTACGTCACGGTGCGTTTTAACTACAACGAACATCCAAGTTTAATTATCAACAAATTCTTTGAAATATTTAGAACAGAATTTTAGGAATCTATTTAATGAAGTCTTCTTTTTTATCTCATGGTTTATGAACAACCTAGTGTCAGAGATTAAGCCGCCCGTAGGCCTCTGACTTTATACACTTATTTAAATAGCCACATTAATTTAAAAAATTTCAACGGTATCTTTATCTGAATTTAAATTGTAATCCTTTTTTAAATTAAAATACTCTAACGTTATAATCCTTTAAAAATAAATTACTGTGACTGTGCTTTAACTTAAGCTTCATAAACCTTGAAGCTTAACTTTCATTGTTACTTCAAAATGCTGCGTTTACTTTTCAATGGTGGAATGTCATTCTCGTCTTTCGAAACGACATTCAAACGAGAAGTGAGAGACTGACGTCAATGAAGTAAAAATAAAAAATATTTCAGCTTGAAACTATCCCACTGCAGGGCAAAGGCCTCTTCTCATACAGAAAAGGATTGAACATTAGGTTTAAGGTGCAAAACCCAAGCACGCACCTCTGACTTTTCAAATTAATGTAAGGGAAATATCGTGAGGAAAGAGCACACCTGAGAGCTTTTTCAACAGTGAGTAAAGCCATATCAGAGATCTACGGGTGGTTTAAACTCTACTTCCAGGTTGTTCATCGACCATACAATAAATAAAAAAGTTACAATGGTGATCATCATAGTGTAGTCAGAATAGTGATCTAAGTGACTACTGAAGTACACCATGTACTTCAGTAGTTTCAGAGATCATTATTCTTCGTCTTAATTTAATTCTAAATGTTTTATTTATTAGATTTCTTATTGAACTGCATAAAATTAAGCCAGTAACGAGTTTTTGGCATGACGTTGGGAGAAATAATTACAATGTATGACATATAACAATACAATGTATGACATATAACAATACAATGTATGACATATAACATATAACAATATTATTCTTATTTGTGCGAAAAAGAATAGGGCAAATATTTTAACTCGTCTCGAAGAACCAGAATCAGTAATCGCTTTGACAATGTCTATTATATCTGGCAGTTAAGTTGACGGCTGTTAAGAGCTTCAAGTATTAACTTTTATAAAGAGAGAAAACAACATTTTTATAAATGTCATCGTATTTATGAGAATTGCTTCTTACGGTAACTGGACTGAGTGCAATTCTGAGTTATAAATGTTTTAACTCACGAAGGCGGCTTGTGAGTTGGAACGAGTAATGCTTTTGTAGTTGTGTCGTATATGGACAGCACGCGTACTCTCGTGTGCGTAATTGCAGGTAGGTATCGTCAGGTATATTTTCTCACAAAAAAAATTTGGTTGATTGAGTGGTGTAATAAAAAGTAACATATGTTTAATATATTTTATTTATGTGAATTCAATAGAAAAATTATTTATAACTGAAACAGTATTCAATGTATACTTTTCTTTAATACACATTCAATTTATAAATAAATAAATTAGAATGACTGCCACGTTGGTCTAGTCATAAGCGAGCTGAGCACTGGGTCCTTAAATCTTAAATCCCCGGGTCGGGCAAAATTTTGTTGGGTGTTTCCATTAGGAAATTCTCAGTAGCAGCACGGATTCTGAAATAGTGCCCTGTTAATTGCAATAGGCTCGCCCCCTATTACATGGGACTTATTAATTAGCCGGCGACACGTGGGAGTACTACATACCTACACCTCTGCCTACCCGCTCTGGGAAATACAGACATGAGTCTATGTTTACATAATTATTATTAGAATAATATATTTTATATCTTCAATGTGCGAGCAAGATAGCAGTTTAGCGTGATTGACTCCATAGTCCAAATTTCAAGACTGCTACTTAAACTACAAAATTTTCTAAATTCCAGGTTTATCCACAATATCCGCCTCATCATCCCAAGCCAGCTATCCTCCAGTTAACGCGGAAGACCAGGTCGGGTACAATACCGATAATAAAGACTTCATGGGTTACGAGACCAACCAAGCTGGGACCTTCGCGTACCCTCAGGATGGGATGTACGGAGCTGATGCAAATGACGTTAACGATTTGGGCAACGTGGATATGTCCAGGTAAATATATAAAAATTAAATAAAGTAAACCAGCTTGTAACTATATTTCATGTATGTTTTTTAAATGTTTATGATTATACTTGAACCCGCGATTCCTGGCATGCCGTGCCATCGCTTTACTAACTAAGCTACCGAGTCCTGCCCGCTTCAGTTGAAATTAGGAATCTTATTCTTAACGGCTTAAAGGCGTGTGGTGACATCTACCGGAGTACTTACGCACTGCCAGCCCCATGTTCCAAACTTTTCAGCTTAGAAGGCATAGAAACGATATCATCAATGTTTAATTTTATGTATGTTTTTACATGTTTATGCACATTTTTTGCTTAGTATATGAAATTATCTAATAAGAAACTCGCAAAAAGCGATGGCACGGCACGCCAGGAATGTCGGCTTCCTACCCAAATCAATTATTTTTGCACGTTCCTTATTAAATAATTCCAGCCTGCCCACTATAGGGCAAAGCCTCTTCTCATACAGAGTAGGATCTGAAATAATCACCACGCTCGCTAACACTGCGTATTAGCGATTTTCTGATTCACGATGATTTCCTTCAACCTTAATCACTTAATCAGTGTTGTCTTAAATTAACTAATCAAGAATATTTAAGACATTTAAAAAGTCAAAAAAGATTTAATAATACATACAAAGTAACAAAATTGCCAACATAATCTACTCTAGCGGTAATCGTTTTTCAAATACGCCATTCTTTTCAGGAATTGGATTTTGTCGATAATACGAGCGTATTGCCTGTTTTGCTTTGCGAATATTGCCTTATATGTAGAAAATGCCCGCTTTATAGGAAATATTACGAGTTATTTAAAAAAAATGTTTACAAAGACGACACGGCAAAATATTTGTATAAGTAAAACATTAATATTTAGTCATGGGTTCAGGTTTTGATAATAGTTATCTGGAATCTAGTACCAAGCCGTCCATGTACCTATCTGTCTAACCTTCTCATCGTATTGTGTGGTTGATGAACAACCTGGTATCCGAGTTTAATCCGCCCGTAGGCCTCTGACATGGCTTTGTATACCATTGAGAAATCTCTCAGGTGTGCTGGTTTCATCACGATGTTTTCCCTCACCGTTTTAGCAACTGATAATTAATTTATATTACGCACATAACTTACGAAAAGTCAGAGGTGCGCGCCTACGTCTCGAGACCTCTGACTTGTTATACCACTAGGCTATTAGTGTTACTTTAACCTAACCTTTAAAATGCGAACTAATTAGTAATTTTGACAGTAATTTTGTTACAGGCTGATTTTATTATTATTATTGTAAAATTATTTTCCAGATTTGGTGCAGACAGCCAGAAAATGGGGTACTTACCTTCCAAGAATAGTTATTACAAGAATCAAATGACAACTACAGCCAATAACTACAAGGTATAGTTTATTATATTATAAACATTATAATTCGGACAATGGAATTATTGAGTGTCATATACAGGGTTAAATATAAAACACCGACAACCTGAAAAGGGGTCATTAAACTCATCATTATGAACAACTTTGTGACCAACCCTGAAATGGCGAAAAAAAGTCAGCTGTCCATACATTTTGTTGAGTTATATGAACATAAATGTATGCAACAGAAGATTTTTTTCGCGATATGTTACGTAACTCATGCCATAATGTCACTGATGTCACACAAAAATCCTTTATAACCTATAACGCCATCTATGACGGTTAATGAGAAACACGCGAGTGTCATTCATATGCGATGAATTCGGGAGTGCGCGTCGATGCTGGTGAATTAATAAAAACATAATAATTAAGTTAAAAGTTGTTTTCCTAACCTGAAAACGTAGCCAAACACACTAAAAGACACAATATTAAAATAGCTGTGATAATAAAATCTTTGAGGACGCAGTTTTCTCTTCCTCCTTTAAAGTTATATATTTTGCATATAATTATAGAGGTTTTTACCATAAGGCGACGACATATTTTTGTTTACAATATAAATACTTTGAATCTACAATTAATTCTTTAATATAAATATTTAATAAGAAATTTGAAAAAACAACTGATACGGATGGGATTCGAACCCACGATCTTCGGCGTTCCGTGCCGACGCTCTAACCGCTGAGCCACCGTATCCCATCAGAATCAGTCGAAATACCTACCCTAGGCGTATAAAGAGATTTGAAATTTCGACTGATTCTGATGGGATACGGTGGCTCAGCGGTTAGAGCGTTGGCACGGAACGCCGAAGATCGTGAGTTCGAATCCCATCCGTATCAGTTGTTTTTTCAAATTTCTTATTAAATATTTATATTTAATAAGCTAACATGTGCTAAAAACATGTAAAAATTTCACAAAAAAAATAATTAATTCTTTAATACTTTCAGGTATTCCAAAAGATCCCGGCCTCCTCAATGATCCTGAGTAACTACGACCCCTTCTACTCGCCGCTACTATCAAGGTTGGATGGCATATTCGCACGACTCGGTGAGTCCAACATGCTAATTAAACTATAAGCTACTAAGCCATGATACGTGCCGTACGTAATTGCTGTTCATCATGTTAGCATGAAGCGTGAATTGTGCGCTACCGTGAAACGTCAATGTAATCTGTAACTAATGGTTAAGGTAGGTATTACCTATGGCAGGGTTTCCCAAACTTTGCGTCGCGACGCCCTGGAACACCACGGCATAATCCAAGGAGCGTGGTCGCGAAACGATTCATATAGATTTTGGGTGAATTTCATGAATTAAGTTAACAATTTCTTAACTCATTGTTAACATAACAGGAAGGTCAGAACTTTTAAATTGTTGTCTTATTGTAAGTTGCCGTGATAATATTTAGTATTTTATACATGTAACCTGAAATGAATAGGCTTACTGTCTTAATTACGCGGTGATACGAAACGAATGAGATCCTTAAGTTTTTAGTCACAAAGAAATGGCAAACTCCCAAGAGCGTCACAGCAAAAATAAGTTTGGGAAACCCTGACATAAAGAATGCTCAGCAGCAACTGAGCTTCTATATTAAATAAAAACACTGATAAGGTTAATTATTAATTATATGTTTTTAAGTTTTAAAATAATTTTACACTTTTGTTTTTCTTAGCTCGTCATCGTATTCTATTTTACATCAACTGGCCTAGACGAGAAAATCTCTAAAGTATGAAAGCCGGTTTAATAGTTTCTCAGGACATTATTAATAGCTATCTCCTGTTTACTTGGCTAGTCGATAAGATTTAGCCAATTTAAGACTAAAATATGAGTGATGAAATCTATGACTGAAATATGAGTATGAGGAAAATTTATCATGTTTAATCCACATAATTCCAGGACTAGCGCCTGCAGAGAACTCGGTGGATGAGAACATCGAGGCCTGTAGAGAACAGCTCATCTGTTTGATGTACGCCAGTCCTGCCAAATTTGCGCCCTACAGCAACCTGGTGTCAGCTCAGTTGAGCAGGTATTTGTTTTATTATCATCTGCCTAGCCTTTTCCCAACTATGTTGGGGTCGGCTTCCAGTCTTACCGGATGCAGCTGAATACCAGTGTTTTACATAGAGCGATTGCCTATCAGACCTCCACAACCTAGATACTGGGTTACAAGATACCCGTTGGTAAGACTGGTTGTCAGACTTTCGGGCTTCTGACCCTTAACGACTGTCAAAGGTCTACAATTGACAGCCGGGGCCTACAGCTTAACGTGCTATCCGAGGCACGAAATCACGCATTGAACTTATTTTGTGCGCTCGTTAGAAGGTCTTAGACCAATCACTCAAATACTTAGTCCCTTGCAGTAAACAACTGTCGCGCAAATTGCTGTTACCTGTATGAAAACTTGTTTGCAAACTGCTGATTCAACAACTTCTCTTAAGATTATTACATAAATAAATAAATAAACAAACCAGCCTGTAACTGTCCGGCAGGGCAAAGGCCTCTTATCTAACGGTGAAGGAAAACATCGTAAAGAAACCTGGACTTAATAGTCTTAAATCTAGCTTAGAGCTAGCGTGGAGATTAATGTTCGATCCTTCTCTATATGAAAAGAGGCTTTTACCCTGCAGTGAGACAGTTTGTTTTGGTTGAAATGAAACTGACATACAATAACCCTTTTTCAGAGAACTGAACGAGCTTCGACGGCCAGTGTCTGATAACCCAGAGATTCTAAGATTTTTCAAATACATGAAAGCTGCGAGACGAGGACAGGAAGCTTCAGACTGCATGTACGCCTACCCCACGTGTTCTGGAAACGCTCCTAAGACGCACACCATGGTAGCAGCATACCATGACATTAATAAACTTGTCACGGCGAGGAAATTACACTGATTGGAAACTGTTGAGTTGTATTTATTGTTGATATCAACTTTATGCAAGAGTGTGCAATGCAAAGATTGTGTGCACAATATCTTTGACACGAAATTATTTCATAAACACGTCCCACTCCTACAATCGAACGTCGACATTTCGGATCGTAACTTTTAACGGAAACCATCAAACGCAAACCTTATCACCATATTACTACTGTTTCATTGTACTTAGTACTTTCAGCTGTCGTTTCGTTTCAAATCCAAAAACAATCGAGTAAAAGGTGAATTAACAAACGAAAAATCTTACAAATGTGCGATCCGTCAGTCGATGCTTCGTCGTTCGAATTTTGGAGTACCCTGGCTTGAGTCTTTAGCTTGTGGCAAAACCTTTGCGAATACCTTTAAATTTAAGGTATTTATAAGCAAATATTTTCTTGCTACATTTTAATTATGAACTGAAACCCTTTTAGCTAAAAGTGACATTATTTAAAATCCATTTAAATCATGGTTGCCCTGTTTTAGGACCTTTTTCGTATCCAATTATAACATTCCGTATTGTTATTAATTGTTAAAAGTTGTAAAAAAAGTGTACGTAATTGTAATTTATTATTAAAAAGTGTAATTTATTTATTGTATGCGTGAATGTAATTTATTGTATAATTGTTGTTTGAGTGTTAATAATAATTATTTATTTATCAATTTAATCTTTTAACTTATTTACTCCAAATATTTATTTATTTAACCACTTAAATATTAGTTTTTTTATTACACCATGTCGTTTTTTTAAATACGTAGTTTTTTTCTATTGTTTTTTTAAGTGAATTCTAAAAATAACTGAATGTACATAGAACCGTAGTTTGGTGGTAAATATTAGTTAAATTGTAAATGATTTATAATTTACAGTAACTTAGTCAGAATCTAATTTTATTTATTATTTTTTATTTTATTAAAAATTGTTTGTTGCTTTTAATTATTTAAATAATCTTTTGTATAAAACAAAATTAATGTTTATTCAATTTTTATTAATTTTATTGTGAATTGTATAAACTTAATTATAATAAAAAATCTAGGAACTCTAATATGCGCACACACATCGAACATTTCAAATCTAGCCAATCGTGGCGCGTAGATTTTTTCAAAATGGCCGCTCGGCAAGCGATGGTGCACATATTACAGTAAATAAAAATCTTTATATTAAATTATAAATGACTTTGTTAATAAAGTTTATTTAATAAAATCAATTTGAATTAATTTTCAATGCGGTATTATAATGACTTGACCAATTTTAATGTGTACCGAGTCTACTAATTAAAATTGGTCAAATTTTACCACATATCTCTTTATTTGACTTTAAACTTAAATATTATAAAGGTACTGGTATGGTACATAATAGGTATATTATTATAATGATTTTTATATTCGTTTTGGCCTTGTCCGTCTTTAAAAAAATTGAGGAAATTAGAAGAGATAAGACACGTTCGCGTTCGGGGCTTGAAGGGTTTACCCTCGCATCAGTAGTCTTGTTCAATGATTTTAATCCTACGTACCTATAATTTAAGGAATAAAATTGAATAAACTTGTTTCTTTTTCCAAAAAAACATTGACTGTTCGTTTGTTTTTATGTATAAACTTTATTAATAAAGTCAACGAGAAGGACTTAAACCGTGGTGTTGTATTTATTTTTATTATTAGTAGTCGTAATCAAGATGGAAATAAATGTTATTGATGGAATTTTATTTAATTTTATTATATTAATTATTAACTTAACGTAGTAAAATACAAAACTATAAATTTAAAAACTCTCAACACATTTAAACCTCGATTTTTTTAGCTAAGAACTCTCTCGAGCACGCCACCTTTCAAATAAAAAAAACGAAATCATAATCGGTCCATTCGTTTAGAAGTTACGATGCCATAGACACGCAGTCACGTCAAACTTATAACACTCCTCTTTTTGTGACGGGGGTTAAACACTACGGTTCAATTTAAATAGCTGCGGAACGGAAAGGAAGCGAATAGAATTGGACATAGCATAATGATTTTTATGTCAATCGTGTAACGTACAAACTAACTCCGCCGACGGCAGCTGTGGAAATTCCCGAGAATGCGCGATAATTCCCTGGAAAACGCGCGACTTATTTATCTATTTTGTTTCGTTGCTGAATTGACTTAAAGTTCATTATGCTTTGGCCAATTCTGTTGGCTTGAGCACTAATAGCCTAGTGGTATGACCGTCAACTGATAAGTCAGTGGTCTCGAGTTCAATCCCAAGGCGCGCACCTCTGACTTTTCGTAAGTTATGTGCATATTATAAATTAATTATCAGTTGCTAAAACGGTGAAAGAAAACATCGTGATGAAACCAGCACACCTGAGAGATTTTTCAATGGTGTGTAAAGCCACGTCAGAGGCCTACGGGTGGTTTAAACTCTGACACCAGGTTGTTAATCCACCATACGATAAGAAGAAGATTCTGTTGACTTCCATTCCGTTCCAAAACAATGCGAATTAAGCCTACATCGCAATCTCAGCATATACATAATTATATTATGTTGGACACCAAAAACGTCCAGCGCTGGTTTCCAGAGTTTCCTAACTTTCTTCCTCTTTAAACTTTTAGTACTAAACCGACGAAAACAAGGCGGAAGATCCGAAATTAATATCAAATTCTGACATACACACCATCTTAGTGATTTGATAATTTGATATTCGTCTATCCATATCCCTTGTAATCCAATATGGCGGCCGCGGCGTACAATACAATTAAGATCCTATAAAATTAAATTTACAAGCCAACTCGTCTTGGGATCACGAATCCGTAATTAAACATATTATTACATAAAGTGTGTTATGTTGGTATAACACCCAAAATGATTTAGTACAAAATGGTTTTGAGTAGGCGTATTTAAAACCGACTACCAAAAAAGAGGGTTATCCTATCCTCTCTTATATTTAAGAGCTAGGGTCTTGTAGGTGGAGCAATCGCCACCTCTCTCTATCCTCCGCTTGTCTTTTGACACCCTGATACGTCATGACTCCTACTTTCTCCTTCACTTGATGAAAAATGTCTTTCTCGGCCATCCTCTACTATCCTACTATTATTATAAATAAAACAGAACAGAAACAGAGTACAATCTAAATAAAACCTCCAAGTTGAAAACCTCCAACCACATGTTACTGAAGAGGAAGTCTTGTGATTTAATTATATTAATCTTTGATTAAATTCCTGCTAACAAAATTATATTTGGGATCAAATTTACATTGGTAACCTATCATAGATACTCGAAGGTTGGGTGCTATTTGCATTGTGTTATCTATATATCTTTGTAAATAAGATATGACATAAAGTTTACATTTTACTTGACATTTTATTCCTATGTTTTGACTTCAAATTATGAATTCTGCTTTTTTTTATGTGGGTAATCTGTTTTCTTATATGTATTCTAATTGAATGTGAGACTTAACGTAAGTATGTGTAGCTAAATTACTATAATATTGCATGCTGAATGGCTGAATATAGCTGCTCGAAAACTTTTTGTAAGATCTCTATATCTACTACATACTTACCTATGTTCCCAATAAATTATTTGAATTTGAATTTAAAACAAAGTCAGGTTATTTACATCATTTATACCTCGAGAACTGCAGAACAGATTTTCACGATTTTGATTAGAAAGATTTGTCTCCGCCTCGTCATATTAATTTTATAAATTTATTTTTCTAAAAAATTGGGGAATATAGAGTGCACCTATGTTTGACTACACACTTGCACTTTTATCTCCTGCGTCGATGGCCACTCTCCGTTGAGATTTGCTGCTGTAACCGAAATGATTTCATTGAAGGAGTACATACCTATTATAAAAATAATGTTCTCCTGAAAGTCAGAAGTTCTTTGGGTTCAAAACTTAAGAATTCTGACTTGGCAGTCAACGGTCATATTTCTAGGCATAATTATTATTATAATTATATCCTGAAGCGTACATAGAAATTCGCGATCCGGGCTGGGCGCGATTCGGTTCGGGGGTGGCGCGGGCTTCGTAGTATGTCACATACAATACGTTACATAGTCAGCCTCCGGCATTTTGGCCGGGTCCGCCATGCCTCACGACCCCACGACAGATAGGCGGACGCGGGGCGTAGTACAATTATTTTATAAAAGAATAGAATAATTTATTTTTTCCCCAATTCTCTCTGTCCAATGTGACGGCAATCCAACACGACCGGAGAGATTGAGCGCTGGATCGACCGCAATGGCTTTAAGTTCTCTCCGAAGCTCTCGGTGCGAGTAATAATATAAAGTTATGAAAGTAAGAGACTTAGGGTTCGAACCTTAGACCTTTGACTTGTCAGTCAACGTTTATTCTTAATGATTATTATTTTTAATGAGATGTGCACTTATCATTCCTGTCAGCAATCTGTTGTTGAGACACGGTTAAGCAAATTTTCTGTCTATGCTTGGTGCCGAGGGTTCGATTCTCGCACAGGACAAAAAAATTGTGTGATCCACAGATAATAATATCCTTATCTTAATCCTAACTAATATTATAAATGCGAAAATAGTTTGTTAGGTATACAAAAACGGACATAGGGTACCCTTCATCCCAAAACAAGTAGGTACTGTTCCCAAAGAAAACAACAATAACATTCTTATGATAATAGATGGCGCCACATGTTGGCTTTAGTAATTTATCAACATATCACACGGATGTCTGTATATTCGGGCTTAGATGTTTATGTATTGCAACACCAATAATACATGAGCCACGATACAGAAAAAATACGTTCAAAAAATAAAATTATAAAACATAAAATCATAATTTAAGATAACTTCGGGGGACCGAAATAAAGTCGTGACTACCAAGCCAAGCCAAGTTAAACATTTTCCCCTTACCCTTACCAATAATATCTATTTTATTTTCCTGTACAGGGAAGGAAATACTTCGCTACAGGGAAGCCTTGTTAAGTGGCTGTCAGTTCCCTCTCTGACAGGTTTTACGAAAATGCCTCACTACAAATTTGATATTATTTGGCATGACTGGTTCTTGAAAACCTGAATTGATTGTGTTTAATAAACAACAACATTTTTGCTTTCTTTTTGACATTTTTTTTTTTAAAAAAGAAAGCTCTAGACGAGGAACTGATACCAACAATTAACACAACGCCAACTTTAAAAAGTCAACTTTACAGTAGAGAAAAATGTGATAACTATCAATTTATTTATTTCAAAATCAAAATCAAAATATTTTTATTCATGTAGACCATTTTAGGGACTTATGAATACCTAGTCATAATTCTAATAAGAATAAGAAGAATAGACCTCCTGACCGAGTTTCGGTCACGGTGGCCAATCTCAACGGAGATTAGCCATCGACGCGGGAGATATTATAGTGCACAAGTGTGTGCGCAAACACAGGTGCACTCTCTATTCCCTCACTCTCATAGTCCGATGGGACGGCAACCCGACACGACCGGAGAGAGATCAGGCACAGGGCCAACAGCTTTACATGCTGTCCGAGGCACGGAGTAAGTGATAATGAATTTATAAAACGCACATAACTTACGAAAAATCAGAGGTGCGCGCCTTGGGTTCGAACCAGAGACCTCTGACTTGCCAGTCAACGGTCAACACCACTAGGCTATCACGACTCAAAAGAAGAATAAGAGTGATTCTAGTTTCCAGTTTCAAGGGTAGCTTACCCCTAGTGGAGAAGAATCTGGCAAGAAACGCCATGGTTGCTCTTTTAAATAATGGCTTACAATATTTTTGGATACATTTATTTATTAATAAGTATGTATAAATGTATGTAAGTCACAAAAATTCAAAGGTGCGTGCCTTTGCTTCGAATCTGAGACCTTTGACTTGCTAAATATGTTCTCCTGACCGAATTTCAGTCACAGCGGCCAATCTCAATGGAGATTAGCCAACTACGCAGGATATATTATAGTGCACAAGTATGTACGCAAACACATATGCCTCTATTCCCTCACTCTCATAGACCGATGGGACGGCATTCCGACACAATCGAAGAGAGATCAGGCGCAGGGTCAACGACTTTACGTGCTTTCCGAGGCACGGAGTAAGTGATAATTAATTTATAAAACGCACATAACTTACGAAATGACTTGCTAGTTAACAGTCATACATAACACTAGGCTATCACTAGACTAGACTAGACAATTTTCTAAAATTCACGGTTCGAGAAATAACTAATTAATTAACGGTAAAATAAACATTTACTCAACAGAGACAGAGCTCTATTCATTACTTTGTTCTTAGTCGTCCCATTTAATTAATTAGGAATAAAATATAAGTAAAGAAGACATTATATTATGGAACTAATGTGGAGGACATATTTAATTTATTATATGTAATTTATTAGAATAAAATTGGAATATTTAATAATATTACCGGTGAATTCGTGATACATATTATAATTATCCGTAGTCTAGTGGTGGTGACCATTGACTGGCAAGGCAGAGGTTTCAGGTTCTAACCCGAGGCGTGCACCTCTGTCTTTTCGTAAGTTATGTGCGTAATATGAATTAATTATTACTTACTCCGTGCCTCGAAAAGCACGTAAAGCCGTTGGCTCTGCGCCTGAATTCTCTCCGGTCGTGTCGGATTGCCGTCCCATCGGACTATGAGAGTGAGGGAATAGAGAGTGCACCTGTGTTTGCGCACATACGCATATACTATGTAGTTGGCTAATCTCCATTGAAAGATCCGTAGATTTTTTCTTAATTTCAAATTACCTATGTATAATTCTGCAATTACTGTGTGCTACTTTCCGATACGATGATGTTTGCTACGATAGTTACAATCTACAGAATGACCATGAGTCATGACCATTTTGCGTCAAAAAAAGTTGTTGACAAATATCAAGAATAATGAGTCACGCTATACTAAAGAGACAGATCCGGTTTTGAGACTATCCCTACTACTTTCTTGGTAGAAAGTTGACCTGCCTATAAATTAACAACGTAGATATGTAATTTTACACTCTATTCTGTACGTAGTAAGCTTGAATTTTCTTCGGCGTAAAAAAAAGAATTCATGTATCAATCACGTTTGAGATCTGCAAACGATTTTTAAGTTTATCTCTTGGAAATAAGGTGGATATTTGATTGGTGTAGACAGAAATCGGTGTATTCATCATCTCCGCGTAATGTTTTGTAATGTGAATGTGTGTTTTTCGGTTAGTAGTGCCGGATTATGACTGTTGGAAGCAGGTTCGAGGAAAGGTTGTTGACATCTATGATGTTGTCAGAAATTTATCGTAAAAAGCAGTATATTTTAGAAATATTCTGACCTTGAAATGTCATTAACACTCTTATTTCAAAAGAAGGATTTTAATATAAGACCAGTGCGCAAGCGCAACTGCTGAGCTTGAGATTCCGGATTTGATTCCCTGCATCTGAGGCAACTTATGGAGGTCGGAGGTCACAGTCGTAGGTTCGAAATCCAGGCACGCACCTTTGACTTTTCGGACTCATGTGCGTTTTAGAAATTAATTATCACTTGCTTAAATGGTGAAGGAAAACATCGTGAGGAAACCAGCACACCTAAGAGATTTTTTTACGGTGTGTATAGCCATGTCAGAGGCCTAAGGGTGGTTTAAACTCTGACACCAGGTTGTTCATCAACCAGATACAGAAAAGAAATATGAGAAAACTGATACGAATGGAATTCAAACCCACGGTCTTCGACGTACCGTGTCGACGCTCTGTCCGCTAAGCCACCGAGAATCAGTTGAAATTCCAAACGTGTGGTAATATTTATCGAAATACATTACGTATCCAACTCAGTGCTCCAAGCTTTGCAATTTTAACAAAAATAATATTGAGTTTTTTTAGGGTTGTTTTTTGTATAGAACGAACCAATAGACACTACGTTTCAGCCCCTTATAATCATCCAAAAGGTTTCACCTTCATGTTTTATGAGATGTGTAACGCATACTTCGATATAAGCGATTTTAAACCATGGCGGCAACATAAAAATAACCCGCTCCTTTCAAAAGTCGGATTAAAATCAATTTTCTAGGTTTTGACTCTTGTACAATGTCACGTGGGGTGTGAACGATCGGGAACGAACAATTTTTCAATGAAATGACGGTAGAAATAGAATGTTATAGCGCCTTCGCCTTTCCATATTACAAGGATAATTTTTGTCCCAAACAAATATAAGGTCATTATTGGCATTACCAAACCATCAAGCAATACTGTCAGGCAATACTGAAGGGAATTCCTGATGGCATCCATGAACTGAATTATGAAACCGACCAGGATACAACAATTGGAGTGTGCGGCTAAGAGAGTGTGGAGATAGCTTTCGTATGATAAAACAGAGAGGAAAAATTTATTCTATTTTATAAGCAAATTAAAAAAAAACCAACTGATACGGATGGGATTCGAACCCATTCGATCCGGTCCGTCAAAGATCGTGGGTTCGAATCCCACAGAATCCTGCATCAATTGCTTTTTCAAATTTTCTTATTAAATAATTAAGTATATTTAATAAGCTAACATGTAAAAACATCACAAAATATTAGAAATTACACTACTATAAAATAAAATAATACTACACTAAAATAATACTACACTACTATAAAATAGAATAAAAACATCACAAAATATCAGAAAAAATATTAGAAAACATCAACTTTGTTAGAGACTCTATTATTTCGAAATTTTGTAGAAATAAATGTCGTTACAAGGTCTCAGGTTCAAACCCAAGGCGTTTCATTACTTTAGTAAGTTATGTGTGTATTAAAAATCAATTATCACTTTCGTGCCTCGGAAAGTACGTACAGCTATTGGTCCTACGCCTGATCTCTCTCCGGTCTAATTGGATTGATCCCATCGAACCAAAAGAGAGAGAATAAAGAATGCACCTGTATAAATGCACACACACGCAGTTGGCTAAACTCCGTTGAGATTGGCCGCTGTGACCGAAAATCGGTCAGGAGGGCTTTAGTGAAATTAACTCTATTATATTTTTTTTTCGTACACTTTAAATATTATGGATTTCCGCAAAGTATTCCTACGATTCCTTTTACAGCATTAAAAAAAGCGATCTCCACACTTGCCAAGCATCATGAATATTCGCTGGGATATCCCACGTTACGCTAACTTCATTCAAACTCCGGTTTGCAAGTCCATTTCATGGAGAATTTAACTAAAATTCACCTTAATTCATTGCATTAAGGCTCAATTTCATTTAACTTCACAATTTTCTACTGTGATAATCTTAAGTTTGCTGAAAAGAACAGCAATTTTTCAAAAATAAACTTTATTTACGAAGTATTAAAGTCGAAAGTTAATTATGTAAGGGAGCATAATCGGCCAAAAAATAATGCTGGGTTCAGACAGACAAAATGAAAAGTTTAAATTGCTGTTAGTTGACGACTTATTTATGGTAGGGGGACCTATTTAGGGTAATTTATGTTTTATTATGTAACATAAGGGTTCTGCCTTTACCCTCTACATTTCACTAATGGCAGTTTTTATTTTAAGCCTTTGAACTGTTTTGCAGACACAATTAAAATGTAAAATTTTTGTGGATAATTATTTTAGTAAGATTAAAACTAAATTATTACGCTTCTTGACCAATTTTTTTGTCGCACAATTTTTCTTCCTCCTCCATTTTCCTTCCATGCATCGATATCCGTAAGTCTAAAGGGTGTAACTTCTTCTATGGATAAGGATTTTTTTAAAATAATGGTACATAAAAGTTCTCAATACTAATAAAAATATATTGCAATTACAATACATAATTTTTTTGCTAATTTAAAATTGTTAATGTAATCCATTACGATTGGATAAAACGTGTTAAAATATTTAAGTTACCTTCGGGTAATCGCTAAGTCTCTAAACCATCGGCAGCAAAAAGTGGCGCCGTCTGAACACAACTTTAAAGAGGTTTATGCAATTCTTATGTTTTGTTATTATATAAGGTTGGTTGGCAGCTACCAAGCCATTCTCGTCTGCAACTTACGGTGCATTGAACGCTAAATAGATTTGGATCACTAACTTTAACTTTGTGACTTTTACAGGTAAGTTTATTTATATAATTTGACATTAAATTATGTCATCATTAAAATCAATAAATAATATTTATTAAAATATTAATGATGAAATAAATAATATTTGTTTAAATATTAATGATGAAATAAATAATATTTGTTTAAATATTAATGATGAGATAAATAATACTTATTTAAATATTGATGATGACATAAATAATATTTATTTAAATATTAATGATGGCATGACATAAGTTTATTGAACTATTTTTAAACTATGCAAAACATAGTTTGAAAATTATTTAATAACATAATTATTATATTTTCAATGAATATTAACTTTTTTTCTAATTAATGCTAGTTTTGACATGTGTCATACATACGAAATACAATATTTATAAATCGTTGAAATATTTATTTTGGACTCGGATGTTGAGTTCTCAAACAATTAATTTTAAATTAGTATAATTTTGCTCAGCTTCACAGATTATAGAATTAAAATATTTGACACGTGTCACAGGTTTGCGCTATACCAAAACTAAGCTTGTATACTTGTATACCTATACTTATTATACCTACTGTTTATATATCTAAGTAAAAAGTAATAGAAATACTTAGTTTATTAAAGATTATTTTTTTCTACATCGAATCATAAAAAGCAGTCAATCAGTTACCTCCTCATGAAATCGTCGATGATGCATCGAAAGCTTAACATCGAAAGTTTAATAAGTCGAAAGCTCATCATCATTAGCTTAATAGCAGTTAATATTAGGTTTCAATATAGCTCTCTCTATATTGGACTTTGACAATTAGATCTGTTAGTTTGGGCTAAGAGACTTACCTACCACGTCATTTGTTCTATGCAAAATTGAGTCGTAATAGCCAAGTGGTATGACCGTTGACTGGCAAGTCAGAATGGCGTATACGGTATTAGGTAACCATGGTTACCTAAAAGAATGCTATAATTTTTTTCCGAGCCGACCAGACCTTTAGCGGTTTAGCTGTGTCAACTGTCAACAAACTAATTTCGCTACCAGGCCTATTTTGGAGAGAAATCTTTAGCAAGACGACAGTCGAAAGGGTCTGATTGTAAATTATTTAATGAGGGCAACTATAGTTAGGTATTTACGTCACAATCCTCTTTCGTATTCGCATGTCTTGACATCTTAACAAGGAGTGAAAGTTTGTTTGTGTGAACATTGTTTTGGGTAACAGATTCCTACATTGTATCTGGTTATTCACAGGAAACGTTACGAAATGTTTAGATACATACGGCAACTTTTATCAAGCTAGTCTAGTATAAGCTGACATATTGTTGTATGAAAAGCCTATACAATGTGTGGTCAGTTCATACTGGAAATGTGTAGCTTGTACAGTTGCCGTTTGTACCTTTTGTTACTGCAAGCAGGCCTAGTACGAGTTTGCAAACTACATGAATACTGTCAGTTTTAGTGAGATGTAATATACCTGTCTCTGTCCATCCGGAAGAGTAAACACGAGACACGTTTATTAACTTCTCATTTAAATTATCACGTGCCGTGTGGTTTCCGGCCTATGAATAAAACCACCCCTACTCGTCCCGCGGGTGATGTAAGAAGCTACGAAGGGAAAGATCCGGAGGATGGGTAGCAGCATTCTTTTGTGTAACAGTAATCATCTGCTTCTGCGATCACCAACCCGCTTACCCAGCGCGGCAATTATGGGCAAATACGTCCAATGAACGCACAATAGTGGCGCGCATTGGGAGAGGCCTATGTTCAGCAGTGGACTAATACAGGCTGATGATGATGATGATAACTATCAATACTGACATGACTTGCAAGCTACCAATGAAATAATTCAAGTATTGGGCTACATTTTATTCGATTTAACATATCTTTTCTGTACTCTGCAACACACATTACGTTAGAACCTAACCTAACATCATAAAGGTTGTATGTGTAAGGTGCTTCAATAACTGCTTACCCCATAAGATGAGTCATACCGTGTTGTCAGGACCCAAATGACCTACTTGATGGCCAGTAGAAAGTTATCCTTCATTGCTAGTGGGTCAAGGACATGGATGTGTAAAGTGGACTAGTGTAGCAGATGTGGCATCAATTATTATTATAAATAAATAAATCAGCCTGTAACTGTCCCAGTATAGGGCAAAGGCCTCTTCTCATACAGAGAAGGATTGAGCATTAATCATTTTGATTGAAGGATTGAGGATGGATAGATATGATTTAAGGATTGAGCATTACATTAACAATTATTATTATGTTTTGTAAATGTGACGAACCATTCATCAATATTGTCAATGAAGAAAGCAGAAAAAATTAAGATCTTTGTTGTTTTAGAAGTTAGAAGGCGATATGTAAGATTTTATAAACTACTAGCTTTTCTTTTCTTGCCAGCGGCTTCGCTCGCGTTAATCTAGAACACGTAGCGCTATATATTATCATAAGAACGTAATTGTTATTATCTTCGGGAACAATACTTTTTTTTCGGGATGAAAGATACCCTATGTCCGTTTCAACGTACCTAACGTATATGCAAAATTTCAGAATGATCGGTTCAGTGGCTAAGGGAAAAAGTTACAAACAAACTTACTTTCGCATTTATAATATTAGTTAGAACTACCTATACCGTTACAATTTTGTGAGTCTTTGATTTGCTTTTAAACTGAGTCAGATATTCTGTATTTGATTTTATGATTTCCTGTGAAATGTTTACATTAGATCTTCTGCTTAATCTTCGAATCATTGTATCTGGCATTGTTTAAAATTTTTGTGCCAAAACAGTACCTAAAAATCATGACCAATTATTTCTTTTTCCAGTTAGGATTTCAATTTAACTTTGGTCAAAACTGATTCAAACTCTTTTTCGTACTCAATGAATATAAAGGTTTTGTGGTTCATTTTTATGTTTTTTTATTCAATTTTTAATCAAAAACTTTTGACATTCCAACAAGATGTTGATGACATTTCGAAATATTTTGATATTATTTAAAACTTTCTTTTCTTTTGTTGAAAATCGTGATTTCTTTGTTATAACCGTTTCGCTGTTTCATATTGAACTTTCAACATTACTTTTTAGTTCGTCATGACTTTCAATTTTCATTTTTATTCAAAGTTTCGTTCGAATATTGAAACCTGTCTCTTGAAAGGATTCTTATACATAACAATAATGATACTTGCGTAACAGATAAATGATTGCGTCTTCCGTTTTTATGTTGAATGTTACTTCCTATACAATCATTATGGTCGCTATATAGGTAACACAACGTGGTAAAAGTTTCTGCACAGCTACAAAAATAGGAATGTGACTCATAATTTATTAGCAAAATTGAAAGCTTTTAACTGACTAATATTCCTCAAAAATCTTAATTTTATAATGAACTTTAAATGAAATCCAAAAATAAATTGTATTTGAATAAAATTGATCAATTTCATGAATTTGATTTCTTCCTAAAATATGGCCAGTCTTTTTAATTACTTACACGTCATGTCAGTCCAAACGCGTTATACATACAGGCGTGTGTCAAAAATTACGCGTTTGATAATGCGTTTTTGCCTTATTATGGCGTTTTTTGTATGGACTTCATCTTTGTGAGTCAGACGCGGCTACAACTTTAGCTAAACTGCTTTAATAGGAATAGAATTTAATTAAAATTGAATTGTAATTGAAGTGAATTTAACCATACCAGGTTGAAATCGTAAAAATATAGCGTGCAATAAAAATACCGCATCCATTTAACTCATACAGCAAAGTCCACGCACCAATATGCGGATCACATACAACCCATTGCGCTACAGTAAGTTTTTTGTTTCACATCAGGTCCAAATGACTTGGTTCTTTTGCTTACGTTTAGTTCTGACTTAGAAATGGGTTCGTGTTCGGAATTAAGATAGAAACAGCTCAAAGTAAAATAAAAGTTGGAAAAAAGGGTTTTTCTGTTAGTTTTTTCAACATTAGTAACAAGTTTTTTAACAGTATTTCAACAAGTTTCAACATTCGTTTCAAGAGAGTCACATACTTATTGGGTGTGTCTTCTTATTGATGGTATTATTTATGGATTTAAGGTACTATTACTAGTGGTGTACTAGTATGTCAATAAAAGGGAAGGTTTTCATTAATATTTTTAAGCGTCTGTTAATTTATTAATTTGTGCGGTCACGCAGGCGCACTCTCTGTTCTCACTCTCAAAGTCCGACCGAATTTAGTGATTAGATTGTAGGTTCTTAGATATTTTATTGAGGTTTTTTATGTTATTTATGTAGGTTGCAATAAACAATTAATGATTGAACGAACTTACCTGTACGTGAAGTTCTATCTTAATTGTATTGGATGTATCGTCCGAAGAATATCTATCATGGAAATAGGTCTTGCCTATCTAGTTAGAAGTAATTTTAAATTCAGATTGGGTAGTATGCTTAGGATACTTTCCACGTATTACGAATTGTTTGGATGTTATAAAACATATGAGGTAATTTCACGTGTGTTAATTTTGGATAACATGTTGCATCAATAGCCTTGGACCGAAAGGTGTGGAAGTCATGGGAGGAGGCTTTTGCCCAGCAGTGGGATATGGGTACGACATCGAATTGATGGAAAACTTTTGTTATTGGATGTTGGTTTTTTTTTGGATGTTGGTGTTTTTTTGGATGTTGGTGTTTTTTTGGTAGTTGATTTAGTTTTTACGAGTATAAGTACTGTTTGAGTGCGTTGTTGAAACGAGGATAATACAGGATGAGCCTAATTATAATTATATTAGAACCTATTAGTTATTTAGAACTATGGTAGAGCAAAAAATTAACAACTCTGAGGTCTACACTAAAAGCAGACACTGACTTAATTGACATAATAACTCCAAAAAAACCTAAGCACAAAACGTTTTAAGAAAAATACAGACACACTGGTACAAATTCTCTTGTACACACGCCAGGACATCAAGCTACTACAATCTGTCAAATTTCTTTAATAGATTTTCAACTTTCTCGCTAAAGCATTAGGTTTTAAGTTGATTGGGAAAATTTGACAGTTTCGGGCAGCTTGATGTGCTAGTGTCTGTACATCACGCTAAACTAATTTTAGTCAAACTATATCTCTTTCTATACATCATCGAAAAAGGACAGCAATTGAACTGCAAATTAAAGCTCTCAAATTAGTTTACGCTCTTGCAATTGACGTGAAATTATACGAGATCTATGACATGATATGTTACGCAAATGGACTAATTTGACAGCTCAAAAAATCTTCTGCCCTTTTCTAATGATCATTGTTAGAAGAGAGATAAGTAGTGAGTATATCATTCTACGTACAAAACATTCTAATAGAAATACCATGATGACATTATCAGACACATTAACAATGTCTTTTACGCTGTCACAAATTTGACACGCATCTTGAACATGTCAAAACAAATGTCAAAACAGATTGACATTTTGATTTAATCTTCGAAAGTAAGTTTGCTTTCAAAGTTAACTAAACCATGAAATTACTAACTCGTTCAAAGGAAACCATCACCTAATTGCACCGTAACTTTGGCTCAAATATGATGACCGTTATTTCTTCGCCGCACGCGCAGTCTACCGTCGCGCTTCGTATATCTCGCTCGCTCTTACAAGGTGTTTCGAACCGAATGTATTCCAATTTCAAATTGTGTGCTTGCTGTGTTGAGTTTCGCCATGTGAAAATTGTTTTATGCCCTTATTAAGTAAGCGCTGTGTGTGTATTTTTAGCAAGATTGAGTGGAAATCAAAAGCTTTTAAAGGTTGAGATAGGTGAATGTTTTCACTGGGATCATTACTCGTATATCTGTTATGATCCCTCTATATAGTCCACTAGATGTACCCCGCGACTTTGTCCGCGTTAAATTAAATTTTCCCGTAAACACACGTTGATAAAGCAGCCAGATTGCCTGGTTCTTTTTCTTTCTTGAATCACAGGTATTGTTATTAATTACTGAAAACTGAAATTTTTATCAGAATAAAAAATAGCCTATAGCACTCGGAGATAAAGTAGCTTCCTATTGGTGAATTAATTTTTAGGATCAGATCGGTAGTTCCGGAGATTACCTTTGACATACATACATAAAAACTTTACCTTTTTATAATATTAGTATAGATAACGATTATTAATAATGAGAAGTTAACCTTTTTAAAATTAACTACTGCTACATTTTCAATTTTACTTGAGATTGACTTTCTTCTGATACTAGGCCTTACTTATATTTATTTTTCTTAATAGAGTGACATAATCATTTGCACATGCTATTAAGATGGCTAATACCTCTTCTATAACTTTATTAGCTTCATTAATATTAGTTCAATGTACTACTACTTTCGGTTCATTTTTAACTTGCGTGATAGATAATAATGCATACGTGCATTCTATAACAAGAAACTTATATTTATTCATGTATAGTCACTATAATGGTTAAAGTAAATTTCTTATTATGAATCCGCGAATATAAATTTCAAAGAAGCAGGTATCGTAGTACAAAACGTTTCACACAATTTTTTGAATTTTGAATAATAAGCGCCCTCTAGCTATACAAACTGTTGTTGTTGTTGTAACCATGCGATATTCAGGGAAGTGCCCATATCGGTGCCAAGTTAAACGAATTTCAGATTAATTTCATCCTATGCCTTGGCACTGACTCCAAAACAAATGCTTTTGTATTATTTCTAACTTTTTGGTGTTTGAAGTCGGTTTTATTTTTTTTGTAAAAATATTTTCTTTGGTGATGATTTTTTTAGTTATTCGTAGGTATTCAGTATCCGTGATTTAGTCACCCTCTGAAAATGGTAAGGATATAGACAGCTTGTATCCAAAGACCGTTTATAACATTCTGTATAACTTTCATTATTTATTTTTATATCTTCCATTATGTCAAGAGCGTCCAAATAATAAAATTAAAACAATAGTTCATTTGCTTTTCTACAAAAACACCTTTTCTAAATTGTCGGTTAAAATCCGTCTTTGGAAAATAATTACATCAAATAGGTAATCAGAATTTCTCCCGCGATTCAAAATAAACGGTTTTTTTTTAAATCAGTACAGCCGCTATGTCACGTACGCCATTACAGTCAGATCGTCGTCGTCAGTCAGTCGTTTATTACCCGACTACAAAAAAGGAGGGGTTATGATGTATTTTCATCTGAACAATAGTAATTTGATTTAAAATGTTGTGTTTATGACAGCTTTATTGTCTAATTAATTGATTTTTTTCACCGTTTGGGATTTTGGCGAGTTATTAAACCTTTGATTGATTGCTTTTTGTGTCTCATTTCTGGGATTTTAAAGGTTTTGGACCAAATACCCAAAAAAAATATTAAAGTGCTTCAATAAACAGGATGTTCTCCAAACCATGTAATTAAGGTAATTACGTCCTTGTTTCTTTTTTTTAAACTTAAAAACAAAGATGAAGAAGAATATCTTTCGAATCATCTCTTTAACTTTTTCTGATAATCTAAGGAAATAAATAAAAAATAAATGCCACAATTTCGTCCTCGTTTCACTTCAAAACGGCTGGACCGATTATGATAAAATTTTTGTTCGGGTCTGAGTGGCGCCCTGGATGGTTTATATTCATAGTTAAACCGTAGGTGGCGTTGCGATCGGGTTACATTAGAACCTCAAGGAGGAAACCGCATTAGGGTTAGCTAGTTAAGAATACCTAGTTTTCTTTTTGTTTAGATTTTGTATCGTTTGTATTTGTAACTAATAAATACTCTCTTATTATAATTAAATGTTTAATAAGAAATTAAAAAAAAAACAAAAAAAAATCTCTATATTTATTTTTACTAAAAATAGTAAAGCCTATTATTATTTTCTGGTTTTCTTCTAATTATCTACCATCTCTTATTCTAGCCATATACCATGTTTACACAGTGCACCTATTATTTTCTCACACTGAATATCAAATTTCCATTTCATAGTTAAATAATTTCACATTGCACAAATCTAGTCCAACAAAAATATTTAGGACGTATAAATATTTGCATGAAGTGCTGAATTTTAAGTTCAGCATTAAGTTTTGTAAATTAAATCAAGGAAACTAAGTACAGCTGCTTCAGTAAACAGAAAGTAATTATTAATCTATCCATTCATCTGAGTTTTACAAGAACTCGTAACTAATGTAACTCTCTTCCGCTAACAATCATCTTTCACCCGCTCCCTTTGTGGCCCAACACTCTGATCTTTCACCCGCTCCCTTTGTAGCCCAACACTCTGATCTTTCACCCGCTCCCTTTGTGGCCCAACACTCTGATCCCTTTAAGACGGCAGGCCTAATTATGCTTTTGTAAATTTCTCTCTTCAATTTAAGGGGAAATCGGAAATCCCAGTTCCCCAAATACCTACACGAAATTAATTACAAAAGTCCCAAGGGAAAAAACATCGTAGCATTTTAATCATTTGCTATTATGCATATTGCTATCCCATAGGAAATAACAAAACATGTAACAACCATAGAGTTTCAACGTAAATCCAATCCAAACTTTTCTGTCGATTTCAAAATTTTAAAGCAATTTAGAACATGACAAAATGTCCCGAGGGATAGGAAGGAACTAAATTTAGCAAACTCATAAATACAACTCGACATGGATTAATTTGGGACCTCTTGTTGACCTAAATTTATAGTGGGTCGAATGCAGATTCGTCTGTGTAAGCTTTGCATTTCGATACTTGATTAATTGCTGCAGATCTCTATCAAAATAAAGGCAGTATTTAAATACATTTGAAGATTTAATACGATTAGCACCTTCAGTTGATAACAATTCTCGTCTAGAATACGATCAGTGCCTTCCTAAAGTTCTAAAAAGTCTTAAATTTATAAATAAAACTTTATATAATTAAATTGTTATTCATTTGTATTAAGTAAATAAAATAAAAACAAACAAAATATGAAAAACTATGAAAATAATATAATAAGAAAATATGAAAATTAAACGCGTCGGTAATGAATGTTCCAAATCATAATGGGTTACCACTTATGAGAAGTTTTTAAGCTATTTTGGACACTTTATAAAGCTCTCAATTTGTCAGCTTTTGCTGAGCTGTAGGGTTTTATAGATAAAATTGTTTTTAGTAAAAAGGTACAGACACTTTAAGCTACTACAATCTGTTAAATTTCTTTTATAGATTTTCAACTTTCTCGCTGAAGCATTAATATTAAAGTTGATTGGGAAAATTTGACATTTTACAACTTGTTGTGCTGGCTTTACGGTGCTAACAGCCCAAGTATCTGTAGTGAAAAGGCACCGTAAGATAACATCCTCCGAATAGTATAAGACGTTAGCTTTGTGAAGTCTTTGCAAACCCTCCTTTTTATCCACCAGGTAATCCAAAATGCTGAGTCAAGCGCGATGGGTGATGTTAATAATAGCAGCAGGGTTGACGCTGCAGTCGAGAGGAGAAGGAGGCATCCGACTACCTGATCAACTCCCTAAGGAAGACCAACATAGGGAAGGTGAAGGAAGATCGTTGAACTTCGGAGGAGATCATGGACGATCGGTAATAACAATTCACTTAGTCTATTCATCTATAATAATTTCCCGAAGATTGAAGCGTTACTGCTTGATGTCACAATTGGTGTCTTAGTGCCATAATTATAAATCATTTATATCTTGGACTGGTTACACTCCACACAATTCGTACTATTACAGTTCACTGCAGATATAGGCTTCTTCCAAAATGCCAAACAATCTAAATCAACATAAATCGGTTCCTCAGCATTCTATATTTACCTGACCTTATGCAAAATGTTCACCAAAGAACCACCTGACTGGGAGGTGTCGTTGGTTCTGCCGATTACATTGACCATTTTTTTCCAACATTGATTTCCCATTTTAGACATTTTAGAGAATTATTTTCCAGAATCTGAAAAAGTCATCGTGATTAGTATTTCAATTCACCTTTTTTCTTATGTCTGAACAAAATTAATTTCACAGCCTCAAGCATCAGGGCGTGGCCTTTTAGACTGGTTGGGTCTGGGGGATGACCAGGACCCTTACATCCAGCAGGCCACACAACAGTGCATCAGTGGAGACTTAGCTGATTGCTTCAAGGCTCAAGCGCTGAGGTCTTTTGATGACTTCTTCGACAAACAGGCTTACCAGTAAGTATATCATTAATATTAAATGTATTCTTATCATGATTTTCATGGTGGATGGTATTAAGCTGCATGCTGATACCAACATATCTTTAATTAGAATAAATGAAAATGAGACACAATAATTCCGATACAATGTTTTGGGCAATCAGCCTTTTGCAATTTAGCCATTTAGAAAGGTATGCCAAAATAACCACCAAGTAAAGCCATGATACAGCAAGACAATGAAATGGCAGACCACGTAAAAAACGATGGAACAGATAGGACAAAACCAATAGCAAATGGTAATCGTCCATACTGACTCTTTACAATATCTGATGAACAGACACAACAATAAGATGATATGGGCTAACAGTTTCACAAAAGAAAAAATGGTTGACTTTCATTTGTTTTTTTCAATAGCAAATCTGTATTATTTGACAGTCCATTAGCTTTAGTAGCATAAGCATTAGCATTATTAGCTCAGTTTCTTTTTACTGTGCCAAAAAAAGCAATTTGATGTTTTTGATGGGCTGGGTTTGATGTTTATTTTGTACTGCCATTTACGCATCGACTAACTAATTTAAATTAGTTTTCCCTCAGTCTCGTAATAATCAAACCGTCTTAATTTCCAGGTTATCAGAGAACGCGGTATTGGTAAAGGTGGACTCCCAAGCTCGTGCTTTGGCAAGAGAACCACCACAATTGGAGTCACAGCCAAGAAGTGAAGACTCCGACTGGGAGGCACTTATGAAGTATGGGCTGAGGAAAATTGAAAGGTAATTTTAAATTTATATTTTTGGAAATTTTCTGGTAACAACCAGACTAGGTTGCGATTTTCACAACATGTATTCCTCAGAGGGGGTAAGCATAGGTGTATGTAGTAGTCCCACGTTTCGCCGGCGATGTTATAAGTTCCATGTAAAAGGGAGCGAGCATTTGCCGTTAACCGGGCACAATTCCAGACTCAGTGCTGCTACTGAGAATTTCCTAATGAAAAAACCCAATAACACTTTGCTCGTCCCGGGTATCGAACCCAAAACCTCAGGCTCAATCAATCAAGATCTTATTCCTCATATCAAAAACGCTGATGATTGACACGAGACTCCCGGGAGAGAAATGTCAACTAAACAATATACTTTTATTTTATTTATTTATTTATACTTCACGTACATAGATAGTACATAAGGCGGACTTAATGCCATGAGGCATTCTCTCCCAGTCAACCTTTTCAACTGATATACTCGTAAATATACCCCATCTTACTTGCACACCAGACAAAAAATAGTCTTATCAAAAATTCATTCATAACCTGATAATCCCACTACCTAATTTAGCACCTTAATGTTCTTCTTGCTACAATAATAATTATCTTCCAACACAACAATACCTAAACAGAGAAGCAAAAGCTATTCAGTTTCCTATTGCCTCTCAATATTACCCAATATAACGATAAAATATAATGCTCCAGATCTTGGCAAGCACACCTCGCTTCATTGCCAAAATTGTATAACAACTAGATAACTAAATTTGCATGTAACAAGAAATAATACGAAATTATATTCTGCGATACATGTTCAGAAAAGTGTGATACAATTTGGAGAATTTTACTGAAAAAGCTTGATTGGAGTAGTCTTCTATAAGGGTCTGGTGGGTAGTTGTAAACTTCCCACTAGTTTGACGAAATACGTGTATTGTGTACTAAATATAAACAGAATTGATATTGATAATAATATAGTTGAGTTAGCCGATTACATTGGGATTGGATGGGGAGAGGGAGACCAAAGATGGGTGGAGTGTGTAAGCATTGATATACATAAATGAAAAAGGAGTAAATGCTCAGATGACGGCTGATAGAGAGGAATGGAAGAAGGAGACATTTTGTGCCGACCCCAAGTATCATGGAAAGTAGAAGGGGGCTAGTCAGCTCATAGCTGTTATGGCATTATTGTCAAAAGAATGATTATATTTTAGGCGTATATTCGACTGATATTGTTCTCAAATAACAATGTCAACTAATAATGTAAATAGCCTTATATATTGTTTTAGCTTTTATTATAAGTCATTTTTTATAATAGTGACTCTAGTCGCCAGTTACATGGAGAAAAATCTGGCAAGAAACTCCATGGTTGCTCTTTTAATACAATATTTTTGGTTACATTGTTCTGAGGTGTTATGTGAGAACAATATGAGTCGATCAAACATAGCGCCTTATTATATTGATACTTTTGATAAAATTACTGTAACAAATGGTTGGGACCTCCTGCCCTGTAGCAAAGAGATTCAGTGAAGTCGATTTTAATATTAAAATAGTCTGATAAAAGATTCAGTGAGAATTTAGTTTTAGAATCGTTTCTGTCTACAGGACTTGACTTTAAATTCAAATGAGTTTTGAATCAATCATGAAGACACGGTTTATATGGTCATCTTTGGATGCTCGAATTTTTTCAGCTTAACGATTTTAGATAAATAATTAAACAACTTTTTAACGGATATAATTCTCGTTTTTATTTTGATAATACAATCTTGACGTTTCTTGAATTATATCCGTTAAAAAGTTGTTTCATTATGTTGAGTATTCGCTTAGTTTGAGACTATATTATGATTTTAGATAAATTGTTTTTTATTTATTTATTCAAATATACATACATAATATTACAATAAGAAAAAAAAATGAAAATATACTTACAACAAAATAAAAAGTGGGGCACAAGAACAAGTAAAATTACTTCTAATCCTCACAAACACATGCACCTATCAGTTATTTCAACTGCCTGCCTGATAATAAATAATAATAATGAATTTAACTACAAACCAACAAAAAAAATTAGGCAAGTGCGAGCCGAACTCACTTAAGATTCCGTATGATCTCACGAAGAATTTGGCAGTGGTCAGGCCGCCGACGACGATGGTGAGACCCGCCCGCACGGGGTTGATCGAAACCTGGCGGAAGTAAGGTGTATTCACAAATAAAACCCGTACTTCCGCCTTCATAAACTTAACTTTAGTTGCCTTCATCAAGATAGGCTCACACCCCAATTTCTTCGAACCAAATTTTGTTTTAACAGGATTGAAACAGAATTTAAAACAATTTTATTGAGCTCCATGTATTATTTCCAGATTCTTAAGGTCTACAGCCCTGGAAATGCAGTTAGATGACGAGGTAACATCCAGAGGTATTATTGCTCCTCGATTCATTGACCAAATTGCTGATGAAGTAGACATCATTGAAGATAAGAAGGCACCTTTCCGTAAGTACTACTGATATCTACTTGTTTTAATGGAGAAGAAAAATAAACATATTTCTAAGATAGTTTCCACATAAATAGAAACATTTTAAAAGTTGGACTCCTTGTAATTTTTTTCTTTTTTTTTTGATTTTCGATTGTCAACCATAAACAAAAAAAAATAGCAAAGAAAACAAGTGACACAACAAACTTCCCAGAAGCAAATTCTTATTTTTAGGTCCTTTATTATAATTCAACAGTAAAACAATAAACAATAAATACTGGTCTTGTAATTATTATCACTAACTTTATTTTTGCATACATTGTTCACTACAATATTAAATATCAATTATTATCTAATTAAAATTATCTATATATACAAACCTATAAACTAAAACCTTAAAAATAAATAAAAATATACAAAACCCTTAATCTAAAAGACCGCTACCAGTAGGCAACGTTCCCAAAATGCTGGCTACATTGCCTCGCTGAATAGCTATACACAGCCTTTGGGCCAGGTACAGACCAGCATTTCGGTCACGAGTTGCCTCGACCAGACGCCCAGATAGGTCTTCGTAAATATTCCGGGCTCCCGGTCCCCAATAAATAAATATCATAAACCTAAAAAAAATAAGCGTCTTGAGCTTTGCGATGATACCAGCCCATTATTAGTAAGTCTCAATACGAACCTTGCTAAGAAATTTGTATTAGCAATTTCAAATAAAATTCCTAAAAGATAAAAAAAAACTTAAAGCAAATAACTTGGGTTCCATTTCCACTTAATTTGAAACTTAAGTATTTTATTTTTATCTTCACCTTTAGTGACCAGCCTAAAAATAGTGTTTTAACCACTTTTAGTATTACCACAAACGATCTTTACTTAGCGTAAGAGAAATTTGAATTTTATATACCTAATTAAAAACGATGACCTCGCATTAAATACCCAGATTAATTAAACCTTTATACTTATAAGCCTTATAATTAGAAGAGAACAAGTATTTAAATAATTCGTAGACCTAATAAAGGAGAACTTGTCTCTGAAATTAAAGGAGTTAATGAAATATCAACTTAAACAGTATAGCTTTAATGTTGATTCTAGAATGTCATTTATGTACTGGTATTTACATAATATATCATTCTTAGTTGAAAAGGTGAAATTAACTGTATGTGGTATTCAAGTTTAGAATGCTATAAGCTTACTGTTTTGAGTATAAATACCTATTATGTACATAAATTACTACGTAAATAGCTGAATTTAAAAGGTATAGATTCAAATTCTTTTGGAAAGAAAAAATTACTACGAATAGGAGTTGTATCTTTTGGAAATTTTGAGATCTCTTCTAATGCAAAAATGCTTTTTTGTAATGTTATAAAATTTCTACCAAGATTATCTATCAAGCAACGTATTCTAACTATGAAGTGTAATATGCTACCTTCTGGTAGAAATAAAGAAGATAATTTCGATAACACGAGTAGGATAATGAATAGCTTAGTTGCCAGAGCTAGTACCTTTTACCAGTAGATCGCAGGTTCCAATCCCGCTCAAAATCATATTCTATCAACATCAAAACATTGTATCTATGCTGTTAATTGTTAAAAAGTTCCTTCATCTAGAGCTAATCCTGGATAATTCAGGTCTTACTTACTATAAAATGCATTGTCATTACAAACTAAACGTGTAGATATGCAAAATTTTATCTTAATCGGTTGAATGAGGATAACTGCTCTAAAATTCAGTTGCAAGATTTGATCCGAACATACATATATACATTGCAAGTTTAAGCTGCACCTGCATGGCAGATTTTTCTAATTAAAGTTCTTTTAACAGGCCAGCATAAGCTAAAGAAGTTGATCATTCCCATGCTGTTGATCCTCAAGCTGTTCAAGTTGAAGCTGCTCCTGTTCCTGCCTCTCATCCTTGGTCTCGCCAGCTTCAAGAAGTTCCTCGGATTTATGGCTCTAGTCGTACCAGGTATGATCTTCAGTTAATTTGTCAATAATGTGTTCCTAATGAAATTCCAGTCAGCGCTAATCTGAACGGAGGTAATAAAGTGCACAATTGAATGTGCCAACACTGATGCAGTTCCAATCATTCTCTCTTATAGTTCGATGGGACGGCAATCTGATACGACCGTAAAGAGATCAGAGAACTTACGCAAGCAAATTTTACGAAAAGTCAGAAAGGGTTCTAAACTTAACCTCTAACTTACCAGTCACTGCATCTTGATTTGTCATTAATAACAATACCTACCTATTTAATTTATATTAGACATTTTAAATGTTAATATATAGTTTCAACAATCAATTTTTTGTGAGTCATGAAAATCATTATTTGTCTTACCTTAGAGCCCGTGTCACACCTCCGTTAATTTAAAGACTCCAAATTGTACAATAGTAACTAGATAAGCACATTTACAAGCTTGTAAATCTCTTAAAACATTCACAAGTCATTACGAAAACCGTTACTAGCATGGAGTACATTAGAACAATTTTTAATGTAAGTATTATAATGACTGGCATTATTCAAATTGTAACAAATAACATACAAAACTATTAAATAATGATTTGCTCTCTTTTTCATAAAATATCATCAATCAACTATATCTCAATATCTACTATTGAACATTGACCTTTCTTAATCGCATCTAATTATCGCCTTACAAAATCTTCATTCAATGTTAAAAACTGGGTACCCAATTAGGGTCAAAACTCAGATTAGCACCTTCACATATATTTTGACTACTTTCAACTATTGATTTAGTAGCATTCGATCGCTTCACCGGATGACCAATAGTTTTTAGTTGCAGAAAAATCTGATAGAGCGATAAAACCCCTAAGCAAGCAAATCTATAAGGTTTATATTAGATTGACTCACATTTTAGACAATATCTAGTTTTTTAATACCAATAGAACGCAATATTTATAAATATTTAATTTTGTTTTCGTAGCGTACTCTTATGTACTACAATGCAAAAGTTGCGGAATCCTTATTCAACCGAAGCAACATATGATTTACGAAGCAATTAGTTCGAATATAAAATGAAGGGTGTTTTGTAAAAACTACTAAATCCAGTTGATATGCACCTCCAAAATAATAGTGTTTCTGGTAAAACAACAAACGTATGTAATCTAGATACTAAAACAACTTTTAAAAAACACGTGAAATTGGTTTATTTTCCAAAACTCACTTCAATTGGAATTAGAATTAAGTTCAAATTCGATTTTAAAACGAAAAAATTCGAATTTAAAAGTAAATCCCCTTGTTCCAGTGCCTAAAATCTGGATTTTATATCTTATTTCACGTTACAGGTGTTATCGGCTACTTCAAGTTCTGCAAGCCCAACTCCTCGCCCTTCTCATCTAGCCACTACACGGGACCTCAGTACAGTCCTGCTGGCATTGGACTGGGACCATACAGGGAGTCCCCACCTCAGTCGCACTCACACTACGCTCCTTCTCATTATGAGAGTTATCCTGTAAGTATCTTGTCACCTTCTCGTTAGCTACATCAACAGTTATATCAATTTTGAAATCTTACTCGTATAGAAATTCTCTGTCAAATTCAACGATGGCGGCGGCGGTATCAGACTTACGACTTTCTCTTTTATTGAGTTTATAATCAATTCTTGTGTTATGTGTAACAAAAATATAATTGCGTTGCGTTAAGTGATTCGCTTTCTTCCCTGTGTCGCGTATTGGATACAAAATATTTGTGTATATATTTTGTTCCGGTCTGGATATTTTTGTACTGTACATAAATTATATGTCTGTAACAGCACGCACGACACAAGAGAAAATCCTAGCTTAAGTTGCATATAAAACTATAACTATAGTATAGCCTATACGAAAACTGAAACGTAAACCGACTTTGATTATCCGAGGATACACTTCCTATATGAAACCTTCACAACAGCTACTACAAGTAAAATTCTTGCTTGGATAGTAAACTAATTGTCAATCTTCAAAGTTTTGTTTCACAATCAAACACGATGAAAAACGATGCTTTTTACGGTTAATATTTTTATCTAAAAAATTGGAGTAAGTCTGAACAAAATTATTGGTTCTAAGCCTCTAAAGACAAATATAAACTTTTCTTATAAAACTGTCCCTTTTCGCTAAAACCTGAAAGACACATGACAGGTTATTAAAAGTTTTGTAATGTTGTGTCTTCTTTGGTCTCGTTTAAATTCAGTTTCATAAATCACAAATCTTTGAATAGCTTTCCACTACATTTTTCTTTAGATATCTGGGCCATAGCAACAGTTAATGCTGTCAAAATGCCATAAAATACTTCAACAGCTGTTGTCTACTCTTCTATCTCCGTCTTAACGTGTATTTTCCTCATTATGCGGGTTAAGACGAAGAAAGACGTTAATTATTTAGCAGTGTGACGATATAGGTTTTTTTTTTAAATATTTTTCTTTATTGAACACTACTCTAGCATAGCATTGATTTGCACTACATATATACACCATTGTGCATGTATATCATCAGCATTAAGCCTTAAATAGAAAACTGAATAGATGCTTAAAATCTTTTCTCTTCAAACAAATAAACATCACAGTTTAGATTTGAATTTATAATTATTTTGTTAAAGAGACTACTTAGGCTCAAAATGTATTTCACAAACCGCTAATAGTTTACCGCAGTTTGCTAAACTGCCATTAAAACTGTAATTACCTTTTGTAGTAAGGTTATATTTACCTTAATCTCTATCATGATTTGTACACGGATTTTAAGCTCGACATTAAACATTATCTTTTATGTTCATTTTAGCGCTTTAACACGTACACAGGCCCGTTATTATTTGAACGACTCATTTATTCTTTTTTTTATTTTTTAGGGAGGCAACAAATATGGCTCCGGTGGTATTTCCTTTAGAGAGCATGATGTGAGTCCTCAGGACTTGGCTTACCAGGGTTGGGAGTACAGGAGCAAGAATGGTGCTGAAGACATCAAAGCCGAAGCAGCTTAAGACTGATTTTTTTAACGCGATAATAGGTTGCATATAAGTCGATTCATAAATCTTTCTTTCATCAGTTTATTATTGTTGAAAGAATTGTTGTTATTTTATATCAATAGTTTTTAGCAGCTGATTCTAAAGAATCTAGAACTATCCATATTTTATCTATGGAACTATCAAAATGGCGTAAATGAAATACCGCAATGACTTCGCTACATCTTTATGATGTATGACTTCTTTTACTTTTGAAGAAGTATTTTGTGTACTTAAGCTAATACAAGGTACGATACTAATAAAAATATTCCAAAATATACTAAAATGTCACAAGCATAATGTACCAATGAAATTATCACATACGGGATATCCTTGGTGATTAAATGTGGAGGGCCCCCGATATTTCGACACTGTTGCAAGCGCCATGATCGCGGGTGGACTAATTCTTCATTTAATCAAGGAGGGTAGACAATTTCAGTGTAATTAGAATCTGTAAAAGTTAAAACAGTGTTTAAAATGTAACAAGTTCGTATAAATTAAATCAAAGGAAATTTAGAACTTAACGAAATGCTTATTTTGAGACTTGATAAATTGCTGTTTAATTAAGCTTGTTATTTTCTTGATATAATTATTTCTTAGAGGTTCAACTTTGTTGCCTTTGTCCTATTTACAGGTATATGTTTACGGGTATATGTCAAGCCCACCTTGTATTATGGTTATTTTCGTGTATAATGACTCCGTATAACTGCGAAAACAATTAATCACCTGTTAACAAATCACTGTCATTGTTTTTTTACATACTATGTTGTTTAACAACTTAATTTGTTATTAGCTTTATTTCGTTCGGTCATCTATCGTTTCTGTCTGTTTCAAGTTTGAATTTTTTTTTTTTTATTTTGTCTTTTTTTATTTTTACTTGGTTTATAGCTATCTAGACACCGTTATTTTAAGCAATTAACTCAACATGGATTTTGGAGAACTTATTACCTCTAGTAAGTTAGGTGATCTCAGGTCCATACTACGATAAATTTAACACTGTAGTTGTAGTTTGTGTACATGTAAAGCTTAGTGCACATTATTCGTGTGCTATTTGTCACAGCTTAATAGAAACGGCGAATGCAAAACCACATTTGCATGTTGAAGAGGATTTACGTCAGAATTTCTAGATATTTTCGTTGTTTAGATTTTATTAGCCTTAGTTTATTTAAAGGCAATGAAAAGATTATAATTATATCCACCATGATGACGATATTTTATGTTGGGCTTTTTTGTGCTATTATTTCTAGACTTGGAAGGAAAAAGTACTTAAATCATATTGACTTTTGAATGTCTTAAGTTCTTTTGGCCGCGCCGTGTCTATTACTTTTTTACATCATTTGAAAACCCATGTATTCTTATTTATCATTTTTTAAATGATAGAATTCTTATTCTAATTTTTTCATTAATCATCATTTAACAATGTAGTAAGCTTCGAACGCGTCAGAATAATCAGTGTTTACATAAGGTTCTTACAATTAGTCGACTTATATGTATCTAGCCTAATCGCATTTAACCTCAATATAGTCAATTAATAGTCGATTCGGAGCTTAAAGCCAGTGTTAAGCTAAATTGAAGTTTACAGAACCTCAGAGCTTAGTAATACTGGATTAAAGTTACGTTCGTGAGGAAATAACCGAACAGAAATGTTTTGAAGATTAATATTTCGGATAATTTTTATTATAGGATGAATGCTGATTCCAAATAAGAGTATTGTAAACTATAATTATGTGATTGCCTTTATCGTAAAAATAATGTAATGAAAATGAAAAAACATACAGAAAAAAAATGTTAAGTGTAAATATAACGAGAATCAAGTACTGTACTTTCTTCAGTAATGAAAGTATCTCACCAATCAGCCTTTAAACTGCTATCAGATGGAATTTGTGCAGAATAGAAAAAAAATAAGGCAAAAATACTTATCGACAGTGGAAATTTCAAATGTCGTAAAGGACACAATTTTGTCATAAGACTAAATTGTCATAAGACAAAATTGTCCTTACGATATCGCAAATTTCGAATATCGTAAGAAACATTTTTTAAATTTCCACCGTCGATATGTATCAACTTTTCATGCAATAATTTCTTTCATACTCTTACTTGTTTATCGGTATTATCTTTATTGTAAATCCAGCCTTATATCCCACGCAAGTATGTTGTGGATTAAAAAAAAAGATAGTATCTATCTTTGTGTGTGTCAAGTTTGACAATGTAACATTATTTTTATAATATTGTTTTTTTTTTAATACGTAGTCTGTAAGAGATGTAAATTATTTATTTGATGTGAATAAATGTTTATACTTTTTTATTATACATATTTTTTAATTGAGACTTTTTGACTTCAATCTTTAGAGTTCATACTTAATGAAGGGCGCGGTAGAATAGCTTGGTTATGATTGTATACTCTAATCTTCAATATAAATGTATCAGAATATAATTAGGTATTGCATTTTACTAAAGTCAAAAGCCAGCCTTCGCCAAAGTTTCTTAATTTGAATTTAACGTCTTAAGGCGCAGATTAATTTGCTATCTCGCTCTCACATTGAAGATATAAAAACAATGAATATAGTTATGAGTAATTTTTGTAAACATTTTTTTGTACATAAAACGATTTTGTCATCAGTACACCAAATATCAGATCAATCTGTCAACAGGCAGGGGGTGAAATATTCTTATTTTATTTAACCTATACTTACTTTCTCAATTAAAATAAAACAAAGATTATCTGTTTTAGTATATCATTTTAATAAAAATATCTACAAATTTTATTCAAATAGTTATATGAAATTACATAAAACTGTATCCTTTCTAATAAATATTTTTAACATACTGCTACTTAAAGTTAAGGCTTAGATATTATTTACTAATTTATAGGTCCCTACTATATTTTTTATATAATATTCTGTATTATACAACGTAGAATATAAATAGTGTGAAATTAAATATCAATCTACCCACGAAACTGAACAACTTGTAGAATCAGTTTGTGAAATTCATAAAAAATAAAAAATTTGGTTTTTCATAAAAGACATACAAGTTGTTAGACGAGCCCGCATGTCGCACTAATGCTCGCGCCTCACCTCCTATACCGCGTTTATTAACTGCGCTCAATAACGTCTGACAACCCTGACTGCAATCTTTTCGCCGATGAACTTAAAGATTTTAAAAAAGCACTCACAAATTACTTACAAATTTTAAGGCAAAGTATTTAAAATTTGTACTAAGTATAAATTAATATAGTTAGTGATTTTGTTTACTGACCTTATGGTTTTGTTATTAGTTTTATATTCCCATTGCCTTTGATTATTGTAATTGATTTCTTGAAAACTGTGTTAGTAAAAGTTAATAATAATTTAAAAAAATACAAAGAGCGTCAGCTGATCGGCAAGTTTGTATAGGAAGTGAATTTCTTATTTCGCGAATTATGCAAACTGTATTTCTACAAGTTGTTCAATATCATGGGTAGATTGAGCACCTAAAGGGCCCCAATCTATTTATATTACACGTTCTAGATTTTTTTATAATCCTTGTAGAGCATACTTTTCAAGTGACAGTTGACAGAATGAGGTCATTGGCTTTCCTAATCTTATTACGTCCTAATATTATTACGTTAGAATTTGTTGACCTGAAAGCCTAAAGTAATTTGTTCAGAATCAGTAACAGAATTGACTGTAATGGATTTTAACCTATGTTATATTTTTGTCCAAAAAAATACCAAAAATTATTAAGGTTGGATCCTTAGAGTATATAAGAAAATATAGAGCAACCCTATAGAAGTATGAACTGTGTATGAACAACGCGGCCGCGACACGAGCTCCGTTTGCGATCATACCTCGATCGACTGCGGTTCAACTAGGCTCCACGAGCGAAAAAGTTATATTTTAGCTTATATCATGGTTAACTGCTGAGTTAAATTTTGAAAAACGTCTAGAAAACATAATTTGAAAAAATGACGTTTTAACATTTCTATGGTGAGACCTGCTTTCGCTCCGCACAAGGCAATGTGGTTGACGTTATCACTCTATATTTTCTTGAATACTCAATGGTTGGATCCCTATTTTCATCATTTCAAAAATCGGCGCGCGGCGAAACAGTTCAATCACTCGCCGCCGCCCCGGCACCCGGCGCGGTTTTTAGGTGTGTTTAAATTGTTTTCGTGATTTATTGGTAAATAAGGACAACTTTTGGAGCTCTTTACTACATCAATTTTAATTTTCTTGTTGTATTTTTTTTTACCTTTTAAAGCAAATTCAAGTTAGGGTATTTCAGCTTTCAGGTCAAAAAATTCTAATGCTGTATAACCACAAAATCTAAATGAGACCCAGTAGGGTAGATATCAATCTCTAATCACATAAAAAAGTAGTTGATTCAACAAATAATAACTACAATACTTGGTAGTGTTGTAGTTATTATTTGTTGATTCAACTAATAATAACTACAATACTTAGTAGTGTTGTAGTTATTATTTGTTGAATCAACTATCTATCAACTAGCTACCAATACTTCTTTACATGAGCTTTCAATACATTGTGATCTTTTTGTTCTTTCAAAAACTCAATTTCATCTAGATCCTTGAATACAAAGAGATTCCTTGGGGCATCTCGTTTGTCCCTTTTATAGGTCTTCCTTAATTGATGGAAGGGGACTGGGTAACGTGCGAATTTAGCATTGTACTTTTTTAATCTTTTCTTTAGATTGGTCTGTGTTGTAGTTTCTTCTTTATGTGGAGAATAATCTTCTTGCGCCTCGTGTTCCACCTTCGGCATCGGCGTCGGGTAGCTCGTCATCTTTATATATAGCTTCCTTAACTTCGACTTACTAGTCTTCTTTATAATCTTCTGTATTGTTCTTTTCGGTGACTTCTTTATTGTACCTTTTTTTGTCTTCTTTTCGCCGAAGTATTTACTTATCGATGGTAGACGGATCATGTTTTCTGCTTTGTCGATGTATGTAAAGTTGTGGGGTCCCTGGAATTAAACGTTTTAATAAATACATAATTCTTTATTGTACACGAATAAATAATATTCTCCTAACCGAATTTCGAATTTAAAAAATTTCGAAAACCTAAAGTGATAATTAATTTATAAAACGCACATAACTTACAAAAAGTCAGAGGTGCCTTGGGTTCGAATCCGAGACCTCTGACTTGCCAGTCAACGGTCACCACCACTAGCCTATCACGATTAGGCTAACACGAATAAATAGATGGGTACAAATGGAAAACAAAAACATAATGTGCAAAGACGAGCTTAACTCAGTGCTAAGTTTTCTTCCAGCAAACCTTAATATAATTATACTTATTTGATAAAATTAACGGGTAAGTGTTGTCATAAAAACATTGGTTTCTTATAAATTATTCAAAAAAAAAATTAAGTTGAAAAAAATTAAAAGTCTTAAGAAATACGTATTCTGGACATGTAAAAAATTAACTGACTACCTATTATAGTTGAAAGGGTACAGGCCCTGTGACGGACGGACGGACGGACGTACGGACGACGTGAGCTTAGTAATAGCACAGTATAAAGAGGTCTTCTCTTTCCCTACAGTAGTCCAACGAACACGTCTAGACAGAGCAATCGTGCGGGGTGTGTGGAGCGGGGGACGGAGGGGGGGGCGCACCGTAGCTTGTATAGAATTGTTGGGTCCTAGGAATTAGCGGGTGTCGCATTTTATTTATTTGAATTTTAAATGTTGATTCAATTTTTCGCCGGGTGTGTTGATTATGAATACTTATGATGACATTAATTTAGAGATCCAACATGGCGGACGCGAGTTTTTGGTAAAAATCAATATGGGTATCGTTTTATAGGTTTTCGGGGGCGGTGATTACGAATATGACATTTATTTTGAGATCCAAGATGGCGGACGCGAGTTTTTGGTAAAAATCAATATGGGTATCGTTTTATAGGTTTTCGGGGGCGGTGATTACGAATATGACATTTATTTTGAGATCCAAGATGGCGGACGCGAGTTTATAGTAAAAATCAATATGGGTATCGTTTTCTAGGTTTTCGGGGGCGGTGATAACGAATATGACATTTATTTTGAGATTCAAGATGGCGGACGCGAGTTTATAGTAAAAATCAATATGGGTATCGTTTTCTAGGTTTTCGGGGGCGGTGATAACGAATATGACATTTATTTTGAGATCCAAGATGGCGGACGCGAGTTTATAGTAAAAATCAATATGGGTATCGTTTTCTAGGTTTTCGGGGGCGGTGATAACGAATATGACATTAATTTTGAGATCCAAGATGGCGGACGCAAGTTTTTAGTAAAAATCAATATGGGTATCGTTTTCTAGGTTTTCGGGGGCGGTGATAACGAATATGACATTAATTTTGAGATCCAAGATGGCGGACGCAAGTTTTTAGTAAAAATCAATATGGGTATCGTTTTCTAGGTTTTCAGGGGCGGCTTTGTACTTGGAGACCATGCGGACTCTAAGATATCGATTTTGAAAGCAATCGGTCCAGTAAATAAAAATTTCAAAATGGCGGCCACCTTTTCCAATTCTGACAACGGTTATGTACTCGGAGACCATGCGGACTCTCAGATATCGATTTTGAAAGCAATCGGTCCAGTAAATAAAAATTTCAAAATGGCGACCACCTTTTTCAATTCTGACAACGGCTTTGTACTTGGAGACCATGCGGACTCTCAGATATCGATTTTGAAAGCAATCGGTCCAGTAAATAAAAATTTCAAAATGGCGGCCACCTTATCCAATTCTGACAACGGTTATGTACTCGGAGACCATGCGGACTCTCAGATATCGATTTTGAAAGCAATCGGTCCAGTAAATAAAAATTTCAAAATGGCGGCCACCTTTTTCAATTCTGACAACGGTTTTGTACTTGGAGACCATGTGGACTCTCAGATATCGATTTTGAAAGCAATCGGTCCAGTAAATAAAAAGTTCAAAATGGCGGCCACCTTTTCCAATTCTGACAACGGTTATGTACTCGGAGACCATGCGGACTCTCAGATATCGATTTTGAAAGCAATCGGCCCAGTAAATAAAAATTTCAAAATGGCGGCCACGTTTTCCAATTTTGATAACGTGTTATACATACTTACAAAAAAAAACACTATAAAAACATATTTTTGTTTTAAGTCCTGTGTCAACCCTAACACTTTTTACGTCGCGACGAATGTCTAGACGTTGTCGGCATTTCCGAAAACATCAAACGCGTCGACTGACTATATGATGTTTAGACTATGGTAATAGGGTCCTTTAGCACCCTTTACCTTACACCCTTTAGGTACATCCGGTACTTGTCAAGACTTGTCAGCTTTAAAGAAAGGTTTTATTTATAAACCAGCGCATTGCCCTCGACTTTGTCTACGTGGATTTATAATTTACTATTTTTCCTACTTTCGAATATCTAAAAATCCTTTTTTAGTACACCTTTAGGATATTCAAGGAATAATTCTTCCAAATTTCAAATCTCTAGGTGCACCGGTTTAGATAGTAGGTTGTCTGTTAGTCAGTCAATCGGTCACGGTACAGTTTTATAGATATACTAGCTTTTGCCCGCGACTTCGTTCGCGTGGAATAGTGACTTCGACTCTTGACCAATAGAATATGTACTTATGTCCGGAATAAATTTTATTTTTTATTTTATTTTTTGTAATAAAAACTATCCTATGTCCTTTCTCAAGTTCCAAACTATGTCTGTACCAAATTTCACACAAATCGGTTCAGTAGTTTAGGCGTGAAGCAAAGACAGACAGACAGAGTTACTTTCGCATTTATAATATTAGTTTGGACGTATCAAAAACAGGACCTAGATGAAGCCAATCCAGTGATAAGTACCAGAAAAAAGCAAATTAATTATCTATACTTATAAAACAGTACCGTGACTGACTGACTGACAGACAACGCACAGCCTAAACCGGTGGACCTAGAGACTTGAAATTTTGTGACGATATTTTTTAAGTACTCTAGGGGTGCACTAAGGAAGGATTTTTGGAAATTCCACCCCTAAGTGGGTAAAAAGGGGGATAAGAGTTTGTATGAAAGTACGTCATTTTTAAAGTTATATGTACGAAACTTGGTATTCAGCTTTTAGGTTGTTAGATGAAAGACGAGCATAGTTTATTTTTTTTAAATCTACCATTGAGTGGATAAAAAAGGGGGTGAAAGTTTGTATGGAAGATTCGTTATTTTTTAAGTTACAGATATAAAAAATTGTATTCAGCTTATTCGTTAAAAATAAAAAAGGCGTGTATCAAAACATTTGGATTTTTTCCCCCTAAGAAGATATAAAAGGGGACTAAAGTTTGTAGTTATGAAAATCCGTCATTAAACTTGATAATTAGCTTTTCGGTTAACAAATCATCGTTTCAGCTTTTTGAAAACTCTACCTATTAGGGGGAAAGGGGGGGGGGAGTTTGTGTAGTATATTCGGTATTAGTAAGAGACATCAAAGTGGCATAATGTGAATAGAAATAGGTGTTAAGTGGGGTAGAGTAGGAGTTGGGTAGGATAGGGATAGGGTAGAGTAGCGTAGTAATGTAGGGGTAGTGTAGGGTAGGGTAGAAAAAGCGTGGAGGTAGAATAATCACGCGTACAACGTCGCGCGGGACAGCTAGTTATTTAATAAAATTTTTACATGTGCTATAAAATGTAAAAAAAAAATCACTATTAAATGAAAACATTTAATAAGAAACGCAAAAACAACTGATCTTGATAAAGCGATGGCACGGCACGCCAGGGATCGCGGGTCAAGTCCCGCCCGAATCAGTTGTTTTTGCGAGTTTTTATTAAATAATTTCATTTAATAAGCAAATCATGTGCATAAACATGTAAAATACATACATAAAAATAAATATCGCTATCTTTAAGAAGCAAATTATTTAAATCAACGTCAACAAATCTATGTACCTCTATACAAAAAAAAAAAACAAATTACTGGATGCTTTAAGTGGAAATTAGCCAGTTATGAACTTAGGATGAGGAAGAGCAAAACTCTGTCATAGCCACGGCCTCCGGTCGCGTAATTCATTAAAATTAATCCTGTTTTCTGGAAAGCGTCTAATTGGGAGATTATTACGAAATGTCCTTAGGAATAATTTGGGAACAGACGGGCAATTTTGAGACTGTGTTGAAAACTTAGTGAGAATTAGACAAATGATTTAATGCGCAAAGTTTGTTAGCCCCTTTAGCATCCTTTAGCCCAGCCATTATTACAAAGCTTTTTCCTTAACTTTTTTCTCGATTATTCTAAGAGGTTTCCAGCCCAAGAATAGAACCACCTCTACTCGTCCCCCGGGTGTCGTAAGAAGCGCCTTCTTCTGTGTAACAGCAATCATCTACTACTGCGATCGCCAACCCGCTTACCCAGTGTAGCGATTCTGGGCAAATACTTCCAATGAGCGCATAATAGTGGCGCGCATTGGGAGAGGTCTATGTTCAGCAGAGGACTATACCTACGGAGTGGACTAATTATATGGATGATGATGATTGCAAGAAAAAGATTATTACGCAGTGCTCCTAGATGTGTATTTTGTGATAAATCAGAGTCGAGTGCCATATTTCGAAGTTATTTAGGATATTTCAAACCAATAGACAAGTGCATAGTTACTTTTAAGAAAGCGTGCACCATCACCAACCACATTTTTGAATATCATTACGTAAAATAAAATAGTCTTAATTGTATAAAAAGTAAATAAAGTAAATAATTTTCCATTGACAGAATAGTAGCTAGGACTATAAACCCTTCTAAATTTAATTTACAAAAGGCTAAAATAGAGGAAAAAATCGAATCTAAAGAAGTACACAATAATAAAATGGCGGCCAGTCGTGATTGCAACATTAGTAGTAAAACCCTAACGCACATGTACACACAGCAAAGCAATTATGTACCTAACGTGACCAGATTATGTTCCGCTATTTGAAGTACTCAGATTATTCATGATAGAGATAAAAAACGTCTTGCAAAAAAGGAATTTGAACATCCTTAGTTAGGAATTTGAAGTAAAATACACATAGTTTCGCCGCGGCATGCCAACCAGTCTTGCGATCCAGTTAGTACGGTAAATGATGTTCTAAAATTTGACCTAGCTTATGCGGCTACTAGCCATGTTCATGGCTACATAGTGCGCAAACTCCTTTAATCAGATATTATACATCCGGTTGCATATAAAACCAAAAACGATGTCTAACAATTAGAAAATAAAAGACAAAAGAAAGCAACAGTTGTAATAAGGAGTGTTAGAATAGTGAATAAAAAAAAAACTAAAAAAAAGTCTTTACTCCTCTCGGCTTCCAGTAGTGCTGATGCCAAAGTGTGTACATGGTTGTGGCCTTCACCCCCTAAGAGCAAAAAGCATGAAGATGTGTTAATAGCGACATTATACAAGCGACTTTTTGCGCATTAGTGTCTACACAAAAAGTTTAAGAAAGTTGCAAGTTTTAGAATCAAATAACATTAAAAAAAAACGATCAAAACGCTGGCCTATACCTAGCTTAAAGGCTTAGCATTGCCATTCAACGTGGCAATGCAGCCAGCGTTTTGGAGACATTGCCCACTGGAAGCGGTCTTTTAGATTAAGTTTTTCTCTTTTTATTTTTAGTTTTAGTATTAGTTGTATTTTAATGTTAGTTACAACCTATAGGCTATTAAAAGACAAAATAACATAAATACCATGTAGTTGCTTTTGCTTTCCGCGCTAACCATCCCCTTCTCGCTGCCATGCTTTAATTGGTTCTGAAATATAAAGAGATTTCATCATCATCATCATCCTCCTGGCCTTATTATTTTCGAAGTTTGTAAGGGTTGGCTTCTAATCTAACCAGATGCAGCTAATATCAGAAATATAAAAGGTTTGTTGTTTTATTGGTTACGGATCTTTCCAAGCACCTGAGAGTTGGTTCGAACCTGGCATATTCCAATGTGACTTTTTCAATATTATCATAAGTACGTTCTTAGTTAATTTGAGACACCACTTGACGGTGAAGGAAAACATTGTGAAGAAACTGGACTTAATTGAAATCACCAACACGCAGTGAGTAAGCGTGGTGATTAATGCTCTATCCTTCTCTGTATAAGAATACGCTTTTGCTCTACGGTGGGACAATTTCAAGCTGATTATAATGTTCACTAATTATATGTTCATTCATTTATTGTTATTCACTTATTGTATATATTTACAAGTTTGTACCTATACTAAATTGTTGAATTGATAAATTTAATATGGTAGATACTCTAAACGTTATAACGTGTCCAAATAGAAACGGTAGTGATGTAATGATTAATGTTTAAGTTAGTATGTGATAACGTAATCTTGATTGTGTAAAGAAACAATGTGTTTAAACTCCACTCTACAGCTTAATGATTTTGAAATTGAAATATTTCAAATGTAGGTAGTAGTAATTCGTCAAAGATGGAGAAATTAGACACATACACTCACGCCCGTATTTCCCAGAGAGGGTAGGCAGAGATGTATGCAGTACGTCCACGTTTTGTAGGCTATGTTATAAGTCCCATATACTAGGGAGCTAGCAACAATTCCAGACTCCGTGCTGAGAATTTCCTAATGGAAACACCCAATAACATTGCCCCACCCGGGAATCGAACCCCAAATTAACCTTTAACATTCGAACCTTAAAACTAAGCCAAATCATTATTGTTTCCCTATTTTTATTATTTTTTCATTAAGATAATTCCTTGTTCGTTTAGTAGTAGCAAGCGCGACTGCTGAGCACGCAGTCTTGGGTTCGGTCCCCAGGTCGGGCAAAGTGTTATTAGGTTTTTTCATTAGGATTTTTTTATTATTTATAGTATATAAAGAAAAAAGAACTAATGTATGTTGTGGCCGAAGGTCACAAACCTGCATTATCCAACAAGCACTAGGTCACCTATAAATTAGTATTCTACTACCCTAGGTTCGAATTTGCATATTGCTAGAACTGTTAATTCGCATGGTTTCCAAAATTGAAAAAGAGAGCCACGAGCGGGGTTAAACCTTATTATTATTATTGTAGAGACTGATTTATTTATTTTTAAAATTTGTACGTATTCAGTTAATTCAAGTTGTGAGTCAAAATGGATTACAAACTGCTAACACGAATGGTCCTGAAATTGAGCCCTGTGGCACTCTTAAATGCACAAGTAATCCCGAAGATGACACACATTTTTAATTACAACAATATACTTATTTTCATTATTTTCTTCTTAGAGATAAACTGTAATAACTTCACTTAAATAAACTAAACAACGTAAATATCAAATTAAAGATAGCTTACCTGCTCATTTGCTATAACAAAATTGATTAAAACACTAACTATTAATTGTCGATACATTATATTCACATCAAAACTTACAAATGAATGCTGGACTAGAACCGTGGAACTTTTATAAACTATCCTTCGAGTTTACGGCTAAGTTAACTATAAACATCATTGTTAACCATTGCCATGTTATAAAAAAGAAAGAATTTTCACCAAACGGAAGTGACCTTAGAACGTTTCGGTAGTCTTAACTAGTTTTATTATTTATACTCTAAACATCGTGTTAGTGGGTTAACTTGCAAATTTGTTCAAAATTGTTTACGGTGGCAACGGATGGGATATAAAAAAAACAGTTGTTGTGTGTGAAACATGAAAAATAAATGAGTTTTTAAACGAACAACTTTTTTTTCCGAACCGTTTGGTTTTATCGAAATTTAATTTGTGATTAAATTTTTAATTGAATTTTTCGGTAAAAAAAAACAAACTCAACATTGCCAAAGCTTTAATGAAGCATTCAATATTTTGTGAAAAAAATCAACAAAAAAAGTGCTAAGTGAAAATTAGTTATGCATTAATTTAAAACTTTACAAAATAGCTGCAAAAATTAAAAACTTCAACAAAAAGAATAACTGAATCCAGAAAATGGTATTCCGGTAATGACAATATTGTGTAATAACGTAATAACATGAAAAGCGACAATTTTACTGTACAAAGTGTCTAAAGACTTGAAAAGAACTTTTGGTATAAAATCATGTCTTCAAGTTTCGTGGAAATTCCTAACAAGCTTCACAGTGTTGACAACATCTAAGTTGATAATGTCTGAACTGTATTTAGGAGCAGCAAAATGATTTACCAGGTTAGTTTTTTTAATATACATTTCTTTGGTTTTCAATCTTCCTATCGTATGGTTCATTCACAACCTGGTGTCAGAATTTAAACCACCCGTAGACAACTAACATGGCTTTATCCACTATTGAAAAATCTCTCAGGTGTGCTGGTTTCATTACGATGTTTTCCCTCACCGTTTTAGCTACTGATAATTAATTTATAATACGCACTTAACTTAGGAAAAGTTAGAGTTGCACGCCTCGAAATTGAACTCGAGGTCTCTGACTAGTCAGACGAACGGTCATACCACTAGGCTATCATACATATCAAAGGCTGTTCATATAGATAAATAATAATTATCGTATTGAAATTATTTATAACTAGCTGCCCCGCGCGACTTCGTACGCATGATTATTCTACTTCAACGCCTATTCTACCCCTACCCTACCCTAATCTACCCCTACCCTATCCTACTCTACCCCTACCCTACTCTACCCCTACCCTTCTCTACCCTACCCCTACCCTACCCTAATCTACTCCTACCCTACCCTACCCTACCCTAATCTACCCCTACCCTACCCTACTCTACCCCTACCCTACCCTAATCTACCCCTACCCTACCCTACCCTAATCTACCCCTACCCTACCCTACCCTACTCTACCCCTACCCTACCCTAATCTACCCCTACCCTACCCTACCCTAATCTACCCCTACCCTACCCTACCCTAATCTACCCCTACCCTACTCTAATCTCTACCCCTAGCCTACTGTACCGCTAGCCTATCCTACTCTGCCCCTACCCTAACCTACTCTACCCCTACCCTACCCCACGCTACCTCTACAAAATCAAAAACCATGAAAATCGGTTCAGCCGTTCTTAAAAAAAAAAGTATCCTATGTCCTTCTCCTGCTTCTAAGCTACCTCCCTGCCAATTTTCAGCCAAATCGGTTCAGCCGTTCTTCAGTTATAAGTAGTGTAACTAACACGATTTTCGACTTTCTTTTATATATATATAGAAAACAAATTCCTGTTTTGTGGCGCCGCTTTCAATACCACGTATTGGTTCAGAGCAATTTCAACTCTAACAGAAAGTATTTTAGTTCATTTTCTTATGTTGGCAGTCAACGTTTGAAACAAGTACGAGTCTAAAACTGATGCCAAAGTTGACACCTCTTTCCGATAGATGGCTTTTACGCAAATTCTGAATCGCGGTATGGTTTCGTTCCCGTTGTTTCTATGGGATGGAGCCAAGTAATTCACGGCCAACTGTATCTCAGTGAGCCTGTTGCGGCCATCTTTAGTAGCTTACGCACTAGGATGTACTTTTTGATAGGTCGTGCATTTGACTACTAAACATAGTAGCAACTAAGACCTAAGATCTTAGTAATTAATAATAAATAATAAATAAATTAGCCTGTAACTGTCCCTATGTAGGGCAAAGGCCTCTTCTCATACAGAGAAGGATTGAGCATTAATCACCGCGCTAGCTCACTGCGTGTTGGCAATTTCAGACTATTAAGTCCAGGTTTCCTTACGATGTTTTCCTTCACCGTTAGTCAGTGGTGTCTTAGAATATCTAAGAAAGTACATATGACATTGAAAAAGTCACATTGGTACATGCCAGGTTCGAACCCACACCCACGCGCTTGTAAAGCGGGTCCGTAACCAATGCGCCACCACGACATCTTAATCACATCGACATCAATTATAATAATAGTAATTAATAATAATAACGTTTATGAGCCATAAAGTTGTCAGGTTTTCCTTTTATTCTAGTAGTATACAAATGAAATAGAATAGGCGGGGCGGCAGAATCTGCTGAGACCCTTAAAAGGCACAAATACAGTACCCTAGACAGCGGGTAATTATTTGTGCCTTTTGGGGTCGAGACGCTGGGTCCATGGGGTCCGGGAGCCTGGGAATATTTATAAAGAAAGACCTATCTGGACGTCTGGTCGAGGCAACTCGTGACCGAAATGCTGGTCTGTACCTGGCCCAAAGGCTGAGTATAGCTATTCAGAGAGGCAATGCGGCCAGCATTTTGGGAACGTTGCCTACTAGTAGCGGTCTTTTAGATTAAGTAAGGGTTTTATTTTTCTTTATTAATTTTTAAGGTAGTTAGTTATGTATAGATAGTTTTATTTAGTATTGTTTATTTGTATTTTAAGTTACTTAAATAAACGAGATATAACTTCGTTTAGAAAAAAAAAAATGATATAGTTATTAACCAACAATTTAACGTGCTTTTTGATGCACGGCATATACACTCGGTGATAACTAATTACGCACATAACTTCTGAAAAGTCAGAGGCATCTCTAGTCGGCACTGGACGGCGGGGCGCGGTTGCAGTACCCGGCCCCTACCGATACAGTGCGAGGAACACGCAGGGGGGAGACATTTTGAGTGGATGCGAGCCCCACATAACCGTACGTCCTCGGACGTGCGGTATGCGGAACTCGGAACGCTTGTGTTACTACCCTCAGCCACAAAAACAAGCATCTCTTATCGTGCCTTGGACTCGAACATTTAATCTCTATCTTACCAGTCAACAACCATACCACTAAGCTATCACTTTTAGGGCAACATGTATATTTCATTTATTTTTATTGCTACTAATTAATTCTGTGAAGATGAAAGTAACCATTAAACATATGGATTCTAATGAAAACCTTAATTTCGTAAAGCGACAAAGTTTCTGTTTAATAATCCTAAACTGCTAAAGTACTTAAGATTGAACGTAAGTTTAGCGTTACTACGTAGTTAGATAACATAACTTCATGGTTTTAAAAATGTCGTCTTCTTCTTATCGTATGGTTGATGAACAATCTGGTGTCAGAGTTTAAACCGCCCGTAGGCCATTGACATGGCTTTACACACCCTTGAAAAATCTCTCAGGTGTGCTGGTTTCATGACGATGTTTTCCCTCACCGTTTTAGCAACTGATAATTAATTTATAATCGCACATAACTTACGAAAAGTCAGAGGTGCGCGCCAAAAATGTCGTCATCAGCAAGATCTCAGCAAGCAATGACATCAGCCAGGTCTCATAAGATATTGAACAGAATCCATACTTATTCTGATATCAGTAAAATTGTATTACAGTTTAATTGTATGACCATATTTTTGTGAAATTTTTACATGTTAGCTTATTAAATATTTATATGTATGACCATAGTCAATTCGACACATTCGATTCGGTATTTTAGAAGAAATTTCATCGGGACTTCTTCGCAAATACCGAACCGAATGTGCCGAATCGACTATGTTTGTAGCCACTCTAAACTGATGCAGTTATAGCCTAGTGGTATGACCGTTGAACTGCCAAGTCAAAGGTCGAAACCCAGTCAAGCATCTCTGAGTTTTCGGATTCAAGTGAGTTATAGAAATTTATCACTTGCCAAACTGGTGAAGAAAGACATCGTGAAGAACATAAAAACATTTTAACGCATATTATACGAAAACTAAAGTTCGAAATTTTGTAGAAAGAAAAGATCATTACGAACTGGATTTGAACCCGCGACCTACTGGGTAAAACCAAAAACCCAGTCGCTCTGCCACTAAGCTATACGCAACCCCGCTCGTGTTATCAAAATTCTCTTCCACATTCAACCACCTTGGACGGAGTACTTCTTTTTCTTCTTATAGTACCACCTATGGTTGATAAACAACCTGGTGTCAGAGTTTAAACCGCCCGTAGGCCTCTGACATGGCTTTACACACCCTTGAAAAATCTCTCAGGTGTGCTGGTTTCATCACGAGGTTTTCCCTCACTGTTTAAGCAACTGATAATTAATTTATAATAGCACATAACTTACGAAAAGTCAGAGGTGCGCGCCTTAGGATTGAACTCGAAACCTCTGACTTATCAGTCGACGGTCATACCACTAGGCTATCAGTGTTATTACAACGTACTAGTACGGAGTACTGAGAGTATGGTTTTATTTTAGTGTAATAAACCTTTTTCCTACTTTTCAGGTGATCCCCTTACTCCTAATCACTTTGAAGACAGCAAGATGTTCCTTAGTCATCGATAGTATTGCCCAAAAGGGCATATACGTTTCCGACTACTGCCCCGAAATGCCATACTGCAAGGAAGGTGCCCACGTGATGTGCATGTATTATGATCCAGTAAGTTTTTATATTAGTAAGCTAGTTCTTGAGTGGAGACCATTGATCGGCAATCGTAGTGTAGGACGCCCTCAGGCTAGGTGGAGTGACGATCTTCGCAAGGTGGCTGGCACGAACTGGATGAGAGTAGCCAAAAATCGTGCTCAATGGCGTGCAATTGGAGAGAGCTATGTCCAACAGTGGACTGCTGTAAGTTGATGATGATGATGATGAAGTTTTTATATGTACAAAGTTTTCCCCTTTTTACGAATCAAATGGATGGTGACCACCGCGGTCAATTGTCAATAAGCATGGTTCAGATAAGCAATCGCTCTGTAGAAAACTTATATTCAGCTACATCTGGTTAGATTAGAAGCAGACTCCAAAAAGTTTAGAAATAATAAGGCTAGGAGAATAAAGCATATTGTAAAAATATAGCAGATTAAGCATTAAAAACAAATTTTATGCTTTAGTTCTATTTGGTTCAAATTTGAAAAAATCCAACTGATATGGATGGGATTCGAACCCTTGATCTTCGACGTACCTTATCGAGACACTGACCGCTAAGCCGCCGTATCTTAATAATTATATGTATTTAATAATTATGCTAACATGTAAAAAAAACACAAAAAAAACAGTGTTTTACCTGTATTTGGATTAAAAAATATAAAATATAATACAAGTTGAAAAAAAATAATATAACCAACTCCCTTAAAATATTAATTAATATTTTATTGGAAAAGATACTCTCGACAAAGTTCCTCCATATTACTTAGAGGAAATTGTTACAACAGCTGTTTCCACATGGCCCAAAAGACGACATCCTTTATTAAGAAACAAATGCAAACCGCTTTTCTTCTGCGGAAATTAATTAAGTAACTATACTAAGTGGTTTCGTACCGTTTGGGACATTTAATCGTATGAAAATATTGAATAGGAAAACTCGCAAAAACAGCTGACTTGGGCCGGACTTGAACATTTTGGATACCATTTTTTTTGGCATCAAAAATGCCTGCCGCATACTGCACGTCCGTAAACGTGCAGTTATGTGGGACTCGCGTGTCGCGTGTTCCTCGCACTGTATCGGACGAAGCCGGATACTGCAACCGCGCCTCGCAGCCCCGTCCAAAGCCTGTGGGCTGCGAATCCCGCTCAAATTTTCACTCATGGAGAGGGGCAATGTCCTAGCGTCCAGGTTCCTGGACATCGCCCCAACACGCTCTATGGCTTGCGCCCCTACACCGAACAAGGCGGGCGGCATACCGTGTTAACCTATTGGAAACCTCAAAAATCTTTGGCATACCGTGCTATTGCTTTTACCAACTAAGCCACTGAACTACCGGCTTCAGTTGAAGTTGCAAATTTCTTTCTTAACGCCATATAGGTATATTTCATGTTTTATGATGTGCCGATGATTTAATAGTAAATTGAATACCTAACGATAGTGTTATGAATTCTTTAATGTCTATTAGGTAAGTACAGTTCACTTTCTAGCATTAGTAATTATGTACCTACAATAATATTTACTGAAGGAACAAAGGTATTATTTAATTATGTAATAGGTTAACATAACTATTAGCTTAGTAATACAATTTTAATTGTATTCTAAGGCGAATAGTTTATGTAGGTACTACATAATTAATATTTTTCTTTGTGCTATCACATTCCGGTGTCGTTGTAGCGAATTTGTTATGAATAGCTGTATGTAAGTGATAGCAGCTATGATCGTTGGACTGCCAAGTTAAAGGTCGCAGGTTCAAAATCAATCAACCAACGCAAGTCTGACTTTTCGGATTCATGTGTGTATTAGAAATTAATTATCAGTTGCTAAAACGGTTAAGGAAAACGTCGTGAGAAAACCAGCACACCTGAGAGATTTTCTAATGGTATAAAGCCATGTCAGAGGTCTACGGGCTGTTCAAACTCTGACCACAGGTTGTTCAGCCATACGATAAAGAGAAAAATGGGTTACGGCTCGCTTTGTAAATACGTGGGCTTCCGAACCTGGCATGTACCAATGTGACTTTTCAATGTCATATTATGTACTTTCTTAGTTAATCTAAGGTACGGACTAACGGTGAAGAAAAACATCGTGAAAAAACCTGAACCTAATGGTCTTTAATCAGCTACCTACCGGGGTTTTCCCAGGAGATTACTGTAAGAGATGCATCAAAAGAACGTGAAAAGACATTGTTTACAAGGTCGCTTAGCAACGCGCTATGAAGACAAAACATCAATAGATGTAATACATCGGTACCAACCTGACTTATTATTCCCATACTGCAGCTTCTAATCTAACCAGATGTAGCTGAATATCAGTTTTCTACAGAGCGACTGCCGGTCTGAATCCCGCACCCCAAAGGGATAGGATATTCTAAAGTTAAATCAGTTGTCAGGATTCTATGAGGGGATTTATGTTCACATAACTCAACAAAATGTATGGAACAGCTGATTTTTTTTTGCAATTTCAGGGTTGGTAGTAAAAGTGGTTCATAATGATGAGTTTAATGATCCCTTTTCAGGTTGCCGGTGTTTTTAAAATAACTCTGTATAACTTTTGTTGCATTTTTTTTTTCTATTACAGAACAGCGTCACTGGCCCCCTCTGCCACAACGCACAGAATATATCAATGAGCACAGCACTTGCCAACCAGCTGGTGGACGTCTCAAACGCGTAAGTGACTAATTCATTTAAACAAAATTTATTTGAAGCATGGAGTGTGTCCGATATACTGCCAAGTGAGTGCGCTCCTAAAGTCTTTGAAAATATCGACAATGGATATAGGTGTGTAACGTGTTGCGAACTAAAATCTTTTAAATAAATAACTATTTTAAAATAGCAATTTTTATGAATGAAACCTTGTTACGAAAAAATATCAGTTTAATTATTTTTGTTGAAACTTTTTATATTACTACTTAACTGAGCTTTTTTTCGATTTATATTCAATATTTTTTTAATACTTCAATGTGCGAGCGAGATAAATGTTTAGCGCGTTAGGCGCCTTAATTTGACTGTCCTTTTCGATATTAATTAATAATCGAAATCGAAATATTTGTAAGCCTCCGTTGAAAACAGCGATCGGAGGTGAATCTGAGGGTTGGATTCCTTCAGATTCCATCGTCTCTCACTTCGTATACTTATATGATTGCTTACTTCTCTATCGTATGGTTGATGAACAACCAGGTGACAGAGTTTAAACTGCCCGTAGGCCTGACATGGCTTTACACATCCTTGAAAAATCTCTCAGGTGCACTGGTTTCCTTTACCATTTTAACAATTAATGATAATGAATTTCTAATATGTACATCAATTCGAAAAGTCATACGGGTTTTGAACCCACGACCGTTGATTGGCAGTCCAAAGGTCATAATTTTAGGTCATCACAGCTCCAAATAGTTTAATGATAGTTTTAATTACCTTTTGTAACTTTATCAACATTTATAGCACTGATAGCCTAGTGGTATGACCGTCGACTGACAAGACAGAGGTCTCGAGTTCGATCCCAAGGCGCGCACCTCTGCCTTTTCGTAAGTTATGTGCGTATTATAAATTAATTATCAGTAGCTAAAACGGTGACGGAAAACATCGTGATAAAACCAGCACACCTGAGATATTTTTCAATGGTGTGTAAAGCCATATCAGAGGCCAACGGGCGCGTTTAAACTCTGACACCAGGTTGTTCATCAACCATACGATAAGAAGAAGAAGAAGAACATTTATTTTATAATTATAACATCGTTGTAATTGTGATTTATAAGATTTTAAATAGAATTTTCAATAGATGAGTAATCATAATAATGTGAAAGCAGATCAAAATGTAAACATAAGCCATTTTACATTCATTCAATTATGCAACTTTTCAAGTAGGTACCTACTTGTTGCCACGTGTGGAATTTCCATAATAATACTAGCTTCCGCCTGCGGCTTCGGTCACACGGTATGTGTAAATTGTATAGCCTATGCGTTATTCTGATGTATAAGCTATATTACTGCAAAGTTTCATTGAAATCCGTTCAGTAGTTTTAGCGTGAAAGAGTTACAAACATTCATCCATCCATTCTCACAAACTTTCGCATTTCGCATAATAAATAAAATAAAACATGTAGGCACTCAAGGACTGCCAAGTAAAGCTATTGTATGGCATTTTTATCAACTTATGCAATTATATATATATTTTTTTTTATTTATGCAGTCAATAGCTTAAAAACTTAACACAAATTCACGTCTTGAAAAATCTAAGCAAATAATTAGTTTTCGAAATTCGAATGTTTATATTTCTAAATGTTTTGTTTTTTAATGTGTCAACATAAAATATACGATAATTGTTAGTTAATAAGGTTTTAAACATTCAATTAGATTATTCTGCAATAAAGGGTGTTAGGTTTTATTTTCGTTACGGAATTTCTTGATTCGGTCGCCGCGCTCAAAGCCCGCGATAAAAGCTAAGCAGCTTAAAAGCTGGAACGACTTTGCATCGCCCATGTTAGCTAGTCAAATACTAATAAAAGAAACCTGGCTCGACATGCATGCTAACTCATGAAGGGAGCTCGTCTCGATACTGCGCAAATAAATAAAAATAAAATAAATAAATAAATATTTTCCTGGCCAAATTTCGGTCACGGCGGCCAATCTCAACGGAGACCTGCCAACAATGCAGGCGATATTATAGTGCACAAGTGTGTGCGCAAACACAGGTGCACTCTCTATTCCTTCACTCTCATAGTCCGATGGGACGGCCTTGCGACACGATCGGAGAGAGATCAGGCGCAGGGCCAACGGCTTTACCTGATTTCCGAGGCACGGAGTAAGTGATAATTAATTTATGAAACGCACATAACTAACGAAAAGTCAGAGGTGCGCGCCTTGGGTTCGAACCCGAGACCTCTGGCTTGCCAGTCAACGGTCACCACCACTAGGCTATCACGACTCTAAATACAATAAATACTCATCTTAAAACGACTTGGGAAACGAAGAATTATGTTCTCAATCTGTCACGTCAATTGAGATACAGAAAGTAATTCCATTTTACCTCCGTCTAACAAAACAAACGTATCTAATCATATAACGGCAACCATCAACTTGTATCCCGTTTTCGCAGCCAACAAATTGGAAAAATGTTCAATGTTCTTCCTTGATTAGGTATATTTCTCTGTATTGTTTTATGCTGATTGAGGGTTTTAGGGATCAACGCGGCTACCGTATTTATTTTATTTATGAATGGAAATGACACGAGGCTTGACTATTAGCTGATGTCAGGTTATTTTATGTTTTTTATATGTTTATGCACATATTATTTAATAAGAAACTGCGAGTTTTTTCGAGTCAGTACTCGGGCGGGCCTTGATTCTGCAATCCATGGCATACCGTGCCATCGCTTTACCAACTAAGCTACTTACGAATGTGGTGACATCTGCCGGAGTACTGCCGCACTGCCAGTCTTATTATTAAATAATATTATGTCAGGTTACGTTTATGTATACTCAAATTTATGTATCTATCCATATTAGCTAACGGTAGCTGTCTTTTAGATTAAGTTTTTCTTTCAATTTATTTATACTTTTAGTGTTTTGTGTATAATATTCGTTTCTTATACATAATATATATTATGTTTATTATATGCGTTACTCTGAAACGTTATTTTTATAGACAGTATTTTATCCAGTAAGTACTTTATTACTTTCGTACCCCTAAAGTGGGTAGAATATCGTCGTCATTTTTGAAGTTTTTATAAAAATCGGAATTTAGCATTCCGACTAGTAATTAACTCCAACTTATAGAACATTAACAATCCAATCCGTAGATAGATAAAGATGCAGGCAAAGCTGAGCAACTTGCTAATTCAGATGGCCACTTTATGATAATTATGTTTGATATTTCAGGATAAGAAGCAAAATAGCCAGCGGCAAGGAAACTGGAAAAAATGGAACGCTTCTACCTAGAGGGTATGGAATATACAGACTGGTAGGTTTATGTTATGTAAAAAAAAATAGTGTTTATGTATGAACTTGGTCATATATTTTTAACCCCCGACGAAAAAATAGGGGTGTTTATAAGTTTAACGTGGTATAACGGTATCTGGATGTCTGTGGCATCTTAGCTCCCAAAAAGATGAAAAGATTTTATTTTTTTCAATTTAAAATGTGACACGAATTGACACGATCAAGAATGATGTTTGAGGATTTTTAATGTTTAATTTATACTTGTTATTTGTGTTTGTGTGTTTATTTATTATATTAATTTATACTTGTTATTTTTATTTCCTATTATGCAAAACATGTAGATAGATACAGTGTTTGATCATAAACTCTGATTGTAATTGTAGGATTAGAGTAGGTTAGGCTTCTATTACATAGAACAATAAAAGCTTTTAATTATATCTTTGAGGTTACACAGACGTAATATCTTTAAATCGATAGAAAATAGGCAAGTGTGCTTCCCCGTACACCACAAAAACCTTTTACTATCAGATGAGATCGTGGCTAAAACCTGCCTTTTTGTTGCTATAATCACATTAATTATTGGAGAAAAACTTTAAGAACCCCGGACATTTGCTCGAAATTGAGATTTTTTCCCGGACGCCCTGGAAAAAGTAATTAAGTGATTGGCAGATGTAGGATAGGGGATGCCAAAGCGGGGAGCATTCAGTTGTCTTCGGCCGTTGTCGGTCAATGTCTGGCTTGGTCGGTTGTCATCGGGTATTTTGCAGCGTCGCGGCCGCCGGAAATTAGTTTGTATGCAACTTAGATTACGAATGAGTTTTGAATTTAGAGATTTGTTTTCAAATAGGATACCTTTGATACAAAACCCCTCCCAGTCGTCCATAAACTAGGAAAAAATAATGAATGGCAGCCCAACATTTTATTAATCAAAATAAAATAAACCATTCTACCAGCTTTATTTCTATTTCAGAAATGGGACAGTGAATTGGCGACGTTTGCGCAGGTTCTGGCGAACCAGTGCGTGTTTAGACATGACCTGTGTCGAGCAACAAGTAAGTAGTTGCTTATAAAACTTGTAGCTATCAACGCCATCTACCGTTGCTAACGGAAGCAATCAGCGCCATCTATTTTCGCTGACCTAAACAAATGCATCGATTATGGAATGTTTTTGTTTTACCCGTTCTAAGAGTAGGTTCCCGTAATTTTTTTACAAGCTTTTACTTAACTTGCAATGTAGTCTCTAGTCAAATCTTGCGACTGAATTTTGAAGCAGTTATACTGTATATTAAATACATTATTATAACCACTCTACAGTGCGTGGACGATTTCAGGTCCAAAACAAATGTCAGTGCGTTACGTTACTTAAAAATATACTTTTACCGCCATCTATGAACTTAAATGTACATTAAAATAAATTAAGACTGCACCACTCTACGTGTAGAAATTATAGATGGCAGTGGCAGCTCCTATGTTGTAAAAAAAATTATGTCTGAAGTTTTTTTTTCGCCGCGTCGCGTTGACCTGAACTGAAATTATTTATTTCGTTTTTTTTTTCAGAAAGGTTTCCAGATCCTGGCCAAACCACTGGCTTGGTCCGTTTCAAATTTCCAGACTGGATTCCTTTAGCACAAAATATGAAAGGCTCAGCCCCTGGGCTCAGTGATTCGAAGCTTGCGTACGCGGTCACCATATCTCTGAAGTCTTGGTACGGGCAGAAGAATCAAGTGACTGAGCAGATGATTAGGTCCTACCCCGATTGGAGTTTGTAAGAATTTTTGAACTATAATTCAGTACCTACATTATTAATATATAATTATATACAGCTTGGCAAAAAAGAGTCTGGAAAAATTGGGCGCAGTTTTCACACTACAATTTAAAATTACAAGTTATTTAGTGCTTACATATTTCTATGACGAGTTTTTTGTCATTAATTATAATCAAATGAATTATTTTTATGTTATTTTAGTACTCACAAACTTAGTTTTTAAGATTTTTATTTTTAGTTCCAGCTGTCACCGCCTCAGACTCTTTTTTGCCAAGCTGTACATTAATCATTTATACCGCAACGCTGTCGCGCTGTCTTGCTGTATCAGGGCTCCTCTTTGTGGTTATTTTGTCCCACACACGGAATGATGATGAATACACAGAACTAATAATGACAGCTCCATACTAACAGAGTTAAGTTCAATCGGAAAGACGTGGAAATCGGAAGGAGAGGCCTTTGCCTAGCAGTAGGATGATATGGGCTACCAGTAATAGTAACATTACATATACGTAACTTACACGTAAATTTTCATAAACTATAATTTAAGCATTCTATGCGAACAATAGAGTTCGAAATTTTATAGAAAGAAAAATTGTAGGTACATTATCCAAATATACCTAACCAAGGAACAAAAAAAACCAAGGATTAATAAAACTAACTTATAAATTAAGTAAGACCAAAAAATATAGTTTCCTTTTTACAGCGGTCCTAATAAATCAGGCCAACTTTCTGCCGAATTAAGTGACGCCAAATGAAGTTTCTTTGTAACAAAAAGATTTACTGGCCTTACCTTCTTTGCTGACCAAAAATGTTGAACTAAGGCTGTGCGCAAACGAAAATAGTTTTATAACATTCTTCTCAATGAGTAGTTACGATTAAAATATAATTATTGAGGAGCTTCGAAACAAAACCGAAAAATCACCTTATTGCGAAATATGCAAAAACCGAACTCTACAAGTTTGTGAAGTTAGGGCAACTTCACAAACTTCACACCTTAGGCAAAATATGTAGCTTGGCCGTTTCGTTACTACAAGAACTAATATATAACAGAAAAGTAATGAATAGTGAATACATATTTCCTCTTACGCCCATGTGAAAGTAGCGAAATGGCCAAGCCACATATTTTGACTAAGGTGTGAAGTTAGGGCTTGTAGAGTTACGGCGTGTAGTGTTAGAAGCTTGGCTCTACATGAGATCTGATAACTTTTTTACAGTGCGAGCCATAATTATGGTGATGTCTTGGCAACACTTTACATGAAAATGTGTTTAGTGGAATATAATAATTTGCAAAATCATCAAGTTATCCCATGTGAAATACCGGCTTCACTTACCAGAGAGCTCCAAATAGTCACGAACTCTATTTCAATTGCTACCACTACACCAACGAGACAGTCATCATCATCATCAGCCTGTATTAGTCCGCTGCCGAACATAGGCTTCTCCCAATGCGCGCCACTCCAATGCCACACATTGGAGGGATTTGCCCATAATCGCCACGCTGGACAAGCGGGTTGGCGATCGCAGTAGCAAATAATTGCTGTTACACAGAAGGATGCTGCTGCCCATCCTCCGGATCTTTCCCTTTATCGCTTCTTACGACACCGCGGGACGAGTAGGGGTGGTTCTATTCTTAAGCCGGAAACCATGCGGCACAGTCGACAGTCATAATTATAATTATTTAAAAAATGTTTTTTTTCTACAGAACGCCAAACGCCCTTGTTGGGCATTTATATATGGAGATGATCTATGGCACTGCAACGCACATGGGATGTGGTATATCTGCGTACACGGAATACGTATACCATGATAACTTGAGACAGGAAAACCATAACGTAAGTATTGTTCACTAGATTCACTCAGAATCAGTCGAAATTTTCAAATCTCTTTATACGCCTAGTTACGTATCTGACTCAGTGTTCCAAACTTTGCAGTTTTAGAAGGCAGATTTGAAAATTTCGACTGATTCTGATGGGATATGGTGGCTCAGCGATTAGAGCGTCGGCGGGCACGGTACGCCGGAGATCGTGGTTTATAATCCCATTCGTATCAGTTGTATTTCAAATTTCTTATTAAATAATTATATTTAATAAGCTAACATGTGCAACATGTAAAAAATTCACAAAAGTATTTAAAAAACTATTTGTTTTTCTCGTTTGACAGTGTTAATTAAACCGCTCAAAAAATCAATTATCTAAAATCAAAAACAAGCACTTTTTTATTAATAATAATTTTTTTTCCAGTCAATACAAGTGATATGCAACTATTCCGCTCGCCCCCGCAAAGGTGGCTCCACATACAACGTCCACCCGCCATTACCTGGACAAGGCGTTACTTTGGACTGCGGCTGCCCTTTGGACACCGACCAGGATGACGACTGTCTCTGCATTGAAAAGCCTCAGGTTTACCCTGACAGTAAGTGATGATGATGATGACCTGCTGCATCATATTTGGTTGCTAAAACACTTTTGATCAGAGCATTGACACAAGCTACGTGGCGATAGACCAAAATGATGTCTATTGTTGCAAATCTTGCGCAAGACCGTAGCCATGATTTTTTTATTCGGGGGGACCCGATTTTTGGCTACTGGTGTCGACCGGCTATAGACAAAGGTGGGCCAGAGGTGGCCAAGAGGGCCACCTTTGCCATGCTTTTTGGTATGACCATTGTTAACAAAAAAAAAATAGTTAAAAAAACAAGAGATATAATCAATTCAATCAATATTCTTTTATTTAAAGTACACCAATAATTGCCCCGAGGTTAGTTGATTTGAAGTTACTGATTTGAAGAATTTTTTGTTTGAAAGTATTTAATCTCTCTTTGATAACATTATCCAAGATGAGCAAACTTCTTGTAACAACTAACTTTACTTATCTGTTTTTGATAACCAACTTCCAAAAATGTGAGCAGGTTTAAGGGTGTCCTAACAATATTGTTATTTAATCCGGATTTTGTCATATTGGCTCACGCCAGTCATTTATTTTTTTAACAATTGACTTCAAAGCACTAGCTCATTGGTTTTTGGATTCAGTGTATAATCATCAATTATACCTACTACCATGAACTGCCAAGTTTGTCCTGCTAGCTAATTAACAATTAATAATCCCTCTAGTTGACTGTTTTATCCCGCTAGCAGACTAATTTTTGCCGCAAACTGAGTTTGTCCCACCAGCTGATTTTACTCCACTTGCTTACTAGTTTTTGTTGCAAAATGAGTTTATCCCAATATATGACTATTTTATCCCGCTAGCTGACTATTTTATCCCGCTAGCTGACTATTTTATCCCGCTAGCTGACTATTTTATCCCGCTAGCTGACAAATTTTTCCCACCAACTCTATCTAATTAGTTTGTGCCTTCAGCTAAGATAATTGTCCAATCACTCTCCAAGATAGTTCCACTACCCACCAAGTTTGTCCCACGACCTCTGACAAATGAATTGATAAATTCCAGCTTTCAATGAACCATAGATGTTCTAGTGCTCTGAAATCGTTTTTAATTTGTTTCAATTTTCAAAATCCACCTAATGATCAATCTGACTCAGGTAATAATTCTTCCAGAACCTGTTGCTCGTCTTCCAACCTGTCCAAGACCAGACGGTGACTGCGAAACCACATTAGTCCTGCTGCCTATATTCACAGTCGAAGATGCTCCTGCTTCCAAGCTGATTGAAAGAACTAATGATATACAAGAGCCTTTGAAAAATTTTATCATGCAAAAGTAAGCGGATGAAACTTTTCTTACATAGAGAAATTTTTCATTTTTAAGAAATAATTTATTTTTTAGGGATATAAAACCTTTTTATAACCCAATATCCCAGTCTCAACGATGATTGGCCATCGACGTAGGTCTGCTTCATCGTATGGTTGATGAACAACCTGGTGTTAGTTTAAACCGCCCGCAGGCCTCTGACATGGCTTTATACACTGTAAAGAAATCTCTCAGGTGTACTGGTGTCCTCACCATATTTTCCCTCACCATTTTAGCAAGTGATAATTAATTTCTAAAATTCACTTGAAGCCGAAAAGTCAGAGGTGCCTGGGTTTCGAACTTACGACCTTCATATCACCTACATCGATACACTTGCAGTAATATCTTAGTGGTATGACTGTTAGGATGCCAAGTCAAAGGTGGTAGGTCACAAACCCACTCACCTCGACTTTTCGAATTTATGTGCGTATTAGAAATTAATTATCATTTGCTATAAAGGTGAGGGAAAACATCGTGAGGAAACCAGCACACCTGAGAGATTGTTCAACGATGTGTAAAGCCATGTCAGAGGTAGCAGTTCTAACTCTGACACCTGGTTGTTCATCAACCGTACGATAAAAAAGTGCTGTCTTATCTGAAGAACCAACCCAAGAACTGTACCGAGAAACAGAGACAGCAATACGCTTGTAGCTAACTTTAAAGGGGTAAAGTTACAAAGACCATACTATGTGTATAAAAACCATGGTTTCCTAAATAATCACAATATTGAAATAACATTATTACAGATTTAACAATGGCAACATCGTGCCGAGGTCACGGAGTGGACACAGATTGGACGACCTTGACTTTTTTGACAATCACAACGTGGTAATAATTTTAACGTAATTTGATGTATAAATTTTGATTTTATTAAAAGAAAGCATGACTTCACTACATATTATAAAATAATATAAGTAATTTTTTTTTACGTAAAACGGTTTTGTCATCAAAACTAAAGCTGTGTACCAAATAACAGATCAATCTGTTAACAGGGAGCGGGTGTAATATCGATTTACAAATTTGAACCAAATAATAAACAGATGATGCTAAGTAAAACCGTTTAAAAATCGGAGACATCTTACATTGTGATATGACTCGCAAATCTTAACAATTGTTTTCATTGCAGGTGGACTTATTCCAGCTGCCAGATAGAACGCCACATAAACCGCTGAAGTCGATGTTAACGCCACCCCTGTCGTCACTGCAACAAAACAATATGTAATAAACGTTTTTATTCTCGATCTCATTGTAGTGATTTCAGCTATAGCACTCGGTAGCGGTAGTAAGGTTGTTAAAATTAATTCTGAATATAATCGCGATGACGCTATAAAAATTCCAGGTCTATAGTTATATAATTAACAGTATTTTTTTTAAAGTTTTTATAGAGCTCCCATTGATCAACCTGAGCTGCAAACGCTTGCGCCGCACAAGTCCTCTCGACGTCCGTTACCTCCGCTACCTCTGCCACGTCTTCTTCCAGTAACTGCACGGCCAGCACCTCCTTTCCCTCCAACTCTTCCACCTCCTCCTCTACCGACACCTCGATATTTTCCACCCCCACCTCCCCCAAGACCAAGAAATCTTTCTCGCCCTCCTAAACCACCATCTACCTATTCACCACAAATACATGAAGAAAACCATTACGATTCACCAAATACCCACCACAGAGAGAGAGAAAACATACAACATGATCAATATACACCGAAACTGCCACAGAGACATCTTTCTAAGACAAAGGTAAATTTCTTCTTGAAGTCAGTCTCATGAAAGAAAAACCTACATTTTTACATGGGGCTAAATTTATTTTCGTTGTAGAACCTTACGAATCTCACAAACTATCAACGACTTTTTTTTACAGAAATCTAGCATATTTACCAGAGTTCCCCAATTCAAACTACCAGGAAAAAAAAATATGCATTCTCCATTTGAAATAATGAAAAAAGACGTAATACCACGTAAAAATTTCTCTAATATACATAAAATTGTCACTGATTATTTGAATCGTCGCTCATCATTTAGAAGAAATGCAGCTGTTTCACTCAGTCAGCAAGTAACTGAAAAAGAAACACCAATAAAAGAAGTGACTCAACCTGTAGAACAAATATCAGTTAAAGAAGAGGTCACTGAAACTATATTAAACAAAGTGGAAGAAAAAGTCATGAACTTTAATCAATTATTCAAACAAAAAGAAAATGTTAGTAATGATAATAATATGGTTGAGGCGAAAATTACTAGTGAAAGCTTAATGGCTCTTCTTGATACATTGGAGACTACAGTAAAACATTATAATCTAGATATTAACGATAAAGAATTATTTGATGCTAGAATCAGAAAAATATACGGTATTGTAGCAGGTAGAAGATCAAAATTAATTACTCAAAATAACATTATACTACAAAACAAACAAACAAATAATGTACAAAATATTCCCGAAAATGAATTTGCTGAAGTACAAAATTATGCAAGACAGGATGATACCTTAATTGAAGATGACAAAATTATAGAAGATGAAAATAAAGTTAATCAAGACTTTATGAATCGGAAACGTAAGGGGAAGAAATATGATAATGTTTTGGATCCAGCCGTATTTAGTGATATAGATAAGAAGCATGAAAATTTTGATCTTAAGAATTATAATGTCGACCGAAAATATGGAGATAATTCAGACCACAAATACAACGAAAATAAGTACGGTACCGCACAGCACAAATCTACTGACAACTCAGATCGAAAATATAATGATAACTTCGACCCTGAAGACCATAAATATAACATGCCTGCCTCTCGAAATCAAGCAAAATATGAAAGAAAAGATGGAATCGATGTAAAAGAAAGTAAACACAGCATACAGACCTCGCGTGAAGATTTGAAATATAGAAATTATGATAAATATAATGATCATGTCACAAAGAGTAGTCGTGGATCGATGTACAGATCCAAAGACGATAGAAAATATAGGAGTAAAAAAACTCAGAGCAATACCTTTTATGATATGAATGATCCATTAAGTTTAGAAAGAAGAAAATATTATCAAGAGAAAATAGACAATCTTGAAAGAAAACTCCAGAAAACACGAAATTTCAGACGTAGTAGGACCGAGGTAAGGTTGTTTTTTTTAAATAATTTTACTTTAGAAATACTTAATATTTTTTCATCTTAATTATAGACATGCAGATGCAGAAATGCACAGTAAGCAATACCTTCTGCGCTAGGCCCCAACCCAACTGCAGAACGAGAACCTCTCAACGTGTTTGTTGAGGCCATTGGCTGATACAACCATAGGTAAAATGATGATGATGATGATGATTTATCATTCTTTCAGCACACAAACGACCGACAAATGCGTCGCATGCGACCGAACCGAGATGGCTCGAGACCCAGAGCAAGACAGAAAGCACACGACTCTTTCTACATGCCAGAAAGAGCAAGATTTCTACATGGCTTCCGATAACATTAACACGATCTATTAAATTAAAGAATTTTGAATTTGAATTTTTGTTTTCTAAAAATATACCATCAATGTACGTAATTGTAAAATTGCTACAATATGAAAATGTTGAATTTTTAGAAGTTGTGGTGGAAATTGTAAATGTTCTCAGATTTTGAGTTCCTTTTAATTTAATTGAAAACATTTGAAACTTGAAGCGGTAAGGGTAACGCCTTAACAATTACAAATGACAATCTAATATTTGTCCTAAACCTTGTCCTTGGACATAGGTCAACTCTGCGAAGCCAGGGACTTCTTATATTATTATAGTTCACTAAGTAAATAATGCAGGAAGCTGCTGGATGCAGGTTGCTTCCAACCGGCCAATCTGGAAGTCATTGGGGGAGGCCTATGTTGACGTCCACTGCTGACGTCTTATGGCTGAAATAATGATGATGATGATGAAGTAAATAATATCCTCCTGACCGAATTTCGGTCACAGCGGCCAATCTCAACAAATATGTTATAGTGAGTGCGCAAACACAGAAGGTGCACTCTCTATTCCCTCACTCTTAAAGTCCGATGGGACGGCCTTCCGACACGACTGGAGAGAGATCAGGCGCAAAGCCAACGGCTTTACGTGCTTTAATAAGTAAATGTATAAAGCTGTATAGATTATTTTAGATACGCTAGATAGAACAGTAACGCCCTAAACGGACATCTTCTTCTTCTTCTACATTTCACGAAATGCCTAGGCACATCATGATCAGCCCAGGACTTTGACATAATGCAAACCAATAAATAAACATTTTTGACATTGTGTATTTTAATTTATATGTTCCCATCCAACTTAGCTAAATCTACTGGTTATTGTAAAGATTGAAATACTTATGTATTTAACCGAATAAAACTCTCGAAATTATAAACTGAAGAAAATTTATATTCTCACAATTGTAAAACGTAAAAACTATGAACTATTGGTATTGGTATGGCGGGCTGTTTTCCGCAGGTCCACGTCTTAGCGCGTATTCTGCGTGAAAAAAAAACTATGAACTATTCAATTATTCAAAATGTCATCGGACTTATTCTTGATTTGAGATCAAAATCAATTAAAATGAAGAAATTAATCTTACATTAAACCCTTTCATTGAATTCAATCTAATAGAGTTGGATGCTATTCGAATTTCGCTGATCTTATAAATAAAAAATAAGAATTTCAGTTGTCTGTTTATAATATAATTTATGAATTTTCTATATCTATAAAGATATTCTGACTATCGGTGAAGGAAAACATCATAAGAAAACCTGGACTTTAACAGTCTGAAATCGCCAACTTGCAAGTGTGGTGATTAATGCTCGATCCTTCTCTGTATGAGAAGAGGCCTTTTGCCCTGCAGCGGGACAGTTACAGGCAAATTTATTTATATAGAAAGATAATTCAAAAAAATGCAAATTTTTCATCTACATCTAAAATTATATCTTTATTTCTAATATTTTTTAATTCATCAAAATTTCTAAGAAATTTTATTATATTAATCAAATTATTTAATATGGTGTCTATCTCAGTCTACTTTGGTGCATCAAAAAGTAAAAATGGATGACTGTGGCCCTCAAAATCATGACAACACAGCACTTTTTTGTAAAATATCTTAAAACATAATTATTCTGGCATAGTGTTTACTATGCCAAAATAATTTTATCGTTCAGTAATTATTCAAATTCGATAAAACAGAATTAATTTTAAGACGTAAACGACAATTTACAAAGTTTAAAACATCAATCAAATTGTGTAGGCACCATGGCACAAGAATAAAAGGAAAAAGAAATTGAATCATTCAAGCCTTATGGGCACTAAAAAATTTAAAACGAAGAGTAAGATTGAAGCCGATTCTGCTCATAAAACAATGATTGTTTCAATAGTGTGTTTAGAACCGACTGTGGGGCGAAAGGTTTATAGCTTTACAAAGAAAGCTAAAGAAACAACCAAAAGAGACTATCACTGACGGAAATCACAAGTGTGAAAACAAAACACAAACGAAATTAAACAACAGTGATATCAAAATTTTAATCAACAAAATTTATAAACAAAAAACATTTTTTTTGTTTTCCAAATTAAGAAGTGAGCTAAAAATTGTGATTTACTTAAATTATAATGAATTAAAATAATACATGTAATTAGTTTACCAGTTATAAAATATGATACACAACAATTGTTTGTGGAATCTTGAAACTAATTCATCATGCTTGCCGGGGATTTACTTTTAAATAATGTCCGAAGTGAACTCCAGAACGTAAAAATGATAATTAAAGTAAGTATTATAAATTTTTCTACTAATTTTATTGCAAATTCATGTTCATTGTTAACTATTTTGTTATATTGTCGTCACAATCCATTATATTGTATTATTCCAAATGGCTTATTAATGCGGTAACATAATTAATATAAGAGTCTATATTGTGAACGTGAAGCAACAAAGCATGAGGTATATTAAACTATACTTGATAATGTCAACGATGAATATTGATTATTTTGTGCAAATAAAATAAACTAAAAACTAAACTAAACTCTTCTTAATAAAACTAAACTCTTCTTCTTATATTTAAGAGCTGCTCTTGTCGGTGGAGCAATCGCCACCTCTCTCTATATTCCGCTTGTTTTTTGACTTCCTGATACGTCATGACTCCTACTTTCTCCTTCACTTGATGAAAAAAGTCTTTCTCGGCCGTCCTCTACCTCTTTTTCTTTCAATTTTTCCTTCTAAAACTATCTTAAAAAAATTATTGTGGCGTATCAAATGACCAAGCATCTATCCTCTCCTATTGTCTATAGTATAGTATAGTATTGATTATATAATATAGTATTGTCTGTAGTATAGTATTGAAAATAAACTAGCAGATAAAATTAATAAATAATTAAAATATTTCTAGATCATACCACTGATTTTAATTATGCTAAAACCAGTGAAATGTGAAGTAGAGAAATACGCCCCGAAGACCATCTACGTGTCAAACTATTGCCCGAAAATGAAATATTGCAGAGACGGGGCTCATGTAATGTGTGTGTACTATGATCTTGTAAGTCACATACTCTTTTATTCCCTATACCTATATTTTTTTTAGGTGAAATTAATTAGATTTGATCTTTTTATACTTGAATGCTATAAATACTTGGCCAGACATCTTTTTACATCGCGGTAATAATTAACAGTCCAGGATATTTGCTGTGTACGACTTATTACTATAAGTTACTACATTTTTATATTGAGCGTTTAAAAAATATAATTGGCAAGGATTTTGTGTGATTCCAAGTCCTTCATTTGACAGTATTCCTCTTACCACTGTAAGTCAGTCAGCCTAAAGTGTTATCACGTGTATTTTAAGCATCAAAATAGGCCCAAGATTTGATTTTTTTTTAAACCTGACTATCTATGAATTTTAATTTAAATAGATTTTAAAACATTCGTAAATAATGAAATGGTTTTGCTTATTCATCATGCTAATAAAGTTATTTTTTTTACAGAAAAGTTTAGTCGGACCCCGATGCGTAAATTATGTAAACACCAAATTGACCCATGAAATGGTAGACCGGATACTAGAGAGCATTAATGCGTGAGTGTTCAAATTTATTATAAAATCTTGCATTATATACAGTGTGTTATAAGACGATTGACATTCCTGGGGGCTTAGTCAAGTTGACTATCTACAATCGCTAACGAATAGAAAACGAAAGAAATGTATAGGATTAGATTCTATTCGTTTGTTTTGACCACGTGACATATCGATAAAAGTAATGTCATCCTATACATTTCTTTCGTTTTCTATTCGTTAGCGATTGTAGATAGTCAACTTGGCTAAGCCCCCTGTAAACCACGTAAAGAGTATCATGTTCTTTACCTGAATACAAAAAATCAATTTTTTTTTTCCAGCATCCGAAGCAAAGTCGCCTCAGGTACAGAGACAGGACAAGACGGTGAACTATTACCAAGAGCATACGGAATGATGCGCGTTGTATGTATTATAGTATTTTTTAAAGCAACAATCACATACACAAACTCTGCACGTGGCAGACACATAATATACATTGACACGTAATACACATTACCATACCATACCCTATCTAATAATAGAAAGTCGGGAAATAAAAAATGGAATTATACCCCTAGGGTATAGTAGCTACCATACCCTAGGGGCATTACCCTCCTCTACTTATACCCTACCCTCCAATAGGGTATACAAATAAGGTTCTAATTAAGGTTGAATATTCGTTTTTTTACAAATTTATTAAAATTTTTACAGGACATCGTCTGTCGTGTCAGGGGTGCAAGCACGGACGTTTTAGTCGACATTTTATCGAACTTTTATCAATTTTAAACGTCAAGTTTGACATAAAATTCATTAAATTGTGCCAAATTTGACGTTTAATATTGATTATATTTTCGATAAGAATTCGATAAAACAAATCCCATACTCGCACTAAAGCATTTTTTTTGTATTTTATAAACTAAAATACATTTTTCATGGCCGAAAGAAGAAAGAAATATTTTTAATTTTTAATTGTATTAAGTACTTTACTCTGCTCTGTTGTTAGGTGCTAAATACGCCACTGAATTTCCTTTATACAGCACAGCAACCCTTATAGAGTTGTATGCTTTATTATTGCAGCAATGGGATAACGAACTCGCGACATTTGCCCAAGTTTTGGCAAATCAATGTCTCGGTGGAAGAGAAGACGAATGTCATGCAACTGGTAGGTTATATATGAATTAATAAGTTTTTAATTACCTACTTTATTCACTTAATTAAATAAATAGAAAAATATTTCATTCATATTTTACAATAAAATAAACCAGCCTATAACAGTCCCACTGCAGGGCAAAGGCCTATTCGCATACAGAGAAAGATTGAGCATTAATCATCACGTTAGCTCACTGCGAGTTTATGGAACAACCGGAGAGAGATCAGGCACAAGGCCAATGGCTTAACGTGCTTGCCGAGGCACGGAGTACATACATACTTACATAGACTCACGCCTGTTTCCCAGAGGGGTAGGCAGAGACAACGGATTTCCACTTGCTACGATCCTTGCATACCTCTTTTGCCTCATTCACTCAGTAAGTGATAATTAATTTATAATACGCACATTACTTACGAAAAATCAGAAGTGCGTGCCTTGTATTCGAATCTAAGAGCAAAGACTTGCCAGTCAACGGTCATACCTTTAGGCTATCACTTCACACATTAATATAATGATATTTATATAGATTGATGTTTCAGAAAGATTTCCGAATCCTAGCCAAAGCGTTAGTGTGATTCAATTTAAATACCCCGACTGGATGTACTTAAGCCAAAACACGTCAGTACTGGGTCTGAATAACGAAAAAATATTGTTTGCCATCGAAAAATTCATCAAAACTTCTTTTTCACTCAAAAAAACTGTGTCGAGGAGTATGATCGTCAACTGTCCTTCAGCAGAAAGGTAAAAAAATCATTTTGCTTGCCAGTGGCGATACTCTATACAATTTGATTCCTACCGGTTTTGTTTCCTACCGGTTTTGTTTCCTACCGGTTTTGTTTCATACCGGTTTTGGTTTCTTTCCGGTTTGACTACGGCTTACTTCTTATTACAATTGATCCTTTGCCACTTACATTTAGGCTTACATTTAGTATTTACATGAAAAGTTAGTCTGAAAATACATAGGTTTTACACAGACGGGTCCAGCCTATTAGATTCGGCAATTTTTGTCAAACAACAAAACGGATCCGATGATACTTCTAAATAATATTTTCATTCGTCATTTCACCTGATCAGCAAAACCCTCCTTGAAATTTGAGCTCCGTTCGGCTTTTAGCGCTTAACGCATCTTTGTCCGGCTGTGCCGTTAATGCCAAACCAAATTGGTGTTAGAGCGGGCAGGACGAGTGGCTGTTTTTTTCCAACATTCATCCACATAATTATGCATATTGGATTCTACCTCCATTCTATGCCAACTTGACCCTTACTTGTCCGAACATTTTACCATAAATGCCATAATACGTACATTTTTAATAGAAGTTTTTCTTGAATTACCTTTCTAAAAAATTTTCATGTCTACATTTCTTTGCTTGTGACTGTACAAACATGAAAAAAAAAAATAATTGTCAATTTGAGAACCTCGTCCTTCTTCGGAAGTTTAATAAAAAGTTAAAGAAGAAACTGGAAAAATTAACTTTCATCTTGTTTTTGCTAGACTTGAAGATCTTAAATCGAAATATTATCTGAACTTAATACGCGGTACTACGACACACATCGGGTGCGGCTTGTCTGCCTACACCAAGTACAACACCGACGAAAAACAAAGCATCTATAACGTAAGTATTATAAAATCTAAATCCTACTAATGTCAAATTTTCGCAAATTCTTTTCCCGAAAATCGCAAAGCATCTTGTCGTGTCACGTGACTATAGGGCTGGCTTATTCTTTGGTCAAAGAATTAACATTGCAATTCAACGTAGCAATGCTGCCAGTCTTCTGAACATTTTGACGTGGACAGTGACGCGGAAGAATATTTCGACGAATTTCATAAATTCAATCTTTCAATTAAATTCTGTATCGCCAATTTATACTTATATTTTCAGAGAATAGAACTGGTCTGTAACTTCTCAGACAGTCCGCAACCCTCTCAGCCTTTATACATGACAGATCCTCCTATACCTGGCACAGGCTTCACTGATAACTGTGGCTGTCCCCGTGGGTACAGAGAAACAACGAACTGCCTTTGCGAAGAAGACGACGACACAAGTTAGTTGTAAATCTTTAAGAATTTGTCCCAAAATTATGCTGAGGCTGTATGGTGGGTAGAAACTCCAATCCCGTGGCCTATCTTAGATATTTTATATTATTTATATCATATTTTCAGTCCCGCACCCTGTAAATGATAGGGAATCTCGGTCCAAGATCTCGGTCCAAGGTCCAAGATCTTGCAATACCAAAAATGAAATATTAAATGGTGGTAGGGCGAAATAAAATACCGAAATTGGAGGCCTATAAATTTACAGAGATATAATGATATTTTCACCAGCATCTATTTCGAAACATTTTACTATCGATAACACAAGTGAATATTTGTCCCGAGCAGGTATTGAACCAGCATAATCTCAGTGTCGCTGGATTCCACTACTTATCCACTGCGTCAACCATATTGTTGTAATTGCCTGATTTCACTTTATTATATGAATATCCTATGGTTAACCGCGCATCACAACTTTATTATGAACTAGCGACCCGCCCCGGCTTTGCACGGTTACGTTAATATGCATGTATTATACATATAAACCTTCCTCTTGAATCACTCTATCTATTTAAAAAAACCGCATCAAAATCCGTTGCGTAGTTTTAAAGATCTAAGCATACATAGAGACAGACAGACGCGGGAAGCGACTTTGTTTTATACTATATAGTGATTATTATTTGGGTATTTTTAGTGATATTCTACCTTGATACACTGTTTTTCATATATATATTTAATCAATTTTTATAATTTACAGTTGCTAGACCCACAGCGGCAACGATACCAGCATTAAAAGACTTTATAAATTACGAAACTGAAAAACAAGAAGGTATGTTCAATTTTATTTTGGATCCCGTTCATAGACAAGATACTTATAAAAAAAATATTTTACAGTAATAACAGAAAACTACCAAGCAGTATCAGTGATACCAAAAAAGCAGACATGGACGAACGTGCAGTCCTCGGATATCGCACAGTCCTTGGATAATCTAAAGACGTATTCAAATCAACAAGAGCAACGACAACAGATAGGGCGGCAAAAATCACCACAAACATGCTCCAATCCCAATGACAACTGCGGATCTGATGTTGTAATTTTACCCCTATTTTCTATTCAAGACTTGCCTGTTGATGGTTCAAAGGTAACGAATGGAGAGAATATAAAAACTCGTAGGTGGGTTAAGAAATGACATTAATTGTATTTTAGATCGTATTTAACATTTTTAATAATTTTCTTTCTTTAATTCAGATATATTTAACCATCTTGAATAAAAATTTCAGATATGAAAACTCAAGCTTAGGACGGAATTTCAAACAAATGCAAAAATATTCTGGCTTCTCCAATGATGAAAACAAAAAGGTGACCTTAAAACTTTACCTTTTTTCATATAAGAGCTTAACTACCGCAAGGACGCCGGCGACGCGTTACAATTGATTTCCTTTTGTGTCTCATTTCTCGATAATACAAAACGAACCCAACAGACAACAGACAATCGGGACACTATCTACTTTACATGACCCTTATATGCTGTAAAACTTTTTTGACAAATTTGTTGACTGGCCCTGGACAAGTCCTGGTGTCTAAGGTGGTACCTTGGATCTTTTCAGCGTGAAAGGATTGATTGATTTTATTTTCCTCTTTACACGTAATATATTTGGTGGGATTATTAAATAACTTAATTATATTTTTCAGACAGCATCCGGATTTAAAGGTAAACCTAGTAGGAATACAAAATCACCAACACGAGTACGAAAAATGGAAACTAAAAGATTTGGTTCCGCAGTTAGTAGCAATGAAGATATTAATAGCTTATTTAATATAAAGCAGGATGAACCTGAGTTTCAAAGCACGGATATTATTGTTGGCAAACCGGAACATGGTCCGCGAGTTTCGAAATACAAAGGTGTCCGTAATAATAAAAATAATTCAAAAGGCAAATTCTATGATAACAAATTAATGACTGTCCTCGAAGCCTTAGAAAAGGAAGTACATCATGTTGAACTAAACAAAATTGATAAACAAAAGTTCGATATGAAGATGAGAAAAATATACAAAGCAGTGCTTAGTAAAAACAAAGGAATACTATTAGCACATCAAACTGCCCAGACTTTTGAAAAAGACTTTCAAGGATTACAAGATATTATAAGTCGTAGACCAAAGGTTAACTATATCGATAAAAAAAGTAGGTCTAACACATATGCTAATCATTTAAAAAATATGAACAAGCATTTCCAGCAAAATTTTAAAGAAAAAAAACCACCAGACTTAATACCAAATAAAACCTACCACAACCTATTAATCAGAAAAAAAAGCGAAAATACACAGTCTACTAATTATAATCCAGCAGAAGATAAGTTCTTAAATACTTTAAGAAAAAATTCATATATTGACAATCTTATTAGTAATCTAGAAGAAAAATATAAGCACACTGAAAATGACAATGACAGTATCTTTAAAACAGGAGATGATACTGATAAATCAGACCACGAGGCTAGTGAAAAAAATTATCGAACCGATGAACCTGAATTTGAAACTGATAATTCTGACCGCGAGACTACTGAAAAAAACAATAAAAATAATGATAATGAATTCGCACCAGCAGAAAGAAATCAGGAAACGCTTCTAGCTCAAGATGTAGATGATGAAGTTGGCCCATCAGAGAAAGATGAGGATGAAGAGACGAGGAGAGAGGTGATACCAGACGAGCAGACAAAAAGCGATGAAAGTGATTCAGTGGTTTTTAGAAGTAGTAATCGGAAATTTAACTACAACAATGAAGGCAATAGAGGAATCAATAATTTTTTGGATAAAAAGAGTAATCTTGATAGTGCACCGAAAAGGTTTGCGTATCTTAGTAACCCGAGGAGGGCCCAAAATATTCAAACTTTTAGACGACTGCTGGAAGTAAGTAAACCAAAGTTTTATAATGCATTACGAAATGCTGTGTGCTTTTTTTTTTGTTTCTTTGCGCCTTATTTACATAATAAACCAGCCTGTTACTGTCCCACTGCAGGGCACTTTGCCTTTGCTCATACAGAACGTTCGAACATCAATCACCACGCTAGCTCACTGCGTGTTAGCGATTTCGAGTTTTCCCTTTAAGTCTAGGGGTCTTAGCCAAGTTGACTATCTACAATCGCTGACGCTATAGAAAACGAAAGAAATGTATAGGTTTCTTCACGATGTTTGCCTACACTGTTAGTTACTGATGTCTCAGATTAACTAAGAATAGAATAGATACATATTATTATGATATTGAAAAAGTCACAGTTGGTACATGCCTGGTTCGAACCCACATCAACGTGCTTGGGTTGCGGAGGTATGATAATATCACTCCGTAGAAAACTGATTCTCAGCTGCATCTTGTTAGGTTAGAAGCCGACTCCAACAAAGTTTGGGAATAATAAGGAGGATAATGATGAAATTGAGCTTAGCCAACCGAATAAATAGTTTATAAAAATATAATTATGTTTCCAGCACAGCAATAACGACCATCCGATGCGATCGATGCTACCGAGCCGTGGCAACATTCGACTTGGAACCAGACGTTAAGAACCGCAAGGATTATTTAAATATTTTTATTGTCTTCACTATTTATTGATGGTGTTAAAATATACATTTTATATAAATTAAAAACGTTTTTTTCGCTTCTTTTGTGACACTGAACAGTGACCCTTTCTCATTTGGGAATAAACAAAACTGCTTAGGCCTGGTAGTCGCCAGCGCGGCTGATAAGTACGAACATTCGGCTTCGAGTTCCGAGGCATTTTTCTTGTACCTAACCTTTAAAACCTTCCAGATACCTCTACCGATATCTACAGATACATCTGCGAGCAATATGGTCAAAATACCGAACTTAGCAATGCAGTAACAAAACTATAAACGCGCACAAAATTTTATAAAACAGATTCATGTTTTCTTGCTATCTTAAAATACTTGAGTCATCAGTGACAATACTTACGAAGCCAATCATGAACTGTGGGATAAGTGATAAGGAATTAGTGTGGCAGTGATGACCGCTTTGCCTTTAACATTGCACTTTCGTAAAATATAACGATTTATCGATACTCAAAAGTACAACCACCATCATCAGCCTAATATTAGTCCACTGCTGAATGTAAGCCTCTCCCAATGCGCGCCACTATTGTGCGCTCATTGGAGGTATTTGCGCATAATCGCCACGCTGGGGAAGTGGGTTGGCGATCGCAGTAGCAGATGATTTCTGTTACACAGAAGGATCCTGCTGCCCGTCCTCCGGGACGAGTAGGAGTAGTTCTATTCTTAGGCCAGAAACCATACGCCACAAAAGTACAACTAATTTATGGAAAAACACAGAATATAGTTACATTATTATTATAATCTCCCCGCGCACCGTCCGAGCGACCACACCTATTCTTTTGTGCTTGCATTTTAAATTCTTAAACTGGTGTAAATAGTGAATATTGAACCATAAAACTTATACCTTTATATGACTCAGAAGACAAGCGCATAGAGGTTCGTGGAGGAACACCGTGTGGTTTTAGTCCGTGCGAGTTGGACATAACCCCATCGCCAGCCCTTGGTTATGGGGTACCTACTCATAAAGATTTTTCTACAAGACAAAAAGAATGTTCGATTCCCATCCGTTTCTTATTAAATAATTATATTAGTATTACTCACCTTATCAATTCTGCCTATTACAGTCTATTGTACATCCTTGATTCTGGTTGGATTTTTAAATTTAGATTAGAGAAAAAATAAAATAAAAAATAAACCGATATTTTTAGGGTAATAAAAAAATACATATGGCAACACAAATCAGATGAGCATTTAGATTCACTTTTGGTTACGCTCGTTTTAAACAAGTGGCTCCGAGCAACGGAATTGAAAGAAAATTGGACAAGATTATACCGGATTTGTGGTAATATCATGATAGCGATTGATACTGTGTTCCTGTGTCTTTATTAAGTCTAATATTGCAATATCATGAACTGAAAATTTTATAGTATGTCTACTAAGTGTTTATGAATATGAAAATGCTCTTAAATGTAAGTTATATTTCTATAAATACTTAATACTTACTCTTCTTACACTTATTGCCCAAGGAGACATAGATACTGCAGTTTTTACTAATTACGTAAGTAAAAACGACATAAATGCATGTATTTAGTAATGATAGTTTTTAAATCTCAAATTCAAATAACCTTTATTATAGCCTATTTGTAAAAAATAAAATTAACATATCTCTCAATTGACTGCCTCAATGATCTAGAGGTAGCAAGCGCGACTTCTGACCACGAGGTCTTGGGTTCAATCCCCGGGTCGGACAGTGTTATTGGGCTTAGGAAATTCTCAGTAGCAGCACGGAGTTTGGAATAATTGTGCCCGATAGCCTCACTCCCTTATAGCATGGGACTTATAACATAGCCGGCGGTGGCGTGTGGGTGAACTGCATAAATCTCTGCCAACCCCCGCTGGGGAAACAGGCGTGAATCTATGTTAAGTTATGTTTGTTAAATTAACCAAAAATTACGGAGATTAGGGGTGCGTATTCACCGCGCTCCCGCAAACTCTTGACCCGCTCCTAGCATAGGTGTGTCCCGTCGTCGTCAGCAGCCTAATCATTGCCGCATCCTTCAGAGAAGCGTACGCAGGAAATGACGCGCTGTCATTTATGATTATGGGCCAGCCTGGAGCTGGTTTTTAACTAGACCTTTAGAAAATGGAGATGTCGTGATAGAACAGACATGACGTGGTGGCTTTGATTACGATTCCGCTTAGCATGCATGTGGGTGTGGGCATCATGGTACCAATGTGACTTTTTCAATGTCATACGTACTTCCTTAGGTAATCTAAGACCCTACTGACTAACGGTGAAGGAAAATATCGTGAGGAAACTAAGATTTAATAGTCTGAACTTGCCAACACGCAATTAGCTAGCGCGGTGATTAATGCTCAATCATTTTCTATGGGAGAAAGGCTTAGGCCTTTGCCCTGCAGTGAAACAGTTTTACGCTAGTTTATTTAATTATTTAGAAAAGTGCCACACGGATACAAGCCTGCATCTATCAAAATTGACTTAATTAGTAATTAAAGATACCATTACAGATTATATCAGTCATGTTTATAATAATTAAATCGTCGAGATGTTCGTTAGTCTTCGACCGCATAAGCCAGAAATCACCGCAACTACAAAACTATTGCCCAAAGACTAAATACTGCAAGGAAGGAACCCATGTCATGTGCATGTATTATGATCCTGTAAGTTTTAATATTATTATAATTTTTTGGCAGAAACGTAACATTTTTGTGAAATTTTTACATGTTTTAGCACATGTTAGCTTATTAAATATTTATATTTAATAAGAAACGTAACATTTAGGTACTCTGTCAGGATCTTTATCTGCACTGGACGGGGCTGCGAGGCGCGGTTGCGGTACCCGGCCCCGTCCGACACAGTGCGAGGAACACGCAGGGGGGAGACGTTTTTAGTGGGTGCGAGCCCCACATAACCGTACGTCCTCGGCCGTGCCGTATGCGGAAGGCATTTTTCACTCCCCCGGCTACAAAAAAAAAAGATCTTTATCTGCAAAATTGTAACTAAAAACGTTATCTATCTATTATTTATCTATCTAACATTAGACACTTACGAATAGTGATAATTCTAATATTATTGTAAGAGTGACTCTAGTTGCCAGTTCCAAGGGCAGCCTACCCTTCATGGAAAAGAATCTGGCAAGAAACTCCATGGGTGCTCATTTAAATAAGCTTACAATACTTTAGATTACATTGTTCTGGGGTGTTATGTGAGAACAATGTCAGTCGACTAAACATAAGTACACCTTAAATATAGCACGCTGCACATAATAACATCATCTTGATAATAACTAAGTTGAAAAGACTACTTGGTACTCAAATAATAAATTACAAACGTACATAGTAAGCAAACAAACATAATGTCATAAGATTCAAAGATTAAAAAAGATGTCGGAGTACTATTAAAATTGATTTTGATTATAAGTAAAATTTTATCAGCGCTAGTGGGTTGCAGTGTGCAGAAGGAAGTAGTATGCCACACATCTTTATTTTCAATGAAATTGTTGAAGTTATAGTAAGCTTTAGACCAAAGGATTTTGTTGATACGATTAATATTTCTTCACAGAATAATGAAATGGGACCCGGTTGTTATAACTTTGTAAATACTAGGATGACACCAAGGTTGACATCCAGAATAGTTGACATTGTAAACCAGTAAGTATTGATTAATCACATAGATACAGATGCGTAATAGTTGTAGAAGTATTATTGAGTACCTTATGTTTTCTAATTAATTAGTTTTTAGTTATCTCTGTCCGTAAATTATCAGAGGTATTATCTGAAAACCAGAGTCTGATGTTACCACGCCCTGCATATGGTGCCCTGCTGAGATGGTAGACCTTTTAGATGTTGGTGGCAGTTACCTATCATAAGTTCGAAAAATATTTGCAATAGAGCATAGAGATTATCAGAATGATATAGATCAGTTGTATCTAGACCAATAATTATCCTCCTCCTATCTTGCCATTATTTATTATCCATGCCACAGTTTGAGTTATTCGTGCTCTTTCAATCATCATTAAAACATTGCAGGATTCGAATTCGAGTTTCCACTGGTAACGAAACAGGATTTAATAATGAACCTTTTCCAAAAGCCTATGGTATGAAGCGCATGGTATGTTTTTTTTAAAAATTAGCATTCATAATTATCATCATCATAAGCCGCCTCTATCCGACTCCCTACAGCCAGCCGTAACAATGTTATCCGTCCAAACAATTACTGATTATTACAATCCCCTCACCTCAATGGTAAATAACCATTAATAGCAATTATCATTATTAAATTAATTTAAAATAGGTTAGTATCAACTTTGGACCGGTTTTATCCATCAGGAAAGTTTGCACATCTAATAAAAAATAAAACAGAGAGTAAAGTTTGACTAAATTGTTGGGTATGTGGAAAAATAGACGATGTGCAACATTTAATGATGGTATGTATCAAAAATGGACAATAATAAAAGATCGTTGGTGAAGCTGCTAGTATCTTGGATAATGAAACCACTTTTTAACGGATATAACTCGCGTTTTTATTTTTGTTGTTGAGTGTTCGCGAAAGTTTGAGACTATAGTACCTATCTTGGATGTTAGTTTGGTCCAAAGCATTTTGAACACATTGACAGAGTTGGCTAAATACATATATTTTGATATAGCTGCCTAACTATCTACCTGACTCATATAATTAAAAGAACGTTTGAACACCATAGGGGTCCAAACAACAAAATTGTCTGGGATTCAAACTAGGTAATTCTTTGTGAACATCAGATTTAAAAAGGGCCTTATACATATAATAGGACAAAGCCTCTAAATAAACTTTTAAAAACTAGCCCTGTGATGAATAAGAACTTATTCCAATCTTAATTTATATAAGAACTCATTGCAACGTTGCAATTAAAGCAAACGAGCGTGCTTAAGCGTGCTATTTCCTGGCTGATTGTAACTTTAGTGCAGTAAAAATATAATTTGGATTGGGTTCGTAGTTCAAGATTGAGAACCCTGGAAATATTTTTGGGTTGCATAACGTATAGCTTAAAAGTGTGGTGTGTGTATATTTGTGTTAATGGTCGCAACCTGGTCGATACCTACCATAGAGTATCCAAGAAAATATAGAGTGATAACGTCAACCACATTGCCTTGTGCGGAGCGAAAGCAGGTCTCACCATACAAATGTTAAAATGTCATTTTTTCAAATTATGTTTCCTAGACGTTTTTCAAAATTTAACTCAGCAGTTAACCATGATATAAGCTAAAATGTAACTTTTTCGCTTGTGGAGCCTAGTTGAACCGCAGTCGATCGAGGTATGATCGCAAACGGAGCTCGTGTCGCGGCCGCATTGTTCATACCCGTGCTCACTGTTCATACTTCTATAGGGTTGCTCTATATTTTCTTATATACTCTAAGATACCTACATAATATAGAAAATGAATCCTTGTCAGCTACTCACTAATTATGACATCACCAATTCATTACACGTTAAATATACTTACAGTCTTGGGACGACGAACTGGCGATATTTGCACAAGTTCTAGCTAATCAGTGTTTTGGTGGGAGAGAAGACATTTGTAGAAGTACCGGTAAGTATTTAGAAAATGTAATTATTTCCAAGCTAGTGTATTGAACTCTTCTGCCGAATCTCCTAAAACTCACCAGCAGATAGGCCTTAGTGTAGTCCTAAACGAGGCTTTGAGTAGCCCGCTTTAAGAAACAATAATGGCACCAAAGAATAGCTTTGAGCCTAAGCTAAAACAAAGTACCTATATTCAGCTCCAAAAGAAGTTTCAATAAGTGAATAAGTAAACCAGTTTAACATCCGTTTTAGTTCAAATTTACATGTATAGGAGACGCGCACTTAGACCCCATGACCCTAAGGTTTTAACCTCAAATGGCTCAAAGATATAGCAACCAATAAAGTTGGTATATTAGTGCCGTTTGAGGGTAAATTTGTAAATATTTTTCTTTTATATAATACTTTTGTAATTTTAGATAAATTTCCAAGCCCCAGCCAAGGTAGTGCTATTGTCCAATTCAGATACCCAGACTGGGGATACTTAGTAAACGACACAAAGGATATATATGAAGGCTTGGGCGAAGATAAACTGGAATTTGCTATTGACAGATTCTTCAGGGCTACATACGATCTAAGAAGAACTGTTACTCGAGATATGGTTGTTCGATGTCCAGAGATACATAAGTAAGGTTTTTGTAATACATTTCCTAATTATCATACTGCAGCAGTCGCAAAATTTAATCTATACATAATATAATGAGGTAACCTTTGTTCGTCAAAATATGTGTATGTAGAAGATATTATGGAACTACTAAACTGATTCTAAAAACAAATTTATTAGAAGCGTTATCTCTGAGTAATCTACACTCTACACTACTTCTATGAATTGATTTTTTTTTAATTAATCTGAAATTACTAGCCCAATTCTGGAAAATATGTTTTAATAGAAAACTACACTATCCCAGAGTAAAGTCAGCAAGGGATAACTGTCTAGAGTACGCTATATACTTCGGTAAATGACGATTTTATGAAATTCAGTAAATTATTTTAATAACTATATTCGTTGATTTTATATCTTCAATGTGTGAGCGAGATAGCAGATTAGCCAGTATCCGTGCCTTAACCTAAAGTCAAACTAAGACTTTAATATGAAAAAATTGGTCCGGTTTTGTTCAGCGATCGTCTACGTTTGTCAATAGCTTTAGAGAATTTCAAAAGTTCAGAGTCAATTCAATTTCTGTTGTATGTACCTATTTAAATGTGTTCTTTTGCAAGACTTCCGAATATGAAATCAAGATTTTACCTCAACTTAATACGAGGGCCGGCTACACATATTGGATGTGGCATTTCAGCCTACACCAGATACAATAGTAATTACGCTGGGAAATCATCATATTACAACGTAAGTGTTTATTCTTTTTTTATTATTAATAATAATGGCATGTTTGACCACAAAACTGTGGTAAGCGGTGTTGTGGTTTACTATAGAGCACACCTGATTCTAAAACAGGAGGATATTGATATGGATATTGGATGATATCGGCCGATAGGTTTCACCGAACACCATGACGAAAAACGTTTGAACAAAATCAAAATCAAAATATTTTTATTCATGTAGACCAGTTTAGGCACTTATGAATAGTCATAATTCTAATATTATTATAAGAGTCACTCTAGTTGCAAGGCAGTGGTCTAGTTGATGGCAAGGTTTTGTCAGGTGGGTGGTACTGGTAACCATCTTCAGACGAACCCTACCATTAGAAGCAGCTTAGGTGTTGATACAACCAAAATAATTAAAATATATTTAAAGGCTAACGAACGATTGTATGAAGTCAAAAATATTAATTACTTAGTTAAACAAATCCAACCAACACTTAAATCATCGATTATTATTATAATAAAAAAAAACAGAAGGAATCCTGCTAATGATGATTTAAATGCAAGTCGTGATTTTTTTAACAGAACCGGATTAATTCTCGGATCCATGCCCTTTGTTGCTAGTAATTTCGTAAGATATCATACCAATATTCATGCTAAAATCAATTACAGACGATATCAGAAGTTATGCTACGGTGTTCATCAATTTCATGGGAGATCTAAATCTACGTCACAAAATAATTATTGTTGTTGCTTATGAGAGACCAATTATACATCAAACGTATTCTGATCAGCTAGTCCAAAAGGCTGGAAAAAATTGACACACAGTTTGATTCTTCTACTTCTCGTATTATTGACATTTACTCTAATGTATAATAATGATTTTTCCAAGAATCCAAGAATCCAATTCCAAGAATCTGGTGGACTTGATAATTTCATTGGTATAAGTCTTCTTCTTATCGTATGGTTGATGAACAACCTGATGTCAGAGTTTAAACCGCCCGTAGGCCTCTGACATGGCTTTACACACCATTGGAAAATCTCTCAGGTGTGCCGGTTTCATCACGATGTTTTCCCTCACCGTTTTAGCAACTGATAATTAATTTATAATACGCAGATAACTTACGAAACAGAAAACAGAGGTGCGTGCCTTGGGATCGAACTCGAGACCTCTGATTTGTCAGTCGACGGTCATACCAACAGTGCTATATTGGTATAAGTGATACCATACAAATATTTTGGTCGCTATGTAGAAACTAATACCACAATGAGGCAAATCTTTCTACACAACGACCAAAATGGTTGCATGGAATATTTCAGTCTTCAATAGTCACCCACCACAAGAGGAGATTCATAAACCAAATGTACTCACAGATAATGTGGCAAAAAAGGAATGATAATGAAGTAATGAGGTCATCCTCACGATATTCCCTAACTAGTTATAATACATACATACCTACATACATTCAGAGCCTGTATCAGTCCACTGCTGGACGTAGGCCTCTTCTCATACGCATCACTTATTGTGTGCGCTCATTAGAAGGTTGGCGATTGCAGTAGCTGATGGTTGCTATTACATCGTAGGATGCTGCTGCCCATCCTCCAGATTTTTCCCTTTGTCGCTTCTTACGACACCCGCGGGATGAGTAGGGTGGTTCTATTGGCACAAGGCACTAGTTATAATACAATATTTTTACTATACACTCGCTTTTCAGGCTGTAGAAATAATATGCAATTTCTCAGACAGCCCTCAGCCAACGCAGCCAATATACATGATTGATCCTCCAATACCGGATACAGGATTCAGTCCGAATTGTGGCTGTCCCAAGTTGTACAAGGAAACGAGCGGCTGTCTTTGCGAAGAAAATCCAATTTCCTATGAATGGATAAGTTAGTTTTGCTTTTATTTGAAAACTTAGTAGGGATTGTGTCTTTTGTATTATAGGGAATATCTTTAGCTTACTGGTTTCCAGACATTTGTTTTTAACCACTTTGGTAATGGATTCAAAAATTCTAATACGCACAGTCCGTGATATTCTTTAGCAACATTGACTGCATTTAAATATTAGTCACATTTTACAACGTCGTATGTGAATTCCAAAAAAATATTTTGTTCATTTTATTCAGTGGCCAGTATTCTAGAAAGTAATAATTAGTAAATGTCGAATCTGCTATATAATAAATTAGCCTGTAACTGTCCCACTGCAAAGGCCTCTTCTCATACAGAAAAGGATTGAGCATTGCGCGTTGGTGATTTCAGATTGTCATGTCCAGGTTTCCTTACGATGTTGCCTTCACCGTTAGTCAGTGGTGTCTTAGATTATCTAAGAAAGTACAGTCATATGACATAGATAAATCACATTGGTACATGCTAGGTTTGGATCCACACGCACGTACTTGAAAAGCGGATCCGTACCAATGCGCCACCACGACACGACTCAAATCTGTTAAAGATGAAAATTTGATTTGATTAAGTTAGGATATAAAAATGTATTGCAGGCAGCCCAGGGAATCCAACAAGACCGCCGGGGGTACCGAAGGAAGTGCACGAGAACACTCAGATACATAAAACGGGTTTTTTGCCAAACCATCAGGTGGGGATGGGACAGCCACAACCGATAAAGAATGTGCACCAAAAACCAAACCCTGATCTGGACCCAACAGTTAAACTGATCCCACCAAAAAGACCACCACCCATCCAACAAAAGAAGCCAATTCCAAAACCAATGTGGAAGTCACCCACAAAGCTAATACCTATACCAAAAAGGACTACCAGTAAACCAATATGTAACGATCCATTTGGAAACTGTGACAAAGAATCCGTAATGCTGCCAATATTTTCGGGAGACGAAAACTATGGAACTTTAAATTATCTTAGGTTCGTTAATTTTGATTCTATATTCAATAATCTAAACAGTCCAAACCATACCTAAACATGAGCCAATAAATACAAAAATATACTTCTTGTAGTTTTATTCAAAGTTCAGAGTAGCAGACACGCTTGAGGTCTTATCGGACAAAACAAATAAAAGGCTGTTGTCGGCTCAAATGATTAATTTATATTCTATTCCATTTTCCTCGATGTAATTTATGAAATTAGTTTTAAGTAATGACTGGCAAATTTTACGCTGCGCTTCTATTGAAGCCTTCGTTCTCATTTCTGATGTTCTAAGTTGGCTTAGTATTAAATCAATGAGTTTATTAACAAGTACAAGCACTCAATTAAAATAAAAATGCAACAATTCATTCTAAATACAATTATTTTTCAGGACACCCAATGGTAGTATATTAATACCTGCGTCACGGACTCCAGACGTAGCGGAAATAACTGACTTCAGAGAAAATCTTATTTTAGAGGTAATTTCACACAACGATCAATTAATTAATCAACAATCAATATTCATTTATATATCAATAAATCATATTTAAAAAAAATCAAAAATTTATATCAATGAATTAGATTTACAGATATCAACACATTACAGGTGATCAATGAAATGCACTGAAATAAACACAGACAATTATATTATTACACCTATTTAATTTTTTTTAAATATTCTCTTTCAGATACCGCAAATGGCTTCCGAGAATGTGAAATCATATGAAACTCTTGAAGTTAAAAATAATCAAAACAATCTAATGACTCTTCTTGATAAATTAGAAATTGAAGTAAAAAGAAATAGTTTTGATACAAACACACAAGAAATATTTGATTTAAAAATGAGAAGTATATATGGAAATGCACAAAAGAATTACAAAACACAAAAACCAACCATGAACGTTGATAACCAATTTGGAAATGTTTTGAAAAATTACGTGAAGCCTAAATTAAATGCGGATAATATTCTAAGAAAAGGCGTTGCGCTAAAGATACCAGATGCCAGTACTGCAACAATGGAAAATAAAATAAGAGAAAATATCAAACATAATGAGAATGAAAAAGTATTGGAAAAAATTCTTGAAGCCAGAAAAAATGGTGTAGACCAACAATCAACAAATAATGACAGTCAATTATCAGAAAATCAGCCAACCAAACTACAAATGGATAATCCAATAAACATAAAAGGTCAGATAACAGAAAATGAAGCTACACAAAACACACAGCAAATGGATATTAGCAACGAAGAAGAAATTCAATTGTCAAAAAATGTGCAAACTGTACCTAAAGAGGATGATGAAATAGATGCAAAAGAAGTTCAGACCACATCTCAAGTTCCAGATTGTATTAACATACAAGGACAGTTAATAGAAAATCATCCAACGCCATTGCAAATGGTTAATGGCAATGACAAAAGTGAAGAACAGCTGACAAATAGACCAAGTTCGCACGAAGAGGAAAATGATGAAGAATTAAAAAATAACAACGATACAGACAAAAATCTGGGCACAGACAATGGACTAACCTTATTTAAAGTGGATAGTGATAAAGAAAACGAAAGCAATGAAGACCAATCCATGATTCAAGACGAAATATTGCTTCATTGTTATAATGACACCAGAGATCGTCAAACAAATGACAACTTAAGTCATAAAAATGATAATTTCAATAAACAAGAGTATCAGAATATACCTCAGCCAAGAAAACAACAAACTGCTCCTCAGTTCGACAATACAGCATCCGCAGAAATAATTAATTCAGAAGATAATCTCGAAGTTAGCCTTTTAGATAGATTTGAAGAAATGGTCACTAAAAATGATGATACTGAAAGTGAAGTGGTCGTTTCTAGAAGAAGTAACCCAAAAGATAGTAACTTTAAACTTTTCAAAGTTAATGATCATTCTGATCAGCTGAAAAGAAGCAAAGCTTTAGATTATAATAAAAAAACCTGTGAAAGTCAGGTTTTTATAAGACTTTTCAAAATTAGACTTCCAAGTTACCAAAAGTTATTTCCTGTTATTACCATTCACTGTTAGAGATTTCTGACTATACAATCTAATTGACAAAGCATAATAACATCCTACATTGTATAATATTAATACAATAAACTGCTTCAAAACAAACTCATCTCACTCTCACTCACTCATCATCAACCAGTTTTAATAAATGAGGTCCACAAATTATACATTTTATTATTTTATTGCCATTGGTTTGCCGTGTGGTTTCCGGCCCAAAAATAAAACCATCCCTGCTCGTCCCGCAGGTGTCGTAAGAAGCGACAATGGGAAAGATTGGAAGAGGATTGATTGGAGGATGGGCAGCAGCATCCTTCTATGTAACAGCAATCATCTGCTACTGTCTTCACCAACCTGCTTGCTCAGCGTGGCGATTATGGGCAAATACCTCCAATGAGCGCACAATAGTGGCGCGCATTGAGAGAGGCCTATGTTCAACAGTGGGCTAATAAAGGCTGATGAAGATGATTATTTTATTAAGTACTAGCTTCTATCTTATTATCATAAAAAAGATATTGTTGTTTGCCTCGGGCACAGTAATTTTTTTCAGGATGAAAGGTAACCTATGTCCGTTTGTACGCACCTGACAACGTATATGCTTTCAGGATGATCAGGACGATGATGTTTAGTAGTTTAGGCATGAAAAGGTAACAAACAAACTTACTTTTGTACTTATAATATTAGTTAGGATTAGGATAAACGAGTAATCAGCTGGTTAGTTTATATCACAGGGCTTTATAAGGCTCGTATTACAGAACCTTAACTAGGGCTCAAGTATTACTTGAAACTAGTTTATCTAAACAAAAAGTAATTTCAAGTAATACTTGAATCCTGAGATAAGTTTTGAAATACGAACCTAAATCTCTCACTTCACTTTCGAATTATGAGTCATTTTATCAAGGTAATATTTAAAACTTAATTTAATAGAGATACTTAACATAACATAGACTCACGCCTGTATTTCCCAGAGGGGGTAGGCAGAGGTGTACGCAGTACACCCACGTTTCCCTGTAATAGGGGGCAAGTGAAATCGGGCACAATTCCAGACTCCGTGCTGCTACTGAGAATATACTAATGGAAAAACCCTATAACACTTAGCCAGACCCAGGGATCGAATCCACGACCGAGATTAGCAGTCGCGCTTGCTACCACTAGACCAACAAGGCAGAGGAAAATATTGTATTCAGTTACAAAAAGGTAAGCACACTTATAAGCCAGTAGAAGAATGAAATCATAAATCTCAAACCTATTCCAGCTCTCATAGGAAATAAAACCTAAACTTTTTAGACTATTAAAAATAAAAGCTAAAAGAAATATAAAAATAATAAAAAAGAACTACGTCACGATAATTGAACGTTATCAAAAGGAAAACAATAACGTTCTTTTTTTAAACAGCATCTATGCCATATGATGGTATCAAATCCTTAGAATGAACCACGTTCTACAAACGAGTGACCGTTGACAGTTCTAAGTTTATATGAATTTGAAATAATTATGACGCGGTGTATTAAATTTGGTATATTTTTATGTTCACTTGTTTTTGTATTCTCGAAAGATTTACATGCCAAACCAGTAAGTTAAAAAAGCAATAAAATTATAATAGTTTTCTATTTATTGGCACTGATAGCCTGTTGTAAGTCAGAGGTCTTGATTTCGATCCCAAGGCGCGCACCTCTGACTTTTCGTAAGTTATATGCGTATTATAGATTAATTATCAGTTGCTAAAACGGTGAGGGAAAACATCGTGATAAAACCAGCACACCTGAGAGATTTTGTGATGGTGTGGAAAGCCATGTCAGAGCCCTGGAGCCGGGCGGTTTGAACTCTGACAACAGGTTGTTCATCACGACGATTATGGGCAAATACCTCCACACGCACAATACTAGCGTGCATTGGGGGAGGCTTATGTTCAGCAGTGGAGTAATACAGGCTGATGATGATGATGATTTATTTGCTTTTGCTACCAGGCAGTAGGATACAGCATACACTTATGTTCTATTAATGTTTATCGTTGGAAATGATGGCAATTCTTTCACTCAATATAAAACCGATCTTGGATCTTGGAAAGAAAAACTTTAAATATTTATTTTAAGATAATATAACAATAATAATTAAATATTATTTTATTTTTATGATGTTTTTACATGTTCACTGCACATGTTTATTTTCATTCAATAAGCAAAACGCGTGCATAAACATGTAAAAAACATACCTACATAAAAATAATTATATGAAAATAACTGGTGATATCATTTCTACACCATTCAAGCTGAAGTTTATTTGTAACCAAAATTTTTATTTGCCATAATAAATCTTTGCAGCTTACGTATAAGTAGAAATAGATTTGTATAATTAACTAGCTTCCGCCCGCGACTACGTTCGCGTGGAGTTCGGTAATCCTACTTATTACAAATCTGCTTATCCCCCATAATTATTGTGATAATTTTAACCCTAAAACAAGACTTGGTATTTAACAAATATTTTTGCTAAATTTTAACTTAATCTGTCCCGTAGTTTTTGCGCCAATCTTTGACAGACAAACAGACAGACAAAGTTAAAGTTTTTAAATTAACTACATAATATTCGGCTTTAGTATCGTTCCCCGAACACGTAGCATTTACTTTTTTCCAAAAATATTTAATGTACAGTATTTACTTCGTTACGATTTTATTATATGTAAAGATAATAATATAAATAATATAATAATATGTAATGTATTAATTCAGTTTTTTATTTTATTTTTAAGTTATTTAGGTTTTTCGTTTTATCTTTAGTTAAGTTTATATATCTTTAATAAAGTTAATAAATTAATTAAATATAAAAAAAATAGTAATAATATGCATAAATTATAATTATTTCAGAATTGGGCGACAAATGATCATTACGACAAAGGATTCCTGAACCTATTTGAAGACGAGTATACAAATAAGAATGGAAGGGTAAAGTGAAGCTTTTGACAGCAAAATTATTGTTATAATTATTATTTATTTTATTATATAGAGACGTGATAGCCTAGTGGTGGTGACCGTTGACTGGCAAGTCAGAGGTCGCGGGTTCGAACCCAAGGCGCGCATCTCTGACTTTTCCTAAGTTATGTGCGTATTATAAATTAATTATCACACTCCGTGCCTCGGATAGCAGGTTAAGCTGTTGGCCCCGGCTGTCAATTGTAGATCTTTGACAGTCGTTACGGGTAGTTAGAAGCCCGAAAGTCTGACAACCAGTCTTACCAAGGGGTATCATGTAACGTATCTGGGTTGTGGAGGTCTGATGGCAGTCGCTCCATGTAAAACACTGGTATTCAGCTGAATCTGGTAAGACTGGAAGCCGACCCCAACATAATTGGGGAAAAGGCTAGGCAGATGATATTATTTATTTTATTAAATGAAATAAATAACTGTCCTACTGCAGGGCAAAGACTTCTTCTCATACAGAGAAGGATCGAGCATTAATCACCACGCTAGCTCACTGCGTGTCGGCGATTTCAGACTTTTAAGTCCAGGTTTCCTGACATTGTTTTCCTCTCCCATTAGTCAGTGGTGTCTTAGATTATCTAAGAAGTACATATGACTTTGAAAAAGTCTCATTGGTGTCTCAGGTTCGAACCCTGTCGTGTGGTTTCCGGTCTAAGAATAGAACCAATGCTCATCCCCAAAAGAGACAAAATAATTTATGCCATGTTATTAATGTTTCTATGGATTGCCAGCTTTTTTTTAATTGTTGCCTCTACTAGTAATTAAAATGTTATGTTACATGATATTATTTTAATAAGAGATTCGCAAAAACAATTGACTTGGGCGGGACTTGAATCTTCGACCCTGGCGTGCCGTGCCACCATGTGCGATCATGGCACGGCACGCCAGATTCAAGTCCTGCCCTAGTCAGTTGTTTTTGCGAGTTTCTTATTAAAATAATATAATTTAATAAGCAAAAACATGTGCATAAACATGTAAAAAAAAACATAGGTACCTAATCTTATGTTATATTTTTTTTACAGTTCGCCCGTCACCTAAAAACAGTGACAGAGAGTGTCCTAGACCATCTTTTCCACGAAATAAAGCAAGAATACTACAACGTGAACTATAATGCAAACAGCCCAATACAACGGCTGATAAGAAACTTGAACAAAGAGCTAAAAAGGCACGAAAGGACCAAACTATTGAAAGAAATAGAAAAAAGAAAGAATTTAAACAAAAAGAAAAACAAAATAGGGAAAAAGAAACAACGAGTCGCTACAACAAAGTTTGTGTGACTCATTAACGATATGGCCAAAGCGGAGTAACTACAATAAGCATCGGCGATTGGCGAACCCTTTGAACGCCACGTCAGTCACCGTTGACTGACAAACAATATAAATTGCATTGTGTCTGCTGGCGTGGCAGTCAAAGTATTATGCGACTGCAACGGTGCTGCATCACGTTTTGGCGATATTATTTTTTTACTTACATATTATAAAGGGTGAAATTTAAACATGAGCATCCCGAAAAAGGGTCATTCAACTCGTCATTATGAACAACTTTTACTATAGGAAAAACACTGAAATCAGGGAAAAAAATCAGCTGTTTCATACATATATTCGCGTAACTCAACAAATTGTTTGGAAAAGCTGATTTTTTTCGCGTTTTCGGGGTTGGTCCCGTAGTAAAAGTTGATCATAGTAATGAATTCAATAACCTCTTTTAGGTATGCTCAAGATTTAGATTTCACTCTGTATAAGTCTAAAATGTATATGTGTATAGGTGTTCAGCCTTCTGCATCGAAATCTCTGCAATAATTTGCTTTCTTTACCATAATAACTAAACGTCAGTTCATAATTATAATAATTATAAAAGGAAGGAAAGCTTTATCTAATAAAAAGGTGGAATAAAGCTGCTGAATTGCTGCAACAAGCATGCGAATCAATAAGAATGTGCAACTGTAATCGCCATTTTGTGACATCATAGTCGTCACTGGGAACAGTTTTTGATCTTTTTCATATTTTTTTTATGAAATTGACAGCTATGAGTTATGACGTAACAAAATGGCCATCAGAGTTCCACATTTGAATTACTTAATATGTACCCGTTATCAAGCAAATAAATCACCAATCACTGATGCTAAAAGAAGTCTGTTTTGACCGTTAAGTTAAAAAAAAAGTAAGTAATAATATTTTCATCATACTTACACGTAAACTATGAAAATACATGTCGGAAAAGCGGGCGGTAATGCGGTATAAACCCGCCATTTATATATTTTATTTAGATACATTTTTCTACGTTGTTTTGTTACGTATTTTCTTGTAAATATGATAAAAATCATTGTTTGTCACTCGGAGTACGACAATTACTAACGTCGGGCCATTATATCCCGTGCCTAGTAATTATGTACTTCCCGCCTTTGTAACACAATGTATTGGAAAAATTTAATTCTCCTATTAATCTGTAATAGTTTGAAATTATTTATAATTGTTTTTTACTTATGAATAAATATAATAAAATATAGTTTTTCATTATCATAAAATTTCCTTATATGTTTCAATATAACATAGGCATTCGAACAAAGAGCATTCGGTGTAAAACTGTAACAAACCACAAGCCTGTAATGTAAGTAAAGCTTACCTATCACTACATATTATAAAAAAAGAACTCCATCGCGTCTGTCTGTTTGTTCGCAATAAACTCAAAAACTACTGCATTGATTTTCATGCTGTTTTCACCAATAGATAGAATGGTTCTCGAGGAAGGTTTGAGTATAATTTGTCAAGTTTTTGTATACATTGGCGGAAATATGGTATGATGATATTTGTTGGAGGTGTCGGAAAAAATAAGCCGGGATGCGAGAACGGGATCCATGATTGCTTTTGGTTGTGATAACCAATATCCCCCCCCCCCCCAGAACATCATCATCAACCTACAGCAGTCCACTGCTGGTCATAAGTCTCTCCTATTGCACGCCATTGAGCATGATTTTTGGTTATTCTTATTAGCAAGTTGAAGTGGCAGAGGACTAGCCATATAAGCCACAGAATAGATTACCGGTGGAGTAACTAGTTTTGTAACTGTATTAAATGTAAACAATCGTTGATAAACCTAATAAATAAAAAATAAATAAAATAAATTGAGTGACCATGGATAGGCAAATGTATTGTAGGACTCCCTCAGGCTAGATGGAGTGACGATCTTCATAAGGTGGCTGGTACGAATTTATAATACACTAGCGACATGCCCCGGCTTCGCACGGGTGCAATATACACATAAACCTTCCTCTTCAATCACTCTATCTATTAAAAAAACCGCATCAAAATCCGTTGCGTAGTTTTAAAGATTTAAGCATACATAAAACGTATAAGAAAACAACTGTAAATTGTGAATTATAATATTTATTATTTATTTTATGTTGTCGGATATTTTTTTTCAGATAGACTTAGAAAACTAAAACTAAAACTGATACCTTGTCAAAACATTGGTCAAAGAAAGCATCAAACTGAATATTTATGTATATTATTTCATACCCGCCCTTGTTTATTAACTACGTTTACCCAGTAGAGGCTTTACCCAATAGATGGCGGGTTCAAATCCCGCTCGTAATAAAAATATATGCATTTTCGTAAAATTTAAAAGGTACAGGTACTTATCCTACAATCCATCTGTAATTTCTACGTTTTAAAACCGGGAATATACAACGATAGAATTTTGTGACCCGAAAGCCAAAACACCCCAACTTGAATTTGATTTGTAAGGTAAAAATTTTTTTATTTTTTATTTTTATTAAAACTGACATGGTGTCGAGCTCCAAGAATTGTCCTTATTTACCATTAAATCATGAAAACAACGCAAATGCACCCAAAAACTGCGCCGGGTGCTGAGCGGTAGCGAGTGATTGACCTCCTTGTTTGGTGTGCTCTGATTTTCGTAATAAAAATGGGTGGTCCAATCTTAATAATTTTTGGCATATTTTGGGAAAAAAATATAAACCATTGAATCGATTTTGTTACTGATTCTGAACAATCTACTTTCGACTTTCGGGTGAACAAATTCTAACATTGTACATGCCTGTAAGTAGCTTACTTGCGCACCAGCTCCTTGCACGTGCCAGCTACTTTCACGTGTACCTATACATTTACTGGTACGCTTGTACCTGGTAGGCAAGTAGATTGCAACATTTGTTCTTTTGACATGCAATATGAGGGAGAGAAAGAGGGGGCAAGTAACACCGGCACGTGTGAACGTACAGAACAGCTACAAACATCGTAGTAGCTGACCAGTTGTTGTTATTAATGCACGTGTTACGATTTGTCTGGTTGCTTTGTAGACTTTTATTTTCGTCATCATGTCATGGGGAGACAAGATGATACAGTTATCAGCTAAATCTTTTTTCTTCCTTTTTTCCTCTATAACTACACATTCCACTACTAGCAATAAGACACTATATAATTTACCTCGAATGCTTTCCATTACAACAAGTGAAACAGTACATTAATACAGTAGGACGTTTGGCGTGGGACTAAGACAGTCTCATGAACTGGCTGGCATCTTCTTGCAAGTAACAGGCATGCAAGAAAGCAAATGGCATGCAAGTTTACTTTCAAATGTGTCCACAGTGTGCTATTTACTTGCACATGCCGCTAAATAACAAGCATGCTATTGGTCATTCTACTGCTTTGTATATTACTGCATTTACAGAAGAAAATATGAAAGAGATAGAGTTAATATATTTAAGACCAAGAAGTTTTACTGGTTTCACGTTTCTCAGATCAATATTTAGTTTGGTTAGGTTAGGAAGTGTTTAAAAAATGTCAGGTACTAAACAATTTTCATTGTTTTCAGTGCAAATCGTAGCAATGTTTCGGGATAAATAATAAATGCATAATTAGTAAAATATAATTTAATATATATACAAAAAAATATTGACTATTTACGTTATTCATTCATTTTTATATGTACAATAATATCTACTGGTTTTCCCTTTTTTGTTGATGCATGTTTTACTGTAGTACTATTAAGAACTTCTTCACTTACAAACTTTCTTGGAAAGTAACTAATTTTGTGATCTTTCTTTATTTTCTTTCCAGTTTCAGATAGGTCTAGTCTTTCTATACTGTCCAAGTCTTTCACTCTGGCAGGTTTTTCTTTATTTTCTTTTTCTTTATCTACATGCTTTCTTTCTATATGATGCTGTTCTTTTTCTGCGCGGTGCTTTTCTCTTTCTGCGCGGTGCTTTCCTTTTTCTGCGCGTTTTTTCTCTTCACGCTTTTTTACCACTTTCCTTTTTTCTCCTTGCTTTCTATTTTTTTTCTTATGTTTTTTTATTTTCTTTCTTTTAATTGTGTGTGAATTAGTTTTCGTATCATTCTGAAAGAAAAAATTATAAGCTTGAATTTTATAATATTTTTTCCTTTAAGATTTTTGAAGCTTTTTTAGAAAATCAGTGAATATTAATAACAATTATAGCTTTTTAAGAATAAAGTAATATATATATAGCAAAATCTACAATTTAAAGGTTTTAGTATAAAACCAATATTCGAACTACGCAAGCCCCACATGTTTGGATTAGCCAGCGTGGTTATTTGTGCAAGTGAATAAGTAACTTTACCCAATACTTCTACGAAATAAATTACAATATTAATAATATTTATCCCATTGTTATGTCGAGTGAAATAACATTAAACGTATTTTTGTCACATCAACCCAAAACATTTTGTAGCCTATGTATTATTTTAGCTTCACTCAGAGAGATGAGATTGCCCGACTAGTGTTTCTTACTTTTCAAGAGTTCTAACGCAGTCGGGTAATCTCTTAATCAACAACAAAATTAAGCCGAAATAATGCTTAATAAATTAGTATGACTAAAGGTTATTATTTTTAAAATGTTTGTAGCTTTTTTCAACTTACTTTTTCAGCAGTCATGTCACTAGTATTATCTAATAAATCTTTTTCATTGATAGTAATTTCTGATGGACCAACTATCAAATTATAAAATTGATAATCTTCGTCCTTAGGAGAAACAAGTGTCCTAGTTATGTACTGAACTCTTCTAGGAACATGTTGATTATCCACGGGCTTCCTTTTAATATTGTGTAATACATCGTTCATCACGCCCTACAAAATGTATTCAAATAATCTAATCTATTTACAACGTTTTTTATAATTACAATTTTAATTAGAGCTAGGAGAATATATACATTTTTTTTTCTTTCTGGGCTCGAGTCCAATTAATGCTTAGTTAAGGGAAATCTTTTGATACTACGGAAAATTCAATAGAAAAGCCTTCAGAGGCTTCAGATGTAATTTTAGTTAATATGACATAATGAAATTTGCTGTAAGATGTTCTAATTTAGATAATATAACGATTGATGTTATTAACTTGCATTCAAAAGCTAGACTCTCTTCGTGGAACTTTCTATCTTAAACAAGAAATGTCAACACCATGTTTTAAATAGAATTCAAAAAAACTATAATAGAACTTTTATGAAGTTGTTTTATTGCTAACTGATGTTTACTGCCATCCACTGATGCAGGGCTTTGACACCAAAAATCAATCTTGCAAGTGCTAAATAGTGCTTCATTAGTAACTTAGTTAGTTCAAAAGTAATTAGTAAAATTAGAAGAGGAAATCCCGTATTAACTAAAACCTTGTTTTTAGCGGCAAGATCTACGTTAGCTTTGATATTAATTACTATAATGTTATTTGTTTTAAATTTTACATTTCTATAACCATTGTGATTGTTGCTGCTTTTAAGACTTACTTTTTCACTAGTGAAGTCACTGGTATTCGCGTCATTTTCTAATTGGTTGTATGTAAACTGTTGACGAAGTACACATACCGTCTATTAGGATCAGTCGCATTGTCTTTGTTTAACTATTATTTGTTGTATTGTTAAGATTTTGGAAGATTTGCTTGATACCCAGAAACTTGGTGACGGTATTCTTTATTTTTTTTAAGCATTTGCACACTCTCTCCTACAAAACGTGCTTGTATTAAATCTTGTAATGAATCTACTTCAATGGTTAATAATGTAAATATGTGTCTTTACTAAGATTATAATATAGCCTTTAAAAATGTATTTTATAGTTTGACTATTAAACTATCAATACCTAATTACTTATTTTTAAGTATAAAATTTTGATTAAGTTTCTATATCTGATTTAATTTAGTCTGTGTATTCAAGTTACCTGTACATTAAGTTTTTTTTCTATGCTGTTGAACCAATTACTGGCTGCAAATGGTGAAGTATTTTCTGCTTCCACCTGTAATGAGTGTAAAATAAGTGTTTTTGTTTCCTGTATAATTGTCAATTCTCGCTCAGGCATGTCGTTTTTCAAAAACTTTAGCGCCCGTTTTATTGTATACTAGACATAAATCTTGCCATTTCTGACGTTACATCTGACCACTAGCTGCCAATACATCTATATTTTGGAACATGCACCCACTTTTTAATTTCGTATTTTCTAGTACACGAAGTGGAAATTAAGAATAATTAGGTAAATCCAAAACACTACTTAAATTAAAATCTCACAAATTATTTATCGGCACATGGTCATCACTAGAAATCACTTCACACTCTATTCTTCGGTTAATTACGTGTTTATTTATCTACAGAAACAATGCCGTATTTACTTAACCAACCTAAATTTACTAACATTATTTTACAATTAAATTGATTCACAGAAAGTTCCCTACAGTTCCAGATTTACAATTATCCTTTTTTTCGTTTTTACAGTTTTATCTGAAGCTGATGATGACAGTCCACGTTTTTTTTAAAAGCGTTCTAATTCTAACTAAACCGGATGCATTTCCAAAATTTTAAAAAGACCCACCTCATTAGAAAACGGATATTGTATTATAAAAGCAAGTAAGATTGCTTGAAATAGAACTAGGCACAGATTCATTTCGTGTGTTCGTGTGCTTGTTACAATAGTGAAAGAATAACTAACTAATCCATGTTTTGATTTTGTCCTCTTATGAGTTTTCGAACAATGCCACAGGCTAGTACAATGGTGCTCAAAATCCATTTAAATATACGAGTTACGTATACAAGTGTTATATGAGACTCGTAACAAAAACTAAAAAAAAAGAGAATATTATCACTACCTACGTATTCAAAAGTCCTCCACCGTGTCTGTTCACGATAAACTCAAAAACGAATGCACTGATTTTCGTGCTGTTTTCACGAATGGATAGAATGGTTCTTGAGGAAGGTTTTAGTATATAATTTGTTAAGTTTTTGTGTACATTGGCCAAAATATTATAATATTTATTGGAGGTGTTGGGAAAAAATAAGTCGGGTTGCGGGAACGGGATCGAAATTTCATGATTATTTTTGGTCGCGATAACCGATTTCCACGCGGATCAAGGCGCTAGAATAATTTTAGTATAATTGTATGCAACAATTAATTTGAAGTGAATTACTAGAGTACCTAATCATTATTTGCAGATTTAGTCCATGAAAGTCTAAATCAACCCATATTATGTTGCACCGGTGTTCGAGCTGAATAGGATAAAACGAAATATTTTGAAATATCGGCTACGTACCAGATGAAATTTTTGAAGCATCATCATCAACCGGAAGACGTCCACTGTTAAACAATGGCCTTCCTCATAGAACGCCATAATAAACGACAGCTTGCCGTTTCGAAGCATACTTGGACGGAAAATATCCTAAATACTGTAGATAGCAAATTTCATTCAAAGAAAACATTGGTTTATTTTTTTTAAAGTAGCAAAACTGCATTTAATGATTTTTGAAAATACGCTTGCCTTACCCGGTAATCAAAGCGACTAAAAAATAAAATTGCATACTTACCTTAATTTTATAGCATTTATCGATAGGGTCAATCATAAGGATCAAATCTCTCTAGCAAGCATGATAAATTAAAATAAAGGAAAACCATGAAATCTAAACTTATAAATTTATTGGGACAAGATGAATCACTTATAAGTCAAGGATCCAAATTTTCCATTGAATTTTGAGCCTGAATACTTGAACTTGACTTAGCTTAGATCTTACTTGCTAGATCAGAATTTAAAACTATCTTCAAATTCGTCTGAGTGCATACTTATCAAAATTTACAAATTCGACGCCAAAAACTTGATTATTACAAAAGTTCAACAAAACTATTAAAAAAGTTCAAAATAAATTCGTTGCGAGCGGGATTTGAACCCGCCCCCTACTCTAGATAGCGGGTTCAAACCCCGCTCGCAAAGAATTTTTCTTTCAACAAAATTTCGAACTTTAATGTTCGCATAGTATTTTGTAAAAATATTTATGCAACCATTATTTTTACAAGTATTACTTAAGTTAAGTTTAAGTAAAGAAAAAAATTGGTCTTAAGATCTTAGCCTGAAACTTTTGTCTTTGATATTACATTGTATAATCCTTAGCACAAAAGTCGTTTTATTTGGAATTTGTAAGACGAAATCGAACGGCGAAATTCAATATTACAATACCTAATCAACAGCAATTTGATTTTATAACACATATTGCTATAACAAAATAAAATGGAACTTGAGACTTGACAATTAATAATTAAGGGAAGACCGCAAAACAGTTTGGGTACGAATATTTTTTTATGAAATTCCTTTGGCGCATACTTACTCGAGCGTTGCCAGGCGTCCGGATAAAGCCGGACATATTTAGGCTCTTTGATTGCTTGTCCGGCCAAACTTTTACTATGCCAAGTTTTACACTCCTCCGTGCGCGCAATATTCCTAAAACTTAAATAGGGATCCACAGTTTTCGCTTCACGATTTATCCTTTACCGATTTTAGATGAAATTTTATACGTTTAATTTGGATGACAATACACTAAAATGATAGAAATAACCTGATACGACAGTTAAGGTTGTCTCCTAACGAGGACACTCCTCAATGGTTGGACGGGAGCACAGACACGAAATACACTCGGCGTCACAAAAATCGCACCTAAAATACTTCATTCAATGGTAAGAGTATAACCATATTACACCATTCGAAAGGCAATTTACTCAGCTTTTAGAAAAGTAGAGGGTTTTTGTTTTTATTAATTCATCATCGTCTGCCTAGCTTTTTTCCAACTATGTTAGAGTCGGCTTCCAGTCTTACCGGATGCAGCTGAATACCAGTATTTTACATGGAGCGACTGCCTATCAGACCTCCACAACCCAGATACTGGGTTACACGATACCCCTTGGTAAGACGGTTGTCAGACTTTCGGGCTTCTGACTACCCGTAACGACTGTCAAAGATCTACAATTGACAGCTGGGGCCAACAGCTTAACGTGCTATCCTATTTATAAAACACACTTACGAATAGTCAGATTGGATCTTGGACCTTGGATTCGAAACCGAGACCACTGACTTGCCAGTCAACGGTCACCACCACTAGGCTATCACGACTCTCTTTTTGTTTTTATTAATTATCAAAGCAAAAAATATAACGGGTTAGGTACTAGTTAATTTTCAAATAAAATCCAACAAATAAAAAACCATGAAAATCGGTTCAACAGTTCTCGAGATAAAAATGATGTAAATAACCCGACTTTCTTATATGAAGTTAGGTACTTACATAGATTTGCACGAATGCTCGATCTTTTTTTGAATGAAAAGAGGCCTTTGCCTTACAGTTCGACAGACTTTACAGACTGACACAGTTGCACGATTGATCAGAAAAACCAATAGTATGGTGTCACAGAAAAAAGACCAAAGGACCTACGTAACAGTAAAAAATAACAGTCCTAAAAAGTTTTCTTATTTTGATCCTTAGCGGTCATTGACAGCCAGATTTCACACCTAACTGGTAATTATATCGCCGTCACCTCCACACGTATACCACCTCACATACCAAAGAAAAAGAGAAAAGATACAAACGGTACATCTTTCTTGTGGTACCGGAGTTCAGAGTCAAGGACGAATGCACTCGGCGCGAGAGAGAAATAGAAATATACAAAAGAATAAGACAACAATAAGGTCTCGGTTTAGACCAAAAAAGTATGTGGAGTCGATGCTCGTACGCCGAACGCGGTATTTGAATTTAAACATCTTTTTAAAATATATATTTAAAGTGTTTTAAGTAATAAAAATATTTTTGCTATTTTCGCGTGTGGCAACATTTAGTTTTAAATAATGAATACGTGTTTTTACAGTACCGGTGAATTGTTGGCATAATAAATAGGTCTTAGTGAGATACCTAGGTATTGTGATTTCCGATAATACTTATTCTATAAAATATTATAGGTTTTTTTTTTATTATAACACGTATAGTGATTGTGGGTGGCGGTTTGTAAATACCTACTGGAATATAAACAAGGAGGTAAGTTGATTTTATTTTTCTTTTCTTAAGAAATTTCACTGATTTTCGCTCTAGTTTTTGCGTCACGTAATTAAAAAAAAACTAATTATTGCATCGGGTGTGTAGTTATTTATGATAAATAGAGTATAGACCTACATTTTAATTACACTTTTATACGGTTTTATTTTAAACTATATTCATGAATTAATTTTATTTTATTCATTGAACCAAAAGTTTTTGAAACTTTTTTTTTTGTAAAATTATAAATTGTTATTGTGTAAGATGAATAAAACCTGGTTTTATTTTATTTAGTAATAATGACCACGAAGTAGTTAGTTCTTATATCTATTTATAAATAGGCCAACAAAAAAATTTTTTTTTTTCCCTCTGGTTGTGGTCCTCGATTTTTAAATTTTTTTTTTTTTTGTTTAGTAGGGAGTTTATGACTGAATTTCGCCCATTAGCCTAAATGGGCGAAATTCAACCGTACACACCTTTTGTTATTATTATTTAACAATTTATTTCTATGGAAAAATTATGAGATGTGGATACAAATATTGTTTGTGTAGATAAAAGTATGAAATTTTTAAGAAAAAAAAGTTACTAGGGTTCAAACCGACCGACCGACCTTCTGAGTAAAGTCACAGTAAAGCCCTCAAAAATGTGTAGGTATTTATAAACTATAAGTTACATCTTTATAACATTGTTATCTAACTGCAAAGTTAGACATGCTAGCCTTTTAGTACTCCGTACGAGAGATGGATGTAAACCATCTGAGGTGGTTGAATTTAGGAGAGAAGTTTTGATAACACGAGCGGGGTGTGCTGTGTGGTTTACGGCCTAAGAAAAGAACCACCTCTACTCGTCCCGCGGGTGTCGTAAGAAGCGACAAAGGGAAAAATCCGGTGGATGGGCAGCAGCATCTCTCTGTGTAACAGCAATCATCTGCTACTGCGAACACCAACCCGCTTGCCCAGCGTGGCGATTATGGGCGAACACCTCGAATGAACGCACAATAGTGGCGCGCATAGGGAGAGGCCTATGTTCAGCAATGGAGTAATAGGGTGATGATGATAAAAAGCGGGGTTACGAATAGCTTAGTGGCAGAGCACTGGGAGCTTTATCCAATAGATCGTGAGTTGAAATCCTGCGCGTAAAGATTTTTTCTTTTTACAAAATTTTGAACTTTAATTCGCATTATTATTAAATATGTTATAAAAAAGTTTATGTATTTGTTTGTAAAGATATTCGGCACACAAATAGACCATATTCTGCTTAAAAACATAATTATGTATGATACTATGAATGCAAGATATTTTCAATAACTTCTATTCCAGTCCATCCAAAGGTTGTCAGGAAGCGATTGCAAGCAATAAGATCGCCCATTGTACATTTCCTAAATACTTGTATTGTAATAAATTGATATTTTTGAACCTGGTCCAACCTCCATTTGGGGGAAGCCGCAAGCAAAACTAATGGTTTTAATAACCCACGTAATATCTCCCTCTATCGTTTTTTAATATCTCAGTAGGTACATTAATTACCCATAATAAATTACCTACATAACACTTTATCAGGCTAATGAAGAAAATAATAATAAAAAAATAATGCAATATTTAATTACCATAAAACTATAAAAGGCTTAATTTTATATTCATAGAGGCTAGAAAATTGTATTTCCTTTCCTTTCTCTGAAACAGGTCAGCCGGTTTACCGTTACTTGTTACCGCAAACACTAAATGGTGGCACTTTAAAAGCCTGAATGCTAATTTTATTACTACACGGTCTCACGGACCATGCCTACGCAATATGAGGGTTTCATTGTATTAAGGATAAGGGTCCAAGTTCTTTATCTATCGTATGGTTGATGAACAACCTATTTTTTATTTTTGTCGTGAGAAAATCTCTTTATGTGTACCCCATCACTGGGCATCAAGGGCTGGGCGATGGAGTTATGTCCGACTCGCGCGGACTAAAAACCACTCAATGTTCCTTCACGAACCACAGCGGAAATACGGCTTTCTCCTGCGTATTTAGATATACAACCTGGTGTCAGAGTTTAAGCCACCCGTAGGCCTCTGTCATAGCTTTACACACTGAAAAATCTCTCAGTTGTGCTGGTTTCCTCACAATATTTTCCTTCGCCGTTTTAGCTAGTGATAATTCATTTCTAAGGCGCAGATACTGATCTGCTATTTTGCTCGCACATTGAAGATATAGAACCACTGAATATAGTTATGTAAAATAGCAACAAACTTAGTTAAGGAGAACAACATTACAAAGCTATTTTTATGTTTTAAACTTATTCCGATCAAGGTGGAATTTTTGCCAGTGCCAAGCTAAGCTAACTACGATACAGCTTTTATTAAACCATTTAATGCTTAGCTTTGGCACCGACTTCAAAACTATTGTTTTGAATTGTTTTGTTGTTATTTCTAGCTTTTTGTGTTTAAAGTCGGTATTTTTTTTCGTATAATAATTTTTTAAAATTCAATTTCAATCTTATCTAGTAGGGTCGTATCTTAGTAGTTACTTTAGTAGTGTCTATTGTGAGGTATTTGCCTATAATCGCCACGCTAGGCAAGCGGGTTGGCGATCGCAGTAGCAGATGATTGCTGTTATCCAGAAAGATGCTGCTCTGGATCTTTCCCTTTATCGCTTCTTGCTACAGCCGCGGGACAAGTAGGGGTGGTTCTATTCTTAGGGCGGAAACCACACAGCCATTTTTTTAAATAGAATACAGTAACATCCCGAATAACGGCCGAATTACTAGTTAGTTGGCGTTATTGTAAATGGGGACGTCAATTAGTAACTTCCTCTTTTTCGTAGTCGGTATGAAGTATAAATAGTTGCTAATAGACTCTTGTTATTTTTTTTAATGGTTTTGCGCCATTCAGTTCACATAATTGATTTGTAAGCAAACTCGTTATAATGTATTGACAGAGAAGTAATAAAATCAATTAGTGACGCTGATAAATTAAACGTTTTTATTAAGAAAAAAGTGTCAAGCAATAATAGCCTAGTGGTGTGATCATATATTGGCAAGTGAGATGTCGTAGGTTCGTACCAAGCACACTTCTTCTTTCACCTGCCCTGTTCCATTACTCATTTCTAACTAATATCGGTGGGTCAGGTCAGGTCAAGGGTAACAATTTAGCGAATTCGTGTTTTGATGATGTTTTCTTTTACTATTTTTTTTTACACATACCAGGACGAAAACGGATGTTTATCTAATTATACAATAATAATAAGTGTAATTAATAACGAGCACTAATAAAAATACAGATTTATCGGTAGAATAGCCTATTGCTTATAGTTACCAAACCTATAATACGAGTATAAAGGTAAGACAAGTGTGAACGTTACAATTATTATAAATACCTACTAATAGATTATTACCACATAAGCCTGTTTACATTTCGCCCGTAAAGTCCGTTTCGTCCCAAACGGGCGAAACAGCGAAATCCAAAATAATAATACGAAATGCTTGGACAACGAAGTTCTTTTAAATTTTTCTTCAATCTGCAAAACAATACTTGAATATTTTTTGTTACTTTTATTGTATTTCAAACAAGTTGCCATATTTTTTTTATTATACGTCGTAAATGTAAAAATGTTTATTTTACTTCAGTGCGTTTAAAGCATTTCTTTTACCGTTTAAACATTTTTACGTCGCATTTCGATATACATATTTTAATTTGCCGTGTGGTTCCGGCCTAAGAGTTGAACCACCCCTACTCGTCCCGCGGGTGACGTAAGAAATGACAAACGGAAAGATCCGGAGAATGGGCAACATCCTTCTGTGTCACAGCAATCATCTGCTACTGCGATCGCCAATCCACTTGCCCAGCGTCGCGATTATGGGCAAATACCTCCAATGAGCGCACAATAGTGGCGCGCATTGAGAGAGGCCTATGTTATACAGACTGATGATGATGATGATTTAGATATAAGTCGGATTGTCGTAGGTACTTGGGTAGGGTACCTAATCTTCGGGGTCACATACAGACATAATTATCATCCTACTAATATTATAAATGAGAAAGTTTGTGATGATGATAGATGGATGGATACCTATTTGTTACTCTTTTACGCAAAAACTACTGAACCTGTTTTGATGAAACTTTACATTAATATAGCTTATACATCGAAATAATACCACATCGGAACAAGGCTACAATTTATGATACATTTTGATGAATGAAAAAAAAATCTATAGAACATAAATGTCTTCATAAATGTATCAGTTCAGAGTCAGTCGTCATAAATGAAGTAAAACATTAACAAATCGCCGCGGTATGCGCACATCGCGATTTTAATAGTATCAACAGGTCAATGACTTGCAACAAGTTATGTGACGTCACAAGTATACCGCTACGTAGTACCCGGCCACAGGTACCGACACACTCCGATGACAGCTAGCAACCACAGGCCATTAAGTTTCTATGAAAAAGTTTCGATTTGAATTCGAACACAATTTCGAAAATGGAAAAAAAAATAGAAAATTTACAAAGACAACATGGCGTCTGATCGAGCATATTGTGACCAAAATGCTTTTATAATTATGTAGGTATATTTTCTCGAAGAGATGGACAAAGATCTATAATATCCCAGTTTTTTTTTAAACGTGTAGATATAAAAATAACGACACGAAAGAAAACATTAGACAACAAGAAATCTGTCTATCATGCAAATAAAAATAATGTAGGCAGTTGACGCATGCGCTATGCGCACCGATGCGTCACTGTCATCACATTCCGTGTTTTTGTGCAAGTATTTCAAATAGTTCCACGATTCAAATTAAAATTCTTAGTATTTTAGTATTATTATAATAATTATCAAATTGCCGTGTCGTATCCGGCCTAAGAATATAACCACCCCTACTCGTCCCACGGGTGTTGTAAGAAGCGACAAAGGGAATTCAGAGGATGGGCAGCAGCATTCTTCTGTGTAACAGCAATCATCTGCTACTGCGATCGCTAACCCGTTCGCCTAGCATGGCCATTATGGGCAAATACCTCCAATGAGCGCATAAAAGAAGCACGCATTGGAAGAGACCTATGTTCACCAGTGGCTATAAAAATGTTTATGTATTATTAAACATTTTACGCCTTTACTCACGTATAGATTTCAGGGAATGCCCGACTAGTTTCTAACTCAAACGGAGTCCATTTTCACCTCAAACTAGTCGGCCATTCACCGAAATCAATCCGTGAGTAAAGCCGTAAAACATTTGATAATACATAAGTATGACTCAGTTTTATTATTCTAAAATATGTATGAACAAAAAGAAGTCTTATGTTTTGTTATAAGCTGTGGTCAAATTGATACGAAATTCCCGTTACTAAATAATGTTTCCGACTTCGGTAACATGACGCATTGAATACTTGCTACGTCAGTGACGCATACAAAGTTATTTTCTAGCCTTTTGTGTTACCAAAAAGATTTTTTTTGTTGGCTCCTTGACTTGACTATTACAATCCTACTAATATTATAAATGTGAAAGTTTGTGAGGATTAATGGATGGATGTTTGTTACTCTTTCACGCAAAAACTACTGAACGGATTTTAATTAAACTTTACAGTAATATAGCTTATACATTAGAGTAACAAATAGGCTACAATTTATCAACATACCACGCGGACGAAGCCGCAGGCGGAAGCTAGTCATTTGATAATGACTCTTTTACTATCGGAGTGAAATAACTGTATTTGAATTATATACCTACACGTTACAATGCCGCCTATGCTACCAAAATTCTCTTCTACGTTCAACCATCTCAGATGGTAGTTACATCTACCCCTTGTATGGATTATTAGAGGGCTATCATGTCTTGCTTTGCAGTTAGAGTAGTGTACTCTACGATAAATTCCAGACTCCGTGCTGCTACTGAGAATTTCTTAATGGAAAACCCGATAACACTGCCCAACCCGGGGATCGGACCCAAGACCTCGTGCTCAGTAGTCGCATTACGTACCACTAGACCAACGAGGCAATAGTATAGTATAATTCTTTATAAAAATATTTGTACATATATTTGGAAGATATTTTTCGGCAAATGACGCCGGTTACTGCTCATCTCAGTTAAGACTCCTGGGACCCATTAAAAAAATTCGTTCAACCCCTGCTGGTCTGGAACTGATGGAGATAAATTTCCTTTTTCAATTTCCATAACATTTCGTTTATTTTGTCCCACAGAGGAAATAGCTCCCCCATTAAAAATGAGAATAAGGGTGACTATTAATGCCAGCAACTTTTTGCTATTGAAGGTATTAAAAACTTTGTCAGTGTTAAAATTACTGATGTGACAGTGACTAATTACTTTTATTGCCAAAGCCGAATGACGCTATTAAAATTTTCTTACAATACTTTAACATTCTCAGTATTTTTGTATTAATAAGCAGCTGGACACCTTTAGGTCTCGCTAAAAGTCCGGTTTATTAGTCTGAGCTCCTTATAGCTATAACTATTAATAAACGTTTACTTGAAATTGCTGCTGGAGTTTAACTTATCTAAATAGCTAGTAGTTCGTTTCTGACGCAGACAGTCGGTCACTGTCAGCCATATTATCATTCAAATTATCATCCCTCTGCTGGGAGCCTGGGACAAAGGAAGGCTTCTCCCTCTAATTGCCACGTCTTTGGATTCAGAGGTAATGTGGAATAAAAAATTACCTAGATTAATAATACCTATTATAAATTAAAAACGTTAAAATATACAACATTTTCCTCTTGTCTGCAGTATTTTACATATTAATTGACTAATTATCTCAAGGTCTCACTAAATGACCAGAAAAACATTTGTGTCTACATTACAATAATTACATTTCTTTGCAAATATAAAACGCTTAAGTTGACATTAATTTATCACCATTTTCGCTTAGACAGTCAAAATGGAAACCGTTTTTTAAACTTTATAGTACTAACATCCTCTCGAAATGGGAAACACAATAGCGATAATTATAATGATTCAATCAACAAAGCTTATCGCAGTTCATTTCTGGACAGAAGTCTCTATCAAGCTGCGCCTGCGCCACAATACTTATACAATTATGATAAGATTCGCTAGATAGATTGTGATATAATTCTAAAGGCGGGATTCACGCGCCGCATTCAGTTGAGTGCAATTTTTTACCCTTTTTTAACCCTCGATGCAAAAATATAATATTATAAATTCGACGTGTCTATCTGTGGCCTCGTAGCTTTTTATAGAAATACGAATTAAATATCTTAAATATTATTACGATTTTACTCACGGAGTCACGGGTTAATTTTAGGATTGCCCAGTCGGTTCCAAACTCAAGCGTAGTCCATTTTTAAGAGCAAGTATAAACTAACTCACTAATGGACTCTGCTTGAGTTCAAACTAGTCAGACAATCCCAAAATTAGCCCGTGAATTAAGTCGTAATATTAAAGATGTTTAATTCGTATTTCTTTGCTATAGACATTACTACAGACAAGATACATGCCTGGGATCGAATCTATGAACTTTGGTTGCCAGTCCAATGGTTCTAAGCTTGTTAGCTTAACAATACTTATTAAGTAACCAAACACCTGTTAAACACAATTGCAAAACACCTGCATTTCACTAGTTACATCAGGCCGGTATTGTCCTCTTGAGCTGATGTGGAACTGATTTGAAGGCAAAGTCAGTGCGTGCAAAGGAATTATCCTTAGATTATTACTAGACAGTAACTTGATTGAATCTCTTAAGGAACATAATTATTTAATAAGAAAATTTAAAAAAATAGCTGATACTGATGGGATTCGAATCCACGATCTTCGACGTACCGTGTCGACGCTCTAACCACTGAGCCACCGTATCCCACCAGCACCAGTCGAAATTTCAAATCTCTTTTACACGCCTAGGGCGTGTGGCGACATATATCGGAATACATTACGTATCCTGACTCAGTGCTCCAAACTTAGCAGTTTTAGTAGACACCGATGCGATATTACCAATTTTCTTAATATTTTATTTTTTCTTTACTTTTTTTTTCTTATTAAATAATTATATTTAATAAGCTATCATGTGCTATAAACATGTAAAAAATTCACCAAAAAATCTCTAAGGAACATTGCAAGTAACATCACTCAATATTAAAAAAACTTCAAATATTCCTACCGTTTTTCGCAGTAATACTTATCTTCAACACAATAGAACCGTGTAATAGCTCTACCACAACAAAGGTACAAAAGAAATTCCACCTTAAACCACAAATTGAAGGTTGAAATTATCTTTACAACGATCAAGATAGATTATCAAGATAGACTACGGACGTCAGATAGATTTGAAGAAAGTATTTAATGATGGCTTTGTTGTTAAAATGGTACAAACGGTACCTGTACACTAATTGTATGTAGTTAAATAATAATAGAAGTTTTTGTACAAAAGAAATTACGAAAATATTTGTAGTAGGCATGACTCACTAGTCATTATCCTAGATATGCAATGTATTATCGCTGTGAGACTTGTTAAAATTCTTTTCTTTAGGCCTTTTCCTATTACTAATTGGTTTCGGCTCTCCTAAGTCGGCTTTCCAAGTCCGAGGTTCTTCTCCAAATATAGTAATTTAATAACAATTTTGAAAAACAACTGATACGGATGGGATTCCCACCCAGAAAAAGATTTGAAATTTCGACTGATTCTGATGGGAAACGGTGCTCAGCGGTCAAAGCGTCGGCACGGTATGCTGAAGATCATGGGTTCTAATCCCATCCGTATTTGTTGTTTTTTAAATTTCTTATTAAATTATTGTATTTAATAAGCTAACATGTGCTATAACGTAAAAAATTCACAAAAAATATTTTTCTCTAAAGATATCGTTTCTGTGTTGTCATTAGATCTATGTTATCTTTTGCAATGTCTTGATATTCATCTTTAAATCTATATAATATTCTAATCTTCTAATCACCGTTGAGTTTGACCACTGAGACTGTAATACGTAGGAAGACATTATAATTCTTAGTTACGACTGAAGGTACCGTATCGGTAATAATAATCTAGCTTCCAGACTTTACAATGCTAGAATCCAATGTCTCATATTTAGTTCTATCGGTAGATGTAGATGGGTCTTAAGAATCCATTAAACTTTGATCTTTATACCACATTCATTAAGAGTCAATGTTGCTTGCTAATATAAAGAAATAAACTTACATTTTAAATCTTGAATTCGATAAAAGATTTCACTTTTAATTTACTTAGTGTTGGTATGTAAGAGAAAAACATATTTGTTCGAGCGTGCAACATCGGAATAATATTATCTTTTATTCATACCCATGTATAGTTTTTTTTTCGGATGCTGGCAACATTGTAGCTAGGGTAACCAAATTCGAAATTTAAAAATGCTAGGATTACATTCTTTGTCCGAAAGCCAGAAAATTAAGTTGACAAGACAAGCTCTAATGAGCAATAAAATTAGTCTATGCTAATGTGACTGACATAAATTAATTCAGGAACTACTTATGCCTTAGTGATTTAAATTCTTATTTCTGTAGTAAGCAGCAATTCTTGTTAGACTAATTATATAGGCTAAAAATCTTCTACCTTTTACTCAGGTTCTTTGTAAAAAAGAGAGATAGCGAATGCTCAGGGTAAAGTTTACACAAGAGATCATGAGCATAATGATGTTTATATTATTAATACGAATTTTGGGTTACAATAGGTTAGGTGCGTCATGACGCACCTACGGACATACGAATAAATATGGCTGTAAAAATGAAAAGCAAGTAAAGTTACCGTAAAAATTATTATAGCTTTACTGACGGATTAATTTCGGTAGACTGCCGCGTTGGTCTAGTGGTAGCAAGCGCGACTGCTGAGCACGAGGTCCTGGGTTCGATCCCCGGGTCGGGCAAAGTGTTATTGGGTTTTTCCATTAGGAAATTCTCAGTAGCAGCACGGAGTCTGGAATAGTGCCCGGTTAATGGCAATAGGCTCGCTCCCTATTACATGGGACTTATAACATAGCCGGCGAAACGTGGGTGTACTGCACACCTCTGCCTACCCCCTCTGGGGAATACAGGCGTGAGTCTATAAAAAAAATATTTCGGTAATGCCCGACTAGTTTCGAACTCAAACGGCGTCCATTTTACTCTCGCACTTGTAAATGGACTCCGTTTGAGTTCGAAACTAGTCGAGCATTCCCCGAAAATAATGCGAGAGTAAAGCTGTAATGATATTTAGTAAGTGATAATTGATTTATAATACGCACATAACTTACGAAAAGTCAGAGGTGTGCCTTGGTTTCGAACCTGAGATCTCTGAGTTGCCAGTCGACGGTCATGTCACTAAGCTATCACGAATTGACAACCCACCTCTTTTACCCATAATAGGTCTGATGCGTGCTAAAATTGATCATGATTGATAAAAGCATTCGTGTTTCGTTATGATTATGATAAGCGTTTTCTACACGATGCGTGGTAACACTCCTATATGTATACATCTAATGTATTGTTATCTATTCATTTATTAACTTTCAACTTACATATACATAGTACAGACTACTGCAATTGCAGTCAGTATGAAAGAATGTGTTTGATCTTCTCTTGTGTCTTGGTTAAAATAGGCAATCACTACATAGTATAAAACAAAGTCGCTTTCTCTGTCCCTATATCCCTATGTATGTTTAGAACTACGCAACGGATTTTGATGCGGTTTTTTTTAATAGATAGAGTGATTCAAGAGGAAGGTTTATATGTATAATATATGCATATTAGCGTAACCGTGCGAAGCCGGGGCGGGTCGCTAGTATATAATAATACTTATTACAATTATGACTATTCATAAGTATGATCTAAAATGGTCATACATGAATATTTTGATTAATTTTTAAATTGACAATGTTTAGATCGATTCAGCAGTAACCAATTATTATTTACTTAAATAAAAATTTAAACAAACCGTTTGAAAATAATTGGATAATTTACACGCATGTATGTATTTGATAAGCTCATAGATTTTACACGAGCTGTTTATTCAATATTGCAAATGAAGAACATTAGATAAACACATTCGTGAATACAAAACGATGGTGGTAATGTCATTGAACCTTATAAATAGCTATGACTGGTAGCGTACGTTTATTTATTTCTAGCGTTTCACAATAATCTTCTATGCTTATTAATTCTGATCAATAATAATTGTTGTCGATCAAGTACGATGACTGCTAGACATGTTTTTTCTATTTTTGATGAAAATTTGCTATGTTATTCTCCGTATTTTATTTTTTTTGCAATTTTTCATGAATCTATTTTGAGTATTTGGACACGTGAGACACTCCGGCAAATGGGAGATAGTCTGATCTGGGACACCGCATTCACCACAGAACAGAAAAAACTATTTTTGTGGCAATCACCATTGGGTCAGGGGGACGATATATGATTCCCCACTTTGAATACCAGTGGTTGACTAGCTCGATGCTGTCAGCCTCCATGCTGAGTCCAAGAGCAAGACCGTTTTGTCCGTTCCTGATCAGAAGGTCTAAGTAGCAAAATCTCCAACAGCGCGAAACGTCTAATGAGTAATAAGTCTAATTAACAAAATGTCCATGTAGCAAAAGTCCAACTATTAGATGATCTATATCGCAGAACGTCGATTTAGCAAATCGTCATTTTTTAAATGTGATAGAAAGTAAATGTCTTTTGTATGGGTATATTCTACACGGTCTATATATTAAGTTATTACTAATTACTACTCAATGTACTGTACTGTAACTAAGCAAATAAAGTTACTTTTCTTTCTTTACTATTATTATACATATATAATAATAGTAAAGAAAGAAAAGTAACTTTATAACAGTAAAATAACTTGAATAAACTTGGTAATGCCGAAGAATACATATATTCTTCGGCATTACCAAGTTTATTCATACAGATTTTATTAAATATAAAAATGAGATATAGAAAATGAACTGAGATATAGATGAGATATAGACTAGACAGAGACACGTTTTAATTTTCCTGACGTATATTTCTCTTTATACCTACTTTGTGTACATTTTTCTAGCCTCTCCCCCATGATTAACCCATCAACAATATCACACGTGTTCTTGATTCCCCGAGTCGTAACTAAGTAATGTTACTACACTAAGTTACGACTTAACTCTAGGATTGCGCCAAACCGTCATAAACGCGACTTCACTGGCCATAACCGTAAAATTTCCTTGAGAATATACTTGATATAGTACCTACGTACTGTGCAGTAAAAAAAATAGTAAGTACCTAACAAAGTATAAGATTAATGTAATTTTACTGGGATAAAAGTACCTAATCTTAAGGTACCTACTTTTCGTATGATTGAAAATACAACCTGGTGTCATAGTTCAAACCGCCCGTAGGCTTCTCACATGGTTTTATACACCGTTGAAATCTCTCAGGTGTGTTGGTTTTCTTATATTTTTCCTCACCGTTTTCATCATCATCATCATCATCAGCCTGTATTAGCTCACTGATGAACATTAGCCTATCCCATGCGCTCATTGGAGGTATTTGCCCATAATCGCCACGCTCTGGGCAAGAGGGTTGGCGATCGCAGTAGCAGATGATTGCTGTTACAAGGATGCTGCCCTTTTTCTGTTTTTACGACACCCGCGAGACGAATAGGGGTGGTTCTATTCTAAGACTAAAAACCATACGGGACTAAACATTAGTACTAGTAGTAGTTACAAGCAATATCCAGTAGGTAAATAAATATAAACCTAAGTCTCGCATTATGCTACTAACAAACGCTAAGCAATGCTGCTTAGCGTGCTAGATTCAAACAGATACATATATTAGAACCCGTACAAGCCCGTGGCGTGAAATAATATTAAATAAAATACTTAGGTACATAAAGTTAGGCCAATTAATGACCTGCAAATAGCTGTGTGCAATTATTTTCAAAGAAAAAAATGGTTGATGTAATGTTATAATAAGTTTATAATAAAACAACGACGTATAGAACCAAGCCTTTGTCCTGGAATATCAAAACTAAACGTTAAGACTACTCTTCGCACTAATCTGCTATCTCGCTCGCACATTGAAGATATAAAATCAATTAATATATGTTATAAAAATCGAACTAAACCATTTGAAGGGGAAAACATTACAAAGTTTCAGCAAAAATTTCAACTTGATCGAAACATGTTTTCATTTTTTTTAATATCTTGAATTTTTATTTTGTGCCATTTTTATGTATAAAACATAAATATACAAGTTATACATAAAATCTTATAAAGAAGGAAGTTATTGCATAAACTTTTTTTAGGTCAAATTCTAATGATTATAGTTTATAGTCAGTGATGTTGGATTCAAATAAAAAAAAAACTTGCCAATTAATCAAATTCTACGAAAATTAACATGAAGAAAAATTACGTAAAACATGACTGTGGCAGTTTGAAAAGAGTAAAAAACACTGTTATTGTAACGCCAGCAGTTCCAATCGATACAATATGCAATTAGTCGTGAGAAATGCGTCGTAGATTGCTTACAAACACAAAAGCGAACCAATAAAATCTTGGTAAAAAAGAAATACTTATATGGTTTTCATATCAGGTTTTTTTTTGTAAATTCACGCCTGTATTCCCCAGAGTGGGTAGGCAGAGGTGTACTACAGTGTCGTACACCCACGTTTCGCCGTTATAAGGGGCAGGCCTTTTGCCAGTAACCGGCACAATTCCAGACTCCGTGCTGCTACTGAGAATTTCCTAATGGAAAAACCCAATAACACTCTGCCTGACCCGGGGATCAAACCCAGGACCTCGTGCTCAGCAGTCGCGCTTGCTACCACTAGACCAACGAGGCAGACAGAGGAAATTTTCATTTAGAGCCCATTTCCCTTTTTGTTTTGTAAAATCGTTGCTCCAGGATATTATCCTGTATCATGGCTACAGCAGGAAGGTTAACTCTATTTCTTTTTACTTATTACTCAAAATCTTCTTCTAAAAATATAATAATCAGTGAAAAGTAATTGAAATATTTATTCCAAAAAATGACAAATAGTTAAAAATGACTTGAACATTCTTTCTTAAACAGAGACACTTAAAACAGATGACGTCATGTATTCTAATGTTGAAGTCAAAGTACCTACTATCACTCCATACATATCCTATTTTGCGAGAAGAGTAGCAATAGGTCCAGAAATAATAAATTTGTAAGCTTATAAATGTCAACATTAGGTATTAAATTAACTACAATCCACTGTCTGATTTTAACATCAAATGACCACCTTAATGCACCTAAACAATCGACTAATTTTAAGACCAGGGAGATCTGAAGATCTGCAAACCTATAGCTAGTCTCAATTTTATAATTAAGTATCTTCATTATTTTAGTGGTTAGCGAATACCTAGTATTAATTACCACTATATATATAATATAAATATAAACGAGCCTGTAACTGTCCCTCTGTAGGACAAAGGCCTTTTCTCATACTGAGAAGGATCGAGCATTAATCACCACGCTAGCTCACGGCGTGTTGGCAATTTCAGACTATTAAATTCAGGTTTCCTAACGATGTTTTCCTTCACCGTTAGTCAATGGTGTCTTAGATTAGCTAAGAAAGTATATAAAACATTGTAAAAGTCATATTGGTACATGATAGGTTCGAACCCACACCAACGTGCTTGCAAAGCGGGTTCGTAACCAATGCGCTACCACAACATTCACTGTAATATATTATCTACATTATTAATACTCAACCTTTAATTCCAGAAACATGGCTCGACTAAGCATTTTCCTATTAGTCACTTGCCTCGCCATTCCTTCAATCAGAACTGATGAAGACAACCCCTTCCTGGACCTCGCATCCGCCTTCCTCCAGAACATGGGAGACGGCAGCAATAATAACATGAATGGCTTGGCAGCCATCGGCAATATTGTTGGAACTTTAATGCAAGGAGATAACGCTAAGAACTTAGGATCTATGTTGGGACAAACTGGTAATGGAAACGCTGGAGATATGTTGTCAGGTAAGACTTTAACCCCTAAATGTAAAAAGGAGCTTTTACCCCGATTGAAAAAGAGGTAATTTTACCCCTGATGGAAAAAAGGAGTGTTTTACTCTGTACGGTTAAAAGGAGAGTTTTAGTCCCCACAGTAAAAAGGAGTGTTTTACTCCCCACAGTAAAAAGGAGTGTTTTACTCCCTACGGCAAAAAGGAGTGTTTTACTCCCCACGAAAAGTTATGGGAGTCATAAAGTTTGAAGCCTCTATTTGTCTATGTGGTCGGGAGTATTAAACTTTTTAATTTGTTATTATTGCAGTTCTTGAATAAAATAATATACGATTATGTCAGTAACTCCGTGAAGAGTCAATTTTCATAGTTGTAAGAAAAGATTAGTAAGACTTCGTGCAACTACTACAAATTCCAGATGATTTCAACCCCATTAGCATTTTTGCAGGATGGGAATAGAAGTTGAGATCTCTTGCTCTCTAAATAAAGTTTAATGTTGAGCTTATTATCTCGTTTTGGTTTTTAAATTTTCAATACCTGATATTGATGATTGATAATAACTTATTATCAGTTCAGTGAACTTAATGACCAATTCTGTGAAGCTTTTATACTTAACATGTAAAACAATGAACCTTACCGTAAAAGGCACGTGATATATTTCCGTTATAAAATTTTATCAGCTTTACCGAAAGGCATAAGGCTGATGCCTCATGCAGAAACAATACCGACTTCAAATTTCGTAAACACTACATGCCACATTACCACAAAATTAAACGACATGACAAAACTTATTTATTTTCCAGGTCTCGGCAGCTTACTAGGAGGACAAGACGGCAAAATAGACCCAGCTATGGTAGGGTCCATGATATCAATGTTTGCCCAACAGATGATCACCACAGAATCACCAAAACCAGCAAGGCAGAAAAGAGAAAATACTGAAAATGACTTAAACTTAGAAAGCATGATGAATCTCGCTTCAGGACTTTTAGGAAACCAGAATGCTGCAGGATTCATGCCCGTAATCATGAACGCATTAAGTTCCCTTTCGGATACGGAAGCCCAAAAGCGAGCAGAAGAGCATAAAGACCACGCGTCCTTCCTTCCACCATTTTTGGAGAAGATCCATTTATATTGGGACATCTTCATTAACTCTGAACTAGGAAAGACAATTTGGGAGAAATCTGGACTCAAGAGGACCTTCAAAGCCTTTACTGGACCTGATGGCAAATTGAGTTTCCAAACCATGTTCAAGAACTTTGAAAATCACTCGTTCAGACGGCACTGGATCAAGGCAGCTGCGAAGTACTTGACTGATATGGTGGTGCATGTCGCTAAACCTGAGGTTTATAGCAGGTAAAATACATTTTCTTTTTATTATCTACTATCTGCTTACTGTGGTGCTGGATATTTTGTAATGTATTTTGTAATCAGCACGCTAGCTCACTGCATGCAGGCGATTTCAGACTAATAAGTCCAGGTTTTCTCACGATGTTTTCCTTCACTGTTAGTAAGTAATGTCTTAGATTATGCATCCATATGCTTTCAATGCGGGTTCGTAACCAACAAGCCACTACGACACACAGACAAAAGATTACAGGCATATTACTAATATATATCGAGAGGCCTGAATCATTAATATCGGTACAGGAATCGCTATGTTAACAAAACAAGTCTGGTCGGGTGTAAAACATTAACAAACCTTAATAATGTATGAAAACAAACCTATTAAATAATTCTAAAAGGTTAAAGGGAAGCACTCTGTGACGCTTCAACTTTTGGGTTATTAGGTAATTTAATTTCCAACTAATCAGACCTGTCAGTCTATCCATCAATTATTGAGTAATCAATACCTACATGTAAGCCGCAATTTACCATGCAAAAGGTAATAGATTATCACGTAATTTGACGTGAATGACGAAGCATTTTTTACGTAATAAAAGCGCCCTTTCAAAATATTTAATGGCTTGCCGACACAGAATTTTTGGAGGTAATATTGACCGAGTAGAAAATTGATGGTGGTTGTTGTGATTGAGAGACACGAAAACGACCGAAATTGTCCTAATTGTCATTATGTCATTGCAGTCAGTCTTGTCCGCCTTTTTGTAAGTCAGAGGCCTCAGGTTTGCACCCAAGCGCACACCTCTGACTTTTCATAAGTTATGTGCATATAAAAAAATAATTAATGACTTGCTCCATGCCTCGAAAGCACTTAAAGCAGTTCCTGCGCCTAATCTCTCCCTGGTCGTGTCGGATTCCCGTCCCATCGGACTATGACAGTGAGGGTGCACCTGTGTTTACACGCACTTCTGCACTATAATATCTCCTGCGTAGTTGGCTTATCTCCTGTAAGTCTTTGGGATTGGTTACTGTGACCGAAATTTGGACAGTAGTTATATGTTTTTCACAAATGTTCAATTATTCTAATTTCTAGGTACCTGATATCGGCTCAATACATCACAAACAGTTTCCTGGACTCGCAAGGCATTCCAAAGAGCAATCACTTTGATGTCAAGAAGCCTGAAAAGTCCCTCACTACTCTCATCAACTACGTGCTCAAACGGTACTTGGATATGGACACTGATGTCGCTGAATATGTTGTTCCTGCTGTTGAGTATATTAAGGTAAATGTTTTGACATTTTTTTTAAGGATTCCGTGTCTCAAAAAGAAAAAATACAGAACCCTTGTAGGATCTGACTGCCTCTTTGGTCTAGTGGTAGCAAGCGTAACTGCTGAGCACGAGGTCCTGGGTTCGATCCCCGGGTCGGGTAAAGTGTTATTGGGTTTTTCCATTAGGAAATTCTCAGTATCAGCACGAAGGAATTGTGCCCGGTTAAGGGCAATAGGCTCGCCCCCTATTACATGGGACTTATAACATAGTTGGCAAAATGTGGGTGTACTATATACACCTCTGCCTACCCCCTCTGGGAAATACAGGCGTGAGTCTATAAATTGTAGGATCTTTCTTCTTTGTTATCTCCGTCCGTCTGTCATCATCCCAAGTAAACGTGGAGGTATCGAATTAAAATTAAAACCATAGACAAACATCTACAGTCCCTTGAAGCTGTGAAACATTAAAATTTCTAAGTTATCATGAAAGAAAGATACGATCGGCGTACTACAGAAATCATTTTCTTGTGGAGTTTTTCCTACTCAAACAGTTCACGTAACCTATGCGAATGTTTCTACTCGCTTCCATCCTGAAAAAAGGAAGGAAGCGACGATTTTTTGATGTAGGTAGGTATTATGTAGCCATACTTAAACGTCTAATAGTCTAGAACTATAAGGTCAAACGTGATAGCCTCGAAGAGTCGAGTCGTGATAGACTAGTGGTGTTGACCGTTGACAAGTCAGAGGTCTCAGGTTAGAACCCAAGGCACCTCTGACTTTTCGTAAGTTATGTGCGTTTTATAAATTAATTATCACTCCGTGCCTCGGAAAGCACATAAAGCCGTTGGCCCTGCGCCTGGTCTCTCTCCGGTCGTGTCGGATTGCCGTCCCATCGGACTATGAGAGTGAAGGAATAGAAAGTGCACCTGTGTTAGCGCACACACTTGTGCACTATAATATCTCCCGCGTCGACGGCTTATCTTCGTTGAGATTGGCCGCTGTGACCGAAATCGGTCAGAAGGACATTATTATAAGTCAAACATAGAGCTGTACCTACTCATGGGTTATTTTTCGTTTTCTGACCAAATCCCTGACGTCAATATCGTCACAAAAGCTACCAGTCAATCGAAAAATTTTAAGGGTCTATTCGCATCGACCAAATACAATGTTAGATATTCTTGTTTAGATTGTTCGTACACAAATAGACTTGGTGCATCCAGATTATGTAACATGTAATAAAACTTTGTTGTATAACAAGTCTAAGGTCATGTAACATTGGACCATATAACAAGTCTGTATTTAAACCTGTTAAATAACCATGTTTTATAACATGCTTTGTTACATAGTTTGTACGTTAGTGATTTATTATTTTTAACTTAGCAGTGTAACTTAGATTAGTTATTATGTTTATCATGTTTATATATGTACACATCTTATAATGTGTGAATTACAAAACCGCTGTAAATTAATAAATTCTCAAACTTTTTCCACAGCAAACCCTCAAAATGGCAGAAACCAAGACAAAGACAATGTCATCCCGAGGCGACTACAACGCGATAGCCGACCGGCTGACGGACACCCTGAACCTGGAGGTCATAGAACCAGTCTTGAGGGTCTACCGCGCTTACCAGCACTCTGTGAAAGCGCCACATTGCCAAGAACATCTCATGTGCCTCGTCAATAGGCACCATGACCAAGATAAAAAGGGTAAGTTTCTAATATACAGAGTTATTTGTAAAACACCAGCATCCTTAAAAGGGGTCATTAAACTCATCATAATGAACAATTTTTACTATGGGACAAACCCTGAAATCGCAAAAAAATCAGCTGTACCATACATTTTGTTGAGTCATGTGAACATGTAGTAATATACTTATAGGCTAGGCCCTAGCCTATAAGTATATTACTACAGGTTCTACTAAAACTTTTAAAACTAAAACTTTCATGAGTGCCCTAGCCCCTAGGGCACTCATGAAAGTTTCCACACGCCAAAGGCTTTACACCTTGCAGAACTTACAACCGCTGGAAAATAAAGCGACCATGAACCGGTGTAGGAGGGCCCTACTTTTTAAACAAATGACAGTCATTGTCGCGGCAGCTAGAATTCGGTGGATTATCATTATGGAATTCTATGAGGCAGGATTATGTCCCACACTAGACGACACATCACACACACCTACCTAAGACCTCTTCATCAGCAATTGCGTTCAGCAGGACAACAAGGCAGTTTCTTATTGGCTAGTTTTGTTTAAAATAAAATAAATATCGTGACTGCGTGACACAACAGTGAGTCCTTGAATCAGGTTCCATTCCATAATAATAAATAATGTTTAATGGATTGTGATAATATCACCAAGGACCTTCGCGCTTCGTTATGTCATCACATGCAACACCAACCATAATAGGTACTATAGACTAAATAACATAATAAATAATAAAAATACTATTATAAATATAATTGCGTGACAATTAAGGACAGAGATACTCAGATAGGTACTGAAGTCACGCTCTCTTGTGGTGATATTCGCTTGTAAGGAATTCACTGGATTCCATTTTCTTACCTTATCGTTTCATCAACTCACCAGGTTGTCGTCTCATCAGGTTCTCAATTCACGAGAATTTTTCTCAAATCTTGTCAGTTAAAAAATCAAGTCTATCTGTTGCTTTTAGGACAAACCAACATACTATAATAATACGACTAAGTTTTAACCGCGTCTTCGCGTCCCTAGTTTTGAGGCCTTAATCTTTCAAATCTTTATTAAACCATAGCAGATGAATGCGTGCATTCACATTCTCAATAAACACCTATTTTTCAACAATAAATACCTAAGCAATGATAATTTAGTGGTATAATTCGAAACCTCTGACTTTTCGGATTCATGTGCGTTTTAGAAATTGATTATCACTTGCTAAAACGGTGAAGGAAAACATCGTGAGGAAACCAGCACACCTAAGAGATTTTTCAATGGGGTGTAATTGTGTAAAGCCTTGTCAGAGGCCTACGGGCGGTTTATATTCTGACACCAAGTTGTTCATCAACCATACAATGAAGAAGAACAATATTTTTTTTTATTTTCCAGGTCTTCCAGGCTTCAAGACCGCTCTAACGAAATTCAGCAGTTTAGCCGCCTCGGCTGCGCTCAGTTACCAGAACGGCAAAGGTTTCTTCGACTTGTACAACGCTATACAGAACGATGTTAATTGTGAAGTAAGTACCTAAACTCACCGCAGTACACTTTTTTGTTGTGGCCGGGGTAGTAAAACATTTTCCTACCGCATACTGCGGCGGACATACTACCGCCTGCGCCTGCCTCTTTCTGCGCAAAAGATCGGGTCAGCCAGCGCATCGTGTTCCCTGACCCGCTCCGCTGCTTCCTTCTGCGAGGAGGCCCTCTCGCAGAAGGAAGCAGCAGACGGACGCGAACGCCTCCCAATACTCCTCGCTGTCGGCTACAGCTCGCTATGGCCGAAGGAAATCCTTATGGATTTTATTGACTCAATGAATTTATAAGAGGGAGTTTGAAAGTGGCAACTACCAGTGTCTGAAAAGTTAAAAAAATAATAGTAAGTAGTAATAAGTTTATCGTGATATGGACATGTGATGTGGAGGGATTAGGGTGTGGTTATATAATATATGTGGCCGGTTATAAAGGTAGGGGTAGACAAAAGAAAAGATGGATGGATAATATAAAAAACGATTTAATTAGATGATTCTGCTCTGGAGTGTAAATGTGGTGCTGTCCCACAAACGATTATGGGGCACTTAATATCGTGCCCTACATACTCTGTCGCTTTATCATTAAAGGAATTGATGGACGCTACTAAAGGCGCCAATTTTGTACCCCAGCTCTGGGCTGACACAATTTAGATTGCCATCGACACGCTAATAAGAAGACTTGCGGGTTGCTGATTATGTGCAGGATTATGGATGGGGGACCCTAAACCATTCTAGATTAGTGTCCCCGGATTGTCATGCTCTCACTAAGCTTACGAAACTTAACAGTATGAGTACAGTTAGTAGGTACAGTTATACTAGTCTTACTGAGAGAGGCTACTATCCTAGTAGAGCCAAATCCTGTTGGGCAGCTCCACTAAGATATGAATTAATATAAATATTCTAATAATAATTTTAAACAATTAATTATTTTTCAGGCGGCGTACCCAGCTGACTGCTCTGCCTTCCACGAGCACGAGTTGAAAGTAACGACAGAAGTATACCACAGCGAACTTTAAATTAAGTAGAGGAACTATTAATTTTATAAATACTTTCGACTCCATTTCAAAAATTTGAAGAAATTTCTCCTTTAATACTGTTCCAATCGTTTTTCAATTAAAATAGGTACTTGTATTTTCCGCTTACACAAATAATAACTCAAAATACGTGTATTTGTGTTGATTTCACATGCTTTAAGCAAAAAATATAGTTTACCTAAGAATAAATCTGTAAAAAGATACCTATATCTTAAAAAAATAACAAAGTTTTTTTTTATTCTATTAGATATAGGTACCTACTTACATATTTTAAAGCATAGTAGTGAAAAAACGATGTGAATGATATTCTTTTACTGAATCACGTAAAAATATATTGAAATCAATTTAATCAAGTATTTCCTGGCGAAAAAGAAACACTACTACGCTATGGTGTAAAACATCCTGGATTCCTGGTCTGAATTCAAAGAATTCAGTCTACCTATCATAAAATAATTTAGTATTTAGAAATTAGCAATGCACGTAAAAATGTGAATAAAATTAATATTTTATTATTTTTTTGTCTAAAATTTTAAAATATTTATTTATTATGTTGTTGTATGTAAAATAAACTTTTTGACATTAAAAGAGAATGATGGATAAATAATCACTGTTGGTTTTAGTTTATGGTCATCATTCAATATCTACATAATAGTTTATGTATATTAATCATTCACGTATTCATCATAAATCATTGTTCATTGCTCAATATTCATATTATTTTTTATTTATTTATTATTAAATGTTTACAGTTCATTTTAATTAGATCACTTTTCATTCACATTCAAAATGAATTAATATACTTAAGCATAATAAAAAAATTAAAAAAAGTTGAAAAATAAATCAATAATTACCTATCTTATTACTGTACTTATGCATTTTTGATAGATCAGTTTTTGTTTTATATAAATTTAAAATGATAACGTAATGTTACTTGATGATTATTATTTTTATTAATATATCGTGATAAAGATGTATTTAATTAGCTATGAATTTATTAATTTACACGTGTTTCCGTTTAAGTCTAGAGATATTATTCTTAAAAATTTAAGTGTTCGTTTAGAAATAAATGACTACAATTTAAAAAAATATTTTGTGACTTATCGGAGTATTGGTTTAATTATTTAAATATTCCATTTTTATGATGTTTATACCTACATTGCATTAATATTAAGAGGATATATCTTTTATAGTACTTATATCTTTTTTTAAACACATTATTCTTTTTTCAATCTAGGAATAGTTTGAAAAAATCATTTTTAAACAATGTTTTGTAATTTTCCGTGCAAAAAATCATATAAATGGAATGTTTTTAAAAATGTACTTATGTAAACATAGTATTGCTAGCTATAAAAATTGAAATTAAGTAAAATAAGTTTTAGTTTTTGCTGGACATTTTGGTGCTAAAGAGTTTATTGCATTTAATATCCTCAGCTTACACCAAAAAACGTTTGCGCGAGGATAAAACTAGATAGATAATAAAAATAATATATTAAAATATTGAATCTCTTTTTATTTATATTTTAATAATGTTATTACTTAATAATTTTAAAAAGTAATATTAAAATGAAAGTAAATTTTAAGGGTGTCTTTCACAATATCCTGTATTTTAAAGGTAGATAAGTCTATAAAGTTTAATCTGACAGATAGTACAACGAAAACTTATCAGAATTATTAAGTAGGTACTATCTTTTCTACCTATAGCTACTGCCACTTATTGGGGTTTTATGAAACATATCCTTTTTTCAATTTAATTTTTAATATTATATTATTCTCCTTATTCATTTTTGATGTAAATACATTCCAAATTTATATAAGTTGCGAAAATAAAACACTGAACTGAACACACGTCTTTATTTCAATGGAAGTTACCTCTAGGGTGTAAATTACAATTAATAATACAAAAATAAAATAACAAACCGTGAGAGTTGAATAAATATATCTATTAACTAAATTACCTCATAAGGTTCAATTCAAAAACCCTATACCTGATTTTCTAAACTGGGAAATTTTAAAAAAATCCCAAAACCCCGTAGCAACTAACATTGTATTATGACCCTAAACAACGATTAAAGTTTTTTTTTAATTTCCGGGTCTTACATTCTTCCCTTCGTTCACTAAAACCGTATACTTTGTCAAAATCTAAATTGTTTATATTTTTAACCGAAGAAAAAAAAGGAGGAAGTTCTCAAATCGACCTTTTTTTGAAATGTTGTTCATTAATTTGTCAATTTGATATTAGTCCATAGGGGTTTTAACCACTATTAAATTATTGTTATCCCAGTCATTTACTATACAATAACATACATACACAACTTAAAATGGTTTAAAAATTCACTATGCCATTATTATTAAAAATACTAAAAATTATCGAGGAACTCTACATAAATACTTAGGCCTTTGTAACTCTTTCATGATACAAAAAAAGATTTGGAAATCGAATAAGTACTCAAGTTTAGTAGGTTCTATCGAGACACTCCCGCCTGGCCACCATTAAGTTCATTTTTGCTTGCACTCTAAAAATAGAAACAATCCCCGCCATATAGGTCACAAAAGGAGTGACATGATACATCACAAAAGGAGTGACACGATACGTCACAAAAGGAGTGACGTGATACGTCACAAAACGAGTGACGGGATACGTCACTAAGCTGCGCAGTCCAGTTTGCAAATAATTGCATCATGTCTTTTCTAATAACTTAAAAGTTAAAAGGGGCGTGGCCTGGCGCTTGTTGCAGCTAGTTATTACAGGTCACCTTAATTATTTCATTCCAATTAGGCTTTTTATATAGGTAAATGAAAATTCCTGATTAGGCCAACATAATAATATTGTCTTTCGACCCAGATCATTATGTACGGGACTTCCCCAGTATCGCCTGTAGCTATACAATTAAATACTGTGAGCTGACTATATTCTTTGCATTATAAAAAAAAATTGTAGTACCTAGTCACCATTGAAACTTGCTCAATATGTTTATATCCAAATCGCAAAACACCCTAAAACTATAAAAAAATGACTAGATTATACTAAAAAATAATACTGGTCATAGATTGCTTTGGTCCTTACTCTCTGGTCAATACAAATGGACGCCAATGCTTTTGTAAAATATGTGTTCAGCATTTTTTGCTGCTGAGTGTACTATATGTATGTATGTGTACTATATGACACTCATAGCATTTAGTAAAGATTTGCATCTCAATTTGCAAGATATGTATCAATACATCTAAGTAACATAGCAATTATTAAGTAGATAGGTCAATTAAATTTAAAAAATACATAGTTTAAAAAAATATGAAAAGGCATATTTTAACACCCGAATACAATGGATAGAAATTGATATCGTGGTACAGGAGAACATCTGCCTTTAAAATGCCTTTACTTACGCTCTTGATAAGGCATTGACAAGTACCTACGCAACATAATAAATAATAAAATAGTATAATATGACTGCATCTAAAATAGGTATTTAAATAATGAGAAAATACAACAACAATAATAAGCTAGCTAGACTAGTGCACTTTCAACAGGCGTCAGACGCATGCGTCAGTTACCCTGACGCATGCCTGAGCGCATGCTTCATGTTCAAACAATAAATACTTACATGAAGTTTTAAGGTACGGATATTCACTAGACCGTTATCTCGCTCGTACATATATTGAAGATATAAAATAACTGAATATATTTATGACCAATCGCAAAAAAACCAGTTAAGGAAAACAATATTACATTAGATCGGAATACGTTGTCATACATAAAAATTGCATGAAAAAATGGTTTCAAGCAATTTTTATGCACTTAAAAAAAACTTATTCCGATCAAACTGTATAGTAGTGTAGTAGTAGTAGTGTATTTCGCGCCTTAATGCTTGCAATATTTCGACAGCGCACATGACACATGACGCATGCGTCTACGCAAGTTGAAAGCTCACCATTGTAGTTACATTTAAAGAAACGTAGTTTAATATAACAAGTTTAGATTAATATCGATTTTGAACTGGCAACTTTGCAAATCAATTATAACTTGAAGGTAAATAATTATTACTTTTATTATTCCTTCATACATATATCATTAGTAAAGGATAAAGCTAGTGTTTACAAATTTAAGTTGAAATTTCAGAATCTACATCATTTTTAGGTAAACAAAAGAACAAGAATAGTATACAGAAACATTTTTTTTTTTTACACTTTATAAATTCAACTGTTATTTTGGAAGATACTTAATCATTTTAATTTCGCTACGTGTACACATATTTTTGCACGTGGCTGTACTCTCATAAATAGTCATAAATCTAAAATTAAAAATATTTCCCGCCAAAATGACGACATTTTTAATCACGTCAAATGGACAAATAACTATAATATGTAACTAAAATTAAATATTAATTGGACGGATTTCTTTAGACTAGAAGAACCACATTAAAATTAAAATAATATCATTATTCTTGATTCATAGTGATTATTAATAATTATTAAAGAGCATTATTATTAAAAAGCGATGGATATTCTAAGCGTAAAATAGTAATATAATAATTTAAGTTAAATAAAATTATTTCTTAGATGGAATATTTTTGCAGACCCATTCCATTCCTTCCTGTAAAGAAAAAAAATACATTATAAAATATATAATGGCAAGATGATCATCAATATATTTGCAAATAAATAATTAAGAGAGTAGGGGGTAGGGTAGAGCTAGAATAGGGGTAGGGTAGAGTAGGGTAGTATTAGGGTAGGGTAGAGTAGGGTAGTATTAGGGTAGGGTAGAGTAGGGTAGTGTATGGTAGGGTAGTGTATCCTACACGGATAGGGTAGGGCCAATTAGGCGTAGAGGTAAGATAATCACGCATACAAAGTCGCGCCGGGCAGCTAGTACTTCCAACTTAGATGGCAACTTAAATAATATTCCGAAACTGGCATAATTATGCCAATGTGACTTTTACCATGTTGTAATACCTATGCACTTTCTTAGTTAATCTAAGACATCACTGATCATCGTGCAACAAACGTGGGTGTACTGCATACATCAACAAACTTTGTACCTATGTTCGCAAATAAATAAATGAAATAAAATGACAGATACGATGCAGACGATGAATTAGTGAAACTAAGTAAGATTTGTATGGACTAGGCACTTCCTCGCCCGAAAATGTCCGAGCAGTCTTGCACGTCCCTGCTGGTATGTAGGTACCACGAAGCAAATATTCGTGGTAGGTACGTAGGTACTAACCTTGAGTCCAGTACCGTCGGTAGCCACACAGGCTTGTATCTGCCAAGTGCGGTCTCTTATAAGATGCAGGCCTAGATGTTGAGCTATTTCACTCGCTGGTAAAGCTGTAAAATAAAAAATAAAAGTTTTTTTATTTATATATTTATAACCTGGACACTGACACATAAAATAAAATACATAACTAAATAAATACAATAAATTAATCACACAATTTTTTTTGTGTGATAATTTATTGTATTTATTTAGTTGTTTTCAACTATACTGTTCCGAGCGGATAAAAAATTGGATTGAAAATGGTGTCTTCTCCTCTTATAACCTGTAGGTGTGAGTAGGAACAAGATATATCAAAGACAAAGTGTGCGAGCGAGAAGTACATAGTTCTGACGCCATTTTCAATCCTATTCTTTATCCGCATGGGTAGTAGGTAGGTACTGTTTAGACAGCGTCGCGGCCTTAGAGTATATAAGAAAAAAATAGAGCAACCCTATAGAAGTATGAACCGTGAGCACGGGTATGAACAACGCGGCCGCGACTCGAGCTCCGTTTGCGATCATACCTCGTTCGACTGCGGTTCAACTAGGCTCCACGAGCGAAAAAGTTACATTTTAGCTTATATCATGGTTAACTGCTGAGTAAAATTTTGAAAAACGTCTAGAAAACTTAATTTGAAAAAATGACATTTTAACATTTGTATGGCGAGACCTGCTTTCGCTCCGCACAAGGCAATGTGGTTGACGTTATCACTCTAATATTTTCTTAAATACTCTATGGTCGCGCCATTCCATAAATTGGACAGAGAACCTTTGCCCAGTAGTGAGATGATATAGGCTAACACTAACAGTAATGTACTGTACAGTAATCTTCAATATTAAATTTAAACTTTATAATCTTTAACATTGGTAGCGCATACTGTGGTTCATCTTAACTAATATTATAAATACAAAAGTAAGTTTGTTTGTTACAAAAGTAAGAAGAAGAAGATAGTCACCTGTAGCCAAGTCCTGTTTGTTAGCATACACCAACAATGGTACTCCGCGAAGTTTATCATCTTCCAGCAGTTCTGCCAACTCCTGCCCTGTTTCCTCCAATCTTTGATGATCAGAACAGTCAACTACGTAGATCTGGAATCATAAACGAATATATTTTCCTGTGACTTTTCATGACTTTCTTGAGGTCATTGGTTCACCTTGCAATATTCAGCATTTAACATGTAATAATATCAAATATGCATTTATTTTTAAGTGATAAGCCATTAACCCTATTACCGCTTCTCCAAGCAGTAAATAAAATATACAAAGCTTACAACATATATTTAAAAACTTGAACTAACCTATTGGTTGTATATAACCTACCAAAATATCAGTATTTTCGAAGTAATTCCTCCAATACGGTCTTATTTTTCTCTGCCCGCCGATATCCCACACGTTCAACTTAAAACCATTCGACAAAACTGATTTTATGTTGAATCCCGCAGTCGGAGTGACATGATTCACATCTTCGGAGGCCAGTTGCTTCAGGAGGGTAGTCTTACCAGCGTTGTCTAACCCAAGCAATAGTAGACGTAACTCCTTATCAGGATTAGACCTTAACTTTTTCAAAATATTTAATAAACCCTAAAAATTATAACACGAATCAGCACAAAAATAAACCTTTCCTAACACAGTATTTAGTATTTAAATCAACATACCATCATGAAGAAAATTCTTATTCACTCCTTTTATATCTTTTTTGGATTTGATTTAGTTGAAAACGATTTTTTCCATCGTATAATTAGATTAATTCTTCGATAATATCTTCGCTCGTCGCGAATTCGTGATTGAAGATTGAAGGATAATTTGTTGACATGTCGGCGTTTCAGTTTCCATGGTAACGCAAACGTCACTTGTCAGTTCATCTCATCAACGTCATCATCAGTGCGAGCGTTCCGTTGTTTCCATAAATATTTCTTTTATTCATTTTTGAACATATGTATAAAATACATTTTTAAATATATATATAAAAAATAAAAATATACATTAAAAAATATAAAATATAGTAGCCCACCGGTCGCGGTATCGGGAACAGGGTTCAAGCTACCGGTGGTCAGGGCTCCAGAGAAAAGAACCTCCTGAATATGCGAGCCGTGTCCACCGCCTTCTGCATCAAGCCCTTTATCGCCATTTAACGAGAGCCTCTTAAGGTGTTGATCGAGGCTCTTGGGTATTAAACCATGGACTGAAACGACTATCGGCACAGTTACAGCTGAGTCCACATCCCACATGTCGACAACCTCGCGGGCCAAGTCTAGATATTTTATCTGTTTATCTTTCTCAGCCTTTACGAGGTTCCCGTAATGGATGGTGACATCAACAATCACTGCGCGGCGCTCTGCTCGATCTATCACCACTATATCATACCATAATTTTTTATTATTAATGAAGATGAGCAGGCTCATCTCATCATCAAATAGCGGGCATAACAATATACGTTGATACAGCGAGGCAAATAAAAAAAATTGATACAGTTTGCCAAATGTCTGCAAAAATTGGGGGCGTCACTGGCGCAACACAACAAAAATACAATTCAAAATTACAACATAATATTTCTAGAGAATGTTTTGTCATCAAATATAACTGTTTATTCTGTGTGGTTAGCTGTGTGGTCTGTTTTTGTCTTAGAGCATTAAACCAACTTTAATGCTCTAAGGTTTTTGTTGACTCGTTGTAGTATCTCTAAAAAAAACGTTAATAGTAATCTGTAGTTTCAATTTCAAACTTTGATTGATATCCATAATATGTCTGTGCATGCGTAGTCAATAGTCATCCCTAGTAAGTCTGTGGTCTTGTGCTATATGTCTAGCAGTATGCCAGTGGGTGGTTGTTTGATTACTTACATTAACATAATTAATTATTTTTAGAACTTTTGTCAACAACGATGAAACCAAAAAGAGATGTAAGATTTTCACCTGTATGTCCGTGTCGGAAAAAGAAAAAGACAAGGCCACATGTAGCATGGTAAGTAGATAGATGTTTGTTTTTATTTTGCGGTAAAGTTTGTGGTCTCTGAAAAAATGGAATGGCGGCGTAACTTATTATAGGTACTAGGACGCCTAAATACCTTTTTTTTGTTTTTTGTTTCGTGTGGAAAACCCCTTATGGGTACTCCACCACCAAAGGGCCAGTGATGGAGTTATGTCCGACTCGCACGGACTAAAAACCACACGGTGTTCCTCTGGACGGGAGAACGGGGTTCACTTGTGTATTCACCGCCCTAGGACTCCTAAATACCTAGGTCACGCCGCAGTTAAGAAGCCCACATTTCTCTACAAGTATAAGTGTTGTAAGAGACGTTTTTAGATAAAATGAACTTTATTGGTTCAAATAACCTGCCAATATATGCTTAATGGTATGATTGTTGACTGGTAAGTCAGATGTCTCAGGTTTGAACCCAAGGCGCATTCCTCTGACTTTGCGTAAGTTATTTGAGTATTATAAATTAATTGTACTTTTCTCCATGCTTCAGAAAGCACTTAAAGTCGTTAGTCCTGCACCTGATCTCTCTCTGGCTGTGTCGGATTTCCGTCCCATGTGACTGTGAGAGTGAGTCAATAGAGAATGTCTCTGTGTTTGCATACACACTTGTGCACTGTAATATCTCCTGGGTAGGTAGTTGGCTAATCTGTTAAAATTTACCGAAAGATAGTTACCACTGAACTATTTGCTTCTTGCTCGCACACTTTTTCTTTGATGTATCTCGTTTCTACTCGCACCTACAGCAGAAGAAGACGCTATTTTCAATCCCATTCTTTATACGCACAGGTAGTACAAGGCAAGGATATATTTTATTTATTGGCTATTTATTTATATATTTATTTTATTATTTATATTTCTTTCCTTTTGTTCCATTTCTATGCTTTTTAAATATTTGTGTAGGTACTAACAACTTGTGTTTATCTTTGCAGTTACTAATATAATTACCGCAATGTTCTTTAAAATCGACGATGAGAGTCATAGACAACTACCTAGATAATAGTACATATATGTATTATATCAGAGTTGTCATATTCTCCTCTAACAGAAATGGCCACAAATAATATGCTTGATGGAAATCTGAATTGCCATATGAAAAAAGAATAAGTAAAATTATTTTCGATAAATCATTATTTGGGTGCTATGTCTAATGGTGATTTGTGTGGGCTTTTGTTTAAGGATGGATTGGGAAACAAAGAAATAAACCAATTTGAGTACTTTTATATTAAAATACCTATATTGTTTCATAATAGAAGGATACGCAAATATTTTACAAAATTGAAGAGCTTGCATGTTTTTTTTACAGTAACACATTCAATACACCATAATACTTTTTTTTTTCAGAAACTAGAAACAAACACAGATATTTAGATCTTTTGATGTACCTACTGAAAAAACTTTTTTTTTACTTACAATTATGCTGTTTTCGTATAAAGGTCTCCAATTTATAAATATTACAATAATATCTTTTGGTGGCTAGTATCTGGGTAACCATAGTATGGGTTACGGTTTAATATACACCTTTTTTTTTTTTTTTTTTTTTTTTTTTTTTTTGTGGCCGGGGGGAGTAAAAAATGCCTTCCGCATACCGCACGTCCGAGGACATACGGTTATGTGGGGCTCGCACCCACTAAAAACGTCTCCCCCCTGCGTGTTCCTAGCACTGTATCGGACGGGTCCGGGTACCGCAAACGCGCCTCGCAGCCCCGTCCAGTGCCTGCCTGTAGGCCCGCTCGGTTTAATATACACCTAACAACATTTTCCAATTTATATGCATGTTTTTTATTTGCACTATTTATTGGGTTACGGACTAAGAGAGACCATGGTCTTCAAAATGCTTGAATCCTAAGAAGTGAAAAGAGTGTAGGGCGAATTTTGACAGTTGTAGGCAGTGCCGTAACAAGACTTATGCTCCTGGCCAGTTTCTGTATCTGCGCACATGCATGAGCATGACCCAAAACTTAGACTAGGGACGTAGGGAGGCGATCGCGTTATTTTGAAACGTCTACAAACACTGTTACGTTTTCGTTAAGTTGCGATTGTGATCAAAGTTAGATTTAACTAAACGGTTTTTGGTATCGCGATAAAGATCGAAGATAAAAGAAAGTTCAAACCAAAGTTAAAAATTGTTTTATTACTTCAAAAATAATAAAATTATACAACGATCGAACTGCGAATGCTGCGATCCGTATATACATACAACGATAAAAACTTTTTTGAAACATTTGATTTGACAGCGGTAACGTTCCAGTCACGCCGAGCTGCGTCTCCACTTGCTGTCAAATCGTTTGCGCGATAGCGCGATACGAAAAGAACCAAAACTTGGAAGAATGATCAGACAGAAAATTTTTTCCTCTAAGGTCCAAAAGTTGTAGAGCAATCCACCCTTTCATAAGTTATATTGCAATCAAGGTTCAAATATGTTTTAGTTTTTATTTTTTAACGCGATCGCCCTCCTGGCTTGTTCATTACTGCTTAGTTACGGCACCAGTCGTAGAGTAGAATCAGCATAATTAGGTATAGTATTAAATAATGGGTTTCTGATTATGATTTAGTTCAAGAAAAATTAATGAGTAGTATATTTAATGAGAGTATATTTTTGTTTTTTAGGATTGAAGTCGTTGACATAAGTGAATATCCTCAAGCGGACCCATTAGAGACCCCATTGACTCCATGTCGAAAAAAAAAGCGATGGTACAGGTCTCGGTCTCCGTAAGTAGAAAGTTCTACTTTAAATAAGCTCAAATTATTTCCGTTAAAGAATTATTTTATTTCTAAGTACGACAGAAACAAAATAATAAAGAAATAAACAAACAATAAAAATGGCGCCCTAACCAAACTCACCGCGCATGCGTACTAGCGCGCGCCACTATTGATAATTAGCAGCCGCTATAAAACTCGCATTGAAACTCCTTGGTCAATCAAAAGTACTTCAAAAGAAAACAAAGTTATTTTAAAGTACTTATTATTTTGTTAGAGAAACTACATAGGTACTTATATCAATAATATCATAAAATAACTTATAATTATTTAATAAGAAAATTTGAAAAAACAACTGATACGGATGGGATTCGAACCCACGATCTTCGACGTATCGTGTCGACGCTCTAACCGCTGAGCCACCGTATCCCACCATCACCAGTCGAAATTTCAAATCTCTTTTTACACGCCTAGGGCATGTGGCAAATAATTATATTTAATAAGCTATTATGTGCTATAACATGTAAAAAAAATCACAAAAAAATATAAAATAACTTTTTAACCCTTTAATCGCATGTTTTGTGGTGTCGGAACAGTTTGCACAACCGAGACAGGTTTCCACTAAAAATGGTAGTCGTTGAGACGAATTCAAGAATTGATTTCCTTATAGAAGATTTTTTTCTTAAAAATATCAGCGGGTGGTCTGGTCACGAACCAGCCTCCACAAGCGCGTATTGGGTCAACATGGAGTATGACCTATTCTCTGTTACCTCAAATTGAAGAGGATGCCGTTGCCCAGGAGTGGTAAATGGTAGATTGATAAGTTTTTGTACCATTAATCTTAAGTTTTTATTCCTAGATCTCCAACTAGACCTCAATCAAGCTTTTGGTCCAGTACAACATCAGATATGGATAAAGTGAAAGAAAAAAACGGTACCGATCTTCCACCAGCTATAGTAAAAGTTAAAAACGGTACCGATCTTCCACTACCTGAAGTAGATGATAAAGCCGGTACCGACCTACCAGCAGATAAAACCGGTACCGATCTACCACCAGATAAAACCGGTACCGATCTACCACCAGCTAAAAATGTAAAAAGGTAAACTTTTTTAAACACTTAGTTAAAGAAATTGGGCGCGGATTAACATCATATTTATTAGCAACCAAATACATTTGTGCAAAATAATGGAGCTCAGTGTCTTGGGTCTTCTTGTTCTATGAGACAAGATTAGTATTCTTACTCCATTTTTCTTACCTGTATTAAGTTGTACGCAATAAATAAATAAGCTTTGTTTATAGGAAAAAAAGTCTTAAAAAATATTAAAATTAATGTTGACACTTTTCGTTAAAAAGAGGTTCCAAAACAAACAAAAAAAAATCCAAATCGATTAAAAAATGATCGAGTTTTGAGGTAACACATAAAAACACAATCTAATTGAGAACCTCCTCCTGTTTTGAAGTCGGTTAAAAATATCTTTATCTTGGATTATGATATTTATTTTTTATCATATTAGTAGATAGTATTAAATATTGAGTTTATTTAGTAAAATATGAGGATTTTTAACTAAATAGATGAGTTAGTTAATTATGAGTTTTGATTTTAGGATAAGAGTCGTTGATAAAAGCAAAATTTCTAAAGGCGTACCATCAGAGACTCTATTGACAACACATAGTGTAGCTAAAAGAAAGGCCTGGTATATGTCTCCGTAAGTAGTACTTGAAATATTTTTAAACTATTTATATTGTTTAAATTATCACTTCGGGATATCCTACGTGATTGAATACAGATTTAAGCTCCCGATAATATCCCTCAGTATTTATTATCAGTGAATATTTATTGAGTATTTTATTTGATTATATGATACATGATTATACATGATATTTATTTTATTTTGAGAGATATTTTATTGAGTAGAGTAATTTAATTAAAAAAATATTATTAAAAAACAAAAAACCCGACTGCTAACTAAAAAGATAGAAACAAGTTGGTTATAGATAGCTGATCATACTTTACACAGTGTTCACAAACGCAGTCGGAGGCATCCTTTAGGTAATATTCTTCTGGGTTTAGAGAGAGAGAGAGAGAGAATGAATAGTTAATGCCTCCGACTGCGTTTGTGAACACTGTGTAAAGTATGATCAGCTATCTATAACCAACTTGTTTCTATCTTTTTAGTTAGCAGTCGGGTTTTTTGTTTTTTAATAATATTTTTTTCCCAAGAGATAGTTTAAGAACTATATTATAATATAGTCGTTAAACTATGTATGTACTATATATTATATAATGGCAATCATTTATCACGAAAAAATGCATAGTTCCTGTAGGTCTCACGGACGAAATCGCGGGCTATATCAAGTTTAAACATATAAGTTGTATATATTTTTGTAATCACCTTTTAAAACTCTTCATTTTGATACCTCTTACGATTGGTTTGGGGGGACTTTTTTTTTATTAATCACACCTTTTGGCGCCAAAAATCTGCCATATCGATTTTTTTAAATTTGTATATACCCAGTGACACTCGCGCAATAAAGACGAATCCAACGACATATCATTCATCAAAATCGCTTTAGCCGTTTAGTAGTTACGAGGGAACATAGGGACGGACATACATACATACAGGTCAAACACATAACCCTCCTTTTTGGCTTCGCCGCAGTCGGGTAAAAACCGTGAAAATTTAAAACATTATTTATATTTTGTTCAAAGTTTTTGGTATTTTTGTTGAACATTTGTGGCATCATCTTATTGTTGACAAAAAAGTGGGTCTAGGTTTAATGTAGTAATCGTCGAATCGAGTTAGAGGCCTTATAGTTGTGAGGTGTGTGGTAGAGACCAATATTTATTGGGTCAACATAGTAGAGTATGGTATTATTTTATGTCAGAAAAGACCTTTGCACAGCTGAGGCACAGGAGTAGAAATGTATAAAATATTGTTTTTTAGATCTCCAAAAAAATCCTTTCAATCTACAAGGCTTTGTCCCAGTACAACAACAGACAAGGTTATAGTGGAAGATAAAACCGGTCCTGGTCTATCACCTGCTAAAAGAAAACCGAATGCTAAAACCGGTAGCGAACTATCACCAGCTAAAGGAAAATCAAAAGTTGAATTTTTGGATCAACATGAACTGAGACCATCAAGTCCTGGCATTGAGTAAGTCTTAAAATTTTACTGTTTTTTAATTAAAAGTTTTTTGAATATTTTAAAAAAATATGGTGGTTTAAGAATAAGAAACTCGAAACAAAAAAAAAACATTTTTGGCGACGCAAAATGAAGAGTGTTGTAAGTTTGCCTGTGTTATAGCAAAAAGTGTGTAGAAATGATTTATGGTAGCGACGCGCTCCCCAAAGAGAAATTCTTTCGTAGAAAACTTTGATTTTTCATCAATTAAACAACATATTGTGAAAATCCTTTGTAAACTACTTTTTGCTATACAAATATCCCTAGTGACTGGGCTATTAGTATGTATCTCTCAAAATGTATGGTATAGTATGGGCATTGTATCTCTCAAAACGTATGATTTGAATGCGGTTTTTTAAAATGGGTTTTAATAGAGATATATCTTAGGTTATTTGTATGTAAATTATGTTGCTAAAGTTTCTTATTTTTTTAGGTCTTTTTCAGTTATCAGAAGATGCAATGAACCATCTTTCGAGTCAGTTGATCTTACTCTTGGATCTGATGAACCATCTATGGAATCAATCGATCTTACTCTTGGATCTGACGAACAATCTAGGAAGACAGTTGAAGTTACTGTTGGACCCGATGAACCACATTTTGAGACAGTTGTAACCCTTAGATCCAATGATCCAGCCATGGAAAAAGTTTATGTTACCCTAAGATCTGTTAAACCAGTTGAAGTTGCCCTTGGATCTGTTGAACGACCTATGGAGACGGATGAAGTGGTCCTTCGATGTGATGAACCAATTATGGAGACAGATGATGATATCCTTGGAAGTGATGAATTATCCATGGACAAAGTGGTTACCCTTGGATTTGTTGAACCACCTGTAGCGACAGATGATGTTACCCTTGGATCTGTTGAACCACCTATTGAAGCAGTTGAAGTTGCCCTTGGATCCATTGCAGAACCTATGGAGACAGATGAAGTTGCTCTTCGACCCGATGAACCAAATAAGGAGACAGTTGATGTTACCCTTGAAACCGATAAAACACCTTCGGAGACAGTTGTTACACTTGGATGCGATGAACCATCTATTCAACCAGTTGAAGTTGCTGTTGGAACCGACGGTCCGTCAATTAAGACAGTTGATGTTACACTTGGATACAATGATCCACTTATTGACACAGTTGCAGCTACTCTTGGCTTCAATGAACCACTGCCAGTTGTAGATACCCCTAGAACCGATGAACTACCTATCGAGACAGTTGTCGTTACACTTGGACCCAATGAACCAACTATTGAGTCACTTAAAGCTGCTCTTGGCTCCAATGAACCATCATTAATGCCAGTTGTAGACACCTTTAAAACCGATGAACCACCTATGGAGGCTACACTTGGATCTAATGAACCACCTATTGAGACAGTCAAAGCTACTCTTGGCTCCAATGAACCAATAATAATGCCAGTTGTAGATACCCCTAGAACCGATGAACTACCTATCGAGACAGTTGTCGTTACACTTGGATCCAATGATCCAAGTATTGAATCACTTAAAGCTGCTCTTGGCTCCAATGAACCATCATTAATGCCAGTTGTAGACACCTTTAAAACCGATGAACCACCTATGGAGGCTACACTTGGATCCAATGAACCAACTATTGGGTCTAATGAACCACCTATTGAGACAGTCAAAGCTACTGTTGGCTCCAATGAACCAATAATAATATCAGTTGTAGATACCACTGGAGCCGATAAACCACATTTAGATACAGTTGAATTTACATTTGGGTCCGATGGAGCTATAGAAGCAGTAACTGAATATAGGGTCGAATATGTAGGAGATTTGTCAGCAACACCAGCAACTGTCTTTTTGTAAGTCTTATTTTACTTAGCGTTCTTCGTTACTTAGCGTTAGAATCTAGAGTTTTCATGAAACAGCGGGATTAGTTTAGTGGAATGGCAAAATAGGTTAATCCTTTTATCGATTGATTTGTAACCATGATTTTTTTTTCGAATATTGGTTGAAAAGAGAAATCACTTTTTGAAATTCTTTACGTCCTCCGGAAGCCCGGCTGGATGGCGGCTCTACTTAGTCCTTACTTTATTTCTTTATCGTGTGGTTGATGGACAACCTGGTGTCAGAGTTTAAACCGATCGTAGGCCTGGCTTTACGTACCTTTGAAAAATCTCTCAGATGAGCTGAATTCTTTACAATGTTTTCCCTTACCCTTTTAACAAGTGATAATTAATTTCTAATACGCACATGAATTCGAAAAGTCAGAGTACCAGTCCAACGGTCATACCACAAAGCTATCACATTTTTTTTTTGTGAAATTTTTACATGTTGTAGCACATGTTAGCTTATTAAATATTTATATCACGTTATTTCCGTTAATTTTTACTAAAAATCTTTATTTTATTTTTATTAGGGATTCAGATTCAACCATCCAATTTCCAAGCCAGGAATCTGATTCACAACTTAAGCTACTTGAAGTCGGCCCAATCATCTGTCCGAACGATGAATCCGATACATCTGCACCTATGATTCTTGATCTGAACACTGGTTGTGATCAACCAGATTTAATGGAATCAGTTGACTTTCAATTTATATATTTGGATGAAAACCAGACGTCATTAGAATCAACAGAAACTATTGAGTCAACAAATACAGCAATATTAAAATCAACAGAGACTATTGTGACAACAAATACAACATTATTAGAATCAACAGAGGGTATTAAGTCAACAAATGCAGTAACAAAATCAACAAAGGCTATTAAGTCAACAAATGCAGTAACAAAATCAACAAAGACTATTAAGTCAACAAATGCAGTAACAAAATCAACAAAGGCTATTAAGTCAACAAATGCAGTAACAAAATCAACAAAGGCTATTAAGTCAACAAATGCAGTAACAAAATCAACAGAGGCTATGGAGTCAACAAAAACAGCAACATTAGAATCAACAGAGGCTATTCAGACAACAAATACAGCAACATTACAATCAACAGAACCTATTGAGTAAGTTTTTTAATTTTTTTATGTATTTTAAGTAAAACTTTTCTAATTGTTTTTGGTTATATTGCCATTTAAAAAATAAGAATGTTATATTTTAAAGTTTGCTAGCCCAAGCTACGACGTCCTAGGGATGGATGTTACTACCATCTGAGATGGTTGAATGTAGAAGGGGATTTTAATAGCACGAGCAGTATTACGAATAGTTAGTGGCAGAGCGACTGGTGGCTTTAAACAGTAGTTCGAAGGTTCAAATCCTGTGTAATCGATTTTAAGTCGAAATTCAGCCGTTTTTTTTTCATATGACGTTGAAAAAGTCACGTTGTTACTATGACAGATTCGAATCCTTATGGGCTCTAAATACGAGTCTGTAACCAAAGCGCCACAACACCTTAAAATATTTTATAAAAAAGTTTTTTTTTTTAAATATTTTTTCACTTGTTTTCCAAACTGATTTAATTTTATTCTTCGTTTGAATATTGATTCTGATGACGCAACTAACGGGATTAACAGGGTTTTTTTACCCACTTTATCTGAATAATTCTGATCAGATCAATGATTAATATTCGTTTTAGAATCTTAGGCAGCAAATTCGGATCAGCGCTGTTTGGAGAGTGCAGCGTGGCGTTGCTAACATTTATGTAACGCCAACGCCACGCTGCACGCTCCCAACACCGCTGCTCCGAATTGGAGGCCTTAGAGAGTAAAATAATGACTGACAAAATGCTTTTATCTTAGGATTGTGGATCTCGATAGCGATACACCAAGTTCTACAGTGATGTCATCTACTAAAAAACGCAAAATAAGCAAAAAGGCCACAGCGAAAAAACCTCAGGAGCCACCGAAAAAACAGCAGCGGCCCCTACCTCCAAAAAGTAAGTAAATCTTATCTTGACTTTAATTTAGATCGAATTATTTTAAATATGAGGGTATTTTTTTATTCGTCTTAAAGCCAAAGCAGAATAGCTACTATTAGCATCGGCGATTTCACGATTGTGACTTTCTGCGTTCGATTGCGCGTTGATATTTTCGTTATAACTAACTTCCGCCCGCAGCTTGGCCCGCGTGATTTGTCGATAAAAAAAAGTAGCCCAGGCTTCGGACTATCCACATCAAATTCAGGATGAGATACCGGTCTATCCACACTCACAAAATGTATTAGATACTTACTTAAATTTAAAATTTAATTTTGATTCGAAAGATACGTGCGACAGACTTCCGAATAGCGATTAAATCGCTTATCGACAGTGCTGCTTTTAGCATTAGCAATTTTAGCTAGTCTGCCGTGGCCCTTATTTCCTTTTCAGAAACTTTAAACTATCATTACTTTCAATGCTGAAAAAACACGCAAGTAACATATCGTCGTTGCGACTTTAAGACCTCTTATGTGTCACTTTTGGCAAAATTACATTTTGAAGCTCTATCGAATGCAAAAACTCTCATGTGTAAACGACGTTTCAACTGTAACAATAGCAAAGGAAAAAGCAGGAAAATCATATAGCTGATGCCTATAATTTTGACGATTTTTATCGATTTTCTCATAAAATTGATTTTCACACATAAGAGGTCTAATATCAAAATCAAAATATTTTTATTCATGTAGACCATTAGGCACTTATGAATAGTCGTAATTCTAATATTTTTAATAAAAGAGTGACTCTAGTTGCCAGTTCCTAGGGCAGCCTACCCTTCATGGAGAAGAATCTGGCAAGAAACTCCATGGTTGCTCTTTTAAATATAGTGGCTTACAATATTTTAGGTGACATTGTTCTGAGGTTTATTTTAGTTTATTTTAGGTTTATTTTAGGTTACATTGTCTTAAAGTCGCAACGACGATATTCGTTATTTATTACGATTTCATACCGTTTTTTCTAGGATCCGAATTTAATATTATGGACAGTGATGAGGAAGAACTCGTACCTTCTGCGATTGTTCCGAGAGCGGTCCGATACTTTATGACCAATTATCAAGACCCATTTGATGAAGACAACCTCATCAGTAACTCTGCCCGACCTACTAATGAAGGTATCTACCTTCCCAATGACTATTTCGACTTTAAGTGGACATCGTTTCCTGATCCTCCGATTCGACCTAGGGCTAGGAGAGAAGTCTTTCGAAATTCCCAAATTGGTGCTGTTTCTCAACATGTCGATCCATACAAAACCTTCATTTCTATATGGGATACTAAATTCATGGAGCACATCGTGTTAGAAACGAATCGATATGCTCAAGTATTGAGAGCTACCATATTCGAAAATCATACTGTGACACGCGAGAAGCGTGATCGCACAGAGGAGTGGCGCGGGCGAGACGTAACCGTTGATGAGGTATATGTGTATTTTGCATTAATATTAGCTATGGGTGTCCTAGTCAAAAATAAAGTAGAAGATTATTGGACTGACGATAATGATGTGTTTGCTACGCCAGGTTTCAGCGCACAGAATATGACGCTTGAACGATTCCTGTTCCTCGATAAATGTTTGCACTTTATTAACAACGACCAATTGTCCCCGCAGAAAATGAACACTTCCGAAGCGAAACTGTTAAAAATAGAACCGGTTGTATCTCATTTAAGTAATAAATTCTCGTTAATGTACAATTTGCGTCAGAATCTCGCTATCGATGAATCTCTGTTAGAATGGAAAGGTGTCTCTGATACCAATCAGAAAAGATCGGGAAGAATTAAAACTTATGAACTGTACGAATGTCAAACTGGTTATTTGTGGCGTTTCATAACCCATGTTGATCAAAACAAGAAAATTAGCCGGAGAAATCCGTTGAAAACGTCTAATTCAGAAAATATTTTAAAGTTAATAAAAGGCTTAGAACATAAAGGACATACCTTATGGATGGATGGGTCTTATAATTCACCAGCTCTTGCCAGAAAACTTAAAACTTTAGGGTTTGACTGCGCTGGTTCCTTGAGAACCAATCGGTGCTTCGTCCCCAAGGATCTTAACAATTTGGCCAAGGCAAATGTAGATTCAGATCAGGTCTCTGGTGTCACATCCGGCGATGTCGATATAATTAGAAATCGAAATGGAATGACGATGCTTTCTACCTATCATAGCAACGCTATGGGGAAAGATCACAAACCGGCTATAGTCTCCGACTACGATACGATGATGGCAGCAATTGACAGGAAAGATCAATTATTATCCATGTTCCCCATCACAAGAAAAAAAAACAAAGTGTGGTACAAAAAATTCTTTCGTAGTCTCCTGAACGCGTCGGTTTTAAATTGTTTTATTTTAGTCAAACAATCGAAAGATTACAACCACCGTTCTTTTAGGGTGTCTTTAATAAAATCTCTTATTCAAAATCACTCTAAACTTAAAGAATCGCCTCCAATACTAAAAGAGAAATTGTTTGAAATCAAAAAACATTATCTTGCCGAAAATCCGACTGGTCCAAGATATGCCCGCATTAAAAATAAATGTTCAGTATGTAAGAAGAAAGTAGAATTTTTATGTAAAGGTTGCAATCTACCATTTTGTATGACTCCTTGTTTTGTTGCCTTTCACAAATAGTTTTTGTATAAATATTGAAAGGTACAGTCGGCAAAGGAGTTAGGTTGGCAGGGACGCTAGCTAAAGTTGTCATTTTTTCAAGAAGTTATTAATATAATTTGATTTCATTTTATTTAATGAAAAGGTATGACTGAAACCTATACAAAGCTAAACAATTTTACACAACCGCATGCAAACTTCTATGAATAACTTCATCCCAAACTTGGCCCTGTCCTGCAACGTGAATGAATAAGGTTTATTGAAAAAATAGACGGTTTTGAGAAATAGACTGTTTTCAAATTCACCCATAACATAATGAAACACATTTTAAACGTATAAACTCGCGTGTATTGTATTTTCCAAAAACACCTGACCTGAAACACCTGAAACGTCAGGTGTTTTTGAAAAATACAATATACGCGAGTTTATCCGTTTAAAAGTTGTTTCATTATGTTAAATGTTCGCGAAAGTTTGAGACTATATTTCACCCGTAACGTTCTCGTTGTCGCTCTGTGACAACGTTGGGAAAACGGTCTGTGTCAACGCCCACTACTACTGCCAACCTTACTCCTTTGCCGACTGTACAAAATGGCGCTTCGAAAAAGTGCCTTAATAAAAGATTGATAAGCCAGTAGTATGACCGTTGGACTGCCGAAGTTAAACGACGTGTGTAAAGCCATGTCAGAGGCCTACGGGCGGCTTAAACTCTGACACCGGGTTGTTCATCAACCATATGATAAAGAAGATAGCAGATTTTGCTCAAAGATTTTTATAAACAAACTTAAGTATTCTATGCAATTTTTATGCATTCGTAGATAATTGTAAAATAATTGTCTAATTCGAATGTCTTATTTTAATAAATAAGTAGGTGTAAATACAATAGATAGGTAAGTCCAATATTTGCGGTTTATGCATACAAATTTACGATTGATATTCGGTAGCTAAAACTATTCGATACCAGCAATTAACACTAACGTAATTTGGTATAATTATGTATTTGGTAGTTTTTTGTAAGTCGTTGTGTTCATTTTTAACGATATTTTGACGCGTTGTACCACAGAATAGGGTATAGGGTATGTTGATACGTTGGTCTGCAATTTAATTGGTCAACGTTTAAATCCTGCAGGATAAGTGATAAGCAGAGATTGGATGTTCCAGTGCATATTTACCTAAACTTCGAGAAAGTACGTAATATAGAGAGGATAATACCACCCCTAAAATATAATAAAATAATAATTTTGAATACCGTGATTCAATTATCAGAGTTCCGTACCAAAATTGAGTCAAATTAAAATGTTTTATTTTATGTAATTAAACTCACTCTCGAAAAACGCACCCACGAAAGTTATTATTTTTAAATTTGTGTTATACCAACATTTTTCTATCAACTCAATCTATATTTTAGAAGAGAATTACTTGAGTTCTGCTACGTACAAACACATAAATTTGCTCGTGAATGTCTCTGTGTATCATTGAATACACCTACAAAAAAGCTATGCGTTTTTGAAGCTGATTTTGTTCATTAGAATATAAGAAAGACTATAATATTATAAGTATATCATACCAATGTACAGAAATATCGCAAGGGTAACAAGCTGGACTATAAAACCCTGATATTTACCTCATATTTTGTTAAAAACCAAATAATTTCCATTACTAATTACTGAAGTAATTAGTTAGTGTTTAAAAGTGTTGCGTTTTGTGCGCCATGAAGATTTTGCGAAAAGACTCGCAGATGTAACAAGCGAAAATTACTTGAATTTTAGCTTTTAGCATCGATATTTGTACACAAAACACACTGGTGCTGATTCTCTTGTGCATCCCGCTAAACTAATTTTAGTCTAACTATATCTCTTTCTCATAAACACCATAGAAAAAGGACAGCAAATTGAACTATTAAATTAGAGCTGTCAAATTAGTCTTCGTCCAACTAACGTGAAATTAGACGAGACCTCTATGACGCCGACTTAATTCTCGTTGATATCTCGCAAATGGACTAGTTTGACAGCTCTAAAAATCTTATATACTTTTCTAATCATCTCTGTTAGAAAGAGAAATGGCTAGTCTAAATTAGTTTAGAGCGTGTGCAAGAGATTAGCACCACTGTATACGGTTCCTTAACCGTAAACAATGTACACACGGCTACACATCATGGTATACATTTCCAGTATAAGCTGACATCTTGTTGTACGAAGAGCCTATGCAATGCGAGGTCAGTTCATACTGGTTTTGTACAGCTTGATGTTTAGGCTGTGGCCAGACAGATAATTATAATTTCTTGCCCTTTTTTTATGTATCTTTTTTACATGTACTCGTATATGCACATAATTTGCTTATTAAATGCAATTATTTAATAAGAAACTCGCAAAAACAACTTAGAGGCAGTACTCCGGTAGATGTCGCCACACGCCTTTAAGGCGAAAGAGATTCGTAATTTCAACTGAGGCGGGCAGGACTCGGTAGCTTAGCGGTAGGACAGAGAAAGCGACTTTGTTTTATACTATGTAGTGATGTAATAGTATATTGATTTTAACCATCATCATTTCAACCATAACACGCCCACTGCTGAACATAGGCCTCCCCATACATATCATGCATTGATTTTCGCCATACTTTAAAAAAATTTAAAGAGATGTATATGCAGTTTTTTATCCCATTGTTTATCTGTAGTCTTCTTGCTAATTGCAATTTCTTCCAGACAACCATTTGGAAAGGAATAGGAAGATAATGACACAACGGGCAGTTAGACCTCAGAATAATTATACCGAACAGAATTAAAGCTTATTAACAGAGTTCAACATTCTTACCTACTTTCATAGGGCTGTCACTCGGTTATTGAAAATAAAAATCAGGGTAAAAAAAACCATGTTTATCAATAAATGAGTATTGAGTATCGATACCTAGTATTTCTATGAAGTTAAGCTCACTTATTAGATTTAGCCCTAAGTACCTATATTTTGTACAAATCTTTTTGTAAACATAGTCTATTTCTAGAATCTATATTAATGTTCCTAAAAAGTAAGATTGCTGGATTCTTAGAAAAACGTTAACTTTTCTTAATGAATCACTTTTCTCCCAGAGATTTAAAACACAAAAGAACTTGCGGAAGGTTTTTATACTATCTCATCACCTGACAACAGGGATGTAGTCTTCGCACGGCTGCAATATACATATAAACCTTCCTTAAGAATCACTCTATCTATTAAAAAAAACCGCATCAAAATCCGTTGGGTATTTTTAAAGAATTAAGCATACTTAGGGACAGACAGACGGCAGATAGCGACTGTTTTATACTATGTAGTGATAAGTAATATAATTGTCCTGCACTCGCCGAGGACAATCCAGGACTGCATTCCTATAGTGCAGCCGTGGGGAGTTTCCGGCGAGTGCCCCATCCCATTTTAGATTAAAGTTCTCAAAGGGGCCTCAGCGTGTTGAACCTGTGTCCCCAGGCAAGCTCTCCAAAGGACCGGGTCTCTTTTGAAGGAAAGCCCGTGAATTTAGAGAGCAATATAATTGAATGTATTCTTAACTTGTGAGTGGAGGAGAATGAGACGCTTAATTATGGCTATTTTTTTATAATAAGAATCACCCAGCTATGTAATGCCATGGAGTCAATCAAAAAAAAATATGGCAAGGTTTTTTTTTAAATAATAGTCTTATTACTATTGATTTAAGTCCATAATTGTTGGTTATCTCTAATATGCTACTGACAACACTTTTCCTAACACACCATGATCTATACTGATGTCATCGTTTTTAATATTATAATTAACATACCAAAGATCTCTGAAATTTTCTCTTCCTGTTTGTAAGTGCGAAATTAGTGCATAAATTTACTTACCCTCATTTATCAAACCTTATAGTAAGCGCAAACTTATAACGTCGGGCTGAAGTTAGTCACAAACGGCATCGCAGTACACATTTTAGGGACTGTTTTTCCTAAGCTAAGCTGTGAAACTACATAGTCTCACAACGGTCACCATGACCGTTTCCACTGATACTAAGCTAAGTAGCAGTGCTAGTAAGATTTGCTAATTAAGTAAGCAGTAAGTTTTTCATAATTGGGATAATTATCTATCTTATAATTTTAAGGATAATATCATCGAAGGCGACAGCTTCATCGATGTTACAATCGAAATTTGTGATCGATATTTATGTTACTTTTTAATATTGATGTAGGCTTCAGTCTTGGCAGGATCATCTCTATGTTTGACTTTGTGCAATTATTTCCGAATTTTTATAGTTATGAATTTCTAATATCTAGACATTATTAATAGCAAGTCTTTAAATACTACTTGTAGGCTAGTCTCCGTAGGATCATCTCGATGTTTAGCTTGTAGGAACAGAATTTCATAATGTTCATGGTTATCAATCCTACTACCGCAGGTTATAGGATCATGGAAAATGATTTTGTGTTAAGTTGCTTCAATCGACGAATCAATCGACGGATCAATAGTTCAACAACGCTTAACGCGGTCAGACCAATTGTGGTATTCCATTTAGACCGTTTCCGTGCTTCTAAACGGCACGTTAAGCAGTAGAAGTGGGAACAGCTTTTTAATTCTGTGATACCGCTGTGATTGCCAAGGTCACTGGTTCAGCACCGCTTAACGCGGTCAGACCATTTATAGTCTTCCATATCGACCGTTTCCTTGCTATAGATAGCACGTTAAGCAGTGAAAGTATACCTAAGCTTCTCTTTCAAGTTCTGTGTATCGCGGTGATTATCAAGAAGATCAATGGTTCAACAACGCTTAACGCGGTCAGACCAATTGTGGTATTTCATTTGACCGTTTCCGTGCTTCTAGACGGCACGTTAGGCAGTGGATCCATATTGAAAACACCTGCACTTCTACGCTACTACAGTGACAGAATGTGGGAGGTGGTCTTCCTCTAAATCGATGAAGGCTTGTCTCAGTAGGATCATCTCGGTGTTTAGCTTGTATGAACAGGATTTCATAATGTTCATGGTTATCAATCCTACTACCGCAGGTTATAGGATCATGGAAAATGATTTTGTGTTTAGGTGCTTGCTGTGACTACAATGGGGTGGTCGAAATTTGGGTCTCCCCGATCGCTGCGTCTTCTCTTTGCCTCGGGCGACAAAGCCTTCTGTTGCATTAAACGCTGCCATAGCCTCGCCTTCCATCTTTCCGTACAGTACTTCGCAAGTGTTGTTGTTGTATATGGCAGCGTCCGTTTCCTCGATTCTCACTTTTAGCAGTCCTTGGTTCCCATCTCTGTGTTTGGCTTGTTGGAATATAATTTCATAATTGGGATAGTAATCAATCTTATAATTTTAAGGATAATATCATCGAAGGCGACAGCTTCATCGATGGTACAGTCGAAAATCGATATTTGTTACTTTTTAAATATTGATGTAGGCTGAAGTCTTCGCAGGATCATCTCTGTGTTTAACTTGCATAAACACTTTTTCCGAATTTTTATAGTTATGAATTTCCAATAACTAGACATTATTAATAACAAGTCTTTAAATACTACTTGTAGGTTCAAGTCTCTGTAGGATCATTTTTTGGACAAATTCATGAATGTTCAAGGTTATCATTCCTACTTCCATAGGTTACCAGTTCATGAAACACGATAGTGTGGTTTTTAGGTGCATCTTGCTGTGACTACAATGGGGTGGTCGGAATCTGGGTCTCCCCGATCGCTGCGTCTCCTCTTTGCCTCGGGCGACGAATCAATCGACGGATCAATAGTTCAACAACGCTTAACGCGGTCAGACCAATTGTAGTATTCTATTTAGACCGTTTCCGTGCTTCTAAACAGCACGTTAAGCAGTAGAAGTGGGAACAGCTTTTTAATTCTGTGATACCGCTGTGATTGCCAAGGTCACTGGTTCAGCACCGCTTAACGCGGTCAGACCATTTAGTCTTCCATATCGACCGTTTCCTTGCTATAGATAGCACGTTAAGCAGTGAAAGTATACCTAAGCTTCTCTTTCAAGTTCTGTGTATCGCGGTGATTATCAAGAAGATCAATGGTTCAACAACGCTTAACGCGGTCAGACCAAATCTGCCCTGATACGGAAGAAGGCCGTTAAGTGCATAACGTAAGTTTCGAAATAAATGCCAATAACGCGAAAAATATGCATATATTATATGCATTATATGCAAAATAAAGACCTCGAGTCAATCAAAAAACTTGCACTTTTTATCATACAATTCTAGAATTCATGGTTTTCGCGTTTTTGCCATTTATTTCGAAAGTTACGTTATGCACTTAACGGCCTTCTTCCGTATCAGGGCAGAAATGTGGTATTTCATTTGACCGTTTCCGTGCTTCTAGACGGCACGTTAGGCAGTAGATCCATATTGAAAACACCTGCACTTCTACGCTACTACAGTGACAATGTGGGAGGTGGTCTTCCTCTAAATCGATGAAGGCTTGTCTCAGTAGGATCATCTCGGTGTTTAGCTTGTATGAACAGGATTTCATAATGTTCATGGTTATCAATCCTACTACCGCAGGCTATAGGGTCATGGAAAATGATTTTGTGTTTAGGTGCTTGCTGTGACTACAATGGGGTGGTCGAAATTTGGGTCTCCCCGATCGATGCGTCTCCTCTTTGCCTCGGGCGACAAAGCCTTCTGTTGCATTAAACGCTGCCATATCCTCGCCTTCCATCTTTCCGTACAGTACTTCGCAAGTGTTGTTGTTGTATATGGCAGCGTCTGTTTCCCCGATTCTCACTTTTAGCAGTCCTTGGTTCCCATCTCTGTGTTTGGCTTGAAGGAACAGAATTTCATAATTTGGATGGTTATCAATTTTATATTAATTAAGGATAATTTAATTCAAGGCGACTGCTTTAACCATGGTACTGTCGACGACGGATCAATGGTTTAACAACGCTTAACGTGGTCTTCCTCTAAATCGATGAAGGCTAGTCTCCGTAGGATCATCTCTGTGTTTAGCTTGTAGGAACAGAATCCTATTACCGCAGGTTACAGGATCATGGAATATTATTGTGTGTTTAGGTGCTTGCTGTGACTACAATGGGGTGGTCGAAATTTGGGTCTCACCGATCGCTGCGAAGAAGATCAATGGTTCAACAACGCTTAACGCGGTCAGACCAATTGTGGTATTTCATTTGACCGCTTCCGTGCTTCTAGACGGCACGTTAGGCAGTGGATCCATATTGAAAACACCTGCACCTCTACGCTACTACAGTGACAGAATATGGGAGGTGGTCTTCCTCTAAATCGATGAAGGCTTGTCTCCGTAGGATCATCTCTGTGTTTAGCTTGTAGGAACAGAATTTCATAATGTTCATGATTATCAATCCTACTTCCGCAGGATTTAGGATCATGGAAAATAATTTTGTGTTATAGTGCTTGCTGTGACTACAATGGGGTGGTCGGAATTTGGGTCTCACCGATCGCTGCGTCTCCTCTTTGCCTCGGGCGACTAAGCCTTCTGTTGCATTAAACGCTGCCATATCCTCGCCTTGCATCTTTCCGTACAGTACTTCGCAAGTGTTGTTGTTGTATATGGCAGCGTCCGTTTTCTCGATTCTCACTTTTAGCAGTCCTTGGTTCCCATTCCATCTCTGTGTTTGGCTTATAGGAACTGGATGGTTATTAATCTTATATTTAAGTATAAAATCGTCGTAGGCGACTCCTCTTAAGCCTACATCAATATTTAATAAGTAACATAAATATCAATCACAAATTTCGTCTGTACCATCGATAAAGCAGTCGCCTTTTGTTTGCCTGTGCCCCGCGTTTTGTTTCTCAATAAATCTTGGTAAAGGCTAATTTGAGTAATGATAATTATTATGTACCAAATTCGCATTTGTAAACGAAACACATTACAAAATGTTATAACTTAAATAGGTACCTTTTAATTAGTGGTAGATTATCCCTTTTTGATAAACGCCTGCTGATGGATTAACTCCTATCCCATTCGTGTGTTGCAGAGCTTAGTATAATTTAATTTAAGTCGAGATGAGATGTGATAAACTAGTAGCAAAAGTTTACGTAAGAGGTAGACATAAACAAAAATGTATAAAATATTCAAAGTATTTCGTGTTATTTTGATAAAAAAATTAAGGAGAGATGTGATTTATTGATTGTTAATTGGAAAATGATGTATTTGAATATGAATAGATTGCTGAAAATTTTTATTAAATTGGTTTTATTTAATTAAATCAATGATTTTCGTTTTCGATAGAGTGGATTTTTGAAAAAGAGTCTGGAAGCGGTGACATGGAACTAAAAATAAAAATCTTAAAAACTAAGTTTGTGACTTAATGAAACAACTTTTTTAACGGATATAATTCGCGTTTTTATTTTGATAATACAATCCTGACGTTTCGAGTACTTTGCAGCACTCGTGGTCGCAGGCAGACTTGACTTCATTATGTTGAGTGTTCGCGAAAGTTTGAGACTATATTAAGTATGTGACTACTAAAGTAACTTAAAAGTGATTTATTTGATGGCAAAAAATTCGTCATTGAAATATTTAAGTACCAAATATCTAGAAAGGAATTGTAGTATGAGATGTTCAAAGGCAAAAAAATTCCTCTAAGATGAGATGTGTGCCAGTGGCGCCCCCAATTTTTCCAGACTACCAATGTCGAGGTTGAAGTAAGTAAGATTCTTAGTCAACGAAGTAAACACAACGATACAGAATAGAAATTTTGCCTTACTTCTGCCAAGTGCTATGGTCTCGGAACAATGTTAGAGTGAATACAAATAAATAGTGCGAAGTGTTTTTCCGGGTTGACACAAATTGTCTAATAAAGTCATAATTAGTAAAATAGCCACTGTTTTACTATAACACAAATCATCATCATCATGTTGACAAAGTTATTTTGACTAATGATAAGGCAGTATAGTTACAGACCTTAGCCTATCCTGAAAGATCAAAAAAAAAAGTTGTTACTTGTCAGTGACACTGTCAATCTGTCACAATTTCAAATTCACAATTACGTCAAATTTTGTACGCACGTTTGTGGAATAATCGGCGTGCGCACGTGTTTACATTTTATTTACAAGAAAACTTGCCAATTTATCAAAATGGGAAAAATTAAACAAGAACCTGTTGAACAAGAGGATCAAGACTCAACCATAAAAACTGAACCACAAAGTTACGATGAAAAAGTTGACCACTGTAGTGTGATTGCCAAGCCAATGGCACCAAAGAAACTTAGCAAAAAGATCTATAAACTCATCAAAAAGTCGACTTCTCATAAAAATAACATAAGAAATGGCCTGAAAATAGTTCAAAAGCAACTACGTTTAGGAGAAAAGGGGTAAGTTTCGAGTTAAAATAGTTCTGTTCTTTTATTTTAGAGGTTATGTCATTTGAATACACTGCCTAGTTGCCGACGCTTGTTTTCATAATAAAAATGTTTGAGTGTTTAGGAATTTGGTTTCTAGATAGGATTTGGGTAATATTTGGCACACAGGTAATCTTAACCAGGATTACAACACTTAAGCCTGGGCTAACCTATGTAGTAAATAAATGAATATATTTGCAATTTGTCACTATGTGTAAATAATTTGAATAGCCTGTCATTGTTACAGTCCCTAGGTGCCAAAAATATTTTATTTTTCTCACTTACGTCTTTCAGTTACATACTGTAGTAGTTCAGTTAGTTACCTACATACACAAACTTACTTGACCAGGCTGAAGTTAGCTCTCAGATTTCTTTCGATTCACATCTCTTTCCTCCCTAAGAGTGAGGCGAGTTTTAAATATCTCTTCTTTTGCTTTTCCAGAATGGTATTCTTTGCTGGAGACATATCACCAATCGAAATCATGTGTCACTTACCAGCGGTCTGTGAAGAGAAAGATATCCCATACTGCTACACTCCAAGTCGTAAGGATATCGGAGCAGCTATGGGCACCATGAGAGGCTGTGTCATGGTTTTGGTAAAAGAACATGAGGATTATAAAGAATTGTTTGATGAAATCAGAGGCGAGATCAAACTGCTTGGGCATCCACTTTAGATTATAAAGTAATATAGATTAAGTATTTTGTAGCTATTAAGCCTTCGGACGCCACCGCGCTCACCAGTGACTGTGAACAATAAAAATTGCATTGTGTCTGCGGCATGGCAGTCAGTGTTGACAATTTGCAACTAAACCTTACAGTAACTACTAGTAAAATATGGCGTAACTAAATTAACTCATTGGTCCTTAGATTCTTTAGACCCGATAAGTACTGTCGTGGACACCAACAGTGTACTGCTTTGCGATTAAAATGCTTTGAAGGTGCAAGCGATTCTAACCTTAAGAGTGGTGCACTGGCTTTGTCCAGGATAGTATCTAAACTATTTTTCAGTGTGTCTTGTTCTATCAAGCTGTTTATTAGTATTCATCTTATTTTTTTTCAAGTAATTTTGAAAAGATCACACATACTGCATCTGAAAGTAACTTATTTTGAAAGAAAGTTTCAACTTAATTACTTTCAACCTGGATTTTGAAAAGAAAGAAAAGAACATACAAACAGTAAAGGTAAACTACAAAATAGCATAACTGCTTGAAATCTGTTCAATATAATTTTGTTTAATATAAATATAAATGATATTGACCAGTTCCTTAATTATAAGTCTTAGGTTAAGCACAAAATATTGGTGTACAGGAATCAAACAATTGTATCTTCTTGTGGACCAAGATTTTTAAATATAGACAGATTATTATCAATATTTCTTATTTTATTCCCTATCCCTGTAATTGTGTCTCATGAAATAATTCATCATCATCATCATTTCAGCCATAAGACGTCCACTGCTGAACATAGGCCTCCCCCAATGACTTCCAGAAAGAATTAAAATGAAATGAAATTAAAACGACTGACTTGATTGGGGCTTGAACCCGCGATTCCTGGCGTGCCATGCCATCGCTTTACCAATTAGGTATTAGCCCCCAAGTGTCCCCAGCCGCTCTGCCACTAAGCTTCGTAACCCCGCCCTTGCTACAGAAATTATCTTCTAAAGTTTGTTACATTCACCCTCTGTATTGGAGTAATAATGTTTACCTGAATTTCGGTCACAGCGGCCAATCTCAGCGAAGATTGGCCATTGACGCAGGAGATATTATAGTGCACAAGTGAGTGTGCAAACACAGGTGCACTCTATTCCCTTACTTTTATAGTCCGATGAGACGGCAAGACTAACGCAGGCGCAGGACTAACGGCTTTATGTGCTTTCCGAGGCACGGAGCAAGTTATAATTAATTTATTCCTGTATACCAAAATCAAAAAATAAAAGCAAAAAAATATCTGAATCTCTCTTCTGAAGTTGGTTAAAAAAATGTTCATCGACTATGCAACAAGAAGGATTATATGGTATCTTAAAGTTAATTCTGTAATAAGTTACGATGGGGTTGACATATCTATCGGATAAAAGCTTAGAGGAAGATAAAAGCCCCTAAACATAAATAAAGATTTTAAAAAAAAAGATAATAAAACACAATCTCTTTACACATACATTTATTACACTTATTAAAATCTATGGGTACGTAAAAAATGGCAGATTGTCATTATTATTGACAGTGAAGATTGGCAAAATACAATTACTTTAATTATGCACTAGGATCACTAAAATATCTAAGCTAGAAGTCTAGATTCGCTTTGTGAAGTAGATTTCAGTAAATTTACAGGTGCCATAGATAATAAAGACTTTTTAAAAAACCTAACAAAAAAGAAATAGTGTGATGGATCTAGATAGCGCTTTTTATTATTTAATTTTAGGACAGAAACATTTTTTTTCATACATACAATTTTTTTTCAATACATACATTTTTTTCAATAAATGTTAACTTTGATATTGTTTACTGGTTGATTTGCATAAAAACCAGCTATGGAAACTTCTAGTGTCAGCTAATTGATTGTCCAGAGGACATGATAAAGTAAAATCTACTGAAATCTATTTCATATTGGTAAACTAGTAATTGAAGCAAGTATTTAATTTCATAGATTAACCCTGCTTTTGAATGAGTGCCAGATAAGTATGAGATCATAGACAATATTTATTATTTGAAATAACACTTGCTTGCAAATTAAATGGTCCAAAAAGTTAAGTTGTTTGATCCAATGAGCAGAATAATAATTTTATTAAAACTTATAGGTATCTTACCTAATATTAATACTTTTGGTTTTTGAGCAAAAAAATACATTATTTTATTGCTTATAGAATTTAGGATCGTAATTAATAATTATCAGGTCTGACTAAAAAAAATCTTACTTAAATTGCTTTTTAATGACAATGTCAACACTTTTTTTCCGCAACATAGCAAGGCAAAAATCAATGCAATGCAACGTTTTGAGGACAATGCACACTAAAAGCGGTCTTTTAGATTAATAAATATTTTAATAAAATCGAGGAGATGTTGGTGAAATATTGTGAGCATTTATTTTGCAAGCAAGTGTAGGTAAATAAGGAAATACACAGGATATATTTAAGACAGATTGCGTCGTGCGTTTTAAAATTCTTACCATTTAAATCAATTAATCAATCTATACAGTATTTATTTTAAATTAACCTGTTTACAGTGAAGTGATGATGACATTTTGTACTTCAAATTCTTAGGAGATTATTAAAACTACATGTTTTGATTGGATTTGTTTTAAGTACAGCAAGAATTGTTAAAATATAATGAGAAACTTAATATGGTCTACAGTGTAAAGTTATATAAAAAAATAACACATTTTTTAATACGGAATAAAAATCACAATTAATTATACATTTTTAAGAAAGATAATACTGAATTAAATATGAGATTTCATTAACATCTAATGCAATACTAAAAATGTACCTTCTTAGTCTTTGGCTTCCATCACCTAATCCACTTAGAAAACAGCATGACCAAAGTCATGAACCTTGACACCTTTACAAAAATATTGTGCAACTTAAGGCGCGGAGACTCGCTTATCTGATATCTGGCTCGTACATTGAAGATATAAATTCAATGAATATATCTACTCGTAGTTATGAACAAAAGGAACTAAAAAGCTTGAAATAACTTTAAAACGTTTTGGAGTCGGTTCCAAGTCAAGTTCTTAATGAGAAGGTTAAAGAGGCTAGAACTTGACTTGGAACCGACTCCAAAACGTTTTAAAGTTATTTCAAGCTTTATAGTTCCTTTTGAAGTCGGTTTTATTTTTTATTAAAAAATTTTTTTTTCACGATTTTTAGTGGTGCCTAAAATTAATCCCCCTCCCAAACTTTTGTGAGGCTAATATTTGAAATCCTTATGAAAAGCCCATTCAAACGATACCTCACACGATATTTTTTATCTTGGATGATTATAGGAGGGGGGGGGGCTGACCACGTATCCCCCCTCTTCCTCTTTACTCGTCAGCCATCGACTGCACGTATAAACAAAGCAATATCACTTGTTACGACAATTCTGCTATAATCCTACGAGGAGTTCCGTTTCATATCTCGTAAGTTCATGATCAGATCACGATAATTTTTCTATGGGACCACCTCGGGAGTATACCCTTTTGATTACAAAAAGAATTTTAAAAATCGGCCCACAACTGAAGGAGTAATCGCGTAACAAACATACAAAAAAAAAAAAAAAAAAAACATACAGTCGAATTGAGAACCTCCTCCTTTTTGGAAGTCGGTTAAAAATCACAACAAACCAATTTTAATGAAATTGTTATAAATAATCAAACGCTACTATTCCACTAAAAACATGCGTGTAGGTCGCGTCTCTTCAACTTGGCTTTACATACAGTCGCGCTTACTCTTGAAAATGAATCAAGGGTTTATCAAGAATTCGCTCCGTCCTGTAAATACTTCCTTTTTATATCCATAACAACTAAATTCATGCTTTTTGTAAAAGGGCTAATTATTACCACAATCTACCATACTAACTGTAACACGTATCTACTACGTTCCTGATTCATCAAATAAAAAAAATATTTAAATCCATAAATTAATTCCCTAAAACAAATCCAACATTAGTTATCTTAACTTTATAAAAAACATGGTGTAAATTAAAACGAACCACGCCTACAATCAAAGCCGTAATCCAATGTAGATCTTACAACATTCACCTAAAGTTTAAAATTGCATAACTAATACAAGCATAATTAACGGCTTAAAGAAATACGATAAAGCTGCGTGTCCACTGGCCATGCGACATTTTGTTCTGAAATGTTCAACTTAAGTTAAATTTTGGAACTTAACTCGTAAAGTTAACTCTTATTTTTAATTGAATGAAGTATTTTGACCATTTACTAGCTTATCTTTGTCTTGGCACATCAAAATTGAAAAAGACTAACATTGAAAAACCCAAGAAGATTTAGGGCGACAACGAATCGCGGATGTCTTGCCGTTCCATCAAAGATCTTTTATAAGTTTTACTCCAAATAATTGAAAATAAGAGTCCAGTTTATTTATTCACAAACATAATATGGTTACGACTAAAACAGGTCCCTAGGGCTTGCCCCTCACTAATATACAAGTACCCGCAAAATATATTACGTACCCACTACACTCAACAATCAACATTTCTCGAACACATCCGTTCGCAGTATGGTCAGCAAAACAGTCTTCTTATCGTGTGGTTGATGAACAACCTGGTGTCAGAGTTTAAACCGCCCGCAGACCTTTGACATGGCTTTACTCACCATTGAAAAATCTCTCAGGTGTGCTGGTTTCATCACGATGTTTTCCTTCACCGTTTTAGCAACTGATAATTAATTTATAATACGCACATAACTTACGAAAAGTCAGAGGTGCGCGCCTTGGGATCGAATTTGAGACCACTGGCTTGTCAGTTGACGATCATACCACTAGGCTATCGGTGCTTAGTAACACAGTTACAAATACAAGTACTGGATTCTAAAGTTGTCGTAAAATATTGTAATTTCCACCTTAAGTACATTTAGTTTAGGTTCACGTTTAATTAACTGCTGAAGTATCGACAATCGACACTAATATAATAGGTACCTACCCTTAGAGCATATAAGAAAATATAGAAGTATGAACCGTGAGCACGGGTATGAACAACGCGGTCGCGACACGAGCTCCGTTTGCGATCATACCTCGATCGACTGCGGTTCAACTAGGCTCCACGAGCGAAAAAGTTACATTTTAGCTTATATCATAGTTAACTGCAGAGTTAAATTTTGAAAAACGTCTAGAAAACATAATTTGAAAAAATGACATTTTAACATTTGTATGGTGAGACCTGCTTTCGCTCCGCACAAGGCAATGTGGTTGACGTTATCACTCTGTTTTCTTGAATACTCTATGTACCTACCTCAATTAAATTGAGATCAATTGACAATGTTACTTAGTTTACTATCTTATAAAGAAATCAATGTTTCTGAAACTTGTAATCGTTTATTACATAGGTAATATTTTTTTACAAATATTCAATAATCGAGTGTACGAGATTTTTTGTCAATTCAATCGAATGATTGATTAAGGCCCAATTTCACCATTCACTTTAAAACCGAGTTTAATAAAACTAAGTTAAGCTCTACGCAAATTGCAGTTCTGAACTCAGTTATACGCTTGAAACGAGTTAAACTTGATTGATCGCGTTTAGTGTCAGTAGTGAAATCGGGTCTAAATCATTTAGATATCTTTGATCATAACAAGTTTACATTTTGGGAGAAATAATGTAATGAAACCTTTGGCTCCTGCAAGGACGCCGACGTCGAGTAACATTTGATTTCCTTTTGTGTCTCATTTCTCGTGTTTGAAAGTTAAAGCTAAATATCAGCGGCTCGATACGTCGAGATTCCGGTAATTGTAATGTTTACTTTACCGGTTTTTTTTACTGGAGTTTTTTTATCGGTTGTTTTGCTGACCATACTCAACATCTTGGTTTGACCGTACTCTGATCACAGTTCTGATTATTACCTATCACAGACTACACAGCTACCTTCGTCAAGCAATACTGACTTAAAAAATAATAGTAATTCTTGGTGGATTCTACTTTGCAAGGAACATCTTAAGATATTTATTTAAAATTATAATTTCCATGTATATTCCAATAAAAATAAAAATGTTTTGAACGTAAATTCAAAACTTTTCAACATAATAGTACCTACCATTAATATTTTTTTATTATTTAATATTTTTTTTAGGTAACATAAAAAAGGAATTTAAGACGACGTGGAGTCTGCGCCTCAATGTCTATGAAAATGGTTTATTAATCTTTTCATACTTTTAATTTTAGTTTTCATAAAATCCGCAGAACTTCAAGGTTGCATACTTATATAAAATATTCCTCCAAAATCGACATATACATTGTTATTTTTAATGTTATGATCGCCGTTGAAATATTATTATTTTTAGTGGACGAATATTTTAATTTAGTTTTAAACCTTTTTCTTAAATAAAAAAAATAGTTGAATTTTTAACAGACAAAAGATCTAGTCCTACACAAAGTAAAATCCACTCAACATATTATTCTTATTCTATAAAAAAAAAACTATTTAAAAATATAAGCAATAAAATCGGCGACTTACTTCTAATTTAAAAACTAGTTCGGGGATAAGTGATCTAACACGGTGTACAAAAATATTTTAATGAATAAAACAATTAATTTAGGTTTGATATTCAGCTCAAGTGGCCCAATTGTTTAGGATTGCCAGATTTAAAAATGAATTTGATTCAGCAGAGCATTTTTTAAAATTAATTATTTAAATCTTATTTCTTAGACAAGTTGGTAATAAGTCTACAATTATGAAATATCAACGGGCTGATTTCCTCAGAGCAGAGACAGTTGTCTATAATTATATATAAATGCGTAATAATTTGTCAGTAATGATCGCGAAATTGACGTCCGTTGCTATCCTTTTGCAACATAGGTAATCAGTCCGTAGGAAATTAAGATATTAGCAAAAATTATGTTATAGGATAAGTCTCTCTCAAGGCTCTTAATTAATACGCTCTGACAACGCCACATAGCTAATAGTCATAAGCTTCACCCTTTTCCGCAGTCGGGTAAATGTACACACATTCAAATACACGCCAAACATCATTATGCTTAAAATATACAAACTTTTGTTGTAGAAAAATATTCATCACTGGCAACCCCGACAGGAAATGGTATTTGTACCATTAAACTTTTACAGAAATCGATTCTAAACATCCCTACTATAACTTCTACAAGCACCAAGCTTAACTACCTTCAAAACTGCGCACATTTTAACCTTTAACTTTAAACTTTATGCCCTTGTCGTAGAGACTAAATTAGTAACTTACTGGTGGCGTAGAAAAATATATTTTTTAACGTAAAATTATATGAAGTGGTGTGTAAGGAACTTTGGAAATTATATTAAAATATAAATTAATGCTAATTTTAAATTTAGATTGTAGAAATAAAAAGATGGGCGAGAAATAAAGCGGTTCTTGCAGCAAGTAGAATGCTACCTTTGTCTTTCTCGCGGAGAAAAATGGAGATAGCACGACAATTACTGCAAAATTGCTAGTTTATGCTTACTGGATGTGCAGCTAAAGGTAGTTTTACACCAGCGAGGCGAGGCGTGGATGGGATGGGTGAGAATTGAAATTTATATGGCAAAATTGGACGCTTGAGAGAACATTGCCGTCGAGGCAGACCGCGGCGAAGAATCTGTTTGTTTGCGGGACAGACGTGATTAGAAATCGTAAAGGATAGAGAGGTTTGTAAGAAGGGGGGTTGCCCAACAATGGGACACTATAAGCACACATTATTAATTCTTGTACTTTGTTAAACACTTGTTTAGAAGTTATACAAATCACTTTTAAAACTCGCCCGTCATTTTTATACACATCCACATTACATTATTTCACAAAGTATTTAATTAAAAACGAGTCCTTAGCGCTAAGAGGTTGAGCTCAAATTCGCTTAATAACTCGCAACAGCAACACAATATATCAATGGAAAGTAGACTATAAGTTACGTTTAATAAGGTCGAATTTCGCTCTGCGCTTAGTGACCATTCTTCGAGCCTGGTGTTACATTATTATTTTATTAATAACCGTTAAAAAAGTCAATTTTTTATTGCGAATTTCAAAAACTCGTTTATATAATTATTTTAATAAAGAAAATTTTAAAAAGTAACTGATACGGATGGGATTCCAACCCACGATCTTCTACGTACAGTGTCGACGCTCTGACCGCTAAGCCGTCGTATCCCACCCGAATCAGTTGAAATTTCAAATCTCTTTCTACGTCTAGGGCTCGTTACTCACGAGTATTGAGTAGGTAAGGAATACCGTATGCCACAATTAGCCTCCAAGTGGTCTCAAACAAACTTATTTTAAAAACTCAAATTCAAAAGAAATAAAATTTCTGTGTTAGTAACACCAGCCTCCCATCTTTTACCGCGCCGTGTGTTTATCATTTATTATACATAAGTTTATAATATATATTAGTAGTTAGTGCAACGACAACTATTCTAGTGAGCAGTGTTTAGGTGTAGACGTGGAAAAGTATTAGTATGGTCAGTATTGTGCTCATAAAACACATTGATACTGGGAGGAGCACCGCGAAACGGAGGGACCTGAGGACAACAGACGTAGTTAAGAAACATCCTTATCAGCCATCATCATCATCAGCCTGTATTAGTCCACTGCTGAATATAGGCTTCTCCCAATACCTCATTGGAGGTATTTGCCCATAATCGCCACGCTGGGCTGGCGATCGCAGTAGGAAATAATTACTGTTAAACAGAAGGATGCTGCTGCCCATTCCCCGGATGTTTCCCTTTGTCGCTTTTTACGACACCCGCGGGACGAGTAGGGATGTTTCTATTCTTAGACCAGAAAACACAAGACAAGATCATTGAGTTTTAAATTGGGATCATCTATTTAGAAGCAACAAGTGAAACTACAGTACAGTTTGGCAAAAAAGAGTCTAGAATAATTGAGGGCGCCACTAGCGCACTTCTCATACTACAATTCAAAATTACTAGTTATTTGGTTCTATGTAATTCTATGACGAATTTTTTGTCATCAAATATAATCAAACGAATCACTTTTTAGTTTCGTACACACAAACTTAGTTTTTAAGATTTTTTAGTTCCAGCTGTCACCGCCTCAAAACCTTTTTTGCCAAGCTGTAGCAAAATTTGTGAAGAAAAAAGATATAATAATTGTCAACATGTGGGACTTGGACTCTGCATTCATTGTGCCGATAGTTGTTTCGGCCAATGGCCTGATAGCTAAGAGCCTTGAAAAACATCTTAAGAGGCTTTCGTTAGGCAGCTGGATCGGATGCCTGGTGCAGAAGGCAGTATTGCTAGTCACGGTGCGCATTATAAGGAGGTCTCTTTTTGTTTTGCACTCAATTTAGGATGGCCACTAAATTTAACCTAGATAGAAAATGGACAGAGCATGGATTTTTTGTCTGTAATTATTTCACAGCTGGATAGGGAATCTAGCTGTGAAGTAATTACAGATAAAAAAAGTGTAATCAAAATATGATAAAGCGATCGTAGTTCTCTATCTAGCATTTAATGGACCTAAGAAAATTTGAGTTAAAAAGCGCCAGGCACCGCCCGCACAGTCGGCGCACTGTAGAGCGGTGGGTGTGTCGTACCTCCAGTAAGGCAGGTGTCAGAGCGGCGGCTGGTGCTGGAGCGCGGCGTCGCTGCGGCACAGCGCCGTCGTGACGTCAGCCGCCGCGCTGTCTCGCCGCGGCTTGCCTACGTACACACTGACGGTTACATAACAGCTTGGGTCTTACTACAATCAACTAAATCTACCTAGGTAACACTAAACTTATTTATTATTACAGTGGGGCAAAAACTATGTCAAAATCTAACATCTAACTCGTGGAGTTTGAAAAATGAATACGAAATCTATTATTGACATTTAATAATGTATTATTTTATATAATTATTAATTCTTCATAATTATGAATAATTAATTATTAATTAATTATGAATAATGTATTATTTTTCTATTCAGTTCCAAATTAAAAATGATAAAATGCATGATCACGATCTTTCGAAGGCATTTGACTGTGTAAATCACAGTATAGTCACCGTAAACATAAATTATTACAGATTTAGACGTACACTTATTATTTATTAACACATTTTTAATTATCAAAGGGAACTAAATGTACTTAGTAGCAAAATTACTTAGTATATCACTAGGAACTCAGTAATTAAAATTGGATTGCCTCAAGGGTCAATCTCAGTCCCGTTTCTGTAAGGACATGCCTTAAAGATATTATTGATGGCTGTAAATCCAAATCAGAAGCATAGTCTGCATGAGGTTAGAACCTTTGCACCATAAGATAATAATAACAAGTTAGCCTATACTGTTCAATTGCCGTCTGACACTAATTAATGTGAGAAATATAAATTTATATTAACCTAAAATATTGTAAGCCATTTATTTAAAAGAGCAACCATGGAGTTTCTTGCCAGATTCTTCTCCATGAAGGGCTGCCCTAGGAACTGGCAACTAGAGTCACTCTTATAACAAACAATATTAGAATTATGACTATTCATAAGTGCCTAATGGTCTACATGAATAAAAATATTTTGATTTTGATTTTGATATTGAGGTAGGTTTTTAGCAATATTCTTGTTGGAATTTGTTCATTCTAACGTGCTTTCTGAAGCGTGGAACACGCTCGAAATTTTCATTTCGTTTTATGAGTGTTTTGATGCGTTTTATGAGTTGTAAGAACCATTTCAATATCTAGAAGGCTGTGCCTATGACAGCCTACGAGTTACGCATACATCAAAAGACTGAAAGAGAGAAAATGTATAAATGACTTACTAGTAAAACACAGGCATCCAGTCTGCTGGTTATTTTGAACTGACGTAGTAGGTCTTAGTTCCTTCTGCTCCTTGCTTTGCTCATTGACACACTTTTGGTAGTAATCAAACTCTTTCACGTACCTGAAAGTTTTATTTTTAGTTAACACTCATTATTTTACGTGGTCGTATAAAATATTAAACATTTATCTATACTTATAAAACAGTACCCTGACTGACTGACAGACAACGCACTGTCTAACCTGGTCGACCTAGAGACTTGAAATTTTGAGACAATATTTTTTAAGTATCCTAGGGGTGGATTTTTGGAAATTCCACCCCTAAGTGGGTAAAAAAGGGGATAAGAGTTTGTATAAAAGTCCGTTTAAAGTTAGATGTACAAAACCTATTCAGGTTGATAAAATGGATTATACCCCTAGGATATGGTTGGGTAGGGTAGGGGTAGAGTAGGATAGGGTAGAGTAGGGGTTGGGTAAGGTAGATTAGCGTAAGGTAAGTTAGAAAAGGCTTAGAGGTAGGATAATTACGCGTACAAAGTCGCGCGGGGTAGCTAGTATTATTTTATAATATACATGAATACGAATACAATAATAATAATGTCTGCCAGGTAGTCCCGCGGTTGTAGATAATATAAGTAGCAGCTCACCAGACGGGCGGCCAGCGGTTGTCGGCCAGGTATTCGCGCGAGGCGGGGCTGAGGTGACGGGCACGCGTCACGCGGTCGTAGGCGCCGCACAGCCGCCACGTGCACCACTCCGACAGCTGCGCCGCGTTGTGCAGCTGCGGGGGGGGGACGTTATACACACCACCAGGGGGTCATCCTCACGGGTGCACTTAGGCCTCACATCCCAACAAGAATGTATGTGTGTTGAATGTTTGTGTGTTGAATGTATGTGTGTGAAATGTATGTGTGTTGAATGTAAGTATGTGTGTGGAATGTGTGTTGAATGAATGTGTGTGTCGTTATTTTTAATCACATGCATTCAAATAATTGAATTTAAGTAGTTATATTGTATGATCTAGGATCACACTACTAAGACGATAGTAATATTGATACTCAAATTGTTGATAGTGATATTTTGGACAAATACACTTTGTATGAAAAGTCAATTTTCGATTTTCAATGTTCGACCTATGTTCCTTGGGGAAAGTTAGTTAGTTGGTAGAGACTATATAGAGACTCTAAGACTGACTCTCTAAATAAACACTATTAAACAAAGAATAACGATCTCTGTAAAATATTATACTTGGTGATACATTTAAAAATAATTAAAAGAAAATATAAGCGTCAACTTGGTTAACAAATTGTATCTAATGTAATCTATCAAATGTCTCGGCTCGAATTGAATAAAAAAATCGATTACCTTCACGGGCTCTAGAAGTGACAGCGCTATCTCGACGACTTGATCGTCATCGCCACACACTCTGATGACAAAACACAAATATTACATAGTGATGACTGGGCAAATTGATTCGAATATGATACATTACGACTAAAGCAGAGTACCTATCTGAAAATAGAGTATCTTGGCTTCACGTCCAGTAAAAATTACTTTAATTTATAATTATTCGTGTTCACCCCGATCGCAGTGCCATGTACCAAATTCAATTGTGCAATATAAACCAGATTTTTATCAAAATCGGTACATCAGTACTGCAGTCGTTCGGAAGTTATGCGCAATTCATTTTTATTTAAGTATATAGATTTAATATTTTATGAAACAAATTGATTCAATGATTGATTCAAAAATTTACTTGTTTTTCAAAATATCTTTAATAAGTTTGAATATCGATTCCGGTGACGCAGCTAAAGAGAATAGCAGGTTTTTTTTACACACTGTAAGTACTGCATCTATGGACCACGATACTTAAGAAAATATTAATATGATTTGAACCCACCTATCTATCTGCTGCAGTTGGTCTATGACCCTAGCCTCCACTAGGTTGACGAGGCGGTTCATACACAGTCTGTTGGCTAACTCTAACAGCTCCAGGCACCTCGTGGGGTCCACTGCTGGGATCTTGTCGCTGTAGATGTAGCTCAGTAAGATGTGGAAGGCATACATTTTGACACCAGGGAAAGATATCTGAAAAGGGAATCAAGAAAGCCAGAATTAAATATCAGATGATTTCATTAGTTGGGTGGTATCTTGCAGACTGGTCCCCCAGATAGGTTTCATCAAAAATCATGCCGGAACATGTTGAAGTCGTTTGGAGGCTAATTTGTTTGGGTGGAAATCAGCTACAGCACCAGAAACATCTTGGGTGTTGATCGCTGCAAGTTTTTGATTTTTGTCCTATCATCAGTCGACTTTTACGAAACGCAGAGAGAGGCGTTCCTGCTATTCTTCCTCGATGTCAAACAGAATAGTTCGTTTCCTCAATCTATACGTATTTGAAGATTGAATTTACAAGGGTATTATCCCTTTCAAGAAAATCTTAGAGTACTCGGTTTCCGGGAAAAATATGTATATCGAGCGGATAATTATATTGTTTAACGCGAGAAAATCCGTTATGCTTACAAAAAGATAAATATGCTTAATGGAAGAATGGGAAGGAAAGTTATACCTGCGTGTCTGAGGATGTCATGGTGTTCTATAGCTGGTGGTTTACGGCATTCCAGCATTATGGATTGAAAACCCTTGTTTTCATTCTGAAAAGCATTAAATATCAAGACTTTTTGACATACTGACCACTCTAGATATACTTTCTCGGAAGTGACCCTGGAACATGGCCTTCATAGGGTCACAGCGAGCCATGAGGACTGCGCGGTGGGCGAGGTGGATGCCGTCGTCGAGGTCAAAGGTCACGTCCGCGAACAGGTTGCGTTCTACATACATGTCGCGGAGACGTTGAGGAAGAGGCTGCGGGAAAATGGGTCAAATAAGTTGCTACAATGTAAAATACTGCTCCATGTAAAATACTGGTATTCAGCTGCATCCGGTAAGACTGGTAGCCGACCGCAACATAGTTGGGAAAAGGCTAGGCAGATGATTTTACTTAAAATAAATGGAACAATAATTAGAAAATTAAACTGACACGCACGTTAGCAAGGTTGAAGTATGTAATACCCTTCAGCAGGATTTCATTTTAAGCGACAAAGTGTCTCATCGTCAGTCTGTATTCGTCCACTGCTGAACATATGCCTCTCCCAATGCGCGCCTTTATTGTGTGCTAATTGAAGGTATTTGCCCATGGTTGGGTTGGCGATCGCAGTAGCAGATGATTGCTGTTACACAGAAGGATGCTGCAGCCCATGCACCGGATCTTTCCTTTAGTCGCTTCTTACGACACGCGCGGGACGAGTAGGGGTGGTTCTATTTTTAGGCCGGAAACCACACGGTACAATCGAATTATATAGACCTGCTAAAAAGACATTCGTTGTCTTTTTTTTGTTAACGTTAGCTAAGAAAAAAATAAAGAGAAAAGATAACAAAATTGGTACAATGCGCCAGTGGCGCCCCCACCTTTTTTAGCAGCTTTTTTCTTTTTCTTTTTTTCTAATAATATTATATATTTTTCTTGGTTGTATGTATTAGGTGTTATGTATGTACCTCTGCCTAGGGGGAATAAACCTTTTTCTTTCTTTTTTTTCTACATGTGGTAGATCAAGAAGGTACATCTCTTCTCTTTCTTCGAATTGTGACACTCAGCCGTAGATAGTGCATTTATGTACTAAGGTGGACAAAGCCAGTGCGACACTCTTAAGGTTAGAATCGCTTGCACCCCGCGTCCGTACGTAGCGCTAGTTTCGCCCCTACGCACGTAGCATCATTCAAAGCATTTTGATCGCAAAGTGGTGCACCGTTCGTGTCAGCGATAGTACCTACAACTTACCGTATGGAATTGCAGCATGAACCCCTTATCGAACAAGAGATGTTGGTCCAGGATGAACTGGCTCAGCTTAGTAAGTTCGTGGAAGCCCAAAAGTTCTGCCGCTTGCCGGATCTCCTGCCGTGTGCAAAAAACGAATTTGATGTTGTATGTTTTGTGGAGAAAAATGTTGGGTGAATTCTGTTGAATGATTTTTTTACATCATTATAATTGTTTTTAACACTTTTAGGGCCAGCGCAAATCAGATTGAGAGAATCGATCAGATCGAGATCGGATAGCAATTCTCAAGAACGTTCTCGAAGCTTAGCAGCGATTTCCTAAAGCGTACTCCGAGCATTGTCGAACTTATTTGAATTAAATTGACAAATTTAAGGTGCATGCACACATTAGTGACGTCACCATCCAGTTGCCAATCAATCACATCTATCATTTATTTATTTGTAAAATACAAGAAGATGTTTAGATCATACAGGGTGTAATTGAATTAACTAAAAACATGAAAAGAGGTTATTGAGCTCATTATTATGATTAACTTTTACTATAGGACCAATCCTAAAATAACGAAAAAAAAAACATGGATCAGCTGTTTTCTTCGCGATTTCAGTTTATTTTCAGAACGAGCTATGGAAATACGCTGCGAATCTTTGTATGAATTTTCTAAAGAATTAGGTACTTGAATCTAAACCACTTTTTTCACGAAATAAGATGAAATCTTCGTCAGTAGGAATCTTCACGCTGTGTAGAATAAGGTATTGAAAAATATTTTTGGAGGTAGTTGCTATTTAAGATGCTTGGTAATGTTGGAGATTTCGTAAAAGAAGGGGGAGGCCTTCGCCTAGCAGTGGGACACTACTAAGGCTTTTAAAAAAATAGAACGATACATCAAAAATCCTCAATCTTGCTCTCCGCGAGTATGTGCTGGCCCTAAATGTAGTTTTTAAAAATTATTTAAGGGGGCAAATCTCCACCCAAGTATGTTACGAAAACATAGAGATATTATTTAATACGTATTACCAAAAAGTCAAATAATTATTATTAATATATTATGATTGAAATAGATGGTCAGTTTCCAAAAATAATTGCTTTCGTTTAAGCACAGCTAAAGGCTTAAAAAAGTTGAGATGAAAGTTTAAAAACCAACACTGAAAGGAAAACATTCAAAGCTTCCGAAAAGCCTCATATTCAGTGCTGCGATACGACAAGTGAAACATGTAAATGGATAAAGACTTAAATGCTTTAAATTTGATAAACAATGAATACTAAAATAATATTGACAAAAATACCACGCTTTCTTAATAATTATTAATAATTTCTTAATAATTACTATAATCGGTTTCCTATAATTGTAAAGAAATATTATTAATTTTTATTTTACGTTACCGAAATGTATAGGTAATTATGTATTATTGTTAAGAAAATTACGATTCGTCAATTATAATGATTATTATGATTCGAAAATACCTTTTAGTTAGTTTTGTAAATACAACGAAGCAAATACAAAGATTAGTACTCACCTTATTCTGAGAAAACATTTTTTATTTTAATGTAGAATTTTGTCTTGTGACAGTAAAATAATGACGCAAAAATTTCAGTCATTAGCTTATAATAAAAATGCACTAATACTAAAATAAAACGCACTAGACTTTAGGCATTACGATGAAGAGTTATAGAGAGAGCTCATAGTCTGTACTTTAAATTTTTCATTTTTTTTTCTTATTCTGGAACTTCCCTATTGCCAAAGTTGTCACTTCATATTAACCGGCGCCCGATTTAAATATATGTTTTATTGTTCTCAATAATCTCAATATTGCATGGTTTTGTCACTGATGATTAACTTTTAAGAAAGCGTGATAAAAGTATAATATATGATAAACTACAAAATAATACAAAAATGGTGCTGTTTTTATAATAATAATAATGGCAAAATTAATAATTATGAATTTGTTTTAATGGTATAATTTATTGCAATAAGATTTACCAGTAACAATCCGATAGCAGCTGACTGCAAAACATTTTTGTTATTATAAAATTATTAATTTTATAAATTTTTAATTTGCAATATATTTTATTTGAAGTGGGCAATACATAGAATATAAAAATGTAAGCACAGTAGAAAGGTAAAGTATTAAATATTGATAAAGGAAATTGCTGTCTCCTTATTTAAATTATTTATTAAAATATTGTGAACACAACTTTGAGATTTTTTATTCACAAATTAATATGAGAAAAAAAAACCATGAAATAAAATTATTATAAAGTTATTCTTCGCTATTGTTTAAGATCGAGACCAAATCAGATATTTATTTTGTATGCAAGCGCTCGTCCAGCGAAAAAATGGTCCATAAAAAATTATGGTTCCTTGCCACTTTCAATTGATCGCGGCGTGGCAGTTTAAAATTTATTCAACAACGTTTTCTGTCAACGAAAATTTGAATAAGAAGACAGCCAGAAAATAGCCCAATCAGTAATAATAATTAAGAGTTAGTTAAAATACATTTAATAAAATTATAGTAGATATAATAAATATTTTAAATACAAAGCTAAAGCTTATTTGAATTGAAATTAAACAGTGATTCAGTGACCGAATGATAGATTTTTTAAATAGATAATAACCTTTAAAGGACTTACCTGTGTCAACAAATTACCACATAATGTTTTAGACTAATAACTATCGTAAGTCAACTTTAGAATTTGTTGACCCGAAAGCAGTATTATTACACAGATTGATTTCGGGAATGCCTGGTTAGTTTCGATCTCAAATGGAGTCCATTTTCAAAAACGAGTATATACGCGGCGGCGTCGCGGACGTTACCTACTTTCAGTCAATTCAGTGACTGAATCTATAGAGATTCAGTCTAAGAAACTAAACAAAATTTGTTATACGAGTTTTTTTTTTAAATGGACTTTCTATACAAATGACCGTAATCATAATATTATTATGATAATTTATTTGTATGGGAAGTCCAATTTTTATTTAAAATTTCGAACTAACGTTTTTGAGTTTCATGGGCTGAATATCCTTACAAAAGGTCTTGCACGGAAGGTTTAGTTTGCTAAATCCTATACATATATTGCACAAAAACCATGATTTTTTTAAAGTCTGCATAGGTTTTTCTTCTAAAATAATAATAATCTAATAATCTCCTGACCGAATTTCGGTCACAGCGGCCAATCTCAACGGAGACTAGCCAATTACGCAGAAGATATTATAGTGCACAAGTGTGTGCGCAAACACAGGTGCACTCTCTATTCCCTCACTCTCATAGTTCGATGGGACGGCCTTCCGACACGATCGGAGAGCAGGCGCAGGGCCAACAGCTTTACGTGCTTTTCCGAGGCACGGAGTAAGTGATAATTAATTTATAAAACGCACGTAACTTACGAAAAGTCAGAGGTGCGCGCTTTGGGTTCGAAGCCGAGACCACTGACTTGCCAGTCAACGGTCACCACCACTAGGCTATCACGACTTCTAAAATACACCGTTTATGAAGTAACACCAACGAAAAGTACGACTAAAATTTTCCATACATAATCTACAACTACCCTCTACCACTTGATCACTAAACCACTGTAAATCAAACCGTACAAGTACAGCACAAGGTTGCTTTTCCACTGACCTGTTGTTTGAAGGCGCTGCTGTCCAGAGCTCCGGTGTATATGAAGTTGATGATCTCTTGCATTACAGTTTGAGAGATAAGCTTGCTCATTGTGACTATTGTTTGAGTTTGAGATGTGGCGTGCTGGATTTTGTCACACTGAAATATTAAAAAAGTACTGGCAAAGTCAGATTCAATTGAATATTTTACTATCAATAACAAATACAACGTGTTGTTTAATTAAACTGAACAACTTTCGCCAAGAAACATAGGTCGAAATCTGAGAATCGAAAATTGACTTTTCATACAAAATGACTGGTCACGTGACTCACGTTTGTATGAAAAGTAAAGTTTTCGTTTTCAGATTTCGACCTATGTTCCTTGGGGAAAGTTGTTCAGTTTCATGAACCTTATTACCTCCTAAAATTTGGCAGGTCTTTAAAGCAACAGGTTGTATAAATAAAAATTTGTAAGACTTAAATTTTTTTTAGCTTACAACACTCGATCAATTATCCTTTCACATGTAATAGGTTAATCCGTTTGGGACTTTGGGAGCTACGATCTCACAGATACACGCGTTAAAGTCATTTAGGGGGTGGGGTGGGGGGATAAAAATAGACGCTTATTGTATGTTACTAAATTAAGGTATTAAAATATTTCGGTAACCCGGTTTTGGTCATCCCAAAATTAAAAGGTAACTTAATTTTTGAGTAATTTTAGTTGTGGAAAACAATTATAAACTTTAAATTTTTATTGGTCTTTCAAGGTTTAATGTATAATGGTTTGTGTATTCAAAAGCTTACCTTAACAACTCTAATAGAATTGATAGCAGGATGATTAACTTCTCGATACAAGTCTGGTGGCTTCTTACAGCTGTCACTGAGAGGCAGGATCTGACATGAAGACCGACGCTTAATTTGATCCCATACTCTGAAAAAGTTACGTTTGAAGTTTTGGCTGAAGCATATATTGTTTAATTTACATTAATTAATAACAACATAACTTAACCAAAACTTTTTTATTGTATAAACTTATTGTATATAAATAGAGAGGTAAATGTTACTCAATAAAGGGTCTTGACGGACAGACAGACAGACGGACAACAAAGTGATCCTATAAGGGTTCAGTTTTTTTTTCTTTTTGAGGTACGGAACCCTAAAAATACCCGTTTCCTTTCTTTCCCCTAAAAATTTCCTCGTAAATTAGAATAATGGTTGTTAATAGATCAAATCAACTTTAATATGAGTAGTGTTATATAATTAGGGAAGTCAATCAGTAGTGTTATATAATGCGGATGTCTGAAATAAAACTATTCTTTATCTAGTTTAGACACAGATGGCTTGCCTTAGAATATAAATAACAGAACCACCATTATTGAGGAATGAGGTGAGGAGTTCCTCCATGGAAAAGAGATGGTTCTTCGACCAGGCGGGTGTTGCCTAGCACCTGTCCAAAGGTTATAGTTGGGTTTCTGTATGTATCGTCATCTTCCTGCCCTTTTCCCAATTTATTTGGGGTCGACGCAGAATGTCCTCTTTCTCCACACATCTCTATCACCCATCATCTCAGTAGTCACTTCCTTTCTTACCATATCATCCTTCACACAATCCATTCGGAAATATTGTATGCAAAAACTGTATTTGATAGAGGTGCGCCATCATCATCGTCGACCTTTGACTTTGCAGTGCAACGGTCATACCACTAAGCTATTACTGCTTAGAAGAAACTCCAGAAGAATGGAAATAAGTAAAAGTTCTTTGTATAGTAGACTAACCTCATCTGCTTGGCTTGGTCCTGTCGTATCAAATACTCGGTGTCCTCGTTGAACTCCCCGGTCGTGGCCTCACCCATACTACTCACCTAGAACAGAAATAAACCAGCCTCTAACTGTCTCTTTGCAGAGTAAAGGCCTCTTCTCAAGCAGAGAAGGATTGAGCATTAATCACCACGCTAGCTCACTGCGTGTTGGTGATTTTAGATTATTAAGTCCAGGTTTCCTCATGATGTTTTCCTTCCCCCTTAGTCAGTGGCTACCGCTTACTTAGTAGTAAGTATACTAAGACTGCATTGTCATCGTAACTGAAGCAACACGTAAAAATTCAACTCCGTAGGATAAGAGGAAATGGTTCTAATTCAACTTGCAAGATTTGACCTGTACATCATTGGCGTATCTATGGTTATTTTTCGCGGGGGGCCTGGCCCCTGACATTCCATGGCCGTAGAAAGAATTATAGAAATTGGAATCGGTAGCCCAAAGCTGGTCTAGTGGTAGTAACTACTGCTGAGCACGAGGTTCTGGGTTGATCCCCGGGTTGGGCAGTGTTATTGGGTTTTTCCATTAGGAAATTCTCAGTAGCAGCACGGAGTCTGGAATTGTGCCCGGTTAATGGCAATAGGCTCGCCCCCTATTACATGGGACTTACAACATTGCTGGCGAAACGTGGGTGTACTGCACACCTCTGCCTACCCCCTCTGGGGAATACAGGCGTGAGTCTATAAAAGCCCAAAACTTTGAGGTGGGCACTAGATCATTCTGCCCCCCCTCCCCCCTATATACACTTATGCTCAACATACTAACATAGAAACATTGCAAGTTAAATAAAAGCTTGTAAATAAACTTCAGGCCTCATTCAATCCTTAAAACTCACCATACTACTCTCGCTGGAGCTCCGAGCAAGTTCAGCGGACAGGCTAACGCATTCGTTGGTGAGGAGTCGGTGGAACGCCTCGCAGGCCGCCGCCATCATGAACCGGTGCACCGGGAAGCCTTTAGCGCCACATATGATCACCATGTCAGAGAAATACTGTGGACAAGTGAAATAGCTACAAGTGAACCATAAAGATGAATGGTACAGCCTAAAAAAAATCAGCTTTTCCATACATTTATAATCACATGACTCAACAAAATGTATGGAACAGCTGTATTTTTTTGCGATTTCAGGGTTGGTTCCATAGTAAAAGTTGTTCATAATTATGAGTTTAATGACCCCTTTGAAGGATGCTGGTGTTTTACAAATAACCCTGTATATGTGATGTATTTACCTGTTGTCGTAGTAAGGTAGTCAAGTTTTCTAGGTAGGTGCTGTTGACCACCACCGCCTCAGGTTCCATAGGTCGAGGAGGTCTAAACGGCGCCTGAAGAAGAAGAATATAGTTTTCATTTTGAAGATAACTATTTGGTTGGTTAAAGTAAACAGTAAATGCCCATAGGCTAGTTATAGAATAGTTAGGCAGAACCGCTAAAATAATAAGTTGTGCTACAAGTTTATGATATTAATATTTCCAGTTTTTATGATTTTTTTACATGTTTATAGCACATGTTAGCTATTAAATCCAAAATAAAATAATATTAAATCCTGTTTTTAAATCCAACTGGAATTTGTGCCGTGTGGTTTCCGGCCGAAGAAATGTAACAGCAATCATCTGCTGCTGCGATCGCCAACCCGCTTACCCAGCGTGGCGATTATTGGCAAATACCTCCACTGAGCGCACAATAGTGGCGCGCATTGGGAGCAAAGTAAAAAAAATATTACGTAATGGATGGTTTACCTATACATATTTACAATTGGACCCAATAGGTGGCGCTACGGTCGTGTTAAATAGAACCACGGAGACAAAGCCGCGTGGCTTAGCTAGTAATTTATAATTCTGCTCACTTGTAACAACGGCCTCTGCACTCGTTTTAAGTTGGTCATCCAGAACCTCTGCTGCCTCCTCGCCATGAGAGCCGCGCGGATAGCATTCTCAAACACCTCGTTGACGCCGTAGTACGTGAACACTGATGTTTCGTAGTAGTATATGCCGAACTCGTGAGCCAATGCGCGCCCTTGATCCGGCATTACTAAATCACTTTTTCTTGGTGCCCTGTAGGATACAAATGAATGAAATAGGCGTGACGAAAGATTTTCAAATCGTCTTTCGTAATGTAGGTAGGTCACACATTTACTCATCTGCCTAGCCTTTTCCCAACTATGTTGGGGTCGGCTTTCAGTCTTACCGGATGCAGCTGAATACCAGTGTTTTACATGGAGCGACTGCCTATCAGACCTCCACAACCCAGGTACTGGGTTACACGATACCCCTTGGTAAGACTGGTTGTCAGATTTCGGGCTTCTGACTACCCGTAACGACTGTCAAAGATCTACAATTGACAGCCGGGGCCAACAACTTAACGTGCTATCCGAGGCACGGAGAGTGATAATTAATTTATAAAACGCACATAACTTACGAAAAGTCAGAGGTGCGCGCCTTGGGTTCGAACCCGAGACCTATGACTTGCCAGTCAACGGTCACCACCACTAGGCTATCACGACATCTTGTTATACGAAGAGTCAAGGTCAGTTTATACTGGTTTTGTAGCTTGATTTGTATCCGTGTGTACAACTGACGGTTACCTTATAAAAGGGCTGCGGTCCTTGCAGTAGTTTAAGTAGGTTTCATCTCTGTACATGTAGCGAAGATCATTCTTACAGCCCACCAATAAGATCGGAGTGTTGGGACAGAAACGTCTGAAACAAAGAATAATAGTTATACAAACAAATGTTAACTTTCGTCTTCTTCTTCTTATCGTATGGTTGATTAACAACCTGGTGTCAGAGTTTAAACCACCCGTAGGCCTCTGACATGGCTTTACACACCATTGAAAAATCTCTCAAGTGTGCTGGTTTCATCTCGATGTTTTCCTTCACCGTTTTAGCAACTGATAATTAATTTATAATAATATCTTCCTGACCGAATTTCGGTCACAGCGGCCAATCTCAACGGAGATTAGCCAACTACGCAGGAGATATTATAGTGCACAAGTGTGTGCGCAAACACAGGTGCACTCTCTATTCCCTCACTCTCATAGTCCGATGGGCCAACGGCTTGACGTGCTTTCCGAGGCACGGAGTAAGTGATAATTAATTTATAATACGCACATAACTTACGAAAAGTCAGTGGTGCGTCTTGGGATCGAACTCGAGACCACTGACTTATCAGTCGATGGTCATACCACTAGGCTACCAGTGCTTGCTTAACTTTCGTAAGTCATACTTATACAGGGTGAAATTGAAGATATGAGCATTCTTAAAAGGGGTCATTTAACTCATCGTTATAAACAACTTTTACTATGGGACCAACCTTGAAATCGCGAAAAAAAATTCAGTTGTTCAGTTCAAAGGTATGCACAATATAGGTACACTTTGTTGAGTTATAAGAACATAATATTTTTTTCTTTTTTTCTGTCTTTTCTAAAGTTGCAAAAAAAACCTTTTTTAATTCAATCTCTTTTCTTCTTAAAACATCGTAAAAAACAATGGAAGTTTACTGCTTACCTTATTTCAGGGTACCACATAGCGCCACAATTCCGGAGTGATATAGGGTTCGTTATGGAGAAGCAGAGGAGGACCACATCCGACCTGAAATTTAAAAAAGTCTTAGAAGCATCCAGGATTAGTATTTCTGATCTTAATGGTGTGTATAACCATGTCTGTACGAGTCAGGAGCACAAATATGTATGAGCCTGGCAACCTAGTGTCAAAGTTTAAACCACCCGGGTCTCTGACATGGCAAAAATCTCACGATTTTTTCCTTCACCGTAATAATTGATTTCTACGCACATGAATAAGAAATTCGCCGTCGTCACCGTAAGGCGTTTAGAAAGAGATTTGTTATTTGAACTAAAGCGGGCAGGACTCGGTAGCTTAGTTGGTAAAGCGATGGCGGCATGCCAGCGATCACGGGTTCTAGTCCCACCCGACTCAGATGTTTTTGCGAGTTTCCTATTAAAAACAATTACAAATAACTTTTAGTCGGACTCACATTTTGCATGTAATATCGCGGACACAAACGGTGCATCACTTTGCCATCAAAAGCGATTGATTCTAACCAGAGTGGTGCACCGGCTTTGTCCCCGATAGTACAAAGGGTATCTCAAGGAACATATGTTTCACATTCCACGCGAACTAGGACATTGAAACCAATATAATTGCCGACTTGGAACAGAAACAGGTGCTATAACTAATCGATATGTTTCTTGAAAAGGCTTATTTCTTTTTATATTTATTTATTTCCGTGCCCCGAAAACACGTAAAGCCGTTGCCGTTGGCCCTGCGCCTGATCTCTCTCCGGTCGTTTCGGATTGCCGTCCCATAGGGAGGGAATAGAGAGTACACCTGTGTTAGCGCACACACTTGTGCACTATAACATCTTTTGTGGCTAATCTCCGTTGAGATTGGCTGCTGTAACCGAATTTCAGTCAAGAGGACATTACTTATATTTTTTTGTGCAGATGAGGAATGCGCTATACGCATACCATCCCGTTCTATGTCACTTCCCTTTCGCCTAGTGACGGGAATACGGAAACGCTGTTTGCATGTTTCCGCGAATCCGCCAAGGAAGCCGGTTGCCCGACACTCCTCGGGGGTGAAGTGACACACGGCTAGTGACAATGGCAAATTCATGCTTTCTCGTTCAGATATTGTGACTAGCTTTTTTTGACATATGGCTATAGAAAACCCTTTATGAATCATGGGTACCCCACCACCAAGAGCAAGATTTTGTTCAACTCGCACAGACTAAAAACTGGGACCACTGATGCGTAGTCATAGTATCCCTAGTAAGTCTGTGTGCGTAGTCATCCCTAGTAAGTCTGTGACTGGGAGGGAGTAGTGTTACTTGCTTGGAAGAAATGACAATGGCAAAAATTTTCCTCTAAGGTTTTTTTTTCTTGTTTATGGCAATCTGCTGATGACTTCAGCAATTTCTGCCAGTGTCGTGTAATGGCCGCACATGGGTGAAAATAAAGAATAAATAAAAATTTATTTTAAGTTACTTGCTTTCAACGCGCTCTCGTCAAACATATTACGTCAAGAATGAATAATTTATGTCGATAAAAAAATTTACGTGGCCCGCAAATAAGGTTTTATTTAAATCGTTTAAAAAATACGATAAAGAGTAGGGCTTTAAGTAAGCGTAGACTGCTTATTCAAATATTAAAATTAAAAATCTGAACTATTATAATTTTCATACCTCCCATAAGCGAATCTCCTATCCTTTTCATGGTCTCCAAAGGTGTCCCAGAGGCGAAGTGACACATTGACTCCATCTACTACTTCCCAGGATCTTTCTAGGACCTGTTTGGAAAAGGTAAAAGTAGAAAACATAGAAATCTGAATAAAATCAAAATATTTATAAGCTAATGAACAGCATTGGGCATTAGCATACAGGTGGTGGACTGCATAGGCAGCAGACCTTGGAACATTCTCTGAGCATTGAAAAATATACTTTATTTAGATTACATAAGTAATAAATTAGTTTGATAGCTTTAAAATCCTCTATACTTCTTTACTGTATGCTGTATTTCTCTGGTCCTAAAAAATATTATCACTCACATCCTTATATATCCTGTACTGGTCGATAGCCCACACAGTTGGCACATGCGTGGTCATCAGCTGTGACAGCGACACGTGCTTGTTGCATGCGCGCGCGCATATCAGCCGCGTCTTGCCTACAGCTGTGTCGCCTACTACTACGCATTTGACTAACTCCTGGTGGGGCTGCTCGTTGTCCATTATCTAAAAGGAATCAGTTATAGATAATTCAACAATTACTCAACCTATAAATTTAAATACCCTTAATTAGGTAAACCTCATTTTCTTCAGCCAAACACTCTTGATCAAGTCACCTTTCAAATAGAAAAACTAAATCAAAATTGGTCCATTTGTTTAGGAGCTATGGTGACAAAGACAGACACACACATATGTCTAACTTTATAAGTTCAGTTGTGTCAGAGTCTTTTTTTGAGTTGTTTTTTTTTTAGAGGCAGTGCGACTAGTGGATTTAACCAGAAGCAGGTTAATTCCAGAAAATTGCAAAAGAGAGAGGGAATTGGAAAGTGATAGAGGAGGCCTTCGTGTCTAAAGGACAGGCTTCAAAGAAGACTGCTGTAAATGATTAACTACTCAAATTTAGATATTAAGATTATTTTGTACTACTTTTAGTAATAAAGGGTTTGAAATTAAACATTTCCCTTGTAACATTTTTTATTTCTTCTATAACAAATTTGAACTTTATTTAATTACTAGCTTTTGCCCACGGCTTCACTCTAGTTAATTTAGAATTTGAAATTATTTGAAGTTCAATTATAATTCTATAGACACATAGTTCCCTCTATTATCATAAGAACATTATAATTGTTCTGCTCGGTAGCTATTTTTTTCAGGGTTCCATGACATTCTGAAATTTTGCATATAGGTTACCTACTTTATAGGTATGCAAAATTTCAGTGGTTTGAAAGCATGAAAAGGGGGGCAAACAAACTTATTTTCGCATTTATAATATTGGTTAGAATGATTTTGGAGTGAAATTTGCACAGTCAAGCATCTATTTATTTACAATTGTTACACAGGAAATTATAAAATATTGAATTACTAACTAGATTACCAAGAATCTATCACCGTGAACAATAGCACAATCGATTATGTAGACGAATATATCTATCTAGGTCAAACAATCTCGCCCATAGACCTTATGTCCAAGGAAATTAATAGACGCATAGGAAATGCATGGAAACAATTCTGTAATTTAAAAGAGGTCATGAAAAACCGAGAAGTGAGCATGGCTATCAAACGAAAACTTTTCGACACTTGTGTATTGCCTGTCCTCACATACGGATGTCAAACCTGGGCACTTAACAAAACCCATGTTAACAAAATTGAAACTTGCCAAAACGCTATGGAAAGGAGCATGATGGGAAAGAGACTTTCTGATAGAGTACGAACCATCAATATAAAGAAATGTACTAGAACAAAAGATGCCACAGTAACTATCAGAAAACTCAAATGGAAATGGACAGGACATACTATCAGAGGTAAAGAGAAGTGGTCGAAATCTATAATGCACTGGTTCACAAGTCATAGGAAACGGAAGCGAGGCAGGCCACCAAGAAGATGGGCGGACGAGATAAAAACTATAGCTGGCGGTGGATGGACAACTGTAGCCGGGGACAGAGAGAGATGGAAGGAGTCGGGGGAGGCCTTTGCCAATCAAGGGCACACAGACGGGTGTCAGCAACCAAATTAAATAATTATTATAATTATAAGTTAATGATTAATAAGTAATGAATAAATTAAAAAAAAAAAAAAAAATGTAATGTAGGTAATTGTAATTAATTAATTTTGAAAGTGAAATGAAATTGTAATGTAAGTCTAATGTCTGAATAAAGGCTATTATTATTATATTATTATAACTAGATTATAATTTAAGACCGAAACAAGTGAAAGGAAAGAATGGAGGCCTTACTCCACCCCTAACACGACACTCTGAATCTTTGCCCGGTCAGCTCTGGAGTGGGACGATATACGCTAAATAAAAAATAAATAAAAGTTGAAGTTGACACCATTTAAAAATTTTAAGCAACCTGGCTGGTTTATCTTAAAGTTGAATACTTTAAATGTATTCTCAGGTAAATGGTATACTTACCAATAACAACAAACATCATGATTGATTATTTATTTAATGATTTTATAAAATCTTGTGCTACGCTTTAGCATAGATTTTCAAAAATAACAAATAAACAGCAGCTAATTTGAATTGGTTAAAGATTTCGTGTGCATTTAACTTCAACACATTTAGTTAATTTATACAAAACAAAATTTAAACAAAAGAACTGAGAAACAAAATTCAAAAACAACAACATTTTGAATCTCAAACAGCTGTCAGTTGTCAAAAACTGTCAATCATTTGACACTTTAGAATATAATCATTAAAAAAACGCGTTCACAAAGAATATAGACTTTCCATTTTCAATTATCTTTCATCAATCATTGTACTCTTTTGTAGTTCTATATTAACTGCAATACAGGCCGAATCTTTACGATTTTCATGTATCTTAAGAAATCATGAAACAATTTTATTGATACCAGACCGGTCTGTCTTTATGACTATGCAGATTAATTTTATAGCCTGTAGATTGTATAACTTACGAAAAGTACCTACTCACTCAAAATGTCGCTAATTCGTGAAGATAGAAGATATATTTTTGAAATAAATAACCACTGATAACTATAAAATCCTTACAACATTCATAAACCCGACAGAATGATAAAGCAAGACATTAATTAACTTACGTTTTCTTCAATGAATACTTAATTGATTCATACACTCAAAAACCTTTGTGACCTGAATCATTTGAACATTATCATCACTCACAAACACTTACTAATGATCACTAGCACAGGAAAAAATCAGCATTATGTCGTTTAGATATTATTGCAAAAAAGATTATCTTTTCACGATATTTGAGGCAATGAAGTGAAGTTGATTTTGTAGCATTGCAGTGATCTGCGCATGTTGGACGTCTTGCGCAGTAAGAACGCGTACAGCCCGTACAGGGCAAGTTCATTTTAATTTTGTTATTGACAATTTTGAGTCAACGAACTTCGTGGCTATTGTTAAACTTTTGAGTCTTGGTATCGGCGTCATGCTCAATACACAATTACAGTGTACAATGAAACACCAACCTATTGTAAATAAATACTTCCTCTTTAATGCTTATGGTTGCGTTCACATACAAAAGTTCTATCAAGGTATCTGCTACATACGAGACTTATGAGTACATTGTCAGTAAAGTCTACTTTCTTACGTTACAATTTTGAAATATAACTAAATTTAGAGTAGGTACATAATTATACTATGTTATTCAATTTGTATAGTTTGTTGCCTGTTAATTTATGAAGAGCAATTACTCTGTCTAGGTAATTGTTTCATAAGTCACTGTAGGCGCTCGCTGAAGACTGTGAAGGCAAAAGAAAGGAAGGCAACCAGTCACTCTTACAATAAACAATAATAGAATTATGACTGATTAGTGGTGCTGGATTTTGATTTTGATCGTAATGTTTATTTTTATTGCGTAGTAATCGTACTAAACGAGAACTAAGAGTCGTGATAGCCTAGTGGTGGTGACCGTTGACTGGCAAGTCAGTGGTCTCGGGTTCGAACCCAAGGCGCGCACCTCTGACTTTTCGTAATTATGTGCGTATTATAAATTAATTATCACTCTCCGTGCCTCGGATAGCACGTTAAGCTGTTGGCCCCGGCTGTCAATTATATATCTCTGACAGTCGTTACAGATAGTCAGAAGCCCGAAAGTGTGACAATCAGTTAAGACTGTTAAGGGAGTTACGTGGTAAGCCACGGGGTATCGTGTAACCCAGTATCTGGGTTGTGGAGGTCTGATAGGCAGTCGCTCTATGTAAAACACTGGTATTCAGCTGCATCCGGTAAGACTGGAAGCCGACCCCAAAATAGTTGGGAAAAGGCTAGGCAGATGATGAGTAATCGTACTAACTTTTTCCGTATTCATTGTTCATGTTATTATTAATAGACTTCCAAAAAGAAGAAGCTTATCAATTCTATAAATATTTAATAAGCTAACATGTGCTAAAACATGTAAAAATTTCACAAAAAGTATTATCAATTCTATTTAATAAAAGATCTTAGAGCATCCAGTGAAGATATATAACATTAAATATTGTTTAAAACTTTTTCTTCTTACATAAGTGCTGGTCAGTAATAAAAAGAAAAATAAAATATTTAGGAGTCTGATGTCTTCTGTCATAGCAAATTGTATTGAGATAGCACGCGATGATTTTACATTATTTTCGCAAAAATGTGTTTCGTCTACACAAAGACGAGAATTTTAGCAATAAAAGCTAAATAAAAGCCATCAAACATGGCTTTTTTCGCCCTTCTTTGGAAGGCGCGAGCTATAGAAAAATACAGACAGGAATATGAAAAAGAAAAAATCAATTCAATAGTGATGGGTAATACGCAAATGCAACAAACATTGTCTCAGAGATGGCGGCACTATCGATACGACACAAAGAAACGAATATCGAGAACTTTTAAAAAATTATACCCAGAAGGCAGTGGGGTTGGGAAGTTCTTCTTGTACTTGAGAACAGATCAAACATTCCCAAATTTCCTCTTCAAAAGTGTTATGGGCTTCGTGGGAGGCATTGTCTTGACATATCTTTGCTTCATGTTCTTCGTCTTCCAGCTGTCCATATCTCTAATTCACGCGACCATCATGAGTTCTATCATTGGAGTTCTTTTGACGTTGGGCCTTGCCTTCAGCTATAGAATTAGGTATGTACTGCGCATTATCATTTGTAGGCATCGACCATACAGCCAATATTGTATTGGCTAATTTAAAGAAGGTGGCTGGCAGCGGATGCATGTGGCCTGCCCAAAACCGGAGTGGTTGGCGCTCTTTACTGGCCTACATTTCGGCAACGGACGACGAAACGCTGATATGATGTGATGATTACTATCATATTGTGAAAGTGGATTTTTCAGGCTAACTTCTCTGCGGGCGGGGGTTGAGGAACAGCTGCGTCTTCCTAGATTTGGCTGGCCATATCCAAATCAAAATATCGGTAACCTACAAAGACCTACCGGAAATTTCAGACAACATCCTCATAATCTCCCTTCCTTAATCTAGCCACCCCTTCCCTAACTCCACATAGGATCAGCAACGCACAAGAGACACCCCACTCCAGGTGTTGCAGGCGTCTATAGATAATAGATATGGTACCTAACTATTTATCATCAGGCGGGCCGTACGCTTCTTAGCTGCCTAAAAACTTGAAACACCTTTTCCTTTATCCTTTCTCTTGTTGCAGATGTCTCGTATTCCTCCTCATACCTCAATTCTTCTCTCGAGTGGGGAGGTACACGCTGACCTGTTACGCTCTGGTCTTGATCTTGACTGGTCCCGCCACCAATACGCTGAAGAATTCGGAAGTGCTGTCTGAATCCATGGCTTGCAGTCAAGTTAGTATGAATTATGTAACTTTTACTCTTCTGAAGTTAGGCGGAGTTTAAAATGACCTGTCTCTTTTCGGATTCATGTGCGTTTTAAAAAAATAATGATCATGTGCTAAAACGGTGAAGGAAAATATCGTAACGAAACCAGCACACCTGAGAGATTTTTCAATGGTGTGTAAAGCCATGTCAGAAGGCCTACGGGCGGTTTAAACTCTGACACCAGGTTGTTCATCAACTAACGATAAAGAAAGAAGATTCTTCCCGGAATTAATATGGTACAAGATAAGAAGGTACGGTTTACACCAATCATACTAAAAGGTACTTTGATACGTTAAGTTAAGGTACTTTCCATTTCAAAGCCCCCATAAATACTTTTAAGATGCTTCAAAACGTCTCTCATCATACCCTGGAGTAGGTACTCACCATGAACTTTTTGAAACCTCCTTGCCTCAAATGTAACCTCAAGATACCTCCTTCACTCAAGAACTGGGCAAATTGCGTCCTTTATGTGTATAAGTACGGGCAGTACGGTCGACAACTAAAGTTCAATAACACAGTCATAATAATATATGAATTAATTATTTAATTACCTACCATTTGCCCGAACACTGACCTAATTGTCCGGAATTAAGTTTCTATAATAAAACTCATTTAAAATACCATAAATATCATAGAGTATTGACCTCGTAATAGGTTCTAGAGTACCTTTGTAGGAAGTAAATAAAATGCTATTGTTCTCTTTCGATTTAAATCATGCTTAAAATTACCGATCCTAATTCCGTGGCACCTGCAACTCCTGTAGCTAGAATAAGCAAATTAAATATAGTCACAGGAAAGCGATTTTGTCGTATCTCGAAAAAATGGCACTTTTTATACATATCTATTATTGGCTCATTGAAATAAATAAAAAATACTGCGTCAGACGATCTGATCAACGTTTCCCTACGATGTTTTTTTTTAATGATACGATCTTGACTTTTTCTAAACTTTTTATAAAAATGCCATTTTTCAAGATATGACAAAATCGCTTTCCTGCGTCGATGTGCTTGTTAACTATTAAACAAAATAAAAGATTAACAAACAGAATTAACTATTACGTCCTTGCCTATTTTAAATAAGAATAAAACATCTAGGTTCACGACATCGAAAGCTTAAGCGCGAAAGCGAAAGAATAATCGTTATCGAATGCTCGCTAATGAATGCTCGCTATCGAATGCTCGTTATCGAATACTGTCTATTGAATACTGACTATCGAATGCTCACTATTGAATGATCGCAGTCGAATGATCGCTATCGAGTGCTCGCTATCAAATGCTCGCTATCAAATGGTCGCTATCAAATGATTGCTATCAAATGGTCGCTATCAAATGATTGCTATCAAATGCTGGCTATCCTATGCTGGTAATCCAACAAAGTTTGCTATCAAATGCTCCATAACGAATGCTCGCTATCGAATGCTTGCGTTGAATATGAGAATTAATTTTGACTTGGATCAGTCCATAAAAATTGTTTTGGCGACAGTACTAAAACCAGGACGACATTAAATTAAAGAGACAAGACATTCTAATTTGTCTTCAGAAAATTACGTCTATTCATTGAGAAAGTAGTGATAAATATAATGAATAGCATAATAATATGGGTATCGACTCAAGCTTTTCAAGTTAATTCAGCAAAAAAACTGACAGAACATCTGAAATAGACTGGTCATCACAAATTTTTAATAGCCTTTTTAATGTCAAACTATTGGGCAAAGGCTCCCCCTTCTCTTTCCAAACTTCTATAAGAAATAGTAATTTTTTTCTTTGATAAATAGAAGGCCAGTTACAAGTTTTTACATTGTTCAAATTCCGCTTAATCGAATTTTTTCTTTTTACAAATTTCGAAATTTAATATTCACTTTATACGCTATACTTTTTAATGTATTTTTATAGTGTTGTTTGAAAGAAGAACAAAGAGTAGTCCTTGTTCTTAAAAAATACTTAACAAAAATGTTTATGTAGGTATTCATAGTATTTTTTATTTCTCAAAATGCAAGTGTTTACACTCATTCGCATTCGTTTATAACTAACCATCTTTATGAAAGGGTGTCTACAGACGCTAATAAATTATAAAAGTTGGAAAATAACCAATAAACATGTAGGTGTTTGACCTCATAACTTGTGTCTAGTCTGTGGAGCTCAAGTATAATGGGAAAGATTTCTTTTTCATTGATTTAGTACCGTCTGTGGAATTATTAGATGAGGCTAAATAAATGTTTGTTAAAAAAAAATACCTTCGACACAAACACCATTTTTTTAGCTAAGAACACTCTCGATCAATTCATCTTTCACACATAAAAAAACTAAATGAAAATCGGTCCATTCGGTTAGGAGCTACGTTGCCACAGACCGACACAAAGATACAAGACACGTCAAACTTATAAAACCCTTGTTTTTGCGGTGGGAGTTAAATATCTGTTCAATCGCAGGTTCGAGTCCCGCCCGAGTCAGTTGTTTTTGCAAGTTTCATATTACATAATATCATTTAATAAGCAAAACATGTAAAAACATACAAAAAATACATCTATAAGGTGTTAAATAAATATTTGTTAAGTTTTGCTATGAATATAGACTCACGCGCCTGTATTCCCTAGAGTGGGTAGGCAGAGGTGTAGGTATACAGTACACCCACGTTTCTCCGGCTATGTTAAAGTCCCATAATGTAATAGGGGTCGAGCCTATTGCCATTAACCGGGCACAATTCCAGTTTCCATGCTCCTACTGAGAATTTCCTAATGGAAAAACCCAATAACACCTTCATCGACCCGGGGATCGAACTCAGGACCTCGTGCTATTCAGTCGTACCTACTTGCTACCACTAGACCAACGAGGCAGTCATATTATGATCATCACTAGTAGATTATTTAACTCTTCAATTATCTTCCTCAGGAGCAAATAAAAAGTAGTGTTCACCATCTGAATGATCTCATAAAGAGACCCTCCAACTCCATGAAGGATGCTATAAAGATGATGTTAGATAGACTGAAGAGCATCACCAATAAAGTCAAGGAAATGATCGTGAAGCTGGATAGACTGGTGCTGAACTTGAGTGAGTAATATTTAATTTTAACTTAAACTTTCGCGTTGTATGATCTCCTTCTTAGCGTGTCGATGACAATCTAAATATTGTGTCAACCCAGAACTGGGCTACGAGATTCGCGCTTTCAGTAGCGTCCATCAGTTCCTGTGATGAACGAAGGACAGGGCATGCAGGGCACGATATTAAGTGCTCCATCGTTTGTGGGACAGCACCACATTTACACTCCATTTAAAATTACGTAAACTGGTGATGGTCTAAAAGACGCAAGTTTGAATAAACCTAGCTCAGGCAGGTCGCTAGATGTAACCCCGTTTAGTCTTATATTCAGCGTGGTAAATAGCGAGCTAGTGTGGTAATTAATGCTCAATCTTCTCTGTATGAGAAGCTTTTGCTCTGCAGCGGGACAGTTACAAGATGGTTTATTTATTAAATCATATCATAAAAATAATAATATACATATACATATTACATATAGAGCAAACGTTGGTCAGAACAAGTCTTCAAACCAAGAACAAGCTGTTGGTCTTCCATGTACAAATAAATTAATAAACCACTAGAGCACATTATATACAGCCGAAGATCGTTTCTGACTACCCCTACGGGAAAAAAGAGTGAATTTATGTATGTATAGGGGTTTAAAAAGGAGCCGATTTACGACGAGACGGACTCACCAAAATCCCACTCCAAATGATCGAAGTATTAAAAAAGTAACACACCAACAAAATCTTTTCTTTCAGTCACCATCATGCAATCAGCAGTTTACTGGCTCCAATCAGTAACAGACGTATGCAACGAAAAACTCCATTCTCCTTACGAGAGATGTACGCGTGCCCTCGCAGCTGGTGCCGCCGACTGCAATGTGACCTTGGAATCTGAAGGAGGAACTTTCTGCAATATGGCCTACGTGGTTCAAGCCGCTTGTTACACTGTCAAGCCTTATAAAGCCTTCTGCTATGTCAATGATTTTATGGATGAAGCCGTTTTGGCAGGGGTGAAACATAGTAAGTGGTTTGGTGTATTTTAATAGCTACCTCAAGGATCATTACATTCATTTCTATCAGCCATAATGTGAGAATATCCTGGACAAGGAACATAAGAGACTGGTTGAAACAGCTGGAGAAAACAGCTGATTTAATTCGCATGACACGTGATAGACAGATATATAGAAGGATGGTTGCCGATCTCCCCGTTGGAGATGGCACTTGAAGAAGAAGAATAATGTGACTGCTTACTCCCTCTATTAATATTTGAAGGACGGGGCTGTGCAGCTTTAGCCATTCTCACGTCGACCTAAAAGATCTATTGTGATTAGCCCACATTTTATAATATCTCCCTTAAACCTACATCCTCCATAAACCGAATGATGTGGCTGGTAGCGCGAGACTTGACATCCTCGGGGCTCAGAAGGGTGTTTCGTCTATGTATGAGAGGTCCACAGTCGCAGAGGAAGTGTTTAGGGGTTTCACGCTCCTTATTACAGAATCTGCAGACATCTGAGTCGGAATATCCCTGCTTACTCCCTTTCTATCCATGTCGTTTTTGATACAATCCTTATATTTAACTGTTTTTACTTCTTAATGTTTCACTGTCCACTTGTGTTCAATGTAGCACTGATAGTCTAGTGGTATGACTGTCGACTAACAAGTCAGAGGTCTAGAGTTCAATCCCAAAGCGCGCATCTCTGAATTTTCGTAAGTAATGTACGTATTATAAATTAATTATCCAACCCAGACACCTGACACCTGAGAGATTTTTCAGGTTGTTTCATCAACCATACGATAAGAAGAAGACTTAATGTTTCCAACAAATTCTTACAAATCAACTTTCTTTCCAGGACTAAAAATCTTCACGCAGCACTTACGCGTAATGTTCCACGTAGAACTGCAAATCCACCAGTCGTATTCTTACAGCAGCAACACCAGCAGATCAGCCAGTCAAGTGGCCGCGGGCATAGTCACTGAGATCAGGAACAGAGCTGATCCGCTACTGACGTGGTTGTCTTGGAGCTCTTGTGTGACCAGCTTATTCTTGCTGCTTATTATATTTAGGTACTTAATACACTTATTTTTACATTTACATTATAATATTTAGTATAATGTTTAGGACCGCGGGTGTCGTAAGAAGCGACAAAGGGAAAGATCCGGCGGATGGGCAGCAGCATTCTTCTGCGGTTGCCAAGCTTGCCCAGAGCAGCGATAATAGTGACAAGCACTGGGAGAGGTCTATGTTTAACAGAGGACTAATACAGGCTGATGATTATGATGACTTATACACTGCACAACTCCGTTTGCGTGAAATTTTTATTTACCGATATTTTAATAATAGCTAATTTATATCAGAGATATGGTAGTTTTCTATAACAGAAACCATTTTTAGAATCGGATCAGTTCTAATCAGAGGTAAAAATTTTCTATAACTAATAGACCGACAGCGGAACGTCGTATTTTGACCGTAACTTATAATTTTATTAAAGTCATTTATTTTTGCACAGGAGATTTATTACGTATATTTAGAGCTTCTATTAAAAAGTTAGAAAATTTAGACCGTTGCTTTAAGTACAATTTAGGTTTTTGCAAAACTGCATGACAAACCGTGAATATAAAATTTAAGTCAAAAATTCTAGTCCTGTGTGATTAAGGACAATGTTATCTTATAGTTATTAAGTTATTAGAAAGATTGGATACATGGAACTGATGTAACCGATGTTTTATGTCCAAAAATTGTAAAACTAAATGTTACAATTGTGTCCTCAATAAATTATTATAGTGTCTGGAAATAATTTTAATGAATTGGTATTGGATATTTTTACGTATTGTAAAAAGTTTAGAAAATTATCTAAAGAACTTTCCGAGTTATTTGAGTTTTCAGTTTCATAGTTTTATAGTCTGAGTAAGTGAGTAACATAAAATTGAGTTCAGAAGTTGGTGGTTATTTGACCATAAAAATATACTCTATCATCATTCAAAAGATTAGAAAGATTGGATACATGGAACCTATATTATGAGGCCAAACATTGAAAAACTAAATATTACAATTGTGTCTTCAATAAATTATTCTAGTGTAGGGAAATAATTTTAATGAATTGGTATTGTATATTTTTACCTAGGTACTACAAAAAGTTTAGAAAATTATCTAAAGAGCTTTCCAAATTATTTGAGTTTTCAGTTTCAAAGTTTTATGGTCTGAGTAAGTGAGTAATATAAAATTTGAGTTCAGAAGTTGGTGACTATTTGACCATAACTATGTAATCTATCATCATACAAAAGATTAGAAAAATTGGTCCATGGAATTGTCAGAAAACTTAAGATTTGTTAGCACGGCATACGAAAATAATACGAGGGGTTGTGCGGGGCGTAGGGGGTTTTATCCCGCTCACTTCGTAGCCGGCCGCCGTGCTTTCGAATCGCTGACAACAACATCATAAAAAAATGTAGTTTTAAAAATTATAATATTAATGAGTTTATGTTCTTAGTCTAGGTAATATAAAAAATTTTGTTCCAAAGTTAGAGGCTACTAAAGATAATAATATAAAATACAAAATATATCGATATAAAACCGGTTTCCAATACCGGTTTTTATCAAAATCTTGTATACATTCAAACCTTTATTGAAATTTGAAACAAATATATAATTTAGGGGTAATATTCTTAGTTAAAAATTAGGTCTATTTGAGTATTATTATAGAAATTTGAATCCAGAATATTCTTGTGTAAAAAACAAAAGGAAAGAGTAATATAAAGAAAGACAAACAACAACAGATAAAAATCAAAAATAAATTTTAAGAAATATTTTTAGAATAATAAATATTTTGAAATTAATTATTTTTTTATAAAGTTTTCTAATTACAATAGGATAAGATCTCCTTTAAGAAGAATTAGCGTAATTAATTAATTATTTATAATTATTCAAAGAGAAAGAAGTCAAGATAGAGGTCGTGGTAAAAACGTGATTTTTTCAATGTCATATATGTAAATTTTTAGCTAATCTAAGACACCGCTGACTAACAATAAAGGAAAACATCGTGAGGAAACCTGGATTTAATAGTCTGAAATTGCCAACCCGCATTGAGCTAGCGTGGTGATAAATGCATTCAATTAATTCAATGTATTCTCTGTATGAGAAGAGACTTTTGCCCTGAAATGGGACAGTTACAGGCTAATAATATATTAATTATTTCCGTAATTTTTAGAAATTTAATCCAAATGTGTCAGGCAAAAGTGCATAATATAACAATATCAAAACATGACAGTGACACTGTCATGTGACGACAACATTTTCTATAAGATTAGTTAAAGATACGTCATCCAGTACGGCCTATAAAATCACTTATAACTTAATGAAAATTAGTTTTTTTTTTAATCTAAATAAAAGTGTAATTTTTTCTAACTAGCAGTTTTGGTTTATTGGTATGGCCAATTAAAATTAATTAATTAACTAAGCTTAATCCATTTTTTATAAATGACGTGAATTTTAAATTATTTTCGTCTGAGTAATATTATTATTTGAGTTCCGAAATTAGAGGCTACTTAACAATTATAAAATGCTATACTGTCATAGCTACAGAAGATTAGAAGATTTAGTGTGGGTAAAATTATTATAAAAACATGGTTTCTATAAGAAAAGCCATGCGGAATTCAAGGATTGGTAATGAAAAACCGGTGTGATATAAATAAACCGGTTTTTATATTCAGTGTACTTCCAATTAAACCTTTAAAATTAAGCTCTGCCCGAATTAGCTTTCTTTGTACTATGGTTGATGAACAACCTGGTACCCGAATAGTTATAAATATTTACTATTAATTTTGAACAACTGTGTTTGGGATTAATTGTACGTTAGTTATGTACGAATCACCTTGTTCTGTTATGTTCATCTTCAAAATAAAACCCACAAAAAATATTTTTTATAAATATAATATACCTACATATAAACAAAACCGTAACACTCTCACAGTATTGTACATAGAGTCTACAAAATTAGGTGATCGTCAATATTCGTCAAGAGGGCTGGTCGGACAATTGGCGTTGAAACATATTCGAAAACTTGTAAAGTCTATTGAATAAAAATCCAATTGTAAAAATATATATACCTAGGTACAAGTCAAATTGAGAACCTCCTCCTCTTTTCCGTCGTTGGTTAATAAAGAGATTTTATAGGTTTTATAATTTTATGTAGTTCACATGGAAATCAAAAACAAAAGAACAATAAAGTATGTAGTTCTAAATTTAAATAATTAAAGATTTGAGTACAAATAAATATAAAAATTACTAGACATGGAGATAATACATTCGGGTGAATACGGAAACCCGAAGACTACCGATGTGTTCACCGATTGTAATGGATTTTGCTGAAACCTAAATTATACCTAAAGCATTGGTCTAAATTTTCTAACTTTTTAAACGAAGCTTTAAATACACGTAACTAATCTCCTGTGCAAAAATAAATGACTTTAATGAAATTATAAGATAGAATCTTATTTCTACTGGGCTATAAGGCAGCATATAATATATAATTATATATTAAAACCTAACGACTCGCAAATTTTGAGTTTTAATTTTAAAAAAATTCTGAAAGAACAATCCTTTTAAGCTTAAGCTTTAGATATCCCAGTTGGAGCCTGCTGATGTACCAAGTCATTAATTTGTTTATGTGTAAATAAAATTGACAGTCTTTCTTCATTTCAGGGCAAAATACTATCAACACATGTACGAAACTCGTTCTCGGTTCGACAATCGATATGTTACTAAAGAATTGCAGGAGTTGGACCTGAAGAGACAAAAGCAAGGAAAGGAGACAGTACTACCGCTGAACAGAAGAGAACGCGCTAAATATATCACCGTATGATTATTCGTTCATTAAGCACGTTAAGCTGTTGGCCCCGGCTGTCAATTGTAGATCTTTGACAGTCGTTACGGGTAGTCAGAAGCCCGAAACTCTGACAACCAGTCTTACCAAGGGGTATCGTGTAACCCAGTATCTGGGTTGTAGAGGTCTGATAGGCAGTCGCTCCATGTAAAACACTGGTATTCAGCTGCATCCGGTAAGACTGGAAGCCGACCCCAACATAGTTGGGAAAAGGCTAGGCAGATGATGATGATTATTCGTTAATTTCATTCAATATTTCTTGCCCGTAAATTCGTGACAATTATTGTTTTATTATTCATGAATTGGGCTTACGTCAAGTGAGCGAATTTAAAATAACTTTACAGATACTTTGATAGTCATTAATGAACATTGTATTTATTGAGTCCTGGATTAACCTCAGGGATTTTGGCACCTTTCATTGCGAGGTGACCAAAGATTAATATTACTATTAATCACACTATTAAACCGCAATTAAAATAAATCTTAATTAAAACAGTATTACAATTAATTCCAAGTGTTTTTACAAAGTTTTAAACTGACTTACTAATATATTATTACATAAAAAATATTTCTTATACATTGATGATATCTTAATTTTTACAGACAACATCTTTTCGTCTTGTGGCTTCAGAAAAGGTGTATCTGAATCGATCAGCCGTATTTATGGCCATAACTACATTTAAATTGTTAATACATATGGTAGCTGACTATAGCCTTTACTGGGTACTTATGACCATACGTTTCCATGGAAGACATCAGTCTGATTTAATGCGTAAGTGCTATGAGTATTATCTTCTTTATTACCTATTTGTCAAATATTTGTAGATAACCGGTTAATTACTCTTGTTTCATTGACACAACTTTAAAATGTTTATTCTTGTATCATTATAAAGCTGATCTGGAGACCTATTTGGTGCAGCCGTGGGACACAAACCCCATGAATTAAATTGTTTTAATTGTTATTTTCTTTTATTTGTTTCTTGTTTTTTTTGTCTTATTTTGTTTGTTTTTTTTTTATTGTTTTGTTTGTGTTATCATGTGCTGTCTCGAATAAAAAAATCATTCATTCATTATTACCTTCATGGTTTTTATCATAGCTGGAAGGTGCAGTATCTAGAAAATTTAATTGTATTTAAATTTTTACAGCGGGGCAGCCTTACTCAGGTGTTCATGTATCTGGCACAGGTTTTGTGGCTCGCTTATTCCGATCTATTGTCAGTACATTGGATATACCTTTATCCACACCAACGATATCACCTGCATCATGTCTACCAGATCCTTACCCACCTGATTTAAGTCGGTACACACAGATTGGTAAGTCATGACTTACTTGTACTTTGGTAGCCAGATTATTATTAAAAAAAACTGTGGCGTTGTAAAATATGCAACAATATTTATTTATTTATAGACTCACGCCTGTATTTCCCAGAGGGGGTAGGCAGAGGTGTGCAGTACACCCACGTTTCGCTGGATATGTTATAAGTCACATGTAATAGGGGGCGAGCCTATTGCCATTAACCGGGCACAATTCCAGACTCCGTGCTGCTACTGAGAATTTCCTAATAGAAAAACCCAATAACACTTTGCCCGACCCGGGGATCGAACCCAGGACCTCGTGCTCAGCAGTCGCGCTTGCTACCACTAGACTAACGAGGCAGTCTAACAATATCTGTTTACTAAAAGTTTAATTAAGCTTCTGGTTTGAAATGATCTGTAAAGACATTAATATTATTAATTAGTGAGGAGCCCTGTGCAATAAAATTAGCTCAACAAGGAAAAAAAGATCTCCTACAAATTCATTGAAAGTCAACGACGCTCGAACAAGCTGCATTTGGTACCCTCTCCTTTTTCCACAAAAGTATAATTTACGCAATTGCACCAAAACTATAACTACCCGATAAAATTAAATTCAGCCAGAACATCAATTAATTTAAACATGATCTTTTTAAATTATTGAACAACAAAACATAATTTACTAACATAAGTATTCCCATAGATCCCCATCCATTGTTTTTTTTTTCATATGTTAAATAATTTTCCGTAACTTTTTTATTGTCTTTTTTTATTGTCAGGTTCCTTTTACATAAAGTTTAGTTTGTTTTAGAGTTTGTTACGTTCGCGATTAAGTCATGCTAAAATTTGTTGTAATTTATTATGATGTAATCTTATATTAAGGAAACAAGATGTTTGTACTGATTGTTCATACATAACATAATTATAAACCAACATAAAAGTGTTTCTTGTTGGAGTTCTAAATACAATTTATTAGAAATATGAGTAATTTTTTTTTACGTAAAACGGTTTTGTCATCAAAACTAAAGCTGTATACCAAATATCAGATCAATCTGTCAACAGAAAGGGGGTGAAATATCGATTACTAAATTTGAACCAAATAATAAACAGGTCAAGCTAAGTAAAACTGTTTAAAAAATGTAATGGTCGAGTAAAACAAGTCTATCTAGCTTACAGGTTACTGGAACAATTCTGAATACTTTCCCGACTTACCATCACGCCACCACGAAACAATAAATCGATTTGATAATGAACATCATCTCTTCTTCACTTCTATTTAATAAGAATCAGTCATTCAAATGTAAAGTATCTACCGAAGATAAAAATAAGAGTGTACAATCAACTCTTCCTTTTCAGGAGTCCTGATCTTCCTTCTATGGTTCTTCGCTTTGTTCGAGCCGTATGGTCTTCGTTTGCGTCACTTGATTATGGGGCACTATAGACCGGAACGAGCTAAGGCCCGAGCTACATGGCTCTACAACCATATTTTGAGGACTAGAGGTACTTCTATTATCAGCAGAAAATGTGCAAGTTTTATAATCCAACTGTTAAAATAATTTACCCTGATCTTTTCTAAATGTTTAGGTAAATTAGGGAATGAGTATGTAGCCTTAATCGGCTCATATAAAACTACAATCTCACTCTAATATACAGGGTTATTTGTAAAACACCAGCATCCTTAAAAGGGGTCATTAAACTCATCATTATGAACAACTTTTACTATGGGACCAACCCTGAAATCACAAAAAAAAACAGCTGTTCCATACATTTATGTTCACGTGACTCAACAATGATGAGTTTAATGACCCCTTTTAAGGATGCTGGTGTTTTACAAATAACCCTGTATAATATATAAATCAGCCTGTAACTGTCCCAATGTAGGGCAAAGGCCTCTTCTCATACTGAGATGGATTGAGCATTAATCACCACGCTAACTCACTGCGTGTTGGCGATTTCAGACTAATAAAGTCTAGGTTTTCTTTACGATGTTTTCCTTCACCGTTAGTGAGTTACCGTTAGTTTCTATGATTAACTAAGAAAGTAATATGACACTGAAAAAGTCACATTGGTACATGCCAGGTTCGAACCCACACTCTCGCGCTTGCTAAGCGGGTCCGTAACCAATACGACACTGATATAATATACTAAACAATATTAATACAGGTCGCAGTTCCAAAATGAGAATTTCCATAGCAAGGAAATTGCATAATAATTTTCTGAATAAAACCATTATTTTTTATCTCCCAGCTGGTTTCATGAAGTTCGCTAGAAGGAAACTACATCGGGAGTACAAATATTCTTCAGAAGCAACGCTGACGATTCGCCAATGGCTGATCAATCACATACCGTTAGTACACACACCGCACCGTATGCCATACGTAAAACTTGTTGGTCGTATGCTAAAAAATATAAAAAAATCCTAGACATAGGTACCAGCAGCGTGCATAAACATTTTCGACAGGGTAGGCAGTACGTGCAAATCCTGCTCAGTTTCACTAATTCGTCGCCTGCATTGTATCTGTCAGGGTAGGCAGTGACTTTTTGCCTAATGAACTGCACGCCCCTAATAGGTACCTACTAGTGATATTCTAGTATTATGGTTGTAAGTCCGAAATACTAAGTATAAATTTTGAACAAAAAATACCAAACTGTCTTGCTAATTTCGATTAAAAATAACCCAGGTTTTATTAATTATAGAAACTGACTGCAATCAGAACTGTTTAGAACAGTGTTTTATACTTTTACGGTTTTTAATTTTATTACGCTATATTGTCACTTACGGAATATTCAGAATTGAGCTCCCGATATTTGCAAGTGCCATGATCGCGGGTGGAGTCAAGTCAACCCGCGATCATAGGTATATCACGATATTGACAATTTTAGAACAGATTTGGTACCGCGAAAAGCATCTATTTGCTTCGGAACGAGGAATGAAAGGGCGCGTGGTGTCTTCCACGTTCCGAAGTTTACATGTGTAGTAGATACTCCATATTCGTATTTAGCCAGTGGCGTAGCATGGGTTTTCGCAGCCCGGGGCAAACTAAAAATTCACCCCCCCCATTTTCATCAGTTTTTCCAGTACTTTCAAAGTTTCAACATATCATTTCATATCAAATACTTCATCTCGCCTCCTCTCTTTCACACCCTTGCGGTTTCCCTTGGCACTTTACATATGCGCGCGATTGGGAGTTAATTTTTTTTTATCTCCAATTTAAAAAATCGCTTATCGCCGGCCTCTTTCATATGCCGACCGGAGCTATGCCCCCGTTGCCCCTCCCCCTACGCTACGCCACGCTGGTTTCTATCAAACAGATTTCCTGAAAATTTTCACCCCTAATACCTATTGTTTTTAACAAGAATTTCTCAGTTGCCAGTGCTTAAGGAGTCTACTTGGGCTCGGACCAAGGGAGCTTCACTGTTTGCTGTGTGGGACCACGGGGTCCAATGATCCAGATTTAAAGTTAACAAGGTTAGATTCAGACATACTTTGATTCCAGTAGTTTATTTTCTATTAATTAAAGTCTATTGTCCAAAATGGACATTGGTAGCCTACAAGAATAAATAATTTTATTTAGGGTCCGCGCAATAGGTGTTCTTCTTCCATTCATATCTATTAGCTGTCATACATCACTGCTTACTCCCTTTCCATCCATGTTACCTTTGATATAATCCATCCATTTTTTTTTCTCTTCTTTGGTCTCATCTTTTTTTGGTCCCTTATAACCATCCATATCATTTCTTACAGAGGAGGAATTCTTTGACGCCTTCGCGTAACTTTTGTATAAATCTTTAATTGTAAATGTAAATATAAGTTATATTATTATTTAGTTTATTGTTATTTATTAAGTATATTATAGTTATGTTTATTTTAAAATGTATAATTAAATGTATTTCTTACAATGCAACATATCCTTCATCCCTCTGATATTGTCATAGATTTAGTATTAGGTACCCTACGTTCATATACCTTTATGTTAGAGCTCGCCTCAGTTACTACAACGCCGATCTATTTAACTTTTTAACGGGTACCTAAATGCTATATCTATGACTACCTATTATCTTGTATACAGGGTTATTTGTAAAACACCAGCATCTTTAAAAGGGGTCATTAAACTCATCGTTATGAACAACTTTTACTATGGGACCAACCCTGAAACCCCAGTGTTTGTCCCAAACAAATAACCACACCATTGTTTTTACAAATAACCCTGTATATCTGTATATGTATATCTTATTATAAATGTCTATCTAACTTGTTAATTTTAATTTTGTTTTAGATGTCATACGCCCAATTGTCCTGGCATATATTGCATGTCCTGCTTCATAGATATTGGAAAGCTCTGCACCATCTGTATGTCACCGGCAGACTACGGGGACGTCAGTGATGTTAGCTTAGAAAAGTAAGATCACTTTTCTACAGGGTTCTTTGCAAAACACCAGCATCCTTAAAAGGGGTCATGTGAACATAAATGTATGGAACAGCTGATTTTTTTTGCGATTTCAGGGTTGGTCCCATAGTAAAATTTGTTCATTATGATGAGTTTGATTACCCTTTTTAAGGATGCTGGTGGTTTACAAATAACCCTTACAAAGATTTGAAACTTTATGTTACTTCGTATGCTTAAATCTATACTAATATTACAAAGAGGTAAAATTTGTGAGCTTGTGATGCTGTAGGGGGTAATCTCTGATCTACTGAACCGATTTTGAAAATTCATTTACCAATAGAAAGCCACGTTATTTGTGAGTGTCATAGGCTATATTTAATCCAAAATTTAAAATACTTTTTTGTGATAGTCGGATAAATACTCCACTTTCCATGGCGTTGGTTATACCAATCAAGCAAAGAGTTTGTTATCAAATAATAATCCAGGTAGTTAATGGTAATTGTTACAATAGCATTTTAACCACAAAGTTAGACATGCTAGCCCTCTGTAGGTACTCCGTACTAGAGCTATTATATTGTCTGGGATGGTATTATATCATCGGTATTAATATCCTTAACTAGATTTTTTACAAGACTTTTTTCGCCCTCGTAGTTCTAATTTAACCCAACCACCGCAGCGCTACCTATTGGGTACAATTGTGAATATAAACCATCCACAAAATCAACAAAATCGGTCCAATAGTTTTCGAGTTAGGGATTAGCAGGACATTTAGCTACTTATTTATTGATTAGAGAATAATAAAGTGTTTGTACGTTTGTCAGAGGTTCATCTGACGAAAATGATAGCGATTCTGAAGACTCTGGTAATTCCAACAGAAGGGGAACACAAGAATTCGTAAGTGTATACATACATTTTGTTAAATTAACCACGAGATGAGAAAAACATGAGAGGAAACTTATAAATTCAAATTAATTTATTTGTGAAACATAGGTAGGTAAAGTTATAAGGATTTAATAATATGAGTGCACTATGTTCACTATGGCGCTCTTCAGCGTGCCGGTGAATAAGACCAATTTGCTCAAGTTTGCCCCCATATCACGAGCCATAGGATTAGTTAACCCAACACCAGGATGGTGATGTATTCCACAACAGCTTGCACAAATTCCTAGAGTAGTCGCAGAGGTACAAATAAATAAAAAAATAAAAAATAAATAAATAAATAATCGCAGTATGAATTGTTGAAAGATTAATTTATTGTTTATGATGAATTGTATTATTTGTATCTAATGTGTTTATTGTAATGTAATGTGTAGATGGAGCCATAGCATCGCTTTGGTTTAGGTACTGTATGTAGATAAAATAAATAAATAAAAATAAAATAAATAAATGTTCAGCCTTGCAAGGCATACAAATATATTTCTTAAGATTATTGTTAACAATTTTGGAACTAAAACAGCTTATCATAATATTAACCAAAACATTTACGGCCATGAAGAGACTTGTCATTTAGAAATTCCTTAACAGAGCAGTAACCTTTTTCAACCAATATGAATTTTTCTTTTGAAAGTGTGTAAGTATGTTACAAAATTTTCTTTATCTTAATTATCTAAATATTCTTTATAAACCTTATTTCTGTCATGATTCAAGACGAATGTATTACAAAACGTCAATGTATCTGGAATTTTTAGAATTATTAGTGACGACAAAGGCAGATTATCTCTAAGGCAAACTAAGCATGTGCTTGTAGATTAACTAAGAAAGTACGTAGGTAATCAAAAAGTTTCATTAGTATAAGCCCGGTTCGAACCTACGTGTTTGCTTAGCAGGTCCGTTACCGATGCGCCATCTACCACTATAATAATAGATGATAATATTTATATAGACAAATGTGAATTACCTCTGTCCAATTTCCAATGTGATTTTCAGATTGCATTACTTGACAAGAAAGAAAGTAAAAGTTCAAATAGAAGAATGTATAACGGCGGCCAAAGTTGGAATTATTTTGTAAAGACAGGGCTAATACAACAAAACTCTTATGCTTTATTATCTACTAATGAAGTTGGTCACAAGTATTTCAATATACTACAAAATGGTATTCGTAAAATAAGAAGCAACCTTAAAATACGTAACTGGGACAAAAAATATACACGAGATTGGGTTGCCCAACTTGCACCTGAAAAGATATTTATTGATAACAAAACAGAAGATTATTATGAATTTTATTCAAATATTCTTGATATCGAAGACTGTTATGGATTTGAAGAAAGCTTTTACAAAACGAAAGATGTCGGGATTAATACTGACAAAAAGAATGGCCGAATCTTGAATAAACTTAATAGACTTACTAGCCGGAAAATTATTTTTTCTCTTACAAGTCAACAAAAGAAAATGAAGTCATATGGAAAAACACATAATAAGTATGATGATGTCAAACGACCATTGATCCCAATTAAAAATCGTCACACACACAATTTAACAGTTTGCCAACGAAATTTGAAGAAAATGGTAAGAAATAAGAAAGAACATAGAACATCAGATATAATTAAAATATACAGAGAAATTAAAGGTGTTATAAAAGCCATCAGATTTTTTGTGAAGAACAATGATCAAATTACACTTACTAATCAAAATAATGAGATAGTGCCAAACAATAATCCTCCTATTGAAAATAAAAATGACTCCCCTAGGTCTTCAGATAACTCTTTTCAAAGAGGAGGTCGAAACAAAAAGAGATTTTCCGAATCAAATAGATTGAAGAGATCTGGAAAACAAAAGAAAAATAAGTTAAAAGCTAAAAATTCTCAACAACGAGTACGTCAATTCCATAATTTTTTCTCTTCATACTGGCACAATTTTAGGTACAGCCTAATACCTTGTACTCAAGCTAGGAAGAGATCAAATAGTATTTCAATAGATAAAGAAAGAAAAAACCATAAACGTAGAAAAAAACGAAAATTTTGCGTTGATGTCGATGAGGATGATACAGAAGAAGGTTGTATCAATAAAAAAGATATAAAACATACCAGAAATCTTAGGATATCTGCATTTTTAGCTGAGTTAGAATGGAAACGAGATTATAGGAAAGATGAGGACACTGACATATACGAAGATTCGTTCTTCGTTACGGAAAAGACGCCTGTAAACAAAAATAGAATTGTTGGCGTAAGTACGTTTATACCATAACACTTAAAATAATAATGAGTCGTGATAGCCTGCGGTCGGTGACCGTTGACTGGCAAGTCAGAGATCTCAGGTTCGAACCCAAGGCGCGTACTTCTGACTAATTATAATCACTTACTCCGTGCCTCGAATATCAAGTAAAGCAACTGCTTTTTTTGTTGTCTGTCTTGAATCTGAGACCTGGGACCTGGACTTGGCACCGACTCCGTATTTGTGTTATTTCTAGCTTTTAGTGTTTACCGTGTGGTTTCCGGCCTAAGAATAGAACCACCCCTACTCGTCCGACGGGTGTCGTGATAAGCGACAAAGGGAAAAATCAAGAGAATGGGCGGCAGATTCCTTCTGTGTAACAGCAATCATCTGCTACTGCGATCGCCAACCCGCTTGCCCAGCGTGGCGATTATGGGCAATACCTCCAATGAGCGCACAAAAGTGGCGCACATTGGGAGAGGCGTATGTTCAGCAGTAGACTAATACAGGCTGATGATAAGTGTTTGAAGTCGATTCTACTTTGTTGATAAATTATATTTCATCATTTAATTCCTTAACAATTTAGTTTTTGCAGTTTGCACAGATAAAGAATTTGCCATTTCAATGGCGGGAAACGCAAAAAAATCATTCATGCAAATGTCCAAACAGTGACTGCGGGTGTGAAATAAGTATAGCTGACAAATACGTGAAATTATTTGGGCCTACCTCTAAACGTGAGTAGATAGATAGATAGTAAATAGTAAGTAGTATATAATTATACAACCTGTTACTTTAAAGACCTGCCAAATTTTAGTAGGTAATAAGGTCAATTAAACTGTACAACTTTCGCCAAGAAACATAGGTCGAAATCTGAGAATCGAAAATTGACTTTCCATACAAAGTGACTGGTCACGTGACTCACGTTTGTATGAAAAGTAAAGTTTTCGTTTTCAGATTTCGACCTATGTTCCTTGGGGAAAGTTGTTCAGTTTCATGAACCTTATTACCTCCTAAAATTTGGCTAGTCTTTAAAACAACACGTTGTATTTAATAGGCTAACATGTGCTATAACATGTAAAAAATTCACAAAAATAGTAAGTAGTAGGTAGCAGAAGGACGAGGAAGATTATGCAAATAAAGAATATGAATATTATTACAGAGAATTCGAGTTTTGTTTGAATTATTTTTACTAAGTTTTTTTTTTACTATTCCCCAGAGTAGGCAGAGGTGTAAGCAGTACACCCACGTTTCGCCGGCTATGTTATAAGTCCGATGGGGGCGAGAATATAGCTATTAACCAGGAACAATTCCAGATTCCGTGCTAGGTACTGAGAATTTCCTAATGAAAACCCAATAACACTTTGCCCGACCTGGGGATCGAAGCCATGACCTCGTGCTCAGCAGTCGCATTGGCTACCACTAGGCTAATCAGGCAGTCACTCAGTTTAGTCTATCTAATATACTCTTAATATTCATGTTCATTATAGAATTCGTATTAGATTTCGGCTATATCAGCAGTGTCGGTAGACCTCCGTTAGGTGGACCGATGACGCGGGATGCCGCTGTATGAGAACAGAGCAGGACCGATTGATTTCGATTTTGAATGATTAGCTATATTTTCATACAAGGTTATTTGTAAAACACTAGCATCCTTAAAAGGGGTCATTAAACTCATCATTATGAACAACTTTTACTATGGGACCAACCGCGAAATCGCAAAAAAAAATTAGCTGTTCCATACATTTTGTTGAGTTATGTGAACATTTATGTTCAGTAAGGGGACAGCTGATTTTTTGTTCAATCATTAAACTTTAATGACCCATTTTAAGGATGCTGGTGTTTTATAAATAACCTTGTATATTTGAATAAGTAGAAACACTCAATTGGGGGAAGATTGTAATATTCAATAATGGCCAAATTATTTTAGATAAGATGTATGCTAAGCAAGCTCTAGCCAGATTCCGTGAGAAAATAAATACAGTAATGGAACAGTCGTATCATATGATAAATAGAATAAAGAGCAAGACATCTAGTTCTGATAAAAAACCTGGTAAGTAGATTTATCTATAATTATTGAATAAGAAAATTAGAAAAAACAATTGATACAGATGGGATTCGAACCCACGATCTTCGGCGTACCGTGTCCTCGCTTGACGGCTAAGCCACCGTATCCTACCAGCATCAGTCAAAATTTAAAATCTCGTTCTATGCCTGCGTGTGGTAATATCTATCAGAATACATTAAGTATCCGACTCAGTGCTCCAAACTTGGCAGTTTTAGAAGGCAACATAAGCTAACATGTGCTGTAACATGTAAAAAATTCACAAAAACATTAAAAATAATTATACTTAAATTTTAAAAAATTTAAACGACACGAATAAAAACATTTATTTTAGCTAAGATCTCTCCCAAACATGTTACCTAAACACACAAAGCCTATACAGGATAAAATTTTGTAATGCCACCTGAAGGGAAAGTACTCTTAATACTGTAGATAGAAAATTTTACTCAAAGAAAACATTCCTTTATTTTTGAATTGAAAGAAAACTGTATTCAAAGGTTTACGAATATTCGGTTGCCACGCCCGGGAATAGAACTTACTAAAATCTATAGCAAGCGGTGCGGTGTGGCAAGCGATTTATCTCACTTATTATCTCGCGCGCGCGAGTCACGCGAGCCACCTATAGTTACTTTCCCTTCAGGTGGCATTACGAAATCCTGTAAGAATTTGTACTTAAAAAAATCGTGTGTGTTCCAGAAAGTTCATTTTGTATATCGAAACGCCCGGATTACTGTCAATCATTAAAAGATGCATTGACTACCGACCCGTAAGTTTTATATTTTTTTATTTAACTTACAATATAAATAAATAAATCAGCCTGTAACTGTCCCAATGTAGGGCAAAGGCCTCTTCTCATACATACAGAGAAGGATTGAGCATTAATCACCGCGCTAGCTCACTGCGGGTTGGCGATTTCAGACTATTAAAGTCCAGGTTTCCTTACGATGTTTTCCTTCACCGTTAGTCAGTGGTGTCTTAAATTAACTAAGAAAGTACATATGACATTGAAAAAGTCACATTGGTACATGCCAGGTTGGAACCCACACTCACGCGCTTGCAAAGCGGGTCCGTAACCAATGCGCCACCACGACATTTTACAATATGATTAACAAATTAACAGACAAATGAGAAATGATACTGTGTTCTTGTCTACAGCCTCCACAACACGAACACATTATTTAAGAATGAACATTTCTTAGATGACGCAGCACAGCAGGTGAGATCCACAATATTTTTATACGGGTATCACGGTGAAGGTAGTCGTAATTGCAACTTTTTAAAAGTTACGTCAAAATTCAATTTTAAGCAACATCTTCTAACATTTTTGGCCAAAAGTTGCATTATACTTTGCAAGATAAATATTTCAAGTCAAAACCTAGCAAAAGCCAATTTGAGCGACCTATCAGTACCTACTATAAAATTCTTAATGAACCGCCTCAAGTCCCGAGTTCACTTCGTTCGCTCTTCCACACTAGTCGCCAAAGCCTTGCTTAGCGAGGCACCTACTTCTGAATGGTTTAAAAAAATAACCACGAAGGAGATGGTGGGGGAGTCGTGATAGTTTAGTGGTGGTGACCGTTGACTGGCAAGTCAATGGTCTCGGGTTCGAACCCAAGGCGCGCATCTCTGACTTTTAGTAAGTTATGTGTGTTTTATAAATTAATTATCACTCTCCGTGCCTCGGATAGCACGTTAAGCTGTTGGCCCCGGCTGTCAATTGTAGATCTTTGACAGTCGTTACGAGTAGTCAGAAGCCCGAAAGTATGACAATCAGTCTTACCAAGGGGTATCGTGCAACCCAGTACCTGGGTTGTGGAGGTCTGATAGGCAGTCGCTCCATGTAAACACTGTCAACTGCATCCGGTAATACTGGAAGCCGACCCCAACATAGTTGGGAAAAGGCTAGGCACATGATGAAGCAAATGGCGGGGACTTTTCGCTCACCATACCCTTTTAACCTAAACAGACTGTCCGAGTCGGGGTTTGCTCACTCTTCCTTACTTGGTCGCTCACCGCTCTAGTTTCCTATTAAAAGTCGCTAATTATTTTTTTATTCACTCGATTTATAATATCCCGTTTATTTTTAGGGCGACGATAATGATTCTATAAGTTCAACTTTATCAAGACGCAGTATCAAGTTTAGTAAACAGACTCCATTGAGTGAGTGATTCTTTAACTTCATTAAATACTTTGGTGTTGAGTTAATAATAATAATATAAGTCAGAGGTACGAAACCCAGATAAGGTGAGCCCGAATTGCCCGTGACAGAATTTTCTGACAGAATCTAACATTATAACGTAGACCTGTATTCCCCAGAGGGGATAGGCAGACATGCACCCACGTTTCGCCAGCCATGTTATAAGCCCCATGTAATATGGGGGCGAACCTATTGCCTTTAACCGGGCACGATTCCAGACTCTGTGCTGCTACTGAGAATTTCCTAATGGAAAAATCCAGTACCACTGCCCGACCCGGGGACCGAACCCAGGACCTGGAATCTAATTTAGGCGGTAAATTAATTGTTAATTGATCGCTCCGTTACATGCATTACAAAAATGTTTATACACATGGAAATTTGAAAAAATACATGCTGATGATGATTTTTAGGATTTTTCTAAGTAAAACATGATACAAAATTAGAGGTTTCGGGATTTTTTAAATTATTTTTTAAAGCTTATGTTTTTCGAACCCATATCCCGAAGAAGAAGAATAAAGTCGTAATTTCGTTACTAATTTTCCAGTCATTTCATATTCAGAATGTGATGTAGAGCCCGTGTGCACACCTGTGTGTGAAAGGCCAAACGTCACTCAACTTTGCAAATGTGATAATCTTTTCGATGATATGCAGAAGAAGTGGGCATGTGTCAGAAAGTAAGTACCATAATAAAGTAACTACCTACTTTATTAAAAGTCCGAATTTTTTTGGGAAGAAAATATCGATTACGACTGGATTTGAAATGGCGAATTGAAATTGCGAAAGTCACGGAGTTTTCGAAATTTTCTTGTACATTCAACCATTGGCGTATATAAGTAGGGTTTAGGGGGCCCGGACCCCCCTTAGCATAAGGCTAAAATAAAAATCGATTAATATTAAACGCAATCGCAACTACGAGCGATAGTAAGTACGCGCATACAGTGCATCCCCCTTTACCCGCGCATCGCATATTGTGAAGTTATCTGTGTGAAGCTCGGGCAAATACTAGTTTATCTTAGTACATTTTTGGATCATCAGGCCCCCCCCACTGAAAGTACCATCTCCGATGGTAGTTACATCCAAGCCTGACATTGAGTACGGAGTATATATCTAACTCTAAATTTCTCTACTTATTTACAGTTGGAAAAGGTATAATGCTAAATAGATGCAATAGTTGTTCATCGTTATGAACAACCCTGAAATCGCAAAAAAATCAGCTGTTCCATACATTTTGTTGAGTCATGTGAACATAAATGTATGGAACAGCTGATTTTTACCCGACTGCGGCGAAGCCAAAAAGGAGGGTTATGTGTTTGACCTGTATGTAATGTATGTATGTCCATGTCTATGTTCCCTCGTAACTACTAAACGGCTGAAGCGATTTTGATGAATGATATGTCGTTGGATTCGTCTTTATTGCGCGAGTGTCACTGGGTATATACAAATTTTAAAAAATCGATATGGCAGATTTTTGGCGCCAAAAGGTATGATTAATAAAAAAAAAATCCCCTAAACCGATCGTGAGGGGTATCAAAATAAAGAGTTTTAAAAGGTAATTTCAAAAAATATACAACTTATATGTTTAAACTTGATATAGCCCGCGATTTCATCCGTGAGAGCTACAGGAACTATCCATTTTTTCGTGATAAAAGATTGTCATAATATATATAGTACATACATAGTTTAACGACTATATTAAAATATAGTTCTTAAACTATCTCTTGGGAAAAAAAAATATTATTAAAAATCAAAAAACCCGACTGCTAACTAAAAAGATAGAAACAAGTTGGTTATAGATAGATCATACTTTACACATTGTTCACAAACGCAGTCGGAGGCATTAACTATTCATTCTCTCTCTCTCGAAACCCAGAAGAATATTACCTAAAGAATGCCTCCCACTGCGTTTGTGAACACTGTATAAAGTATGATCTATCTATAACCAACTTGTTTCTATCTTTTTAGTTAGCAGTCGGGTTTTTTGTTTTTTAATAAATTTTTTTTTCTTGCGATTTTAGGGTTGGTCCCATAGTAAAAGTTGTTCATATCAATATGTAAAAGGGGTCATTAAACTCATCAAATTGATGGATTAAGGATGCTGGTGTTTTACAAATAACCCTGTATAAAAATATCACATCTCATCTAAACTTTGGAAAATAAGTTCATTCTCTGATTAAATATTTAATTATTTTAATATTTAAAGTACGATAAAAATATATTAAATATTTATTTTTCAGGAGCATATCGCAGAAAGGGTAAGAAAGTTTTAAAAAATCGATTATAATATCTTAATGTAGGTACCTACTTAGTTTTAAATAGGTACCTAATATAATAAGATCCTACGCCAGAAATCATATTTAAATTATAATGCCAGAAGATTATCTTTTGAATAAAGTCAATTTCATGTCAATTTTAAAAATTCATCTTTGTTTTATTCTATACGTACGTAGGCGTACCGTGCCGACGCTCTAACCGCTGAGCCACCGTATCGTACGGTACGGATAACGGTAACGATTTACGGTAGCATACGGTGGCTCAGTGGTTAAGGCGTCGGCACGGTACGCCGAAGATCGTGGGTTTGAATCCCATCCATATCAGTTGTTTTTTCAAATTTCTTATTAAATTATTATATTTAATAAGCTAACAATTGTGCTAAAACATGTAAAAAATTCTGGTTCCAGATCTGCTTTCTTCAAAATCGAGGCTCTAAAAAACTTCTGTTCTTCTTTCTTTGGTCCCTCGTGCACATTAGATACGTGTCCTTACCAACCTGCATGCCAAAAAGAAAAACATAAGAAACGGGAAAAAGCTAGAGAAAAGGCACGTAAAAAAGAGGAGGCGCGCATGAAAAAATGTAAAGGCATGAAAAGTCAGACAGGAACTCAAACAAAAAGAAAATGTCCGAAAAGATTCCAAATGGAAACACAAACCCAGTGTTGGAGAGATATGTCAACTCAATTACAAGCTTCATCATCTCAACTAGTATTACTACAGAATGAAACAAAGCTAGCGAGCAGAGAAAAAATAAAGAAATTGAATGCACAGGAAGACCTGGTAAAAGAGGTAAAGCTAGGTGAAAAGGCAAAAAAATGTTTTGCCGAAAGTGAAAAAAAAAGAAAAGATATTAATAACGATCAAAAGAGCCATCGTGCAGACTGTGATTCACACAACCTAGATCCAACAATGGATGAAGACGTTAGATTGGACGTTAGAGATGTAGAAGTCGAAACAGACAGTGATGAGTACGCTCGAAAGCAATTTAAGGATCAATCAATGTTGACACTGCCGATACCTTTGCTACCGCATGTACCAACTATATCAAGAGCTGATCAATGTGATGAAATTCCATGGTTTCGAATAACTTCATCTACAACAATACAAAAAAATACAAAATCAACCGCTTCTAAACTCCCAGATACAGGCAAGTTTTTTCTGTCCATGCCATGTCTGGGAACTTTTTAGGTCATTCTAAGAGTCGTTATTATATCAACGACAGTGGCTAGGTTAGGTTAAAATCATCTTGTCAAAAAAACCAAGGTTTCACATCTAGTTATTTTTTCTATTTTTTTTTATCGTGGGTGCAGTTCAAACCAAAAACCAAAGGATGGAATAGCCAAGGCCACCGACATAGCTCTCAGAGTATGCAAGTTGAAGTGGCAATGGCAGGCCACATCGCTCGAAGAACCGATAACCGATGGGGAAGAAAGGTTCTCGAGTGGCGACCACGAACCGGAAGACGAAGCGTTGTAGGGCCTCCCACTAGGTGGACGGCGCGGGTTACCGGTGGATGCAAGCGGCAAGTTGCCGTTCGTTGTGGAGTTCAAGGGGGCCTATGTTCAACAGTGGACGCTTTCCGGCTGATGATGATGGGTGCAGTTCAAGACATATAATTTCACAATGAATAATTACACAGATCGAAAAATATTTCTAACTAGCTGCCCCGCGCGACTTCGTACGCGTGATTATCCTACTTCAAGGCCTATTCTACCCCTACCCTACTCTACCCACTATCCTATTCTACCCCTAACCTACTCTACCCCTACCCTACTCTACCCCTAACCTACTCTACCCCTACCCTACTCTACCCCTAACCTACTCTACCCCTACCCTACTTTACCCACTACCCTATCCCTAACCTACCCCTACCCTACCCTACCCTACACTACCCCTACCCTGCCCTACACTACCCCTACCCTACCCTACCCCTACCCTACCCCTACCCTACCCTACCCTACCCTACACTACCCCTACCCTACCCTACTCTACCCCTACCCTACTATACCGCTACCCTACCCTACTCTACCCTTTTTTCTCACCTTTAAACCTTCCCTGGATCTCCACAAATAATTCAAGACCAAAATCAGCCAAATCGGTCAAGCCGTTTTCATGCTATGTCGTGACAACGGAAAACAGGTTTCATTTTTATATATATAGATTACCTACATATTTGTCAGGAGCGAAAATCAATTTCTAATGGTTATTCGAGTCCCAAAGAGGAGGAGTTTGTCAATGCAATTACATCAATTAAGGTCGTAGCTCACAAACACGACACCGCAAAAGACAAAGACACCGCAAAATATTTTATTTTGTTTCTGTATAGGGTACCTACAGGGGACGACTTTAAATTCATATTTGATTGTTCATTCTTTTGCTCTGCCGAAGCGATGCCATGTAAGTGAGCTAGGACCTTTACTCTGTAAAGGTCTAATGAGTAATTCTTATAGTGCAATGGTCCTCTTCTTTTGCCCCTTCGGAGACGAGACTATTCTATTTATATTTATAAATAAATATTCTATTCTTCGGAGACATACTACAGACCAGGATTATTTATGAAATGATAGCTATAAAACCTCTTGTATTCAACGAATTTTACTTTGTTTAGGTATATAGTATATTAATAACTTCTTGAAAAAATGACAACTTTAGCTAGCGTCCCTGCCAACCTAACTCCTTTACCGACTGTACATATTTATTAATTTTATTTTGTTATTCTAGAAAGCAAGGGAGTTCTTGTTGCACCTGAAAAGACCTCGGGGTAAGTTATGTATATCAGTCTAGCGGTTCCACCAGATGTTGTCCTGCCCGACTATCGGCTTGAATTGTAAATCTAACCCATCCAAGAACTCACTCAAACACGCACTAATAATACCATCAAAATCGGTCCAGCTGTTTAGGAGGAATTCAGTTGCATACACTCATAGCGTTACTGGTGTGGCATACTTACTTAATCCGCGTCTTGAAATGTGCCAAGTAATTTATAATGTCCTGAAAAGATTTCGGTCACAGGGGCCTATCTCAACGGAGATTAGCCAACTACGCAGGAGATATCAAGTGTGTGCGCAACACAGGTGCACTATCTATTCACTCACTCTCAAAGTTCAATGGCACGGTAATCCTGCACGACTGGAGAGAGATCCAGGCGTACCTACGGATAAGCCCATAACTTACGAAAAATTAGGCCTGCCTTGGGTTTGAACCTAGGACCTTAAATGCTGGTAATTTAGTCATGTATCAGGTGGACAATTAGGATCGTATTTCGCAACCTAACTCAGGGCTCGTGCATTACTTGAATATAGCTTTTGTTCAACTAAACTAGTTTCAAGTAATACTTGAGTCCTGAGTACTCCTGAGTTGGGTTCTGTAATACGACCTTTAGACTACTTACATAAAATTATTGAAAGAAGGTTGAAACTGGCTCTCAAAATCCGTTAAGTTAGGTTAACGGTGTCAAAATGTCCGATTTGGATTTGCCAAAATTTCCAATTTCCAAAACGTCCAATCCCAAAAGATTCATTTCCTAAAATGTCCAATTCTCAAAATGACCAATTTTCAAAATACTCGATTCCTAAAATGTCGATGATTCAGCCAGAACTCAACATCAACTTATCCATGGAGTGACATGTACATTTATAAAAAGATCTCGCTGATGACCCAAAGCAGTTCATGGCCCTTAATTCCAAATTATCACATCTAATATAAAATATTATATATAAGTACTTATTAACAGTAGAAGTTTTTAATACTTATGACATTATTTCAGTGCATACCAAGCTACCGACGGTACTAATGTCTGTCATCGTAGCACCCAATATGACAAAACTGAAAGTGTGTTGATTGTTAATCATGACATTAAAAAACCCCACACAGAGAAAAAACATGGAGACGAACCTTTACATCACAGCTCTAAAAAATACTATACAGACAAAGATCAGATAGACAAATCTTTAGATCACTTACAAGGAAATGTAAGTAAAGAGACTAAAGAAGTTGGAGCCGGGAAATCTGTATGTACTAAGAAAAAGACAACACACGCACACTCGGGAAGAGACAAACATACAAAGCATGCTCGAAGCGACAACGACTCTATTAGTGAGTATGAATATCGTCAAGGAGATAATAATAATAATAATAAATTAGCCTGTAACTTTCCCAATGTAGGGCAAACGCCTCTTCTCATACAGGGGATTGAGCAATAATAACCACGCTAGCTCACCGCGTGTTGGCCATTTCAGACTATTAAGTCCAGGTTTCCTTACGATGTTTTCCTTCACCGTTAGTCAGTGGTGTCTTAGTTAGATTATCTAAGAAAGTACAAAATGACATTGAAAAAGTCATATTGGTACATGCCAGGATCGAACCCACACTGAGGCGCTTGCAAAGCGGGCCCGTTACATGCGTCACCACGACGTAAATAATACGTAAGGAGATAAATTCTTCATAAAATTTATTTTAGACATTAGACTTGGACATGTCGCATGTCGGACGAGCTGTTGGCAAAACTACCGAGTGGAGCCCACGCCATGTTACATAGTCGTGGCAGGCCCAGGAGGAGAGGGCGGGACGAGCGACATGTTTATTGGGAGGATTAGCCGCAGAAAGCGTAGAAACGGGAGGAATGGAAGGGAGAGTAGCGACGATAATGGCTGAAAGTTTTGATGACGATATATTTTTTCTTAGATAACGAATTGTGCAGTATGAAAAAGCACATGTGCACATGTGCGACGCAACACCGGCAAATGGAGACACGAGTTAATGTGGGCACCACACCCAAACATTCAAGCTTCAACACCAACAAGAAGAATCAGCACCATGAAGGCAAAGGTATACAAAACATGCTCTTATAATACTTGCAAATATCTTGACAGTTGCGCAGTAGAATAGAGATTTATTTGGTGGACCGAAGGTGGGACGAGGAAATTGCTATCTACTGCGCAGGTGCACGCGATTGTTTTTTCGCTCGTGATCGAGATTTAGGGGGCCCCCTAGAATCGGGGGGAACTGAGGCTAACGAAGAAACACAATGGGATTACATTATGTCTGTTTTTATGTTATGTTCTTATGTTTTTGGACAATGCGCGGCAAGAAAATGCTTGGACGTAACTTCTCTATACAGGGTTATTTGTAAAACACCGACAACCTGAAAAGGGGTCATTAAACTCATCATTTTGAATAACTTTTACTATGCAAGCAACCCTGAAATCGCAAAAAAAAATCAGCTGTTTCATATATTTTGTTGAGTCATGTGAACATAGGATTACAAGGTTGGTCTCATAGTTAAAGTTGTTCATAATGATGAGTTTAATGACTCCTTTTCAGGTTGTCGGGTGTTTTACAAATAACCTTGTATATTTTGATTTCCTCGGGTTTTTATTTATCATATAGGTATCTCTGACGAATAAACTGCGATTGGTGCTAATTCTTTTGCACACGCTCTGAAATAATTTAGATTCATTATCTCTCTTTCTAACAGAGATCATTTGAAAAAGATAGAAGATTTTTAAAGCCGTCGATCTAGTCCATAAGCGTGATATCAACGAGAATTTAGTCGGCATGTTATAAGTAGAGGTCTCGTCTAATTTCACGTCAATTGCTAGAACATAGACTAATTTGACAGCCCTAATTTGATAGTTAAATTTGCTGTCTTTTTTCGATGGTGTTTATTAGAAAGAGATATAGATAGACTCAAACTAGTTAAGCGGGATGAGAATCAGCACAATGAACCAGTAATTTTTCGTTTTCAGAAATGGTTCACAAAGGTATAAATGCTCATCGAAAGAATTTTGCGACCGTGAGAACTAAGGGTTCGTTATATACGATATTGTTTGCTAATGGCTTCTTGTTATTAATATCATTCTGACTTAGTTTCGGTCCCAGTAAATGATTAAATAGAATAATAATAATAATTGGTCCAGCCGTTCTCAAGTGATGCGCTTATCAACGAATATCATTTAGTTCTAAGTTAATGGTCTACATCAGTGATTCCCAAAGTGGTCCAGGTGGACCCCCAGGGGTCCACGGGAGACTTGCTGGGGGTCTACGTAAGCGTGAACAAAAAAAGAGGGTCCATAAGATGTTAATGGGGGTCCACGAAAATTTATCTGCTTGATAGTAAAGAGCAAAAATATAAGCATAGTTTTTATAAGGGCCTACTACCTACATTGTTTTAAGTACCTAACTAATCAGATAATATTTCAATAAGGCAAGCGACTGTTACTTGTCCAAACTTGTGTATTCGATATTACGTACAATTTCGTGTACTACAGACTTGCAAAGCGCTATCCGCCCGACAATGCTTAGTGCTTGTTCAGACATGAGCTTGATCACCACTATAAATACTTGATGCCAAAGGCGAACTCATTCATTTGTTTCCGGAATTTCGAAAAAAAGGTGTAAGAAAATTTATATCAGTGTTTGCTAGTGCCGGAGAAAAGTAAGTATCTACGTTTTTTTGTTTTGTTTACGTGTACTAGTCGGTTGATCACAACTGCTTGTATAGATAGGTAACTTAGTAACTTACAGATATTTTAATTGTCCTCTTTCGATTTGAAGACAAACACAGTACCTACGTTTTATTCAATTGTTTTTTCACGAGAGAAGCACTGCCTCTCTAAAAAATCCGAATAAGCAATATTGCAGAGCAATTAATTTTGTAATTTTTCTTGCAAATAACTACCTACAAATTTTATAAAACAGTAATTTCACAATCATTTTAAATTGATTTTGAAGTAAGTAACTATTTTATCAAAACTATTCCCTTTCGGAAAGAGCGGGGCTTGAGCTTCGATGCCAGTTTGTCACGTTTTAACTATGAAGCCGCAGACAAAAAATACGCAAATACACGGAGCGCGTGAACTCATTTATTTGATGAAATGTTAGTTATCGTTTTCGATGCAAATTACCCCCAAAATAACTTTCTACCCCTTTTTAACCCCGTTAGGCGATGAGTTTTAATAAAATACGAAACACGTGTTCCATTAATTCTGTAAAATAATGTTTATGCAAAATTTGAAGTAGATTGGACCAAGGAATCACGTTGTCCCATATAAACTTTGCCCCCGTTTTTCACCCCCTTAGAGGTACTATTTCGAAAAAATCCTTTCTTATCGGATTCCTACGTCATACAAAGAATACACCCTCCAAGTTTCAGGTCTCTACGATCAGCGGTTTAGGCTGTGCGTTGATCCGTCAGTCAGTCAGTCATTCAGGACAAAGCATTTTATGTAGATTAATTTTTTCTTGTAATTCTATTCTTTTAATAAATAAAGTGTTATAAAATTTACCATTTTTCGTTTTTATTTTACCTATCGGAATAAAGGGACAGAACTCAGAAGCGACACAATTTTTATTTTTTGGTGACTTTAAGTATGTGCTACAAATGTAGCAGCCGGTGAATGCGCAAGCGAAAACTGTATTTCCGCCCAGAGAGGTGCGTGAAGGAACACCGTGTGGTTTTTAGTCCGTGCGAGTCGGACATACTCGTAACCCCATCGCCAGCCCTTAGTGGTGGGGTACTCATAAGGAGTTTTCCACACGACAAAAAATAAAAGGGTGGGGGGGTCCACCGAAACCAGAAAAATTTTGAAAGTGGTCCACGAGAAAAATAAGTTTGGGAACTACTGGCTACATGAATAAAAATATTTTGATTTTGATTTTGAGTTTTTAGGGTACCGTACCCAAAGAGCGCCAACGGGACCCTATTACAAAGGCTCCGCTGTCCGTCCGTCGGTCCTAGAGCTGAATCTTCTGAACCGTAATATGTAGCCGCTCATCTTCCTAGCCATAAGGCTAGGGACTCATGAGGCTAATAATAATATTACCAACACTTTTTGGGGTTAGCTTCTAATCTAACCAGATGCAGCTGAATATCAGTTTTCTACATAGCGACTGCCTATGTGACCTCCGCAACCCAAAGGATAGGTACTATATTATATTCTAAAGTTAGATTAGTTGTCTAGCTGTCAGGATTTTATGAGGGTGGGTACTGAGTCCCTTTAACGATTTTCGAATATTTTCATGGCAACCGGGGCCAACAGCTTAACATGCTTTACGAGGCATGAAACAAGAGATATAGTACATAACTATGGCCGCAATAACAACAATAAAATTAAGTCACTTAAAAATTAAAGTGGAAACCAATTTAGACTTTTCGTTCCATATAAGAAACTTGTTTTTATCCTCGTTTTTGTATGGAACCCTTTGTGTGCGAGTCCGACTCGCGCTTGGCCTGTTTTTATTAATTGTATATACTTATAGATTATTGGACAAGATTTTTTTTATGTATGTTAACTTTTACCGTAACTAGTGCTGATTTTAAAAAAATGCTTTTATTTTATGTAGATATGAAAATCGGAAGTTCGAAATGGAAACTTCTAAAACCTTTGTCCCTGGAAAGCAGTCCATGTGTCTGTGACCGTAAGTATTTGTAATTAGCTTCTACAGCGTGTAACAGAAGTCCGAAATAATACATTAAGGGCGTATAAGGTACCTTATAAACAATTCTTGAGCATAGGTTTTGGAACCAAACCCTATCGGGGGGCACGGCAGTGCCCCCGCCAAGTCGAGCGCGAAGCAAACACTGCCGTACCATCCTTTACTGGAACCATTTCGCCGCATTTTCAGGCCCCTATTTGAGAACCTCTGGATAAGACCAGAACGCAGAAATTTTCGTCATTCAGTAAGCTATAACCACATACTTAAAATCCAAAATTTCAAGTGTGTAGGTCATTTAGTTCCGAAGTTAAGCGAAAGCAAAGTTTCACATTTTCGACACTCACTCACTCATGATCATCAAAATAGAACTAGTACTTCCCATAAACTCAGAGAGCTGAAATTTAGTACAAAGTTAGGGTTTAATGGCCAAATAAAGAGAAAACTATAAAAACTAGGATAATCGAAGATCTGAACTTAAAAAAAATACAATTCCTTCACTAATTAATCGAAAGGAAATTCGTTCCATCCGAGTGTCCCTTCACACCTCTCAAGTTCTTTTATTTTGTGAGGTTTGCCGGCGTGAGGCGTAAATACCGCGACGATCTTAGAGTATAGATACTATAGAGTGATAATGTCAACAATATTGCCTTGTGCCGAACGAAAGCATATAGATGCATTTATAGATTTATGGTACACTAGTGACTTCCGTATACAAATGTATTTATCGATATAAGTTGTCGTCTAAATAGTTGTCTGTAAAAGTATCGACCAAAAATGAAAAATTAAGATATAAAATATGTTTATCCTCAAAATCGGTCCAGCCGGTCTTGAGTTTATTTATTCATATTTATATAACTATACTGTCTGGTCGAGGCATCTCGTGACCAAAATGCTGGTCTGTATCTGGCCCAAAGGCTTAGTATTGCCATCCAGCGAGGCAACGCAGCCAGCATTTTGGGAACGTTGCCTACAGGTAGCGGTCTTTTGGATTAAGTTTATCTTTTTAATTAGTTTATATAGATAGTTTATTTATAGGTGTATATATATAGTTAGTTATAGTTATAGTTATTTTTGTGCTCGATCTTTGTAGTTTAATAAATTATTAACTTATCACTATACAATAATTCATATATTATACAAACTTATTAAATTACTTTATATAGGTATTCTATATTTACTAACTATTTACAATAAACCTAATAAATAAACATACATAAATAATAATTATTCATTTAGATTTATATTTAGATCATAATTTAATAAATAGGTGAAATAAAATTAAATACTCTAAGGCTAAAGATCGGCTCTTTCAGAAATTAAACCGTCTAAACCGTCTAAAAGAATAAATAATGAACGCCAATAAGCAATACGAAAAACTGTTGCTACTGTACAACAATCAGAACCGGAAAATAAAAGCAAAATTTTTAATGATAAAAAACCTACTCCTAAAAAGAAAAAGAAATGTGTCAAAACGTTTCTACAAAAAGAAGTGAAATCCCACCAAAAACATTCTGTGAAATACTAGCCAACTCTTGATGGAGCTGTTTGTTTATCTCTAAAAAGTAATGAAATCTAGACAAAGTCGTGCCAGGTCTAAGGTTCCTTACTGCGATTTCTTTATTATTATAGTTAATGTTGTGTGACTTGGCCGTTGAAGGGTACACAAGGGTACAAAACCAGGTGCTCCATGACACCATTGCACCAATCTGTCGCCAGAACCGCTACCCATTGACGATGGAAAATTGCCACTTGGAAAACGTTGATTCAATAACCAGTCGATTGTGAACTTGATAAAGCTGCGTATTTCAATAATACTTATGTATAGGCGAGCCTGAAACAATCAATATAAAAAATATTTCCAGTACTGACGGATTTCTAATCATTGATAGAAGTCCGTCTGTATGTCTAATTTATGTTAGATCGGTGGTCGATTTGATCCTCCAAAAAGAAGAGAGCATTGTCAATGCTGAATGCATGTGTTGCACAATCAATTACCAATACCAGTATGGGCTATTATCTCGCTTAACAAACATAGAGTTACAACAGATATAACATTACGTGTAAACCAAATTGACTTATACCCACTAACGTATAAAGAATGTTCAACGGGCAAGTCACACAACATTAACTATAATAATAAAGAAATCGCAGTAAGGAACCTTAGACCTGGCACGACTTTGTCTAGATTTCATTACTTTTTAGAGATAAACAAACAGCTCCATCGAGAGTTGGCTAGTATTTTACAGAATGTTTTTGGTGGGATACGTTTATCCCGTAAGAGAATCGACTTCACGACACCGCGACCGTAGAAAGCAAATCGCTTGACTGCTACGCCAATCGTACAGATTTTTTTAACCCCCTAACGCAAAAAGAGAGATGTTATAAGTTTGTCGTGTCTGTGTACCTGTGTGTCTATCTGTGGCATCGTAGCTCCTAAACAGATGAACCGATTTTAGTTCAGTGTTTTTTTGAAAGGTAACTTGATTGAGTGTTCTTAGCTAAAAAAAAATCTGTATCGGGGGTTTTTAATTATGTCTGTTATTGAAATAGATCTAGTTAACTTTCCATTTGAATAATTTACTCCTCAATTCCAGGTAAATCACCGTTAAATGATGTAGTCAACGTTGATCTACCAGACGAACAAACCGAAACCACCTCAAACACATCATGGAGTTCTGTTTCTCTGAACAGTAATGGCGACGGCTCCAAAACTGACACCACCGTTTGTAGCATGGCAACGGTAGGCTACAAAGACCAGGCACCCAGGCGAAAAAAGTTCCGAGCCCACGTCGTCACCAAAACTAACCAAGGCACATTGACCGACCAAAAGAGACTTTGCGATACAGGAACTATCACCAACGACTGGTGGAGTCCCATTATCGAAAGAAAAACGCACAACGCAATCCTTTTAGAGAAGAAAAAAGGTTATAACACCATAGAGAAGCAGAAGAAAGAGGTGCGGGAAAGAAAGATGAAGGAAATTAAAGAGAAAGCGAAGAGGAAAATGAATTGTGGTGTTACTACTGATAGAAGGATCGTTACATTTAGAAGCAGGACGCAGATTATACCGTCGGGTTAATTAAAATTTTTAATTATTTATTCTTTACCTACACTGCCTGTATCAGTCCACTACTGGACATAGGCCTCTTCTCATACCCATCACTTATTATGTGCGCTCATTAGAAGGTGTTTGTCCTTAATCACCACGCTGGGCAAGCGGGTTGGCGATCGCAGTAGGATGCTGCTGCCCATCCTCCAGATTTTTACCTTTGTCGCTTTTTACGACCGCGGGACGAGTAGGGTTGATTCTATTAGGCCGGAAACCACACGGCTGAAATTTATACTTGGTTATATTTAACCTGCTAGAGTGGAATTTTATACGTCTATTTCATCTCTACAGCCCGTACTTACTTAAATAAGCCTTAAATCTGTCATACGTATCATATCCTGTTTACCTCTCTTATCATAGTTAGACTAACGATAATCTCCAGTATTCGCATCAGACATTTAGACCGCAGTTGCACCAATTGTTAAATTTACACTTAATGGACTCATCACAAGAATTCTATTTTTAGAATCAGATATACTTACTCCATAATTTAAGCTTTATAGGTCACGCATTGTGCCCTGTTTCTGCTTTTATGAATGACTAGCTTTTGCCCGCGACTTCGTTCGCGTGGAATAGTGACTTCCGGCAGATTTTTGGTTTTACCCACATAGTTCCCGATCTCGCGGGATCTCTTCAAAAATGAAATGTGGAAGATATTCTAGGGAACTCTTCAAAAATCAACATAATGAGCTCTGCGTTTGAATTCCGATGAATTTTCAGTACTGAATTTATGCCGACTCTTGACCAATAGATGGCGCTGTATGTCCGGAATAAATTTTATTTTTTATTTTATTTTTTGTAATAAAAACTATCCTATGTCCTTTCTCAAGTTCCAAACTATGTCTGTACCAAATTTCACACAAATCGGTTCAGTAGTTTAGGCGTGAAGCAAAGACAGACAGTCAGACAGACAGAGTTACTTTCGCATTTATAATATTAGTTTGGATTGAATACTTCACGCGATTTTGTTTATAGTGACAGTGCAGTAATAGCCTAGTGGTATGACCATTGACTGGCAAGTTAGAGGTCTTAGGTTCGAACCACGCACCTGTAATTTTTCACAAGTTATGTGGTTATTATAAACCTAATTATCACCTGCTCCTTGCCTTGGAAAGCACTTTAAGCCATTGGCCCCGGCTGTCATGAAGATCTTCAACAGTCGTTAAAGGGAGTCAGTACACTCAGTACCCTCATAAAATTCTAGCAAATCGTACTTCAGAATATATATCGTATCGTAAAGTTGCGGAGGTCAGATAGGCAGTCGCTCCGTAGAAAACTGGTATACAGCTGTTTTCCCTCACCGTTATAGCAACTGATAATTAGTTTATAATACGCACGTAACTTACGAAAAGTCAGAGGTGCGCGCCTAGGGATCGAACTCGAGACCTATGACTTGTCAGTCGACGGTTACCTATACCACTAGGCTATCGATGCTAGTACGTGTACAGTGGTACGAAGGTGATGAAGGTATTTCAGACCGCATTTTCTTTAACTGACTAAAAAAACTGATTTAATTGGATCATTAATCTAATTTACTGCCTCGTTGGTCTAGTGGAAGCAAGCGCGACTGCTGAGCACGAGGTCCTGGGTTCGATCCCCGGGTCGGGCAAAGTGTTATTGGGTTTTTCCATTAGGGAATTCTCAGTAGCAGCACGGAGTCTGGAATTGTGCCCGGTTAATGGCAATAGGCTCGCCCCTTATTACATGGGACTTATTACGTAGCCGGCGAAACGTGGGTGTACTACACACCTCTGCCTACCCCCTCTGGGGAATACAGGCGTGAGTCTATAAATAAAAAAATAAAATAAAATAAATCTAATTTAATAATTTTGCTATTACAGTAATTGGCGGTTTCTACCATAATCCAGACATCTTGTCTCCATCAAGGTATCTTTTGGAGGTAAGTCATATTCGACTCACGTATACATTTTTATTTGTCTTTACAAGTCATATTTTTTGTGAAATTTTACAAAAAAATCACAAACAAAAATTGAATTTTTCACAAAAAATATTAAGAAAATTAGTAATATCGCATCGGTGCCTTCTAAAACTGCATAGTTTGGAGCACTGAGTCGGATACGTAATGTATTCCGATAGATTCTATATTACCACACGCCCTAGGCGTAGAAAGAGATTTGAAATTTCGACTGACACTGATGGGATACGGTGGCTCAGCGGTTAGAGCGTGGGCACGGTACGCCGGAGATCGTGGGTTCGAATCCCATCCATATCAGTAGTTTTTTTTCAAATTTCTTATTTAATAATTATATTTACAGGTCATTATCATATTTTTATACAGAGGGTTTAAAATTCTACGTGGGTCTCTTACTTATAAAATACAGTAGACTATCGTTAATTCGAAACTCGAGGGACTTAAAATATTACGAATTATCGAGTATTTGAAATATCAAATGGTTCGAAATTTTGAGGGAAGAAAAATATAACTTCGAATTACCTATTGAGTGTTGATAATAATTAATTATTATTTACATATTAACTATTATTATTTAATAATGACAAAAGTTAAGCGGTACATCCATGTGTCATGTTTTTATTGTGAATTAACGTGAGTTGACCGACACTATTATTTTTGGGGCCTTACAAGTGGAACTACCTAATATTCTATGGAACACACCTATATTGATTCTAATAAGTTCTAGCAACAATTTCATGATAAGTATTTTATATGTATAGGTAGGTATATTTTTTAATTGTCTTATATTACATTTTCAGTCTCAGAAGTATTATAACGAATTGTTCTCTTACAACTTCCGTCCCCCAAACCAAATGGACTATAACTGCATGACCCAAGTACAAAAGTACAAGGAAACTGATAAGATAAGGTCGCCCGTTGGAAGTAGAAGAAGTAAGTAGCAACATTACCTATCTTCTTCTTCTTCTTATCGTATGGTTGATTAACAACCTGGTGTCAGAGTTTAAACCGCCCAGGCCTCTGACATGGCTTTACACACCATTGAAAATCTCTCGTGTGTGCTGGTTTCATCACGATGTTTTAAATGTTATTTGTAAAGTAAGAAATAAAATTTCTTATTAAATAAATAAAGAAACGGAAACGTGAACGTGGACCCATTAGGAAATTCTCAGTAGCAGCACGGAGTCCAGAATTGTGGCAATAGGCTCGCACCTTTACATGGGACTTATAACATAGTCGGCGAAACGTGGGTGAACTGAATACACCTCTGCTTACCCCCTCTGGGGAATAATATATTATTTAGCACTATCAAGCGCTACTTAAGCTTGTCAATTGCAACCCAACAAAATGAGAGGAAAAACTGGTACTGAACAATTTTATATTACCTAATATAGATAGTTTTAGTAAGAAATTACGTCATTTCACAGATCACTTCCACAAAACAAAGAGGCTGGATGATTGCTACTCTCCGAGAAGACAGGTATTTCCATTTTATCTAACTATGCGATCAGAATTAAATTTATTGTCTGTCTGTTTAATGTGTTCCCAGCCAAAGAAATAAAATTTAGACCAAAATTATCAATTATTTTTATGGTAAAAGTACCGCAAAAAGGTGAAATTATAAAACCATGTATCAGGCTAAAAAGACTCGTTGCAATAACCTTTTTTTTGGATTTTAATGACCTGGTCACTTGGACCTTTAAGTCAAGGTTACAATATCCTATTTTAGATTTCGCCAAGAAAGCGTCAGCGACAAGCGACAGACTCGACGAATACGAAAACAACAGAATCACCTCGACGAAGATCTGTCTCGCATCGCCACGTTAAGAATACTAGGTAGGCATTCGTTTTTCAGTAAGTTAGGCACATAACATGCAGTACAAGAGTGCACAGTGAACACAGACAAGTGTGCTCCATATTAGACTAAAACCTAAAACCTTAAAAAAATAATGCCTACTCTATGTCCTCTTTGCCATTTTAAGCCTTAAAAGATTTATTTACGTTCGTAATTATAAATTAGGTAATATTTCGCCCGTGCCTTGGTTTTAAAACTTGCGTTTTTTACCATGATCATAGCGGTCTAACACCCCTGCCACAACTTCGGGCGCATTATCACTTTGAAAATCGCTCCGCCACGCTGCTGGCGACTTGTAGGTCGTAGCGAGTCTTTCCTTCGCTTGCCATCGGCGCGGCCTCCTCTAAATCCGTCGCAGTCAAGCTTCGGCTTCGAGTCAAGGTTTTGGCAACTTCCTAAGTGCTAAAGTCGTCAATAAAATTCCTGCAGCAGGTTGCCACATACAACTGGATCATGAAACTGCTGACCGAATTTCTAAATAGTCTTTTTCCATGAAAACTACTAATTTCTATTAAGGTTGTGATCATTTTTATAGAAAAGGAGGCAAACATGACCACCTTCGCCCATAGGCCCCCACAACACCAAGGCAACTGCAAGCGCGTTGCTAGCCAGAAAGATGATGCCTTCTTATTGACAGCTCCTTAGTTATTTCACAGCTATATTTCCTCTAATATTATTTTAATTTTCAGATACCATCCAAAATCTCCGAGAAAACATTTATTGTAGAGTGAAACTTAAAGGCATAGATAACAGTGGCGGAGGCTGCACACAACTATATTCCTACCCGGTTCCCATTGAAAAATGGTACAGTATAATAGCTACCTACTGCCTGATATTAGATTACATCTTGGAAAATTTCACCCTCCGCCACTGGTAGATAGCATTTGTTTCTTATAAATATGATGTTAAAGTATAATTTTATTTGTATGGTGTTATTGTTAGTGAATGATTGTCTTCAGTATTGTTTTGGTAAATTCGTCTGCGTGGTACTTATTTTTTGGAATCAATAAAGATATTTTTCTTGCAATCGTTTTTTTGTTAAGGTCCCGTACCCAAAGAATGCTTGATCCCTATTTGCCTCTTCTGCCTGTCTGTCGTGGTTAACTGAGTGGACCATGGGCCACATGCTTACCACATGCCATATTTTTTGCTGTGTTTTACTTGGGTGTACTGTACATAGCAAATAGTTTTTGCCTTTAGCAACGGGAAATTCGTTTTGTCCATAGTTCACCTGGCCACCATTAGGTATCCGAACACTTGCTCGAAAATACATTTGCGCGAAAATACATTTGCGTGAAAAGACATTTGAGCGAAATGAAAGACACTTGCGCGAAGGACACTTGCGCGAATGGACATTTCAGCGAAAAGACATTAGCGTGAATAGATATTTGAGCGAATGGGTGTGCAGGTGCACATAATATTGTTATATATTAAAATAGTCTTCATTATCCAATGCAACGCAAATTATTATTATCAAACCAAAGTGTCCCACTGCTGCGCATGTTTCTTTCGCACAACTGTCCATTCGCGCAAGTGGATTCGCGCAAATGTCCCGTATCCTGTGCTAAAGGATGGTGATCTCAACACTCAACCATTTTATTTCCAGGGAAGGAAGCGAAGGAGAAACAATTTATATCACCTATATGTATAGTTTACAGATAGTTTATAGTATAGTATGATTGAATTAAATGACGAAGGTATTATTGATGGTTAATAATCCAATGATGTTGATAAACAATACAATAGTGGAATGGCGATAGCAAAAGTGATTTCTGATGTGTTAATAGTGCCAAAATCAAAGTCAAACTTAAATTATATTAGTTTTTTTTTACGTAAAACGGTTTTGTCATCTAAACTAAAGCTGTGTACCAAATATCAGATCAATCTGTCAACAGGAAGGGGGTGAAATATCGATTACTAAATTTGAACCAAATAAACAGGTCAAGCTAAGTAAAACCGTTTAATTAAGTACTTCACTATAATTAATTGTTTTGTTATATTAGGAGTTAATTTTGTAATAAGGTAGGTACGATGTGGGCATGACATATCTATTGGATAAAAGCCCCTAAATATAGATAAAGACTAAAAAAAAAAGAATTCAAAAGATTTATTGCGTACTAGTGCCGGCGCAGTTCGACCAGGGTTTACCTTTAGCTAAGTACTAAGATATATCGTGGTATTTTATTTATGTCCGCCTGACCGTATTTCGGTCACAGCGGCCAATCTAAAAAACTCCTCATTATGAACAACTTTTACTACGGGACCAACCCTGAAATAGCAAAAAAAAAACAGCTGTTCCATACATTTATGTTCACATGACTCAACAAAATGTATGGAACAGCTCATTTTTTTTGCGATTTCAGGGTAACGAAACCTGTATTATAGTGCACAAGTGTGTGCGCAAACACAGGTGCACTCTCTATTCCCTCACTCTAATAGTCATAGTGCGATAGGACCGCAATCCGACACGACCGGGGAGAAATCAATTTTCGTGCTTACCGAGGCACGGAGTAAATGATAATTAATGGAAATGATGATAAGTACTTATCGATCAGAAGATATAATTTTTATAATAATATTGTACGTCAAAATAAAACGATATTGGTCGCGACAGTACATCGATTATCTTCTTGAGATATATTAGTCTAAACATTTTTTATTCCTGGTTAATTCTGAAAAAAAATCATAGAGTACGCAAGTCTCGCTTAGCCCTTACGAGTTGTCATAGTAGGTGGTAAATTTCATATAACTGTGCAGTGATATTGGATATTGTAATCGCCGTGAGCAGACCAATATGTTTCATGTCACATGACATTGCTTCGACCAATCAGAATCGAACTGCCCAACCCGAACCAATCAGTGCGAGTAAGTATGTGCAAAGCTAAACGTTCTTTTAACTGTTTCAAATCGTATGACTACTCAGGCTAAAGTTCCCTACTATCGTGGACAAAGCCAGTACAACACTCTTAAGGTTAGAATCGTTTGCACCCGGCGTCCAAACGTAGCCCTGCCCACGTAGCATCGTTCAAAGCATTTTGATCGCAAAGTGGTGCACTATTCGTGTCCGCGATAGTACTTACACCTTCAAGAACACCTCTCACCAACTACTCTCAACTTTTTCTTTACTGCAAACGATTTAAGCATAAAACAATGTATGGATTGTGTGCATTACAGAGCTAGAAAGAGAGCAAAACGGATATACAGTGTGTAACAGAACTCCGAAATAATACATTAAGGCCATTAAGGGCGTATAAGGTACTCTATAAACAATCGTTGAGCCGTTTTGGAACCGAACCCCAAACAATACTCGAGTAAACCACGGTCAAAGTTTTCACCAAAATCTTTCAAATGCAGCCCTAGACATCAGCTGAAAGGCGAATCAACTCGAATCCGGTTATTTACCTTCAATAAATTCTTTAAGTATGCACTAGGCACACGTAGGATAATGAAATCTGTCATTATTGAAGAAAATGAAATCAAAAGAATTATTTTGTATGAAAAAACAAATGCCTCTTTTGCATTCAATATTTTCACAGGTGATTCTCTTCATGATATACATACATATTATGTATTACATATTAAGTATTATTTCGGACTTCTGTTACACGCTGTAGATAAATGAATTAGTTGCAGAATTAGCCAGCACTTATGATAACTGATCTTACAGGTGCATCGCTAACAATAATAGTGAACTGAGTGGATCCGAACAATGAACAACTACGTGCTACTAATATGGTAATGTTTTTATTTAATATTAATAATTAATTAATATATTAATAATAAATAATAGTTTAAGTATTAGTTGTATTTTAATGTTAGTTATTTAGTATTTTCTAACGATAGCTTGACGATTTCTGATTAACTAAAACTACTTACCTACAAAACTAAGTAAATTGTAGAATTCTAGGCAAATTGCTGCCCAAATTGACTAATGAAATAGACATACCTAGTATTTCTAAATGTATTATTTAAAGTAACAACAATTATATTGACATTTTAGCTTTATTAATTAAACCCTAATAACCTATTGAATAACCTGTAAATTCTAGACATTAGGTGCAGCTCAATTTATAGGGTTTTAAACACTAATTATAACTTATTCTACCGCTGTGACACAGCTGCAATGTATTCGATCCTCTGGATTCAATCCCGCTACCCGCCGCGCCGATTGTCATTTATTTTTTAGTGATTGTCAAAGGTTGATTGCCAATATCTACCTTAAGTCTACGATGTGATAAAGACTGTTTTCGTTAAGTACTAGCTAATCTTCTTCTTACTCCTTTCATATTTTCCCATTACTTTCGTTGTTAAGTAGTTTCTCAGTAAGTACCTATCTGGTAAAGGTAAATAATGTAGATCCTACCTAACTTGTCTTATCAGCGGAAGGAAGGGACATAAAGCATTTTTGCACATCGTCAGACTTTTTCAACGGGTATAGACTAATTAAAATATAGATAGACTAAAAGATAGACTAAAATATAGATATATAGACAAAGTTAAAAAGGTGTTAAGCTGACAATGGTGACAATCTAAGGAGGGTAGACGGAAGACGACAATTACGATGATCCTACTTCTTCTTTGGCCGTCAAGAACCCGAATCATGTCCTAAAACGTAAAAATATTCGGTACAGTCCTAAAATTTTTATTTTTTTTCTTTTTGCCCACAGTTTATCTTTTGGAATGAGTGATAAGGTATTTTCTAAGAGTAAGGTGCGGCGTTTCCCTCCGGACTTCTGTTTTGGAGCTGGGACTTCTGCTTACCAAGTAGAAGGAGCCTGGCGTAAAGATGGTACATCCCTTTTTTAAGGGTTTCAAGATATTTCATAGTTTTCCTATACGCCCGACTAAACAAAACGATATTAGTCTTAGCTAATCATCATCTCTCTACCCTTTCCCAATTTATTTGGGATCATTTCTTCTTTTTCCACACATCTCTATCACCCGTCATCTCAGTAGTCACTTCCTTTCTTTCCTGTAGTTTTAGCTAATGATTTTCAAAATTTACTAAGTGATCGTGACTATAGTCCTTAAAATATAGCTTGATCTCTATAACAGATATCAAATACGATGATTTCTAACGTATTTTGACATTATTTGTACGTATTTGACATCTATCACAGAGATCATGCTACATTTTAAGGACTTTAGTAGCTGCCTACTTGTTGTTTAGGGAAAGACAAGGATAGGGACACGATCACTTAAGACACCAAACGAAAGTAGCTGATTTAGCAAAAAGGGCCTTGCTTAAGGGCCAAAAGCGTGTTTAAATGGCATTGCGATGTTGTCATCTACGATGAAGCACAGTTGACATTAAAACGTTGGAAATCGGACGATATTGTCCAAACTCCAGACTTCCACACCCTTCCACTATATCTGGTTTTATTGAAATCGTGCCGGACTATAACAAAGTCGTTTGGCGGCAAGCTTTTGTCCGGTGATACTAAGCTGCAGCTGAATCCCCTTCAATTTAGTTTGTGTTTTGATCGCTGCTAGTTTTTGACTTCGTCTCATCCTTAATCTATTTTTACGACACTTCAATATAATTATGCATTTAATCATCACAGGTAAAGCCCTATCCATATGGGATGTCGCCTGCCACAAAAACCCGAGATTTGCCCTAGATGAAACCAATGGAGACCAAACAGCAGATTCCTACCACAATTACCCAAGTGACGTGGAGGCTGCCCAACAAATCGGTCTAGAATATTACAAATTCTCCATATCGTGGACCAGGATTCTACCAACAGGCTTTTCCGATAAAGTAAATCAACGTGGCATCAACCATTACAACAAAGTACTAGACGAACTTTTGGCCAAAAATATTACACCTATGGTGACGATTTACCATTGGGATCTTCCTGTTAGTTTACAGAAGTTGGGTGGATGGGTCAACCCTTTTATAGTTGATTGGTTCGCGAGTTACGCTAGAGTTTTATTTGAAAAGTTTGGTGATAAAGTAAAAAATTGGATCACTATACATGATCCAAAAAGTATATGCATCGAAGGTTATGGATCAGATACCAAAGCGCCGTTAATAAATGCTTCAGGTGTAGCTGATTATTTGTGTGCTCGCAACGTTTTGCTGGCTCATGCCGAAGTATATCATATGTACGATGAGCTGTTTAGGAAGCTACAAAATGGCACCGTTGGAATTTCCATCGGTTTTATTTGGTATGAACCTGCTTCGGATACTATGGAGGATCATCAGGCTGCCGTGGATGCGAGAGAGTTTGAGGTAAGAAGATAATCTTAATTTTTTTTTGCTAACACCAGTTGTCATAGCGACAAATGTAAGAAGGTTGCAATTTCGAATCCTAGGCGTAAACGATTTTTTTTCAATTTTGAATTTGAATTTGGAAGCTATAGTTGTAGCTAGTTGATATATTTCTTATGTATCTAGATAGAGCTAGATATTGACCGCGGCTTCTCTCGCCTGTTATATTTTACGAAAACTTGTTCCGATCAAAGTGATATTTTTACTGAAACTTTGTTATGTTATTCTCCTTAACTTGTTTTTTTTTTTGCGATTTTTATAACTATATCTAGTGGTTTTATAAGTTCAGTTTGCGCGCGAGATACCTAGCAGTTTAGCGAAATAGGACCTTTAACTATCTTAAATTAATTCACCTATTTTTTTATTACAGTGGGGCTTGTTCGCTCACCCAATTTTCACCAAAAGTGGCGATTATCCCGCCGAAGTGAAAAAGAACATAGCGTTTAAAAGCGCGGAACAAGGCTTTCCAAAGACCCGTCTTCCTGAACTAACGGGGAAAGAAATAGCGTTTATTAAAGGTTCATCAGACTTCCTAGGCGTCAAAATTTTTATAACCAGGCTGGCGTATAGGGACGCATCTTTAGAAGGGATGTACCCTACACCATCGTTCTTAGATGACATGGGTGCAGTGCTAATCAAGGACCCTTCATGGACGCAAGCAGAACTGAATTGGCAGCAGGTAAAATCACTATTACCAAGGAATATTTTTAATAGGAAGTCATCAACTCATATTTTTACAAATTCTGTTATATTATCTTCTTATTCTTTCTTTTTTGTATGGTTAATGAACAACCTGGTGCCAGAGTTTAAACCGCCTCTAGGCCTCTACACACCGTTAAAAATATCTCTCAGACGTGCTGGTTTCTCCACGACCTTTTTCAGCACCGTTTTACCGAGTGATTATTAATTTCTAATACGCATGACATTTCGAATAGTTTTGAGCCTGCTCAAGGCGTTGTTTTAGTTAGTAGAAAATTTGAAAAAATAACTGATACGGATAGGATTCGAACCTACGATCTTCGACGTACCGTGTCGACTCTCTGAACACTAAGCCACCGTATCCTACCAGCATCAGTCGAAATTTCAATTCTCTTTTTCTACGCCTAGGGCCTTCATGGAAACCAGTTACGAAACCCCGGTTTCCTTGACGGCCGAAGCGGGCGAGTCAGTTGTTTTTAAAAAATTTCTTATTAAATAATTATCACTACATAGTATAAAACAAAGTAGCTGTCCGCCGTCTGTCTGTCCCTATGTATGCTTAGATGTACCACGGGTCGGGAGTGCACGATCATCCTATCCCCGTGGTCCAACCAGTTGGACATAATTCCACCGTTGTACCACGGGTCATAATCATAAATATCAGAAAAAAGAGTTGAACCATGGGTAAATTTACTTCTCCGTAGTACAACCAGTTGGACATCGCAGTTGTACCACGGGTCGGTAGTGTTTAAAACTACGCAACGGATTTTGATGCGGTTTTTTTTAATAGATAGAGTGATTCTTAAAGAAGGTTTATATGTATATTGCACCCGTGTGAAGCCGGGGCGGGATGCTATAATTAATAAGCTATTAATATATGTGCTACTTATATAAACATGTAAAAAAACACGAAAATAGGACAATAGTTAAGGTACTTACTTAGTTAATTTTCATTAAAACTTTTTCTCGATTACAGGATGTACCATGGGGTTTGTTCAAACTATTCAACGATATAAAGACATGTTACGACAATCCCCCGGTGTACATAACGGAAAACGGATGGGTTTCCACTGGAGGGCTTCTGGATGAAGACAGAATAAGCTATTTGAGGAATTCCTTTAACGCGATACTTGATGCCATTGAGGAAGGATGCGATATCAAGGGCTATTATTATTGGTCCCTTATTGACACGTTTGAATGGCACTATGGTCATTCGTAAGTTATGACGTAATCATATCATTCGTAACATATGTGTGATCATTCTTTTAACTCATAATTTAAACGTAAACATATAGAAAAAAACATCACAATATGCATAAACATAAATATCCTAGCTCTTAGAAATTAGAAGCAATTGTTTAATTTTTCTAGACTTCTTCTTATTGTATCTATGGTTGATAAACAACCTGGTGTCAGAGTTTAAATTTAGTAGGCCTCTGACATGGCTTTACACACCATTAAAATTTTTCTCAGGTGTGTTGGTTTCATCACGATGTTTTCCCTCACCGTTTTAGCAACTGATAATTAACCATTTGAACGCCACGCCGGTCATTGGTGACCGGCAAACAATAAAAATTGCATTGTGTCTGCGGCGTGGCAGTCAAAGTATTAATTTATAATACGCACATAACTTACCAAAAGACAGAGGTGCGCGCCTTTTTGAGACCTCTGACTTGTCAGTCAGCGGTTATATATACCACTAGGCTATCAGTGCCTTTTCTAGTAAGTAGGTATAAGATGATATCAAATTTGCATTCATTTTATAATACTTTTAAAATAATTTTCAGATTCAAACGCTCGCTAATTTATCATAAACTCGTGATGACAGTCATTATTTCTTTTCTAGTGCGAAGTTCGGATTGTTCGAAGTAGATTATACGAGTCCAGGGAAGACTCGAACGCCAAGAAAGTCTGCTTTTATCTACAAAGAAATCGTCAAATCTAAAACATTGGATTTAGACTTCGAACCAGAAAAATTCATCGTGGAAGTGTCCGTAATAGACAATCAGGAAAAAGATAAAAATATGAACGACATTATGTAACTAACATCAAGTAATAAATTATTCTGAATTTAAAAATATTTTTCCTGAAACTTTACCTACCCTTTTTTGTGGCTGGGGCACATGAGTAAATAAACTGAACAGAGACAAAGCTTCTAAAGAGCTAGCAAAATTGTTACCTATTTTGGTAGGGTTGTCACAATAGGTTTAGACAAATTTAAACAAAACATTTGTTAATAGTTTTATTAGGTACTCAGTGGGTATAATTATGATACTTTATAGTACCTATAAGTACACAGTACAGTATGATATTTGATATTCAATGTATGTTAAGCTTTAAAAATTCAGTTTATTTACTCATGTGGCCGGGGGGAGTAAAGGTAAGCTTTACTCCCCCCGGCCACATGAGTAATTACCCCCTTATTACCATTGATATACAGGGTTTTTTGTATATCAATGCTTATTACCCAAGATAATTTATAATAAGCAACAAAATTATTTATTGAGACAAATTGGACGAGACGGGAATGGTCCCCAACAGACATTGGTCTGTCCTACCAGCAGAGGAAGAAACTTGAAATCTCACTAGATTAGCCAAGTACGCCAGAGATATGGCGCACATTCTATTGAGGAGATTGAGATATTCTTTTGAGGATCCATGAGTATGCATGGAAAACGACGATTAGTTGTGAGAAGGGTAGGTACTTACTGACTCCCTATTAACTGTCATAAATCTTCATGACAGACGGGGGGGGGGGGGTTTCAAGGCAGGGAGCAGGTGATAATTCATTTATAATATGCACATAACATACGAAAAGTCAGAGGTGCGTACCTAGGGTTCGAACCTGCGACCTCTGACTTGCCAGGCAACGATCATAGTAATTACCACTACGCTATCACGGCTCTGTGTGAGTTGTAATTCATACGAAGTAAACAGCTTCAAGTCATCAGTTTATAACTAATGAGGTATCATCTGACCTCTTCTCAATCGTTAACTGGTTGAATATCTTTTGGAGAGAGAAGATTCTAGGGTTTCCACACCGTGTTTAGGTAAGTACCTAATGCTAGACAGATCCACAACCGACTCGGTAATATATGTAGGTACACTCTAAGGAAGATACTCAGTCAACATCCAGGCCTAAACCCCAGGCATAGACAATACTACAATAGGTACTAGGGAGGCGCATAAAAACTCCAAGATGCATGGTAAACGAAAGGATTAGGTGTAAGTAGATAGTTAATCTGAAGCTATTTATTTATATAATTAATACTTAACCGTTAACGTAATTTTTGAACAACGGTGTTCAGCCGCCATAATATCAAACTCAAAACTTTCTCATGAACACCGGGTATGCGTATTCGAATAAATTCAATCCATATTTTTTACGGTTTACAGTCTACATTTGTTTGAACAACCTGTCCTTGAACCAAAGACAAATAGATACGCATTCGACTAAAATCGTCAGAAACAAGTAAATAAAAAAAAATTATCTATCTGTGGATCCACAATAGATTTATCAAAAACGTCACTTTATGCGTTAGTCATCCATAAAAGTTATGTTAATAAGTCTGTGGTCAATACCGCGGTCCGCGTGTGTGTGGTGGACGGATGGCCTCCGCGCGATGGAATTCTACTGAAGGAAAATCTTGCACTAGCTGAAGGGTTAATTATTTTATCAATAAATGACCCTAATGGCTTTATGGCTATAATTCGACTGAATTCGAAAGCCCTTTTTTATCAAAGACTTTGAATCTCTTTTTTTATCACGACTAAAAGAAATTATGATTCTAATTCTGAAAGAAGCTTTGAACATTTTTAGTTTGTGAACAGAAAATACCTGTGATGCCAGTGGACGTGAACTACAACTTAAATGGAGAATGCTGAGGCTTAGAGTATTTAGGAGAATGTTTTGTTGTCCGTATTTTTTTTGTTTATATTATCATTACATATAATGATAATAAGGATTACATACTTAGAGATTGCACATAACAAAAAGGAAAATTACAAAACTATGGGTGCAAAAATCTCGCATCAGTAAATAGTAACTGTAGGTACATCACTAGCTCGAAGTTTCAATCATAAACATACACAACAAATAGTAAGAGTTGCCCATCACTAGTGCCGTACTGCCGTGTCAAATTTGTTTTGTTTATATGTCACGTCAATCAGAGTTTCACTGAATTTATGATAAAATGTGCGATATAAACGACAATCCTATAAAACTAAGTGTTAAGTGGAATGGCCAAGAATTCGAAATACCAGAGTTTTCGCCCTCAGACTCTGTGGCGATGCTCAAAGTCGCCATCGAAAATGCAACGGGAGTCCGACCGGAAAGGCAGAAATTACTCAATGTTAAATTTCAGGGTAATTACCATGTTTTGTTTCATTATTTAACATTAACCATCCGAGGATGGCTTTATTAGTGATATTTTGTAAATTTGTTGGTAGTTTTGCTGTTGAAAAAGAGTTAAAAGTCCAAAATGTTTTGACTAGGCTGACAAGGTTTTATGTAACGTCATACTACCGGTTGAAATGATGATTTCCACAGAAATGTTTCTCAGAATTGCATGCGTTGTCTTACATCTTGTCATTTGTTGTAATTTTTTAAAATAAAACATGTTATTAACAATGTTCAGTTTTGGTCAACAATTTTTTTTATACTGTAAGTTAAGGCAATAGTATCATCTTACATGTAGGTAAACATATTTGTAGAATCTTTGGTCAGTGTCGGTTTGCTTTCTAAAATAAACAAGATTGTGTGTCATTGATGATGACATGATTACAATATTTATTATATTTTTCCTTGTTTTAAATTTTCAGTAAGAGCTATTAGCATTTTATAAACAATATAAGTAATTAAATATAGGTGTTTTTCACCCTCATTCCAACAGTGCCTTATACCCAATTAATTAAAGTTTTTTATTTACTTTAATGAATAATAAATAGGCCTGTAACTGTCCTACAGCAAGGCCTATATATGTAATGGGGCACTGCGGAAAAAACACTGCCATTTTTTGATGGGAAGCCGGTAGGAATCTAGATAAATGGAGCCTTTGCCACTAATCTCTATCTATTATTTTTTACTTCAACGTAACCTTTAAAAAAGGTTGTTGGATCAACACTGTTGTTAGGTACTAGAAATAAGTTCATTATACCAATAACAATGCTATAAAAAAAACCCGAAATCCCGAAAAAGGGAACCGATAGGAACTTTTTTTTCGAATGAAAGGTACCCTATGTCTGTTTCTGTACACCTGCCAACGTATATGCGAAATTTTAGGATAATCAATTTTTTCTTTCTACAATAATTCAAACTTTTCAAACTTATGCAAACAGCATTAATACTTTGTAAAAATGTTTAATGTATTAAATGAATATACTTTTTTTGGCAGGCAAGGTAGCAACAGACAACTGCACTCTCTCAGACCTGCAGTTGAAGCCAAATCTCAAAATAATGATGATGGGCTCCCTAGAGGAAGCGATAGCGGGGGCCCAAACCAAGCCAGATGTGGGTGACGAAGTGGTGAACGATCTGGATATTGAGGAGGAGGAGGTCGATGTGGAGAATCAAGAGGTATGAGAACAATTGATCCTCCTCTTGGCATAACATTTTAAGGCATACCATTGTTTGGCATAACTTTTAACTTTCGCAAAAAAATGACAAACTACCGAAGGGCGTCATAGTAAAAAAAGGTTTGAGAAGCCCTACACTAGGTTATCACTACTACAAATAATATTTGTAAATAAAACAACGAAAAATATTTTCAATATTATCCAAATTATATTGTTTTTTTTTATAGACTCACGCCTGTATTCCCCAGAGGGGGTAGGCAGAGGTGTATGCAGTACACCCACGTTTCGCCGGCTATTAGTCCCATGTAATAGGAAGCGAGCCTATTGCCTTTAACCGGGCACAATTCTAGACTCCGTAATGTTACTGAGAATTTCCTAATGGAAAAACCCAATAACACTTTACCTGACAGGACCTCCTGCTCAGCAGTCGTGCTTTCTACCACTAGACCTACGAGGCAGTAGAACCAATTACCTAGTTTGATAACTTGTTTTACTCGAGAAATGAGTAATCCTTTAACCTCTTGTAGCTTATCTATTTACAGTGGCGGAGGGTGATTTACCCGGGGAAAAATCAATGACACAGTCAGAAGGCATTATTGATTGTGCCATGTTTCAATGGGTAGGAATCGAGTTGTAAACGCAGCCTCCGCCACTGGTACTTGCGTCAATTCATTCAACATTGTATTCCTTTTATCTGCAATCAGTTCCCAACTTTGAGCGTTTAAAAACCTGTGGAACCGAGCAGTCCATTAACCTTTCCTTTCTATATTCTAAAAATGAAACTCCAATTTCATTTCAGATTTATCTAGCAAAAATAAACAAACGTGTCCGTGACTATAAAATCAACATGCTGAGTGAACCGCGGCCTGGCAAGAAGCTGCTGGTGTTAGATATAGACTACACGCTGTTCGACCATAGATCTGTTGCAGAGACAGGTAATATTATTACTGTTACTGTTAGAGCCTTTACTTCAGGTTTTTTATGCGCAAACAACGCGCGTAGAACGCAATCCGGACGCTCAGAAAACGCAAGACTGAAGTCATGTTGTTACCTTTGCACACGATCCTTGTGTTTGTATCGCTACAAACGCGCTGTAAACGCACATTTGAAGCGATGCATCTCATAGAAAGCCGGCCTTTGAAACCATAGTATAATAAACATACAGTACGGAAACTACGTGCAAACGGTCGAAAACGGCACACACACACAAATGGCGATCGCAGTAGCTGATAATTGCTGTTACACATCCTCCGAATCTTTCCGTTTGTCGCTTCGACAGTTACGACACCCGCAGGAAGAGTAGGGGTGTTTCTATTCTTAGGCCGGAAACCACATAGCACAAGTCTTCTTCTTATCGTGTGGTTGATGAACAACCTGGTGTCAGAGTTTAAACCGCCCGTAGGCCTCTGACATGGCTTTACACACCATTGAAAAATCTCTCAAGTGTGCTGGTTTCATCACGATGTTTTCCCTCACCGTTTTAGCAACTGATAATTAATTTATAATACGCACATAACTTATGAAAAGTCAGAGGTGCGCGCCTTGGGATCGAACTCGAGACCTCTGACTTGTCAGTCGGTCATACCACTAGGCTATCAGTGCTGTTTAAGTAATAGTTAACCATTATAAAACCTAAACTTCATATGTATAAGGTTCAATTTCCTTTCCAGGGTACGAGCTAATGCGTCCTTTTCTCCATGAATTCCTGACGTCAGCGTACGAAGACTATGACATAGTGATCTGGTCGGCTACTGGCATAAAGTGGATTGAGGAGAAGATGCGACTGCTGGGGGTGTCGACGCATCAGGACTACAAGATCATGTTCTATTTGGATTATTTAGCCATGATCACTGTTCATACTGCTAAGTATGGTACCATAGATGTGAGTATACCATCTTTTTTTTTCCGTTTCGGCGATTGTCATAAAAATCTTTGACATAGGGAGTCATACATACATAGACTCACGCCTGTTTCCCAGAGGGGTAGGCAGAGACAACGGATTTCCACTTGCTACGATCCTTGCATACCTCTTTTGCCTCATTAACTCTCATCACATTCTTCTTACATGCTCTTCGGTTTAGGGTACTCCTGACCTGACCTTTCTCAAGGACATCCCCGACTTGGTCATAGAATGTTCGTCTAGGTCTTCCCCTTCCAACTGTACCATTCACCCATAGGGAGTCAGTACCCTCAAAAAATCATGACAATTGATCTAAGTAGACTTAGATCAATATATCGTATCTGTTTGGGTAGCTGGGGTCAGATAGGCAGTCGCTCCGCAGAAAACTAATATTAAGCTGCATCCGGTTAGATTAGAAGCCTGCCCTAACAACAAAGTTTGGAAATAATAAGATTAGGAGGATGAAAATTTACCTGTTGCTGCACTTGTAAGAGAAATGGAGCCCTTTGTAGAGCGTCTAAACTATAATAATAATATTATAAAGAGAAAAGATTTGATATTTTGTATGTTTGTATACACGGCTACACATCAAACTATACAAAACCAGTATGAACTGACCTCGTATTGTATAGGCTCTTCGTACAACAAGATGTCAGCTTATATTGGAATGTACAGCTTGATGTGTGTAACCCCGTGTGTACAGTCAACAGCAAAAGTAAATGATCAAAATCAGAAATTCAATACTAATGGACGGAGTTCGCGTCAGAACTGTGTTGCGTCGAAGTGATTCGAAAGTATGTGATTGTAAATTATACCAAACATTTACTACTAGTAGGTACAGCTGCCATATATTTCGCGAACTCTGTTCATTAGTATTGAATTTCTGATTTTGATCATCTACTTTTGCTGTTGACTGTACGTTATATACATATAACAATTTAGAATAAGCTATATTACATTATAACATAAGCCAAAAACTACAAATTGTTTTTATTCAACCTACATAATTATTTTTTCCAGGTTAAACCTCTAGGCGTAATATGGGGCAAATACCCTCAATACAGCTCTAAAAACACGATAATGTTTGACGATATAAGAAGAAACTTTATAATGAATCCTAAGAGCGGTCTCAAGATCAGACCGTTTAGGCAAGCTCATCTCAACAGAGATAGGGATCGAGAACTCTTACATTTGAGCACTTATTTGAGAGATATAGCTCAATATTGTGAAGATTTTGATTTACTTAATCATAAAAAGTGGGAGAAATATAAGCCGGATAAGAATCGGACCCAGCAGGCGGGTAGTAAGAGAAAAGCTGAGGATAGTGCCCCGTCCACACCGAAGGAATGACGTTAGGTCGTATTCGGACTGATGGGTCCACCCATCGGTCTGCAAATCGCCTTAATCGCTTGAAAAGACTGTACTGTCCACATTTAGGATTATAGTGGTGTGTTTCGTCCGTACGTACGTTGTGTTAGTCAAATCTCACTAATAATCAGGGACTGAATTACCGAAAAATGACGGTACCTTTAAATTACGGTTTTACGTCATACCGTTAAATAACTTCAACCGAAATATTACGATATCTTAATTTTTTTGATAACGGAATTTAATGAATATTGATATATTTCGGTAGGTATTTTTGATACCGGAATTGAATAATTATTTGTACATTTCAGTATCGAAATTTTTAGATTTTGGTAAAACATAATTTGGTATTTAACCTTTATAAACAGAGGTTATCTTGGCGCTGCTTCGATTGCACGCCACTCAGTCCTTTATAGGCAGGCCCTAATTCACATTGTAATTAACATAAAATTGAAAAAAAACATGCATAGCGATTTCTCCCCATTGCATTGCACGGTGACGTGTTCGAAGCTACCTCCCTCCGCATCGGCGCCGCGACGAATCCGGAAAACAGAAATATTTTAAAAGTTACCGGTATCGCAATACCTCTATTTATAAAGGTACTGGTATAAGTATAACCTTTATTTTAAAACGGTACTGGTATGTTTTTGAAGTAACTTTATACCGTAACCGCTTTCGGTCCTCATCATGACTTCTCTAAATAATAAAAACGTAACAGTCTAGACATGTTAGCTAGATAGATTTGTGCTAATGTCATAGAAACCGTTAGAGCCGTTTTCGAGAACGCGATTACACACAATTATAAAATATTACCTTTTATAACTGTATATAATTTAGACAATGACATGTCAAAGATGTTTAAAGTTAGTCAACTTAACCAACAGAGTAAAATTAAAAGTTGTATTATTAAAAAGCCTCTTCCATATTAGTTCTCTTGTACACGCTCTAATATAGACTAACTACCTCTCTTTCTATCTAAAATCAAGAGAAAAGGATAGAACATTTTTGGCGCCGCGCGCATTCTGATCTTAGTTTATAATAAAAATTGTAAAAGTTTGGATTATATTTAATAAGAAACTCGCAAAAACAACTGACCCGCGAGACTTGAACCCGCGATCCGTAGCGTGCCATGCTATCGCTTTACCAACTAAGCTACCGAGTCCTGCCCCCTTCTGTTAAAATATTACGAATCTCTTTCTTAACGTCTCGAAGGCGAACGAGTCAATTTTGCGAGTTTCTTATTAAATAATATCCATTCAAATTTATTTCCTGAAATTTGAACAAAATAACACAAAATTAATTATCACTACATAGTATAAAACAAAGTCGCTTCCCGCGTCTGTCTGTCTCTATGTATGCTTAGATCTTTAAAAATACGCAACGGATTTTGATGCGGTTTTTTTTAATAGATAGAGTGATTCAAGAGGAAGGTTTATATGTATAATACATGAATATTAGCGTAACCGTGCGAAGTCGGGGCGGGTCGCTAGTTTTAAATAAACGAAAGACGAAACATTATCTAAATCAAGATATTCGGAACTAAGTCAAACATTAAAAATGTAAGAAAAGCTGAACTAATGTTTTAAAAACATAGATTTTAATTACATTCTACAACGTGACATGGAAAGGTGTAGTTATATTTTAGAGTCGCTAAGCTTGAACGGATGACTTCAAATTCCCGGAAAACTGTTTCTTTATTGAAGGCTCCAACACAACAATTGGTACATTGTCCAATAAATGTACTTAAGTTAAGTTAAAAAGTTCAGGCAAAGTAGTTAAGTTGGCAGGGTCGCTAGCTAAGGTTGTTATTCTTTTAATGTCAAGGTAAAGCGATGGTTACTTTCATCATCATCATCATTTCAGCCATAAGACGTCCACTGCTGAACATAGGCCTCCCCCAATGATTACCAGATTGGCCGGTTGGAAGCAACCTGCATCCAGCAGCTTCCTGCGACCTTTATTAGGTCGTCTGTCTACCTTGTGGGTGGCTACTTTAAGACATATAAATTTGAAAAAAAAAATTGAAAAATTCTTAAAGGTAATTCTTAAAAGTTTTTTAAAATTTCTTATTAAATAATTATATTTAAAAAACTAACATGTAAGTACTATAACATGTAAAAAATTCTCAAAAATGTTAATTGGACAATTTGTGTCAACCCGGAAAATCACATTTCACACTATTAATTCAGATCGGTCTAACGTGGAGCCGCTGTTAAAAAAAAACTTACGTTTTGCTAACATTGAACAACAGTCTTTTGGGATTTGAAAGCACCGTACCTTAGAGTATACAAGAAAATATAAAGCAACCCTATAGAAGTATGAACTGTGAGCACGGGTATGAACAACGCGGCAGCGACACGAGCTCCGTTTGCGATCATACCTCGATCGACTGCGGTTCAACTAGGCTCCACGAGCATAAAAGTTACATTTTAGCTTATATCATGGTTAACTGCTGAGTTAAATTTTGAAAAACGTCTAGAAAACATCATTTGAAAAAATGACATTTTACAATTTGTATGGTGAGACCTGCTTTCGCTCCGCACAAGGCAATGTGGTTGACGTTATCACTATATTTTCTTGAATACTCTATGTACCGTACCGTGTCACAAAAATATCATTACACCTCTTTTACTCGTTGTACATTAAGGCGATTTGCGTTTAGTTAGGCATGGTAAACATCTAGATTGATTTCATAACGATATGTGTTGCTATTTAAAAATATATGATATTAATTATAGAAATTAATTATTATAGAACAAATTAAAGTTGATTATGAGACTAATTAGAGTTAGTTTCATCAATGGCGCTAGTGGACTCGTAGTTGAAGTATTTATATACTCATTTTGAACTCCTCAGTTTATTTTTTTTATACTTGGAAATATTGAATAATTAAAAATGTGTATTTAAAAATAGATTCTTTTCAATGGAATTTTAAGTGTATAGTAGAGCCTGGTTTACTTTAGAGTCAGTGCCGCGGCGGCAAAACTAAATAGTGCCCTGGTATCCTCAAAAATATACATTTTTTTGGGGTCCCTCTAGGTTCGGGAGCCTGGACCCCCCCCCCCTTACTCCGCCAGACCAGCGCTGCATGTTAATATGTGGACTATAGCCCTTTCCATAAGACAAATCATAATTACATTAAATAATTGGCAACTATTAAAAATGTTACACCATAAAATGTCAGTAACATAATGCCCTGGGGCACTTACATATAACTAATGTGTCATTAACTTACCGCCCCGGGGCACTTAACCTAGGCCCTAGGGGTATTCTGTTCCATAGCTAAGTCAGGCCCTACTATAACAAGATAAATTCTTAAATAAGGTTGTATATCATGACAATGAAGATTCAGAATTAATACTTTTCGTCGGTCATATTTTAAGGTATTATTTTGGCTTAACTTATCTATTTCAAATCCTAATTTTTCAGCGTGTTCTTGTGATGTTTCCGCACTCTTAAAAATCTCCGTTTGAGTCCAAAACGACCCTGAAATTAACCCGTAAGTTAAGCCGAAATAATATCTTCTAATTATGCTACAGAATTTTAAACCTTGCATTTAATGCGTTGTATTTATACGTAGTTTTATCTAATATAAGACATTAATTTCCGAAAATGTATTTTTTCCGTTGTGTTTAATTTACCAAAAATACCTACAAGAATATACCCACACCGTTTACTAACGAATATTACTATGAAATCTCATAGTGTATTCAAACGTTTAGGGTAGATTATACAGGGTTATTTGTAAAACACCATCATCCTTAAAGGGGTCATTAAACTCATCATTATGAACAACTTTTACTTTGGGACCAACCCTGAGATCGCAAAAAAAAATCAGCTGTTCCATACATTTATGTTCACATGCCTCAACAAATTATATGGAACAACTGAATTTTTTCCGATTTCAGGGTTGGTCCCATAGTAAAAGTTGTTCATAATGATAAGTTTAATGACCCCTTTTAAGGATGTTGGTGTTTTACAAATAACCCTGTATATTATTACTAAAAATACTATTCGTAATAAAAAAAACTAAGCTGTCAAATTTGGCAACCAATAAAATGGCGAAGCGCAGCGCAGCGCAGCACAGCTCATCTTTAATGATTCACCATAAGGCCTTTATACGTCTACGTAGAATAAATATTCTACTATTTTTAATGACTGTCTTTCTTTACAAATTATGACGTTTATTTTTAAAAGTTCAAGTTCTATGAACCCGTTGAGCCGTCAACATCATAATTTTTTTCTGTTGATTTTTTTATACTCTATGATAATTTTCCTAGCCGATCGGCCCTTGTGCGAGTCGGCCATTGCGTATGAAATTCCGACACCTAGAAAAACTTTACTAGAGTTCATAATTAAGTCATTTGTAATTAAAAATAAAACAATAAGTCATAGATATATTATTCATTTTATTAATATTGTAAGACTGCCATGTAAAGTTCATTGTATATAAATTATTACATGGCCAGCATATATAATTAGGTTAGATTTTTAATTTATGAATAAAATATTTCAGTAAAATTATACGTTTTTATTTGGTAGACCTACCTACATTAATATTTGCAAATATTTGAAAATTCGAATATTCTGTATATTTTTGGGATATATTCAAATAATTAACCTAGTAATATGAAAAGTGCGCACACGGCGGCGCCCCAAATTTTTGCTGACTCTTTTTTGCCAACCAGTAAGTCTCAAGTTCGAACCCAAGGCACGCACCTCTAACTTTTCGTATAAGAAGTTATGTGCGAATTATAAAACAATTATCCTGTTAGTCCTGCCGCCGCGCCTGATATCTCCGGTCATGTCGGATTGCCATCCAATCAGTACCTACTTAGTTTTTCTAAAAAAATATATGTTTATCGTATTAGGTATGTTTTGCAGTTTCATAATCTCGTTAATTAAACTGGGGCTTATCCCACACAATTCACAAACAATGTCGTTCAATACCTACGTAGATAAGTATAGAATAATTAGATATATTATCCTCATTAGGTACCTAGGTTATATTGCGAAAAAACATGCATGATAAAAAGGTCTCTAATTAAAAAATACCAAAATAACATGATATTCCCAATATACCTATGATTCTTGACATGAGAAAGGAAATCGAACAGAAAATAGGTAGGTCCTTGATATCCGGCTTATACTTGAAACAAGTAACAGTAGAGAAGGCTGGTCTAATTCTGTGTCTTTCGTTATTTGTTTGAGACCTACTAGGTATACATATCTGTACCTAATAGAAATTCAAAATTCAGAGTCAGCACTGATAGCCTAGTGGTCGACTGACAAGTCAGAGCGCACCTCTGACTTTTCGTAAGTTATGTGCGTATTATAAATAAATATCCGTTGCTAAAACGGTGACGGAAAACATCGTGATGAAACCAGCACACCTGAGAGATTTTTCAATGGTGTGTAAAGCCATGTTAGAGGCCTACGGGCGGTTTAAACTCTGACACCAGGTTGTACATCTACCACACGACAAGAAGAAGAAGTAGTAAAAAAGTTAATGCTATCAAATTAAAAGTGTCACGTAATTAGATAAGTCTGCTATAACTTATAAGTACCAAAGATATTGGAATATTTCTATGACTTATGTTTTGCCGTCTGCTGTGCGCTTCAAAATAACAGGGGTAAAGATTCTACAACCAATAAACAGGAAAATAATAAATTTAAATTAGAACAATAATAAATTAACAATACAGTTACATGTACCACTAATTTCTATTTCGAATTTACATTTTGTAGTTAGAAAAACCGCAACAACAGGAAACTGACGTCAAAGAATCGACAATAAAACGTTCTAATTATAGTCCTCGACTCCTCGTAGACTAAAAAGTGTGATAACTACCAGGGATTAATTAGGCCATTCTTTGAAAATATTGGCATACAATGTCGCATACAATTCCCCGTTCATCCTTCTGTGTAACAGTAGGTAATCATCTACTACTGCGATTGCAACCCGCTAGCCCAGCAATTATGAGCAAATACCTCGAATGAGCGCACTATATAAGTTGCGCGAATTGGGAGAGGCCTATGCCTATGGCCTATCATAAATCAGACTGATTTATGATGATCCGGAGGGTGGGCACTGGGCAGTAGCATCCTTCTATGTTACAGCAATCATCTGCTACTGTGATCGCCATCCCGCTTGCCGCTAGTCGCTTTTACGACATCCGATGACGAGTAGGGGTGGTTCTATTCTTAGGCCGGAAACCACACGGCACATTAATGACTAATAGTAATAATTAATTGATGAAGTCATTTATAAATCACTTATAATGGATGCCTAAACTAGTCATAAGTAAACCACATACTTAATTATAAAATTACAAATCTATTTGATAGAACTTTAAATTTCGTAATCACTTTTATGTTAAATAGATATTTATGTGATGATTTTTATGTACACCTGGGAAGTAAACCCCTTTAAACAAAAAATATTTTTTGAAATCGGTCCAGGCTTGGAGTAATCGGGGCACGTACAAAAAAAAGATTTCGATGAATTAAGAAAGGAGGTTCTTAACCTATCTACTCCTATTTTGAAGTCTTGTTGTCAAAAAAAAAACTATAACTACTAAATAGGCCCGGAACACTTGCAAATTACCCAATTTACTGTCACAGGAATCGATCCCCGAGACATATTGCTTAGCTAGCTTCTTCATTTCATAACTTTGCTTCAATAAATCAATAACAAATTTTTAACCCGGGAATCGAACCTAGGACTAAGCTGAAAGCTTGCACATCCTTTTATGTGACGGATTGAGAAAACTGCGTGATAAAAATTTCTAAATTTCCTGCAATGAACCAAACATCACATTTTCTTATCATATCAAAATATTATTTAAGAAGTAAAAGTTTTCGTCTATGATGCTTACACCTTGCTTTTACAATAGGCGCCTTATCATCAAATATCACCTTTTTTTTGGCCGAGGAAAGTAACCCCGCGGACTCTCAGTTATATGGGGCTCGCAGTCTCGCACCCACTACAAGCATCTACCCCTGCAGCCCTGCGTGTTCCTCGCATTGTATCCGCCAAATATTATCACCTTGATTCTGACGTTTCCAGTTTAGTGTTGCAAGCCTTGGGTGAAAAATACCATTAACATTAAAACTTATCAATGTTGACATTCAACATCTTTCTAAATCTGTATAGGGACCTGTAGGACTACCTACTCACGCCTTATTACTGTGGTTTAACCACATAGCAACTACAATATGTTATTAATTATAAAGTTTAAATCACTCGTGCGTTCATTGTCTTTTTTTTAAAGTGCCTTTAAACATTTTTTTTTGATAACCAACAATTTTAAATTTAGAAACATGATAGAACAAAGAATCTTATATGTACGTAAGAACTTAACTTATTTATACAATTTCTTCCTCCTCCTTCCTCTAAATACGGCAAGTTTAATTCACAAGGTATTATCCACACGATTTTTTGTACATACCGTGGCAATGGCATGGTCAGTGAGTGCCACGATGTCGTTTACCATGTAGATGTAGAGCGTAGTGTCGGTTGTAGTGTGCGTAAAACCGTTATTAACAAGTTATTCTCGTCTAAGGATTCAGTGTTGTTACAGTACGGCGACGAACAATACGTATTCTAATACACCTATTAATTTACATCATAAAAAAGTTATTTGTGATCGTGTTATTCTTGTTCAAACATATTGAAGGACAAATATTCATTGTTATTTTATCAAAAGCATAGAGGAAAGAGTGTTTTTTTACTGATAAACTACAGTGAATTATTATACAAGACTTACGATAAAACTTCTGTGAATTAAATTAAACCGTGCGCTGTGTTCATTAACAGGATTGTTTATCAGGATAATTTAAGTGATTCGCTAATTTAATGCGTCATTTGGGAGTGGTCCACAAATAGCAATGCTATAAACAAAATAACTACAGAAGTTTCAGTCAGTTTGAATTTAAAATGTCTCATGTAGTGTCTTCTCAGCCGTCAGCAACATCGCCGTATCAACCAACTGCGACACAAGATATCGGGAATGGAAAAAGTGGTGATAACCCGCTAAGAATCCACGGAACAGACAGCGAAAATGGGCAGGACGATTGTTGCATAAACACAAGAAATCGCAACGGTATTTGTTTATCATTATGTAGAATTTTATCTTGGTGTTGCAATGGCATTAAAAATTGTACCGAAAGATGCTGCGATGGTTGTGCGAACTGTTTAAACGATTGCTGTGAAGACAAACCTCGAAATGTGATCCAAAGAAAGAACCCAAGATACAACTCTGGAAGTTTTTATGATAACGCTGCCGATGATAACGATGATTGGGGGGGCGCCAGCCTATCAGTAATGCATACGAACGTTGGTGTGGCCGATAATTCTGGTCATGACTCCACATCGCACCGTTCAAGTGGGCGACATTCATTAACACATCAGACGGGCCATGATTCGGGAACACATACCACTGGCCAAGATTTGGGAACACATCATACCACTAGCCATGATACGGGAACACATCATACCACTAGCCATGATACGGGAACACATCATACCACTAGCCATGATACGGGAACACATCATACCACTAGCCATGGTTCGGGAACACATCAGACCACTAGCCATGGTTCGGGAACACATCATACCACTGGCCATGATACGGACACACATCATACTACTAGCCATGATACTTGCCACTCCAGTGGAGGGCATGATTCCGGTGGAGGCGACTCAGGTGCAGGAGGTGGTGACAGTGGAGGTGGCGGTGGTGACAGCGGAGGTGGTGGTGGTGACAGCGGAGGTGGTGGTGGTGACAGCGGAGGTGGTGATTGTGGCGGCGGTGGTAGTGATGATTAATATTTGGTACAAGAATGACGTACTTATATTTTGTAATATTTTTTTATAAATATAAGTTTCGGAAGTTTTTATAATTCGGAACTTTGCATAATGTCGTAGGTATTAATAGAAAAAATACCTAGATAGATAGGTATTAAGTACAAATACAAAAGAAATGATTAAATTAATACTGATGATTAGCTATAAATACCACATCTGATCAATGTCAGCACAACTATTGTTGATTTTCAAATTATACAATAGGTAAGATATAAGTACAAAGTACAATACAAAGTTACAACTATGAATTAAAAGTTTTACAAACCCCCGACGCAGAAAAACTTCTTTGTACCTTACAAATAAAAAGACCAATTAGAAATCGGTTCATCTATTTGTGAGCTACGATGCCACGGACAGACACACGGACATACGTCATACTTATAATATTATAACACCCTTAGAGTAATTATATAGAAATACTCTAAGATAACACCCCTTTTTTTGCGTCGGGGGTTAGAAATTAAAGTACCTATTTTGTAACTATTTTTCGTATTAGGACTTATTGTAATTGTGAATTTGTACTTAAGTAGGTACGGTCTAATGTATTTTATTGTTCAATTTGTATTACATTTTAAAGTTACCAATTATTTAAGTAGTTTACGCATTTATAAGTATTAGAATAAGCAGTTTTTGCGGTCATATGATGTACTTTTAACGACGCTTTTGTTGTTCCTATAGTGATAGTGAAAAATTATTGGATTTATTTTTCTGTACTGGGAGACCGCAGTGGGTCCGTTTAAAGTAGCGCTTTACGCGGTCAATCCGAGAACGGTTGCTATGGGTTGATCCACATCTGTCAGTACGGAGTCACCTTTTTATGTTCTATCCTTTTCTAACGGTCAGGATCTTTATTTCATAGAGCGAGAAAGATTGAAAGATATCGAGAAAAAAGAGAGAAATGAAATAGTGATCGCGCGAAGGAAGCCGAGTAGGTACATATTGCTATCACCCTCGGACGTATGCATGAGATGGCAACCAGTCACAAGTAAATGTATTTATAACGTAATAAATAAATCCATGAACAGTAACAAATCACCAGGAAGCGACCTCATGCGTATGTCCGATATAAAAATTGTTTCTAGTAAAATAAGTCCTATATTAGCGAAACTTGTTAACTTATCTGTAAAAAACCACATATATCCTAAAGGATTAAAGCAAGCAATTATCCGGCCTATATATAAAAAAGGAGACCATGAAATTTTTTCGAACTATAGACCTATATCCATTTTGTCAAGTATTAATAAAATTATGGAAAAAACTATTACAAATCAATTAGGAAAATATTTACAGAAGAACAACATAATAAATAAATGTCAACATGGCTTTTTAAAAGAAAAAAGTACAAATACATTACTATCAAAATTTACAGACGAAATAAATAACTATTTGGAAGATAAGAAATTTATTATAACTATATTATTCGATTATAAAAAAGCGTTTGACACTATAGACACGGAAACTCTCATAAACGCTATGGAGGAGTGCGGGGTGAGGGAACCACTAAACCATTGGTTTCGTGATTACCTCACGGCGCGCTCCTTTTGCGTCAAAGTTAACGACACTCTTAGCGACAGAACTGAGGTACGGTACGGAGTGCAGCAAGGATCAGGGAGCGGACCTGTTTGCTACCTTATGCATGTAAACAGTCTTTGCGGGGTATTACAGCACTGCTCAGCATACATGTATGCTGATGACTTGTGTGTGCTTCGAGCCGGCACCGATTTGACTGAGACCTGTCGACTAGTACAACAAGATATAGATTCCATAGTAAAATGGTCACACGACAATGGTATTGTACTAAACACATATAAAACTAAACTATTAATCATTCATTCCCCATACCTTCAGCCTTCAACACCACACACACACTTGTATACCCATGAATATTCGTGTTTACATAATAAAATATTAGATTGCAATTGCAAACCAATTGAAAAGGTTAACTGTGTGAACTACCTAGGAATGAAAATAGACGAGAACTTTTCATGGTCTCAACACATAGAATATGTATGTGGTAAATTGAGAATACTATTAAGTAAATTCTATCATTTAAGCTTTAGGGTCCCAATCAGTACGCTGAGACTCCTTTACATGTCATTAGTTGACTCTGTGATGGGTTATGCTCTCGACTGCTACGGTTTAACATTTAAAAGTAACATAAATAAAATAGAACAACTACAAATAAGATTTTTAAAACTATTGGTCAATAAAAAAATTAAAAATAAATGCAAAGACAATTACAGGAAACTATTTAAAATATGTAATATATTACCAATTACTTTAAAATATAAACTACTAATATTATGTAAACATCGTTTCAGTGGGGAGTATGACCCAGCGCGGGTCATTAATGATCATAACACTAGGTCTATGACTAGCGGTAAATTCATTGTTCCTAGAACGCATAATTATTATGGCGATAGAACAATTAAGAAAATACTGCCGTATTTGCTTAATAGTATTCCTAAAGAAATTTTACTGGAGGATAAGCAGACTATGTTTAAACGTAAGTTAACCAAATACTACTTCAGTATTTGTGATCAATGATAATTTAGAACTTCAAGCAAATTGAATTCCTGTAACTATTTTTATCACTTTAATTTTATTCTAGTTTTATACAAATATTAATATAAGTACCTATACTATTTTAAAGAGACTCTATACCCACAGTCAAACCGATTGCACGGTTTTGTGGGGCTATGTATAATTACTGTAAATTTTATTGTTTAATGAATAAATAAATAAATAAAATAAATAATTAAAACTGAGTATAGGCGATTACGTGCGGATATGGGTCAAACCTCGAAAGTTATAATACGGTCACCTTCTTCCTATCGTTTCGATAGCAAACTTTAAATTCTTTATTATTTTTGAGCGGCCCAGAAAGTAGCAACGCTGACTGCGTTATCGAAAGCAGCCATTAAATCCTTTATTTATATTTTAGGGCACGGTCACTCTAAATTATCACGTCTGACTTAGGGTTTGAAACACAGCTAACGGGACGTAATGTTAGTAATCGTCAACGGTAGCGAGCAACAGATGGGAGGTGATACTCATAGCTTACTTCAAACACGGTGGAGAGTGACTGTACAATAGGACATTTTGAGCGTGACCGAGCGTAAAAAGCATTTTGTCGTCGCTTGGGACCAAAAATAATTCGTCACTTTCTATGATTTTTTTTAGAAACAAAAACTTGTAAGTCACTTACGAGTAACTTGCTAGTGAAAAGCACAAAGCCTTGTAAAATCAAGAAAGTATTGAACTTGTTTTTTTAATTTTCACATAGCGGTTTTTACTCCAGTAAAAATAAACTTCATGCACTTAGGTTCGTGGTTTTCTAGACGACATTTTTATTAAAGATACCTATTGTGTTTTTTATATGTGCATTACCACGGGATTGCCAAAAAAATTGTAATCGTTAACAGCAATTAAGAAATAAATGGCATTACTTACTTAATAAAATAGACTATTAGTGCTACCTAATTATTATAAGTAACGACATTTTTCAAATTTTATTATCAAGTTCTAAGTACAATTAAATTTATGTTGTCATTAAGTAGGTACCTACTTACACCATGTTTATTTTTAGAAGTGCTAGCATAGACCATTTTATCAAATCTTGCGTCTTGCTCTTTCAATGAAATCTAACTTCAGAGAGGCAAAGATCTATTCGACTGTACTAATGTAAAAATAATTACAAATTCTGTTACAGTGAATCTCTTTAGCAATCACGGTACTTATTCTAAGTAATAATATTTACCTAAGTATTATTTTCTATATATGATCTGATAAGAACATTCTTGTATCTGAGTCCTATGTTTATCGTTAGTTAGTTGCTTGGAGTGAATCCTTTGTAATTATGATAATATTTATATGTATATTTACACAATACGGATGCTTTTTTAAGTTGTATTTTTGTCTATGATTATACATTTTGAAATTCAAAAAAAGTGTTTTATTTTTTATTCAAATTATTTAGTTGATGAAAGAATGACTGAAAGTTCTTTTTTAAAGGTGTAAGTATAATAAACGGAAGTACCAGTGGCGGAGGCTGCATTTACAACTCGATTCCTACCCATTAAAACATAATTGGCTTCCCATTGAAAAATGGCACATTCAATAATGCCTTCTGTCTGTGTCATTGGTTTTTCCCCGGATAAATCACCCTCCGCCACTGGTAAATAGATAAGTTACAAGAGGTTAATGGATTACTCATTTCTCTAGTAAAACAAGTTATCAAACTAGGTAATTAGTTCTTAGAAAAGGTTGATAACTGTGTTATCTAAGGATGCACTTGCATTTTAGTATTCTGGCTAACTGCCATCGATCCTCTTACACATGAGTAAGTGCATCCTCAGTAAATGCTGTGGTAACGTCTTTGGAGTTTTATTACGTCTAGGGCACTCTATGTTTGAATCATTGCCAAGAGCAGCTAGGTACCTAGGTACCTAGTTTGTGTTGCGCATGCGCTAAACAAATAGGTCAGTGTTGTTTTAGCCTGAAACATTAAACAATATAAAAAACCCAAATTTCGAGCCTAATTTTCTGCCTCGTTGGTTTAGTGGTAGTAAGCGCGACTGCTGAGCACGAGGTCCTGGGTTCGATCCCCGGGTCGGGCAAAGTGTTATTGAGTTTTTCCATTAGGAAATTCTCAGTAGCAGCACGGAGTCTGGAATTGTGACCGGTTAATGGCAATAGGCTCGCCCTCGACATGGGACTTATTACATAGCCGGCGAAACGCGGGTGTACTACACACTGCCTACCCCCTCTGGGGAATACAGGCGTGAGTCTATAAATATAAAAAAATAGTGATGAAATGAGCGAATAGTGTGTTGCAAATAGGTAGGTATTGATAAACTATTGGTTTTTCTAGATCAGTTACATACCTAATACAATGTCCTCCTAAGCGAATTTCGGTCACAGCGGCCAATCCCAACGGAAATTAGCCAATTACGCAGGAGATATTATAGTGCACAAGTTTGTGCGCAAACATAGGTGCACTCTCTATTCCCTCACTCTCAAGTCTGATGGGACGGCAATCCGATATGAACAGAGAGAGATCAGGCGCAGGGTCAACGGCTTTACGTGCTTTCCGAGGCACGGAGTGTCATAATTAAAGCTTGACAAAAGAGACTAAGTTTGTGGCTACTAAAATAACTTAAAAGTGATTCATTTGATTATATTTGATGACGAAAAATTAATCATAGTAGGTATAGTAAGTACCAAATAACTTGTAATTTTTAATTGTAGTATGAGAAGTGCACCAGTGGCGCCCCCAATTTTTCCAGACTCTTTTTTTCCTTTCGACTTTCTACCCAAATCAAAACTATCAAAAGTTTTGATTAAGTGTTTTGTGCAACTCGATCGTTGTATTGTTTAAAAAAGTTTTATTAGGTACTTACTTTAGTGAAGAAACAAAAAAATTTGAGATCTTTGAAGATAAAACCTTTGACGATTGATCTTTAGCGGGATACCAAAATCTGCTCAAAATTGGTACTGAATGAAAATGTATCAGCAAGCGTATGTATATAGATAAAGACGTCCAAAAATAACGCGATCGCCCCTCCAGGGCACAGGATGCACTCAAGTGACTGACTCTGACACATTCCACGTATATAACCATATATAACAGTCGTAAGATACCTACATAATCACATCAGATGACAACAGAACAGACAAACACTGTGAAAATCTGAAAATACTTGAAAACAAGTTGAAAATGTTGAAATAGTTCGTAATCCAGTGTTGCCAGTGTTGTTCTAAACCCTTTTTCGGGTTAGATTAGTCACATTACATCCATTAAAAAATAAAAGGTAATAAAAATGAATAAATTAAATATACTTTAGCCATTAAAGGCTAAAGGACAAAGGGTTAAAGCCCAGAAAGAACAAACTAAGTCAAGATATCCATACATTCGAAATAATAATTTTATCTATTAAAATGTTCTGTTAGCGCAAATTAGATGTATGATGCGTAGTCTCGGCTCTTTTTAGCTTGCCCAAATCACCACTTAAAAAAACAGCCAACACTGCTGACTGCATTCGTCGGTGTTGCAAAAAGTGCTAGATCTAGACCTAAAAGGCCTAACTTTGGGCTACATCTAGCACTTTTTAGTGTAGTTTAGCTCCATGTTTGACGATTTAGCCCTAAAAGAGCAATCTAGCTCTTTTTCGCCGTATGCGTGATTCATTTTTTCTCCTTAATTTTAGCTTTCACATTAGATTCAACAATTTTGCACCAGCTAGCTAAGAAAAAACTCATTTTATTATAGAATAAGTTGAAATAAAAGGATAGGAAATGTTTAATTTTGCACCGAATGACCTAAAAAAAAGGTCTTCAAATGAAAGAATACTACTACTGTAATTTAGCCCCTTTTTGAGGCCAAATTGCAAAATAAATAGCTCTTTTTAGTTTGTCCAATCAATTGCTCCTTTTCAAAAAATAAGGTGGCAGCACTGGATTTCGTACTCGTTTGACCGTTTGACGTTTGGTAGTTTTGATAGTTTCAAGTTTGATAGGTACTCGTTATTCGTTAGTTAGTAGTATGCGTAGTCATCCATCCCTAGTAAGTCTGTGAGTGTGTCGTTAGTTAATCAAGTACCTACGTCCTATTATAATAAATTATCTTCGTGGCCGTGTCATAGTAATTATTTTTTATTTAATTGTTAATCGCAGAGACCGGTCACTGGTCAGACAGACCGGCCACCGCATCTTATTATTTTGTGTTATCTAGCTTAGCAAGCACAGTATCACCATGTCCTGTGCTAATTACCTGTACTTATATGTTTATTTGTGCTAGGTACAAAAAAGTGAAATAAAATAATAGAATAATAGTTCAGTGTAGTTAAAACATAAATTAATAATTTATTTACATACTATAAAAACTTTACATACTATTACTAGTGAACAAGGAAAACGTAAAAAATATTAAATAAGCAAAACTTTATTCTCGAAATAAAAAGTAAACTAATCTTTGGAAGAAAGTAGGTAATTAGAAGAATAAAGACTGAAAACAAGAATGTACTTAAAACTTTAATTTAAAAAATAAATACAATAGAGCAATAAAGACAATAAGAACTTTAATACCTCAAATAAACCTGTGATAATAAAATACTGGTCGAGTGTCAGTCAAACTATTTAGGACTAAAGTACAAAAAATATTTTTTATACCTACAAGTAAAACAAACAAAAATGTCACAACCTACTGATGCTAACGTAGTTACATCTCAGCCAATGGGAAGAGACTCTACCTTGCAAGATGGAGACATCAATTCAGCTGAAAGTAACGTGACAACCACAGAGCCAAGATTTAGTCAATTCCAACCTATGATGCATGAAGTTAATGAAGAAGAGGAACAAAAGAAACGTGCAGAGGAGTTAGCAAGGGCTAATACAGCATCTTGGTGTTGTATAAGCTGTGATCAAGGTGTGGATTGTGCCTTAGACTGTGTAGACTGTTGTGCAGATTCCGGAGATGCCGATAATGCAGGCTGCTGTGTAGACTGCTGTGGAGGTTCAGGAGATACTGGTAACGCTACTGGTGGAGACTGCTGTGTAGACTGCTGTGGAGGTTCAGGAGATACAGGTAATGGTGGTGATGTAGATTGGGACTGTTGTGGAGGCTCCGGTGATTGTGGTGACTGTGATTGTGATTGTAGTGATTAAGTCATTTTAAATGTAAATGCTAGATTAGGATGCCATTCTGCAGTATGGGCTGATTTTATAAGTTCCAAAATTGTTGAAAGCTTTTTATATTATGTACAATTTTATAAATCATTAATATAAGTACTTACGCTTTTTACAAGCTTTATTCAGTAGAATAAAATTATTTAATAAGTCTATGAAAATTGTGTGCTGCATAAATTCTGTTTAGTATTTAGCTCTGGTTACCAGCAAAAAAAGCAATTTTTACTTGAATGAAAGAATATTTTTAATTTAAATGTCTGAACTGGTCCTAAACTCAAAAACATGCCATGCTCATGTTACATTCTTTTTTTCCAAGCAATGTTCAACCTCTTGTGAAATTTCCACAATAAGTTCCACATTAAAATTTATTTTAAGCAGTTTTTTTCTTCATTTTTATAAAAATTGCTTTTGCTCGGCTTAGGCTTTGTAATAAAACAATTGTTGTGATCGTAATGTGTTATAGTGTATAATGGTTAAAGTTACTCAAATTGGTTATTTTTGTACCCAATTACGGTTTTTATTTTACATAAAAAGAAAGGAGAATATTTGGATTTTATATACATATTGTGCATAAACTTTCTCCACGCAGTGGTCTTAAGACCAACAAACTAATTTATCTCTTTTTAAAATAATGTTAACCTTTATTGCATAATGTAGGTATAACCTATCACTAAAGAATGCTGTGTTACATACCTATATACTTTTAATCTGTTAAGTTGTTAGTTCAAGCATATACTTATTTTTTTATAAAGAATCCTAGCCATGATGCCAGCCTAGCCCAGACGGGGATGACTTGATGAGTTGGACTCAAATTCAAAAGACTGGTCCGTAATAGCCCTAGGCTTACAAGCTTATGAAAATAATAATAAAAGGCACTGATTTAAAGAGGCAGTTGTAAATAGCGGTTTTGGTAAGTTAAAAATTATAAATGGCACGTTTAATAACTAGTTCAGCAGTTAAAACTAAGCAGTAAAGTAAACAAAAATGAGTAATAAAAAATAATGAAATGGATCAGTGAATATATAATTGAGTAGGAAAATAATTAAATGGGCGGTAAAAATTATTGAACGAGCAGTTACGCGTGAGCAGTAATAAATCGGAATTTGTCAGTAAGAAATCTCATTCTAAGCAATTCTATAAACAATTAGGTGTTAAAGTAGTTAACGATCTTATTGGTAAGCTATACAATTTATTTTATTTGCTAATTAATTTTATTCGTATGACCTTATGCTTTATATCATATAATCTTTATCATATAATTGACGGAGCCCCGCTTCGCGGGGCTCCTACTTCTGAGTGGTTTTTAAAAAAATAACCACGAAGGGGAAGGCGAGGTCTATTCGCTCGCTTCGCTCGCTCACACGACCCCGCAATCCCCTTCTAACCTAACCTGTCCGAGTCGGGGTGCCCATAAGTCCATACACAGAATCGTAAACTGCCGAACTATTTATCGAACTGCTCATTCCATCATTTTTACCGCTCATTCAGTTATTGGACTGCTCAATTATTTTTAGAATTGACATTGTATGATAAAATAACTGACTAATTATTTTTTTATTACTGTCCATGTTTTACTGTCGCAATAATTAATCAACCGCCATTAAATTAAATAACTGCTCAATATGTTTTTCAACTGATCATAATAACATCTCGAATGTTTAAATAACAGCTTAAAAAATTAGTTCCCATAATAAAATACGTAAGTAGTAAAACCACGTAGGTATGTACCTAAATTGTAATAATCTGCCAGTTTTTATATTATATCAAATACCTATATGTATAATGTATATCGGACATGTAAGAAAACTTAAGCCATGGATTGTTAACTCCCAAGCCTTATAAAGTTTAGTTAATAGGTTTTTTTTAAATTTTGGGGTAATTTTTTATTAAGTCGTGTACTTACAAAAGTATTATTGCTATCATTCTATCTGAATCTCAATGCAATCTGCATAAAAAAAATGAATAAAAAATATAAATTACCTACATAATTATTTTTACTTGAAATTTTTTAAAGATTTTTATACAAAGGAAAAATCTGTTACGAGCGAGATTTGAACTTTCGACCATGGTAAATATTTCGTCTATTAGGTCTATAGTCTGTGGTGCTTGTAGAATGTAGCATAATTATTTTTATTCGAATAATATTGTTATATTGATTTTAGAACAAAATAATATATTTTAAGTCACAGTTAGATACTTACATACTATTTAGTGGTAATTGCTAATGGTTGTGTTAATGCTGTAAAAATGTATTTTTATTGAATACCTTTTATTATAAAAAATAAAAAACCTGTTAAGTGCGAGTCGGCCCCACGCAACGAGTACACAGGCGACAGGCGTATTAGGGATGGACTACCATAAAATGGCCGCGAGATGGCGCTAATTTTGTAATTTTCTTAGTGCTTACTTTTAAAGTTTTATTCAATTTCGGGATTCTTAGCGCGAGGTCGATTCACACTCAGTTTTTATTTTTTGTTGTTTTAATTTAAGAGTGTATACCTACTGTAATTACTCCATATAATCTGTAAGCTTAGTAATAAGGTCTCGGTGGCAAGGCACCCTAAATACCTATGTGCCAAATTGTGGGTTATTTTTGATATTATCCTTCCTTTTTTTGAGGTACATTTTTCTCTCTAAATACCTATCTTGTTTTTATTGTTTATTTGAGGTAAAAAGTGTCATTATTGATAATAATATAAGAAAACAATAAAATAGTACAATTATTTATATTGAAAAAGTCGCATATAGCAGGTTCGAATCCTCGTGTTTGAGATGCACCTCCGCATGGCGAGAAATATTTGTGTGATTGATTCTGTACAAAAAGTGAGTTGTTCCGTTGCTCAACCCTAAAAGACGCAGGAAATTTCTAATCTGCAAACGCAATTAGCCTTTTATAGAGTATAATTTTAATTACATTTATAATATTTATAATATTGTTCAAATTATGTACTTACTGAAATATACTGAAATTATTTCGATAATAATAGTTTTATCTTTTATTACCTATCTAGATATATATAATCCTTAAATTACCTATAAGAAAATGCAATAGATTAATCAATGCAAGATAACGATTAGATAATTTAGGTTTCATATCTATTAATTATAAACTTGAATGTTATCAATTGAGATTGATCAAAGTTGATTTCAGATATACCGATTCATTTGTCTTTCCACCCAAATGCGTTAATTCGTTCAGTCGAGTGGGGAAGTTCTGTCTAATATTTTCCCTAACCTAGAAGAATCTATAAGGCACAGGACAAACATAGCGGCGTCGCCGCTTATGTTTGTCCTGCGCGTTAGGATCACCAACTAGTTTGATAAGCCCCTGTCTGTTTAAAAATATAAAAGATAGTCAGAGTCCGTTAAGAACTTTTTGTTTTATCACGTCCCGCAAAAAATCAATCAATCAATGGCAGGTCACTTTTAAAACTTTTTTTTGGTAAAAACATCAGTAAGTTCTAAATAAAAACAAGTTGCTTTTAAAATTTTAATCACACCGATCACAATATACATAAAATGACTAGATATAGAGATACAACAATAAAATAGTTGAAATTGCTCATTTAAAGAGTATTATAGACACAGATGATAACGTTAGGAACAATTAACGACACATCAGTGATCAGTTGCAGTAAAATGGACCTTCACACAACGTCAATAAGTGCGGGTTTCTACTAACCACTGAGGTGATGTTAACTGTACTGTTTTCGGAGAACGTGAGTAATTTTAATAATTTTAACAGCTTGGCAAAAAACAGTCTGAGGCGGTGACAGCTGGAACTAAAAATAAAAATCTTAAAAACTAAGTTTGTGAGTACTAAAATAACATAAAAATGATTCATTTGATTATAATTAATGACAAAAAACTCGTCATAGAAATATGTAAGCAATAAATAACTTGTAATTTTGAATTGTAGTGTGAAAAGTGCGCCAGCGGCGCCCCCAATTTTTCCAGACTCTTTTTTGCCAAGCTGTAACTACAATGTTAAAGAAATTTATTTTTATCAAATAATACTTAATAATAATTAATAATGTAGTTCTGACCTATTTTGGGTCACAGCGCTCGCAGCCAATTCCCTCACTTTTTCCCGGAGGTGTGTGCGCTTTGGATTCAAACTTGAGACCTCCAACTCGTCAGTTAGCGGCCATACCACTACGATCACGGCTCAAATATTGTGTTTATAATTAGAAGCCATAACGACTGTCATTAAATTGGTCAATTAAGCTTAATATGGGTCGTCCGCATTTACATTCTTTATTTATTTGTCATGTCAGTATAAACACTGGGGGCTTTACCCAGTAGGTCGAGAGTTCCAATCAGTGTTCATTTTTTTTTCATTTTTGCAAAAAGCAAAATCGATAGCCATGTGTTTTTTTTATCTAGCATGTTTTCACTAGGCAATGCTCACGACCTCCGAAAACTATGGGTAGGTACTTAAGTATAATTATAATAGAATGACTAAAATCCACTAAACTATACACAATAACAGCACAGTTTAAATTGCAAAGATAATCTATTTAAAAGGTAATGCTGTTTATACTAGGTCTATTTTGTAATGACGATCCGAATATCATACAGACCTACATAATTATCTGTAATATGGATTTTCTAATGTTATTTAAGTGAAAGTTGATTAGATAAATCTATTTAATTTTTATTACGTTTAACGCATGCGTACCTACATAGACTCACGTTGGTTTGCCCAAGGGATAGGCAGAGACAACGGATATAATAGGATTTGCACTTACCACAAACCGTGCACATATCTTTTGTATTACTTGCTCTGATTATTCGAATTAGGTCGTCGGTAAATGCATTTTCTGGAGTTCTAACTTGGCCTCAGAGCCGTGTTTACCATATATGGCTAATCATAGAGATCAAATTAAATCAAACTATTTCTTTATTTAACAAACTATGTCGGATGCAACCCCGGATCTAGGGGGGGAGGGGGGCTGGGCAACCCAGGCCCCGTGCGCGTTTCTAAGGAATCTTTAAGCTTTAATTTTGACATATTACAGGCCTGAGATCGTCGGAAGGTCTATTCTAACAGCACATTAAAAATTGGACACTAAGCTACCTTTGTTTTATAGACTACCTTTGTTGAATAGTGAAATAACACGAAGAGAATGTGATCTATATTCCTATAAATATATAAACAATATTCTTATACAAAACAATTCGGTATTTTGGCAAAATACGCTCTTAAGTAAAATTTAATACATGCAGATTTTTATAAATTGTAGACCTCAAATCAAAGTATACATTGGATGGTATTATAATTCGTCTGTTTAAGCTCGTAATGCAACTTCTAGCCACCTTACTAGTTCTTTTAAACTAAAAGTCTTAAAAAGCGTCAAAAACTTGTCCGATCTAAATGTGACCAAAGAATATTTGGAAGCACTTTTAATTTACCTACAAGATTGTATTAAGAATACATGCAATTCCCGACAATTTTTTTTATAAAGTATAATCATTATTAAAAACTCTATGGACTCTATGAACATGTGAAGTCGGACAATGATTTGCATAGGTACACTTCTGTCTGCAAAAATTGGGGGCGCCACTGGCGTGCTTCTCATACTATAATTCAAAATTGCAAGTTATTTGGTACTTACCAATTAATGCCAAGCTGTACAAGACTGTATTATATCTACTTTTAATACTGATCGCCCGACATTGTCATCTTTGTGCTTACTTTACCAATTTACTCGTATGTTCAAATTTTGGCTGTCTAATAAATGGATACTAGACTTTTCATAAGTTAGCTGATATAGACAATTTAAAAAAAAACCACAGTGGAAACTGTCTCCAGCAGTAAACAGCGATGGTCGAGCTCTCCGGCAAGCAAAGACTTGCTTTCGTTTTATTCAGATGCAGTTCTTAATATTACCTAACATTGCAAAATGCATGCAGTGGACGAATATTTATGTTTGAGGTCTACAGCGCTATTTTCTTTACTATATAGGTATAAATAGTTACAACATTGATATAATATAATCTCTCAACTTTGGTGTTTCTTACATTGCATTATTATTATAAGGCTAGACAACTCTAGATTTATTAAACATTATTTGTTATAAGTACGAAATAATATAATTTTATATCTGTTCTTGAGTCCTGACTATGTATGGTACTAAGATACCTATATATTTTGTATATTCTAGTATGTATAGTATAAAAAAATAGAGGAAATTGAAAAAGAGAGGATACGAGCCGGACTTGAACCCGTGACACTTGCCGTTCGGTGGTGTTCTTCTGCAAGCAAGCAGCAGTCTCCTCAAGCTCAAGACAGTAGCTCAGTTGGTAAGAGCGCTGCCACGTTACGGCGAGTATCGCAGGTTCAAGTCCTGCCCGTATTCTTTCACTTTTTTAATTTCGTCTAATTTTTCTCAGGCATTACATACTGTATTAAAAATCAATAAGAACAAAATATAATGATGGTCGATAATTTGTTAATGACAGATGAAAATGATTTTTTGCTCAATTAATTGTATATTAGGTAGGTATCTGGTATCCATAACGACGATAAAATTACCACATTTGTAACACCCGGTATAATTATATATAATATAAGTACTAATTATATCTATATTAACATCCATTTGTAATTATGTTATTTAAGAATAAAAATTCTAAAGTTGCCTGTTCATATTATAATAACTGTTATAAAATAAATATTATTTATAAAGTACGCCACAAGGTACTAAGAATGTTATCATTTACCTTTTTTTAAATATGGAACCTTCTAGAACAGCATTTTTTAAACATTTCTAAAACACATTATTTTACCTATGGCTTTTTTATATACATACATAATATCGATGGCCCCATCGAATAAACGTGCAAGAGGTCTTACTCCATTTTTTTTTCGTTTTTTCTATTCCTTAGCCCATTTTTTACCCCGCAATTTTTTTTTACTTATATAAATTTTAGTCCAAAAATACGTCTGCAATCGTACTTCATTTCTTTTATATATTAAAGATTTCTATATAAAGGATTAAACGTTATTATTTTCTCCTGTATAGTTGACGTTTTTCACTTACACGTTTATTCGATGCGGCCTTCGATATGTATATATTATGCTACCTACTTGCTATTTTGATTAACATTGAGGTATCTTAATACTTATCTTAAGTTGTAACATTTAATTTTTTTACTAACTAATAAACATTTCTTTTAATAACACGTAAAGATTGCCATCTCAAGATTGAAACTAAATATAAGTAATTTGACTATGTTTCTAAAAACGCTAATCCGAACTTATTTCTCTACAGCTATACCTACTTACTTTGGCAATTTTTTCTTAAGTGTCAAGATGCTGAGTTTCCATCACTTTTTCGCATCGTTAACTACTCATTATTAATTAATCTTACTAATTTATTAACTGCCTAATATTTTTTTTACTTTTCCCTAAGTGCTTATTACACTATTCACTTTTTAGGAAATCTATTTAGGAAATAGGAAGATGTAATTAAAGTTAGAGCAGTTAGATCCCGATTTAGTGCGATTAGAAGGTCCCGATCACACTACTTCCTAAATTGTATACGATTTAGGTGAGTGTTATCGCATCGCTACGCAATTTGCAACCTAATGTAATTCTACTACGACTGCAAGTTGTCTGTTTTATTTAGGAATCTATTTAGTCTAGTGTAATCATTGGCTTCAGATTTCCTATTTAGAGTGTTGCTAAATAGATTTCCTAAAAAGTGAATAGTGTAATAACTGCTTTTAATGGCTTGTTGACCTAATTGGTATCTAAACATTATATTAGTTTCAACTTTTTAGACCTAAAAAGTAATGTTTAAAGCATTTTTGTGACGAATGGCAACGTGATAATGGTGGGCAACTTAATTTGCCTCAAGTTATGATGGTATTAAATAGTACCATTTTAGTACTAAATAAATGACTAACGATGCGAAAATTTGATTGCAAACCGCCATTTTGACCCTCACATATCTATTCTTACATGATTACATTACTTTTCATAAAATATACAATTCTTTTTCTATTGCAATAAATTTATTAAAGTATTCGTCAGGTAAGTCTAAATGCGGATCTTGCTCTTAGTAATAACACTTAAGTCACTGATGTGTTGCCGTTTTTCAGTTTCTACTGTTTTGGCGTTCACTCCAAATTTTATTTATTTATTTATGTATACCTCTGTCTTATTTATACACAAGGAAAAGTGCACAGCGATCTTAGGATGAATTTTTTTCGCCTATAAAGAAATAAATTGCACAGAATATTTTTTTAACCATTATTCTCAACAATAACTTTAACTTACTTAAAGTTGGAAATTTTCCTATGCGAGGCGCACCGTTTTAAGTTTGTACGGAAAGATGAATTTCCAACTTGAATATAAGATTGAAATAAGTAAAGTATATTGTTTAAAATTGTCGTTAGTCTTTTTTTTAAATTTCTGCACCCCTTAAAAAATATCTTGTATGTATGTATCTATAATTATAGTACCGATCAAGTAACCGTATCCATTGATGTAGGAAATTTAAATCTGGATTTAATTTATACATTAAATAAACCTATTTAAATATCTGAACATTATGACTAGAAAGTTTAAATATAGTAATGAATACCTAATAATAGAATTTATAATAATGTTGTTTATTTTAATAATATAATAAAATAATTAACAATACGGCAGGTACACTTGAAATTCACGATAGTAACGATGATATGACGCTAAGGCTAAGAAATACTTTTTTTTAGATAGTGGAATTATGAATGAAATAAAGTAGAGATTATTTAATATATCTGTATTTTGAAATAAATATATCAATGGAAAATTCACACTAGAAGCATATAAAAAATATCGGGTCTGTATTAGAATTAAAATCGGTTGATCATCAAGAAGTACAAAATATGAAAAAAGTGCAATTTGTTTGTATAAAAAAAATATCTAAATTAAATAATTTGTGACAAGATTACTATTTGTAGATCAAATTAACGCCAAATTCTTGCCACGAATAAATCCAAGCAACCATAATGAATCGATTTTTAAAGCTTAAAATTTAAACGTCAATATTTCTAACGGAAGTTTTGTTGTCAATAAGAATATTATTATAATACATACGAGTAGCGAAGGGTCAATTTTAACAGGTAAGCTGGTGTCAAACCGGGGAAAGACCAATGACTATGCCATTGTATAGAGCCTTCGCCATTGGTACATACCTATACCTACATCCATTAAAATTTAAATAATGAATAGGTATATATTATTATAACAGCTTACATTTCTACTATTTATTAAATATTTGTTTTAATCTGAGGAACTACTGAACCGATTTGTAAGTTTTTTTTTATGTAGACTTTAACGGCATATATTTTTGTAAGCGTTTTAAAAATTACACAAAGAAAGTTTATTGTAAGTATACATTTTTAAACCGACTATAATGGGCCGTAGCTTTTAATAGATTTGGACTACAAATTTAAAGTTCACAAAATGGTAGTGATTCAAATTCGATCATTATAAATAACCCAGCTTGTTTGTTCTTGATATAAATATATCTATATAATGTGAATATTATTTTTTTGTGTATTGAATGATCTTTAAATAATCACAATAGTGATGAGCATAAATATTTTATTTAGATACGTATGTAGGGTATAACGTTATTAAAGTTTTTAATTTAATTTTACCGTTATGAACCGTTATTTAACTTTTTTATATTATTATTTTTACGTTAACAAATAGACACCGATTACGAACTAGTTTTATTTTATTTACATGTTTTTTTGGGAGTCTGTTCAACGGGTTATTTTGATAGATTATGCATATTTTATCAAATCAATATTTCTTGAAAATTATTAACAATCTTCACCTGTATCTTTAACAATATTGTGCTTATACAAATATGTAAGATCTTCATTCTATTTTACTATAAATAAAACTCCCAAATCACTTATGCACTTAATAAATACGCGAAAAGACCGAAATTCGCAAATAATTTACCCTGTGACAACCCCCTGACTGTCCTTCCTATTGTTTACCTACTAAATAAATTAAATAATAACTATTATTATTAAGTTGTACGGCAAAGTTGAGAAATAGCGAAAATAGCAACAATTAATAAAAAATAAATTTAAGACTAGATGAGTATTACAAGTTTAAATATTATGAAGTTTTATTTAAAAATTTAGTAAAATTACTTAAATTGTAATCCACATGATTACATATAAGTAAAGTAATTTTACTCAAATTTTTCATATAATAATTTAAGTATTTTGGAATGTCATAACCATAATATTTATTATAATTAATATAGAAATAACATTGAAAAGATATGTTTTAAGTGTGGTATTATATTAATACTTAAATTATTTGAGAATCTAATATACCTACCGTCAAAAAACAATTTATTATAAGACTTTGTAATACTTAAAATATAATAGACATTTAAACATAATAAATAGAAGTGTAAAATATTTACGTATAATAAATTATGATACCTTATCTACTTTAATGATATTTGATAATTAATTATTCACGGGCACACTACAAATACATAATATTTTAAAAAGTAATTGGCAATGATTTATGTTCTCATGTAGGGAGTAGTTTTTTTCTTAATGATCTATTAATATTACATCATTAAATTAAGTAACATGGATGAGAGAAAGATAAATATTTTCGGTCTAACTACTACGATAACCACAGTTAAGCTCAGCTCAGCTTCAGTTTTACTTTGACAACGCAGTGCCCTACATGTGGGCGCAGTATAATAATCATACAGTATGGAAACTACTTACAAACGCTCGAAACTGCACACTCACACAAACGTGCGTAATAATGCGTAATGACGAGACTCCTAAGCGCACGTCGCGGTACTCGCAGTATCAAAGACGCGTCGTTGCGCATGTCTGTGTGAGTGTGCCGTTTTCAAGCGTTTGTACGTAGTTACCATACTGATGTTTATTATACTTTGATGAGGGTCATTCAATTCGTTCGTTCAAATGGTTGACGCACTTAAGCCGATACAAACTACCGCTCATTGGCTTCTTAGAAAGCTTAGTGCGTGCTGTACAACCACAGTCTATATTGGTGCGCCGCGGTGAATGGTTGTGTCAATTGAGGGTTGAATTTTGCTACGAGGTTAATGTGCATGAATAATAATGTGTTAATGATTAATTATTGTACTGTAAAAAGTATAAATGAAAATAGTAAACAATGTATTTATTTATTGTATTTTTTTTCTACAAACTAGTACCTAATTTATTAATGTTGAATTGTAAATAATTGACTATCTATTTTATTATTGTAATGAGTATGTATGAATTAGAATTGTAATTATAAAAAAAAATTACACTGACTGCAACGCTGCAGATACAATGCAATTTTTATTGTTCGCGGTCACCGGCGACCGCGGTAGCGTTGAAAGGCTTAATAAATGAACTAAATTATTTGATATGTAACCAAACCAAAATAGTGTGCGGGTGTACTACAAGCCATTTGAGCGGATAAACTACATATTTGTGAAAATATATTTTTTAATGCGTGTCAATAGGTGCCTAACTAGTCATTATAGTAGTAAGACCATATTCATTTCTCAATAAGTAAATCACCACATCTAATAACTTAAATAATTATAAACCTTTTATATATCGGTCTCCTTAAATATACTATTAGGACTTTCTAAATTAAAATGTATGTACCGTGAGTTGGGTAAATCTGCAACACTTTCTGAGACAGTTTCCGGATCTTCCGGCTTTATATGCTTGGGAGATGATTCAGAATGAAACTCCTGGCGGAAATTACCTGTAATTATTATTATAAACTTAAGTATGGTGAACATAATAATGTAATTAAATTTTCACTACCACTGTTCGTAATAAAACAACTTTTTAACCGGAATAATCTTGTTTTTGTTAGAAAAGTTTTTAATCTGACGATTCGGAAGATTTATATAGGCTTAAATTAGAAAAAAAAGTTAGCGATATATCAAATTTTAAATATTTGTTGTGATTGTTTTGCTTAATATCTTAGTAGCCCTGCGTAAAACGTTAAGTTAAAAACTTTAAAAGAAATACACGAAGATTATTCCGGTTAAAAAGTTGTGTCATTATGTTTCCTTCAGCAACTTTAAAACAAATGTAATAAAAAAAAAGTTAACGAGGAAAAAAAGGGAAAACGTTTGCACTGCAGTGCTCTCAAAGTTATAAGAAATCAAAGATTTTTTTCGGACTGAAGGTCAATTCGAAAATATAAGATTAATATTTCTAAGACTGCAGGGCGATTAATTTCGTACTCTATACTTCTAATAGCTAACATACTATGTTTCAAATAAGAATAGTATTTTATGCCATATTACTAAAAAAACATATATACAGGTAATTTCTAAAATTAATTAAAACTTGAATAGTTTTTGTAGACTAGTTGTAAAAAAAACATTTTATATCAAAAATATTTTCTAATCATTACAAAGCGTAGGTACTTTAAAAGTGTCGGTTGACAGGCAAAGGTACTTTTAATGTGTCAGTTGACAGGGAAAGGTGAATTACTTTCCTATTCTTATTTGAAATACGATAAAGACAGTGCAAAATTAAAACAAATAATACTTACAAAGTTACAAGCAAAGCATACGACATCATACTGAAAAACAACACAATACAAGGCATACAAATTACAAACACAAGCGTATTTATTTAAGAGAAACTAAACTAAACTTAAACTAAACTTTTACAGTCTTTAAACAAACTCTCAGTCAAACCAAAACACTATTTTGTGCAGGGCTAAATTCAAATTGTATTTTAATATAAAATTAAATTTGATTCAAATCTGAGACCATCTTGAAATAACGTTTTAATATGAAAATAGTTTTTTTACACAGGTTGATTGGTTTATAAATAAATAAAGAAAATTGAACATTCGAAACTTTTACACGGTTCACATAAAAAAACCTGATGTCGGTATGGCTGGTCTCTTTTTAATTCCATATAATCTCGTACGCAGCTATTATTTAATAAAAGGTAGCAAAATGGGTAGAATTTTTGTATGTCAATACCAGGGTGACATACCAGGGTGTCATACTTTACATGAAAATAATATGGAATCAAATTATAATATCGAGAAACCACTAGTTATTTTCTACATGATTGTAAGTTATTAATACCAATGTATAGTGCCGCTATTTTAAGAACTAAATATTAAAAATACTGTCGAAAAACATGCATCATCAAAAACTCACAAAAATGCGCATAGGCAGAGAACAAAATGAAACTAAATATCAGTGCATATAACGTTTATTACGTGTCGCATAGCGTCGATGCGTCAGATACATAAATAAGTAGTTTTAAAATAATTATTATTGTCGTGAAACTATTTATATCGGCTATTAACGAAATATCTGGCGGCAGAGTGCCTAAATGGTCTACATGAACAAATACAATAATTTTGATTTTGAATCCTATTTCTTTGCCGCGGTCTGTGACCATAAACAAAATGTAAACAATCATAGACAACAACATTGCTTACCATCGAGGAGGGCGAGTGGTCAAACAAAAATGTCTTTTTCATTATAAAAGTATGTCATCATTGCGTATGGCATTCATCCTGCGTGGATCAGATCTCTATATCCACCTTTTTCAGCCAGCCTACGGCGGCGTCCACAAACTTATAAAAGTATGTATGATATCGATATGCAGTTATCAAATGAGTGGTTATGGTGTTGATGGTTGGAGGGTGAGAAGGAGACCAAAGAAAAGGTGGATGGAGTGTGTAAACATTGATAGGAATGAAAAAGGAGCAAATGAGGTATGCAAGGATCGTAGCAAGTGGAAATCCGTTGTCTCTGCCTACCCTCTGGGAAACAGGCGTGACTCTATGTATGTATGTATGTAAATGCTCAGATGACGGCTGATAGAGAAGAATGGAAGAAGATATTTTGCGCCGATCCCAAGTAATATGGGACGAGGCAGGCGAAAGAAGAAGTTACCAAATGGGTGCCGTGTGGTTTCCGGCCTAAGAATAGAACCATCCCTACTCCTCCCGCGGGTTTCGTAAGAAGCGACAAAGGGCAAGATCTGGAGGATGGGCAGCAGCATCTTTCTGTGTAACAGCAATTATCTGCTACTGCAATCGCCAACCCGCTGCAATCGGCAAATTCTCCCAATGAGCGCACAAAAGTGGCGCGTATTGGGAGAAGAATGTTCAGTGTTGGACTAATACAGGCTGATGATGATGATGAGTTATCATATTAGCCTGCGCTGACCCTAATTCTAAAATTAAAGTAGATTTAAGTCGACGAAGTCTAACGAAGTTAACCGAATTTGGCCAAGCATCTAGTGATTAGATTCTAGTCGGACAAGACATCTCGTAAATAAAGCCGATGTAAATAATTTTCAAACACGCATTTATATTATAAAAACAATGAGAAGTGGCTTAAGTTGACTTAATCAAGACATTGAAACAAGCCTTAATTTAAATAAATACAAATTTTGGAAATAGTAGGAGGTTACTTAATTACCTACCTATACAGGGTTATTTGTAAAACACCAGCATCCTTATAAGGGGTCATTAAACTCATCATTATGGACAACTTTTACTATGGGACCAACCCAGCTGATTTTTTGTAGCGATTTCGTGGTTGGTCCCAAAGTAAAAGTTGTTTATAATGATGAGTTTAATGACCCCCTTATAAAGATGCTGGTGTTTTACAAAATATAACCCTGAATATATAAATTTAATAAGTAGACTTAAGAGAAGTCTCCCCCAAGCGCATGGAACGAGCTAAACGCGAGCGATTTGGAAAATAAGATCTAGTCTTATTTGGGTCTAATTCAATTTGTTTTTATGAAATCTGAAAATCTACAGCCACAGATATATCTAGAACGTGTTTGCAAAACATTGATATTTTAGACAATATTTCAATTAAGATCATACTGAGTTTGTATGGAGCACGCTCGGGGAATACTCCTCTTAAATTAAAAATACGTCACTTGTCACTCACAATGTCACACAATATAATTGATTTATGTAAAATTGATGTCATTCCGAAGCAATTATAATTGATTTATGTTAAATTGATGTAATTTCGAAGCAATTATAATTGATTTATGTAAAATTGATGTGATTCCGAAGCAATTATAATTGATTTAATTCTGTATTCTATTAATAAGAAAATAATTATAAAAAGATGTATTTATTTAAGTCTCTGACGTAAATTCAATTTATCTGCTTTTGTATTAGATCTAAATTATTTTTGAAGAAATTCTAAACAATATTTTAAGGTACCTACCTAGTTATTTATTAATAATTGCAAATAAAATACTTTGATACTGCCACTAGAATTTCAAATGAGTATCTATAATAACAAAGGTCTTACCACTGTAAAAAACTAAAAGATGTACAAAGTGTTACCAGTTAAAAGTAGTACAGATAGTGACTTTAAACCAAAATAAAAGGTAACTAATAGTGACTGGTGTCTTAGTTAATTAAAAAAAGATAAAATAGTTTAGATTATAATACTTTTAATTATTATTAAAGTTGATCAAATTTTGTTGGCATATTCAGGCAAGTATTGCTTCCTTATACGATCAATGGTTTCCATCCCTTCTATTCGAAAAATGTCTCTTTGTTCCTCTACTAGCGACCCCCCCACGGCTTCGCACGGGTGCAATATACATATAAACCTTCCTCTTCAATCACTCTATCTATTAAAAAAAACCGCATCAAAGTCCGTTGCGTAGTTATAAAGATTTAAGCATACGTAGGGATATAGGGACAGAGAAAGCGACAGTTTTATACTACGTAGTGGTAAGCGGGAGCACAATATCTCTATCTTTCAGCGGGCGGAACTGAGATTTGAATTTGGAACATAATATATCATTTATATAAATCGAACTCAAATTGTATGAATTACTGGCTGGTACATATTGGCTGCACGGCGCAGGGACCCGAGCTAACTAACAAAAAAAAACAAAAGCGCGCGAATTACGTTTCTGTTCTTGTAATCACACCGTCTCTTATTTATTTTCATCTCTCAGGCGATCTACTTTCGCTACGCATCCAAATTCATGTTGATTCATACTCACAGGCCGGAATACTGAGCACCTGACCTTTTTAAAGGACCAATGAGAGTGCGACCAATGAGGTTTTTGACAAGAGAAGGTGTGAATTTATGTATGTACTATATTTTTCATTCTTGGCAACTCTAGATTTATTTATTCGTTAGGAATCCCAATTTTTTTTTAACGAATCTTGACCAAGAATATGTCAACAAAATTATTTTAAAATACACACTTAGTATGTATTATTATTTACCACTTGAGCATACAGACTAGATTGTATAATTAACTATTTGGTATAGATTTTAATTAAAAGCTGAGTAATTAAAATAAAAAGAATTAAATTATTATTCTTATTGCATTGATAACTTATTAGAAATAAATTATAAATATGACGTAGGAATAATTATTCAGGAAATATTTATTTTTAATAAAAAAAGTCTTACAAATTTTTAAATTCAAATATCGAACGTTAAAAATTTGTGAAGACCTCCACCTTTTTGCTAAACTTAGTTTAGTGATAGTTCACACCAGTTTGATGGGTTTAAATCAACACAGTGTTTTAAACAATATCTCAGAAATAGCCATTTAATTAGATGTTTTTTTAGTGTATGGCCGTGTTTTTATGAATAATTTTGGTGTCTATCGCTAAACTATGTTTTGAAAAGGTTATAGTGTTGTAGCTAAATAAAATAAGTATTAAAAACAAAATAGCGACTAGCAATAAGCACATAGTTGAAACCTACAAATATTACACAAAATAATAATTTTAACACTTAAATAATAGTTCCATTGAACACTGATATGTTAAAGTTAAAAATGCATGCGGTTTTAAAATACCATGCGCTTATGGTAAAACTACCATTTTTGGTCAAAAACAACCATTATCATGGTTGAAAAAAAAACCTACAAAAAACGTCAAAACAGTGCATTACAATAAGAAAAAAAAATACACAACAATGCATTGTCAATTATTATCTTCTAAATTCGAATGTGAAAATAATTTGATAAAATTTAAATTCAGTTTGATCGATTCAAATGTTTCGAATTTCGAGGATAACACAAAATCGACTAAACGGAATTTAATCGATGACTAACTACTAAGCTAAGTGCAACACTTAGTTAAGCCACTACAGTTACATTTTACTTTACGCGCGCGCCGCCTACAAAAACCGTAGCATTTAAGGGCTAGGCAGCACAACCCTCCTTTCTTACTAGCTTCTGACCTACAAGATTCTCTACTATTCAGTCTTTGAAGCTCTGGAATCGATTTAACTTTATCATCATTTTCATTTAACAACTTATCTAATCGACTCTTTAATTGAGTAGGAGAGACGCTGCGATCTCGATTTAATTTAGTCGATTTTATAGTCGATATTGTTACACCAGTCGATAAATCGTCAGACCCGGATGACGCTTCAACGTTAGGGCTGTGGGAATCGATGCTTTCCGGAGTGTAGGGGTCTACGCATTGTCTGACAGATAACAAAGTATTATCGACATCGTTAACGTAAATACCGTCGTAACTGGTATCAACACTAGTTATTTCAACATGAGGTATTCTTAACATAGTCTCGTTTAAACTACCAGTTCTTGTTCTTTTAATTTTATTCTCATCTGTTAGTTTGTCTGGATGACTAGTCGAAATGTCGGGTAGTTTGAGTTTTTTGTTCGCAAGGAGGTCTGGGTCAGTTGGGAGGCGCGGAAGACGGGGGAGTGAAGGAAGGGGAATGAGGGAGAGGGAGGAAGGGAGGACGGCGGCGCTCGCACATATGCTACAGGGGAGCTTGGTGTGGCAACACTCCAGCGTACCTCGGTCACTCTGCAGCATTACTCGGAGGTAGATCGGCTGTGGAACAAATTGTTTGAGTTAAAATAAAATAAATAAATCAGTTTTGTAACTGTCCCACTGCAGGGCAAAGGCCTCTTCTCATACAAAGAATGATTGAGCATTAGTTACCACGCTAGCTTAGTGCGTGTTGGCAATTTCAGACTATTAAGTCCAAGTTTCCTCGACTATATTTTCCTCAGTTAGTCAATGGTATCTTATATTAACTAAAAGGGTACATATGACATTGAAAAAGTCATATTGGTACATGCCAGGTTCGAATCCAGACCCACGTGCTTTCAAAGCGGGTCACAATAAAAAAACATATGAAAAAAAAAATGGTAGGAGTCTAATTATTTAATAAGAAAATTTGAAAAAACAACTGATACGGATGGGATTCGAACCCACGATCTTCGACGTACCGTGTCGACGCTCTAACCGCTGAGCCACCGTATCCCACCAGCACCAGTCGAAATTTCAAATCTCTTTTACACGCCTAGGGCGTGTGGCGACATCTATCTATGGTAGGATTCATAGAGCTGTGTTAGTTTACCTTGTGATCTCCCATACAAGCAGCGTCCCCTATAACACCATACGCAGGCCTGCGCCTAGCGGTGGGCTCCCGTTTGTCTCTGGTTTGTGCTTCTCCTTCAGATTGGTTGCGAACCAGTCGGCGGCGGGCTGAGCCTTCGCTGTCACACATCCTGGAAGTAAAGACGTTAATAATATTATATATTATACATAATAATTATATAAAACAAAGTCGGGTTTGATCGAACACTTGTAACTCAAGAACGGCTAGACTGATTTTCGTGGCTATAGATTTTTTGTATTTTTCTCCGTCTCGAACAGCAGAATAGATATTAAAAAGAATTATACCCCTAGGGTAGGGTAGGGGTACCGTAAAGTAGGGTAAAGTATGGCTACTTTAGGGTAGGACGGGGGTAGAGTAGGGTAGGGCAGAGAAGAGTATCAAATCAAATTCAAGTTGGGGTGTATAGGCTTTCAGGTCACAAAATTCTAACGTAGTATATACATAGATAATTGGTATAGTTATTACCTCGCACTGATGGCTTGTTGCACGCTGGTGGGGTCCGCGATACTCTTCCTGCTGAAGTTCATGCCGCTCACTGGTACGGACAGCGCGTCAAGCTCCGCCATGCTGGATTTCTTTTCTAGAGTCTTACCGGGACTACCCTGCGGACGGTATTAAAGGTGCGATTTTTAATATATTGTAATAGGCTTAAAAACTACTGGACCGTTTTTAAAAATTCTTTCACTATTCGAAAGCTACATTATCCACGAGTAAGATAGGGTAAATTTTATTTTGGAAAAAAATAGGGTTCTGTAAGATATTTGGGTTTTTCGGACACAAGGTGTAAAACATCAACCAGTTTCTGTGATTCTAGTCAGAAAAAAACAGGCAATTATCAACGTGTATTTACGGGAAAATTTAATTTAACGCGGACAAAGCCGCGGGGAACAGCTAGTATATTATTAAGTAGAAGTAGTGACCCATCGTGAATATTTTTAAAACATGTGCGTATCGGGTACTTTAAAATCTAGCCTCGGAGGCACCGACGCGCTCGCTGCTGTTTGTCGTCGTACATAAATATTCGCGCAACCAGTGAGATGCGGATCGCCTTTGCGCGCTTGTAAGTATTGCAGCTACAATACTATGCAGTTTATATTTATTTTTAGAACGAAATATCTAGCTTTTTTTGTTTTTTTTTTTTTACATGAAGCACATGTTATTATGTTATGTTATTATGTATATATTATGTTTTTTCAAATTTTCTAGCTCTTTCGTTTTCTTTTTTATTCCCGCCAGCACAGCTAGCACGTATTTTTTTTTTACTGCGTGGAAAACTCTTAATAGGTAACCCTATCATTAAGTGCTGATGAGGGGGTTATATCCCCACTATCGTGTAGTAGGTGGGCGGCGTACCTGCGGCAGGCTGGCGGGCGAGGCGGAGCGCGCGGGGCTGCTGTCGGACGACGACACGAGGCCGCTGCTGTCCGTCGAGTCTGTCACGGATTTCCTGCCATTTGGAAACAAAACAATTATCTACAAACTGACAACAATTTCCTGACCGAATTTCAGTCACAGCGGCAAATCTCAATAGACATTAGCCAACTAAGAAAATATTATAGTGCATAAGTGTGTGCGAAAACATGGAATTAGGGGGAGAGATCAGGCGCAAGACCAACGGCTTGACATGCTTTCCGAGGCACGGAGTAAGTGATAATACGCGTATAACTTATAGAAATTTTTTTTTTTTTTTTTTTAATTAGGTTTTAAAGTAGGCCTTGGGTTCGAACCTGAGACCTCTGACTTGCCAGTCGACGGTCAGACTATCAAGACTCAAATAGTTATAATAGTTATCAATGCAACATCACGGGTTTATCATAAGCATGTTGTTCAAGTGTTTTATGGTAAAATATAATATTTGAACAGACCTAGAAGCATGCATGTGCTTGTTGTCAGCCTGCCTGGCGGTGTCCTGATGCTGCACCAGCAGTCGAGCTGACTGCGACAGAAGGATCCGGTCACACCACGCCGGACATCTGAGAATAAAAGGAAATAAAAATCTAGATTGGAAGTCACATGTTGAACAATAAGCTTGTTGACTAAATTTTAAAAATTGGTTAATAGTGTACATTTATAATTTACTTTATCCATAAAAAATATTTTCTTTTTCAATAAAAATAACATTATCATATTTTATGAATGGCATAAAAGGATCATATACATATTATATCTACAGCGTGTAACAGAAGTCCGAAATAATACTTAAGGGCATGTATGTATATCATGAAGAGAATCACCTGTGAAAATATTGAATGCAAAAGAGGCATTAACATTAGGTACTTATTTAGCATTTTTTTAAAACAAATTTAAATTGACTCTGAAAACATTCAAGACATTACGCATGTCTTGAATATCGTATCCCTATTAAGTCTGTGTTCAACACTGTCATGGCGTCTTGAATGACGTCACGCCATGCGAGCCGCCGCATTAATCTAAATGAAATTTCAAAAACAACAATGGGGTTTCGTAGAAAGTGACGTAACAATTTCTGATTGATATTCATTATCACGTGACTAAAAATACTGCTGAATTTATTTTCCAAAAATAACATTAATCTTTGTTTATTTTAATAAATAATTTTGTTATTTGTAATTGTGATTGGAAACTTCTATCCACCCGATTTTTTCTAAGTGGATACAAGCCTAAAATTTTGACAATGGTGCTAATTCTCTTGCACACGCTCTAAACTAATTTAGACTCACTATCTCTATCTCAATAAACATCATTAGAAAAGGATAGAAGATTTTTAGAGCTGTCAAACTAATCCATTTGCGTGATATCAATTGACGAGAATTTAGTCGGCACGTCTAATTTCACGTGAATTGCAAGGACGTAGACTAATTTGACAGCTCTAATTTGATAGTTCAATTTTCTGTCCTTTTTCGATGGTGCATATTAGAAAGAGATATAGTTGGACTAAAATTAGTTTAGCCGGATGTACAAGAAAATCAGCACCATCAAATAAATAAAATACGGTCGAATTTCGACTAATGAGCGTCCTAGTAAAAATAAAATCATACCGTGTTTTCATGTAATGTGTAGGCAGATGCACGTCTTCTTCGAAGGGGTAGGACGGCGCGAACTTGACGGGGAACTCGTACAGGTGCGGCCGCAACGCCTCTAGTTCGCGGTCGTAGCGCTGCAGCTGTGGAGTATTACTCAATTAATTTTACTTGTCCCGTGTGGCTTTCGGACCAAGAATAGCACTACCCCTACTCGTCCCGTGGGTATCGTAAGAAGCGACTAAGAGAAAGATCTGGAGGACGGGCAGCAACATCCTTCAGTGTAACAGTAACCATTTGTTAATGCGATCGCCAACCCGCTTGCCCAGCGGGGCGATTATGAGCAAATACCTCCAATAAGCACACAATAGTGGCACGTATTGGAAGAGGCCTATGTTAAGGACTAATACAGGCCAATAAACATGAGGATGATAATCTTAGAGTTTAAACCACTCGTAGACCTTTAATATAGCTTTACACACCCTAGAAAAATCTCCCAGGTGTGCTGGTTTCCTCACGATTTTTTCCCTCACCGTTAGCAACTGATAATAATTAATATCTAAAACGCACAAGATATTGAAAAGTCAGAATTGTGTGCCTGGGTTTCGAACGTAAACCAGCTTTGACTTGGCAGTCCAACGGCTACACCACTAGGCTATAATCATCTGCCTAACCTTTTCCCAACTATGTTGGGGTCGGCTTCCAGTCTTACCAGATGCAGCTGAATACCTATGTTTTACATAGAGCGACTGCCTATCAGACCTCCACAACCCATATACTGGGTTACACGATACCTCTTGGTAAGACTGGTTGTCAGACGTTCGGGCTTCTGACTACCCGTAACGACTGTCAAAGATCTACAATTGACAGCCGGGGCCAACGGCTTAACGTGCTATCCGAGGCACGGAGAGTGATAATTAATTTATAAAACGCACATAACTTACGAAAAGTCAGAGGTGCGCGCCTTGGGTTTGAACCCGAGACCTCTGACTTGCCAGTCAACGGTCACCACCACTAGGCTATCACGACGACCATTAGGCTATAACTGCGCACTAAACTACATAACACATTACCAACTTACCCAAGGCTCTCTGAATATCTTCTGATGGTCTACATGAGAGAATTCTTTCTTGCCGATAGTTAGAACTACCCTCCCATCGCTTTGTGCTCGGTATTGGAGGCGGGAAGCGTCCACATTTGCGCCATTTTGTAGCCGACAGCCTGATAATTCTTCTGTTACTTTCTGTTGAGTATAATTATTTATAAATATTTAATAAGAAATTTGAAAAATGTTACCACACGCCCTAGGCGTATAAAGAGATTTGAAATTTCGGCTGATTCTGATGGGATACGGTGGCTCAGCAGTTAGAGCGGCGGCACGGTACGCCGAAGATCGTGAGTTCGAATCCCATCCGTATCAGTTGTTTTTTCAAATTTGTTATTAAATATTTATATTTAATAAGCTAACATGTGCTAAAACATGAAAAAATTTCACAAAAATATAATTATTTAATAAGAAATTTGAAAAAACAACTGATACGGATGGGATTCTTTCTGTTGAGATTAGAAAAGTTTGTGCGCGAGCCTAACTCGCACTTGGCTAGTTTTTTTAAAGTTACAAACAGTACTAATTTGGTGGAAAGAGAGTACCTTTGCCTAGCAATGGGACACTTTAGACTCGTAATAAAATATAATAATTTGGTGGTAAGTTTTGATGATCTTCGTTATTATATATCGATCCGAAACATCGATGTCCAAATCTGAGAGCCCCCCTCTGAGAGTCCCTAAGGGCCCCTGACCACATATGAAATGTCTAGAATATAGAAGAGTTACCTTCACAACGCCAGCGGTGTCAGTTCTGAAGTTGAAGTCGCCGAATATAAAGTACGGTGCAGCGTTGACGTCAGAGTGTAGGTGACGTAATGTATGACGTAGTGCGCGCCGACGACTGCGACAATATACCTGTGAACGATAACACCTTTTAGGCCCATATTCTGTGATCATAAAAAAAAACAATATCTAAAAAGATCATGACTTGTGAACCTGGGGTGTGAGCATGGAACTTTTAATCGACTTTTTATCGAATATTTATCAATTTTCAATTGTCAAATTTGACATAAAGTTCATCAAAATGTGTGAAATTTGACGTTTGATATCGATATATTTTCGATAAGCTTTTGATAAAAAGATCCATGCTCGCACTACAGGAGGGAGAAGACCGGAGAAAGATCAGGCGTAAGACCAACGGCACGTGCTTTCCGAGGCACGAGTCGCTTACTCTGCTGCGTAATGCCTGGTATGACTGATGACTGGCAAGTCAGAAGTCTCAGGTTCGCCTCCACGGCGCGCACCTCTGATTTCTCGTAAGTTATGTGCGTATTATAAATTAATTTTCAACTACTTAAAGCCGTTGATGCGCCTGACCTCTCTCCGGTCGTGTCGGATTGCCGTCCTATCGGACTATGAGAGCGAGGGAATAGAGAGTGCACATGTGTTTGCGCACACACTTGTGCACTAATATCTCCTGTGTAGGTGGCTAATCTCCGTTGAGATTGGCCTCTGTGACCGAAATTCGGTCAGGAGGACATTAAGGCACGGTACGCCGAAGATCGTGGGTTCGAATCCCATCCGTATCAGTTGTTTTTTCAAATTTCTTATTAAATATTTATATTAAAAAGCTTATGCTTAACAAAATATTTAAATGTCAGCAAAATAACTGTCATTATTAATTATAAACTTACAGATGGGAATGGTTCTATAGCAAGCAAGTTAGACGCGTCGTGGAACAGATGTATGTTGACGAACTCCACCGCGGTGCCGCGCATCCACCACCGAGTGCGGAGGAAGCCTTTCCGGGACCATTTGCACTGAAACAAAAAGAGGTTTTATCTATTTTATTTATGTTTTTTACAATTTTATGCACAGCGAGTCGTGATAGCCTAGTGGTGGTGACCGTTGACTCGAATCCAAGGCGCGCACTTCTGACTTTTCGTGAGTCATGTGCGTTTTATAAATTAATTATCTCTCCGTGCCTCGGATGCTGTTGGCCCCGGCTGTCAATTGTAAATCTTTGACAGTCGTTACGGGTAGTCAGAAGCCCGAAAGTCTGACAACCAGTCTTACCAAGGGGTATCATGTAACCCAGTACCTGGGTTGTGGAGGTCTGATAGGCGGTCGCTCCATGTAAAACGCTGGTATTCAGCTGCATCCGGTAAGACTGGAAGCCGACCCTAACATAGTTGGGAAAAGGCTAGGCAGATGATGACATTTTTATGCACATGTTTTGCTTATGAAATTAAATTATATAATTGATACACACAACACTTTTATTCATCACCCTTTAAACACAAGCTTTTGTATTGGAATATCAAAACTAAATGTGTATGCAAAAATTTGTATCTGTGCTGTTGACCGTTGAAGAGTTCCTTTATCTTTAACTCATCCCGGATGTCGATTTAGGTCAAATTTACCATAGAATTGCATTCTGATCAGAATTAAACCAACATGTAAAAATTCAACTCCGCAGAATAAGAGGAAGTCATTCTAATTCAGCTCGCAAGATTTGACCTGAACATACATACATTGCAAGTTGAATAAAAGCTTGTTAAACCGACCAAGTGCGAGTCGGCCTCGCGCACTAAGGGTTCCGTACCAAATCTACACAACATTAGACACTCAAGCGTATACCTGTTGCCGTTATTAATATCGATCATAAACGTAAAAAAATCACGTTTGTTGTAAGCCGTTATTAATATCAAGCACAAAGTAAAAAAGTCACGTTTTTGTATGAGAGCCTCACCTAATTTTATTTTATTCTAACTTGTTGTTATAGCGGCAATAGAAATTCATCACCTGTGACAATTTCAACTGTCTAGCTATCACGGTTTATGAGATACAGCCTGGTGACTAACGGACAGAGGGACGGAGCGGAGTCTTAGTAATAGGGTCCCGTTTATACCCTTTGTGTACGGAACCCTAAAAATGACTCCCTTTGAAACATTATGGGCATAACTTAATGTCATGTAAATTTTAATTGGTTCATAGCAGAAATTCCAAATTTCGTGCGTAACACGCGTACACATTACATGAATAACTAGCTGCCCCGCGCGACTTCGTACGCATGATTATTCTACTTCAACGCCTATTCTACCCCTACCCTACCCTAATCTACCCCTACCCTATCCTACTCTACCCCTACCCTACTCTACCCCTACCCTTCTCTACCCTACCCCTACCCTACCCTAATCTACTCCTACCCTACCCTACCCTACCCTAATCTACCCCTACCCTACCCTACTCTACCCCTACCCTACCCTAATCTACCCCTACCCTACCCTACCCTAATCTACCCCTACCCTACCCTACCCTACTCTACCCCTACCCTACCCTAATCTACCCCTACCCTACCCTACCCTAATCTACCCCTACCCTACCCTACCCTAATCTACCCCTACCCTACTCTAATCTCTACCCCTAGCCTACTGTACCGCTAGCCTATCCTACTCTGCCCCTACCCTAACCTACTCTACCCCTACCCTACCCCACGCTACCTCTACAAAATCAAAAACCATGAAAATCGGTTCAGCCGTTCTTAAAAAAAAAAAGTATCCTATGTCCTTCTCCTGCTTCTAAGCTACCTCCCTGCCAATTTTCAGCCAAATCGGTTCAGCCGTTCTTCAGTTATAAGTAGTGTAACTAACACGATTTTCGACTTTCTTTTATATATATAGATAAAATTTTTTGCATTTCATACAAGACGCACGCATATTTAGTAATGGCTGTATACTTTTTTTATGAATAAGGCATTTGTTTTACAGTTAACTATTGTATAAAGTAAAAGTAAATTGAACTTTTTTTTGATTGAGTAAGGTACAGATGTTATTTATACTTTTAATAAATACTAAATATAATACACTAAATAAGTTTTTATAAAATCAACATTTTTAAGCTGTTGGCCTCGGCTGTCAATTGTAGATCTTTGACAATCGTTACGGGTAGTCAGAAGCCCGAAAGTCTGACAACCAGTCTTACCAAGGGGTATCGTGTAACCCAGTATCTGGGTTGTGGAGGTCTGATAGGCAGTCGCTCCATGTAAAACACTGGTATTCAGCTGCATTCGGTAAGACTGGAAGCCGACCCCAACATAGTTGGGAAAAGGTTAGGCAGATGTACTATTTATATTGTTTAGGCAACTTTTAGGTATGAAAACTTGTTTCGATGAAACAGACATTTTTGCTCAAACTTCGTAATATTATTCTCCTTAACTTGTTTTTTTTGCTATTTTTTCTAACTATATTCAGTAACTTTATATCGTCAACTAGCGACCCGCCCCGGCTTCGCACGGTTACGCTAATATGCATGCATTATACATATAAACCTTCCTCTTGAATCACTCTATCTATAAAAAAAAAACCGCATCAAAATCCGTTGCGTAGTTTTAAAGATCTAAGCATACATAGGGACACACAGACGCGGGAAGCGACTTTGTTTTATAATATGTAGTGATGTGAGAGCGAGACAGCAGTTTAGAGCGATAGGCGCCTTAACTTGTACAACACAATATTAATAAACTATAAGTAATAATATACGAGGAAAATTATTGTAGGATGTTGATACTTGTGGTTTTAGACGTAAAAATAAATAATCTCTACAATAGGTACCTGCGCTTAAAATATGACTGGGAATTATTATTATACACATAGCCTAGTGCTTAGAGTATATAAGAAAGTATAGAGCAACCCTACAGAATTAGTATGAACCGTGAGCACGGGTATGAACAACGCGGCCGCGACACGAGCTGTGTCCGCGATCATACCTCGATCGACTGCGGTTCAACTAGGCTCCACGAGCGAAAAAGTTGCATTTTAGCTTATAATGGTTAACTACTGTGTTAAATTTTGTAAAAATGACAAAAAAAAACACAATTTTAAAAATGATATTTTAACATTTCAATGGAGAGACCTGCTCGCGCTTCGCACAAGGCAATGTTGTTGACGTTATCCCTCTATACTTTCTTATATACTCTAAGGCCTAGTGGTATGACCGTTTGACTGGCAAGTCAGAGGTCTCAGACTCTCAGGTTCGAACTCAAAGCACACACCTCTGACTTTTTGTAAGTTATGTGCGTATTACAAACTATTAATCACCTGCTCCGTGCCTCGGAGAGTACGTTATGCCGTTGGCCCCGGCTGTCATGAAGATCCTTAACAGTCAATATAGGGAGTCAGTACCATCATAATATCCTGACAACTGATCTCTATAGAATATTGTATCAATTTAGGTTGTGGAGGTTAGATAGGTATTCGGTCTGTAGAAAACTGATATTCAGCTGCATCTGGTTAGATTAGAAGCCGACGCGCGCCAACAAAGTTTAGGAATAATAAGTCTAAGAAGATGACACATACCTACTCCTTTTGCCTCGTCCGGCTAATCTGCTATGTCGCTCGGTAGTTATGAAAAATTTAACTAAACCAATTGAAGGAGAACCACATTACAAAGTTTCAGCAAAAATTTTAGCAAATAAAAACAAATAAAAAAAAATCATAAAATAAACGTTTTTATATAAAAAAACGTAGATGCAAAGGATCGTATCCGTGCTACTAAACGTTGAGGAGATGAGTCAGATCATTCCTATCGTTTTAGTGTATAGTCATCACAACTGGACAAGCATTCAATATCTCCAAATCGTAAGTTTAGTGAAAGGAAGTGTTCCAAATTTAACTTGCAAGATTTTACCAAAAACACGCACACACGCAAGCATGCACACTTTTTAAAAGCATAATACATAGTTTCTCTTACCTCCGGAAAAAAATGTTGAGGAAACTTGGCTTTCTCCTTAGTGGTGACCTTCTCAATATTGCCTGCGTGGACCTCCTTGCCAAGACAATCGACGTAAGCCTTCAGTTCAAAGTCCCAGATCTTCAGGTCGGTTAGAGAAGAATGGGCGAAGTACATGTTGCCTAGAGCCTGGAATATTTATGAACCATCAGCCAGAATTAGCGTTTGGGTAGCTGAGCGATCGAATAATACTTTAGACTTTAATAACTTTTATACATAATTTATTGGTGCTGATTCTTTTGTACAGTCGGCAACGGAGTTGGGTTGGCAGGGGCGCTAGTTAAGGCTGTAATTTTTTCAAGATGTCATCAATATAATTTCTTTTTACCATATTTTCTGAAAAGGTAAGACTGAAACTTATACAAAACTAAACGATTTTTATTATCACATGAAAACTTTCACAAAAAACTTCATTTTTATCTAGCGGCCCTGCCAACCTATCTCTTTTGCCGACTGTACATCCCGTTAAACTAATTTTAGTCTAAATATATCTCTTTCTAATAAACACGATCGAAAAAGGACAGCAAATTAAACTGTCAAATTAGTTCACGTCCAAGAGAATTATCACGCAGTGTCTTAATTGTAGACAAAATAAAATAATAGATTTTATATATCTGTTTTCCCTCTAAATTTAATATTTAAAACGTCGAAACACATAAATAATTTGAGTTATATTATGTGTAAACTTATTGTTGTAAATAGATAGCGAACTTTTATTCCATGCACTAAGTATCCATTAAAAAATACGTGGCACGAATAACGATATAACTCAAAATTCCACTTAGAACTTCGTCAATTACCTAGTAGCTAACAGGCAAGAAAGTTTCGAAATCAAACAACACTGTGAAAGCATTTAAACTCGTCTTAAATAGGTCGAGTGGGGATTGCGCTGTTCTGAGGACTCTTTTTCGTAGTGGAATTTTGTAATTTTTAACTTATCTGGCGAAGAAAGCCATATAGTACCTAAAAGTCCAACTGAGTCTGTCTTGTCCTATCTTTAGTAGGTACACGCAAAATAAATAAATGTTAATGAAACAACTTTTAAACCGATTACTGGCTTATATTTTATTTGTCAAAACACCTGACGTGGTCGCAGGCAGACTGAGGTGGCAAGCGTCTGAACAGATATTTAAAATTATTTTTGATCTACCGTCAACTTTATTTAGTATTTTGCCCATATATTGTGAGAATTTTAGTTTAATTGAATAAATTTAAATGCTATTATTAAGATTTTTACAAGTGCTTTGGCTGTAAAAATCTAGAGTAATCCGTTTAAAAGTTGTTTCATTATGTTAAATGTTCGCAAAAGTTTGAGACTATATTAAATAAATGTTATAAAACTGTAACAATGCAAATATAATGTAATGGTTTTCATAACTCAGAGATTTATTAGACTTTCGGGAAGGACAAGGTTAAATATTGACCGGGAATTGTTGATATTTTTATACTATTGAACGCCAGCCAGCCCAACGGCCGAGGTTTTGATTTATGCCTTTCTTTCACTTAAAAGCTTGCTCTTGTCGGTGAAGCAATTATGTGTCGATTTATGACCTAAACAGCTAAATATAAATAGTTGAACTTGCTCTAGTTTTATATTTTTGAGTATCCTATTAGATTATGAATTGTGCTGAGTAATATAAAGAAAGAAAACGCATTTTTTTTCATTTTGGGCATAAAGCGGCACTAAATCAAAAAGTAACCAAAAATTAAGTCCTTTTGAAATAAAAAGTTACCTACGGGTAAATACATTTTTTTCTTGACAAATTCATAATCATTATTGCTGTATAAAATATCTACTAAATTGCACATTTACTCACGGTAAACTTCTCCGGCGAGCTGAAGTCTTCATCGAGAAATATCCTGATCTTATCGAAGAGCCTCAACTCGGGACAATCGCAGAGCCTTTGCACGAAGTCCTGGACGTACTGCATTGACTTCTCGTAAGATTTACCACCCACTTCTTGGAGATGCAGGGCTATAAACTTCGGATCCATTCGTGAGACCGCCTGTAGGAACTCTGATGTCCATATTGGGAGCATCACTGAAGGCTGTGGGAAGAGAAAATAAGGCTTAAAAGATTTTTTTATTTTGATTTCATTGTAAAGCCTTAAGCTTTTCAATGCAGAAGTGTGATTGTCGGTTAGTCCCGCAGATCACACACCCAAGTAGGTCGTTGCAAACACAATTTGGCAAATTGTGGTGTTCCAGATCAGACTATGTCCCACTTGCTGGAGTGTCCCAGGCGACTGTTGCCGCGATTAAAGTGACTGCCTACTGGGCTCAAAGAATTTAGGATAGCTATATTGAAGCTTTGATGTACCATCTACACGAAAAGAAGATTGAGACAACAACGGAGCAACGACGGATCGACGTGATTTTTTGCACAGAGATAGTTTATGAATTATAGATATCGGAAAAAAAGTGTCAAGCATTTTATGACATTTGAAATTAGGACTTCAGATGTTATGCAAATCAATAGGACACCGAGTAAACCTATGTCAAAAGCCTAATAGTGGTTTAAACTCTGACACTAGATAGTTCACAATAATCACAATACGCTACAAAGAAGAATCTTGGAACAATTAAAAATATATTCAGTCAAAGATCAATGATAGAAATTGAATCCTCTCAATATAAAATGTCAATTTCGGTAGCTCGAAACAACCTCTCGAATCGATGGTAATTGTAATGGTGTTATTGTCACTTTAGCACACATTACCTCCATTGATAATTGACTTTTGCACTCAGAAGCTAATTCGTTTTATTACGGTCTGGACGTGTGTACACTTTCGGTAATTGCCGTCCCCATTAAATGAAGAAATAAAAAAACTGTTTGTTGCAGATTTGCAGGCATTTCAAAGACTCAGATTAGGTACACACAAATACAAATAATGAGGTTTAAAAAAAAAAACAAGGTAAACCAAGCTTTTATATTGGATTGGAATATCAAAATTAAACGAATATATAACGATTCGCTTCAACTTTTCTTATGCGTACCTACAGCTAAAGAGTGGAACTACTTTCCAGCGTCTGTATTCCCGGAACATTATAATTTTATTTTTTTTATTACTGCCGCACAAATTGACTCCATGCTGCCTGATGGAACGCAGTCAGTGGAGTCTCATAGTGATGACCATCATCCCTGGGATTGGGATTAGATATCATCATAATTTGGGGATCCTCAAGTCAAGAGTGAACAGGCATCTCAAAGGCAGGTGTGCTACATCGTAGACCACAACGCCGCTTACTATCAGGTGGCTTCGTGGTCAAACATGCCTTTTCATTGTAAAAAAAAATATGAAAAATTTTGTGATTTGCTGTTGATCGTTGTATAATTCCTTTACCTGGAGCTAATCCTGGTTATTGATTCAGGTCATGCTTACGATAAAATGCATTGTTATCCAAACTAAACGTGTATACAAGATTTCATGTTAATCGGTTGAGGATAACTGCTATAAAATTCAGTTGCAAGATTTGATCCGAACATACATACATACTTTGCAAGTTAGAATTTTACTGTACTGTAGTTAGTCGACACTTTATGTAACTATCCAAATAGACTGTAATCCAATATTGAAAAATTGTATTGCACAAGACAGCCCGCAGAATTGCGTTTGAGCGAAGCACCTACTTCAATATAACGCAATACGTGTTGGGCGTAAATGCCAGACATTTTCTTTGTATGCAATCCCTTTAGCCTCAAATCTAGATTGGTTTAATATTCATATCGCATAAAGCAAGCCCCTTTTACCCTTGAAATCCAATTACCTACTACATATCAAAAGGTTTTCTTAATACTATCTCCTCTTTAAATCTTTGTGATATAATATTCATTTCGTATAATTTTTTGCTGCTAAAGTAATGCAATAAAATATAAAATGTAATTACATTACTTTACAACAGTTTTTAAAGGTAAACATATAAGTTTACCACTCTTTGGATATTATTTTTGAATTAAACATTTTACAGCATCGAGCAAAAACGTTTGCTGATAACCAGCAAATTGACATTTCAGCTTTCAAGAGAGAAAAGCTTACTTAAACAGTTTACAAAATTCAAGACCTTTTCGCAAGGTCTAGTTCAGAGTTAGAACGCTCTTGATCTATAAATACGTAAACGCCCGGGACGCGTTGTTGATGAGTTTGGTTTGTTTACTCCCGTCCCGGAATACCTAAGTACATGAATTACTTGTATTAGAAGGGGGACTAGTCTGTTCTCAGGCCTTCGTCCTAATTAGAATCAGTCCCTCGAATTCTAAAAGCAAAATTTTAGATTAAGTGTGAATTTATTCGTTTCATGTTTTCGTCAACAATTGGTTATACAAAAACAGAATTCTAAGTAGCTAATCTGTATTATACTGGCGTACATGGTGATCGATTCAAATTCATTGTGGTACATCACGTGGGAACTAATGCAGTGATCATCGAACTGTGCTTCTAATTATATAATCGATGGTGTTTCGTGCAAAAGTAGCATTGGCTAGAAGTGCACTGTAATATCAACCAGAATGTGGGTTTTATCCACCCTTAAAAGCTACCCCGGGCGGTGCCGTGTGGTTTATGGTCTAAGAATAGAACCAACCCTACTCGTCCCGCGGGTGTCGTAAGAAGCGACAAAGGGGAGCTAATTCTACTTTCTTCTTTCTTTCTTTCAACAGTTCTTTGTCCAATAATTTTAAGAGTAATACTTTGGAAATCTTCAACATTTTCTTTATAACTTACCGTCATTTTTTCATCATCATTTTATCATTTTTTGCACTATCTTACCGTCACAGAGATTTCAGGATTAACATTTTATTTCAAATAATATTTCTACCATCTCAGCATTTTACAACTGAGAAATAGTTTTTGTTTTTATAATTAGCAATATTATAATTGATTCCATTTTTAACTTTTAACGAGTAAAGACATGTTTTTAATTATGCCAATATTATCAAAGAATGGAATGAATTAACTAACTAAACCAATATCCATAGAAATACTTTCCAATGTCTTTGCCAATATCTGTGGGATTACAGGACTCTAACATCTTACAAAGCGAGTCATGTAGTTAATTAACCTAAATGCGTCATAGATTAAGAATAAATTAGTTAAACAATGAAGCAGCAACTCATTTCTGAATAACTATGTGAAGTTATGACGTGTTACGCTCGCACGAAGCCTTCGTGTGATTTTATGCGAGGAATTGTCATCTATATTGGAGGCCTTATGTAGGGAGAGGGACCGCTCGAGACAATTAAACTAGGGATGTATTATTTGGTTCGCAGTATTGTATTCCGCAAATATGAATATAAGATCTGACAGCGGTAGATCTGTGGGTTGCTAAAGATGCTTTATAACCGAAAAAAAACTGCTACACACTAGTACAGAAGACGCAAAATAGATTACCGGAGGAATAAGCGAGTTCTTGAGTAGAGATCATGGATCGGCAAATGTAATGTAGGACGCCCTCAGGCTAGATGGAGTGACGATCTGGTCGCAAGGCGGCTGGCATGAAATGAATGAGAATAGCCAAAAATCGTGGTCAATAGCGTGCAATAAATGCAAAGTGCGAGAGACCATGTACATCAGAGGACAGGTTCTATACCTGATGATGATGATGATTAAAGTTTCAAGTAGGTAAGTAAGTTGCGACAGATTTGAAGTTTAATAGACGTCAATTTAGGACGTAATCAAAAACAATACATATAATATGTACCTATATTCTTTAGGCTCGGCAAATTGGTGTCAGAGTTCAGCTGCGTCCGTAGGCTTTGGAATTGAGATGCTTTTGACAACATCGCTATTAAAAACCTCGCTCATGCATCTAAAATCTCGTCTTTCAGGGGATTTTTGTATGTGACAGAGAAAGCGAGCGATGGAAAGCAATTAAATGGGTGTTGTCGATACGTTGCTATTCTGCTAGGGGAAATAGGTCTTCCGAACACGATTACCGTACGAAACATAGAAATAGATTACGTCTGGTTTTCTGTGTGTGGTATTTCCCCGTTACCAGCTTTTTATAAATGTCCTGTACTATTTTAGAATAATAACTTTTGTGAGTCATACTAATTTTAATATATTATTAGAAACTATCGAGGTCCGCGACGCCGCCGCGACTACACTTGCTCTTGAGCAAGGCTCGGAACCGGTTTGAAAAATACCGGTTAACACCGGTTTATTTCGGTTTTCCTCCGAACTTTTCTTAAGAACGTGAACGTTTTAAGAACTATATCTTTACCTATATTAACCGGTTTATTCGACGTAAGGCATGTCGGTAAACGCGTTGCAACTTGTCGCACAGCGGCGCGGTATGAAGTAACTCATTTTTTTATGTTTTTGCAGCGGAGCTTATTGATGCAATGGCATAAACGTCAGTCCCGTAACAAAAAAATCTTACTACTGAATAAAATCTGAGAACAGCGCGCGGAGCTTCTTTATAGTGTGTCCGTATTAACCGGTTTTTAATGCTCTAAACCGTTTAATCCGAAAAAACCTTTTTTAAATACTCTTCTAAATACCGGTTAAAAAAAATCGGTTTATGCGAACTAAATCGAAATGTAAAGGTTTTACGTCAAGTACATCATAACGGTTTGAAAATTTAACCGGTATCCGAGCCTTGCTCTTGAGAATGGACTCCGTTTGAGATCAAAACTAGTCGGGCATTCGCAAAAGTATCTGTTATTGTATTTAATAATATGTCCTGTACTTATTGGTTAGAGCTAAGTTCGATTACAAAAAGTATAAAGTATTCGATTAAGAAATATAGGAAAACGTTTTTTGTTCATCAATAAACATTTAAAAAACCCCTAATACAGAATAACCAAAATTTTTTTTAGCAAGAACACACACTCAATCAAGTTACCTTTCAAATAAAAAAAAACCAAATTAAAATCGGTTCATCTGTTTGGGAGCTACGAAGCCACAGACAGACGCAGATACGTCTAACTTATAACACCCTTCTTTTTGTTACAGGGGTTAAAAAGAACTTTCTTTACCATATGGTTGATAAGGAAGAAAAATCTTGCTAATTTCTTTTCGTTAAAACAAAATCGTGCTATCGAAATTCTCTTTTACATTCAACCATCAGATATTCTGCTAGTAATCGATTTCATCTTTCTAATAATTTCTCTGATGGGAATGGATGGGAAGCAGCATGAAGTTTATTTACGTATCAAGAGGCCCAACGTTTTATATCTATGATGAATCAGAAAAACCATATTTTTTGCAACTCTAAATAATATTTTGGGCCAAAATAAATACGCAATCGCATCCCGAGCAGACGGCTATTTTTATCCATTGATTGTGGTAGTTGTATTGAAGCTAGGCTTATCTTATCGAAGCTCTGTTACTACGACATCCTAACGCCTACATTTAAATTACATATTGATTAAACATGTTGGAATATCCTGTGAAGTCATTTGTTTTGGTTAGGTATAAATAAAAACTTTTTGTTGCCATGTTCGTTTCAGCATGGATGGGCAGGTTTTTTTTTTTTAAATCTTTATTTATTTAAAGGATTTAAGTACGCATTTTCTTCCTGGCTACCTAAAAAGTGTTAACATACGGAACCGAAACGTGACCTCTCACCATGGGCCTCATAAGAAAGCTCAATGTCACTCAGCGCGCTATGGAAAGGGCTATGCTCGGTGTTTCTTTGCGAGATCGAATCAGTAATGAGGAGATCTGCAAACGAACTAAAGTCGCTGACATAGCCCAACGTACTAGCAAGCTGAAGTGGCAGTGGGCGGGGCACATAGCGCGCAGAACTGACGGCCGATGGGGCAGAAAGGTTCTGGAATGGAGGCCACGTACCGGCAAGCGCAGCGTAGGACGTCTAGCCACAAGGTGGACAGACGACCTAATAAAGGTCGCAGGAAGCCGCTGGATGCAGGTTGCTTCCATCCGACCAATCTGGAAGTCATTGGGGGAGGCCTATGTTCAGCAGTGGACGTCTTATGGCTGAAATGATGATGATGACCTAAAAAGCTGGCAACACTATCAAGGCTCCAATTCTAAAACACTTTCATTCAGTCCTTTGAGGACACGTCTTGCCAGCACCTTGAGCGGGACGCCAAAGTTCCGCTTTTTCATCTGAGCAGCCAATTTAGCGTGGTGGACTTTAAAAAAATAACTAACTCTAATTGGGAACTGAGATTGATATCAATACCTAAAGTTTAATTTTGAATAAAAGGATTGTAACTATGTTAATGGATTTTTTCTGCGTCCCAATTTTTCCGTTCCTGTCCCGCTTTTTTTTACATACAGGCAGTACTACTATAACCCAGGTCTACTCTCTCGAAAGAAAGTACAGTATTATGGCTATTGTGAAAAGAAATATCGCACGACATTGCAGTATTTATGGGAAATTTCGAAATTTCAGTATACTATCTTCGCGACAATATTTAAATTAGTGCTATGTACTAGACAATACCACTGGCTTTTTTAATTTGGACAATCTGGCCTCCTGCACCAAAACAGAATTTAAAATTCGAACGTGAATCATAAATAACGTGATTAAAAGCAAACATTTTTTTAAAGGATAACGATTGCAGCGTTTAAAAATAATTGCCGTTCACATAATGAATAATAAAACAATAGAACAGGTTATTTCTTTTTTTTTTCTTTCAAGAATTGACCATTGACCTTTTCTGCTCTGCACTGACGATTGACTTGATGATAAAATGCCATTAAATTGTAGAAAAGACATGTTCTTTGCGTGAGTTGAATTCATTTGACATTATAATGTACTTATAATAAAAATAATTGTTGTTTTTTTTTATCCTATCAGGTTTGTCATTCTGTATTTTCTAAATAAATAGGCCATTTTTTATGAAATGAGGCTACACCTACTATCGTACCATACTGGCAAACTTCTTTTAACATACATTGAGGTTGAAGAGATTGCTCTTCCGCCTAGAGGTTCATCGAACCTCACACCGAACAACCAAGCGAACGAACGAACCGAGGAAGACCATTGGTTTTTTTAGTCAGTGCAAATCGGTCACAACCTCATCATTTGCCCTTTGTGACGGGGTACCCATAGGGGGTTTTTCACAGGCAAAAAAGATGGTGCATGCCCTAGTGCATGTAGTCGGCTGGAATAGTGCAATAGTGCTTGATTTAAATAAATATAATATCAATGATATGCGATAGAGATTAGGAAATTGTATTGCATATCATTAAACCAATATATAAAAGACAAGACCAAATACATTTTTTGTATCTGCCATGCACTTTTGCATTGTATATCCATTCATAATTAGCAGATTTATCCATCCAAATCACGGAAATGCTAAAAATTCAATGACACAGATGGTTTCATTTACAGACTGACAGTGTCAAATGCTGCTTGCTGATCTTGCAATTAGGTAGGTATATTTATTTCAAATTCCAAGTGCACAAACTTCCAGACCAAAATGTAAAATTAAGAATTACTACTAAACTAGGCAATAATTTTTGCTCTTGCAACATTAAACAAGACACCATCAAATGGATTAATATTGCCATAGCAAAAAATATAGGGGATTTTCAAATTATCTCTGAAATCAAATTTCCCCAAGGCATATTATACCGTCTTGGCACATCATATGAATGAAAAATAAAACAAAAGCCATTTTAACTTTTCACAATTACAAAATTGTTTACAACCAACAATGAGTAGGTAATAAAAAATGGAGTGTACAATAAACTTATCTCTGTATCAGACTTATTCAGGACTGATAAATTTGATAATTAAATAATAACAGCCTGCAACAGTAGCTAAAAATTTTTTTTTATAAACCAAAACATGGAATTTAAAAAAATATCTACCTATTTTGATTTTTGTTTATGTATACTCTTGCATTTTCTTTGGAAATTAAAAAGAAAACCGCGCGCGTTTACACCTTTGATTTCTACCTATCAGCCAGCTGCAAGTGCGTGTAGGTGTAGCCAATTGTTTTAAAATTAGAACACTTATCTCACTATAGCATCGCGCGCTACATTTTAATTGAATTAACAACATAATTACATTCCTTGTCATCAAGCGATGGGTAACTGTTAGGGCTAAAGATATGATTATAATCCAAAATACTCACGTCCTCGAATATAGATCCGACGTTGGCAGTCACGAGCAGCAATGGCACTTTATCAGAACCCATTTTTTTGAACTTCAACATGATCCTGATGAGGTTTATAAGGAGAAAACAATCCCACCAACACGAACGAGGTTATTATCTAAACAGCGCCGCTTTACCGCTGTTTATACATTGGCGCAAATACGCCTTAATTATGAAGACCGTTCATTACATTATATTGTTTAATTATTTCGTTTCCCCGTTAAAAACGGAAGATTTTACACAATACAGTCAGATCGCCCGAGTTGCCCCAGCCCTTTCTGACATTTGTATGAATGAATGACATTTTTTACGCTCACATTTGCACGATAAACAGCATGTTACCCGAACAATTTAAGAAGTTTACTATTTTCACTTTAAAGTTATTATTTTCTACCAAAACTAAGTAAAATATTTACAGTAAATATAATTTTATATAAAACGGAAATATTATTCGTATATAATTCTGTAAAAACACTACTTTTAAAATATTTGTAATGCATATTCTCTATATTTTCCTTTTATCAGCTCGTAGAACGGAACGTAATTTTTGAAGTTTTGAGACTTTTTAATTTATTCGGTTGTTTTACCAATGACGTCGTTGCTGCTTTTACGTCACGCCCACTTTCAGGGCCGTATTTGCGTGAATAAATATGGGAAGACGCTATTATATTCGAGAGGTCAAAACATACGTAAACAGTGACGGTGAAAATTTTATTTTATATAATTTAATATATTTCTGTTTATTGACGCACGACTCGATTTAATAAATTGCTTGACTTTTTTAATTTTACAAGGATTCCTATTGTCGTGAGCATTCTAATTTAGTAATTTTACTTTATTTTTTTGGTTTTTGAATCACTACTTTCCCTAACTGGCTTAAGGGAGGGAAGGGCAATAGGTACCTAGCTTTTCGTTAGGGTAAATCGGAAAGATGGTATACCTATTATCCGCCTAATAAAGTGAAAGCATTGGTGGCGTCGACAATGGTGGAACCCGTCCTCGTGGGTCGAAACTTGGCGCGAAAATGGTGAATGCGCAAGTTAAACCCGTACCGCCTAGTTTGTGGAGAAAAATTGTGGGTTTTAGTCCGTGCGAATCGGACATAACCCCCTTACCACCCTCATCACCTGTCCTTGGTGATGGGGCACCCATAAAAGCTTTTCGACACGATAAAAAAGCAAATGTCGGCAAGCTACCCAGTGGGGGGCGTCCCCACACATGGGGATAGACCATAAGTGTGGCTGTGCTAGTATTGCCCACTTTGTACCTATTGAATTAATATTATATTAGAATTAGATTAATATTATATTTACTTAAGTAGGTAACTTAATTACTAAATTAAATTGAGGTAAATTAAATATCATAAGTGTCCTTAATTTCAACTAAGTTAGTTTTGTGGTTTCCTATTTTCTCTCGAACCCGTGACATCAAGAATTGCAAAATCTAGTTGGATCATGGATGTCGCAATTCATCTCTGTGTCGTTTCGGGGCGTTCCTTCGCCGCGCACATGCGATCCATGTCCCATCGTCTCTACCAACGCTAAATGTAAACGGTTAAAATAGAAATCGATTATTGTGGCTATTCCTGTGAATTGGGTCGGCTTTATTCCTTAAATCAGTGTGATGGCGATCCAGTAAAGAGGTAAGTGAAATTATTATTACATCGAAGGTTTTTGTGGAATTATAGTTTTGCCTTTGCCTAATTAAGTTTCAGGCGGTTTCCGATCACTGAAGAAATGAGTGGGATGGTGTCTGATCTGAGATAGAGTAAAAATGTTAATTAGAAAATACTTGTTAGTAAACATTAGTAGAAATGAGTCTAAAAAATAAAAAACGGGCGTTTTTATAGGTACTTATAATGTTTTATTTAGTTTATTTAATTGTTAAAACATTTATTTTTGTGTTCATAGCTAGCGTGTTATATTTTTGCGTTTCAAAAAGTCTGGGTGTTAATGTCTGTAAGTATAAAAATCATTCAAATTCTTTATTAATTCAAATTTATTATAAGTATAATTCCACATGATGCACGTTGTTTCCTTCGGGTTTCAAATTTAAATATTTAAAAAAGAATTCCGCTGATCTAAATAGACTCTAACGCCATCTAGAACACTATGTTTTAAATAATATAATATACTTAATCTAATTTATTTAGGACCTAAATTTGAAGCATTATAATTTATTATTAATTCACATTAATAATAAAATGTTTAAGTACATTAATAAACATGAAATAAGTCGTTATATTAAAAAAAATGCACATTATAATTATATTAAATTATTATTTGTAGGCTACATATTTTCAATATTGCTGTTTTTCTGGACCTTGTGAGTGGTCCTAGGGGGCGCAGCGCAAATCTAAATTAGGCCCTGGATTTTATTTTCCCAGTTGTGATGTCCAGCCATGTCCGGCTTGCAGGCGGCCGCTGGTCAGCCCATCTTTTTCCTTGTAGTCTCGCAAATGAGAGCGCAATGAGTAAAATACTGATTACGATAAGCAAGTCGGGAACTTAAAATTAAGTTTTCCTCTATGGAAATTGGAAATTATCAGCTGTGTCCACAGCTTGCAGACTTGCAGCCAAAAGTTTGGAATCCTGCCAAATTATCGTACCTATCATTATTCTCTTATCAATCTTAGGCGGTCCCACTCCCACATTTAGGGGGTGGGACTGGGACTTAATGTGGGTGTGGGACAGATATAATGAAATACCTAAGTAGGTACGTTAATTACGTGCCTGTAGAGGTACAGAGCAGTTATGTTAAGAATACCTAAGCAAAAAATTTACGTAAAGTCAAAGTACCTAGTGCCTTGGATTATGTTAGAGAAGAACCTGAGACCTTTGAATTGGCTGCGGCAGTCAAATCAGTCATACTTGCCAGTCATAATTATGTATAATTATCACTTTCTCTAAAGTACTACTAGTAAAGCCGTTGGCCCTGCGCTTGATCTCTCTCCGGTCGTGTTGGATTGCCGTCCCATCGGATTATGAGAGTGAGGGAATAGAGAGTGCACCTGTGTTTGCGCACACACTTATGCACTATAATATCTCATGCCTAGTAGGCTAATCTCCGTAGCCGCAATGACCGAAATTCGATCAGGAGGTCATTATTAGATAGTACAAAGAAGTAAAGAACTCTTCTCTTTTATTAGTCTATATTAGTCCACTGCTGAACATAAGCCTCTTCCAATACCCGCTACTTTTGTGCGCTCATTGGAGGTATTTGCCCATAATCACCACGCTGGGCAAGCGGGTTGGCGTTCGCTGTAGCAGATGATTGCTGTTACACAGAAGGTTACTGCTGCCCATCCTCCGGATCTTTCCCTTTGTCGCTTCTTACGACACCCGCGGAACGAGTAGGGGTGGTTCTATTCTCAGGCCGGAAACCACACGGCACCTTACTTCGAACATAGTCAATTGGAACAAATGACGTCCGCCTAAAGTCATTAATATTTATAGGCATGAAGATGTTGGTACTGTGTACCGTGCTGGCGGCTGCGGCGGCTACGTCGGCGGGTCACGCGCACCATGCAGTCGAAACCGAGATGTTTGCCATCCCTATCAGCCCCAACCTGTTCAATTGGACTTATCAAGGTAAGGAAGTCATTTTTTATTGTATCATGAACAATCATCAGTTTTAGCACTGGTAGCCTAGTGGTATGACCCTCGACTGACAAGTCAGAGGTCTCGAGTTCGATCCTCGCGCGCACCTCTGACTTTGAGTAAGTTATGTGCGAGTTATAAATTAATTATTTGCTAAAACGGTGAGGAAAAACATCGTGATGAAACCAGCACACCTGAGAGATTTTGCAATGGTGTGTAAAGCCATGTCAGAGCCCTACGGGCGGTTTAAACTCTGAATGATCTTTTGTTGGGTTCGGCTGCCAGTCTTACCGGATGCAGCTGAATACCAGTGTACATGGAGCGACTGCCGATCAGACCTCCACAACCCAGATACTGGGTTACACGATACCCCTTGGTAAGACTGGTTGTCAGACTTTCGGGCTTCTGACTACCCTTAACACAATCTACAATTGACAGCCGGGGCCATCAGCTTAACGTGCTATCCGAGGTACGGAGAGTGATAATTAATTTATAATACGCACATAACTTACGAAAATTCAGAGGTGCGCGCCTTGGGATCGAACCCGAGACCTCTGACTTGCCAGTCAAACGGTCATACCTTAGACTATCACTACGATGTATGTGTATTAAATATTTGACGACGACGGAATTAAATTTTTCGTTTCAAATACAATCAGAAGTACTTCATTTACATACGTATTATCTAGATTCAGAGGGGTGACTTCATAAAGGGATGGGGAAGGGTCATTTGTTGGGGTTGGTCGGTGCCGTATTATTACCAACGTTTGCTGTTTGCGACTGCACTACACAATTTAGCAACCCAAATCGAAATTGGATCAAACTCGCCAACATCCAGCGTCTACCTGTAGCCTGCAAACAACACTCAAACATCTGTAGTTTTCACTAGGGTTGATATTTGTGTGACAGGAAACATTTGGTCCAATAATCTATGTCTGCTTCGAGAACTTTCTGTTGTTGGACCAACCTGCAGAGTAAGCATGTTGTTTGATTTCCGATGCATCTACGCGCATGTCCTGTGTCCAGGACCATTGCAACGGGCTCTCAATCGATCATTCGGCCATTATTCATATTCGACGTTGGACACCTTGATTAATAGCTTCGTGAATTATTCATTTACGAAGCAATATAATGGTTTTTCTTGAGATTTTCGGCCAGAATGTAGTTTCTTTATGCCAGTGAGTGTTTTGCGAGCGTTCGCGAAGCTGGTTTGCTGATTCGAGTAAGTTTTTTTAGAATTTTTTGAGATTTTCAGATTCGGAACATTGGCGTTATGTAATACTTAGTCCCTCATAAGAAAGGAAAATTTTAATGAAGTCGTAGAATGTTTTCTTAACTTTTCAATTAAGAATGTTGTGTAAATTTGGGGGAGAGAGTTCAAAAATTTACGACCTTTCTCTGAACTTAGGTGTCGGGGGAGTTTGGGATTTGCGGAAGTTTATCTTGAACTTGACCTTTGAGATTGTTTGAGAAATAAATCTCGACCTTGATCACATTTTTAACTGAATATTAGCATTAACCGTTGTATCGGGTGATGAAATGAGGTAGGTAGCTTCAAATCACCTAATTTCTTCATTAAAATTTTTAGGTTTTAGGATTACATTATATTATTATCTTCAGAAATGCCTTTTTTTTACAAATTAGGTTTTTGAGAAATTATGGAAAATTAATCAGAGCTACAGGCTACTGGGGAAACATGGACGCCAAGCTATTTCTTTGTTTGAGGGACGAAATGGCGGATGCAAAATCAATATCGGATGCATACAGCGCATGCCCTAGTGTACCTGGTTATGTCTAGGTAACTTTGTAATTTATGACTTTATAGATTGATAGCCGCGGAGGCTAAGACACATCTCTACTGATAAACATTTTCTTTTATGTAATGAACTTTGGTGGATTTTATGATGTGATGTTTTATACTATAAGTACTTTATAATGCGGTAATGGCGTGCTTGAACCTGATCGTCGGATAAAGGTAGGTTCAACTTATGTTCGGAAATAGAATTTGGTTTTGGATATTAAACCAAGATGGCGGATGACTTTGATTTTTATTAAGTACGTGTTGTGTAGAGTTTATGGATTGTTTTGTTATTGATTATTATGTATTATTCATGTGTCCTGGTGGCGCATTGGAAACTGATACGTTTTTATTACTGCCGGTATACCAGTATACTTACTTATATAAAATTTGCTCATGAATTTGAAATATTAGAAGTGCGTCGGTTCGAACTTGTGACTTTTGAATTAGCAGTCCAACGACTTGTTGATGAGTTGACTTGACTGCTTGTTAGTTTTGCCTTCTGGTTGAAGTATAAATTCACTATTATTAAGGAACAGTGAAAAATACAGTCACCGTTACTGCGATATTTTGTATCTAAAATGCAAATTAGTCATATTAGTTGACGGTTTCGCGATTGTTACAAAATTATTAATGCAAAAAAATCAAATTGGATTTCATACTATGTAGATTATAGGCCTTTTGTTACAACAAACTATAGGTGTAATGCGTAGCGTATTTTACACATGCTAACACAGTAAGACGGCTTTTAGCCAAACCATTATTATCAAATCGCTTCAATTAGCGACAGACAAACTGAACTACCTAATCTACAAGTAGTTACTTCAAGCTCTATAAAACTTGTATATTTCTATTGCAATCATTTAGGGCGTAATGTATTCTTTTTCGCCTATTAAAATGTTAATAAACCTATGCGCCGACCGCCGATCCTATTAAAAGAGTTTATCGATATCTTATTAATTATAAAGGTGCTTGTTATTAGCATCTTGATTATTCAAATAAGTAACTAAATTAAATGTAATATGTTTGTTAGCGTTGTGTAAAAAATAAATAGGTCCATAAAGCTACTGTGAAAATGGTGGATGTCTGAAAATAGCCTAGCCAATCGATGAAAAATGCATCACTGGCGCGCATGCCCTAATTACCTGTAAGGGATGGAGGGGCAGGAGGGGGGTATGGGTAACTGAGAGGCTGAGGGGTAGTCATTTCACGCGTTATCATTGCAACTTGTTGCTCTCTTGATTGTAGTTCTCCCGTGAGTTATTTTGTATAGTAACTTCTAGTGATTGTGTGGTGACATCTTGGGGACGTTGGTGAGGATATTCATATTTATTATCCATCGTTTTAATTATTATGATTTTGATTATATTTTTTGTTATCGCCCGCGAGTCGCGACGCAATATTATATATTCATTTATTGTCTAGATGAGATAGACAGAGTACGGAAAAATATTTTTATTTTCTTAACATTTCATACATTATATTGTATGAATTATTTAAATACAGACTTTGAAATAGGTAGATATTATTATTGCCTAACGTAAAACTCATGCGTGACTGATTCTAGGTTCGAAGAAGTAATTTTGGGTATTTCAACTTGTCGCTCGTAGGCAGACATGACCTTTCGAATTTGAGATTTATTCCCAAGGGACTTTCTGGAGTCGGGGTGCTTCTGTCTATCAAAATGGCGGAAGCTATAAATCAATAACCTAGGGTACCTGAGGGGAATGAGGGGAAGCGGGGATAACGAGGAGGTAACGGGGTATGGGGTGGGAAGTATGGGTGCGGGGTGATCTGCGCGTTTCATAACTTACTAACATGTTCTAGAATATCTGAGAGGGATAGCGGGCGCGGGGTACGGAGTCAAGGGGTAGGGGGTAAAGGGGATGAAGGAGCGGAGGTGAGTTATTTGTTCTGCGCATTTACATAGCTTGTTGCGTTAATGGCAGTTGTCAAATTTATGAGTTATAAAAATCTTTTTCCTAAGAGAGTGATTTGGAAAGCTGTTCCGTGGATGATGGTAAGATTTATTAGATTTTGTTTTCGGATTGAATCGTTTGTGAATCTAGTGTGTTTCTTTAGATATTATGTGAATCGTTACTTTAAACGTTGCAAGCATAGGTAGCTAATTAATGAGATTAATTAATTTCGTGATAGGTTTAATAATGTTTATAAAATTGCATTAAGTAAATGTAATGTCAATCATAATTTAATAACTTAATACTTAAATTCAATGCTCAATCCTTGGATTTACTGAAATAAAATAAAACATTTATCTATCTATACCATACTACGTAATTATCTAAGTACGCAGATTTTTTAAGTACCACAAAATGGCGGCTGTGATTTCCTCGGCGCATGTCAGTATTGAATTATTTATTACGCACAATTTATTCTGGAACTCGGACCGTAACCTGTTGAGTATAACCGGCCCTACTTTCTTTATATTGGTAAATAGTTTCAGGTACTAGTTAGGTACTAGTTTTAGTAATTGAGTTCTACTAACGGGTTCTACTAGTTCTTGAGTTCTTGTGGAGTAGGTAGTTGAGGTACTAAGGACTACTAGTTAGGTTCTTTTCTGCTACTAATTAAGCTGTTGTATGCTACTAGTTAGGCTCTTGTCTGCTACTAGTTAGGCTCTTGTGTGCTACTAGTTAGGCTCTTGTCTGCTACTAGTTAGGCTCTTGTCTGCTACTAGTTAGGCTCTTGTTTGCTACTAGTTAGGCTCTTGTCTGCTACTAGTTAGGCTCTTGTGTGCTACTAGTTAGGCTCTTGTCTGCTACTAGTTAGGCTCTTGTCTGCTACTAGTAAGGCTCTTGTCTGCTACTAGTTAGGCTCTTGTCTGCTACTAGTTAGGCTCTTGTCAGCTACTAGTTAGGCTCTTGTCTGCCACTAGTTAGGCTCTGTCTGCCACTAGTTAGGCTCCTGTCTGCTACTAGTTAGGCTCTTGTCTGCTACTAGTTAGGCAGTTGTCTGCCACTAGTTAGGCTCCTGTCTGCTACTAGTTAGGCTCTTGTCTGCTACTAGTTAGGCTCTAGTCTGCTACTAGTTAGGCTCTTGTCTGCTTCTAGTTAGGCTCTGTCTGCTACTAGTTAGGTTTTTGTCTGCTACTAGTTAGGTTCCTGTCTGCTACTTACTAGTTAGGCTCTAGTCTGCTACTAGTTAGGCTCTTGTCTGCTACTAGTTAGGCTCTTGTCTGCTACTAGTTAGGTTCTTGTCAGCTACCAGTTAGGCTCTTGTCTGCTATTAGTTAGGTTCTTGTCTGCTACCAGTTAGGCTCTTGTCTGCTACTAGTTAGGCTCTTGTCTGCTACTAGTTAGGTTCTTGTCTGCTACTAGTTAGGCTCCTGTCTGCTACTTACTAGTTAGGCTCTTGTCTGCTACTAGTTAGGCTCCTGTCTGCTACTTACTAGTTAGGCTCTTGTCTGCTACTAGTTAGGCTGTTGTCTGCTACTAGTTAGGCTCTTGTCAGCTACTAGTTAGGCTCTTGTCTGCTACTAGTTAGGCTCTTGTATGCTACTAGTTAGGCTCTTGTCTGCTACTAGTTACTCTAGTTAGGCTCTTGTCTGCTACTAGTTAGGCTCTTGTCTGCTACTAGTTAGATTCTTGTGTGCTACTAGTTAGGTTAGGTAACCCTACTTTTTGCAAAAACCCTATCTTTTTCTAGTAAAATTGAGAAATGTTTCCACCATTATCTAATTATTCGAGTTTTTGCAACATCCCTAGGGCTTTCGCGAAAATTCAAATTATCAAATCATCATACGACATAAAGAGACCGTTACCAGTAAGCCACATACCCAAAAGCTAGCTGCATAATTATTCTTCATAATTAACAGAATATAATTAATTCTTCAGAGTTCGACCAGCAGTACCGTTTCCACGCATCTCTAGTCGGCAAGCCGGAGTTGCCGTCGTGGCTCCGCTACATATATAGTGGAAGACATCACTCTGGATTTATCTTCGGGACACCGCCGAGGGGCAGCCGGGGTCCTATTACGGTAATCTCTATATTAATGTGTGAAGCGAAAACTGTGGATCTCTTTTTAATAATATTGCGCGCATGGAGGAGTGTGAAAGTTGGCATAGTAAAAGTTTATATAGATAAGTAGTGCAGAAAGCTAAAATTTAAAAAAAAAATAGATACGGTCGAATATCGACCACTGACTAGACAACTTACTCTTTACATTTTCGATACCTTAGGTTAAATCTCTTTGACTTTTTGAAAATATGGGCATGGCATACGAGTAACATGGGCAGTATTTTACTGCCCATGTTACTTGCTGATAATGTAGCTTTCTGTTTCTAAAAGTTTTTGTAAATCAGTTCATTAGTTTTTAAGTTTATCCAGTACAGACAAACATACAAAAAATGTTTTCTTCTTTTAGACTGTTGTTAGACTTTAGGTGATGTTTAGATACCGATGTTGAGTGATTCTGTTTACTTTTCAGATCGAAGTAATAGGGCTGAACCGGCAGGACTATGAGACGCGTCGGGTACTTCTGACATTAGAGGTGAAGCAGAAGGAGAAGATGGCGCGCCACGAGGTCGAGCTCAAGATAGACAACCTCAATGTTGAGGATTTGTTGGATGAGCACAAGTAAGTCTTTGAACAAGTTAAAGCAGCTATGATCTTTTTAGAAAAGCTATTTAGAAACACTCTAAATAGATAATCGAAAGCCAGCGATTACACTATGACTAAATAGAATCCTAAATAGGACTGACAACTTGCATTCGTAGTAGAATTACATAAGGTTGCAAATTGCTTAGTGATGTGACTACATATTTCTAAAACGCATACAATTTACTAAGTAGTGCGGTCGGGACCTTCTAATCGCACTAACACCACAGCCACACCACTGCCTTTTACTATACAGGGTTATTTATAAAACACCAACATCCTTAAAATGGGTCATTAAACTCATCATTATGAACAACTTTTACTATGGGACCAACCCTGAAATCGCAAAAAAAAACAGCTGTTCCATACATTTATGTTCACATGACTCATCAAAATGTATGGAACAGCTGATTTTTTAATGTATAATGACCCCTTTAAAGGATGCTGGTGTTTTACAAATAACCCTGTATAGATCAGCTTAGATTGTCATAAATATATTTTGTAACGCCATGCAAAAAGCAGCATTTATTGCAATCAAAGATATAGGAAGATATTTATTTAGAAGACACGAGAAAAAATAGCTGGAACAAGTTCGTAGTCTAGTTCGAACTCAAAGCTTTCAATACTGACCTTATAAGCCTGCATCGTGCCTCGAAGAGCTGCTAAAGCCGTCGGTCCTACCCCTGTTCCGGTCGAGTCAGATTGCCGAACCGGACAGTGGCAAAGAGGAAATAGAGTTCCTCTCTGCCGGTGTCCGGATAGGCAATCTGTGTTTGTGGACGCACTTGTTCACTATAATCTTCTGCGTCGATGGCCTCCGTTGAGGTCGCTGTGTTTGAAATTCGGTAAGGAGGGTTACCTAACATAATAACTTATAGATAGACTGCGAATACATATTTAGATTGCAGAATAGGGCAGTACGAGGATCGCAAAGATATCATGTGTAACTTCTGCAAAACCATATTTTATATCTCAAGGTATCTTAACCCTACCAAGTATTGCAATATTTCAGACTAAGATTTCAGATTGCTTTGTATACTTACATGGGATAATATGAATGCCTTTGAGAAGCGAGGACAGATATAACTAGGTACTCCACTCGTCAAGCTAATAAGCTTGCCGGTGTGTCACATCGACCAACCCAGGACCTCGTGCTAGACACTCGCGCTTGCTACCGCTAGAACAACGTTTATATTTCATTTTCTTTTAGAATGACCCGGCTTAAGGACATCCTGCGTACTAAGTTGTGGACGGAGAGTAGTGGGGACCTGTACGCGACCTTTTTGGCGTCTGCTATCGATTTGGGCGCACGACTGCCGTTGAAGCCGAGTGACGGAGAAGGGTGCGTAAAAAAAAATTCAATTCTTCTGACTTGTGAGTCGCTGGATCAGAAATACGACCGAGGTTTCGAATTTGAATTGAAATCAGAGCATGCTCGGTCGGGCACATAGAACAATATAATTATGTATAATTATAATACATAAACAACAATTGTATAATTATAATACTTACATAAACCACAATTTAAAAAATAAATTAAATAAAAATATTATCTATTCTGTTCCGCCGAATAAATTAAGAAATCCTTTTTAATTTATAATCACATTTTTTTTATTATTATTTAAATTATCTATTATCAATTCCTAACATTCCTTTTGAAGTATCTCCTACAATTTGATTTAACCCTATAGTTCCTTCTTTTTTTTGCGTCAATTTTTTTTTATTTACCCTTCAGGAAATATAATATGTGACATTACTTACCTACCTACCTGTTATTCTATTTCTAAATTTTAGGTCACGTAATTCATAGACACAATATTTTAAAATCTCATCAAATGGTTTTCCTGGCCAATCAATAGGGCTGATATCCAATCTTATTTGCTTCTTTCAGGCTGGTAGTTCGCTTAGGTAGTTCTGTGCCATTCTCAGCGGAGCTCAAGCGGCTTAGAGAGGAGGTTCGCCCTCTCTCTCGTCTGCCGAGCTGTCCGCGAGAGTACAAGCGGACGACCGTCGAGAGACTGTTCCGGGATGCTGGGTTGACGCTGGATTGGTGCAGCTTTGAGCTGGTAAGTTAAATAATCACTAAAGGTGAAAAATGCCATTACTTTATCGACCCCGGTTGATAATGATAGTGAGGTTATTAGACAGAGATAAGTTTTAGAAACCATCATGACACTTTTACTTAATTCTTTTTGTTTAAGCCTTTGCACGCCACCGCGGTCACTAGTGACCGCGAACAATAAAAATTACATTGTGTCTGCGGCGTGGCAGTCAAAGTGTTAAATTATAATATGACTTATTGACCTAATTAACTTTAATGGTGTTAAATTTGATTTTATTATCCGAAATAGACAAATGTAACCGGAAATATGAAAATAGATCCCCCTAGTTCGAATCCCACCCGTATCAGTTGTTTTTTCAAAATTTTCTTATTAAATAATTATATTTAATAAGCTATCATGTGCAAAAAAAAACATGTAAAAAATTCACAAAAAAAAGATCCCCCAAGGTTTTAAATGCTACCTGCACCATACTCAGAACTTTCAATTCGCAAAACAGTGCCTAATCCTCTGCTAAAGCCATTATTCTTACAGGCGTGGTTGTTATTTTTTTAACAGTACAACACGATCTACAATCCTCGCTCGACGTTGCACCTGGAGTACCTGACCGAGGTGCCCAACACCAGCAAGTCCGCCAAGTCGTTCAAAGCGCTCGACACCAGGGAAGCGTGGACTGCACCTAATAAGGTAGGTTGAGAAGCCTCGGATCAGTCAGTTTTATTTTTCAATAATGATTGAATCTGGATTTTTTTTAAAAGGCAGTGATAGGTAGCGTAGTGCAGGTTCAAATTCAAAGCACGCACCTCTTTTTATTTTTTTATTTTTATTTATAGACTCACGCCTGTATTCCCCAGAGGGGGTAGGCAGAGGTGTGCAGTACACCCACGTTTCGCCGGCTATTTTATAAGTCCCATGTAATAGGGGGCGAGCCTATTGCCATTAACCGGGCACAATTCCAGACTCTGTGCTGCTACTGAGAATTTCCTAATGGAAAACCCAATAACACTTTTGCCCGACCCGGGGACCGAACCCAGGACCTCGTGCTCAGCAGTCGCGCTTGCTATCACTAGACCAACGAGGCAGTCTACTCTAGGCACGCACCTCTGTCTTTCCGTAATTTACTTAAGTGCGTATTAAATTAATTATCACCTGCTTCGTGCCTCGGAAAGTACGTAAAGCCAGCTCCAGCTGTCAGGAAGATCTTTGAAGGTATAGGGAGTCAGTACTCTAGGACGCACGGCAACTCCTTTGCGCCTACTTTTAAATAAAAACATTTTTGACTAGGAATAAATAAATTGTATTTTCTTAATACTTTTTATACTTACATCTTTTTTATAATCTATTTCGGTTGTCAGACCATCTTGTTCTATATTTTTATTTTTATAATTTTTTTTAAAAGGCTGTCACATCAAGTGGCCTGCTTCCAAGGAGTTAGCAAATAGGTCAGCTCTCCACAGTACCCCCATGATTTAACTTTAGAATATGTATCTCTTTGGTTTGTGGGGATCAGATAGGCAGTCGCTTGCGCAGAGTGTATAAAAAGCTCGTTGATTAACAATTTATAAAGAAATGGAATTTGACATTCGCTCCAAGTGAAGTCAGCTTCCAGCTTAAGCCATGGGTAATACAAAAGCCTAACTCTGATATCCAGGAGTCTCTTCCATCGCGAAGCTACGGCAAGCTGCTGACTGCAGCGGTGTTAGTTCCTCTGACGCTAATGTTGCTGTGTGTCACCGCCCTCACTACCGCCGTCTGCGCATTGCATGCTACTGTGTAAGTAGTTAATTTTATTAAGGGGATCATAGCCCTAAACCGTAAATCACTTAGGTAATACAGTTATGGAACATTCGCTAAAACCCAAGTAAAGAAAAATAACATTACAAAGTTTCAACAAAACAACGTGAAAATTGCTTAAACAAAAAGTTTATTTGAAACAATTTTTTTGTATGAAAACTTGTTCCAATTGAACTGATTTAATAGTTTGGTGACCAGATAGTCCTTGATTAATATTCTAGTCACCGATAATAATTTGGTGACCAGGTAATACTTGATTAATATTTCTAGCACAGTATAATAACCATACAGTACGGTAATTACTACGTATAAACTAGTGTGGCCGTTTTCGAGCGTTTGAACGTAGTTACCGTACTGTATGATTACTATACTATGATTCTAGTGACCGATAATAATTTGGTGAGCAGATAGGTAATATTTGATTAATATTCTAGTGACCAATAATAATTTGGCGATATTATCACTGTTAACAAACCCTCCAAAGTTAAGGCGACATGTTCAGTGGTAAAAAATCTCCCAATGCCCCAATTAATAATTTTCGTAGTTTTTTATTTATTTTATTATTTTTCAGACGAGATCCAGAGTCCGATAATTTTTTGGATAATATATTTCATATCTGTATTGAATATAGACATAGGAGGTTCGTTTTTTCATCTATTTCGTGACTAACAGACTAACTTTACTTATTTTATTACGACAGATTTTAAAAAACCTAACATTTTAAAATTTAAGTTTGTTTTTCTAATAATATTATTATGGAATAATAAAAATAACACATAACTGTTGAATGTTTGTTTTATATGGTACTTTTTTATGAAAATACCTATTATTGTAAGAAGTTAATCTATACCTACTTACGTAAAAAAAATGTTAAAAAATTAACAGTAGGTCTGTTTAATTTTTTTTTAAATTAATATAAGCACAATTTTTATAATATATCTTTACTGCTCTACGGATTACGAGCACTAACGGCACTGGTCAGAATATAGGGTTCATGAAAATAGAAACCAATTTATTTGAATTCAATTTTTTAGCTAGTTACCCTATAATCAGGGGTGTGCCATCATAAATTTCTTCGAAGCCTGGTAAGCCTTAGTAAAAAGCCATGTTATGTAAAAAAAAATTGTTTTACTTCATGTCACCATTATAAAGGTAGCTCTTACACCATTGTTGAGAACTAGGCACGGCGCACGCCACTGTTGAAAAAAATATTAATTTACGCTTTTATATGTATTATATATGTATTAACCTTCTTAAATATTCTGCATTTAAAACGAATACAAAAACAAAATGTTTAAGTATATCCTTCTAACAAAATATAATTATACTTATCTAAATCAACTATGTATATCCTTTCAGGGCACACAAGTCGAAAGTGGAGTTATGTCGCTACGGCACTGGCAACACTGATCAGACTCAAGCTGACAACACTAGCAACAAAAGCCTGGGTGTAAGGTTGGTACCTATACTTTACTATCAAAAAAAATGTAAGGGCGTGCAATTTAATAATTGTAACTCGATGTCGCTGCCAAGACCGACTTACCTACTCGAAAACGTTGTTTTTATAATCAACTAGCTGCCCGAGGCGACTTTGAACGCGTGATTATCCTATCTCTACGCCTACTCTACCCAACCCTACCCTACCCTATTCTACCCCTATCTTACCCTACCCTACTCTTCCCCTACCCACCTAAACCCCTACCCTTCCTCTACCCTACCTTACCCCTACCCTACCTTACTCTTCCCCTAGCCCAACCCTACTCTATCCATACTGTCAATCTTGGATATAGTCTTACATATTATGAGATTTAAAAAAGTTTGTTTTTTTTTACAATAATATTTTGTTAATAGTTTGTTTCCCCAATGAAAAAAGAATCAATCATAACTATTTCTTTTCAGTCCCAACAACAGTCTAGCGCGTCCGTACAGCCCGAAAACAGGCACGAACTTAGCCGCCAGCTACAATCGCCCTCAGCCGCCGCCATACTTAGGATCCGCCACCAATTCCTTGCACCATCGCAAATCCGGTGACACCCCCTCAACCAGCGGACATACCCCCGAAAATAACCGAACCCATTTACTAGAGGAATCACTGAAACTACTCAACGAAGCAAAACTTTCCAGCGAATTCGATATCAAAGATCCGATAATTGATTTGAATGATGGCTCCGAGGATTATGTTCCGATAAAACCGGATCAATCCGGTTATATCTCAATGAAGGACTTGGATGATATTGACGTACCGGATCTGGCTAAGTTCGGGATCGCTGGCGCTATGTGACATGAAATAATGACGGGTGAACTGCCTGTCAAGACGTGGTTCTGTTAAGAAGGTAACGGATTTTTTTATTTTTGTTGCCAAGGTAAAGATAAGGGCTGGACAAATAGTCGGATTCTGGGATCACGTGATCAATATTTTAAAAAATATGGCAAGAAAGAAAGAAATATACTTTTAAATAGATTTTACCCGCATTTGCGCCTGCTTACAATCTGGACCTGTAGAAGTATCCGTCGTGTTAATTCAGGACATGGTCTATCGCAGTACGTATTTTCAATAAAAACCGTTATTTAAATCCGGTTATCGGTTTTTACGTAATGGAGTAACAAAATTTTTTACGAAACTTTAACCTATTATTAGCATTCAAATCACGAAGCAAAGACAAGACAGTGAAAATACAACTAAATTTTAAAAAATCTTCGTTTCCGTTTCTTTACATTTTACGCGGGATCCACATAATTTGTCCAGACCTTTAAACGCCACTTCAGCCAGAAGAGGCTGATTTAAGTTTTAAAAGCCAAGAAGAGGCTTCATTATGTTATTAATTACAATTAGGTACACACAGTGGCCGTAATTGGGTACCCTGACAAAATATACCTAGTATTCGTCATGATAGTATTGTACAAAAATATTTTCTATACCAATTTCATTGACAATCAACAATATTAAGTAAATCTTTGTAGAAGGTACACTGTATCTTATTTTAAACCTTTGACTTCCGAAAGGACGCCGGCGTCGAATAACAATTGATTTATTTTTCTTGTGTCTCATTTCTGTGTTTGAAGGTTTAAAATGGAAGGGTAACCCAACAAATGACACTGTAATTTATGTGGCAATCTTTACCTTAAATATAGGTAAGTGTCAATTTATCGTCACTCAATAGAGTGTTTAGGCCTAAGTCAGAGGACTCAGTGAGATTATGATAATATATTGAATTAACCTACTGATCATACTCAGTAGATAAGTGTTGTTGTCTGATTGTCCTTAACTATTTTACTAAGAAAAGACAATCAGAAATATTTGTAAGAAACCTTTTTAGACCTTTCGTTCTGAGCTGTATAGGGCCCCAAACACTAATTTAGAAGCTTGCTTGTAGCTTAAAATTATTTGCAAATCTTAGGTATATTTTAGACAAAAAAAAAAAAAAGTAAATCATTTATATACCTAGGTTTTATTTGGATATAGAGATCTGATCCACGCAGGATGAATGCCACACGCAATGATGATATAGGTAATACATAGATCATATAGGTAATACCTCAGTAGGTAAAGGTCATCTTACACTGCTGTCGTACCCGTAACTTGATTATGTTGCCTTGTGTATCTCAAAGAAAAATAATAAATGATTTTCTTTACTTTTTTTTCCTACTTTTTGAACCTACGTAAAATCGATTAATCAATCAAATTTGTAATTTTGATTTGTAGTATGTGAAGTGCGCTAGTGGCGCCCTCAATTTTTGCAGACTCTTTTTGCCAAACTCTAATAACTTTATTTTCCTACAAGCATGCTACTAATTGAAATATATTTGGGGTTCCGATTATCATACAATACATTTAATCGATCGTCACAAGTAGAACATTATAAATTTTCTATTTATTGATCTGCACTTTTATAATGAAGGCCTATTGTTGACGTAGCGTCATTTTCCGGTTGATAAACTAAATAAGCAAGTGTACTTACTGCGCATGAGCTGCATCCATTTATAAGCAGCTTATTGTACAGTCACGCACAAAAATATGTGGGCATAATTTTTTTTTCAAAAACTCATATTTAGAATGCTGGTACGTATTTATTGCATTTATGGTAACAGTAGATATATAAAACAACATTCGAGTTGTATATATTTTTTATAACTTATAACTTAACTAGTATGAAAGAATCAATCAATCATTCATCATCATCATCAAGCAGTCTGTATTAGTCCACTGCTGAACATAGGCCTCTCCCAATGCGCGCCTCTTTTGTGCGCTCATTGGAGGTAATCGCCATAATCGCCACGCTGGGCAAGCGGGTTGTCGATCGCAGTAGCAGATGATTGCTGTTACACAAACGGCACTTCAATCAAATCATTCAATCAATTGAATTCTGCTACACGTATATGTATATTTTCGTTCGTGATTGTACAACCAGTGGAAAATGGCGCTGCGTCACGTAGACAGCAGGTCTCAAAGGCACAATTTGTCGGGACAATTTGTAGGGACGATTTGTTGGGACGTAGATGTTACGAAAAAAAAGAAAATTGTCAGGTAAATGTGGATTCTAAGTAGTCACCAAACATAACTTATAAACGAATTCAATATATTACGTATACAACCTGATTTTTTTATAACCAGCCATATTTTAGGAGGTAATCAAGTCCATGAAACTGAACAACTTTCCCCTAAGAATAGATCCCATAGATCGAAATCTGAAAACGAAAATTCAACTTCTCATAAAACCTGAGTCACGTGACCATAAATTAAATTTGAAACAGAACTACACACTCTACTAGGTACGTGAAAGTAAATCTTCAATTTTCAGATTTCGACCTATGTTACTTGGGAAAAGTTGTTCAGTTTCATGGACCTTATTACCTCCTAAAATTTTGGCTGGTGTCTAATAGATCAGGTTGTATAAGTCAGAATGAATAATAACTACAGATTGCTTCTATAAGAGTACTAAAAAAAAGTGAGTAGTGTTTTAAAGGGTAGTGAATTGTTCCTATAAATTGTGCTGTCTATAGTCGCCATTAGACATGTTAGCAACATGCGTAATTTTTCGAGTTTATACACGTCAAAATATTGATTAAAACCATAAAAACTGTTAGAGAAAATTAATATAAGTTAAGTCTAAGTAGGCTCATCTAATTCTGTGACTTTCATAATTTGGTAGTATTAACTTTGAGACGTACTATAAATTTCTGTAAGTGGAATTCAGGTAGTAAAAAAGTTAATGCTTCCAAATTAAGAGTGTCACGGAATTATATGAGTTTACTATACCTTGTGTAACTTATATACGATTTGATTATTCCCAGTAGTATATTGCGATCTGTAAATCTCGTCTCAGGTATTCCAAATATTATATTAGGTAAGGTGCCATTTGTGAATCTTGTTTTAGTATAAGTATTCACTTTTATAGGTATAGTAATATATTACGGCGGTACAATCGGTCAATTTAACCAAATTTATTATAATAAATTTATAATATTTAATTAATTATATTATTAGCTATTATGAGCTAGGGAGAAACATTAAGTAATACGTTTGTCTATGGAAGAAACGTCACCCGCATTCTTTATTTAAAACTGTTAGTCCAGAAAGCCAAACGCTCATTTCCAAAGCAATTAAAAACCTCAGAAAAGCACTGATACGTACATAGGATTTCATCTTGTCTCTTATGAACTTGATATTATCTTGGTCTTAATCATCCCTGATTAAGACCAAGATATCGTTACCATAAAAAACCGGTTATTCGGTCCCCCGATAACCGGTTTTTTATGGTAACGGTACCATTTACCGTTACGTTAACGGTAAAAATGTAACGACAATAACTATACTCAGACGTCAGTTAACGTTACTAGTACCTTTGACGTATTACCGGTACTGGTAACAATTCTCAAAAGCAGTATTTATACGTCTGTCTCTTTCTAACTATGACATGTGATGTGACATTGTTAAAAAACAATATTTAACGGTAATAACGTAATTTTATTGTTAACAATTTAATGAAATGTAACGGTAAATTTTGGTAAATTTACCGGTAAAAAATAACGGTAACGGTAACCGTTCCTGGTTTTGATACGTAGGTAACAGAGAGAAAAACGGTTATTCCTATTACGTGCATTATCAGAATTAATATACATACCTATGTAAGAAAACAACTCATTTGGGAAAATTCAAAACCTTAGAGCCGTGCAATAAGAGCAACTTTGCGAGACAACATTTTCAAATGGTACGCATGCGCATAGCGCGGCCGCCATGCTAACCTAACCTAACCTAACCACCGTCAACGCTGTTTCGATGCGTGTATAATTTAGCAAGGAACTATCTCTCTAGTTATAATTAGGCTCTTAATTTAGATAAATAAGTTGTAAATTTCAACAACAATCGTGTCTAATAAGCACTACTTAGATTTAAAAAAAATGTAAATTAAAAAAAAGCTATGGAGGTAATGTCGATTCATTGATATAGTTGTAAATAGTTATAATAAAAATAACATGTTATTAAATAACTATAATATTGTACATATAACAATCTCTAAAAGGGAATAAGATCCAATATAGGTCCGGTAAAATAAAAATAAATTTAAGAATGATATTCATTAGTTAAAGGCTAGACATAAACCATTATAGTTATATTCATACTAATCAAAATCCAACAAAATTAGTGAGGGTAGTCGAAAAAACGGATTGACGCTCGACCTTGACAGCGTATTAAAGCGCCCATTACATTATTCAATTTGCAGAGCGCTTGAATTAGTGCAGTAGTTCAGGAAAGTAAGAGCTACTAAGAGCACTAGACAAGCTAGCTACCAATGCTGATCTGTATCTTACTCAAAGGCTAAGTATTGTAGGACACACGGCAACTCCTTTGCGCCTATTTTCAAATCAAAAACACTTTTGACTAGGAATAAATAAATTATATTTTCTTAACACTTTTTATACCTACATCTTTTTTTATAATCTTAATCTTTATCTCTTAAAAAGGCTGTCACCACAAATGGCCAGTTTCCAAAGAGTAAGCCACCAAATAGGTCAGCTCTCCACAGTATCTATAGCCATCCTATAGCCATTTGGGAACGCTGCCTACAGGTAGCGGTCTTTTAGATTAAGTTAGTTTTTTTCATTAGTTTAATTATAGGTGTATTCAACAAAAAAAAGGTACTTATACCTTTACAACGTTACTATTTTGTGACCCAGCCGAAACACCCCAAATTCAATTTGATTTGAAAGGTAAAAAATACACAATAAAAAAAAACTGACGAGGTGACGAGCTCCAAATGTTGTCCTTATTTACCAATATTTGGATCACTAGCTGTCTAATTGTAACACAATACTTTGCAGCTAATACAGCGCTCTGCAAATTGGATAATGTAATGGGTGCTTCACTATTACCTACTCAAGTGGCTTCGTGACCACGGTCCGCGACTGATGCATTCACGCAACTTAGCCGAAACGTCGTAATATGTAACAACTGGATAATGTCGCGATTAATATTAATACCCATATTTTAAATAATTAAATAAGTTAATGATAGGAAAAAGGTATTAGAGAAGGCAATACACATGGGGAAAAAACTTGTCGAATTGAGAACCTCTTTTTTTTTGTCGGTTTAAAATGAATTTCTACAGACTCTACAGTAGAATTTAATTTAATAGTTTGGTAGATTTTTATTTTGGTCTACCAAACTATTAATAGACCAAAATAAAAATAGATTATTATTTTGGTAGTCGCTCCATGTAAAACACTGGTATTCAGCTGCATCCGGTAAGACTGGAAGCCAACCCCAACATAGTTGGGAAAAGGCTAGGCAGATAATATAATGTTCTTTTTGGCCCGAACTCAAGGCTCGCCTCTGGCTTTTCATAAGTTATATGCGTATTATAACCTGCACCATGCCTCGGAAAGCATGTTAAGCCGTTGGCCCCGGCTGTCATGAAGATCTTTGACAGTCGATATAGGGAGTCAGTACCGACTGTCATAAAATCCTGACATCTAATCTAACTTAAGAATATCGTATCCCTTTGGGTTGCGGGGGGCAGATAAGGAGTCGCTCCATAGAATCTGATATTTAGCTGCATCTGCTTAGATTAAGACCCGACCCCAACAAAGTTTGGGAATAATAAGGCTAGGAGGATGAGGGAGGATGACTTTGGTAGATTTTGTCAAAAAGATATGGTTTTTCTTTTTTGAGGCGCCTATACCTCTAAACAGCCATCTCGCTCGCACTTGAAGATACAAAATAAAAAAGAAGACAATAAAGTCGGTCAGACCTAATTTCAATAAAAACCTCCTTAATTCAATATTCCACTTCAAAATATAGTTAAACAAAAACATTTGGTTTATTATAAAATTTTATATTTCTGTAATTTAAATAATTATGTACAGTCAACCGCACATCATTGGTAACAATTTGCCATTAACAGCACCCTTATTACGTAGCAGTAAAGGCTATTTTTGTAGTTCAGTGTCACTACTGTCATGCGGGGAAATTAGTGAGATTAGGTAATTTTTACCAGTGTCGTATTGCCTTCTGTAGTGTATTATTTGTGTACTACACAATATTAGAATAAGATGTACATAAAATAAAACAAAATCTGCGCATGAAAAACGTTATCCAGAGAAAAAAAGTAGTTTGTACATACTTAATTGTAAAATTATTGTAGTTATGACGTAAGAAATAAATTTAATTAATAATAAGTAAAGCTGTAAAAAATATATTAAAATAGATAAAAAAATAAATAATAATCGGTAAGAAATATAATTAAGTGATATGTAATCTATAAATTGGTTAATAAGAAATTTATAATTAAGCTGTAAATAAAATAAAGGTTCCAATACGTAAAACATAGGTAAGATACAATTCAGCTATAATAAGCTATAAAATAATATAGTTTAGCGGTACGAAAGAAAGCTATACGATAATTTAAGATGATGCTGTAAATATCATGGAAATAAGTTTCGGACAATAACACACGGATTCGTAGATATAGGAAAAAGTACACAGCGTTATTGATAATTAAGTTCAAATTACTTAACCACTGATTGGAATCATTACAACAATCATGGAATTGCAATTAATTTCAAACAATATATTTATAAAGCTGGTTCCACAACGACAGACTATCTAAGAATCCAGATGGACACGTCCATACCACTACACAGCGGACTGACAACAGACTATATGGAAGCAGTGTTGCCATGCACCTTGGTAATAGACAACCGGACAATAATCTCAAAAAAATCCGAAACTTAGTTTGAAAAAATGTTTATAAAATAAAACTATTACTCATTAAATATTCCTGGGAAATATCAATGATTTATATTTTTAAATCAATAGATAAAATACAATAATTCTAATCTTTTTAAACTTCAAGCGCAACACCAATCACAGCATAGGAAGCCATTCGAGTCAAAACAAGTCAAGTTAGTAACAAACAAGTTGTATTGTGCGTGGTAAATTATGTGTTTTGTATCTAAAAAAAGTGTTGGATTGAGAGACAATAGTCATAAAAAAATATTCATTCAATTTTCTATATCATTCGGCAACTAAAACACAAACATAAAACTATTTAGTTACCTACTTGTAATAAACTTAACCTCTAAATGACGCACGAATGACGTCACCCGTCGCGGTGTGACCACGTGTGACGCTTGTAGCGTTTTCGCGGGTTTTCGCGGCATTTTTTAAATAATAACTTTTGGACATGGTTTTATGTACTTAAATGACTTTATTTGATTAAAAAAATATTTTTCATAGCTTTATATATCCATAATGAGTAATTTTAAATACTTTCTGAAAAATTGTCCGATCCCCTATTTGCGCAAAAAAAGTGCTAGAAAGAACAAAAAAAAACCTACTTTACTATGATTTTACTACAAAATCCTTTAAGGACATCTTAGTGCAACATATTATTGAGTTATCTTATCATAAACTAGCGACTCGCCCCGGCTTCGCACGGGTGCAATATACATATAAACCTTCCTCTTCAATCACTCTATCTATTAAAAAAACCCGCATCAAAATCCGTTGCGTAGTTTTAAAGATTTAAGCATACATAGGGATATAGACAGAGAAAGCGACTTTGTTTTATACTATGTAGTGATGATTAAAAATCTTCATCAAAATCTTCCTAGATCATGTCTGCTGAGGCTTAGCTGAATCGAAGTTGATGTTTTTTGTCATTTGAACAAATGTTCTAATTTATTTCACATCATAAAATCTATTTAGATTATGACCCTTTTTATTATCCTTGGTACCAGATTAAAGGATAATAAAAAGGGTTAGATTGTGTTAAATGGATGCTTATTAGAAATTAATTATCACCTGCTCCGTGCCTCTGTTAGCCCCTGCTGTCATGAAGGTCTTTGACAGTCGGTACAGAGAGTCAGAACTGTTCTTTATTGCATTCCACAGTGTGATACTGAGGTGGTAACTTCAAACTATAAGAATATCATCATCAATAATGATTCCAATACGTGGTTAAGATATTTGAACTTACCTTATTTCGATAACCTTGTTGGATATTTATCTATTAGTATATTTAGTAGTCTACAGTAGTACTTATAAGTAGTAGGTATTATAAGGATAATTAAGGATAGGTTAAAATAAAGAAATGTAATTTTTATCTCGGATTTAGGTGGAGGATGAGCGGTAAAAGATATAGTAGGACAGTAGTTAGTAATTATAATTATAAATAAGTTCACGGACGTATGCAAGATGGTTAATTATTAGTTCATTAGAAATTATGATTAAGATGAATGGAATAAGATTGTATATATTATCCAGAACACAGTTGAAGCGCGTTAAAAAAATAGCTTGTATTTATCATATAAGAGCCGGAGGCTAAATAGGTTATCCTAGATTATTTGTAATTTTAAGATTGGTAAGTTGTTGAAACAGCATGGGACGTCATTAGGTAGCAGGTATTGCGAGTTGGACATAATCCTCAGTTTCTGGTGATGCGATACCATAAAGGGTTTACCACGCGATAAAAAAAGGTAGCAAGTACCTAAACAATACAGCCTAGGTATGTTAACTTAAAAAAAAATTACTAACCTAACTTTTTCAAGTGCATTTGGCAATGGCTTATCATTACCTGAGCCTGTAATGAGGGATTCACACGGGTCGATTTTTGCCGTGCGTTTAGTCGCTTCACAAAACGCCTCACCAAGCTGCATCGCTTGCCTATTTACACAGGTGACTAAAAATACTAAACCGTAGAATCGCGGTAGCACCTGGACACATCACCACGGCCCGGCGCCGTACCGTGAAACGGCGCCGCAACGTGCCGCGGCATGGTGCCGTGCCGTAAAAAGCCATGATGTAAAAACAGGAAAAATGTTTCGACAAACATTCTTCCAGCTCTCTATATTCTGGCGTTTGTTTCTGAAATCATCTGTTATCTTATCCCAGAGCACTAGACCTTTCTCAACAATTAATATTAATAAATTACAATCGTATGCCGGAGTCGTATATACCGTGGCTTTTTACGGCATGACACCATACCGCCGCACGTCGCTGCGTCGTTTCACGGTGGCGCCGCGCCGTGGTGATGAGTCCAGGCCCGTAGAGGAGCAATGTGCGAGAAACACTCCTTCATGCGGCGAGCGATCACCTGCAACTGATCGCTTACATGATCGATTTTACCTATTTTACCGACCAATATCGGATGCTACCCAACTTTAGGGCAGCTTACGGCTTTAGTCACTTGCGATCTAGCTGAATTGCCATTTAGATGATCCATTTTCGCCGCGCGGCAAAAATCGTACGGCTTTAGTCACTTGTGTTAACCCCACATACTTAATCTTATAAAAATAAAATCGATTACATTCATAATACTCCCAACAAAAATGTTTAAAGGTTGGTAAGACCCGTGTTACGCTGACAGACAGATCTAGATAACAGCTTAGGTCTAGATAACATCTCTTTTTTCACGTTGAGAGTTTCAAAAAACGGGCTCTGCTTCACCTACATAGCCTTATAGATTTCATAATCAGAATCAAATGCGAAATCAACCTAAAATAATAATAAAATAAATTTGGGTAGTGAAAAAATATGTAATTCGCCGTTTTGTAACGGCTTTACGGCTGCCATCTTAGATTTACAGCTTGACAAAAAAGAGTCTGAGGCGGTGACAGCTGCCACTAAAAATAAAAATCTTAAAAACTTAGTTTGTGAGTACTAAAACAACATAAAAATGATTCATTTGATTATAATTAATGACAAAAAACTCGTCATAGAAATATGTAAGCGCTAAATAACTTGTAATTTTGAATTGTAGTGTGAAAAGTGCGCCAGCGGCGCCCCCAATTTTTCCAGACTCTTTTTTGCCAAGCTGTACAATCATACTGGAAATATTAAATAGTACCTATTGTCATCAGAACTTGAGATGTGCACCAAATATCAAATCAATTTGTCAACTGGAAGGCAACCGAAAAATAAACACACTAAATAAAACCGTTTAGTAAAAAAAAACGAATGTTTCGGGAATTAGGTACTGCAGAAATATCAAATACCTATTTTATAAGTTTCCAACGTCAACAAAATTGCCTATACAGGGTTATTTGTAAAACGGAGTTATAAGGATGTTGGTGTTTTACAAATAACCCTGTATACCTATGACCTAATGACAGAACCTAATAACACAACATATAATTATGATAAGTTCAATGGAATAAGATTGTATATATTATCCAAAACATATGGAAGATGTAATAAAATGGGGGCAATTAGTATTAGTATATAGAGGGCTGCGGCTAAATAAATAAGTAATATTAACTTTTACAAAAACATTTATGAATGTGAAGTGAGCACAAAAGTTTTTTTTTTCTAGAAAGAAAAGAAATTGGTCGCTCCCGGCTTTAGGCTCATTTACAGTTTCGCGGAACGAAATGGAATAGGCAACCGGACAATAATCTCAAAAAAATCCGAAACTTAGAAAAAATGTTTATAAAATAAAACTATTACTCATTAAATATTTCTGGGAAATATCAATGATTTATATTTTTAAATCAATAAATAAAATACAATAATTCTAATCTTTTTAATCTGTTTATAATATCTGTAAATAATGTGTTTTGTATCTAAAAAAAAGTGTTGGATTGAGAGACAATAGTCATAAAAAAATATTCATTTAATTTTCTATATCATTCGGCAACTAAAACACAAACATAAAACTATTTAGTTACCTACTTGTAATAAACATAACCTCTAAATGACGGCACCCGTCGCGGTGTGACGCTTGTAGCGTTTTCGCAGCATTTTTTAAATAATAACTTTTGGACATGGTTTTATGTACTTAAATTACTTTGATTAAAAAAATATTTTTCATAGCTTTATATATCCATAATGAGTAATTTTAAATACTTTCTGAAAAATTGTCCGATCCCCTATTGTATACAATGTGTTTCTGGATGTACGACATTAAATTAAAACGAGCACAGTACTAGTCCATCTAAGCATTTTAAAACCTAAAGATCAGTAGTTAATAGAAAATTTAAAATTTTAAAATTTTCGAACAAAATAAATAGCAAATATATAAATATATATAGCAAATGTAAACACGCTTTATTTACAAAAAGTCGCGCGTCAGAGTGGAATCGAATGACACCTTTCTCTGTCTTTCAAGCAGCACGATTGCCGATTGACCTTATGAACTCAGATCTACATCATGTTAAAAAATACGAAAATGAAAAACAATTTCCTGTGGCTAAAGTATTTGTTGGATTTGATTGATTTTTTGTTTATGGGTAAAGAACATGATACTCTTTACGTGGTTTACAGGAATGTCAATCGTCCTGTAACACATTGTATAGCATAATGATAGTTGTGTATTGTACAAACTGACGCCGCCGATAGTGCGGTATATAGCGGATAGTGCGATACTGCGGGAATTCCCGAGAATGCGCGAGAAATTTCTCGAAGACGCGCGACCTATTTATCCAGTTTGGACGTTAAACAATTGACATAAAGTTGATTATGCTATGTCTGATTCCGTTCGCTTCCATTCCGTTCCGATGCAAAGTAAATTGAACCTTAGCCAATAAGATCGCAGGATCAAATCGTACTGGTTTTTGTTTTTTTTTTACAAAAATTTGAAATTATATAATAACTCCGCCCGCGGCTTTTCCACGTGGTATGTTCGTAAATTGTAGCCTATTTGTTATTCTGTTGTGTAAGCTATATTACTGTGAAGTTTTATAAAAATCCGTTTTGTAGTTTCTGCGTGAAAGAGTAACAAAAATCCATCCTCACAAATTTTCAAATTTTTAATTCTAACTTCCGTCTGCCGGTTCGCCCGCGTGGTATATTCTTCTAACTTTCATATATTTGTTATAATAATTTAATAAGAAATTTGAAAAAACAACCAAATCGGATGGGATTCCAACCCACGATCTTCGGCATACCGTGCCAACGCTCTAAGCTGAGCCACCGTATCCCATCAGAATCAGTCGAAATTTCAACTCTCTTTCTACGATTTTCAATGAATCAATTAAATACTCATATTTAACATGTACCTAATATGTAAAAAATTCACAAAAATATTTCATATTTGTAATAGGATTTTGTACAGAGAGTTGTTACTTACCAGAAAAAACCAATTACGAGAATTTGAACCTGCGTCCAAAAAAGCAAAGCCAGTCGCACTGCCACTAAGATATTCGCAAACCTGTATTTGTTTTCTTTCTACAAAAATTTTGAACTTTAATATTTGCATCGCATTCATAAATGGGGTTGGATCAATCTGGATCTGAATATAAAAAATACCATAGATTATAGAATAAGTTCAACGGAATAAGATTGTATATATTATCCGCAAAGTTTACGATGATGATGAATTATATTAATATTTAAGTGAATTTACTGTAAATAAGTAATATAATAATAAAAAGTAGAATTAGTAGGTATTATAGGTATAATGTGCTTCAAAATTTTCTGCCACGGTTGCAATGGGAGAGAGTATTGGGTATATAGATTACAATAGTGAAGAAATTTCGTATCCCGGAACAGTTAAAAAAATATTGGAGCATGGAGCAGAATTAGACCAACGCAATAAAACGCAGGCAAAAGAAACAAAAATATGACGTTAGATAAAAAAAATACTTCGCTATTGTAATATAAATAACCAATATTATCTCTCATTGCAGCCGTGGCAGATAATTTAGGAGCCTTATATACGCTTGCGGCTTAATTATTATTGTACATTGATTTAAAAGCGGGATACACCGCGTTCATCAGGAAGTCATCTAGCTACAAAACGGGAAGGCTAATAATAATATCTTTTAAATAGTCGAATCCACAATCTCTTAGACCCAATCACCATTCACTTTAAAAACTGAGTTTAATAAAACTAAGTTCCGCCCACCAAATTGCAGTTCTGAACTCAGTTATACGCTTGATTTGTTAGTTTGGATATCTCTTAGGCCCAATCACCATTCACTTTAAAAACCGAGTTTAATAAAACTAAGTTCAGCCCACCAAATTGCAATTCTGAACTCAGTTATACGCTTGATTTGTTAGTTTGGATATCTCTTAGGCCCAATCACCATTCACTTTGAAAACCGAGTTTAATAAAACTGAGTTCAGCCCACCAAATTGCAGTTCTGAACTCAGTTATACGCTTGATTTGTTAGTTTGGATATCTCTTAGGCCCAATCACCATTCACTTTAAAAACCGAGTTTAATAAAACTAAGTTCAGCCCACCAAATTGCAATTCTGAACTCAGTTATACGCTTGATTTGTTAGTTTGGATATCTCTTAGGCCCAATCACCATTCACTTTAAAAACCGAGTTTAATAAAACTAAGTTCAGCCCACCAAGTTGCAGTTCTGAACTCAGTTAGGTATACGCTTGATTTGTTAGTTAAGTTTGGTTTTGCTAATCATCTTCGTTCCTATATCCGGAGCTGACAAGGTTCGCTGTTGACGGATACGTCAAGGAGGACATCATATCATATACCTACGCTTGTGAATTGATCGTTTAGTGTCAGTAGTGAAATCGGATCTTAAGAACCGGATATTTAACCAGTCAGTCAGATTTACAAATGTTCAAGCTTATCTTTTTAGGCTTGAAAGAATGGTCCCTCACTGAGGGGATTACTGTTTGGGACAGCAAAATTGAACTGTCAAATTGTAGCTGTCAAATTAGTCTACGCCCTTGCTATTGACGTGAAATTAGGCTTTATTAATCTATGTACAATAATGTTAAGCAACAAGCTTAGTAGTAATAAGATAATGAAAATAGTATATTGGTGTCGATTCTGTCGTGAGAAACTAAACCGAAACGCTAGTATAAACACCCCTTTTTAATATTCCTTAGACTTTAACACAATTTAATATTAATAAATTTAATTTAATATTAAAATTAATATTGACCCTTTAACACAATTTGAAACCACTCATAGGCCTCGGACTAGTTCTGGTAAACATCTAAGGTGTACTAACTTCCTCACTGGCCGGCTGTTTCAATAAATCAGATAAACTATTACATAATGGTTAACTGTAGATACCTACTGCGCTCTTACATGACTATGAGGACTGTTAAAATGTTATTGTAACGCCAAAGTTTATTTTAAAAGTTAGAACATTAAAAAAAATGACATTAACAAAAAAATATTATAAAAAACAAAAAACCCGACTGCGAGATGGTTAACTTAAAATTAACTTTCTTAATTAATAAAGATACTAGGTAACTAAAAAGATTAAAAAAAAACAAGATAAAGATAGATCATTGTTCACACAGTTTCCATAAACGTAACCGGAGGCACCAACTATGTATTTACTCTCTCTCTCTAAATATAGAAAAGTATTAGAGAATGTTTTGATACCCCACTTGATAGATAAAAAAAAAATTTTTTTTAAACATGTCATTTGGCGCCAAAATCCCGCCATTTTAATTGTTAATTCACATAAGAACTCTCATTTAAAAATGCAACAAGTCGTTTACTCTAGGCCGTGCCAAAGAAATATAGGTAGGTACATACATCTGGCGCAGTTGGGTAAAAAACGATAGGTAGAACTTCTATAAATTACAATTTATGTTTATACAGTCGGCAACGGAGTTAGGTTGGCAGGGGGTGCTAGTTAAGGCTGTAAATTTTGCTTGTTGGCAGTTGGCACCTCAGAATCGACGCCTTTACACTAGAATAATAGAATATCCCTAATTAGCTTGTAAGTAGGGTTATGCGATCTACTTCAAAACCGATCAGTAAATAGGAATATAATTCCCCTTCTGCAAAGAAAAAAAAAAGAAAAAAAAAAGGTCCAATACTGCGCTACGTGATACAGTGGTGGTTGTCATGATCACCAAAACTGTCTCAATTAGTCCAAGATTGGTATAACCATTTTGGTATGACAAGATTGGCATTTGTGGCATTGCGTGCAATACGTTGCAATGTGTAAAAAAGGTTTTACTCAACACATCACACATATCCCACAGTGATAATGCGTAAGTGTGTACCTACGTCCCAGTGACGTGAGGTCCGCTTCACCGCCTACTGCGTCAGTGCGCAGTACGTGATTGCCGCTAAATTCCAAAAGGCTATGGCTCCAAACTCGTCCATCAAAGCGCACCAAAAGAAACATATATTGGGGCACAGAACAAGACACAATATAAAAACACAGCGATAAAATGACAACACAAAAACCTGAACCTAAAATAAATCTAGAAATTAGGTCTGCTTTTGAAGTAGCTCGCTAGCTTGATTTTACGCACTCTTTGATAGGTTACCGAACAGATTACATTAAACTTATAAAAACGTAGTGTGTAAATATTAATTTTAAATTATATTTTTAATTATTAATTAACACATAAGTATAAAAAAATTGGGAAAGGACGGTTTATGTGGCCATAAGGTAGGTAGCTTAAATAAATAAAATATTAGGTAACTTGTAAATTAATACATTTTGTCGATAGCTTTGACTCAAAAATAAATATTTTGAAATGTTGTTTTTTATAAATAACCTGAGCCAGCAAAACTTAAATCAATCAATCATTATTTGCAAGAAATACCTACATAGTTTTTATACAGGGCCTAAGCATGCATGATTAATGCAACAAAAATACCTATTCGTTAATATGTTATTTAGAAACAATAGTTTACTAGCATTTATTTAAAAAAAAATAGTTATCACAGAAAAAGATCATAAAATGAAATAAAAATGTTACTTTGGTCTCTTCATGGCTTAGGCCCATACTTTAAAATAAAACAAAAAAATCTTATACTTTAAAAAAAACTCATACATTGTTTTAGTGAGTTAACCTATCATTATTAATATTTAAAGTACCTACTTTCTTCCTACAAATTGTTCTTTACCGCCTTGTAAATATAAAAATTATAGATTCTGACAGATGTAACACAAAGTAGCGTGTATATAAAAATAAATTGTAAGCAGATTATATTTTTATAAAATATTAAATTAAGATTAGAATTATTATTACAATAAATATAAATAATAGGATAAATATTATTAATAATTATTATAACTACGGTCTATACGATATAGAAATATAAGGTAAATAATTTGATTTAACAATAAAAAAAGCAACCAACAACTCAAATAAAAAAAGTAGCGTGTAAATATAATAAATTGTAAGCAGATTATATTTTATAAAACATTAAATTAAAATTAGAATTATTATTACTATAAACATAAATAATATTAATAATTATTATAACTACGGTCTATACGATATAGAATTAAGAGATAAATAAAAAAAAATAAAAAAAAGGAAAAAATTTTTTTTATTAGATTATGCGCACAGCGTCGTGTGGTCAATACGGTCCTATTGGGTTTCTTCGGGAGTGCCCGAAACGTAAAAAACAGTTTATTACTTAATTATTTCTTTTAAAAATTTAAAATTAATCTAGTTTTAACTACTAACTAGTACGTAGTACCTACAGCAAAAGAAGATAGGTTCACATTTGTGTTAATGTTTTAAAAAACGTACAGACAAGAGAGCAAATTAATATTGTATTATACAAAATTTGTACCAAACAGACAGAAAAACAAGAACATGTTTAAAAGAATGCTTACCATCAAGAGAACTCTTACAAAGAGTCTTTGTTTGACTTTTCTACGACAACCTCGGAATCCGACATTGACTTTTCTATAGATTCCAAACAACAATTACAACCTCGGCATCTTTCATTAAGACTTTCCTATAGATTCCACTCGACAATTACTACCTCGGCATCCGACATTAAGATTTTCCTATAGATTCCACACAACAATTACAACCTCGGCATCTTTCATTAAGACTTTCCTACAGATTCCACGCGACAATTACAACCTCGGCATCCGACATTAAGACTTTCCTATAGATTCCACACGACAATTACAACCTCGGCATCCGACATTAAGACTTTCCTATAGATTCCACATGACAATTACAACCTCGGCAGAATTTCCTATAGATTCCACACGGCAATTACAACCTCGGCATCCGACATAAAGACTTTCCTATAGATTCCACATGACAATTACAACCTTGGCAGAATTTCCTATAGATTCCACACGACAATTACAACCTCGGCATCCGACATAAAGACTTTCCTATAGATTCCACATGACAATTACAACCTTGGCAGAATTTCCTATAGATTCCACACGACAATTACAACCTCGGCATCCGACATTAAGACTTTCCTATAGATTCCACATGACAATTACAACCTTGGCAGAATTTCCTATAGATTCCACACGACAATTACAACCTCGGCATCCGACATAAAGACTTTCCTATAGATTCCACATGACAATTACAACCTTGGCAGAATTTCCTATAGATTCCACACGACAATTACAACCTCGGCATCCGATATTAAGACTTTCCTATGGATTCCACACGACAATTACAACCTCGGCATCCAATATTAAGACTTTCCTATAGATTCCACATGACAATTACAACCTCGGCAGAATTTCCTATAGATTCCACACGACAATTACAACCTCGGCATCCGACATAAAGACTTTCCTATAGATTCCACATGACAATTACAACCTTGGCAGAATTTCCTATAGATTCCACACGACAATTACTTTTAAGATGTATATATTAAAATAAATGACGTAAATATTGAGGTTGACGATATGGTTTAAAAGCGCGCTTCTCTGATTTATTTAAATAACGTGTAGATATATGTATAAATAAATGTAAATACAATATGGCGCAGAAATATACTCTAAAACAGTAGGTACTTTTCTTTAATAGCATTAAAATAGGAATAGATACAATATTTTCTATAAAAAAAAATACAAAAAAAAACTAAAAACATATACAAAAAAAAACTAAAATCATAATATTATTCAAAAAAAGTCTAAAAAAAAACTAAAAATATTAAATGTAAATAGATAACTAATATTTTTGTAAAAAATAATTTAAAAAATGACGAAAAATATGCTTTAAGTAAAATATTGTTAAGTAAATATAAAATAATTTAAAAAATAACTTTAAGCTGTATTTCAAGTTCACGTTTATACGTACGTATGTACCTATATAATTAACCTGTAGGAACCCGAATCAAAGTATCGAATCATATCTGCCTTCCCGGTTTTGTCTATAAACACGTAAACCACTTATCATGAAAACAACTGATGAGACTCAAACCCACGATCTTCGGCATACCGTGCCGACGCTCTGACCGCTAAGCCGCCGTATCCCACCAGCATCGGTCGAAATTTCAAATCTCATTTTCTACACCTAGCGCGTGTGGCGTGTTTCTATATCTATATTATACATTACTTATTTGACTCAATGCTCCAAACTTTGCAGTTTAAGGCACCGATAGGATATTACCAATTTTCTTCATATTTATTTTTTAATAATTTTTAATAAGCTATCATGTGCTAAGTATAATCGTGTAAAAAATTCACAAAGAAATAATATTAATTGCAAACTAAGTGTACACAGGGGCGTGCAAGTGCATACACATTTTCGACAGGGTAGGCAATGGCATATATACAAATCCCACTTAGTTTAACTATATAATATAGTATAATTATTTAATTTAAAAAAAATAAAAAACAACTGACTTTGGGTGGGACTCAAACCCACGACCTTTGGCATACCGTGCCGACGCTCTGACCGCTAAACCACCGTGTCCCACCAGAATAAGTTGAAATTCCATACCTCTGTCTACGCCTAGGATGTGATAATATCTATCGAAATATATGAGAATTTTACCGAACAAGAAAACGTGGTTTCGTGTTTATGGCCTGGCTGCAAGGCAATTAGCTCGTACATGTATAAATTAATACTTAAGTGTACATAAATTAAGTAGATATGTATTATATAGTTGATGTATCGTTTAAGATCGGCGAAGTTTAATGAGTAAGAAAGAAATATACCTATCTATCCAAATACCTATGATCAAATATAAGTATAGGTATATGTATTAGAAAGTTAATGTATCGTGCTTGTTTCGGAGCAGTTAACAAATACTAGATAGTAATAGTAGATATAGAACGTAGTAGATAGCTCTAGATATTGGGTGCCTGCTGTTTCGCAAAAATTTGTTGAACAAACAACTATTCAAAATTTGTTATTTCGCAAATCATGTTTATTTAAAAATTTGTTTGGAAAGTATTCATTTTTCGCACAGGTTCAATGGGTATATGTTTATGTTTTCATGTATTTACTATAATATACAGTTTTTCTTTCTTTTCTTTCTTTTTTATAAATTCGACAAATTTTCTTATCAAAAATTTTTTTGTCAAAGATTTTTTTATGAAATCGTTTGCTTAGCTTTGAATTCGAAGAATTTCATGATTAGCCTTGTGGTATCACCGTTGATTGGCAATTCAGATGTATCAAATTCGAAACCAAGGCGCTCTGACTTTTCGTAAATTATGTGCGTAAATAATAATCACTTACTCCGTGCCTTGGAAGGTACCTGCCTGGTCACTTGTTGTGCACTACAATAATTATCTTCTGCTTAGTTAGATAATCTTTGGAAATTCGGAGAGGAAGTCATTAAATTACTAATTTGTTGCACAAACAATTTTTTCATAACGTACCTAATGCCACAGGGCGAAACTTTGTCAAAATAGGTTAGGGTGCGTCTGAAGCCATGTCAGAAGAGATGTGAAACCTCAGAAAATATGTTTTAAGTATTTCGGGTCTATTCGCGTACAGATAATTCGAAATAGTCATTATTGAACTAGCCTCGACGTTTCGAGAGACGATGTTAAGAAAACCACCCGCAGCTCAAGACGATGACACCCGCATACAGCAGTCTTCTCGTGACCACGGTCATTGCAACTTGACCTAAACGTCAAAGTTAATAATGACTATTTTGAATTATCTTTACGCGAATAGACCCGAAATAATATTTAAAACATGATTCCAATTCGAAGTTTAAAAACTTCTCAGAAAATATGTTTTAGTTGCAAACAGTAAAGTTGTTTATACTTTAATTAGTTATAGTTTGTGACATGCAATAAAAAAAAATTGTGAAACATAGTTTGTGAAAAAAACTTTGCGAAACATTAGGTAACCGCCATAGGTCTATTAATCATTAAATAAAATATGATTCGGATGTAAACCTGGGGAAATGCGAGACGAACTCGCGCTAGTAGTGTGCCGTACATTTTATTTTAGATAATATAATTTTAATATTAAGCATTTTATCTAAATAATTAAGGAGTTAGGCATAGATATCATACAGCTTTTAAAGTTTTAAGGAAATAATTTTATTAAAAAAAAGTAAAAATCATAAAAAAAAAATATTTAAGTATAAGGTTTTTTATTCTTACATGGAAAATGTAAATATCTGAAACTTCGTTACCATTGTCTTTGAAATTTGGAAAGAAAGAGAATTATTTCTAGTTATTTCATATTTTTTCTACCCGCAAATTTCGGAAATAGGGGGGGGGGGACGAAATTCTTTTGCACATTGTTTTACAATATTCCTAGGATATTATCAATAGGATAGGCTCCATAAAACCACCATCTAGTATTTCATGAAAAAAAGAGATAATTTACGATAAATAAGATTAAGATAAAACTTACTACGTCATCCAACGCGAAAAGCAAAATTAACGCTTGATAGTATCATAGAATTAATTTTAAACAATAATTATAAGTTAATATATAAGGTAGTTGATTAATTTGATAATTATTTAGGTACAGTCGGTGGCCTATATTAGCTGACCCACCTTTGATAGCTTGAATTTATTGTACGTACAAAACCATATCGTTGACATTGTCACTGTGCTTTCATGTGGTGAGGACCACAGGCTTGGACACCATAGCCTGGCCTGCTGCAGAAGTGCTGGTCGTATAGCTCGTCTCACTTTTTCGCCGTAAAAAAAAAAACAGAACTGACACAACGTCAGTTTGACAGAATGTTCCCGCCACAAGTCGTTTGAATTTTTAAAACCAAAAAAAAAATCCAATCTATGTATAACATCACAAATATTCTTGTGCTATCTGTGGATAAAATTTGTTCGTACAACTCTAGTCTCTATCTAACTTAGAATACAGGATAAAGTGGCTTGAGGTCCACTGACCCGTTGGTCAGTTGGAGTTTCACTGAGTGGCGAGCATACCCATTTAGGTCACTCGGTGCAGAGGAGTTGATGTCATTATTCATGACACATTAGTCATCTGGCTCATTAGTAACTAACCATAATTCATGCTGTCAAAGGTAGGGTCAGATATTAAAGTGCACCGAATGTACCTAATTTATTTATTTTTTAATATTTTTAATTATCTGCATTAGGTACAGTAAGATACATTAATGCATTAGCACGCTATGTTCATGTTCTTTGCACTACTTATGCATCTGTTCTTTTTAATCTGTCACACAGTGCTGAAGATATTGAACCATCCCAGTAAGTTTTATCAGTGTTAGTCGCCAAATGTATCGGTTTTGGGCCATTTTTGTTGTCTCGGGGAATGAGAAACCTACAGTACTAAGTATCAAATCTGTTCATCGCTTTGGTCGCCGTCCCTTTGGTCTCTTGCCTTGTCTCGTTCCACTAACAATGACTCTCTCTAAATTATCAGGGGTCTTCGCATGATGTGTCCAAAGTATCGGAGTATTCAGTTCAGCACTTGTTGGAAAGCGGTTCCTTAATCTTTAATTCCTCGATGATAGAATCATTGGTACGGTGTGCGGTCCGAGATAGTAAGCACTCTTTGCCAGAATCACATTTCGAATGCATTAATTCTGTCTATGTCTGCAGCTTTTATTGTCTATATCTCTGAACCGTACAAGAAAGAAAGAACCTTTTATTTTGGCACAAAAAAAAGAAAAAAATCAAAAAACAGATGTCAGCCAGCACGTCATCATTGCCATTTGAACAGAATAAGAATAACAGTTAAACATTATTAAGAAAGAAAAAAAAATAGTACCTACTTATCATCTAAAATAACAGCTGCAATGGTGTGAGTGCTTCATGGATTAGGGTGTGAACAAGTGATATTTTAGTTTTCCACCGGATGTTTCTATCTTTCCATACTTTTTCCAGCTGTGACCTAGCGTTCTTAGACATTGCTATGCACCTACGTATTTCAGGTTCACATTAGGAGTTAATTCTGATTACTGAGCCCAAAATATTATCTTTGGCCCAAATAGTACTCCTAGCACACTAATTAGTGTGGGAGTTAGTACATGCAAAGGAATATGAACACAATGCAATCGATTAATGTCTCTATATTGTACACGTGTGATAATCCGTAAAGTTTTGTTTTAGAGTGTATGTTTTAAACATAATTAATTGTCAATGAATAGAAATATTAGATCAAGATTACTTAGTAATTGTAAATTTAAAGGTTTTGTCAAAAGAGTTTAGTAAAATGAAAAATATAAAATAAATTGTGAATATAAATATTAGATCAAGATTACTATAGTCATTGTAAATTTAAAGATTTTATTCGGAAGCTTACGTCAGAAAAGTAGCATGTATAAAGCTAAATATAAAATTAATTGTCATAGAATATAAATATTAGATTAAGATTACTATAGTAATTGTAAATTTAAAGATTGCATCGTAAGTTTAGTCAGAAAAGTAGCATTTGTATAAAGTTAAATAATAGTAAGTAAAAGTGTGTAACAACCTGTCAATGATTAAGTAAAACTTAGCTAAGTAGCTAAGCCTAGATGTAAGTTATCTCGTTCAAAATTACCGTGGTTTGTTTTATAACAATCAGTGGTTGCGTGCACCTTTCTTAATTCTTCTCGGGTTACCACGGGTTCTACTCCAAAAATTGAACTTCGATGTTTCAAATCGGAACGGAATAACGACGACCACCAAACGCAAACCTTACGAAAAAAAAAATACAAATTATTACTTTTTTTTTAATTGTACTTAGTACTTTAATTGTAAAACAGTGATCGACGTTGGACTACCAACTCAAAGGTCGAAAGTTCGAAACCCAGGCACGAATCTCTGACTTTTCGGATTCATGTGCGTTTTGTCACAACTTGCTTAAACGGTGAAGGAAAATATCGTGAGGCGTAGCGTGCACACCCAGTGGCGTAGCGTGAGGCCCCCCTCACGCTACGCCACTGGGTATGCCCCCCCGGGCATGGCCCCGGGCGGCATATGGAAGAGATCGGTGATAAGCGATTTTTTAAATTGGAAAAAAATCTCCAAATAAGCGTGTACATATGTAAAGTGCTAAGCAAAACCGCGTGAGTGCGAGAGAGAAGAGGCGAGATAAAGAGGCGGAGGGAAACTGTGTAATAATGAAAATTGGGGGGGGGGGGGCAAATCTGCCGGCGGCATATCGGTACGCAACCGAAGCTTTATATCTCCATCGCGTTAAGCAGAGGTCAGGGGGCTTACTCATGAACTACGAATCCAATCCTAATCCATTATTTTAATGTGCAGAAGTTACAATAATTAAGCTAGGAAACAATGCACGCATTGGCACGATTTTGCCCTAACGTTGCAAGGAGCTCGTATAAAAATTGAGATTGATTAAATTGGGTATAGAGATTTATGATTAGAGAGATTCAAGTTATCTAAACAATACAGTTGCTTGAAGATAAAATTTAAAAAAAATGACGTATTCCATCAACGACGATGACGACCTGTATGATGATGACCGATTATTCGCACTAAAAATATAGTTAATAACCGAACCACAGCTTGAATAATATAAGGAGTGATAGCAAACGCGATGACAGCTAATTGTGGACTAGTCGTTCAATTAATATTCATTTTTGTTAAATACTATAAATCGCATTTTAACAATAGTGTTCGGTTTCACCGTACATTTGAATTAAATAAATTAGGATTTGATAAATTGGGATCAGATAAATTGGGATCAGAAAAATTGGGATCAGATAAATTGGGATCAGATAAATTGGGATCAGATAAATTGGAATCAGATAAATTGGGATCAGATAAATTGGGATCAGATAAATTGGGATCAGATAAATTGGGATCAGATAAATTGGAATTAGATAAATTGGGATCAGATAAATCGGGATTATATGAATTTAGTTCGTTGTTCAAAAGTAATCCCCCACCAGTCAGCTTAGTAATCTTAAACAAATTATCATGACATAATTCCAGATGAACGCAGTACAATTTGAGACGTTTTGAATTATTTACGATGATTTATTTTATTTATCTGTGTATAGGTACTCTAACTCCCAGCATTTATTGAAAACTAAAAACAATACTAAACGAAGCAGATAGTATACTATCGAAACCGTGCACAAAGCCTGTGTACCACTCAGGTTAGAATCGCTTGCAACCTGCGTTCGAACATAACGTTAGCCTCGCCCCTACGCGCGTAGGATCGTTCAAAGCATTTTGATGGCAAAGTGGTGCACCATTTGTGTCCGCGATTGCACATATTAAACATAATAATTATAAGATAAGATTTTAAAACTAAAAAAAAAAGAAAAAAAAACTACAAAAATTAAAAAATACTACAAAAAAGTTACGATATATTCTATATAATTAAAATTTAAAATTATGTAAATATAAAATTAAACTATGTAGGTGGAACATGTACAGTACTTAAAATTATAAGAATCGAGAGGTTTTATAGCAGTTAAAAATGATTCTGACATAAAAAAATACAGTAGAATTGATAACCTCCTCTTTTTTTGTGGGGGGCCAATAAAACATATAAGATATGATTTTAAAACTAAAAAAAAACTACAAAAATTAAAAAATACTACAAAAAAGTTACGATATATTCTATATAATTAAAATTTAAAATTATGTAAATATAAAATTAAACTATGTAGGTGGAACATGTACAGTGTTAAAAATGATGCACATTATATAAACAAAATAGTAGAATTGATAACCTCCTCTTATAGGTGGTAGTAGTAGGTAGGTGGTCATGGGTTTATAAATACGGGCCAATAATTATAGTAGTTTGTTAATAGAACGAGATTGTGGCTAAAGTTCTTAAATACACGTTGAGTTTATAGTCGTTTTGGAACCGAAATGTAGGGTCATAGTACGGATTCATTTCGGTGAGTGTGCGCAGGAGTTACACGGCTTTATACCCCCTGCTCCATTCCACTTGCGGGGGACTAGACGCAGGCTTGGGAACCATCCTTTTGTTGTGGATATTCCGTTTATCCGCACAAAGCGTTTTGCTTCCTCTTCTATTATGCGGACAGCGAAGGAGTGGAACTCATTGCCGGCGTCAGTTTTTCCTGATTCTTATAATCTAGGAGTATTCAAGGCAAGAGTGAATAGGCATTACTTGAGTTCGTGTGTACCATCTTCGACTGCATCGTCACTTTCCATCAGGTGAAATCCAGTCAAATGCGCTCAAGTTTTTAATAAAAAAATAAAAAAGAACGCATAGGATTATAGTATCAATTCGCACAGTTACATTGATTGTAGGGCCAATAAAAAAAATGTCGAAACAAAAAAAAGATTTCGTAAGCTTCGAGTTTAAAAATAGTAGGTAGCATTACGAAAGAGTATTATATCCTGCGTGGTAGGTAGTGTTTGAGTGCCCGCTATATCTATATAACTATATCATCTCTAAGCAAGTAAGCATATTTATGTATAAAAAGCTAAAAACCAATTTTCATTGATTTTATTCGAAATTGGCCACATTTCAAAAAACTATTATCATCTCTGCGCATCGTAAAGTTGTTAGAGGACGTCTACATGGCGTGCTATAAGAAGCCCATCGTGTGATTTAGTATGTTTTAGAAACTTAGTTTGTAGGCTTTAGAAACTTAGTTTGTAGGCTTTAGAAACTCAGTTAGTAGGCTTCAGAAACTCAGTTAGTAGTTTTAGATTATCAGTTTTTAGTAGTCTGCTTGGTAGGTAGTAGCTTTTATATTTAAATAGATATAGTTTAGAGCAGCAGTGTCCAATAATGTTAACTAAAGTTTTTCTTAAGTAAAATGGGTGTAGGTAAAAAGAAAAAGTCATCGAAAAATAAGAAATAGTCTTATCTAAGGCCGTAAAGCACAATTTTATTGGTCCACAATAACTTTGGATAGAAAGGTATTGCAATTATGAGAGAAGCCGCGAAGAGAAATATCATCGGTAGGTATTACAGGTTGCAAATGTGCATTGGAAAAGAAGAAAATGTATTCGGTCTTGTTTCTTGGTCTAAATACACATACAATCAATTATTAGCAGAAATATTTTAAAAAAACCTTCTCTTGTAAAATTTGATGTTTGTCGCTTAACCTAATGGTTCGAAATGTTACTAACTTTCGCAGAGGTGTAAAGAACTCATTGAAAAACACCATCACCATTTACTGAAAAAAAAAACTGGGAATCAAACTTGGTTAACTTTTTATTGGACAGTGCCGTTCTACGTTAAGTGTCATCTGTACATATAGACAAGGATTCATTGAAGAACAGAAAGAAGATAATATTTTTTAGAATGTAAATACTTATTTTTAGGTACCTAATTTAAGAATACTATTAATAGAACTAACATTATTAGTTAGGTTGTAGTACTAGACCAGATATTCTATTAATATTAAGATTACTACTAATATTATATAATTATAATGCAGGGCCTAGGCGCACAGAATTAGTTTAAAAGGATACTTACAGATTATACCGGCAAACATATTTGAACATAACGGCGCCGGCGTAGAAGGAAAGTTTGCGCAGGTTTAAGACTGCACAACCAATCGCGTGCAACTGCGCGGTAGAAACTTCCCCGCCCCTCCTTCGTTCCACCAAAGACACCTTAAAATCAACTAATGCGCACATATCGCATGCTTAATAAGAATCTGACCTATTGGGACATAGGTTAGGATTGAGTTTTGCATACGCACAGACCTCTACCAATGCCATCTATGACTTCTATTATAATTCTATACAATAACTATGTACTGCTACTAATAATAATTTAATAATACTCGAGACATTTGCTAAGAACTAGACTTTATCGCGTTTCCCCAAAAATCTACTTCTTTGAGATAGGCCAATGTATTCTTAAGTGTGCGATATTTGAACATAACGGCGCCCGCGTAGAGGGAAAGTTTGCGCAGGTTTACGACTGAACAACCAATCGCGTGCAACTGCGCGGTAGAAACTTCCCCGCCCCTCCTTCGTTCCACCAAAGACACCTTAAAATCAACTATTGCGCAATGTCAAGATGGTTGCCGGTTTCTGTAAATACTGAACTATTTAAATTCGATAGATCTGATTTACTTTCATTAATATTAAGATACCTATTATTATATAGGTACCTAAATAAAATACTAGGTTGTACATATAAAACATTACCTAGTACGAATCAAGTTTAGCATCACTAAACGAATAAAATTCGGGTGGAATTCAGCGTTCGATTAATATTTGGTAATTATTCATAATAGGTATTAGGTATAGGAAAAAACTAAGGCACGGACAAGAAAGATATTAGTTAGCAAGAAGACCTAATGAGGTTTAGAAATATATTACCTATTCAGGTGTTCTATTAATATTAGCAAATAATTACGATTCAATAAATAGTATTATCAAATACCTACGTACACCCAAAGTCAGATGGCGGCCCTAGCGCGTGAACGTGCCGCCATAGGTAACGATATCCAGATAACGTATATACCTATACCTAGTTTGTAATAAGACCTAATGAAATAGAAATATTTATCTAAAAAATAAATATTAATATTTCTGTAGGGATGTTAGAAACATTAAGATAAGTACTCGTATCTTATAGTGTTTAAAAATTTCACTAACAGTTCTTAAGGTTGCAATCAATATTTTGACGTGTGTTAACTCGAAAGATTAAGCATATTGCTGACATAATACTAAGTTGGCAAGACATGTAAGAAATATCAGTGAGATACCTAATTAATTAATTAGGTATTAAAACAGTTACTTTAGTGTAAGTTTTCTAATAAAGGCATACTATATAAGACTCAGACTATAGTCATGACATTCGTGATGCCGAGCAATCTTAAAAGCCCTATCTCGCTCGCAAATTAAAAAATCTGATCGTAAAGCTTGGCAAAAAAGAGTCTGAGGTGGTGACAGCTGAAACTAAAAATAAAAATCTTAAAAATTAAGTTTGTGAGTATACTAAAACAACTTAAAAGTGATTCATTTCATTATATTTGATTAGAAAAATATTGAATTAGAATTAGAATAGAATTAGAAGAATATTGACGCAGGAAAGCGTATCTCGAAAAATGTCATTTTTGTTATTGGCTCCGTGAAATCAGAAAAAAATACTGCGTCGAACGGTCTTATCAACGTATTCCTACGATGATTTTTTTTATGATACGACCTTGCCTTATTCTAAACTTTTATAACAAAACATGAGCCAATAAAGTCTATATGTGATTATAAATTTTGTTTTTAATGATATTTTAAACAATATTACCGATTTTCAGCTTGGTGGGAATTTATGTAACCTCGAATGTCTAAATTGATTGGACTATAACTTGTTATTTGGAATTGCATAGGTACTCTTTTTGCCAAACTATAAAATATCAGTTTGATCGAAACACATTTTTATACATTTTTGTTCAGTCAATATTTTTTTAACCGATCAAAACTGTTAAAACTTTGTATTGTTATTTTCCTTATCTTGGTTTTTTGTGATTTTTAATAACTATTCAGTAATTTTGTATCGTTAATGGTAAGCGAGATAGTGGTTCAGAGCCAGAGCGAGATAGATTTGTCAGCGCTCAGCCTTTTCTTTTTTATGGTAAATATAAAGATCTACTCTTTGGTTATCTAATACAAGTGTCCTCAGCACAAAAATATGGAATTGTAATTATTTATTATGTATTTACACATGGTGTCTCAAATCCACAATTTGGATTTTACTATCGATGTCAAATTAATGTAGTAACTTTATTGAAATGATTGTATTAAATGTCTGAATTAATATGTTCTGTTTTATTTATTTATTCTACCTTAGACACCCCTTATTTATTTATTTATTAAGGATCTTCAACAAAGAATACACTATACATTCGTCTTAAAAAAGTAACAATTACAAAAGTCCCTGTGTTCCTTCAATTATAGAAGACCACAGCATGCACTATAATTATAAAAGTGAAATTAACTAAAGTAACTTAAAATAATGTATTATTTTATATTCTATTTAAATTAAACATAAACAAAGTTGCATGTACTTAGTTATATAATTTTGAATAATTATGAACTAAATAACATAATTATCCTTAATGAGATCATAATGAGATCAGATCATAATTAAATTAATGTATTAAGTTATGCTAAGATAAGAGATTGTGCTAAGATAAGAGACACCTTAGAACTATAAATATGAGTATGAGTATTTATAGTCCTCCCCATAATCATAGGGACCCTTTTAAACTGCCCAGGGCCTCTAAGGGTATACACACAGTCGATTCGGCACTATTATCGGTATTTTCAAAAAGTCCCGATGAAATTTCTTTTAAAATACCGAACCGAATGTGTCGAATCGACTATGTGTGTAGCTACCCTAATAGGATAAAGATAGCCGTGGTACTAAAGGTTAATATTAAAACAAAAATCTGATTAAACTGACATTTATTTAAATAAATTACATTTTACACCTTAATATCTAATGTATATGGTTCATAATCCTAACATCATAATCATAATAATAATTGTAGTGATATAACTAACTTAAAACAGTAAGAGATCTAGCTTTTATCACTAAGCCGACCCCCACATTAATTAGCCATTTTAGCAAATAGATGATTTGATTAAACAACCTTTTAACTGATTTCCGTTGTGTAATAATGTTTCTTAACAAAATTTGAAAAAACAACTGATAGGTACCTACCTACGGATTTTTTATTGACAAAAAAAAATTCTGTGCAATCTACACAATTAATACAAAAAACTATATTTTTATACAGTAGGTACCTATTACGTTTCGCAGAGATGGGTATCGTAATGTGGGGAACGCACTCTAGTTTATTTGCTTAAAGTATTTAAAATACTCATACAAAGAAACCAACACATAATTCTTATCATCTAGATAACAATTAAAAAGCATAATACCTTAATTACTAAATCATACATTATAATCGTATACAAGAATAATGTAGTTATACAACGGGCACAGTTTATTTAGAATTTTATGCCCGACGTATTGCACAGGGATGCTAAAATATTTTAAGTAATACAACATATATATATATATATACATATATATTATTTGTACTTGTTATCAATAATAATTCATTTAGTCTTCAGACTAATATTTTTTACAAGAATCACTATATTTATTCATATTATATTAAGTTAACTTTACAAGTTACTGCTAAAGAATCTTTCAAAGCACCGTATTAGCACAGGCATTGTATTATAATTGTTTCTAGAAATCAATTCAATTGGGCTTTTTGATTGAAACTGGCAATATTGACAAGCTAGAACTACATATTTTTAACAATTAATACCATAAAGTATTCAAGAAAATATAGAGTGATAACGTCAACCACATTGCCTTGTGCGGAACGAAAGCAGGTCTCGCCATACAAATGTTAAAATGTAATTTTTTCAAATTATGTTTTCTAGACGTTTTTCAAAATTTAACTCAGCAGTTAACCATGATATAAGCTAAAATGTAACTTTTTCGCTCGTGGAGCCTAGTTGAACCGCAGTCGGTCGAGGTATGATCGCAAACGGAGCTCGTGTCGCGGCCGCGTTGTTCATACCCGTGCTCACGGTTCATACTCCTATAGGGTTGCTCTATATTTTCTTATATACTCTAAGATTAATACCTACTAAACAATTAACATAGTATAATTATTTTTTTTAATTACACATAATTTTCGCGAGGTTTAACAATAACAATCACTGTAAAACTAAGGCGCTGTCTCCACGAGCGAGAGAATCGCGGCGATATTATCGTCGTGCCACGTATTTCTATACACTCTATGGAACCGTCTCCACACAGCGATACAATCGTCGAGTGATTTTATATGAAAACGCCGCGATTCTCTCGCTCGTGGAGACGGCCCCTAACAGTTATTGTTGTTGTAAATAATTAATTTAAAATCTAAATGATTAACATTAAATTGCAATATCATAGCCTTAACCAGCAAATATATTATTAGAGATAATCTCACAATTCAAAATTGTGCCTTTTTTGCTAAGAAATAATAAAAAATTTAAAAAAAGGTTTTTTTTTTATAGTTGCGCAATGTATGCAATGCTTATAAAATTTAATATTTTGGTGTAATCATCTACAAACGTTTATCGTGTGCCTCGGATAGCACGTTAAGCTGTTGGCCCCGGCTGTCAATTGTAAATCTTTGACAGTCGTTACGGGTAGTCAGAAGCCCGAGTCTGACAACCAGTCTTACCAAGGGGTATCGACATCACATCTCTCCGCTCTTCTCTGCTTTGGTGGAGTCCCGGCCTTACATTTGAATTATTCTGAATACAATACTTATATTTTTCTTAATTACTTATTATCTCATTGACAGTGCTATAAATACATTCAACAATACATTCAAAAATGCACCATAAACTTAGGCGGTAAGGTTTTTATCACAAAGGCATTTAATCTATTGGTTTCCAACAAACGATGGCCCTCATATCGTCGGGGGCGTCACCAAAGGTTCTCTCTCCGTTAGGGTCTACGTAATCGTTTAGTTGGTAGTCCAGTAGAGTTTGGAAGCCGAGCACATCTCTACCCAATTGCTGGAAAAAAGTATTGGTATTTTTGTATTGTTGCTGGTTTTTGCAGTGTTACTCGTGGGTGGTGGAAACCCCTAATAAAACCCTGACAACTAATCTAACCTTAGAATATAGTATCCCTTTGGATTGCGGGGGTCAGATAGGCAGTCGCTCCGTAAAAAACTGATAATCAGCTGCGTCTGGTTAGATTAGAAGCCGACCCCAACAAAGTTTGGGAATAATAAGGCTAGGAGGATCATGGTAGATATTTTGTACCTGTGTAAGTGGGCTGGTGTTGGTAGTAAAAATTCCTCGGAAGCCCCTCTCCTTAGCGACCTCCATGGTGGCATTCTCCAACGCTGTGATAGCGGCGACGTTCTCTCGAGGAGTGAGGGTCTCTGCTGTCGCCATCATGAAGGAATGCAGGATAGTGCCTGGATTTTGGTTTTGGTTGAGTGTGATGGTTTTTCGCTTGAATTTTGGTTACGTCCGCATAAAAGCTGTGTGGTCTTCAGTCGGTTAAGAAATAGCTAACTAATGACTTTAGCTTCCATGCGAAATGCGCATGTAACGTTAAATATTTTGAGCTGTGTGGTCTTCAGTCGCTAGTCGGTTAAGACATAGTTTAGATAACTGATGACGTTAGCTTCCTTGCGCATGTAACGTTAAATATTTTGGTATTGTTGCATTATGGAATTATGGGAACATTGGAAAAATTTTAACCCAAAAAAAAAAGTGAGACAATGAAAATGTGAACAGAGCCAACTCAATTCTAAATCAACCCTGCCATGACAAACTATAGCACTTAATACTTATGGGTTAAAGTTTGTCTTCCTCAGAAAAAAAAAACGTTACTCCTAGTAGCGGTTAACTCAACAATTAATTAGCTATAATTTAACGGGACAAACACATATATAATTATGTGGCTTATAAAATGCTAAACAGGCTTCTGTACTTACCCTTCCCGGGCGGCAACATGCTATCTCGAACGGAGCTCTCGACGAACTCTAAGAATATCATGATCTTCATGAGTCCGCGCGTCTCTTGCGACTCTAATTCGGGCTCATCGCGCGCGTCGAAGTTTAGCCCCACTGCTACTGGGGATCCTGATGCTGGAAGTTGAAAGATTCAGAATATAGAAATAATATATGTCTACACCTGCAATATAATAAAATATGTTTGTGGTCTAAACTGACCCAATCGATTGTCTCATTATTATAACATGAGTGTTACCTACTCATAAAATATCTACTAATGTATACTATAAGCACACAATAAGTATATAGAACAACATTCACTAGTTTTATGGTAGATTTTGGTAGAAATAATCCGTCATTATAATTAAAAATAGTCTCTAAAGGGTTATTTGTAAAACACCAGCATTCTTAAAAGGGGTCATTCAACTTATCAAGGTCAATAACTTTTACTATGGGACGAACCCTGAAATCGCAAAAAAATAATCATCTGTTCCATACATTTTGTTGAGTCATGTGAACATGGAACAGCTGTTTTTTTTTTGCAATTTCAGGTTTGGTCCCATATTAAAAGTTGTTCACAATAATGAGTTTAATGACCCCTTTTAAGGATGCTGGTGTTTTACAAATTACCCTGTATAGAACAACATTCACTAGTTTTATGGTAAATTTTGGTAGAAATAATCCGTCATTATAATTAAAAATAGTCCGTGTACTACGACAAAGCTCAAATTTTCGGATCGCCACACGCTTTGGGAGATGAATATATCGGTCATAAAATCAACTACAGCTACTAAGGTCAGAAATTCAACTACTTACAATTCTTGAGCACAACACTAAGTTTGGCATTAATTAGCGCTGTCCAGACACTACTGATGAGGACTGCGTAGTCGTTCGGTGCGATCTCATGCTTCAGGAACTGCTCCAACTCAGCCTTGTTGTAGAATGAGGACACTATCATTCTGAAAGTTAATTGGGGATAAGGACCAGTTTTTGGGGGAGAAAAGACCAGGTTCCGCCTTTCTTTTTTAATCTCCGATGCAAAAAGAAGGGTGTTATAAGTCTGACTCTGACGTGTTTGTGTCATCGCAGCTCCTAAACGAATGGACCGATTTTGATTTAGTTTTTATTTGAAAGTTGACTGGTAGAGAGTGTTCTTAGCTAAAAAAAATAGGTACCTAAGGTATCTGTGTCAAAAGTTTTTAAATTTATATACTTAGTGGCCTTTCTAAATATGACAAATTTCGGCAAATTATTTGTTGCCGAAATTTATACAATAGAGAAACCAACGGCTTGTCATGGGGAAAGCCTCTCGCCCTTGACTTTATAACAAAATACTAAAATAGTATAAGTAGGTAATATACTTTGTCAGAACTTCTTTCCAATATGTTTGGTCAGAATAGTCAACATTCAAAAACTTTGACTTTGAACAAGAACTCCAAGATGGACATTATGGACAAGGTTTGTCCTCATTGTTACACGTTTGTTTAACCATAGATAAATAGTATGTATACACTTACTGAATAACTTGTTGTTTATGTACGTCAGCTAGAGGCTCAGCGGTGAACAGGTCAGAGTCAGTCCCGCCGGTGTTGGGGTTCGTGCTCATGTGAGACAGCACCTCACCCAAGTTAGCGGCGCCCAGGAAGTCGCTGATCTCTGGAATTGTAAATTAATGAGTACTAGTCATCACCTATTTAACGGAATTCGTTTTTTTTACAATAGTAACGAAACAACAATAGAGTAAAACAATAGAGTCGTGATAGCCTAGTGGTGGTGACCGTTGACTGGCAAGTCAGTGGTCTCGGGTTCGAACCCAAGGCGCGCACCTCTGACTTTTCGTAAGTTATGTGCGTTTTATAAATTAATTATCACTCTCCGTGCCTTGGATAGCACGTTAAGCTGTTGGCCCCGGCTGTCAATTGTAGATCTTTGACAGTCGTTACGGGTAGTCAGAAGCCCCAGTCTGACAACCAGTCTTACCAAGGGGTACCGTGTAACCCAATATCTGGGTTGTGGAGGTCTGATGGCAGTCGCTCCATGTAAAACACTGGTATTCAGCTGCATCCGGTAAGACTGGAAGCCGACCCCAACATAGTTGGGAAAAGGCTAGGCAGATGATGAGGAGTAACGAAACAAAAAATATCGATTCACAATCGAACCCAAGGCGCGCGCATCTCTTAACCTGGCGGGGGTACGGTGAATGCGCAAGCGAAAACCGTATTTCCGCCCAGAGGTTTGTGGAGGAACACCGTGTGGTTTTTAGTCCGTGCGAGTCGGACATAACCCCATCGCCAGCCCTTAGTGGTGGGGTACTCATAGTTTTCCACACGATAAAAAAAAGGCGCGCACCCCTTACTTTTCGTGAGATATGTGTATATTATATTATATATAACTTAATTATCACTCGCTCCGTGCTTCGGAAGGCACGTAAAGCCGTTGGTCCTGACTATGAGATTGAGGGAATAGAGGTATGAGCACACACTTGTGCACTATATTAAATTGAGATTGACCGCTGTGACCGAAATATTAAGATTAAGACCCTACTGTAAAAGTTTAAACAAATAGGCTTAGAACTCACCAATATAATACCCCTGATCTCTCAGCCTGGTGATAGTATAGATGGAGTTCAGCGAGTTCCCTCCAAGTTCATAGAACCCGGCGTTAACAGAGATGGGTGCGCGGGCAGCTCGGCCCAGCACTTCACCGACTGTACGGAACAACACCTGCGCTGCTGGCAGCTGGGAGGGGGGCACGGAGGAGAAGTCCAGGTCTAAGGGGATCTCGGAGTCATCTGGAGAATTGAAAATTAAACTTCGATTGATACATTTAAATTTATAAATATAATACGTTTTAATACAGTGGAGATTTGGTAGTTTCGTACACTGTGGCAATTTTAAAAAAATGGTTCTGGTTGTTTTGGCCAAGTTATAAGGTTACAAGTGGTTAGATTTTGTAAAATGCGCTAATAAAAATAACCGTCTATACAGAGTTATCTGTAAAACACCAGCATCCTTCAAAGGGGTCATTAAACTCATTATTATGAGCAACTTTTACTACGGGACCAACCCTGAAATCGCAAAAAAAAAACAGCTGTTCATCACATGACTCAACAAAATGTATGGAAGTGGAAGGATCATCATCATTTCCGGCTGAAATGATGATGATGATGAAGAAACATTTGTTGACACAAAACGAACAGATACACACGATTAAAATTAAATTTAATCTAAGAATAAATTAACGAATGTGTGCCCAGCAGCTGCGCCTAGGTCCTTTAGCAGCTAATACCTGATGCGGGTTTTCAACTGAATGTCTAATTAAGAACTCACCATTATTGTTGGTATTCTCATACATCTTCAGCAGAGCTTGTCTGTCCACTTTGCCGTTCACAAGGAGTGGAACACTCTCCACAACAATCACCTAAAATAGAAGAGAAGAATTACAAATAGGCCTTCATTTCTACTTCTTCTAATCGTATGGTTGATGAACGACCTGGTGTCAGATTTTAAACCGCCCGTAGGCCTCTAACATGGCTTTACACACACACCATTGGAAAATCTGTCAGGTGTGCTGGTTTCATCACGATTTTTTCCCTCGCCGTTTCAGCAACTGATAACTTATAATACGCACATAACTTACGAAAAGTCAGAGGTGCGCGCCTTGGGATCGAACTCGAGACCACTGACTTGTCAGTCGACGGTCATACCACTAGGCTATACAGGTGGACTAAAACATGCTAATGATGATAATGTGTTAAACATTCTAGGTTCGAGTATTTGTTACCTGTGGTATCATGTAATCTGTGAGCGAGATCTTCAAGGCAGCCTCGATGTGATGTCCCGACGTCCTCGCAGACGGTTTGATGGTCACGAACGCTAAGATCTCTGGGTTGCTGCTCTCTAAGCCATAGCATAAGACCACACCTGAGGGAAAAGGGATTTAAATTAGGGACGTTGATAACTGATCTGTTCTTGGGGGGGCAAGATAAGTGTTATTATCTGCTAAAGGGAAGAGAGTAGATGGCATAAGAAATAGAGTAGAAAAAATTATAAGCTAACTATAAATAAGTGCTATCTTTATAAACTTTAGACCGAAAATTAATTTAAAATAACCAATGAATCATATCTACCAATCAGTCGTCGCGCTCATCAGCTCAAAAGAGAGGGTACGCCAATATTAAAATACAAGTAGCATGCGAACTCCCCGTGAGTTCGCATGCTACTTGTATTTTAATATTGGCCAGGATTCTCCATAAATTTTCCGACACCGATAGTAGCCGAGATCGTCCTCTTACCCTCAGGGTACTCTTGCCAAAATACACAAATCAAATATATAATATTAATAAAACTCTTATCAGGTATTTTTTTGACAATTAACCGTAACGCTCCAGCCCCGCACCGCTCCGCAATGGAATCCTTAATGGAAACATTCTATGACTTACTTCTATCAACTCCATCGACGTGCGCTACAGCTCTGTCGACCTCCTGCAAGTCTACCCGATGTCCTCTGATCTTGACTTGAGAGTCAGTCCTCCCCGCGTACAGGATCACTCCTTTTTGTAGCCAGCCGTAGTCTCCCGTACGGTAAAGACGGCCGAAATCTAAAAAAAATAAGGTTAGTAATTAAAGGTCAACTTAGATATCAATGGCGAATAAATGTGCAAGAGCTCTTACACGATTTTTGTTCGTTTTTCTATTCCTTAGCCCATCCCCCTACCCCCAATTTTTTTTATAATATTTAGTCCAAAAATACGTCTGCAATCGTACTCGATTTCACCTGAACGTAAAAATAAGTAGAAAAAAAAGAAGAATAAGTAAGTATCACCTGACTTTAGATTTTTCTTTTTCTTCTTCTGTAAGTATTGTAATTCTTGAAAATATTTATTGTTAAGTATATTAAGTCCTTATAGTATGAATATAATATATAAAATGTAATGTATAATATATAAAAAAGTATGAATATATAAATACATAGTTTCCTGAATAACATGGAAGTATTAACGTATTTTTATATGTGGAACTTAGAAGGGAAGGTTTACCTGGATGAGCTGCATGAGGGTTGTCGCAGAACTTATCAGCCCCCAGTCCACCAACATAGCCAGCAGACAGGTTACACCCAGCCACCCACACTTCACCCGGCTCTGACTCTCTGGAGGGGTTCATCTCTTCATCTAGCAGATATACTGCGCAGTTGTCTAACGGAGAACCTAGAATAATGCGGATTTAATTAATATTCATAATTCATAAATTCAGCTCCATAAACATTTTCTTGAACATGATCAAATTATTTCACTCGGCACATTAGTTGACTTGTCAACTCTCGTTGGCGATCCAACTCGGCAGAGTCAAGTAGCCAATGAAATAATGAATAATACTTTCAGTTCACACCGTATCGACAATAGGTTACCCAATAATATAGTCTCAAACTTTCGCAAACATTTAACATTATGAAACAACTTTTTAGACGGATATAACTCGCGTATTTATTTTTGATAAAACACTCCTGACGTTTCGAGATCTTTGCATATCTCGTGGTCGCAGGCAGACTGAGGTGACAAGCGTCTGAATAGTTATTTTAATTTATTTATCAAAATAAATACGCGACTTATATCATTTAGCTTAATTTAACTAAAAACCACTGAAGACATCCCTTAAACGCTTACAGCGTAGTAACGTAGTTAAAACCCATTAAAGTTTAAAGATACTCCGTGACAAAACATTATCTTTACTCACCAATAGGCACAGTAGGATATTTATCCAACTGACTTGTATTCTCCAGCACGTAAAACGTGACATCTCCCATAACTTCCGTGCTTCCATAGAAATTAGCCAATTTATACCCGTTGTGGTCTCCAAAATACTTGAAGAACTGTGCTGCTAAGTCTTTGCTGAGGGTCTCTCCTGAACAGATCCATAGTTTGAGGTGCTGAAGGGGCCTTTCTGAAGGCTTTAGGGAAAGGTACATGAGGATGGAACGAAGAAGCGTCGGTACGAGAACTAGGCGTTGTACCTGAAATAAAAAGGGAGTTGAGAAATGTTTTAAGATAGTCTAAGACTGCACTTAAGTGTAATCTTGGATTGAGAGAAGGTATTTTGGCAAATGAAAGTGTTATTTGCAGGTAAATGAAATAAATGGTGTCTGTATCCTTTTAATTAACGTAGGTACAAATACTTATCTACCTACCATTGTTTATAATCATTGTAAAAATAATGGCATAGTTGAAATGAGAGTTGCAAAAAAAACATCATCCTTATAGTCACTAGTCATGGAGACTTACCTGATTATCAGACAAAACATTGACAAGTTTCTGGGGATCCCTAGTAGTTTCTCTAGGCAAAATGATCAGGTTTCTGCCATGCAGAAGAGCTCCCCAGATTTCGCTCACTGCATCTACGAAGGTCAGAGCTGTCTTCCAAACGCAGTTAACCTCGGAGTCGGAGTAAGGGAACGTGTGGAATTGCCACCACAGGCGATTGCAAATCGCTGAATAGGATAGACGAACTCCTGTAAAAAATTAGTTTATGTTAGTAATATGAAGGCTTTGTTATAGTTACTGTATTTTTATACTTCTTAAAGGCATGTTAACTAGACTTAAATTGTTGTAGTAGTTGCAAGATTGAGAGTAATGTCATGGTGGCGCATGATTACGGAACCGCTTTGCAAGCGCGTGGTTGTGGGTTCGAACCTGGCATGTACCAATGTGACTTTTTCAATGTTATATCATGTACATTTTTAGTTAATCTAAGACACCGCTGATTAACTGTGAAGGGAAACATCATAAGGAAACCTGGACTTTAATAGTCTGAAATCGCTATCCCGCAGTGAGCTAGCGTGGTGAGAAGAGGCCTTTTTACCCTACATTGGGACAGTTACAGCCTGATTTATTTATTAGTTGCAAAAATGTCAACTGATAATAATATCACAGTCTAGATATAGGGAAAGAGAAGACCTCTTTATACTGTGATAATATCTTCTACATACCTTTAGGCACCCCAGTGCTGCCAGATGTGTACAAAATTATAGCAATGGTCTCATTTCTAGCAGTAACTAGAATTTCCATATCCTGTAGACCTTCAGCTGACAGTCCACTGGCTTCATGTTCCAATTCCTCGAAGGTAACCGCTGGAATTCCGCTCCCGGAAAAAAAAGCGGGATGTGCTGAAACGCAAAATTGATTGAAACTGATGAAATTGAAAGTAAATCCAATATTAAAGTTGTAGGCTAGCTGCAATAATGCTAAACACGTTACAGAAAAGATACTCATTTCCACACCTCTTTTAATCTGGCATATTCAAGGCCTACACAATATTGAAAAAAAAATACTTAACAGAAAATTTAACCGATCTTAACATAAAAAGTAGACGTTCATTTAGGAGTCGACGGTGCCAAGGCAAGTTAGTTTTTAGTTACTTGGATTAGCATCGACTCTAAAATGAAAGAATGTGTGTTATCACACTTAATACTAGCTTTTTAGTATTTAAAGGTTTCAACATGGTCTAAAAAACAGTATAGTAATAGGCAACAGTATATAGGCGAAGTAATTATTATTATATCAAGGGATTCATTTCTGTTAACTTTTTTGTCGTTTGCATGGAACTGAATGCTATTGTAATTTTAGCAGGCACATGTACCTACATATAAAACAGTTATAATAAATTATGCAGACTAAAAGGGTCAGTATGAGAGATAAATTAGTAATAATATGGCCTTAGAATTTAGATCAGGATACTCCAGATGTTACTAGGTAAGAAATCCTTAGAAATACCAGCAAATAGTAACTTACCAGTGTCATCATAAACTATAAGAGCTGGTCGACATTCCTGCAGTATATGCGAGATCCTAGCTTGAGGGAAGCTCGGATCCATCGGCACGTACGCCGCTCCTGCCTTCCACGAGGCTAGCAACGTAGCTACAGTACTGAAAATTAAATATTTGCTATTAAAAACACATTTCTTTGTAAAGAATACTTCTTCTTTTTCATCGTATGGTTGATGAACAACCCTGGTGTCAGAGTTTGAACAGCGCGAAGGCCTCTGACTTGCTTTACACACCGGCAAGAAATCTCTGACTTTTTAGGCTTTTGTGACTGCCCCATTGGCCATTGGCCTAGCCTAGTGATAGCAAGCGCGACTGCTGAGCATGAGGTCAAGGCATAGGCAAAGTGTTATTGGGTTTTTCCATTAGGAACTTCTGGATTTGTGCCCGGTTAGTGGCAATAGGCTCGCCCCTATTACATGGGACTTATAACACAGCCGGCGAAACGTGGGTGTACTGCACACCTCTGCCTACCACCTCTGGGGAATATAGGCGTGAGTCTATGTTTAGTTATTTTTGTAACTATTGTTGTTTATTTATTTATCTTACTTGTGAGTAGGCTGCATGCACACTGCTATAACGTAGTCCCCATCTATGTTGGTACCGCTTGGTCGCGAGCGTGATGTGATAGCTCTGGCCAGAGAGTTGGTGCGCGCATTCAGCTCTTTGTAACTAATGCGGACGCTGCATGTCTCATCTGAAATTATTGAAGTCATTATAGCAAGTCATTGTAACTTTTTAAACTAATGCTCTTGGTCATGCTCTAAACTAAATAAGAATCACACACTACATAGTATAAAACAAAGTCGCTTCCCGCGTCTGTCTGTTCCTATGTATGCTTAGATCTTTAAAACTACGCAACGGATTTTGATGCGGTTTTTTTTAATAGATAGAGTGATTCAAGAGGAAGGTGTATAATATGTATAATACATGCATATTAGCGTAACCGTGCGAAGCCGGGGCGGGTCGCTAGTATTTTAATAAGAAACTCGCAAAACAACTGACTAGGACGAGACTTGAATCCGCGATCCCTGGCGAGCCGTGCCATCGCTTTACCAACTAAGCTACCGAGTTCTCCCCGCTTCAGTTGAATTTACGAATCTCTTTCTTAACGCCTTGAAGGCGTGTGATACCTACACGCGTTCAGGAGATGTCTTGACAGAGACAACAAAGTTATCCGCTGCGTTTTTTCTTTTCGAAGTGTGGTAAGTACCCTAATAATTGAGGTAGCTAATTGCTTTGCATGCCGTACAATTTTTTTGAAAAAGATAAGTATCTACAAAAGGGTTATCGCCATCACTACCTCACAATTAAAAAAATATATTGCTTTAACACGGCTTCAAATAAGTACGTCCTCTGTACCCAGTAAGTAATGACATCTGTATTGTTCATAATTTATGATTACAACAAAGCCTAACCTTCATAAATTAGGTTTAAAAAAACAAAAATCCGTTGTCAATGCTGCAATAAACCTCGGTACATTTAAACAGTGAATGTAAAAATTAAATACCTAATAAATTACCAACACCGACTATAATAAATAATAATTAATAAGACATAATTATGACTCGAGTTCAATGAATCACAATGAGTCTGTGTTGCATTCATAAATGTCATTAACTTAAAAATAATGTATTCTTGGGCGTTTCTCGGAGATTTATTAGGAGCGAATGCAATTGTCAATTAAGTGGCAACAATTAAAAAAAACAACAACATCTTTATTCTTCGAAAAGGAACTGGTTTACTGTATTTTACTAAGTAATTTAACCGGATTTTAATAAGAACGGCACTATTTAGGCCAATTACATTTATTGGTGGGTAAATTGTTTATTAATTCTATGTTTAACTGCAGGCAACTTATCTTTTCATTAAGTGAATGTGCCCGTTAGCCGTAAGTCATTAAATTTATAATTATCATCATCTCCACGCCCGCCGTGTCCGGCGATTAGTGAATCTAGCTTTGCATGACTACGTAGGAATAATTTATTATCATCTAGGGCTCTGATTATGCTAGAATATGAAACTAATCAAATTTATATTAATCAACACGTTCTTTTACTGCTTGATCATTATGATTGTTGATTAAAAAAAACAGTCCTCTTGACCGAATTTTGGACCGAATTTTGGAATGTGTGCCGTGTGGTTTCCGGCCTAAGAATAGAACCACCCCTACTCGTCCTACGGGTGTCGTAAGAAGCGACAAAGGGAAAGATCTGGAGGATGGGCAGCAGCATCCTTCTGTATAGGTATTAGCAATCATCTGCTACTGTGATTGCCAACCCGCTTGCCCAGCGTAGCGATTATTGGCAAATTCCTCCAATGAGCGCACAATAGTGGCGCGCATTGGGAGAGGCCTATGTTTAGCAGAGTACTAATATTGGCTGGTGATGATGATGATGTCAACTACGCAAGAGATATTATAATGCATAGGTGTTTGCGCAAACACAGGTGCACTCTTCTTTCCCTTACTCTCATAGTCCGATGGTACGGCAATCCGATACGACCGGAGAAAGATCAGGCGCAGGGCCAACGGTTTTACGTGTTCTCCGAAGAGCGGAGCAAGTGATAATATTAATTTATAATATGCACAGATCTTACTGTCGTACCATTAGGCTATCACGACTATAATAATATATTAAATGATTGTTGATAATAATGTTAATGAGGTGGATGGCCCCCACAGGCCCACAGACAAACTGGGAGACTGTTTGTGAGGCTATGTATGACTGTACATTTTTAAATTATATGTTGTAAACAAATAAAAGAAAAAAAAATGTTCATCGAGTACCTAAATTCCACTCTACTTTTCACTTTATTTGGGGGGCTATTAGAAATCACAAAAAAAAACTGGCCAAGTATGATTCGGACTCGCGCACGAAGGGTTCTGTACCATTATCAATATCTATACAACATTAGACGCTCAAGGGTCTACCTGTTGCCGATATTAATATCGACTAAAGAACAGCTAGTATTTGTTGTTATAGCGGCAACAGAAATACATCATCTGTGAAAAATTCAACTGTCTTGCTATCACGGTTCATGAGATACAGCCTGGTGACTAACGGACTGACGAACGGAGAGCGGAGTCTTAGTAATAGGGCCCCGTTTTTGCTCTTTGAGCACAGAACCCTAAAAAAGATTAATTACAATAATCAATTCAAGATTTATTGAAATAATTCAAAGCACGATACTAACAAAAGACCATAATAAAACTATTGATTGTAAACGATAATAGGTAATAGGTCAATTACAGGCCACACCATAGCATTACACTGTAGTTAACTTTATTTTATGTGAGAACTGAATAATTAAGTAATCAACATGCAATGGCTGCGACCCACTTCAATATTATTGATGATTTTATTACTTTGTTGTAGTGGCGAGGATCTATACCTACTCGATTCCTACTGGCTTCCTACTGGTAGAGGAGTAGAGAAGTAGAGGAGGGGAAGGTAAAGTAGGGTAGGATGGGGGTAGAGTAGTAGAATAGGCGTAGAGGTAGGATAATCACGCGTACGAAGTCGCGCCGGGCAGATAGTAATTAATAAAATGTATCTATTTTTAAACGATTTTATTTAGCTTGACCTGCTTATTATTTGGTTCAAATTTAGTAATCGATATTTCACCCCCTTCCTGTTGACAGATTGGTCTGATATTTGGTAGGTACACAGCTTTAATTTTAATGACGAAACCGTTATAATATTTACTGGTATTTTTGGTGTACGAATTGATTACGCATAGCGATAGCTATAAATGAAATGTTGTAATATAAGTGAAATGAGACGTTAGAAAAATGATTTTTTTATTAAATTAAAATCCTCCTCGGGGCAAAATAATCAGGATAAATCTTTTTTAGGTGATATATATTATTCATGTAAATATAATTTATAAGTTTTTGAGTATTTTGAGTTAAATAAACTGATGTGACAAATCTTAAGCCCTTAAAAAAGTATTCTTTAAGCTCTTGATATTTATCGAACTGCGGATAAGGTCACCCACCTTCCTTGAATGCTTTTTAAATTCCAAGAGCGGGTTTCAAACCAGTCAAGTTTACTCTGTTTTCTTTTTCCACTCACCTGTATACTGAAGGGCTATTTTGTCACTGTTATCGAGATGCGCGAGGTGCTGCGGTAAGGGAGCGGCCGGTACCACCCTGCGAGGGCCGCTGACGACTGAGACCCGAGGAAGAGAGCCCATGATAACCTGGAACAAGAAAGAAGAAAAATATTAAAGTTTGTATCGTCGCGCCGTCCCTAAACTTTCGTCACAAAAAGAGATATTTTTCGCCAGATTATAAATATTATTTTTAAAAATAAAAAAAATACCGAACACTGATCCGACACTAAGAACCGATCAAAGTGAAAATTGGGTTCGAATCTAAGAACTCTGACTTCCGTCTTTCTTCTGTCATACCTAGTGCCTATCCTATGATAGCCTTTTTTTTGTGGCCGGGTGAAGTCAAAAATGCCTTCCGCATAACGCCCGAAGACCTACAGTTATGAGGGACTCGCACTCGCTATATCCTATGATAGTCTAGTGGCTAGTAAGGAGTCGTGATAGCCTAGTGGTGGTGACCGTTGACTGGCAAGTCAGTGGTCTCGGGTTCGAACCCAAGGCGCACACCTCTTCGTAAGTTTTCACAGACTTTTCGTAAGTTATGTGCGTTTTATAAATTAATTATCACTCTCCGTGCCTCGGATAGCACGTTAAGCTGTTGGCCCCGGCTGTCAATTGTAGATCTTTGACAGTCGTTACGGGTAGTCAGAAGCCCGAAAGTCTGACAACCAGTCTTACCAAGGGTATCGTGTAACCCAGTATCTGGGTTGTGGAGGTCTGATAGGCAGTCGCTCTATGTAAAACACTGGTATTCAGCTGCATCCGGTAAGACTGGAAGCCGACCCCAACATAGTTGGGAAAAAGCTAGGCAGATGAGTCTAGTGGCTATCATTGCTGTTTGGTAACCTAAATTGTTAAGTAAACCTAATGCTCACTACCTTTGAAATTATATTTGAGAAAACGTATTTGAAATTATATTCGCAAGGCGTATTCAGTCAGTCTAAACCGCATCGTTCACAAAGAACATTCATGAACTGCATCTCCTATAAACTCAACAACTAGCCTTGATTGGCTGTGATGGTACAAGTGTGTATTTATTGGATAATAGACCAATTGACCAACAATTACTTAATGCAAATTGTACTGATTTTATTACAGGAAGCGGTAGGGTTAGGACAGACGAATGATAAAGTCCTGCTGTTAAACCAAATACTAATGTCTGGAAGAATCGTGATAGCCTAGTGGTATGTTCGTGGTTGGAACCCAAGGCGCTCACTTTTGGTTAGTTATGTGGCTAAATATTATAAAATAATTATCACTTCGGAAAGCACGTAAAGCTGTTGGCCCTGCGCCTGATCTCTCTCCGGTCGTGTCGGATTGCTGTCCTATCGGATTATGAGAGTGAGGGAATAGAGAGTGCACCTGTGTTTGCGCACACACTTGTGCACTATAATATCTCCTGGTCTCCGTAGAGATTGAACGCTGTGACCGAAATTCGGTCAGGAGGACATTATTTTAGTATTAATGTCTGGTAACTTGCGAAATTGAATGCTAGTCGAAAACTGGTTATACCTCGTTGAATTTATTTCTACGTTTCTGCTTAAGGTTAGTCTAGATAGATAGCTGTCTTCATCCAGCTTAAATATGATATTGATTTATCTTTAAAAAGTCCTTGTTTCGCAGATTGAAACTTCATAGAATTTTGTTTTGCAGAAAATGTTTCATATGAAATTTGGTAAATAATTTTTTATCACCTAGGCTTTTTTATTTAACAAACTTATTAAACAGCAAAATTATTTTTTTACGATTATCGTTTGTTCGGTGTATTTTTTCATAGTTTTTTATTTCAACGAAAATGTAAAAATAATGTAAGTAAAAATAATATAAAACGGGATTCTTTTGAAAGAGCAAGCGAAGCGAGCTCGGGACTTGGGACACCCCGACTTAAGTTAAGGTTAGGTTAGAACACAGTTAAGTACAGTAATTTTAGTTACAGGCAGTTTAGGTTAAAATAGGATGGCGCTGACCCCATCCTCTTCGTGGTTTACTAATGTAAACCACGAAGCTAGTAGCTTCATTCATTTAGTATCAGCTAGTAGGTAATAGGTAGGTATAATAGGTAATCTTATTATACCTACCTATTACCTACTAGCTTTTGCCTGTGGTTTCGCTAGCGGCAAAGATATTGGAAAGAAGGCTAGCGGTGATTTAGTATTTCAATTCCAATCACGATTCGAAAGACTCGTGGCGCCATCTATTATCATTAGAACGTTATTATTGTTTTCCTCGGGAACAGTATTTGTTTTCGGGATGAAAGGTTATGTACGTTTCTATGAACATATTTCAGGATGATCGGTTCAGTACCTAGTTTTGGCTTGTAAAGGTAACAAACAAACAAAGCATTTATGACTGGGCAAGCGGGTTGGCGATCGCAGTAGCAGATGATTGCTGTTACACAGAAGGCTACTGCTGCCCATCCTTCGGACCTTTCTTTTTGTCGTTTCTTACGACACCCGCGGGACGAGTAGGAGTAGTTCTATTCTTGGCCCGGAAACCACACGGCACCTTTTGTCAAACTCATTCACAAAGTTTTTTGTGAAATTTTTACATGTTTTAGCACATGTTATCTTATTAAATATAAATATTTAATACGAAATGAAATGAAATGAAATTAAATTAAATTAAACGCCATGACGGACACATGGTGTCCGACAAACAATAGAATTTGCATTGTGTCTGCTGTCTGGCAGTCAAAGTGTTAAAAAACAACTGATCAGTTGTATCAGTTGTTTTTTAAAATTTCTTATTAAATATTTATATCATTCACAAAGAATATAGTAGCCATTTGTAACATTCATTATATTGTTGGCTACAAAAACGAAACAATTGGTAGTATGTTCTCTGCCGAAGACCTTGTGTCAGTTAGCTTTGGCAGTTAAACACTAAAATTAACTTGTGTGTGTTCAAGCATTAATTAAAACTTAAATAGTCTCTACCTTAACTGCGGTAAATGCCTCGTTGGTCTTTGGTAGCAAGGACGAGGTCCTGGTTTTAATCCCCGGGTCGGGCAAAGTGTTATTGGGGTTTTCCATTAGGAAATACTAAGTAGCAGCACGGAGTCAGGAATTGTGTAGCTAAGATAACATCTTTAAGATTGTTTTGGCGTTTTCTCTTAAAGATGGACATTGCCAGCACCGTCTAATTTATTAATTTATTAAAAGTTAATTAACATAACTTCAAGTTTCAAATCAAAGTCAATATTTTTTTCATTCAAACAGACTATAAATTCTTTTGAATCAACAATTTTACATAGATAGCACCCACAAATCGCCCACCCGTCACAGCTTCCTAATGCCATTGCTGAAAGGAAGCGGCGCGGGCGCAACAAACTCCCACTTCCAGTAGTACGCGTCAAGCGTCCAATACAATGTTACCACAGTGAGGTAAAAGTTCCTACAGAACGACCAAAATAGTTATTTGGGCTGTTTTCAGTAGTGAGTTAATTTACTCAATTGGGCATCCCGTCTCCTCTTTCATAATACCTACTATAAGTTGGTACCTATATCTCATCAATTCATCATCATCTGCTTAGCCTTTTCCCAACTATGTTGGAAACGTGCGTAAGACGTAGCCAGCCTAACCCCCAAACCACCCCGGTGATCATCATCAGCACATGGGCCTGTATGTATGTTTGCTACATCATCTGCCTAGCCTTTTCCCAACTATGTTGGGGTCAGCTTCCAATCTTACCGGATGCAGCTGAATACCAGTGTTTTACATGGAGCGACTGCCTATCAGACCTCCACCCAGATACTGGGTTACACGATACCCCTTGGTAAGACTGGTTGTCAGACTTACCAACTTTTTATAAGTTGGTATAACTGATTCTACATTAATTACGTAGGTATTACTTTTTTCTACATACAATGTAAGCATACAACTGGAGCTATGAGGAAGCAAAAATTACCTATTTACATATTTAAAGGTATACGGTTACTTGAATCCCTTATTCGATGATGTTACACAGCAGATGATTGCGTCATGCGATATTAAAATATCATTATTTCTGTATATTAATTGTTTATAAAACCTTGGTACGGGTAGTTCGTGGGCAGAAAAACTTTCCATTTGTTCGTTAAATATAGGAAGAGGATATAAGGTACTATATAGAAAACCATAAAGAAATATGTTATACAAAGAAAGAAAACTTATTTATTGCCACCATAAATAAACAGAAGTACATCATTAACATAAATATAAACATCAAACACTCCGTGTGGCAATAGGAACGAACTCAGCAAATGTTGCTGGTGTACAGGTTAAGTTGGGCACCAAGCAACGCTGGTTTTCAGTCCGACCCTTTGTTTTTACTTACACACAAAAATTTACAACAAGTTACAAATTGATATGAGCTGTAAAAATAAATGAAATCTTCTAATTATCGCCTGATTTTCTTTATTTCTCATTGATACCGATCTATCCTTCATCGTTAATTATAATATTGATTCGTCAGTTATTGGAGTCAAGACCGACAAATGATTCGCTGACTAAGTACTATTTATGGCTTCATTGTTTTCGTCGCAGACGATAAATCATCAATTCATCAAAGATTCGCATTTAATTATATAATATTAAGCATCTGTTAATAATCTTACTAAAGCATGTTGGCGTGATTCTTCGCCTGCAGTTTCGTAATTGTAATTTATTTTACATAATAGTTTTTTTACTATTGCAATAGTTGTCCTCTATTGCATTAGTGTTTCCAGCCCCAGAATAGAACCGGGTGGTTCTATTCTCGTCCCGCAGGTGTCGTAAGAAGCGATAAAAGGAAAGATCCGGAGGATGGGCAGCAACATCCTTTGGTGTAACAGCAATTTAATCATCTGCTACTGCGTACGCCAACCCGCTTGCCCAGCGTGGCGATTATGAGCAAACACCTTTAATGAGCGCACAAAAGTGGCGCGCATTGGGAGAGGCCTGTGTTCTACGGAGAATATCAGTTTTCTACGGAGCGACTGCCTATCTGACCCCGCAACCCAAAGGGATACGATATTCTAAAAACAGTTGTCAGGATTTTGTGAGGGTACTGACACCCTATATCGAGTATTGCCTTCAGTCTTCAATTGTTTAATTAATTATTACTAATGACAACAAAAACTTATCTGTGTTGATTTAATCAATGATAACAATCGACTACAATGTATTAACAATGGTTTGACATAGTTCTTTTATATTGATTAGTAATTAATTATATTCTGAAACTTAGATAACAACTTAGATATTCATTAAATGATTAGGGCGCGGCACGATAAACTTAGTCCTATTTTAAAGCGGTTTCAGTACCAGCTTGACGTAGCAGGTTTGATTTCAGTTTAGGACAAATATTTGAGCGATTGACAATTGATTGACAATATTTAATTGATTGAGATATTTTAACCTGTGTTAATTTTTGTGCATTCTAACAACATTACAAAGTTTTTCAGCTTGTTTGAAACATGTTTTCAATTAAAAAAATAGCTTTAAATGAATTTTTATTTCATGCCATTTTTATGTATGTATGAAAACATATTTCGATCAAACTGAAATTTTTGCTGAAACTTAGTAATTTTGTTCTCCTTCAAATGGTTTAGTTCGATTTTTCATAACTACATGTATTATATTAATTGATTTTATATCTTCAATGTGCGAGCGAGATAGCAGATTAGCGAGTATCCGCGCCTTAAAGAGCTTAAACAATAATTCAATTTTCGAGGTTAAAAATAATTATACATTATTTGATAACTACAAGGCATAATACCTAAGTCCTTAGCCTGAAAATAAATTAAAAAAGAATGAATGAACCTGACCTAGTTGGGTAATGTTGGACAAAAACCGAGCGGTCACTAGAATACAGACGTACGTAGAGTAGTTACGACCGTGAATTTTTTGTATGTTTAAATGTGTCAAGTTTGGTAGGTAACTTAAAATCAAATTAAGTTTTATACATACGTCCGTTTGTCAATTTGATTTTAAGAAAAACATTTTTATTATTTTTAATATTTCTTAGAAAAACTGCGTGACTGCAAATAGACTGCAAAAAAGAGTCTGAGGCGGTGACAGCTGGCACTAAAAATAAAAATCTTAAAAACTAAGTTTGTGAGTACTAAAATAACCTAATAGTGATTGATTTGATTATATTTGATGATAACAAATTCGTCATAGAAATATGTAAGAACCAAATAACTTATAATTTTGAATTGTAGTATGACAAGTGCTCCAGTACCGCCCCCAATTTTTGCACTCTTTTTTGCCAAACTATATATTGCTAGCCATCAACTTTTTTTTTATACCAACATGATACGGTCATGTAATACCTCATACATTTTCAGGTAATTGATAAAGAGGCGTGACCAGACCAGGGCCTGAATCTCTAAAAAAATAAACAATTTAGTGATATTTTAGTTTATAAATTGACAGAATGGAATAGACGGATCAATTTAATAACTGATTTTTTTCTTTAAAAATTCTTAAACACCCTAAATATTTTATATTTTTTTTTATTAATTCATTTAATACACGCATTAGCCGTTGTTAACATTAGAAACGACAGCCGCGTGGTACGCTTAGCATAAAACAAAACTTACACTTCACAGTGTCGACTCCATGGCCGTCAGTTTTGTGGTAGGTCAGTAACCGCGCGGTTACTTAACCGTTCCGTGGCCATGATTCAAGTCGTCGCCGTCGTTGAATTGTTTATGCCATTTTTTTATTATGTTTTTTTTGTGATTTTTTAATGGCCACTGTTATGGATTGTAGGTTACAGTTATGTGAGATGTTGCCAGTTTTTTTTTAAATTCAGGAAAATAATCAATAAGTACTTCTTAGAAAACAGTACAGTATGGATACGAGCAGGGCTCGAACCCACGATACGCTACACCGCGACTGCGCTCCCACCATCCGGATCATTGTTGTTTCGCTGCCTGCACCCATCATATTTTCATAAGCAGATGCTCTTTGTAGGACCAACATTTTTTTAACCGACTTCAAAAAAAGGAGGAGGTTCTCAATTCGTCGGAATCTTTTCTTTGTATTGAATATTGAAGGACCAACTTTTTTTTGTATGACCAAAGGACCAAACATTCTTTTTTGCTAATTTCGCAAACTGATGTTCTCAAGTTGTTCAGATTCATGAGTAGATTGATCTCCTAAAGGGTCCAAAACTATGTATTGTACACGTTATTAATATCACCTTTACACAACAAAATATCTTAGCAATTAATTATTATTTTATTGCAGTATAACAAAACTATATAACAAACTTTAAAATCAACTACATTGTTATCCTAATAGTTTTAAAAGGAAAATACAGTAGTACTACTAAAGTTGCGCAAACGCTCATTATGTCCGGCGCGCGCGCAGTAGACAGCCTTCACGGTATTTCAACACTTGCAGGCAGTTTAGCTGCACCTGTACTAGCGTCTTTGTGCCTTTATTTTGTTAGACTGGTTACTCTAGAAACCCTGTGTTGTGGTTAAAATTTAAAACTCGTAAAGCCTCTGACATAGCTACGCCAAAGAGTAAGAAACGTCTACTTTAACCGTCAAGAACTTAGTACCTACGTGACGTACTTTTCTTTTATTATTATTATTTACTAGCTGTTCCCCGCGACTTTGTTCGCGTTAAATTAAATTTTCCCGTAAACACGTATAAAAAGCAGCCAGATTGCCTGTTTTTTTTTTCTTACTTGAATCACAGATAGACAGATATTGTTATTTTTTACTGAAAACTAAACTTTTTTTTTTCAGAATAAAAAATAGCCTGTAGCTCAGGGATAAAGTAGCTTCCTATTGGTGAAAGAATTTTTAGGATCGGATCGGTAGTTCCAGAGATTACCCCTAACATACATACATTATCACATACATACAAACTTTACCCCTTTATAATATTAGTATAGATTAAAATCAAAGTAAAAATACATCCATAATATATGCAAATTACTTAGAAACACACATGCATTATTTAAATAAAATATTGTACAAAAAAAAACATAAATGCCTTCCGCATACCGCACGTTCGAGAACGTTCACGCCTCACGAATGGAAATATCTATCAGTAAATATTTTCTTTTTATGGAGAAAGGCTAATTTTATTAATGGCTTCGCGAACCTAACGTAACCTACTCTAGTCAAAGACCTCTGCCAGTTGCTCTACTACCCTGACTAGCCTTGCTTATCCTGTGTTCTACAGCCACCATTAGATCAGAATATCAAAAAACTGCGCCCACAAAAGCTGAGAAAATTTTTGTTCTTAAAACTTTTTAAATGAAGTTCTAAAAACTTAATTTTAGAGATTCTAAGGGTCTATTTAAAAAAGTACCTTCGTTTGTTAGTAAAATTATCTGGCAGGTAATTTCCTTACTGAATTTCTAAAAACTACATAAAAAGAATGATAAAGTTATTAAAATATTGAGTAATAACAGTAAATTAGTAGATTCTACTATTTCCTGCCTCTATACTTAATTCTTAATCTCGAACGCACCCACACAAGTTTGACATCATCATAAAAAAAACGAAATCGCAAGTGGTTTTTCAAGCGCAGACGCACACACGTATCAATGATCTCAGTTAACCAGCCTATGCGCACTAGTAGTACTAGTATGTAGATGTAATAATATGTATGCTTCACGTTAGCATATAGCTTTGTAAGAATTTGTGTTCTATGCGGCCTAGGGGTGTCTCATCATGTAAAGATGTTCGCTATCTCGGTAATTATATTTTAAACGCTTTAGTAGTCTAAAACATCATATTTCGCATTTAAATTATATTGATAGTTAACATTAACAAACTAAATAACTATAGATTTGAAAAAAAAATATAATTGACTTATTCTTTTCGTATAATGACAGACAAGGATAGGCGATATGTTACACTAACTTCTGTAATTAAAGGAAACCATTTTTTTTTAATGAACATTATAGTGGTGGTGTGATCATACAAATATTTGTCCCGTGGATTTGAACGGATTCGAACCCACGACATTAGCTCGCTTAGCTAATACATCAAACGTGTCATGATGTCGTCAAAACTTAGCGTTGGTTGTAAAATAGTCCGTTAAATTATCCAATCAATCAGAGCTAATTAATTTAATTAATGGCGGCCTTTTCCGTAAAACAAAACGCAAATTTCCGGCACAATATTCTCCGGAAATGTTTACTGTTTCCGGATTTGACAGCCCTACACGATATAGAACTTATCGGTATGGATAAGTACAGGTTTGTCTTAATTTTGTTCGCTTTTTTGTGCTGTACGCACTACAGCTAAGAAACGCGAAGTATATTGATTTTAATACCATAACCCATCGAAAAAGCCGAGTGTATGACCACGAATCCGTCTAACGGTAAGTATAGTGTTATGGTGAAGCCTGAAGCACACCAGCCTAGGATAGAAGTTGGACAGTATCGATAAAATACAAGCGGGGCGATACAACACTAAAAGTTTTTCTACAATTCTGGAAACACAATTTTGCACCTATTTTCGTTTGGCGTAAAATCGTGCAATAATTTGTGACTTGTAAGTTGTAACTGATCAAAATATCATCATCATAATTATCATCAGCCTGTATTAGTCCACTGCTGAAGGCCTCTCCCAATGCGCGCCACTTTTGTGTGCTCATTGGAGGTATTTGCCCATAATCGTCATGGCGATGGCGATTGGCGATGACAGTAACAGATGATTGCTGTTACACAGATGACAGAAGCATGCTGCTGCCCATCCTCTGGATCTTTCCCTTTATCGCTTCTTACGACACCTGCGGGCCGAGTAGGGGTGTTTTATTCTTAGGTCGGAAACCACACGGCGCGCGGCGACGGATTAAAATGTAAATGGTTTTAAATGGCTAGATTGTGAGCTGTAAGCGGTTTATTGCTAGAAACGCTGGCGGTAAATAACCATAGTGCGTTGAAACACTTATGTCAAGGTCAAGTGCGTACCCAGAGAATGCATTGGATGAACAAGTAAGTTTCCAATGACCTTGAGATGTCGTTCTCTCGTAACTTGACAGTGTGGGTTTATTTAAACTCGTTCGGCATAGTTATTTTTAACCGACTTTTAAAACGGATGAGGTTCTCAATTTGATGCTTTTGTACGCCAATTTCTACCACTTACTAACAGCTAATTGGTAGGCCGATTTGAGTAATGATTTTTTTTAAAGACGTAAAAAGAGGGGTGTTATAAGTTTGACTTGTTAAGTCTGTCTGTGGTATCATAGCTCCCAAACGGATGAACCGATTTTGGTTTAGTTTTTTTTTATTTGAAATGTAACTTGATCGAGAGTGTTTCTCGCTAAATAATTGGGTAATATTTTTTAAAATATTATTGCCAATTAATTGGTCACATATAAATATTGTCATGGTCTGACGATAAACAGAATGGAACTCCTCATCGGACGATAGCAAACCTCTCGTAACTACTTATTTAACGTTGTTTGCTTGTGTTGTTAATAACAACACTTCCGTTGGCCTCCCTCTTTAAGTTAAGTGCTACTTGAAAAAAAAAGCAATAAAAAAACCGTTTTTAAAACACTAACAGGCTAAAATTAACACAAAATTGTTCGTTTTAGAGTCGGCTAATTAAATCTGGAACTCACTTGGCTTAGAAGCGACTCCAGAATAAAAGTTTTTGTTTTATTGAAACTATTGTAATCGTTTTTTTTGAAGTCGGTTACATTTTTAAATTACTATCATATGTTACAGACTTACAGCCATTTATAAGTTTAAACTGGCATTTGAAGACACAATTAAAATCCAAGTATATTCATATCATGGCCGATCGGACCCAGAACAATCAATGATCGGTTGTTTGGTTTGTCTTTGTTTCACGCAGCAACCGAGCGAATCGATGTGATTTTTTACATGTAGGCAGTTTATGGGCCGAAAAGTACATAGAGTATCTAGGTACTTATAATCCCGATTAAATTAGAACTACTTACGAGAATAAAACAGTTTAGTTAACTCTAAATAAAGTGTCTTGAAAGACAAACAGACGACAGATGGACAACAAAGTGATCCTATATCTAAGGGTCCCGTTTTTTTTCCTTAGAGGTACGGAACCCTAAAAAGCCTTGAAACATTAATTGTAGCAGTGATAGCCTAGTGGTAAGACCGTTGCACTGCCAAGTCAAAGATCGTAAGTTCGAAGCCTAGGCACGCACTTATATACTTTTCGCATCCATGTGCGTATAAGAAATTAATTAACATTTGCTCAAACGGTGAGGGAAAACATCGTGAGGAAACCAGCTCACTTGAGAGAGAGAGAGATTTTTCAACGGTGTAGCACTCCATGTCAGAGGCCTACGGGCTACGGGTGGTTTGAACTCTGCCACCAGGTTGTTCATCAACCATACGATAAAGAAAAAAGATATCCAGATAACAAAAATCTTATAAACCTACTTATAAAACAGTACCCTGACTGACTAACGGACAGAGGTGCACTAAGGAAGGTTTCCTAAAATTTCGCCCCTTAAAAGATAAAGAATTTAAAATTAACACTTACAAAATTCAGGGGCGAAGAGCTAATAATATTATAATTATAAGTTTTAAGTCGACGGCCCTAAGCCTTACGATACGCCCTTCACCGAATATTCGATCATGCAATCCTTTATTAATCGAATTTACTTAATTTCGTACATCTATGTTATGTGCGTTTTATAAATTAACTAGCGACCCGCCCCGGCTTCGCACGGGCATAATATTATAAACCTTCCTCTTCAATCACTCTATCTATTTAAAAAAATCGCATCAAAATCCATTGCGAAGTTTTAAAGATTTAAGCATACATAGGGATATAGGGACAGAGAAAGCGACTTTGTTTTATACTATGTAGTGATAAAGATTATCACATACTCCGTGCCTCGGAAAGCACGTAAAACCGTTGGCCCTGCGCCTGAATTCTCTTCGGTCGGATTGAAGTCCCATCGGATTATGAGAGTGAGGGAATAAAGAGTGCATCGATGTTTGCGCACACACTTGTGCACTATAATATCTTCTGCAAAGTTGTCTAATCTCCGTTAAGATTGGCAATAGTATATTTTATGTATGTTTTTTTAACATGTTTATTTTTTCTTATTAAATGAAATTATTTAATAAGAAATTCGCAAAAACAACTGACTCGGGCGGGACTTGAACCCGCGATTCCTGGCGTGCCGTGCCATCGCTTTACCAATTAAGCTACGGATCAAGTCCCGTTCGAGTCAGTTGTTTTTGCAAATTTCTTCTGAAATAATTTACAATAGTATGTTTTTTAGTAATCTACAGGTTAATGAAACAACTTTTTAACGGATATAATTCGCGTTTTCATTTTGATAATACAATCCAAAAGTTGACGGTAGATCAAAAATAATTTTAAATAACTGTTCAGACGCTTGTCAACCTCAGTCTGCCTGCGACCACGAGTGCTGCAAAGTACTTGAAACGTCAGGATTGTATTATCAAAATGAAAACGCGAATTATATCCGTTAAAAAGTTGTTTCATTATGTTGAGTGTTCGCGAAAGTTTGAGACTATATTATCTACAGGTTAGTTAAGATATTATACATGTAGTTAACTTTGTATAACGTTTCGATACTGAATCAATCTTATTATTCTTATTTACGCTATCGATAGTTATCTTAATCTAAGTGAAGTGAAACGGTTTGACTCGCCAAAGAGTTATCGACCAGAAATTTTAAATCGATTATAACTAGTGGCAAAAAATATTCAATTGAATTGTAATTGTAACCATCATTCACCAACCAATATCAAGGTTTGATCTTCTTACAATTTGTATTAATGATTAAAATGTCAGAACTCTATATTTATCAGTACAGAGTCGTATTTAGGCATGGACGTTATAAAACCAATTTAAATTATAGATTAAATTGCCTTTATCTGTCAATAAATAACAAATGTAATAGGTAATTTTCTCTAGAGCCCTGACCACTGGTAGCTTGGACCTTGTTCCCGATACCGGTGGGCTACTATATTTTATATTTTTAAATGTATATTTTTATGTTTTATATATATTTAAAAATGTATTTCATATGTAAAAATAAGCATATAGTGTTTTATATAACAACAGTTGAAATAAAATAATCTATTTTATTAAATTTTCAATGCAACAACCATTAATTTCAATACTTTACGGTAAACTGAAACAAATCAATTACAATTACATGCATACGAGTAGATGAATCACGTATTTATTTAGGTAGTTTTGTGTCGTGTGTAAATAATTTACGGTAGTTTAAAAGTTTTGTTTAAATATTTATTTTATCCTATCCTAACTATTATTATAAATGCGAAATTAAGTTTGTTTGCTACCTTTTCACTCCTAAACCAGGGAACCGATCATACTGAAATTTTGCAGATATGTTGTCAGGGGTACAGAAACGGGCATAGGGAACCTTTCATCCCGAAAAAGGTACTGTGAAAGAAAGAAAGAAGGGGAAGATAGAAAGCAGGACAGTATACACTATAAACATATCTTGGTATGGTTATAGTGACTCTGACCCTGACTGTTTAACCTTCACATCAACATTACAACGGACAGCCGTTATTTAACCTTCCGTTCAATGTACTAATAGTCGAGTGAGATTTAACCCAAGTCCGGACCTGTGTTTACGAATGCATATTACGGAAGTACTAGTCTAATTGAGTATTTTAACATTTTTTTATAGTAACCCTTGAACTGTCAAATTTAATTAAACCCTTAAAGAATTCTTAATTGAGAATTGTTAGTTAGCATTCCAATATGTAATTTGTATTAGATAATTAATGTAAGTAAGCTAAGTTATAATACGAGTTTAATTTTTTTTTTTAATATTATTTAAATCAAGTTTCAATCGGATCAAAAAATCAAAATGTTCTTGTATGGAACCTTGCCACCCCTCTTGGGGGTTAAATTTAAATTTCAATAATAATTATTTAATAAGAAATTGGAAAAACAACTGATACGGATAGGATTCGAAACCACGATCCTCGGCGTACCGTGCCGACGCAAAATCAGCTGTACCATACACTTATGTTCACATAACAAAATGAATGTTTTTTTTGCGATTTCAGGGTTGGTCCCACAGTAAAAGTTGTCCATAATAATGAGTTTAATGACCCTTTTTAAGGATGCTGGTATTTTACAAATAACCCTGTATTATAGATTATACATAGTATATTATATTATGTATAGTCTATATTATATCATTTTCTATTTATTTATTTATTTATACTTCACGTACATAGATGGTACATAAGGCGGACTTAATGCCAAAAGGCATTCTCTACCAGTCAATCTTTGGATCAGTAGGATAATTCATTATGTTTTGCTTACATACACTTTTTGTTACGACTAATAATAATTTATTAGTTTTTATCAGTTTCAGACCGTTCGTTTCCTATGTCTGTCCTACCTAACACATCCAAATGTTAGGTAATCTATTACTATGATGTGTTTTCCTAGTTTTTTTTTACCTTGCATACGTCAGTTGTGGTTTAAAATTACAAAAACTGATTTTATTAATACAAGAAGGTGATTCTTGGAAATCTATACTACTATTAATACTACTACTATTATATAAAGAGGTAAAGTTTGTATGTATGTGATTATGTATGTATGTTAGGGGTTTTTTCTGGAACTACCGATCCGATCCTAAAAATTCTTTCACTAATAGGAAGCTACTTTATCCCTGAGTGCTATAGGCTATTTTTTATTATGAAAAAAAAGGTTGGGTTTTTAGTACAAAATAAAAATATCTGAGATTCAAGTTAGATAAAAAAACAGGCAATCTGGCTGCTATATCAACGAGTGTTTACGGGAAAATTTAATTTAACGCGGACAAAGTCGCGAGGAACAGCTAGTCTTTCTATAAATAGATACAGTATCTCTTCTCAGTATATTTTAAGCATGTTATGTTTGTTTTTGGTGTGCTGTAAGTTAACCAACATTACTGTTAGTAATGTAACTACTTATGTACTTTGAAGTCGTGATAGCCTAGTGGTTTGATAATTAACTGGCAAGTTAGAGGTCTCAAATTCGAACCCAAGGCGACTTCTGACTTTTCGTAAGTTATGTGCGTATTATAAATTAATTATCTCCAGACTGAATTTCGGTTACAGCGGCCAATTTCAACGGAGATTAGCCAACTATGCAGGGTATATTATAAGTGCCCAAGTAAACGTAGGTGTACTTTCTATTCCCTCACTCTCATAGTCCGATGGGACGACAATCCGAAGCACGGAGTAAGTGATAATTAATTTATAAAACGCATACTACGAAAATTACTGTGCGCGCCTTGGGTTCGAACCCACTGACTTGCCAGTCAACGGTCACCCACCACTAGGCTATCACGACTCCTTACTTTATAGATACCATAACTCGACTAGAGGGAAAGGCATTGAGGTTTAAATATTGTACTTAGTTGTAATGGTAATGTTGGTAAGGTTAAACTGTAGCCCATAAACTCGAATATAAATCTCTGTAATTAATTCCGCACTTAATTGCGATTTATAGTTATTGCAAAATGACAATAAATAAATAACTAACTAACTAATAATGTTGTAAATAATTAGATTTTGCAATTTTAATATTATAAAAAAAATATAAGGTCTAACTTTAATATTGCAAAATATTTACGAGATTAATTCCAATAATTTTTTTATTGAAATAAAATCTACAAACAGGATTGTTTTGTTTCTCTAGTCTTCAATAGCGTAGCTCTTATTTTGATGGATATTTTCCTTGCTCATTGCTAAGCTTCCACTCATAGCTCTGCTAAAAAGCCATCTTAAAATCCCACTGGCCACTAGGTCATATGATCGTGAATTCAGGATAGCTGACGGGGTTAAAGTTGCAGACGTAAAAAAATATGCTCGACTTGGCGGGCGCACTACTGTGCCCCCGGATAACTAAATAATATAGCTCTACTGTCAAAACCAAACTCAAAATATCCTAGATATATTTTAACAATAAAATCTTTAGAATTAATTGCGTTCCAAGAAATTAAGGGCATCACCTTGGTACTTCCGTTTAACAATCATATTCAAGGCAAAGTATCAACTTTTTATTTTAATACAAAAACGTTATAAAGCGATGCTACGAAGGCTGGCTGTGCGCATAAGTTTATGATCGTCGTTAATCTTAATGTTTAAGTAATGCATTTGAGGATTATGTATCCATCAGGCGAGCGATCAAACCAAGGCTAGTTGCAAAGTCCCCTTCAACAAGGCTCTAAAACATAAAGTATCAAGGATTTACGTCGCGTTACTTTTATTAACTTGAAATGATTTAATAAGAAACTCACAAAAACAATTGACTCGGGTGGGGCTTGATTGCTTGAACTAGCGATCCCTTGCGTACCGTGCCATCGCTTTACCAATTAACAAAACGTTATATTTTCATACTTTAAAAAATCAAGACACTGAATTATTACTGCATAAAATGAAACGTTTTTAAATATTGTGATTTTGTGACATTATGAGCACATTTGAGCTTTAAAAATATTATAATTAATTAATAAGAAATTTTAAAAAACAACTGTTCCCATTTAAAATTTCTTATTAAATAATTATATGAAACGTTTTTGTTGTTTTTTTTTTTTTATATTTTGTAAAAATAACAAAGCAAAATATATTATTTTCTTTTGATTCAAATTCCTAGCGGAAGCTCGTCAGATGACAAAGATACCACGTTCCACTATCTATAAACCATATCATGATGTCCAAATAAGATAATATGCAAAATAGAATCAGTAATTAATGATACATATTTGAAATACCGGACATCTACTCATACGAGACAAAGATACTGAGTAAAAATAATTTATGCAAGATCGATGCAGTAGTCTTGATGTCTAAGGAGTTCCTTTTTTATTCTAAATCCAAAGGAAATAGCTAATGGTGGCCTTATAATATTTTCTAAGTGGTGCGAGCGCTCTGGTAGAGGCCCAAATGTCTAATCCAGTCCATGTACTTTTTTGGGAGCGCTTTTGTTGCCACTCATAAAACTTAAGCCCCTTCGTGACCTAACTAGGCCATACTATATGTAGGTATATACTAGGGTACATACTAATTACAACAAAACACCTCAGGTATTATTTTTTATCGGTAATTATTCAGTGTTAAGGGACCTATCTCGCAAAATCACTATCTCGCTCGCACATTAAAAACACAAAAACACTAAATATATTGTTTTATAAAGAATCATAATAAAATAAGGAAAGGGAAGGGTGAATGGTACAGTTGGAAGGGGAAGACCTAGACGAACATTCTTTGACCAAGTCGGGGATATCCTTGAGAAAGGTCAGGTCAGGAGTAGCCTAAACCGACGAGCCTGTATGAAGAATGTGATGAGAGTGAATGAGGCAAAAGAGGTATGCAAGAATCGTAGTAAGTGGAAATCCGTTGTCTCTGCCTCCCCCTCTGGGAAAGAGGCGTGAGTCTATATATGTATGTATGTATAAAAAAAAATATTTAAAAAGATTATCAAAAATACAAAGATTAAAAAATAAATATTAGTTGGATCGGAATAAGTTTTCATACATAAAAATTGCCTAAAGTGAATTTTTGTTTATGCAGTTTTATAGGTACACAAAAACTATAGATATTTTTGCTAAAACTTTATAAAGTTGTTCTCGTTAACTTGGTTTTAAAAAGATTTTATTTAGCTTGACCATTTGGTTCAAATTTAGTAATCAATATTTCACCCCTTCCTGTTGACAGATTGATCTGATATTTGGTACACCGCTTTAGTTTTGATAACAAAACCGTTTAACGTAAAAAAATTGTTACTTAGTTCATTCATTATTTCATAACTATATTCAGTTTTAAGCGACATAGCGGTTTAGCGGGGTAGCGGCCTTAAGGTTTTAGCTAAGCCTATTCTCCTTTATATTTGATATGATCATTATGTAACATTGGTCCACTATATAATATGATGTGTAACAAATGAAGCATTATACTAACTCACAATAAAATGTGTAGCAAATAAAAGGTACCTATTCCAATAATAAATTCCTATCTTCTTGGTCTTTTATAACTTAATGAAAGTAATCATTATATTAGCGTACATGGCTAACCGTGGAGAATCGATGGGCGAAACTAATTGTATTTTCCCGATATCCATAAGAAATGTTGTATTGTTTGCAGTTAGGTAACTATTGTTTTGTTAATGATCAATTATCGTTGCAGTGCAATTTAGTTTATTAGATGTTTGGAAGATGAAGTCTTGATACTTGTTATATGATTTTAATTTGGATTAACGACATAGCGTACCGTCAGACATGCACACACCACTGCAGAATATACAGAGTTATTTGTAAAACACCAGCATCCTTAAAAGGGGTCATTAAACTCATCATATAAACAACTTTTACTATGGGACCAACCCTGAAATCGCAAAAAAAAAACAGCTGTTCCATACATTTATGTTCACATGACTCAACAAATACAAATACCTAGGTAGGTTAGGTATAAGCATTACTTTTTTCTTTTTACGGTTACGGTTTTACTTAGCTTGATCTGTTTATTATTTGGTTCAAATTTAGTAATCGATATTTCACCCCCTTCCTGTTGACAGACTGATCTGATATTTGGTACACAGCTTTAGTTTTGATGTCAAAACAGTTTTACGTAAAAAAAACATTTTTACTTATATTTTTATCAGCTGTTTTGGTCTCTCAATTAATTTTATTATTTTCTCTCTTTTCCTTTGTTCTGCCATTACATGATTGCATTTATAATTACTTATAATTACGGCCTATGTTATCTACAACAAGCAACATTATATATAACTTATAGCCTACCTAATTTTATAACCAGATAATGTTTGCTTCACGGAAATTTACATACATGTTTCAACGCGGAATACGATGGTACTTCAATCAAGTTAATTAAACAATTTAATGATTTATTACTTAATTGAAAGTACTCGATCTTTGTAGACTGATTAACTACCTGTATTGACTAGTATTCTAATACAGGAAGATATTTCGCTCTTAAATCTAAGTTGAAAAAAAATTTAACTATTCGGACACCCGGCAATCTGCTATCTCACTCATTTGTTGAAGATATAAATTCAATGAAATATTATTGATTTATTTTATGTATTAAAGATAAAACGAAAAACCTAAATAACTTAGAAATAAAATAACGACTAACCTATAAATAAAATAGGTACTGAATTTAGGTTGTAGCTGTTAATTATTATTTAATAAGAAATTTGAAAAAAAATTAATAGGCTGACATGTGCTATAACATGAAAAAAAAATCACAAAATAAATTCAATGAAATAGTTATGAAAAATTGCAACAAACTATGTTAAAAAGAATATTAACAATAAAAAAAATAGCTTTAAATATTTTTTTTATTCATGGAAAAGAAATATAACATGAAGGATAAGCTATAAAATACTTTAGCCTCCTCCAGATGGTTTGAGGTGACTAACCGCAAACACTTTTACTTTTTTATTTGTATTTTGACCTAAGATAACCTTTTCCTTAAAAAGTAGCTAAAGGAAATCCTAACAAAAGTAAAATATGTTAGTCATAAAATATTTTTACCTCTTCCAGGTGGTTTAAGGTTTAACCACAAGCAATAAAAATATACTTTTACTTTTTTTTATTAGTATTTTGACCTTAGATAACCTTTTCCTTAAAAAATATAGGAAATCCTAAGAAATAACAATATAGGAAAACCTAACTCGGAGAAATGATACCGAGAATTGATTGGAGGTTATTTTTATCAAGGTAAATTAAACGATTGATTAATTTTAGTTAGGTAAGTACTAAAGTATGTATTAGTCATACATTTTTTCAATCATGTTATACAAATCTGGGCAATTAATTACGTCTGAGAGAAAAACAAATTATTTTTTTTACGTTTGATTTTTTAAACACCCAATAATGGAAAAAAGTTTGAGTCGAAGCCTAGTAATATGGTCGTTGACTAGCAAGATTACGCTACGTTTATTCTAGTCCCATCTGACTAGCGTAGCGTAATATTATCTATCTTATATTGTGTAGTAAGTTCACAACAAATTTTAGTCTAATTATATCTCTTTCTATTAAACACCATCGAAAAGGGACAGCAAATTGAACTGCCAAATTGGAGCTGTCAAATAAGACTACGTCCTTGCAATTGACGTGAAATTAGACGTGACCTCTATGACATGCCGACTAAATTCTCGTTGATATCACGCAAATGGGCTAGTTTGACAGTTCTAAAAATCTTATATCTTTTTCTAATGGTCTTTGTTAGAAAGAGAGATGGTCTAAATTAGGTTTAGAGCAATGTCTTTTTGTCCAAGTAAGTTTTTTTTATCTTTTTCTGTTCTCAATTTGAACTTAAAACGCGACACCAATAACATTCAAGTTCATTATTGAATAAATAAGGATGTTCTTAGAATGCTTTGTTGCGTTACGAATTACGATCGTACAATTCTGATAGTTTTACCAATGAGCGTATTGTTATTCTGTTGGTATTTTATTGCAAGAGATTTGACATAATATAGTTGTAGATAATGTAAATTGTTTGACCACGTTTTGAAAACAAAACAAATAAAATGAAGATTACGGTAAAGGTTTGTAGCGGTTGTAGACATTTTGATAGCCACACGCAATGCGATTTGCACCTTCTGTGCCTAGCCTTTTTCCCAACTAAGTATGTTGGGGTCGGCTTCAAGTCTTACCGGATGCCCGTAACGATTGTCAAAGACCAACAATTGACAGCCGGGGCCAACAGCTTAACGTGCTTTTCGAAGCACGGAGTAAGTGATAATTAATTTATAAAACGCACATAACTTTCGACAAGTCAGAGGTCGCGCCTTGAGTTCGAACCCGAGACCTCTGACTTGCCAGTCAACGGTCACCACCACTAGGCTCGACTCTAGATTTGATAGAGCGATTTGCACCTAACAATTTTAATTTTAATTAATAAATTTTCTGTATATTTAGCATATACGTAATCACCCTACCATCCCAATCGCAGCATACATCGAGAAGTGCGTTCAAAGTTTCGAAATTCGTATTCATGTTCGAAAATTATCGTAATGATGGGAAAATATGCATTATTATGTTATGTGTGATAACTTTAATAATATTATGTCATAACCATGACCTAGCTAATATTTTCCCAGAGACAACAAATGGTAATGAGTAAGGTTTCCTCCCAGACGCATGACACAATACCTTGTCGACATGAACTCTAAATGTTATAAGGTTATTTCTACGAATTGTGAGTTTCGACTGCATTTTCCTGGAGATTGAAGGTACCTACAATGTTTAGAGAAGAGATAAGACTGTCCCTGTTATAAAATAAAACAATGTGCTCCTCACCGAGTTTCGCAGCCAATCTCAACAGAGATTAGCCATCTACGCAGGAGATATTATAGTGCACAAGTGTGTGCGCAAACACAGATGCACTCTCTATCACTCTCGTAGTCCGATGGGACGGCAATCCGACATGACTGGAGAGAGATCAAGCGCAGGGCCTACGGCTTTACGTGCTTTCCGAGACACAGAGTAAGTGATAATTAATTTATAATACGCATATAACTTACGAAAAGTCAAAGGAGCGCGCCTTGGGTTCTAACCTGAGACTACAACTGAGTCGTACCACTTTGCTCCAAAAAAAATATCTTCCATATAAAAAAAATACGGTCGTTTTATCATATTTTAAAGCGTTTTATAATAACTATGTGTTGATCTATGAACCTTTTGTTATTGGGTTAATATTAATAAAGTTATTCATGAATATTACCTAACAACAATAAACTTGGCATATTTAAACTAAAAACAAAAGAAAACGGTCGCGTGCTAGTACTCATCACGAAGATGATTTATTGCTCAATTAATTTAATTATTTTATGTTAATTAAATTAGGATACCTAGTATACCTACCTACACTTAGATTCCCTAGCGTTCCCTATAGTTATTTTATAATTGTACTCTCATCACCCAAAAAAGTCCTTAAAGTTGTTAATTATTACTACAAGTGCTTCAGTCAGTGGTCGAAATTCGTTTTTTTTTTTAAAAAATTATCCTTCTACACTTCTTCTCCATATAAACTTTTATTATACCAACACAGAAAAAAAAATTATATTGTCTATTAAATAAGAACAAAAAAAAACGTGATTAACAATCAATTATCTAGTTAAATCTACACTATACTGCAAGAAATACAGTTTTTTGCGCGATGCTAACCAATATAAGCTGAGATATAATTGTTAAGTGCATGTTAGGGATAAGAGATCAAATTAAAATGGTTATTTTTGAGTGTTCTGACCCAAATTGGTAGGTAATTGTCGAAAACCTTGCATTACCACTCACTTCCGAGGCGGCTCTGTGAACGAACTTCAAGGCGATGCATTGTGGGACTAAACAGAATTATTGTTTTGTCACTTGTTATCAGTAGCGAAGGCTTCATACATTCGATTTCAACCAGATTCTCATTGAAAAATTGTGTCAGTACTCAGTAGTGTGGGCTACTAGTAATTATTTTCTTCAGTTTAATTCCGGTTTACCTCTTACATAGACACTTCGCTACTGCTTGTTATAAAGGGCCAATGACATGTCAATTTAAAATGAGATAAAAATCTACTTATACATTTTTTAAAAGTATTTATGCGTATAGGCAAACTAAACTTCAAAACTTTGTAAATAGAAAAATCGTTAAGAGCGGGATGTGAGATAAAAATCTGTTTAATAAATTGATATTTAAAAGAAGTATAGACTAAAAATAAATAGTTTTTTTTAGTACCAATTGTAATAAAGTATACAACGTGTAATAAATAGTATGGGACCTTTTAGGAGGTTAATCTACACATGATACTAAACAACTTGTATAACATCAAAATGCAAAATTCACAAAAAAAAACCTAAATATATTTAATATAATAATCAAAACGTTATTTTTTCGTCAAAATTTTCAAAATTACAATGATAATATTATTATTATTTGAATCATATGTGCGTGAATAGACTTGAAATAATATTTAAAACGATTCCAATTCGTGAAAGTTAAAAAACTTCTAAAAGTTTCTTAAATCATAATTTTGATTTATTTATAAGTACGACTACAAAAACTGCGTTTCGAAAATTGTGTTTTCTTTACATATGTATTTAGCTTTCTGAAGCTTAAAAAATGTGTATAAAAATGTTGACTTACGACTTTTTGATATGACAGAGCGACGCGACCGAGACGTTAGGTCGGCCTACATGTGTTTGCTTTTACGCAGTATTGTAGCTAAGTGCTCTAATCCGGTATGAGTTCCGCTAATCCGGTCTCCCCTGCTCGTCAATTGCGTGGCCCTATAAATTAATCCGTTGGTTGCACATACAAAGGAATATGTGTCATGCATTTTTGAGATACAATATTTTGAGATATCAATATTTGAAAGGATGTGAACACAATATATGTTAAGCACATTACATATGAATTTATAAGATTTTGTGGGAGATGGATAAATCTAAAATACCTTACTAGTTATATTGTCTGACATATTGCTGAACTGTACCTATTCGGCGCAGCCGTGAGGCACTCATGCACAGTTCTTTTTTAATTTTAAGTACCTACATTATAATTGTATTATAAAAGCAACCTAATTAATTTTTAAATTCTTTATTTTTTTTTCTTTTTTTTTATTAGGTATTCTTTATTTTAAATGTTTTTGTGTAATGTGTGCTAAACCTGTGCTGAATAAACCATTTCTTTCTTTCTTCTCCTTTTTTTGTTATTTTATTGTGTATTCTATAATAGGTAGGTATTTATTATCCCCGCAACCCAAAGGGATACATCGATTTATATCGACTGTCAAAGATTTTTGTTACAGCCGAATCATGACGTAATACTTAAATACGGAAAAACGAAATTATATCCACAATTACTTGCATATACAACTTAATACCTACACACAAAGTTGTGGGCGACAGCTAGTCATTATAACATAAGATTTCAAGCTTTGTTTTATAAACGATAATTACTGCCCTTACATTAAGTTTATCTTAACATAGGTCATGTTACCTCATAAAATAACATATTTATATTCCTCATTAACATCAAACAAAGTAGTTTAATTACGTGTAAGTATTATCTTTGACGTCATATTTAACTAAGCAAAGACTGGAGTTTATTATTTTACTGTAGACACAGACAGGTGTAATACCTATTTCCTACTCAATTACTATATTCTAAGTATTTCGATTCATGCACTTCAATGACTGTTTTTAAACCCGATAAAAAATATAAAAACCCAACTTTTAGAAGGGGTTTCTTAATTTAGGAAAACGACATTTCCGTACTTAATTGTTTTTTTTTTTTGTAAAATCTTTAAGAAGGTTTAGTTATTTTTAAACTAAGAACTAAGTGAATAGTCTAGTTTATGTTAACGTTTTATTTTAGTTTAGATGACGTCAATGTTTTAACTGCCGAGCAAATTTCAATTTACATGGTACTGATAGCTTACCTATTTTTATGACTGTTTTATGACTGACAAGCCTGAGGTCTCGAGTTCGATCCCAAGCCGCGCACCTCTGACTTTTTGTAAGTTATGTACGTATTTGGCTAATTTTGGTCTTGAATTATTTGTGGAGGATTTAAAAGGTGAGAAAAAGGGTAGAGTAGAGTCGGTAGGGGTAGGGTAGTGGGTAGAGTAGGGTAGGGATAGAGTAGGTTATGGGTAGAGTAGGGTAGAGGTAGAATAGGCAGTAGGGTAATCATTCGTACGAAGTCACACGGGGCAGCTTATACTATATATTAGTCTACAAATGTATATATTATTTAAGTATTGTGTGACTCATTAACCTCAGTTCTGGTTTTTAAATAGATATTAGGATGTCTAAATATCCTCGACATTTGATTATCTAAAGTACATAAAATTATTCTAAAGAAATGTCCACAATAATACTTTAGATGTATAATTAAATGTCGAGGATAATAAATGTCTAATGAGTTATTAAATTACATAAAATATTTTTTAAACTGCATATTCATTTAAAATAGGTTGTAAAACAATAATTTAGATGTTTACTTTACATTAATATGATATTTTTGAATAAATTTGCACAGATTATGATTGATATTATTTATCCTAATCATATACTAGTACAAACCGTCCCTAGGACTCCAACTGACTAATAAATAAAACAAATTAACCAGCTACTGTCGCAATGCAGGACAAAAGCTTCTTATGAGAACTCACTGCGTGTTGATTTCAGATAATGAAGTCTAGGTTTCCTCACGATGTTTTCCATTAAAGCAGTGGTGTTTTAGATTAACTTAGGAAACTAAAGAAGGTAGAAACCTTCCAATTCAAACCTTCTTTTTCGAGTGTAGGTATGTATGTATGTATTTACAAGCCTTTTGGACAACGTATATAACTAACTTAACTTTTGGAAAATGGTATAAGGATGGCAATTTGTTTTACAAAATTTCAAAGCGTAATTCCCAGCTTTGAGCTTAGTTAAAATACATTTCTCGTAAATGATAATCGGCCGTATTACGTCAACAAATGCAGCATCTGTGGTATCTGCACTTGAACCTTTGGAAAATACCGGTCTGACGCCGTGACGTTATATTGTGACGTCAACATACAACAACAGTACCTACTTAGCTTAGTGTTATGATCTTTTTGAATTGTAGGTCGTAATGCGAACCCCGTACTTCCGCGCAAAAGTCCGTCAAGGAACAGCCTATAGTTTTTAATCCGTGTGAGTCATAACCCCTGACCAGCCCTTGGTGATGGTCAGTCGGTCATACCAATGTATGACCGACTGACGGACGGTCCACGTCGTAGCGCGTATTCTGCGTGAGGGTGGCATCAAAACTATTCGAGCCATTCCAGCTCCTCGAGGAATGCCAGTAATCTCATGGAGAATACCTGATGACCCCACCAGGTCCCATTGAGGGTTTTCCACATGCAAAAACAAACTGCTTATTCCTGGGAAATACTAGCGTGAAAAAGATATTTATGACTAGTTGCCCTGAGACTTTGTCTGTATAAAATTTAATCATGCCACATATATTTATACAAATCTGAATTAATTGCGGTAAAACCATCTATGACCCTCAAAAAGACCCGCAAATACAGTACTGTAGACAGCAGTTTCTTATTTGAACCTTTTGGATTCGAGACACTGGGAGCAAGGAGGGCCAAAAAAATTAAAGAGCTATCGGGGCGTCTTGTCGAAGCAACTCTTAACATTGCCATTTGTAGTTGCAAAGATTACATACATCCAAACAAATTTTAGACAGAGGTAAATCGACCGTAACCGACCTCTTTTGTTTTTTTTTTATAAATCTTAGCCTACTGCACTTCTACTCCTTATAAATTTTTACTATGCCAAGTTTTACATTCCTACGTGCGTACAATATTCTTAAAAAGGGATCCATAGTTTTCGCTTCACGTATTAATATTTTTATGTAGATGTAGGTAATTTTTTTTATAGTATATAAGTCATATCAATCCTATTTCTTGCATGAAACATTAATAATATAAATTTTATTACTTTTTATAAGTTCCACTTTACTTATTTTTACGGTTTATTTGACTTTATGATAAGAATTGATAACAATGTCAGCTATTTTTATTATTTTTTAAATGAAACAAAACGTTCAATCTTTATTTTCAATAATAAAATAGACATATTATTGAAATAAAATGACTATTGTTAAAACAATATGACTTTTCGATAAGATTAGAAAACAATTAAGTAGTCTTATTTTTATTTTATAAAACAAAATATTCAATTATTATTTTCATAAAGAATTTGCGAATTTGCCTTTTTTTGTCATAAACCTTTGCAGCCTAACAACTATTTTATGAAAAACAAAACCTCCTAGCTTCATCTAATTTTACAGATACCTAATTTTACGGAGCGATATTTTACTAATCTGAACAACCCAATGACATGCTATAATTACAAATTATTTTTGTTTAGTTTTTGTTTAGATAATTATAAAGTTAAGATATAGATTTATAGTTCATAGTAGTTGCATCAAACTTTGTAAACTACTATGTTACTTATTATCTTTTAGGCGAACATGCAATCCTTGAATTAAAGATTTTAACCATTTTTAATTTATTCAGTTCATAGACACGCTAGACTTCCTGAATTTATAATATTTCGTTATCAGCTTTCATCAATATTTATTAAAAAAAAAATCTTTATAATCTCTTGACAATTTTAAATATTTCACACGTAAATTATCATAAATATGTTTAAACAAATCAAATATAATTTAAACAAAAAGTTATAATTTTTTACATAAATGCATACATTATACATTCATAGACTGAGTTACCATAATTAATTTATAACATAAAATGCATTATGCATTATTTTATCGGCAATTAATTGGTTTTGATGCACGTGGCAATAAATTATAGATTTGAGTACATTTTCTCGAAAATTTATCGGACTCGTAAGGACCTTATCTATTTTTTTTTTGCAAATGTTTGTACTAAATAAACAACAATTGCATACTTTTCAATGTTTCTTTGTTTTTTTTTTTCACGAAAATTCGCAAGGAGATTATTCGTCAATATTTACTTTTTTTACTTAAATATTTTTATTGTGATTGAAAGAAAAATGAAACCCAATTTCTAACATCAAATTAACATAAATAAATATTAAAAATACTTACAATTTATCCACAAAAATGCACCGAAATATAAACAAAATAAAATAACCGCACAAACACTTTTTTTATATTTTATTTATTCCCGAACGTCACACACGTCAATATTCCCGCGCGAATTTTTAATCTGTCAATGCGTATTTTTTTGCAAGTCTATGCACAATGCTACGGTTAGTGCGCGGACTGCCAGCGCATTCAGCCTCTACGAATTTATATAGTCCTTGTGTTATCCGCTTGGTTGGAGAGTCGTCCTAGAGCGGTACGTACTGACGGCTCTTTAGGGATTTAGGTACCTACGTTGATAACATATTTAAAAAGAATACAGGAATATTTGATACTTATTTTTTATGTTTGAGAAAACAAAAAAAAATATAATAAAGAGCTTTGGACTTTCTTAATTATTTGTAGATTTTTTTTTGTGCTATTAATTAATTAGCAAAAGGAGTCGTGATAGCCTAGTGGTGACCGTTGACTGGCAAGTCAGAGGTCTCGGGTTCGAACCCAAGGCGCGCATCTATGACTTTTCGTAAGTTATGTGCGTTTTATAAAATAATTATCACTCTCCGTGCCTCGGATAGCACGTTAAGCTAGTTGGCCCCGGCTGTCAATTGTAGATCTTTGACAGTCGTTACGGGTAGTCAGAAGCCCGAAAGTCTGACAGCCAGTCTTACCAAGGGGTATCGTGTAACCCAGTACCTGGGTACAGCACTGGTATTCAGCTGCATCCGGTAAGACTGGTAGCCGACCCCAACATAGTTGGGAAAAGGCTAGGCAGATGATGAATTAATTAGCAAAATTGTTGAGTGTCTTAACTTCGAATGGATGAGAAAATTAAAATGACACACTTTATTTTTACCCGAAATTTTCAAATAACGACAGACTCTTTGCTTATTAAACAACATTAATAAGATTTAATAAAAACGATTAAGAGTTAAATAAGAAAAAAGAAACAAAACTAATCTTAAAAACATTTTTAAAAAGCATTTATGCATGCAATGCGTTCAAAATATTTTTTTTTTTTTTTTTTAATCGATTACAAGCAGGATTTTAACTTGCGACCTATTGATTAAAGCCTATTTGGTAGTTACATCTACCTCCTACAAGGTGTAAGTACTTGAGAACTAATTACATACCCTACCCCTACTCTACCCCAACCCTACCCTAACCAACTCTACCACTACCCTTCCCTACACTACCTTACGCTACCCCTACCGTACTACTACCCAACCATACCCTAAGGGGTGTAATTCCATTATTTTTAACCTTTATTCGGCTATTCAGAAAAAATACCTACAACTCAAAAAACATAAAAATCGGTCCAGCCGTTCTCGAGTTATAAGTTATAAGTGTTCGAACAAACTCCAATTTGTTTTTTTAAATTTATTTATTTATTTATTTAATGTACACACAAAAAAAAAAAAGAAGTTACAGTAACATGATAATTAAAATTATGTACAAAGGTACTGCTTATTCCATTTAGGAATTTCTGCCAGCAGACCTGCGATGGGAAAGGTGAAATATAAATGTGGCTAGAGTGTGTAAAATAATTTCAATAGTGACAAAAAAAATAAAATAAAAATGATGTTTTAAATAAATAATGGGAGCATACCAAATAATATTATGAATAGATATAACACATATACATAAAATATATAACATAATAATATATATCAATATATATAATAATATACAAAATATATAGCTATAGTACATACATACATAGACTACAATACTAGGGAGGAAAGGTAATGCTCTTTAACTTTCTTTTTGAAGAGAGAAATTGTGGAGAGGTTACGTATGTTAGGTGGCAGTGAATTCCACAACCTTACCGCATGAATAGAAAAAGAATAAGAGTACATGTCGGATTTATGAGGATGGAAATGGAGAAGGGACTTGAGGTGAGGTCTACAAGGAGTATCAGAAGGACGGACAAAGGAGAAACGCTCACGTAGGTACGAAGGATATTGAGGGTTGTGAAGGATGTTAAAGAGGAGACATAAAATCCGACTGTTCCTGCGTTGGCGGATCGGAAGCCAATTGAGCTGCTTACGGAATACAGACACATGATCATATTTTTTAAGACCAAATATAAACCTTATGCATAGATTCTGCAAGCGCTCGAGCTTATTTAAGAGTTCTTCGGTAGCATCCAAGTAACAGGCGTCAGCGTAATCAATTATAGGCTGGATTAAAGTCTGGGCAAGAGTTATCCTTGTTTTTATAGGTAAAAAACTTTGAAGGCACTTGAGCGAATGGAAAGTGTAGTGCACCTTTCGGCTAACCTCACCAACATGTGTACGCCAGGACAGATTTGTGTCAATTAATACACCCAGGTTCTTTGTGGAGTCAGAGTACTCAATATTTACACCATCTAAACATAACGGCGGCAGAGATTTAAAATCAAGCGCGTTTCGCAAGTACCGGCTCCCTATGACAATTGCTTGCGATTTCGCAGGGTTAATTTGCAGCCCGTAGGACTTGGCCCACCTACTGATACTAGCTAAGTCAAGGTTCGTGGCTGCAATGGCAGATTCAGCGTCCATTAAATTGAAATGACGGTAAATCTGCAAGTCGTCTGCATAGAGATGAAAATTGGAAGTAAGAACAGTAGTGACAGAGTTGATGAAGATGGAAAATAAAAGAGGAGAGAGAACGCCACCCTGAGGCACACCCGAAGTGAGATCACACCAATCAGAATAATTTTCTTCAAGGCGAACACACTGGGAGCGGCCCCGAAGATATGAATCGAACCAATCCAGAGCATGAGAAGAAAAGTTTAGGGACCGGAGAATACCCAACAGTATGTCGAAATCAACTGAGTTGAATGCGCTACTGAAATCAAGCAACACGAGTACAGTGAGGGACTTGTTCTCTATAGCCCAACGGATGTCATCAGTAACTTTGACAAGAGCTGTAACGGTGCTGTGACCTGGGCGGAAGCCAGATTGGTAAGGGGAAATTAGAGAGTTAGAATAAAGAAAGGAAGATACTTGACGGTGAACAATATGCTCGAGAACTTTCGAAAGGAAAGGAAGAATAGATATGGGCCGGTACTGGGTAAAAGTTGTAGGGTTGGAAGTTTTTGGCAGTGGAATAATGTGAGCCAATTTCCAGGCTGTGGGAAATGAGCGCGAGGAAAAGGAGTAATTAAAAATATGCGTGAGGATAGGTAGTAGTTGTGAGAAAATAAGATTGATCATTCTCGAACAAATATTGTCATCACCAACTGCAGAAGAAGAAATAGAAAGGATAGATTTTTTGACATCCTCCTCAGACACAGGAGCGAGGTGAAAGTTAGGACATGTCAGTAATGACTTATTCAATAATTCAAACAGTGACAAGGATTTTGTGTTGGAATCTAGTGTGACAGGAGGGAGAGAAAAGTGTTTATTTAGCTCACACAGATTAACATCCTTGCCTGCACTATATTGAGATTTGCCAATACCAACAGACCGCAAGAATTTCCACGAGTCTGAGGAGTTGCAGTTATTGAGTGATTCATGGAAATAGCGTCTCTTAGCATCTCTACACAGACGATTGCAGCGATTTCGCAGGGTCTTATAATAAGTGAGATTTATTTCGGAAGGTCTACGCTTATATCTTATTTTAGCCTTGTCTCTGCAAGCCATGCACTCTTTAATATGAGTCGTGATCCAAGGAGCAGGATTATGACGAACTTTAATTCTGCGTCGCGGTGCATGCTTTTCAAAAAGATCAAGAACTTGCGAATTGAAGTACTTCACCTTATCATCAATACTAACACTTTCAACCACCGGAGACCAGTCAATACTGCCAGCATCATAACTCAATAATTCCTGGTCAATACCTTTAAAACAGCGAAGATATTTAACCAGCGGTTTGCGTTTGGGAGAACGAATTTTATAAGTTAAATAAATAAGGTCATGATATGAGAAGTTAGCAAGTTAGTAAGTTAAGTTAGTAAGTTAATATAATATAGAAGATAAAGATAATGAGAAAGACCTCTAACTTGTCTAAATTGATTGAATACAAGAAATTGTTTACAACAATAGCCAACAATTATAATAGTATTTATTTATTGGCTCTACAACAAATGTTAACACTTATAATTAGTTATAATACAATAACAATAGATCTTTCTTACAAAATACCTAAGTCTAGTATTACAATCTCATCACTACATTTTATAAAACAAAGTCGCTTTCTCTGTCCCTATATCCCTATGTATGCTTAAATCTTTAAAACTACGTAACGGATTTTGATGCGGTTTTTTAATAGATAGAGTGATTGAAGAGGAAGGTTTATATGTATAATAACATCCATTATATAGTGGAGAAATACTGTTATTTTTGAGGTTTCTAATTAGTATCAGCATTGCACGCGTGCGAAGCCGGGGCGGGTCGCTAGTAAAACTTATAAACAGTTATCGGATGCATATTTACCTAAAATTAATATTTCGCAATGAAAGTATGGAAACAGCTTCAGAAAATATATTTGTTTATCGAAAAATCCCGGGATTGCGTAGTTATTTTAACCGACTTCAATAAAAGAGGAGGTTCTATGTTCGACTGTACGTGGTTTTTATGTAAAACATACATACAGTCGAACATTTATTTCTCCGTCAATTGCGAATTTGCGAGGTGATTTTCAATATTAACATATAATAATAAAAATGGCTTTGCAGATTTATTTTACCAGAAATGTGTCGTGATAGCCTAGTGGTATGACTGTTGACTGGCAAGTCAGAGGTTTCAGGTTCGAACCCGGCTTGCACCTTTGACTTTTCGTAAGTTATGTGCGTATTTTTGGCCCTGCGCCTTATCTCTCGCCAGTTGTGACGGATTGCCGTATCATCGGACTATTAGAGTGAGAATATTTCTATGGAGGGAAAAGAGAGTGCACCTGTGTTACGCATACACTTGTGAAACACAATAATCTAAGCTCCGTTTAGATTGGCCGCTGTGATCGAAATTCGGTCAGGAAGATATTACCAGAAGTGCGTGCGTACCGGACGTGCGGTATGCGGTAGGTATTTTAGACAAATACCCCGCCAAAAATAAAAAAATACAAAAAAAAAGATATTACCAGAAATGAGACCTTTTTTTTTTGTTTACGGGGGGAAACCTTCAAAAGGCACCCAGCCTCTAGGGGAAGAGACCGGGGAGTGTGGGATTCTTACCTCACTAAAACCACCCCGGTGATCACCATCAGCACATGAGGGGAGATCCCGGGTCCTCACCAGAAATGAGACCTAGCTTGACCTCATTTTTCGCCCCATTATTATTTTCATCGAAATCGTTGCTTGCCGTCCCATCTTGCATCGGATTAAGAGAGGTAATATGGACCGTACCGCCTGTGTCTGTATTTTAATAGGAAGTCATTATAGTTTTTATAGTGTATTGTCAGGAATGGCGACAAAATGCGATAAGACCGCCCATTGTACATTATCCTAAATTGTTTTTATATTAATATAAATTTTATGTGCAATAAAGAGTTGGATTTGTATTGTATTAAAAACTGGTAGACTTGGTTGAATAGAATAACTCGAAAAGATTGTGTGTTACAGATAGACAGTGAGTGATTCATGAGCAAAAACATACAGCATAGACTCACGCCTGTATTCCCCAGAGGGGGTAGGCAGAAGTGTACTCTAATATTCCTAAAAGGCTATGTCAAACAAACGGACATGGCAAAATTAAGGATTCTCAATGTTATTACTTAAAAAATAAGCGCTCGTAGCAATGAGCCAGCCGTAGCTTGATGAGAGATGCTCGTAGCACGGTAAAAGGCATATACCCATAGCAAGTACTGCGAAAGGTGGCGTAGCAAGTGGAATGCGTGAAAGAAAAATAATCGCTTGTAGTGATGAGCTAGCCACCCGTAGCATGATGAGAGATGCGCGTAGCACGGTGAAAGGCATATACCCATAGAAAACACTGTAAAAGGTGGCGTAGCTAGTGGAATGCGCTAAAGGAAAAGTGAGTGTTCGTAGCGATGAGCCAGCCGTAGCTTGATGAGAGATGCGCGTAGCACGGTGAAAGGCATATACCCATAGAAAACACTGTAAAAGGTGGCGTAGCTAGTGGAATGCGCTAAAGGAAAAGTGAGCGTTCGTAGCGATGAGCCAGCCGTAGCTTGACGAGAGATTCTCGTAGCACGGTGAAAGGCATATACCCATATCAAGTACTGCGAAAGGTGGCGTAGCAAGTAAAATGCGCTAAAGGAAAAGTAAGCGTTCGTAGCGATGGGCCAGCCGTAGCTTGATGTGAGATGCGCGTAGCACGGTGAAAGGCATATACCCATAGCAAGTACTGCGAAAGGTGGCGTAACAAGTAAAATGTGCTAAAGGAAAAGTAAGCGTTCATAGCGATGAGCCAGCCGTAGCATGATGAGAGATGCTCGTAGCACGGTGAAAGGCATATACCCAAAGCAAACACTGTGAAAGGAAGCGTAGCAAATGAAATGCGCTATAGGAAAAGTAAGCGTTCGTAGCGATGAGCCAGCCGTAGCTTGACGAGAGATGCTCGTAGCACGGTGAAAGATCGTAGCACCGAGAAAGGTGCTGTAGCAAGTAAAATGAATTATTGTTATGACAGAAATAATAGGCGCTCGTAGCAACGTGAACGATTTTCGTAGCACTATGAAAGGTCGTAGCACTGTGAAAGGCATTCGAAGCTGACTGTGAAAGGTGCCTTTGTGAAATGCACTTGTAGTATATTGAAAGTCAAGATAGCCCTTGTAGCGATGAACTAGCCGCCTGTAACATGGTGAAAGGCTATCGTAGTACAGTTATTAGCAAATATCTTGAACATAAAGTGGTGTAGAAACTTCTTTATGGTATGGTTGATGAACAACCTGGTGACAGAGTTTAAAACGCCCGTAGGCCTCTGACATAGTTTTACACATCGTTGAAAAATTTCTCAGGTTAGCTGGTTCACGACGTTTTCCTTCACCGTTTCAGCAAGAGATAATTAATTTCTCAAACGGTGAATCTGAAAAGTTAGAAGTGCGTGCTTGGGTTTTGAACCTACGACCTCTGACTTGGCAGTCAAACTTGGCTTATTACTACAAAGTAAGATAATATAGTATATACTATACTATATAGTAAAATTGTATAAGTAGTTCGTAAACTTTAATTTTATTTATATACACTTCAACAATTTGAATTTGTGTATGTCCAGATTCACGGTCGGAGGCATCCATCAAAATATCCTGAATTGTTTTACAATACTCCGGTTTAGTTATGCAAAAAAATAATTTATGTTCATAACACGGATATGCACTAAATGAGGAAATTAAATAAGCAATAGTTATTTACTTAACAAAGAATAATGACTAATGCAATCATATAATATTAAACTACAAAGAAGTGAAGTCTAGAAGATAAACTATAACTTCAACTTTAAATTTTATGCAATAATTTGAGATGGGGCAGAAAGGTTCTGGAATGGAGGCCACGTACCGGCAAGCGCAGCGTAGGACGGGTGGACGTCCTACAAGGTGGACAGACGACCTAATAAAGGTCGCAGGAAGCTGCTGGATGCTTCGGCTTTCAACCGGCCGATCTGGAAGTCATTGGGGAGGCCTATGTTCAGCAGTGGACGTCTTATGGCTGAAATGATGATGATTATATTTTATGTATGTTATTAACATGATTTGCTTATTAAATGAAATTATTTAATAAGAAATTCGCAAAAACACCAGACTCGGGCGGGACTTGCACCCGCGATCCCTGGCGTGCCGTGCCATCGCTTTACCAATTAAGCTACCGAGTCCCGCTCGCTTCAGTCGAAATTACGAATGTCGAATTACGAATCAAATTTAAGGCGAAAGAGAATTCGGAGAATGGGCAGCAACATCCTTCTGTGTAACAGCAATCATCTGCTACTGCGATCGCCGACCCGCTTGCCTAGCTCGGCGATTATGGGCAAATACTTCCAATGAGCGCACAATAATGGCGCGCATTGGGAGAGGCCTATTTCAGCAGAAGACTAATATAGGCTGATGATGATAAGTAATTAGTTACCACATCAAGAACAGACTTGGGAATTTGGGTTAGCATACATATAGCAATGTGTTTGCTGCCATGGAAGATGGGTAGGCCTCTGCCCCTCTGTATGGGACACTACTTGTGTTGATACTCTTGCGCCATCACACCTAAGCTCGGTTTTTTTTCTACGGTGTGTAAAGCAATGTCAGAGGCCTATAGGCAGTTTAAACTCTGACACCAGGTCATCAACATTACGATAAACAACAAAAACTTTGGCCCATTTTCGTACGACCCAAATGAATTTCGAATCGTGAGAGACTAGTGGTATGACCGTTGACTGACAAGTCAAGGTCTGAACCCAAGGCAATACGCACATAACTTATAAAAACTCTGACTTTACGTGATTCAATAAATTGTCTTACTACTTACTCCGTGCCTCGGAAAGCACGTAAAGCCCGGTCCTGCGCCTGATGTCTCTCCGGTCGTGTCGGATTGCCGACCCATCAGATTATGAGTGTGAGGATATTCAGATGGGACGGCTAATGAGAGCGGTATTGAGAGGTATACAACGGTATTGAGAGTGCTGCAGCTCACATAGTAAGCATATAGCGTAGTAAAGTATAATCTCCGTTGAGATTGACCGCTGTGTTCCAAATTCAGTCGGAAGGATGTAAGATTTTTCTTGACATTCGAAAATGAACAACCTAAATATTCAATGAATTAAATAATTTCAATTAAGTTAGGTCGTTATTATTTTATAACTGTAATAACACTAATGAACGTTGTAAAGTATTTGCTTAATTAATTGCTTATTAATTAAAGTGTACTAATATTAATTAACGTTGTACAACATTTGCATGCTTCGTAAAGGCGGATGTGTGAATCTTATACTTGTAACAACTTCTGTATTATCCTTGGCAAATAAACGAACATAAGATAAGATTGGAATCTTATCTTACGTTATCTTATCGATATTTGTTTTAATTTAACTGACCTCCGCAAAAGTGAATATTTTATTTTAGTTAAATATTACACATTGTATATGTCGCGGTCACGGCTCGGTCGTAAATAAATCACATCGTGAAATGCATCCGTCCGGCCGTATACTAAAACAAAATCAAAATATTTTTATTCATGTAGACCATTAGGCACTTATGAATAGTCGTAATTCTAATATTTTTATTATAAGAGTGACTCTAGTTGCCAGTTCCTAAGGCAGCCTACCCTTCATGGAGAAGAATCTGGCAAGAAACTCCATGGTTGCTTTTTTAAATATAGTGGCTTACAATATTTTAGGTTACATTGTTCTGACTATGATGTCATGACTTATACGAAAAGCGTACACGAATTTCTCTGCTTGAAATTCATATCGATTAATCATTTTTCGAGTGATCCTTATTCTTTACTAATAAATGGACGCCCACATCCAGCTGGAGTGCTGTGGGTTGACAAACTACCGGGCTACCAGCCTATCGGTATGATATGAAATCTCTACTTTTAAAACAGTATTGTGACTGACAGACAAAGCACAGCCTACACCGAATTTGAAGAAAATATTCCCTGTGTACACCTTAAAAATGCATTAAGGAAGTATTTTTTTAAATTCCTCCCCTAATTTTATTTTATAAAAATGGTAAAATGAAGATAGAGGAGTTTTCTTTGTTTTTATCCGGGTTATTCTTTGAAAAACGTTAACATTTTCTAAATAATCCTTTATTTCTAATACTTTTTCTAAGAAAGAAAGAAAGAGAAAGAATTCAGTTATCTTAGGAGCTTATATAAATAGGAGGGAGAACATAGGAAGAACATAAATAAAAAATAAAATAAATACTTACACTAAAAAAAACTACTGTCCAAATCATTAAAAAGAAAAAAAAAGAAAAAAATCTGTGCCCATATTACCCACAGACATAAGCAGATCGAGAGATCGAAATAAAACAGAAATAAAAAAATAAAAAAAATAATTTCTACTATCTCTTACAACAGAGAAGCAGATAAGTGATGCTATAACAATTCTAAATAGAATGCTCTCATTTGACAGCTCTAAAAAGTCCAATAATTATTGTCAAATGACAGTATATCCCTTGGAGGAATAATATAGGCAAAATTTTTCCTCTAAGGTATATCCCTTGGAGGAATTTTTTTTGCCTTATGATTCTTCCAAAGTATATCCTCTTCGATAGAGTTAAATGAGATTTTTTGTTTCATTTATGAATTCTATTATGAACCCCCAACATATTTATTAGGCATAATAAAGACATAATAATCTATGCATATGTTAATCATTCTTGCACCGCTATACTTGTATCAGTGACCAAATAAAATTAAAACTATTCTAAGTAATTTATACAGAAGGAAGACAATCTCGTTCTAATTAGCATTTTAATTTACTGTTTTGAACTTGTTAACATTATCAAAAAAAAAATTAAAAGGATTAGTAATAAATATTAAAAATTAATACAAAAATATTGATATAAAGTATTTATATCTAATACGAATGAAAAAATCGATTACGAACGGAATTTGAAGTCGCGACCTACTGAGTAAAGCCCCCAGTCTCTCTGCCACTAAGCTATCGTTTCTTCTACATTCAACCATCCCAGATGGTAGTTACATTCACCCCTTGTAAGTAGTACTGGAAGGCTAACATACACAGTGGCGTAGCATGCTCTAAGCGACATACGAAAGGGATGGGGCAAGCGCTACGATTTCAAAAATTGGAAATAAAAGAAAGTACCTAACATCAATGATCAAATCGCGCCCGTAAGTAATATTACGAGATAAATTGTATGAAATGAAATGATGGAACTGACTTGATTGCATCAGAAAAACTAATATTTAAAATAGGAAGGAGGGGGGCGAATTTTCGGTCTGCCCCGGGCGGCAAAAACCCAGGCTACGCCACTGGCTATACAGATGTTACTTATTGCTTATAAACTTTTTTATAAAGAATTTATGCATTCTATGCGAACACTAATTTTTTTTAAGGCTTTGTCGCTTAGCTAAAAAAAATTGTAGAAAATAAAAAATAATCTAACATTATATTGTTAATATACATTTGTTTTAATTACTTTGACATGACATAACTAACTTTATTTATTTAATAATTAATATTAATATGTGACATTGTATTTTGATTAATATTGACATCAAATTTGCATACTGTAATAGCGAAAAACATCTAGAACTATTTTATTATCTAAGATCTAGGTAACCATATTTCTATGGAAATAAAATGCTTGAACTAAAAACATTGCTTTTTTTCTATGGGTATCGTCAACTGGTACTCCCACACTTCTGTTACAAACGTTAAACATTTTTTAATACGTTTACTTGAAGTTAAGCACGTTAAGCTGTTGGCCCCGGCTGTCAATTGTAGATCTTTGTCAGTCGTTACGGGTAGTCAGAAACCCGAAAGTCTGACAACCAGTCTTACCAAGGGGTATCGTGTAACCTAGTGTCTGGATTGTGAAGGTCTGATAAGCAGTCGCTCCATGTAATACACTGGTGTTCAGCTGCATCCGTTAAGACTGGAAGCCGACCCATGAGCCATAGTTGGGAAAAGGCTAGGCAGATGATGTCATTTTTCTCCAATTTCTTTATGCGATAACATCCAGAACGAGGAAATTTGCCGAAGAACTAAGGTCATTGACATTAGCTTTCAGAATATCCAAGCTGAAGTGGCAATGGGCAGGCCACATCGCTCGAAGAACCAACAACCGCTGGGGAAGAAAGGACCACAAACCGGAAGACGCAGCGTTGGTAGGCCCACCAGGTAGACCGACGACATTGTCAAGGTCGCAGGTAACTGGTATGCAAACGGCAAGTTGTCGTTCGTTGTGGCGTTCTATGAGGGAGGTCTTTGTTCAACAGTGGACGTTTTTCGGCTGATGTTGATGATGATGAATATCTACATTTACTACTTTTACACTCTATTGTTGTTATTTTAATGCTCCTACACTGATGGTTTTTTAGAAAAACCTATAATATTTGAAAACATATGTTATGTACCCTATCCTACATGATGACTCTACATGACATACCATACCTTCCTGTCACCTAAATAAATTTTATTTTTAAGTAACTTGACTTAAAAATGTTAATGTTACACAAATGATAATAAATGTTTTATTCGTTACAATTTTTTAACTAAGTACCTAACAATTAAGATTAGAAATGTTAACTAACAAAAATTTTTTTTAAATGAAAACATTTTCTTAACATTATTTTATTTACAAACATAAGTATGCTTGTAAACATTTTTAACAGCTGTGTGAGAACATAATATCTATAAATCTACTCTTTAGTAACTTAACTATCTGTATAAATTTATTACTGTAACGAATTAAGGTTATTGACCTGTGATAATTTAACTTATAGAGACCGAAGCCGCCATCTTGCTTCATCTGTCATAGCAAGAACAGAGTATGTGCTAACCTGTGCTAACATACGGAATTAAATTTTAAATATTAATCGGAAATGTATTACAGATTCAGGCCCAGCCCTGCCCAAACCGGAAATTATCGTTTTAATAACTACTTATCGTATTTGTATCGTGTTCTTATCAATTTAGACCTTCATCGATCACTCAATTATCTTCGTTTATATGTCACCCAAATGTCAACACGCTTGTCATTGGCCGCGTAGAACATGACAAAAGATTTGTTGTGTAGTTTTAATTTTGAAGTGTCGACCCCTATCTTCTCATATGGGTTGAAATTAAAAAAACTTTAAAATATGTACTCCAAGATTTTTTAAAAATTACTCTTAAGTAGGTATATCAAGTTTCAAGTAAATCGGATCAAAAAATTTAAAAAAGGCCATACAAACTTCGTTACCCCCTTTCTCTCCCTTCAAGGGTAGAATTTTAGAAAACGTCAAACAAAATCAAAATCAATCATGCCTCTAGCTTTAAAAATGATGGACTTCCATACAAACTTTCAACCGCTTTTTCACCTCCTTTAAAAAAATCCTATCTTATTCCTCGCCTACGTCCTAAAAACAACACCTGAGAAAAAAACAATACAATATTATATTATAAAGAATTAATATATAATAATATAAAATATTATAAATTTAATACAAAATAAATAAATTACTAATAAAATTTGCATGATAACTATTTATTTATTTATTTATTTAATGATAAAAGGTACATTGTAGGTAATCTAATCTAATAAAATGTCCAACAAAACTATATACATAGTTTGTCTGTTGGATCACAATTGAACTAAAAACTACTGCATCAAGAAAAAATAGCTTCCTACTACCTAATCCGATAATATTAATTTACGATGATTAATTAACATTTATAAAAAAAAAAACAAGATCAGAATGGGTTTTTTTCATTTAGATTCACATAAAGATCATTTGACTAAATATAAAAAAAGTACCTACTCAAGAACTTTATACCAGCGCTCGCGCTTCCTAGTTCACGAAAATCGTATAGATTTCATATTTCCCTATTTTTCATTTCATCGATTGATGATGAGTTAAAATGATGAATCAAATTATGAAGATGAGCTGTGATAGCTTAGGGGTATGACCGAACTAGCAAGTCAGAAGTCTCGAGTTTTAACTCAAGGCGCGCACCTCCGATCCATATTTTTTTAATTACATCGACCGATGATGAATTAGCCTAGTCAGTTAACTAGCAAGTCAGGAGTCTCAGATGTGAACCCAATGCGCACCTTTGACTTTTCGTAAGTTATGTGCGCATTATAAATTAAATAACACTTGCTCCGTGCCTCCGAAAGCATGTGAAGCCGTTGTTCCTGCGCCTGATCTCACTCCAGTCTCTGCGAGAAACGATAAATAGGCAGGGGGCGTATTATAAACGAATATATAAGGTGCTTCTATATTATCTGCCACGGCTGCAATGGGAGATACGTATTGGTTATTTATATTAAATAGTGAAGTTTTTTTTTTATCTAACATCACAATTTTTTTTCTTTTGCCTCCGTTTTATTGAGAAGGGTTAGTTCTGCTCCAACTTTTTTTTACTGTTCCGGGGTACGAAATTTCTTCACTATTGTGTAATCTATACTTTCTCCCATTGCAACCGTGGCAGATAATTTAGAAGCACATTATATTGATCTGTGCCTCGTAAAGCCTTTGGTCTTGCACCTGATCTCTGTCCGGTCGTGTCGGATTGCCGTCCCATCGGATTATGAGAGTGAGGGAATAGAGAGTGCACTTGTGATTGCGCACACACTTGTGCACTTTCTGTAAATAAGTAAGTAAATACTTTTGCTAACGTAATTTAAACATAATGAAACCACTTTTAAACGTTAAACAACAAACAAACATCAACAAACAACTGTTAAATGTTCGCGAAAGTTTGAGACTATTATTATGTAATTTAAACAATTAAGAAGATTCTATGAACGACGTTAGTAAATTATAACTTAACCAGATAATTTATTCAATGATACAAATAAATTGATTGATAGAAGATAGGTACATATAAATATTTCATCATTGATCATTGCCAAGTAGATAAACAGGTAGTGGAACCTGTTGTTGAGTCTAGACCAAAATATTGAGTTAATGTAGTGCGTATTAATTACTATTTACCGTCTACATGGATATTTTAAAAGTAATGTTATGTTAAGTTCTGTACTATGTTAATTTTTTTTTTGTAGTTAGGTAGTCAATATTGAGTCGTGATAGCCTAGTGGTGGTGACCGTTGACTGGCAAGTCAGTGGTCTCGAGTTCGAACCCAAGGCGCGCACCTCTGACTTTTCGTAAGTTATGTGCGTTTTATAAATTAATTATCACTTACTCCGTGCCTCGGAAAGCACGTAAAGCCGTTGGTCCTGCGCCTGATCTCTCTCCGGTCGTGTCGGATTTCCGTCCCATCGGACTATGAGAGTGAGGGAATAGAGAGTGCACCTGTGTTTGCGCACACACTTGTGCACTGTAATATCTCCTGCGTATTTGGCTAATCTCCGTTGAGACCGCTGTGACCGAAATTCGGCCAGGAAGATATTATAGTCAATATATCAAGAAATGAGGCACAAAAGTAGTGGCGGATAAAGAGTGTCAACGGCAAAACTAATGGGGCCCCTGTCTTCTCAAAATTTGACGTTTCTGTGTACATGTTGCTAAAAAAACTTTTTTTTTTAAATCTTTGTTTTTGGCTTTTGTTCACAAGGTTAATATGTCAACAGTGTGGTCGAACAGTGTACATATTACATAAGATTTTATCTATGAAGACGGACAGTGGGGTATTTCCAAAAATGTCTGCCTAATTGCTACTAAGAATTATGCATGAAAAAGTATAAAATTAAAATTAAAAAACCTCTTCTACAGGTCACTTTTAAAATAAAATAAAAACTAAATTAAAATCGGTTCCTTGAATCCGTAAGGGAGCTACGATGCTAAGCGATGATGCACTCGTTAAGTTTATAACACCTCTTAAAAACGATTTTTGATTATGTTTTCTTTATAATTATTTATGTTTTTTTAACCCCCTACGCGGTTACTAGTTCAGATAAAGTTCATCTCATCTCCCCCTGCGTGTTTCTCACATTGTATCGGCTGGGCTGGGTACTGCTCCAGTCCCTGCCTGTTGGCCCGTTCAAATTTGCACTCGGCGGGGGCGATATCCTGGCGTCCAGGTTCTTTGGACATCGCCCCAACACGCTCTTTGGCCTTCGCCCCTACATCGGACAAGGCGGACGCGGCAAGCATAGTTTATCCTGAGCCTAACACGCGTTTGGATACAATATTGCTTTTATTTCACGACGACGACGTTTTAAAAAAAAAATATGCAATAATGCAAGTAATTGTAGACCTTATATGGTGGCAATCATTTACTATGCGGCCGTCCTAATTAATGGAGGAATGAAGATCGCATTCCAATCATCAGGGGATTCACTCATAACAGATTGGTGTAAAATACCATTAAATTTAATCATAAAACTTCACAGAAATAATGAAAAAAATATCCTTATAAGCTTTTCTTGGAAACTGGGACTTGGTGCATCAGTGTCCCAGTTAAAGGTCCAGTAGGAAAATGATGAAATAATAATTATTGTTGCATAGAAAATTGGCCTTGTCCGAGGACTGGACACTACCGTACACTATAAAATTGTCCTCCTGACCGAATTTCGGTAACAGCTGCTAATCTCAACGGAATTAGCCAACTACGCAGGAGATAATTATTATACTGCACAAGTGTGTGCGCAAACACAGGTGAACTCTCTATTCCCTCACTTTCGTAGTCCGATGGGACAGCAATCCGACACGACCGGAGAGAGATCAGGCGCAGATCCAACAGCTTAATGTGCTCTCTGGCACTGACTGACTAAGAGAGTGAGGAAATAGAGAATGCACCTGTGTTTACGCACACACTTGTGCACTATAATATATCCTGCGCAGTTGGCTAACCTCCGTTGAAATTGGCCGCTGTGACCGAAATTCGGTCAGGAGGACATTAATATACATCGTCAATGTGTGAGCTAGTTAGCGTTTTAGAGCTATAGATCAGTCGTTCAGACGGAAGTGCACGCAGATTATACGCATTAATTTATTTGTCATAAATTACAAAGAATACAAAGTTCTTCGAAAATTTACCTTGAATCTTTGACCTGGGTTTAAAAAAAATACCGGAATAGAATTTATTATTGGTACCCAATAATTAGTTTTTCGAATTATCATAATGTTTAATGATGAATGAAAAATAATGTCAGTTGAATCACGAAGTGGATTTTCCATTGTTGTGAATGGATGATTGTGTACAGCGCTTGTTAGATGAAGGTTAAGTCTTAGCTTCGCTTTAGATACTGTTATTACCTTAGAGTATATAAGAAAATATAGAGCAACCCTATAGAAGTATGAACTGTGAGCACGGGTATGAACAACGCGGCCGCGACACGAGCTCCGTTTGCGATCATACCTCGATCGACTGCGCTTTAACTAGGCTCCACGAGTGAAAAAGTTACATTTTAGCTTATATCATGGTTAACTGCTGAGTTAAATTTTGAAAAACGTCTAGAAAACATAATTTGAAAAAATGACATATTAACATTTCTATGGTGAGACCTGCTTTCGCTCCACACAAGGCAATGTGGTTGACGTTATCACTCTATATTTTCTTGAATACTCTATGGTTATTACCAAAGCGAAAATTTTAAAAAAATCTATCATTGTCATAATGTCAGTGGTCTAAATTCTATTTTTTTTTATAAATTTTAGCTTTCTGCACTTCTTGCCCATATAAACTTTTACTATGCCAAGTTTCACACTCCTCCGTGCGCGCAATATTCTTAAAGGGATCCACAGTTTTCGCTTCATTTATTAATACAGGGTTAAATTAAAAACACCGAGAACCTGAAAAGGGGTCATTATATTCATCATTATGAACTACTTTTATTAAGGGACCAACTCTGAAATCGCGAAAAAAAAATCAGCTGTTCCGTACATTTTGTTGAGTTATGTAATAAATGTATGGAACAGTATGCTAGTCACTACATAGTATAAAACAAAGTCGCTTCCCGCGCTGTCTGTCCCTATGTATGCTTAGATCTTTAAAACTACGCAACGGATTTTGTTGCGGTTTTTTTTTAATAGATAGAGTGATTCAAGGGGAAGGGTTTATATGTACTTATAATACATGCATATTAGCGTAACCGTGCAAAGCCGGGGCGGGTCGCTAGTATCCAAATAAAGTTCAAACACTCCTTTACTTAAATTTAAATACATAACAACAACAAATTGTTAATCATTAAAATGTCAATAAAATATCTTACACACCTATTATTACTAAGAAGTGAGTGACATGACATTTACACATGTAATATAATTATAAATATTAATAATTGCAATTTTCAAGTAACGCCAGTGATAATTACGAGTAATTTAAGGTTATTAACCGTAACACCCAGATGTATGACGTCATTGAGTGCATGTTTGCCAAAACTTCCTGTACGATAGTTATTTTTTTACTACCAATCTAGCAAACATACATATAGGAGTCGAGATAGCCTAATGGTATAACCGTTTGACTAGCAAGTCAGAGGTCTCAGGTTCGAACCCAAGACGCGCACCTCTGACTTTTCGTAAGTTATGTGCGTTTTATAAATTAATTATCACTCTCCGTACCTCGGTTAAGCTGTTGGCTCCGACTGTCAATTGTAGATCTTTGACAGTCGTTACAGGTAGTCAGAAGCCCGAAAGTCTGACAACCAGTCTTACCAAGGGGTATCGTGTAACCCAGTATCTGGGTTGTGGAGGTCCGATAGGCAGTCGCTCCATGTAAAACTCTGGTATTCAGCTGCATCCGGTGAGACTAGAAGCCGACCCCAACATAGTTGGGAAAAGGCTAGGCCCGTGTAACGATGGTGATCACCGGAGTGGTTTGGGGGTTAGGCTGGCTATGTCTGCAGAAGGACAAACGGTTGATGGAGCAGCTTTATATTAGAGTGGAGCCCGCGATAAACCAAACGTAGTGTGGGATGTCCTGGGGAATGATGCACTGTCGACTTAAAGAAGGTGGCTGCGAATGATGCGGGCTAGGGCTGCCCGAGATCGGGATGGTTGGTGCTCTTTAGAGGTCTACGTTCAGAAGTGGACAGCGGCAGGTTGATGAGACTGGTTTCGGGGAGTCGCGCAGCCCTGATGGGAATGGAATGAACGTTGTTATTTCGATTTCGAGAATTTAGTCACTCCCGTATACAGTACAAATTACCTTTTTAAATATATAACTCTCCTCCTGACGGAATTCCGTTCACAGTGGCCAATCTCAACGGATATAAGCCATCGACGCAGGAGATATTATACATAGTGCACAAGTGTGTGCGCGAACACAGGTGCACTCTCTATTCCCTCACTCTAACACGACCGGAAACACGACAGGCGCAGGGCCAACAGCTTAACGAGGGTTTGAACCTGAGACCTCTGACTTGCCAGTCAACGGTCATACCAGTAGGCTATCACGACTCGTAACTTATATATATATATAGACTCATGCCTGTATTCCCAGAGGTGTGCAGTACACCCACGTTTCGCCGGCTATGTTATAAGTCCCATGTAATAGGGGGCGAGCCTATTGCCATTAACCGGGCACAATTCCAGACTCCGTGCTGCTACTGAGAACTTCCTGATGGAAAAACCCAATAACACTTTGCCCGACCCGGGGATCGAACCCAGGACCTCGTGCTCAGCAGTCGCGCTTGCTACCACTAGACCAACGAGGCAGTCTCTCACTCATAACTTAACTTAAATAAATATATCATGAATGAATACCTGTACAACATAGCTGTACTCTATCACCTAACACAAATAGTAAGTAATACACGACTTGACCCTTTTAGATAAGGGAAAAGCCATCGGTAATCTGTGAGAGGATGGTACAGTTGGCAAAGGGGTTAGGTTGGCAGGTAGGATGAAGTTTTTTATGGTAGCTTGCATGCGGTTGTGTAAAATTGTTTAGTTTTGTATAGGTTTCAGTCATACCTTTTCAGAAAATATGGTAAAATTTAATTATATTGATGACATCTTGAAAAAATTACAACCTTAACTAGAGCCCCTGCCAACCCAACTTCTTTGCCGACTGTACCTACAACCAGAGCCAGCTAAGTTTGATTTTTACCACAATAGTTTGCCAGTAATCAAAGTTAATTAAAATAGAACAAAATGCCTTGACAAAACCGCCAATCAATTAACTACAACTTGCCAAAATTGGTTTAGGTTTTTAAAGCATACTTCCTTAAAGATGACGCATCATTACGGATTTGTCTTCTAAATGTCATCACTTAGACAAGTTTAGTGCAATCATTTCCCGAGTGGAGTTCCCCATGCGTAGTAAAGACGAACAATCGTCGTCATGACCCACCATTAGCCCAATTTTAGGTAAAATACAACTTGGTAGATTCGCTTATTTATTTCCTTGATATTGTTTTAACTTATTGACCAAGGACTTAAGTATCACCACAGTATAATAAATATACAGTAAGGAAACTACGTACAAACGCTCTAAAACGAACACTCACACAAACATGCGTAATTTTGTAAAATTAGGATATATAGGATAATAGTACGGATCTTGCAAGTCAAGTCTGAGGAAAGTCCTGGGGAAGTCAAAATGCCCTCAGTCAATCGACACCACTGACTAACGTGAAGGAAAACATCGTGAGGAAACGTGGATTTATTATAGAATTAAATGTCTCTGGTTGTCTATTAGTCAAAATTGCTATCCAAACTTATGATGATGATGAGGATTCATGTCAAAGTAGTGTTTACTTTACTAAGACTTAATTATTGGAAAATTTGTGTCAACCCGGAAAAACACATTCTACACTACGTATTTTCGTACTATTAATTCTTATTCACTTTAAAAAAATATTTAAGTTACCTAAAACAAACAATGTCTGCCAAATTAACAGTTTGTCGGTAGAAGTTATCGTTTAACAGAGACAGATATATTTTGCTACACAAAATACACACATCAAAAGTGTCTAGGGATATTTCAATTAAACCTAAATAACTAAAACTCTATTAACTTTTTGTTAAGACACCTACACATTAAAATAAACCTTGTTTAATAGCCTATCTAATCTGATGATAAACTTTTAGATAAAGTCAAATTTTAAAAAAAACTTAGAAGAAAAGGAAAAAATCGAACAAAATTTCAATCTTAACTTTATTTTTGAAACATCAAAACCTAAACAAAACAACTATTTTTTTTTAAAATTTGTTGAAAATTTTAAATTAATAATTCGTGAATCCACCTAAGACTCTCCTGACACATCTGCAGCGGTTCTGCATACTCAAAACAAGGGTGTCAATATCCTGTTGTGGAATACTGCCCCAAGTCCTGCTTAGATTCAAGAAAAGCTGGTTTTCATGCACAATATCTTCAGGGAAATTCCTAAGAGCTGTTCTCTGAAGCATATTCCATGCACGCTCAATAGGATTTAAGTCAGAGGATTGTGCAGACCAGTCTAAAGCTTGGATATCATGCTGTTGTAACCAACTTGCAACGATACGCGCCGTATATGTACGGGCAATGTCGTGCTTTAGCTGGAAATTTTGTCCCATTTGCTGTCTGTGGGGCAAGATTACAGGCTCTAGCACCTCATCTCGGTATTATAGAGCAGTCATATTGCCTTGTATCCAAACGAGGTCCGTTCTACCGCCGAGACGAATTCCTGCCCAAACCATAATCGTGTCACCTTGATATACATGAACTTGTTGTGGGTGCTGCAGTCGATTCCAACGTCCAGGTTCTCTCCAAAGGCGTACTCTTCGCGAATCAAGATGAAATCCAAACCTGGATTCATCAGAGAAAAGCACAAGTGACCATTGAGAAAGGTTCCAGTTTTCGTGTGCAATAGCCCATTGTAATCTTCTTCCTCGATTGCTTCTCCTTAGCGCTGGTACCCGAAGTGGCCTACGAGCACGTAGGTTGACTTCATGCAGTCGTTTTCTCAAACTTTGACCGCTTACCAGCAAACCATACTCTCTCTGTAGCCTTTGAACCAATTGCATCGCCGTTACATTTGGTTGACTTCGTGCAGTATTTACTATGAATCGGTCCTGTACATGTGTTGTAATGCGTTGAGGTCCTTGGTGCCGTTCCACCACTTCCCCCGTGACACGATAACATGACCAAAGCCTGGATATAACGCTCTGACTGGTCCTCATAGCTTCAGAAACCGTAATTTGGTTAGCGCCAGCTTGAATCATGCCCACTGCTCTTAACATTTCGTTCCTGGTCAAGTGTCTACGTGGCATGATTAAATAAACACCGGAGATGCGTTTTAAAAAAAAAAATGTTGTTTTGTTTAGGTTTTGATGTTTCAAAAATAAAGTTAAGATTGAAATTTTGTCTGAGATTTTCCTCTTCTTCTAAGTTTTTTTAAAAATTTGACTTTATCTAAAAGTTTATTATCAGATTAGATAGGCTATTAAACAAGGTTTATTTTAATGTGTAGGTGTCTTAACAAAAAGTTAATAGAATTTTATTTATTTCGGTTTAATTGAAATATCCCTAGACACTTTTGATGTGTGTATGTCAATTTTTTGTTTAAAGAAGGTTGTTGGAACGACAATTAGATGTAATGGACGTAACGAGTGGTAATGTTTTTTAGTACTTACCCATTATTTAAAGTTGGTTTTTAGATTTTACACGCGTTAACTTAGGAGGTAGTTTATTAGCTAACGTCGGCACTACGTATTTTCTGGTGCGATTCCCAAAGTCATTTGTTGCGTTCGGAACAGCAAGCTTCCTATTTTATTATTTTTCAGAATTATGTTCCTGCCGTGTGGTTTCCGGCCTAAGAATAGAACCACCCCTATTCACCCCGCAGGTGTCGTAAGAAGCGACAAAGGGGAAGATCCGGAGGATGGGCAGCAGCATCTTTCTGTGTAACAGCAATCATCTGCTACTGCGATCGCCAACCCGCTGGCCCAGCGTGGCTTATGGGCAAATACCTCCAATGACCGCACTGCCTATGATCAGCAGTGGACTAATAAAGGCTGATGATGTTTATATGTTCTTTTTGTACCTACGATGATGTGGAGAAATAAACAATAAATATATGTATTTTATTGTAGGTATTTATTAAACTGAACACTTAAATAGTAAACATAGGAACCGGAATAGGAAATAAGTAGGTAGTTCTGAAATAATTGTAGGCTGTATCAGTACTTACTAGATACCTACATACTGGTTTTTAGGAAATAGTAGATCTAACTAGACAGCATAATGTTATGTCTAATGCAACAGTATTAATTCAAGTGATTTCGCAAAATAAACTTTAATACGTACACGAATAGTTTAGAATTCTCTGTGATTTTTATGTTTTTTTTTTTACATTCCAGGTATTCTGAAATCAACATAAATAATACGTTTATAGAGTAAAGCATGTTTAAAGTGTGTAGAAATTAAATGGGTTTTTTTTTCAATTTGATTAAAACAATTTTTTTTTGCTAGTTTTACAACTATCAACATCCAAGCTTTTTCAGGTTCGACTGTCGCTGATAATTAGTCACTGGACAAAGGTATGCTTTTGTGATCCGGCATGATGTTCGGAAACCCATCTGGGGGACGAGTCTGGACCATACCGTCCAACTTTTGTTCCCCTACTTTTTAAGGTAGGTGTGGTCTCACACCATTTAAGTACCATTAGTGGGTATCGTGCGTCAAATATATTATGGATACGGTGGCTCAGCGGTTAGAGCGTCGACACGGTACGTCGAAGATCGTGGGTTCGAATCCCATCCGTATCAGTTGTTTTTTCAAATTTTCTTATTAAATAATTAAACTTAATTGTGTTTTTATAAACACCCCCAAACTAAAGTTTTATCCCTATAATTTCTCCTGGTACACGACCTATCTATCCTAGAAGCCTAGTATTAATTATATTACCTCAGCCCCCTATAGCATCTCACGGCATTTAAGACAATATGTCCGCGTCCTCACAAAGTCCTCAATCCCCTTCGTTCAAGGTTATGAAAATAACAAGCTTCCTTATTAACAACTCAATTATATTGTTCAACTGAATCACGACAATTATATAATAAAATTCTCGGTCAAATCAATTGCTCTTTCTTCAATGTTGGTACATAAGAGAAGGATGGAACATTTGCCCGAAGGTGGCTTCCGTGTAGGGGGTCGTTGTTGCGCAGAAAAATGGATAATTGGATATCAAGGCTACGCAAAGCTTATTAAATTAGGGTAAATTTTACGAATGGTGCCCGTTTTAATAAATGGGAACTCCATTAAACTTTGTAAAATATAAAAATAAGGAAATTTTTTGTGAATTTTTTACATGTTATAGCACATGATAGCTTATTAAATATAATTATTTAGCGTGCCTTAGGCGTGTAAAAGAGATTTGAAATTTCGATTGATGCCGATGGGATACGGTGGCTCAGCGGTTAGAGCGTCGACACGGTATGTCGAAGATCGTGGGTTCGAATCCCATCCGTATCAGTTGTTTTTTCAAATTTTCTTATTAAATAATTATATTTAATAAGCTATCATGTGCTATAACATGTAAAAAATTCACAAAAAATATTAAGAAAATTGGTGATATCGCATCGGTGTCTACTTAAACTGCAAAGTTTAGAGCACTGGGTCGGGATACGTAATGTATTTCGATAGATGTCGCCACACGCCTTAGGCGTGTAAAAGAGATTTGAAATTTCGATTGATGCCGATGGGATACGGTGGCTCAGCGGTTAGAGCGTCGACACGGTATGTCGAAGATCGTGGGTTCGAATCCCATCCGTATCAGTTGTTTTTTCAAATTTTCTTATTAAATAATTATATTTAATAAGCTATCATGTGCTATAACATGTAAAAAATTCACAAAAAAATTTAAGAAAATTGGTGATATCGCATCGGTGTCTACTTAAACTGCAAAGTTTAGAGCACTGGGTCGGGATACGTAATGTATTTCGATAGATGTCGCCACACGCCTTAGGCGTGTAAAAGAGATTTGAAATTTCGATTGATGCCGATGGGATACGGTGGCTCAGCGGTTAGAGCGTCGACACGGTATGTCGAAGATCGTGGGTTCGAATCCCATCCGTATCAGTTGTTTTTTCAAATTTTCTTATTAAATAATTATATTTAATAAGCTATCATGTGCTATAACATGTAAAAAATTCACAAAAAAATTTAAGAAAATTGGTGATATCGCATCGGTGTCTACTTAAACTGCAAAGTTTAGAGCACTGGGTCGGGATACGTAATGTATTTCGATAGATGTCGCCACACGCCTTAGGCGTGTAAAAGAGATTTGAAATTTCGATTGATGCCGATGGGATACGGTGGCTCAGCGGTTAGAGCGTCGACACGGTATGTCGAAGATCGTGGGTTCGAATCCCATCCGTATCAGTTGTTTTTTCCAATTTTCTTATTAAATAATTATATTTAATAAGGAAATTACTAAATTCAATTCAATTTCTTATTAATGGCAACTGAGTCTCGGTAATTTGACCAGAGGTGAGTGTGTTTTCAAGAAAAAAAAACATAAAAAAAACTTGAATGATTAAGTGGAACTTAATGTGAAGGTATCCCGTTGGTACGGTGTTAGTACTGAAACAAAAAGATATAATAATACATATAATAATAATAAAGTTTTAAATAGATAACAAAAAAAAACAACACAAAATCAACAACAGCCAAAGCATAAAGTCACAAACAATATTCCTGTGCTTTTTAAAAATAGTAACGTCAAACTCTATGGTTCTCGTATCTTCCAGTTTATTTTTTCAGCACACCGACGCCGTTGCCCCGGCGACCACATAAACAGCCAAGCACCGAGACCAAACGTTATTTTATACGATTTTTTACTTATTTTGCATATTTTATTGTTTGTAAATATTTGTAGTGTCTTTTGTTAGTGATTTCTAAGATGGATCCCGATGATGAGGAAACTTTTGGCACCGCCATGAATATTGGCTCGGAGACCACCGAAGCCGAAAAGGAATACGAGCAAGTAAGTTCTTCGTTTATCTTGCATGTAACTACTTCCGCGCGACTTTGTCCGCTTTATTTTGTCATAGAAATCTAGAAGCACTGACAGCCTAGTGGTATGACCGTCAACTGACAAGTCAGTGGTCTCGAGTTCGATCCCAAGGCACGCACCACTGACTTTTCCTAAGTTATGAGCGTATTATAAATTATTTATCAGTTAGGTATTTATCTGGGCATACATCGTGATGAAACCAGCACACCTGCGAGATTATTCAATGGTGTGTAAAGCCATGTCAGAGGCTGGAGGGCGGTTTAAACTCTGACACCAGGTTGTTCATCAACCATACGATAAGAAGAAGAGATAATGTAGCTTCATATTAGTAAAAGAATTTTTTGATCGACTGCCTCGTTCGTCTAGTGGTAGCAAGCGCGACTGCTGAGCACGAGGTCCTGGGTTCGATCCCCGGATCGGGCAAAGTGCTTTGGGTTTTTCCATTAGGAAATTCTCAGTAGCAGCAAGGAGTCTGGAATTGTGCCCGGTCAATGGCAATAGGCTTGCCACCTATTACATGGGACTTATAACATTGCCAGCGAAATCTGGGTGTACTGCACACCTCTGCCTACCCCTTCTGAATACACGCGTGTCTACGAGTATAAAAAAAATTGATTCGGATTAGTAGTTCTGGAGATTACCTCTTATACGCAAACTTCCCCTCTTTATGACCTGGGAGACCGCGACCGAATTCAGGGGCGACCCCCTACGTCTCCACTCTCCGTCAATCAAACTTGAACGACACCGATTTTAAAGCCGTTTGGTCCTATTGAGTTGAAGTCCTATCGAAACTCGATCAAGGAACACCATATTTGGGTAGGACTTCGATCGAACGATTCTAAAACTTCAGCGATATAAGGATTGTTGTTTTTACGAGAATCGACTCACTCATAATGAAACAACTTTTCAGCCAAAGCACTAGGAAACGGTAGTAAAAATCTTAATAATAACATTAAAATTTATTAATTTACACTACAATTTTCAGCGAGGCAATGCGGCCAGCATTTTGGGAACGTTGCCTACTGGTAGCGGTCTTTTAGATTAAGGGTTTTATTTTTCTTTATTTATTTTAAAGGTAGTTAGATTTGTATATACATATAGATAGTTTTATTTAGTAGTGTTATATGCAATAAATAAATTTTCACATAATATGGGTAAAATTACTAAATAAAGTTGACGGTAGATCAAAAATTATTTTTAATAACTGTTGAGACGCTTGACACCTCGGTCTACCTGCGACCACGCGAGCTGCAAAGCATTCGAAACGTCAGGTTTTGACAAATAAATAAATATTTTTACGCAACGAATCCGTTGAAAAGTTGTTTCATTATGTAAAATTTGTGAATTTTGATATTCCATTGTAATGAAAAAAGTTGATTTAAATAAAATTATAAATACAAAATGATTAAATAATCGTATTTATTTATTTTCAAATGTTTCCAATTTCAAATGTTTGTTTTGTGGGTATACTGCAAACTGCAAACATAACACACACAACTGCGAGCAGATGACTGTAAGTTTAATTTATTTAATTCCAGGTGTTAGAACAGCTGCGGGATGCCGAAGGTTTAAAATTTTACTCTGACGTTTACACAAAGCTCTATGATTCCTACTTCAAGCTCAAGGAAGAGAATGCCCACAACTGCGATGAAAGGGAAGGCCTTAAGGTACTGTAAATCTATACATCTATACATATAATATAATAAAATCGTAACGAAGTAAAAACTGCACATTATTGCTATTTTTGGAAAAATAATCTATAATCTAATTATAATCATATAATTTATAATCTAATTATAATCTAGATGGCTTACTCTAGGCTCTGGCCTATATTGACAGAAACTATTCTATTAGATATTGTCATCCAATTCACGTTTAAACTCTGTACTTTCACTCGTCAGAAGGGTATTAAGAAGTAACAGACTTACTCTTGGATTTATAATATTAATATGGAAGTTGTGGATTTATTTACTAATGGCTTACAGCATAAACTCCAACGCTTTGATGATACGGTGACGGATTACATGGCTGAAATATCTGATAACCACAAGACCATTGAAAAACTTCGCTCTGAAATCAGTAAGTACCTATGCACTTCGATATGTTTATCGAACTCTCAATCAAGATATAAAGATGGATGGAATAAATAGTTTTATTTTATATGTAACATAATAGACAGGTTTAGTGATACTGATTACATACTTAAAATATAAAGACAGAACTAAGTAGTTTCTTCACTTCACTTATGATCCTGGGTCCTTTAAGCGGGATGTGAAAAAGCTTTTCGCAAGGCCGTCAAGGTGAGGGTCTCATGCCACACTGCTTTGCTGGCTGCTGGGATGATGGCCATCACTATGGGACTCCACTGAATGCTTTCCATCAGGCAGCTGGAGTCAAATTCTGCGGCAGTAATAAAAAAAAATATTTTTTACGAAACAATTAAACAACAAATCATGATTACATTTAACTTATTTTAATCTTACTATTTACATCTAAGAAAAATTATAGAAAAATTAATAAGAGATTAGATATGAGGGGCAATGCTCTACACCAGCATTTCCCAAATTATGGGTCACGCTCGCAACCCACTGGTGAATCGCGAGCGAAGTTTGGATGGGCACTGAAATAGTTCGATAAGTTAAGCGACCGGGCCAACAGCCTACATTTCATAGAAATATTAAAGAAGATCTAAGCGAATCCAGAATTTGGAAGTTTTCATTAGGTGAGTCGCGCTCCAGTCAACTTCGGGAACCACTGCTCTAAGTTCTAACCAACTAAGCTATCGTATCGCTTCCCGCATCTATCATCCAATATATTTGGTAAAGCGGCTGCTGGTCGATTCTACTTTTTTTATCTACAAAAAATTGTTAAGTTTGAAATCTCAACAGTATAGGTAATCGTTAGGTACGCTAACCTTAAATTCATCATGTATTTTTACAGAGTCAGCCAAAGCTTTAGCCGATGCAATGCATGCTAGAGAGTTGACCAGCGTGGAAAGCTTGGAGACCATGAAGAAATTAGTCACCAGACTCGAGAAGGAACTGGATGCAAGGAAACGGGCTGGGGATGATGATGCGTGAGTATGATGATAATATGGTCACACCTGCGACACTCCATAGACACGTATTATCCTACTGTAATACAAACTCCGTACTTGCTAACGACGAAAACTCTCTAGGGTTTTCGTCTTATACTTATACTTTATAGCCTTGAGGCTAGGATCCTCCAGTAACTGTCTATAAAGTACAAACTGGTTGAGTCGACGCTTATTAATATGTGCCGGATCCAATTCTCGAAATAATCAAGCCATGTCGTACTGGGATTGATTTATCAGCTAGCTCTAATCTCCTAAACATTATTAGTCTCAAACTTTTAAACGGATTACTCGCGTATATGTTTATTTTTCAAAACACTTGACGTTTCGAGAGCTTTGCAGCTCTCGTGGTCGCAGGCAGACCTTATCAGTCTGCCTGCTATGCTTCTGCCTGTTATGTATATACTTTTACAAATTAATGAAACTATACTAATCATGTACTATCGTGGACAAAGCCGGTGCACCACTCTTAAGGTTAGAATCGCTTGCACCCGGCGTCCGAACTTAGCTCTAGCCCCGCTCCTACGCACGTAGCATCGTTCAAAGCATTTTGATCGCACAGTGGTGCACCGTTGGTGTCCGCGATAGTACTTTCCTATTTGCTTGTGGAAAAAATAAATGATAGGTATTTATATACTAACAGGGCAACTGTGACCAATAGCCCTGATATAGTTAGTGTTGATAGATCGATCGGACCACCGCGCAGTAATTAATTAGGTACTAGGTACTTATGTGTGTGGGCGCGTACCTAATGTATATTATGCAACGCATACGGGCGCGTTGATAGTTGACATGTCGGCAGCAACAGGTTTATTTAAAAAAAACGTGCTTATTATAATTGAATTAAGTTATTCTGTTGACCGCGCCGTACAAAAAGGAGGTCAAGTAAACGTCATGTTCTTGATCGTTAAAAAAAAACTTGGTTCGTTCGCCCGTGAAAAGTGAAAATTAATTTATTTTTAACATTCCTCTCCTGTTACATTGCGTTGTTAGCTCTTATATAATTAAACCTGTCCTCATTAAAAAACTTTAATTTGAGTGATTTAAAACTTCTTAAATCACAAGTACATAAGAGTAGACCTATTTCTTTATGACGTCAATAAAATTATTTTTAGCCAGATATTAAGTACCTCTATAAATATAATAGAAAACCTATCTATAATTCTTTAATCTAATAAATTAATTCAATTGTACTATTAATTAGTGGGATATCATTTTTACCCATTTAGTCTACATTATCCTTTCCGCAAAAACTGTCCATCCGTTTGTTCCATTCTTCCATAATTATCCTGTTAATAATTATAGATCGTGTCCTAATTCTGGCCAATCAATAAGAATGTTATCAAATTCATCCTACCATTATCTTTATCGCCACTACGACCAGGGGTGTATATTTAATGTTATTGTTACTATAAATTTATTGTTGATTAATAATAAGACTGCATTTTAAGTCTAAATAAATATTTACTTAATATTTTTTTTATATTTTAAATATTAATTCATATTTTTATACTTTTGAAAAGGTAACACAGGAGATAGTTTTACGACCCGTTGGCCAGTTTTTCTTAAAAAGCTCGTTATTACTAATTCAGATTTCGCGGCCAACTACGATAAATAATTGAACTAATAACACTTTAAGTTTCATAAGAATCTTAATTTTTATTTTTCTTTTGCAAAACGTTGTCAAAGGGACGACTTAAAAGTTGATTCACCCATTTACCTTAGAGCCCAAAAAAAGGGCGAGGGAGAGGCGGCGCAAAACGCACCTCGCGCTCAACTTTGTGCGCCTTTCTTTTTGAAATTTAGCAAAAACTAAAAGCACAGTATAATAATCATACAGTATGGTAACTACGTATATACGCTCGAAACGGCACACTCATACAAACATGCTTAAAATTGCGTAACGACAAGACTCCTAAGCGAACGTTGCGGTACTCGCAGTATCAACGGTGTTTGTGTGAGTGTGTCGTTTTCGAGCGTTTGTACGTAGTTACCATACTGTATGATTATTATACTGTGCTAAGTCACCTAAAACCAACTTAAAATTTAATAAACGGTTGTAAGTTTGTAGACCTCAAGACGTGGGGCTATATGGGGCGGCAAACCTTACAAACCGAATGCGCTGAATCTTAAAATACGTCACTGACTATAACCACGTCTACTTGAATGCTCATTTATTTCGTGTCCTGATCAGAGGAGCAACATCAGCAGTTAAAGAAAAAGAAAAGTTTGAGAAGGAGAAGGCGCGCCTCCAAGGAGAGCTGGACGGCACCAAGCAGAGGCTAGCCAACTGCTTGCAGTACTGCGAAGATTTAGAGGCCAAGAACCACGCTGCCGAACAAAGTATATCCAAGCTGGAAGAACAGATGGAGGTAGGTACAATACTTTCATAGATTTGTCATTAAAGTAAACAATTTTTTCCAGTTTTATTCTGCTATTCTAGGAGACAAATCCAACAAATCAAAAACCATGAAAATCGCCAGCCATTCTCGAGTTATAAGTGTTCGAACTTCAAACAAACCCGAATTTGTTTATACATATACATACTTGTACAGGGTTATATTTTGTAAAACCAACCAACCAACCCTGAAAACGCAAAAAAAAAATTCAGGGTTGGTCTCTTAGTAAAAGTTGTTCATAATGATGAGTTTAATGACCCCTTTTAAGGATGCTGATGTTTTACAAATAACCCTGTACCTATAATAATCATGCAACACCAAAATTTAAAAGTAAGTATTTCATAAATGGTATAAAAATCCACTCTTTATCTAGGAAAGCGAAAACAATGCGGTGCGGACAAGTCGACTGGTTGATCATCTAAAGAACGAAGGCGCGGCGCTGAAGATAGAAGTGGACTCGAGAGGCACTACCATCGTCACACTCACTGAAAAAGTAAGGCTATACCGTTGAGACCCGTGGCTTGTAGGCTAATTTATTTATTTCATTTATTCATTTATAAACATATAAAATACATTTTTAAATATATATAAAAAATATATATATTTAAAAATATAAAATATAGTAGCCCACCGGTATCGGGAACAGGGTCCAAGCTACCGGCGGTTAGGGGTCCAGAGAGAGAAACCTCCTCACTATTCGCGCCGTGTCCAGCAATACTGCCTTCTGCGCCAGGCTCCCAATCCAGCTGCCTAACGAGAGCCTCTTCAGATGTTTGTCGAGACTCTTGGCTATCAAGCCATGGGCCGATACAACTATCGGTACAATGATTGAAGAGTCAATATCCCACATGTCGGCAATCTCACGTGCCAAGTCAAGATACTTTACTTCTTTATCTTTTTCGACTTTATTTATTTTATTTTTAATGTATTTATGTAATATCTCTCAATAAGAAACGAACCCTTCACTCAAACTAAACACTCCATAACCTTTTATATTGACAGTTAGCACGACACGAAAAGACGATTGAACGTCGCGACCGACAGCTCAACGCCGTCACCGCCAAGTTGGAGTCAGCACAGTCTGAGCAAGAAGCAGCCTTCATCAAAAACTCTCAACTAAGAGAACATCTTGAAAGTAATAACGCCGAACTCGACAGAATGAAGACACAGCTTCATAATCTCACCAAGGACCTGAAGGTTATTTATTTAATGCTTTGTAAAAAATAATGTATTCGTATAAAATAATGTATTGGCATTCTCTACCAGTCAACCTGTGGGTGATGCAGAGATATAATGTGGTAGATGCACTAAAAAATTTTTTTAAGTTTAAATATAAACATAATTACAATATTAGCATAATGAAGAATAAATAATAAAAATAAAAAAGCCTTATATTTCGTTACAGATAAGAAAAGGAAAAAGTTAAATTCTATGTTAATAATAAAAATTTTATTTTTTGTTAGTAAATTAGTTTTTTTTTATTTAGTATAATATGTGTAATATATAGGTGTTTTTAATTCTTAATTTAGTTAGATCTCTGTAAGAAATCCTCTACAGGTGAAGGCCTCCTCCAAAGATTGCCAGTCCTCTCTAGACTATAATGAATATATGAAGTATAAATACAATATTATATAAAGTTCAAATAAATAATCATAATTTAATAATAATAATTTAAAGAATAAGGTTATCCTCCTAGCTTTAATATCCTAAACTTTGTTAATAACTTCTAATCTGACCAGCTAAATATCAATTTTCCATGGAGCTACTGTCTATCAGCCCCGCTACCCAAAGGGATACGATATTCTGAAGTTAGATCCTATTGTCAGGATTTATGAGAGTACTGACTGACTTGATCGACTGGATCTTCAAGACAGCCGTGACCAACGGCTTTACGTGCTTTCTGAACACGGAGCAGGTAATAATTGGTTTGTAATGCGCACATTACTTCCAAAATGTCGTGCCTTGGGTCCGAACCCGACACCGTTGACTTGCCAGTCAATAGGTTTATAACTTATTGCTTTTCAACTTATATCTGCAATGGATATGTTGTGTGTCAACAAAAATCGGTCAAACTCATTAATGGCATGGCATATTTTCCAGGAAAATTATAATGAAGTTCCTTAAAGGTTATGTATAGTATTAATAGTAAAAAATAAAATAATATTAGTAATTTTTTTTATATAAAACGGTTTTGTCATCAGAACTAAAGGTATGTACCAAATATCAGATCTATCTGTCAACAGGAAGGGGTTGAAATATCGATTACTAAATTTGAACCAAATAATAAACAGGTTAAGCTAAATGAAACCGTTTAATTACATAACAGACTACTGACCCCTACGTATGTAACTTATGTAAGTATGTCTTTGTCTTTATTAAGCGAGGGATCGACTCGCACTTAGCCAGTTTTTTTTATAGTAAAATAAACATTCGAGCAATAAACTTCATGGACGCTTCCGAGTTCTTATTTTTGTTCGTTTTTTTATGCTCAATCTCCTAAACATAAGCCGTTTGGTCTACCTTCGTCATACTACCTGAGTTGAATTAATTATGACGTGACGACACAACTGCACAATCGTCTATGGTGACTGTGATGTATGTAAACTCTTTACGGCTATTTGATGACGCAGAAAAGGTAGCATTTAAAGCAATAAATCACATAAAATAACCGGTAGGTAGGTACTAGTAGGTAAGTGGTTTATTTAACTATGCAATGCTTTTAGTTTTAATGCTTCCTCAATCGAGTTAAAAGCCTGATTTATTATAATTAAAGGTAATAATATCAATTATAAATTGTATTTCTATTATGGTCTGAAAATAACTACATTGTATTAGTATTTAGAGGATTCCCATACATAAAAAACTGGCAAAGTGTGAGTCGGACTCGTACACAAAGGGTTCCGTACAAAAATGACAAAAAACAGGTTTTTTGTATGGAGACCCTGTTTAATTATTAACTATAATTTATTTTTATTTGTTGCTATAGCGGCAACAGAAATACATAGGTAATCTGTAAAATTTTTAACTCTATCTACCTATCACAGTTCATGAGGTACAACCTGGTGAAAGACTGACAGCTGACGGACCGTCTTAGTAATAGGGTCCCGTTTTATCCTTTGGGTACGGAACCCTAAAAACTATGTATAGGTACTATCTGTATTTTTAATGATCAGCTAAATTTAAGAGGTAATATAATAAGGTCCTTTCCTCAAAGAACAAAGGTCGAAGTCTGGATTTTAGATTTAATAATACAAAACGCCGAACGCGAGTCACGTGACCTGTCACTTAGTATGAAAAGTCTTCAAAAGTTTTCGATTTTCACATTTCGACGTAAATAATTATGTGTTTCAAAATGAAAAGAATAACGACAGTACCCACAATATTAGGACGGTAATGATCTGTTATTTGTTATAATTTCAGCTCAGTGTAGACGATAACACCAGACTCCGCAATGAATATGCAAAAATGAACAAGGCGAACATCCAGCACGTCAAGAGATATCAGCTGCTAGAGGGCCATAAAGCGAACCTTGAAGTTGACCGGTAATCTTCTGTTTATCGCTTGGTTGAATCTTGATCGAAACATGTTTTCATGCATAATAAATAATATAAGTATTTTTTTTTTACGTCAAACGGTTTTGTCATCCAAACGAATGCTGTGTACCAAATATCAGATCAATCTGTCAACAGGAAGGGGGTGAAATATCGATTACTAAATTTGAACCAAATAATAAACAGGTCAAGCTAAATAAACCATTAAATATTTATAAAAAAAATAATTAAATAAAGAACCATTTAAAAATGGCATAAAATAAAAATTGATTATTTTTTTTATTTGAGAACAAGTTCGTACGTTTAGTTTTCAATTAAAAAAATAGCTTTATAAATGGATTTTTATTTTATGCCATTTTTATGTATAAAACATGCTTCGATCAAGCTGATATACCTATTTGCTGAAACTTTGCGATGTTGTTCTCCTTCAATTGGTTTAGGTATTTCGATTTTTCATAACTATATTCATTGATTTTATATCTTCAATCAACTTTAATGTGCGAGCGAGATAGCGATTAGTGCTAAGTCTCCAATCCGCTTTAACCAGCTTTAACCCTCAATTTGCGGTTCCTCTATTAAGAGCTAATTTGCAAACCGTCGCCAACAACAAAATTCTCGAGAAGGTTAGGTACATACATTCAAGACAACATCAATACTTATGTTAGATCCACCCGAATTGAGGTGTCGTCATCTCCAGGCCTTCCAGAGACTCCGAAATAAAATATGTAATATAATATGACTGTACTGTTGTTTATTTAAAATATAAAACACGTTTACAATATACAGTGAAAATCATGACCGCCGTGGTCCGCCATTAAGTATAGCGCAAGAAAAAGAGGGCCTGTTGAAGCCAGTGTTGTTAGGTTATTTTAGGGATGTCCTTACTTAAATATAATACACGAATCTTCAAGGTTATTGGCGCTATCCCAGGCCTTAATGTCCACGTAACTTCTTTAAGTAGTATGGGTCTATTCGTTCCTATAATCTTTCACTTGGCAGCCATACAACTACAAAAACTGCGAAAATGGAGCAACTTTTGTTGCCACAACAGTAACTCGAAGACTAAAGTAGCTCCGTCTGCGACGCGCCTAAAAGCCTTTTAAATCATAACTTATCTTACAGTGGACGTCTCCGACAGCAAGTGTCAGTAATGGAAAGAGATCTCATGCTCGGCAAGAGGCAAACAGAAAATGACAAGAGAGACATTGAAAACTTGAAGCGGGAGAAAGATATTATGACTAAAAACCTGCAGAAAATACAGAGTTAGTGTTTTTTGTGTACTCTAGTCTTAGCCTAGTGGTGGTGACCGTCGACTGGCAAGTCAGAGGTCTCAGGTTCGAACACAAGGCACCTATGACTTTTCGGAAGTTATGTGCGTTTTATAAATTAATTATTACTTACTCCATGCCTCGGAAAGCACGTAAAGCCTGCGCCTTATCTCTCTCCGGTCGTGTCGGATTGCCATCCCATCGGATTATGAGAGTGAAGGAATAGAGAGTGCACCTGTATTTGCGCACACTCTTGTGCACTATAATATCTCCTGCATAATTGGCTAATGTCCGTTGATGGCCACTGTGACCAAAATTCGGTCATGAGGACATTATTGTACTCTAGTCTAAACAGTTCTAGCTGATTATCCAAATACGTCTACCCTAACTAGATCAGTATATTAGAAATGTGATAAAATCTGTAAAACTAGATTTATTTATTTCAGATGAAGCTCTCGAGAACCTTGCCATGCTGACTCTGCAGGAACAGAGACGAAAACAACTGGAACATGAGCTGGAGACTAACGTCACGCAGATACACAAGCAGAGACTCATGATAAGGACTTTTGAAAAGGAAAAGGATAGGTGAGGAGAAGTAAAGATGTCAAAGAAAAAATTTAATAATCTCTTTATTGTTTCCTTAATGTAACTTTAAATATACCATCATATTGGTGATGATTCTCTTGTACATCCCACTAATTAATTTTAGTCCAACTATATATCTCTTTCTAATAAACACCGTCGAAAAAGGACAGCAAATTGAACTTTTAAATTAGAGTTGTCAAATTAGACTACGTCCTTGCAGTTTATGTGAAATTAGACGAGACCTCTATAAAATGCCGACTAAATTCTCGTTGATATCACGCAAATGGACTAGTTTGACAGCTCTAAAAATCTTATATCCTTTTCTAATGATCTCTGTTAGAAAGATAGATGGCGAATCTAAATTAGTTTAGAGCGTGTGCAAGAGAATTAGCACCATTATATATTTTTTTAATCGGTTTGATTTGGCATGGTTTTATAATTCTTTAATTATTCTAGGATGCTGGAGGAGACAATCGCTCTAAATGAGAAAATAGATGAAATAACAGGTGAAATAAACAATTTAACACAAGCTAATAACAACCACAGCCTCTTGAAAGAAGTAGATTTTTTCTTCATTTTTCCTAAAAAATCAACAGAACTAGTTAATATTGAACATTATCATGCTATATAAATCAGAAAACACAGAAATGCATCTCGTAACATCAGACATACAGCTCGACTTTTTCACATATTGACCTTGTATCCTTATTCCTCTATTGACATAAGAATCTAAGTCTTCAATCCCCAGAGGAGGTCCGTCTCCGAACTGCCGACATCCTGGATTTGAAAAAGGCCCTTCGCGAGGAAAGCATCAAGTCTCGGAAGCTGTCAGTAGCCCTGGATGCAACCAGGGCTGAAAGGAACATGCTACACAAGAACTATACTGAAGCCCTAGATGAAATTCAGGACTTAAAACAGAAGATGAAGGTAGGGCTGATCTATTTTGGGATCCACAATATTATTAACATTAAGAGTAACAAATGAATCCGGTTCCAAAAATATTTTGTTTTTTTTTTAAAATTCTCTCTTTAACTTTTTTCTATTCTATAAAAGTCATCAGTCCTCCATAGACGACAGAGAATTGCCAAGAAGATAAGCAAGATATATATTTCAGTAAATTACTCAAAAATTAACTAATAGAACTCTTAAAACAACAATAGAATCTTCTTCTTCTTTCGCCTGTCCTGGTCCCATGTTACTTGGGGTCGGCGTAAAATGTCTTCTTCCATCCCTCTCTATCAGCCGACATCTAAAAAAAACACATAGAATAAACTTCTAATAAAACACTTCATTCTTCTTCAGATGTTAGCATACCAAATCGAGCAGCTGAAAGAGGATATAAGCGGAAAAGAAGCAAGGCTTAAAACTTGTGAAGGTTTTCTAAATAAATGCAATAAAAAGAACGAACAATTGAGAGTAGAGATCCAGACGGGACATGTCAAGTTGTCTGAAGCCAGAGCTGATATAGCCGCCTTGAGACAGGAGGAGGCCAGGCTTAATAGGATCGTGCAGGTACGAAGCTGTAGTGCTTTTAGATATATAACTGATTTTGACCAAATTCTATGAAGAATCATGTTGACCATGACCATAGCATACCAAATCCTGTGGTTGTGGTATGCTATGGTCATGTTACACTTTGAATTTGACGTGTATCTATGTTGGTATCGATGTTGCTAATGCATTTTGTTTCATCTTAAACGGAGCAGGAATTTATGTTTAGCAAAGCATAGCTCCTCTACTCCTCTTGAATCACCAGCCTATAATGTAACCCACCTTCGATAAACACATCCAATTCTCAGTAGCAGCACGGAGTCTGGTATTGGGCCCGGTCAATGGCAATAGGCTCGCCCCCTATTACATGGGACTTATAACATAGCTGGCGAAACGTGAGCTGCACACCTCTGCCACCCCTTCTGGGGAATACAGGCGCGTCTATAAAAAAAAAAGATCCTATATAACCAATAATAACATCTTTAGGAGGGTGACGCGGCTCGAGCCAAGCTGGTAAAAGAGCTGGAAGGTTTAATGAATGAACGGGACGTGGTAGGCGCACAGCTTGTACGAAGAAATGATGAAATCTCACTTCTGTATGAAAAAATACGCATCCTAGAGGTTACACTGCAGAGAGGTACGTGCATTAAAATTATGATTCGTCCTGTTTGCAAAAATATACTTTTATTGTTTCTGCAAATTTTCTTTTTTTATCTGTAAATATATTGTATTTAATCACTAAGGAAAATTAACAAAACGTTAAGCACATTAATAATATCTTACTATGTATACACCTAGAAATAAAATAGTTCAAAGAATAGTGTAGGGCCAAGTATAATCCCCTAAGAGATTCCATAAGTTAGTTGGGCGCCATTATTTGTAAACAAGCAAATTCTTACACACTGCGTTCTATAAATCATGTAACTTGTGAGAAGAGGCGGTTTCGAAAAAAGCAATGTATTTGTTTGACTTAAAAATAAATCAACTTAACGTGAGGTCAAGTCAGATGGCTAAGAATGCTCTAAATAAACGGGTGAAGATGTATTAACAATTTTTTTACAATATCGGTAGCATAAAATGCACTTTCGCGGTTTGTCGCGTCAAGGAAATAAGTTCAATGATGAAGTTTCTTTACTATTAGCAGCAGTGAAATCTTAGTAGTATTAAAGTTGGACTGGCAAAAATACTAAAAGATAAGTCACTCTCCGTTTGGTAATCCTCCTAGCATTATTATTCCCAAACTTTTGGGTCGGCTTCTAATCTAACCAGATGCAGCTGAATATTAGTTTTCTACGGAGCGACTGCCTCGTATCTCCTCTTACGAATTATTAAATTCTGTAATAAGTCTTCTCATTCTGTAATAATAAATAATTCAGAAATAAACCTGTATTCTATTTTAACAGGTGAACGTCAATACGAGCAACGCGTAGAAGATATCAGGCTTCTTAGACTGGAGATCATTAGACTTCGCAAAGAGAAGAACTTGCTCTCCAAGGGGATTGAGAATATGACTGATCTGAGATTGGAGGTAATTTTGTAGATATTGACACTAGCAGGGGAACTGTCCCATGACCAGCTGAAACCGTGGCATTTTTCTGAAATCCTTTCCAAACGAGCTTCTAGAAGAAAAATAAATGATAAATTAAAATATTGACCTGACTCAGTCGAGTTTAAAAAAAAAAATAAAAACGGGGGTAAACGAACAGGGTAGCCTGATGGTAAGTAATTACCAAGCCACTAGGTACCCGCACAGCACCAGATGTGTTGAGCTTCCGGTTCTGTTATTTGATCATACAAAATTACAAATATGTAGGTAGGTACTGTCATTTCATTCGCACTAAAAAAAATCGTGCTGTTGGTGGAGATGGAGACGCATTTGCCACTCGCTCTTTAAATTTTATCAAGTGTAAATAAGGCCTTATAAACCTCTTAATAATCTTAACGAGTTTACGAGTGTATCATAAAGTGGTAACAGAATGCAATGCTCATAACCTATTTCAAACCTTTCGGACAATTCAGGCGTGATATTATGTAACTGTGTACGTGTTCAGGTGTTCAACCTGGAGCGAGAGTTGGGGCGCGAGCGACTGCGCGTGCGCGCGCTGGAGGAGGCGCTGGAGACGCCGCTCAACGTGCACCGCTGGCGCAAGCTGCAGGGGACCGACCCCGAGAGCGTGCGCCTCACGCAGAAGCTGCGACTTACGCAGAAGTAAGCACTATCAACCAAACTATATCATTTATTTGTTACACCCATTATCGCCCTTCAATATTCTATCATAAGCATGCTCCATCTAAGGTCAAGTTTATTAGATAATTTTGTACTACGACACAAAGAAAATAAAATCTTATTTTTCCATTTACCTCCCAATTATTTCCCAATTTTAAGCAATAGATTTTGGTTTTAGGTTTACCACAATACATTCCAGTAGTTTATTTCATTGTTCGTCATAAAACAATAAAGTGTATTTTCAGATGAACATCGACCTATTTTAATGCTAAAATTCTTTGTGTTTGCGTTGCGTTCTTGTATCTATGAATTACCTATAATTATTATACTCGTTAGAGCGTTTCCACATTATCTGATCCGATGTATGATATATGTACCAATATCGGAGCGGACAATGTTAAAGGCAGGTACATATTTCATACATTTTACTTGCCCCGATATCATATCGGCGACCGATACCGATATCGGATCGGATAATGTAGAAACGCTCTTAAGCTACACGTGTAACGTTGTTTGTCTAAACACAATTTATTATCGAAACGTCGAAACGTAATTTGTCCATCATTTATTTCATACTTAGTTTATTATTTAAAAACTTATGTTTATGCATAATTTCGAACAACCTTCCATTTTTGAATTTGTCCATTGTCCTTTTCATCACCGGCATTATTCGTTCTTAGGTTCCACAATTTAAAATTGAACCATAGACAGTTGAATGGAACTAAGACAATTTCTGCCATTTTTAAACTTTGTTTTTTTTTGTAGACCAAAGACAATAAAAGTAATATTTTAGTGGTGATTGAATGAATGAACGGTCATTCACTCGAAGTGTTTTCTGAATTCTGATTAGGTGTAATAATTAGTTCATAACGTATTATTACTCTATTGAAACTTAACGATGCCTCACTGGTTTGTTACAGAATATTAGTATTGATTTGAATTGTTTTAAACGTTCTTAAAACTATTAATCAAGATGCTTTATTGTACTAAGAAATCATTAGGTACGTTAGTTTAATAAAGGTAAATCGGTTATTAGTCGAATACTAAACTGAACGCGACTTGCCGGTATTGCGAAGAAAACGTAGGTACTTTGGCGTTTGCCGTATATTAGGTTAATTAAAACACTCGAAGTGGCTCAATTACCGAAAAATAATAAATGTGATATTAGTAAAATCTCTCAAATTTAACTAAAATTGTAGATAATTTTGAATTGTTGTGCGTTTGAATTGTAGTTAATTTTGTAGATAAATTACTTTTTTGCCAATGTCCGGCTTTTTATTAAGACTTTTTTAAATTCGAAATGATGGAAGTCACATAGATAGGGCACTTTTTATCCCGGAAAAAAGAGCCACGGGAGAGAAGCCGTGGGAAAAATGTTAGTATAGATTACTATTGAATAATGCAGTTTGATCACGCATTTTATCGTGATTTAACAATAATTACTTACCGAGTTTGGTCACATTTAATTGGAATCTACGTTGTTTATTATAATTATCGCTAAAGAGACAAATTAATCGTTCTATACCATAAATCAAAATAAGATAAGCCTTCGATTATAAAGATGGGTTCACGCTAGCGCTGTGTTCAAGCGGGATAGGAGGAATATTAATAATTTTCATTCTTTGCCTTGTTGTTCTTCATCATTATCATCATTTCAGCCATAAGACGTCGACTGCTGAACATAGGCCTTGTTGTTCTGGTGATATTAATTTATTTATAATACGCAAGAATACATACATATAGATATAACAAAAGAGATAATAGAAGAGTCAGAGGTGCCGCCGGCCTTGGGTTCGAACCTGAGAGTTGAGACCTCGTCAAATCGACTTGTCAGTCAACGGCACAGAAATCTAAATATTTAGATTTCTGTGGTCAACGGTCATAGGTACATACCCCACTAGGCTGTCACGCCCATACTCAACGGCCCATATATTTTATTAATAGTACAATAGGCACCTACAAACATCGTATTAGAAAAAAAAATACGCAATATACCTAAACAAAAACTATTACTACTAAAAATATGATTTATTTTTAACTGGTAACTATGATTGACACAAATGCGCCTTAAATGGTATTGTCACAAAAAATGTGCTAAGTAAGCATGAACTTTAGTAATAAGGCAATATAAAATCTAACAATCGGCAAACAATAAAAAAAACTCAGTGAACAGATTAGGCGCATTTACCATTCAATTAAATTCAATTAGCAGCTGTATTTAGCAACAAATAATACTTACATAAACAATCAATTTATCTTAAACTAATAACATATAGACAGTAAGTTCCTTACAAAGTGATGTTGTAAAAGTGTCTCAATCACGCACACATCGAAACAGCGTTGACGTTTCGGTGACGTATAGGTAGTGTTGCAACAGTAGGAATTTTTCCCCAAATTTCAATTTATATTTATTTGGAAAATAGCGAGGGTTTTTATTGTAAATATTAGTATGATGCTAATGTTTTTATATATGAATAATTTTATTTTTAAATGTTTTTTTATGCAAAAACATGCAATACATGCTTTAGCCATTTTGGTTTAACTTTAAATTTTTTACAATATTATTATGCAAGTTTGCTATATTTTAGAATACCTACTCATATTAATGTTGTATACATACTAAAACTAATATTATAATTATAATGAGTTTCAAAAATTACCACAATTATTGGGTAATAAATTTGGTAAACTTTTTTTCCCTACTTGGCAACACTACGACATCATGGCGTCTTTTTAAATTGTGTTTGAAATAATTTGTTTTGATTAAAGATTTACGTACAAATATTTAAGTAAAACGTAACACTTACCTGTGGTATAATACATTATCATATTTTTAAATATTTTTTGATTAGTTTGGGCAAAATTTCACTGCGCGAGGCGGCATTTCTTTTTTTTTTGCGGAGCTGTGTTCTGAAACTTACGTCACCAAGCACTGAGACGGCGTCACCGCGCAGAGTGGTCCTCCACCAGTACTCCACCAATTGAAGTGCGACATTGTCGGTGCGCGGATTGCACTTCTATATGTTATTATTCTAAGCAATTTATAAACTTTTGTTAACTAAAGAATGTCGTAATCATGGATCACAAAAAAGTGTCTTACAGACATTGACCGAATTACTTCTTCCTTGACCGTCCGGTAAGGTCTAAATTGATGTCATTATTATTTAGATAGGTACTAAATGCCCTTAGAATAATTATAATTTTCCATTGATAATAATCCTTTTGTAAGGAGACAAATTATTCTTATGATCAGGGCCACCTTAAAATCGTTAGCGAATACCTAATGGCAAAAGTCCTTTTAAAATGTTAAGTATTATTAATTTAATACAATGATTAGGAAAACTTTAATCCATAATAAATTGTGTTACTTATATATATTTTTTTTATTTAAATTAGGCTTAATAAGGCCCCGTTTCGAGAACATGAGACGGCTGAGCCAGAATTAGGTAGTGGGATGAGATGATCCATTCGAAATATGGTGGGCCCCGTCCCCATGTGACTTTAGATACTTAATTATATCAAAGGAAGGTCTGTGGTTTGTCAGATTTCAGTATTAAACCGGTTTTTTTGTTAAAATCCTTTCAAATATTGTTTTTAGGAAATCAGACAACCACAGACTCATTATATATTTCAGTCTCTAGATTTTGTTTAAATTTTTTTATTGATTTTAGATTCAAATTAAATCAAATTTCTTTTTGAATGGTTTTTCGTGACTTGCCTTTTTCATAACAAAAAAAAAACTCTTGGCTTTGGTGCCTTCTCTTTGGTAGGTAGATAGAAGCTCGAAAATAACGGTTTGTTAAATGACCATCTCAAATAATTAATTTTATTTACTACAGGAAGGTGCTAGCTCAAAGCGAGATGTTGGTGCTAAAGGAACGTGAGCTGAAGGAGACTCGTAATCTGTACACCGCCGTGAAAGACATGCTGGCATTGCAGCCCAGTCCTGAGATACAGGTAAGTCTTAGTAAAGGTAGGTAGGTAAAGGTACCTACAAAGTTGTGTATAAGGTTCTTTTTTTATAAATTTAAACCTTGATACATAAACACCTCAAATTTTATTTTGCTAAGAACACTCTGTTAAGTTACCTTTCAAATAACAAAAAACTAAATCAAAATTGGTTCATCCATTTGAGAGCTACGATGCCATAGACAGATGCCATAGTCTTTTTGGTTTGAGTGGCAAAAATATTTAATAGCTAATACGTATTATGGGCTTCTTGAACCAATGCAGATGTTTTGTTTCAGTCGACATTGAATCGTACGCAACGAGCACTATCACAGAGGACTACTAAGATGAAATGTTTGATTGCCGGTAAGTTATAAATAAATTTGTCACTTTATTGGGTTGGATGGTTCACACAAACAACTTGTGGTGCTATAACTTCAGTAATGCTTTTGAACGGGTTTATTGGGATTATGGTTAGAACATAATTATACTAAGGGCTGCCTTCCGTCAGGGATTCCCCGGCAACCGGAAGGGGTTTCAAAAAATGCCCGGACACTTTCCGGCCCGCCACAACTGCCTATCAGTCACTCATTTTTTCCAGGTGCATCCGGAAAAATCTCAATTTCACCCAAAGTCCGGGGTTTTTAGATTTTTGTCCGGCGCTGGCAATAGGGAAGATGCACTATTTTTATTTTTGTTTTCATTTTAAAGAATTCCATGTAGAATAGACCACAAATATATTTAAAACATTAAAACATTGCAATTTATCCGAAAAAATGCTGTTTTAAATTGACAGTTTGACAGTTCGCGGGAAAACGGACTTATGGTGCTGATGACGTCACTCTTGTTTTTTACTGGTTCGCCGTTGGCTTTCATACTTTTGCATATTTATTTAAATCGAATAAAAAATAGTATTTACAAAGCATAGAATTTTATTTTATAAATTTACAAAAAAGAATAACTTAAATATTATATAGTTATTACATTTTAATGTTGGAAATACAGCATCTATCCAGAATTTCTATGCAGCATTCATAACACATAAAATGCTTTTAAATAAACTTCTTTTAATTTTTCAAAGTTTGTGTGTGCTATACAGAAAAGTGATATTTTCCTTATGCTGAAAAACATTTGAAGTTGTACTTGTGCCCAACATTTTGGTGTTATTTTATTGTCTTTCACATAGGAAAGTATGGTAGGTAGCTTCTGTTAAGGATATTTCACCTCTACTGTGTAATTTTCAGCCGTCAGGTGTTGCACCAAAAAAGGGTACTCGGCATTACGAAGAAATCCAGCTTCTTCAATTTTAATCTAAAATGCTGATTAAAATAATATAAACAATATTTATTACTACAAAGGCCTGGAACTAAACATACCTAACTAATTATTTTATTCAAAATATTTAAACTAGAGAAAAACTAATGATGTTATGTCAATACTAACTCTAGGTAAACACGGAGTCTGCTTTGATAAACCCAACTCCCATTTTTATTAAAAAAACGCAATTAATATTCCTATAAAATAATATTCACCTTTACAACCATAACGTCAAATAAGTTGTCAAAACAAGTGTGACGTCACGAAACGCTAATTCGTGTTTTAAAATACGCATTGTTTCAAGTCATTTTTAAATCGTAATTATTGTAAAAAAACAACAATATGTAAAATAAAAACGTTGCAGTGGCCTTTCTTTTATATTTTTTTAACGTTTTAATCATACAAATTCCATAAATATTACATCTGCATCTTCCCTATTTAGGGGATGTTAACCCTAGACAGGTACTCATATTTATATTCTGTGCTACAATGGCGTATTAAAAATCATGATAACAGCGCACTGTTGTGTGGTACCCTACTTACACGTCAAATAGATGGAATTTTATATTTAGTTCAAAAGGTAACGCTGGTCCTGTCTTATCTTCAATAATATCTATCTATCTTCAGAGGTAAGCATGCGAGAACGTCAAGTGACAGACCTTCGTTTAGAACTGGATCGCGTCAATGCAGAACTGCACTCCTTCAAACAGAAATACTTCGAGATGAAGAGAGCACTCGACGCGGATGAAGCTAGGCGGTTGAAAGTTGCAACACCGCCGTCACCAGATTCGCAGAAACAATTATAATTGTCTATACCGTCCCATTGCTCCACAAAGGCAATCGAGATAAGAGAGGAATAGGTCATACACCACTACGTGGAACTAGTAAATGTTGGCCCATGCAGGTTAGCAGGTATTTATCAAAGCCCCCAGACACTTTTTGTTGGGAAAATCCTCATGGACTCCGCATTTGGGTATGCAGCACTTCTGGTCGACGGACATAGGAACTAGGAAGTTTTCCGCTAAAGCCTCTCACAGAAGCGATAGCAGAGGGCTATAGTGGATTTTGATCAAGTTGTGACCGTGAGTGTCTATGGTAGGCTGATGGATCAGATTATTTTTAATCTGTTACTGCTAGAATTGTAAGTTAGCACTAAGTGTTGGTAGTCTGTGGCTGGTTTTTACAGCTAGCCAATATACAAATATAATTTAATTAAATATTGGTGGTTGTCCGGTGTCCATGTTCAAGGACTTTGCTAATAATGATAGCAGAATTGCAGCAAGCTCTCCATAAAATTGCAACAGGCTCCGTTACATGGGACTCTTACCCAGCTAAATATTTTCCTAGCATAACCCTTCAGTGACGTGTAGCCTACCATAGATCTGTCCAACCATGTTTTAACATCAATAATTACGTTACTGAAGACCATTTAAACCTTTTGAGTTGCGCTAAAAAGGTTAATAAAATTGGTCGAAGAATAACATGGAAAGGTTTATTTATATGAATCTATATTTATGGAAAAAATTTGTATTTATTCATAAATTATTTAATTTCACAAACAAAATACTTAAGATTTCTTATCTTTGGCTACAGAATATGTATGTATGTATGTTTGTTTGTAATGTCCAATGTCATGTCAGTAAGGTCCGATTTGAAACTTAAATTGTTCATTACTATAAAATGATGACGCATGGATGTTGTTCGCAATCTTGTATTGCCAATAAACCGAAATTTAAAGAGCATAATATGCTCAGACTGAGTACATGCGAAAGTGAAGCTTATTTCTATTTAATTATGTATAAAATTTAAGTTAGTAGTTTGTTATAGCTTTGCAGTGTTATGTTAATAAACGTGCCAATTTACAATTAATGATCTCCGAACTGTATCAAATGTTATGTTTGTAAAACTTTTGTTTTTAAAGTTGCAAATGTGAAATATAATACAGATATTTTATAGTTTATCAATTTGTTCTATTTAAGTAGTAGAAGGAAAGGTGAACAAGTTATATCTGAATAGTGTTATTTAATTTATTAGTACTATATTTGTTGTATGTTTTAGTCAATCAACACAAGACTGACGAAAAGGTGGAAAATTTTATAATAAATAAAACACCCAAGTAATTAATCCGAAAACAATAGTTTTATTTAAGAACTTTTCACTTTCTCATAAAATATACACATTGTTTTTGTCATTAAACTAAACTGTAAGTAAATACTAATTTTTAAATACCAATTCTCACGATTGTCAAACGGGTGCATGGCGGGGCGTCGCCCCTCTATTGCGTTTCGGTTCTAAATTTTATATCATGGTGTTTTTCATGTTCATGTACAAATTCGTCACTTAAACTCTATTTAAAAAAAATATTCAAATGAAAGCATGATTTTGTACATTTTCAAAGTAAAAAAAGAAGAAACACGAAGACATCCGTTTTTCTCGTTAATAAAGTGTGATGATAGAATTCTACAGTCCTTTTGTTGATTACTTAAAAATAACAGTTCGAATGCATGCGCTCGGGCCGGTCCGGACCGCGGCTCGGCCGTGTGGAGACAAACAAATGCGATCAAATGCTTATACACCAGCTGGGACCATGCATCGAACGTATGCTAGTACACAGTATACTCCAGCGCTTTGATACAAACACACACGGGGTACGTACGCCTGAATAACGCGATAATCACTAACACCACCACATTAGGCTATCAATTTGTACATTTCAATATAACATGCTACTTTGACACCAAATAAATTAGGCAAAGAAGCATCGCGTTGACTAATGCCATCTAAAATTCAATGGAGTCTATTTACATAAGCGTTTGCTTATTTCTGCTCCATTTAATAAATATTGTGAAGCATTTAAGTAAACACGAATTACTTGAACCTAACTTATAGGTTTATTATGCCAGTAAGTAATTGATCTAACAGACCCCACATTTAAAATCAACATAAAAAATAAGGTGTTGCTTTCCTCTTTGAGCAACATTTTTAAAAATTAACTACAACTGTAATATTGACATGTCTGCTCCACACAGGAGCTCATAACATTTGACAGCTTTTTTAGTTCAAAATATCTCAAATGAAACAAACGGCTGCGTGGAGCAGACTAGTAAGTTATCGCATTATTTACACGTAAGTACACAGAACATACACGCTTCGGCCCGCGATCAAAACACGCATTTTACCATAACAGTATCTATATATAGCTGTCCCAACTTACCAAATACAAACACAGAATCAACTATACGCTCATAACACGCGACGTTTGCATCGAGACGGGCGTGCGTTCAACAAATCTCATAATCACACTGAAATAAAACTGTGTACAATCACACGCAACATTCCTGTAAGCCATATGCACTAATTATATTATTTGTCTCATACCAGACGTATATAAAATGTTCTCGAGATGTCTCGACTCTTGTATACTTAAGTTCAGTGTTCATCACTAGCGCCTCATACTCGATTGTGTCCAAATCTATTGCTTCTTCATTTTATTGTCAATGTAAATCGACTATGAGAACCAGGGAATAGACAACAAATTAAGTAATAAAATCACGTATTATTTTTACAGTGAAAGGGACTTTTGTCATTGTATGATAGCCTGCATCGTTTTATCTGCGTATCCTATGAGATCGCATGGTTCGTCCACATATTATTACTCAATTTGTTCGCTACTCAGCGATAGGAACGTATTTTACTATAAAAAATCGAACAAGACAGACATACAGTATTCACGGGTCGTACCGACGCATTGGACTCTCTATTTCTCTATTTTATAATATAATAAAGCGTTGTCGCCTCTATGCAAACGCCGCGACTACATTATATCACTCGTTGGCTTACGACGTAGGTACTTATGACATAGTTGCGATGGAATCAATAAAACTATTGTTTGTATGTTTGTCGCTCGGCGTGATTACGGTACTGTAACGTAGCGTAGGTCGCCTAGTGGACGTCCGAGCTCTCCTGCTTGGTCAACTGATGGTTGGCCGGGTCCGACGTATTGATTGGCTGCAAATAAATTTATAGGTACATTAGTCGTGGAACTCGAGGCAGTTTAATCGAATATTAACTATGGAACTCGTGCTGGATGATATTTAGTAAGTTATGTAACAGTTAGCATAGGAATGAATAATAATGATTTACTGACACTATCTGTTCAGTTGGGTCATACGAGTCGTACAGCATAAACAGAACAGATAGTGTCACTCACATTGATCAGTTGAGAGAGTACCAGGGAGATAGGCGGCTGCGGCTGCGGCGGCGGCGGCTGCGGCTGCGGCTGCAGCGGCGGCGCGTCGTGCACGGCCGTGGTGGAGTGCGCGGCCTGCGCGGCGGCGTAGTAGCCGCCGTTGATGCCCTCGGCGTAGGGCGCCGGCGCCGGCGTGGCCAGCGGCGCCGCCAGCCCCGCGCCCGCGCCGCCCGCGCCCGCCAGGAAGTAGTCCTTGTTGACGCAGTTGCGCAGGCAGTCGGGGATGCGGCCCACGATGGCGCGCCGGATCTCCGACGCCGCCATCTCGCGCAGCTCCTGCGCCGACGCGTCCGAGTAGAAGGCGGCGTGCGGCGTGCACAGCACGTTGGGCGCGTCCTTCAGCGGGCCCTGCGGGAGGAGGCAGGTTAGCGAGGCGGCTCAAGGCGCACTAGCACACTAGCAGTAGGGAGCAGGCTCACCTGGAACACGTTGAAGGGCTCGTTCTCGTGCACGTCGAGCGCGGCGGCGCGGATGCGGCCCTGCTTGAGCGCGGCGGCCAGTCCCTCGTCGTCCACCAGGCCGCCGCGCGCCGTGTTCACCAAGAACGCGCCTGCAAACACAACAAAAGTCTTCAAACTAAACATTTCTATTCACGAAAATGGAAAAAATTACGTAAGCTCGCTTTTTTTGCTAAGGTTTTTTACAGCGCAAAAAAATCGACTAACCCTAACTCAATTGGTCTGTAAATAGGAACTATTTAGTTGACAACTTCAATTCTCTATAATTTTAACTTGTCTGTACTAGTTTTGACGGTTAAATATTTAAATTTTGCTCTACTTGTCATGATGAGAAGCAAAAGATGTAGCAAGATGACAAGAAAACTTAATCGGCTTTTGCACTTCGCTAATTCTAAAAATTACTTAAACTAGGACTAAGACTAAGACACTTCAAAAGATCTAAGAAGCCTTCCACCGACTAAAAAATGTATAATTAGACTAAACAAAGCCAAGTTGGTCCATGTTGACTTCCCCAACAAGAAACCGTTGTACTTGTTGGGTGAGTTATTTATTATGTATTTATTGACATCAATAAATAATATAATATAAACAAGTCCTAATGCCAGTAAGGACTATGGTATCCAACTGTAAGGCTGTATCAGCCAAAGTAATAGAGAATAGAGAAATCATCCAGCGATTTCAAAACAAAATACTCAGGGATATAGTTAATGCTGCTTTGGTACATAAAACAGCGATCTCCATCAGGCCCTCAAGATGGACGTCAAAGCCACAGTTACGTTTACGGGCCAGATAATAACACAGACTACATTTTATTCGAAAATAATGCTGATGAATGTCACGTCACGGTCGTCTCGGAGTCTTTTATTTTAAGGGTTCCATACTCAAAGTATGCTAAAGAGACCAATTAAGATTTTATTTTGTGTAGAGAGGAAATACTCCTTATGCATCCCGCGTCCTGCTCGGGGTATGCGAGACGGTTAGATCGGTTATATCCGACATAAACCCGAAATATGCTTCCGCGAACTCCCTAAGACTATGCTATCGCTACGTCTGTCACAGAGTGATAATATACAGTAAATATTATGTACCTGGACGCATCTGTTTGATGGTGAACTCGTTAATGAGGTGGTGATTGTGTTCGTTTAGGCTGCAATGCAATGATACACAATCACTCTGGAATAGGAGGTCCTGTAAAACAAACAATGAGAGATTAATATTTGGATATTAATTGATCAAAATAAAAGTTTATAAAGCAATTGAAAATGGAAAAATCTTCGTATTTGGTATCTTCGTAATTGGTTGCCCTTTTAATTCGAAAAATATAAAATGTTTTTTTACGATATGACTGCATGTTTTTTCGCTAATTAAAAAAAAAGAACTTTTGTTGGAGAGCATATCTCGATTAAATTTCTATAATATTTACTTTAAATAATAACAAACAGTCTATCAGAATGGCTTACCTAGTACTTAATTTGCATTATATTACGTGGCAGGAAATTATATCTGATACCTCGGCTTAGAAATTGTATCGTTTCTTGATATCAAAATTTCGCACCTTGGACACTAATTCAGCATCCAAATTTTGAATAAGTTATAATAATGTTTTTGAACATTAAATTCTTAAAAACTAATTCTAACTAAGTTGAAACTAAGAATTTTTTTTGGTACCAAATTAACATGTACAAAAAAATAGTTAACTGTCGCGTAACTGTCTAAAATACTGACCAACCCGCCATCCTGACGTCAGAATGACGGATAACTTAATTTACCCTACATTTTAGGAATGCTAAATTTAAATCACAAACTTTACCTTTGCTTACCAAATAGCTACCTTCTTAGTAAATAACTACTAACTACTACTATACGATGCGAAATGTTGACATCCTAACACTAACGAAATTATGCTCTTTCGCCCCACTTGATACTACTTAATTTTAATGTGCAGCTGCAGTGAAGCTAAGTATTATATTCACCTGAAGCGTGTAGACCCTGGTGAGCCCGAGCGACTTCTCGATGCCGTCAGGCAGGTAGGGGTCGTAGAAGATGACGTTGAAGCCGAAGGCCTTGGCCCGCAGCGCGACGGCCGAGCCGATGCGGCCCAGCCCCACGATGCCCAGCGTGTCGCCGCGGATGCGCGCGCAGCCCGTGGCCGCCTCGCGCACCTGCTCCGGACCTGAACACAATGCACAATCATCTGTAATGGCTTATCAATACATTTCTATTCCTAAGTTTACATGGCGAAGCATTATAAGAATTATTATACCCAATTTGAGGCAATAGGCTCGAATTCCAGAACAATTAGTAGTTTTAGAATCAAATCTCAACTCTTTAAATTCAACGCGATTTATTCGGAATAAAGGCCGTGTACTAGTTACAGATGAATAACGAATGTCAACAACAGGTAGCATCTATCTAAACAGATGAGCTTGTCATAGACTTAGTACTCAATAGATCATTTTTGGAAATTGTTGATAAAAATTAATGATACACTAATATAAGTAATAATTTTATGACACTTCCATGTTTTATAATATTTTTACTTAACATTTTACCGTTTCCAACTCAAATCGAGAATTCAAGATAGCTGGAATGAATTAATTTAAAGTGCTCGATTTGTTGCTAAGCAGTGCGCTTACATTGTTACGTTATCATCACTGACCATTACTATGTACAATGCAATTAAAAACTTACTGTTATAAATGGTGTTTTATCGCTTGCACGTGTTGACTTTGTAGTAGTGATTCATTAAAATAAATCAGTCTACAGATTTACATTTTAAGGGTCTATTTTGCGACATAAAATGTAAACTTGTCGGGAATTTTGAGTAAAAAAAGGTGATAGATGCATATATTTCATATACGATACAACCCAAATGATACAAGTCCTCGAATGATTACTTTTTGTTAACATTTGTATATCAATTTGCTTATTTTTTTATAATTATTAAGTACAGCATTTTGCCATTGACACCGATAACCCGTCAAAGCCTCATTAACGAGACAATAGTACTTCGAAAAATTTTCAAGTTTCTATTTATTGCAAAAGATTCAGCCCTGTGATGGACAGAAGGACTGCGGAGGCTTAGTAGTACTAGTAATTACTACTAAGCCTCGTTATTAGTAATTTGGGTACGGAACCCTAAAATTAAATATTCGATTGTTGTAGCGTGCTATGCGTTTATACTTTATCCTATTACGATTAAACTTTAATGAATTCTTGTCTGGGTTAGGTCCGCCGCAAGCTCGTCAAGGTTTCAGAGAAAAAAATCGTTGACGTCCTATGCGTTCCCGTTCCTATACCACTCACCCGATTGCAATGAAACTATTGTGAGTTGTTTATGTACGAAAGTTTTTGACAAAAAACTATAAATTATAAATTTAAAAAACCAAACAGAGAAACCCCAATTTATTTTAGCTAAGAATAGTAAAAAAAAAACTCATAATGCCACATACAGTCACACAGACACGTCAAACAACACCCCTCTTTTTGCGTTGGGGATTAAAAAGAGATCCTGACATGTTTTCAACTGTACCAACTATGTACTATTTACCAACACTTGTGTTTAATTCTGCTTAATTGTCTTGTTACCTGTGAATTTTTTCCCTTCCCGCACCATGTTCGCGAGCCAGTACGTCCGTCGGTACAGGTTCAATATGAGACACATGGTGGTGTCAGCGACCTCCTCAACGCCGTAGCCCGGCACATTACATACCGCTATACCTGGAACATTATTAGGAACACGTGTGAATAGGTACACTCCTGACTGACAAAATGTTGGTCAGTTTCCAATCTTCATGGAGATTAGCCTACTACGCAGGAGATATTAAACATAGTGCACAAGTGTGTGGTGCACTCTCTATTCATATACATATTCTTGTACTATAATTAGATAATTTATTCGGCTATCTCTATAGAATAAATGATTTCTATTTATGATATTTATTGATATTCCCTCACTCTCAAAACAGCAATCCAACAAGATCAGAGAGAGATCAGGTGTAGAACCAACCTACGTGTTTTCCGAGGCACAGTAAGTAATAATTAATTTATAATTCGCACCTAACTTTCGAGAAGCCAAAATCTCATTACCATAGGGGCGCAGTTTATGTTTTTAAAATAATAATTAAGAATATACCTAAATATTCCATTAAGTATAACTTAAGAGAGGCTGTAATGACATGCTTAATTTGAAACCAATATTTTTAAAGAATGGACCATCTATGGTTTTAGTTTCAACAGATTGGTGTTAACAATAAAAAAAAAAATCGTTATTAAAAGCACGATACAAACTCACCTAGTTCCCCGGCCGCTTTGACATCTATATTGTCAACGCCCGAGCCGATGCGTACAATGATCCTCAGCGCCTTGAACTTCTCCAGGTCTTCCTTCGTTAGGATGATGGTGTGCCACATGAGCGCGCCCACCGCCTCGTTCAGCACTTTCTCGTGTATCTCCGAGGTGGACTGCGCGTCGCAAAACGCAACGGTCGCGACGTCTTTGAGTATAGGCATCTCGACCGTACAGTCGCGACCGTCTAATAACGCCACCAAGGGCCTGTAATTGAGAATAATTTTGTGTTAGAAGTCTTTAATAAATAAATAAATCAGCCTATAACTGTTCCACTGTAGGGCAAAGGCTTCTTCTCATACAGAGAAAGATTGAGCATTATTCACCACGCTAGCGCTAGCTCACTGCGTGTTGGCGATTTCGGACTTAATAAGTCCAGGTTTCCATCTTTCTGATACCACCGTTAATCCGAGGTATCAGAAAGAAAGTAGGTACATTACAGTACATGTTATGGTAAAGTTGCATTGACAGTGGTCATGAGATGACTGTTTATTGTGTTAAATCAAAAAATAAATTTTCAATTTTTGTGAATATTTGTATAGGTACGTTTTTAAAACTTTTATCTAGTTGACGAAGGCGTTGTATTACATTTTAATCTCTAAGATGATATTTATTTTAAATAGTTGTCATCAACCCAATTATAATAAGTTAGTTTATGTAGTAGAAGGGTAGATATAAACGACTTAACAACTTTAAGTATAACTCTGTATAACATAAGAACTTAGTTATAAAGTTGTTGAAGATAACATTCTAGAAATGTTAATAGTTACTAGTTTGTCGAGTTTAAAACTTATCCCAGGGCTTAAAGAAAAACTAGATCTTCATAAATTATACTTGGAAGCTTTGGAAGCTTGTTTAATAAGAATTTAATTATATTTTTCTACTTCATTTACATAACGTATCAAATTGCGAACGATGTTTTAATATTGGATTTGCTATTAATTCGTTGATAGCACAAGTTTAGATTTTAATACATGTTATTCGATTTAATCTCTATTATATGAATAATATGAAACTGGTCCTCAGTAGCTTTGGATAGAGAAAGTGAAAGAAGAGTAAGAAACATTTAATTGTTAAGTTTGTTTTAGTATAATTTAAAAACTTTTGTGTTAAAGCTTTAACATTTGGCGGTCTCCTACAATCAAACTGATAAGCGGTTTCGTGGGGTTCATGTTTTATAATAATAATATAATAAAATAATCTTGCAGTGAAAAAATGCGGGCTTGAAATAAATAATAATATTAGATGATGAACTAATCATACGTTAAATGTGTTTCATGCATCATCATCATCATGTACCTCTACAAATAAGAGAGCACTGACAATAAAGACATCATACACATACCTATTAGCAGATAAAACTAATAAGATAATGAAACACGTGTGTGACGCTAGTTGTAGCATTACATAAAGATAGAACGCGCCACAATGCGGCACGACATCGAGTGCGGTATTGTATTATCAACGAACGAGCGATAATGTCAGCGGCGTAACGTTCAATTATATCTGAACGACGATGTAACAACCATTCATAAATTGACGATACATGACTACCTATTCCGTATACTGTAGGTATTAGAAAATAATAGTTGCTTGGACTGATTCAGTGGCCTGTCAAACTTCAAGCAAAAAATAATTACTATTACTACGTAGATAACCGACCCTTATCATTATCGCGCAAATTTATCGTCCCCCGCGTCGAAATAGCAAACTAGGTATTAACTCAGTACTTCGCGCTAATCTGCTAACTTGCTCGCATATTGAAGTTGATTACGTATATAGTTATGAAAAATCAAAACAAACCAATTAAAGGAGAACAACATTACAAAGTTTCAACAAAAATTTCAGCTTAATGGTAACGTTTTCAAATATAAAAATAGCTTTGAATGAATCTGTATTTTATGCCATTTTTATGTATGAAATCATGAAATTGAAATTTTTGCTGAAACTTTGTAATGTTCTACTCCTTTAATTAGTTTGTTTCGATTTTTCATTGATTTTATATCTTCAATGTGCGAGTGAGGTAACAGATTACCGAGTATCCGCGCCTAAGCGTGTGTGCGTTTAAAAAAGTGCTACGCCTGCCTGCCTGGGTGGGTATACATATAGGACTCAGGTGTATTTTGTATCAGTGGTATCTACAAAATATTAGATAGGAGTAGCAAATACAATTACAGAATTCAAATTTGGTTTAATACGAATAAAGCAAAAGTTACATTCTACGGATAGGCATTAACTAGGTACTAATTAAATTCAAAAATAGAATTGCATTTATATGAAACTATCTGCCAGCCAGGTTACTAATTGTCACTTTAACAAGTGGTGAAACAGGGCAATGTATTTCCAAACCGCTGGATTTGGGTTACTATCCGCCATGTTAGATATCCGAAATGTGCCAGAATTCAATATTAATGATACAAATTAAGTTTGTTTATTACCTTAACAATGTGGGTTGTACATTTAAATACCATTAGGAAGATAGCAATATTGTATTAAAGCAATATCGAACGGAAAATTATACATATTCATGTTATTGATTACAGCGATTTCGTTTGGAAACGTTTGTTACGTTGTGGCTATTGCAATCATCACAAACTACATTAGCTAATGAAGAGACATCGTATGATTCACATGTCTACGAGGTGAATCATGAATCAAATGCAAAGGACCATCGACAACGAAAGAAAAACGTCACGTTTAATTTGTTGGTAGTCAAAATTATATAAATAAAAAATTAAAATAATAAATTAAATTAAGTAAAATATGTAGGTATGTAAGCTATAACTTGCGGCATTCGATCGCTTGCGTGATTTTAGTTTTTTTTTTGTTCAAGGTAAAAATGCCGTGTTGTTTCCGGCCTAAGAATAACACCACCCCTAAACTCGATTTTCGACTTCGTTCTCTCTTGGCTCTTGAGCTTGACTAGATGACTACCTTTAAAGAATACAGGCGAGATAGGACGTTTATGTAAATTAATTGTATACTAACAACAATATCAACCAATCAGCATAATTAAATCTAATGAAACCGTAAACCTTATGATACTCAGATATACTCGTATAATATAATGTAGGTTATTACCTACTACAAAAAATCAAATTATAGAATATTTAATATTATATCCGCAGCAGTAATTAAAAGATTAACTCAATAAAAACCTAAAATGAATACCTAATTATGAGAATTCAATTAAAAGTTATCAATAAAAACATTTGTATGTAAATGATAATTTATCTGTCAGATATAATGCAAATTGCTTTTTATACGTTATTGATATTCTGATATCGTTTGTATAATATAGATTCATGACGTCTGATAGACGTAATAATATGTCCATTATATTAATACTTGATCACTTTCTCTAGATACTACGTAGTTACAATCGTAGTAGATAGATATTTTTGGCACACTGAAATACGCATCTTGTTAGACAAGACATAACAAATAGACATACTATGTTATACTAATCAGCTATCTTTCAACTACGCGTGTTTTTGATTCAGAAACTACGCATGTCCATAATTATTTAAATGACTCTTGTAATGATAACTCATTTCTTAATTTGCAACTTAATTAACACGAAGATATTACAACATTTTTTTTTATAGATAAACAACCTTTGTAATAAAATGAATCAGAAAACGTTGATAATAATAACAAGAAATAACAAGAATAAGAAAGAAAAAAGAAAATTATTTGTATGCCAGTTTAATGTTGGATAACTTGGGTAAGTACACCAATTTAGATTAAGAGATACGACAAACAGCAAATCACAAATTTGTAACTGGCAATTAGCTTTCGTAATAGACAAACCAAAATTAATCGACAAATTAAATTTCAAAGCAAACCAACAAATATTGTAAACTAGGAGAGATTTGGGGATACTAGTCGGGGACAAGTTAGCTAATCACGAAGTAAGGACGTGCCCCGGGCGCGCCCGGGCGGGGGGCCCCTAGCCGCGAATAATTAAAGCACACCAGTACGATTAAACTAATAATTTAAACTTTCGTCATAGCGGAGCGGAATTATTATTATTGCCGGGGAAAGTTTCGGGCGGCGAAACGGGAAAGTAATTCCGAGCGGGTAAGGAGGGAGTTTTCAGAATTCCAACAAACTTTTCCGGGGGCAGACGAAAACAGATTTTGGTGGCAAACAAAGAGGCCGGGGCAACGGTGTGGGGGCAGGGGAGACAACCCTTCGGGCAAGTTTTGATGGAAACCAAATAGGATTAGCGCTAGAAAAGAATAAGTGGAGTGAGCCCAATAGACGGCGGACGTCGCTTTGTTAACTTGCCACCCGCTCACTCGCGAGTCGTGAGTCGCGACGAGCTTACGAATTACACGACTAGGGTAGATCCGATCTTTGCTAAACTGTTTGAGTTTGTGATTGTGGATTGTGATTGAATTAAATCGACAGCTGTATGTATAATTATGAGAATTAATTAGACAGAGTTAGTAAACGTGGAATAATAAATTAATCCTAATTTACATTTACATTTTGCTTTAAAACGGAAAACGCTGTCGGAACTTACAATTTACAACTGAAAAACCTACTAATATTTACAAGTATAAAACATGTCAAGTATTCACCTTGACTGCAAGGGTCCATTTGCGATGGGACCCCGCATGCTATCCATACGCGCTCTCTTTGGCAGCATCTTGCGTTTGTCCATTTAAAGCGGCAGAGCCGCTTTAACCACCGCTACGCAGCGCGTCACCTGAAAACACACATTGGAAAAATTAGATAAAATTACAACAAAATATTAATAATTGAAAAGGGAAAGATCACGACTTCCATTACACTTATTGTCGTGGCAATATCATAAAAGGAAAGTATTGGAAGTCTAAAGTATTAAGTTGAATGTCGCACTAACATAGTTATAGTATAGCCGTGATATTATGATTATATCCCTAGTAATAATGTCCTGGATGATGTATAAAATCATTTTATTACATCTTACTAGAAATATAATTTAACCTTTACCTAATGTAATCATAAAAGGAAAGTATTGCTCATTGGAAGTAGGGTTACCAGATGGAAAAATCAAAAGTCCGGAGATAAGGCCTGATTTCCATTTAAAAATCCTGAGATTTTGTTGCACTTTGAGAATTTTCTCTCAAACGTACTTAACAATTTAAAAAAGTCATATTATTATAATATAGTCTCAAACCTTCGCGAACACTCAACATAGTAAAAATCTTAATAATAGCTTTTAAATTTTTTTCAATAAAATTAAAAATTCACATAATATCTATGGGCAAAAACTAAATAAAGTTGACGATAGATCAAAAATAATTTTAAATAACTGTTCAGACGCTTGTCAACCTCAGTCTGCCTGCGACCACGAGTGCTGCAAAGTACTCGAAACGTCAGGATTGTATTATCAAAATAAAAACGCGAATTATATCCGTTAAAAAGTCATATTATTATTATCGTTTTTACACACTGCGTCTCGGAGGATATCGCTCACGCGCTGCACATCGCGCTCATAGCAGGGGTGACAGTGCACACCCCTTATAAAACAATTATTAAAGAAAAAACCTTTCTTAAAAAGGTATCTTCGCAAAATAAATATGATCAAACTGATTAAGTACCTCACTACTTGGATAAATAAGTATTGATTTCAATTGTGCAATTATCACCAAAGTTAGAAAGATTATTTTTTGTTTAACTTTTTATTAAAGAGATTTTTTAAATTATATTGTATTTTATTGAAAATTTAAAAATCCTGAGATTTCCTAATATTTGCAAAATCCGGCCGCAATCCTGAGCAGAGTCCAAAAATCCTGAGATATGGTAACCCTAATTGGAAGTCTAAAGTATTAAGTGGAATGTCGCACTAAAATAGTTGTAGTAGAGTCGTGATATGATTATATCCCTAGTAATAATATCCTGGAAGATAGTTGTGTATGAAACCATTTCATTACATCTTACTAGAAATATAATTTAACCTATACCTAATGGAGTGAATAGATTAGGAAGAGATAATGTTAAGTGTGTTTCAAGGCTTCATCATACGAATATAACTATCTTATTGCGACATATACAAGGCTTACAAAACGAGACAAGAGTGGTCAAAGAAAACCCAAGAGGCGTGAAACAATAACAACTAAAGATACACAAGACCAAGTGAAGTTCACAAAGTAGGACCTTGGGTCAAAGGGTCCGGTCTGAGTTGAAACAACATAATTATGTATAACATGGCTTGTATTAATCTTTCCAAATTTTATGAACCCGACAATATCATCCAACTATGCGAGTATTAATAAAAAGATCGGGTTTTTGTTAAGTTTTCGCATCTTGATTTAATCAAATAATGATAATTTTATATTTATATAGTTACTAGGGCTCCTTCCCGGCTTCGCACGGTTACGCTAATATGCATGTATTATACATATAAACCTTCCTCTTGAATCACTATATCTATTTAAAAAAACCGCATCAAAATCTGTTGCGGAGTTTTAAAGATCTAAGCATACATAGGGACAGGCAAACGCGGGAAGCGACTTTGTTTTATACTATGTAGTGATTGAACTCTTAATAAAATATGTATAAATTTATTTATGAATTAATTTATTACAACATACATGCAAAATTTCAGGATGATCTGTTCAATGGGTTCGGCGTGAAAAGGTAACAATCAAACTTACTTTCGCATTTATTATATTTATAAGTTGGGTTGATAATTTATACGCATATGATTCGAAAAAGCCGTTATGCGTGCATGGGTTCAAACCTGCAACCAAGACTTGGCAGTCAACGGCCACTAAGCCACATTGCTGTCGACATAGATTGTTATCAAACACCACAACGTACACATTTCCACATTGCTCGGAAGTAAAATGAAAACAGAATGCGTCTATTGTTTATCATTACGCAAATGGTAAAGGTGAACAGTGGCAGTGGGTTGGTTCAATGTTCCTTCATTCTGGGCAGGCCCTTTCTCTATCGAGCAACAAGTTAACGATATTGCGCGAACCATGATTATCTGACATATTTGAAGTATTTCACTTTTATACCTAAGAATTTACTGGTGTTTTTTATTTTAGAATTTTGGCATTGTGATAGTCGGAACACAATTACACATCCTAATAAATGCGTAAGTTTGTTTGTTTGTAACCTTTTTACGCCTAAACCACTCATCCTGAAATGTTGCTTATACGTTATCAGGAGAAAATATTTGTGTCGGTTTTATACGGTCAGTATTAAAGATTAGGTTAAGTTACTGTGTTCTCTACGTAATACTGCTTTGTTAAGCAGCAGACGGTTATGGGCTAGTAGGTTTACGCCACTACAATGAGCGTCTATTAGGGAATGTTGCCAAACCACGTTTGGCTAACGGATTGGTGACCGCTGTAGTTGCACACAAGAAATATGCCACGCATCGCCTTGAGATTATACCCTTATGTCACCATGCATGGCGGGAACACGGCCAGGGTCGACGTGAGTCGTATTGCTAACGAGCAAGCCCCTCCTCCGCACGGAAAGTATAAATTGGAGTTTTTATCCGTGTATCTTGCAAGCTATCCAATTTCTTATGGCAAGTTTATCTTAATACGTAGACATGTAGTATTGCAGACTTTTCTTTAGACTTACTGAGAGAAAAATTTATGCTATAGCAGACAATATTAATAAGGGAATAGAAAAATAGTAAGGCGCCTTTTAATATTTACAATAACAAAACATTTAATGCTTAAACTATCGCGAAGACTCCGGCGACGCGTATCAATTGATTTTCTTTTGCGTCTCATTTCTCAGTTCTTAGTTTAAACCATCTTAAAATATAAAAATTAAAGAAATGCTAGCACTCTAATACTTCGTACAAGGGGTGGATCTACCATGTAAGATGGTTGAATGTAGAAAAGAATTTCAATACGGCGGTGTTACGAATAGTTTAGTGGCAGAGCGGCTGGAAGCTTTACCTAGTAGGTCGCGGTAGGTCGGTTATCGATTTTATCTTTCTACAAAAATTTCGAACTTGAAACTAAAAATTGTACTATATAATGTATTTGATTAATATTTTCGCAATGCAAAAATTTGTATGATACCTATAATGATATTGCTATGGAGTAGACCAGTTATTTTATAAGTCAGGGCTCTGGATATCTACTTATTAAATTTATGTTGAGTATACAACCTCTTTCCTCTTCTTCATTCATTATTCATTCAGTTTTTATATAGGACATCTGTCATGTGACTCATTGAAAAATAAATGATACGCAAGTTACATTAATATTATTTAATGCAACGATAAATACACAACAGTTACTAATTTAATAAGTAAATATCCAGAACCCTGACTTATAAAATAACTATACTACTACATCTTACTACTACTACTACTATTATCTTGTAGTAAATAACAAATACTCACTTTCAAGTTGAATGACCTAGAAGGCTAGAATACGTTGGTGTCGGATTACGTACGTTTTATTTATAACGTTTGTTAGCCTCGCCTCAATAATATTAGAAATACAAATGCTTGTTATTTTACTAACAAAAACAATCATCTATGCACCTAGACCGGAACAAATTTCTGTAGTCCATCGTTTCTCAACCTGAGGGGTATTAGGGGGGGATCTTCAACGCCCTAGTGTCGTTGGACGGAGGTTTTATATATCAAATGTTTTGAATTCTGACTAAAAGTGTCTACCTATTATGTTTTTTTCTGATATGTATACAGCGTGAAATTGAAATTATGAGCATTCCTAAAAGAGGTCATTAAACTCATCATTATAAACAACTTTAACTATGGGACAAACCTTGAAATCGCGAAAAAAAATCTGCTGTTATGGAACAGCAAATTTTTTTTTAAAGGTCCTCCATTGATTGATCACCATTCAAAGCGATGAGACCATGTAATGATAGATTAGTTTTGAAAATGATACCACTTTTAGTACTTACTACGTGTGGTACTTTTATAACTATCATAATCATGATATTAAACTTACGGCGTTTAACTTATTAAGGCTTCTATAGTTTCGATCAAATCACTACATAGTATAAAACAAAATCGCTTTCTCTGTCCCTATATAGGGATATAGGGACAGAGAAAGCGATTTTGTCATTGCGTAGTTTTAAAGATTTAACTTACATAGGGATGTAAGCTTAAATCTTTAAAACTACGCAACGGATTTTGATGCGGATTTTTTAAAATAGATAGAGTGATTGAAGAGGAAGGTTTATATGTATATTGCACCCGTGCGAAGCCGGAGCGGGTCATTGCATATAGGGACAGAGAAAGCGACTTTGTTTTATACTATGTAGTGAAGAAATAACAAATCAATAAAAAGCACACATCATAAAGAATTTAGTCCAATTCATTCAGAATATCTTCGTTAATCTGCACTAACTGCAATGTAAATTTGTAGATCATATATATCACCAGATAAAGAAAGGGCATAACTACTACACATGCTACTCAACTCAACTACCCGCAATTAAATGTACATCAGTGTCAGACGGGTTGCAAAGCGATTAGGTACACACGGCTACACATCAAGCTATACAAAACATGTATGAGCTGACCTCGTATTGTATAAGGCTCTTCGTACAACAAGATGGTCAGCTTATACTGGAAGTTACAAGTTACTGTTTCACTAAGAGGTGTGCCTTGTTGCATAAACTACGTCTGACAGCACACGCATCAGACATCGAATTAGACTTCTGTTGCGTTCGTGTGCTGCGTAAACGCAGCGCACCAAAGAACCTATAATAAAACGTTTTGACACGATTCTCATGTGTTATGTGAACTGTATTAGTTATTGAATATCTATTGTGAGTGCAGTCGACAGCCTACCTGTGTTAACATTTTAACCTTGAGCTAGCTTTTATTACGACCGCGACATAGTAGGTGTATAGGCCTAAAGCATTATTCTTCACATAGGCAACAAGCACGACTACTGAGTACGAGGTCTCTCGTTCGACCTGGGTTCGATCTACGGGTCGGGCAGTGTTATTGGGTTTTTCCATTAAGAAATTTTCAGTAGCAGCACGGAGTCTGGAATTGTGTCTAGTTAATAGGCTCTATTACACGGGACTTACAACATAGCGTTGCATATAAACGTGGGTGTACTGCACATACACCTCTGCATACCCCCTCTGGGTAATACAGGTGTGAGTCTATGATAAATATTTGCATTGTATTTTATCGTAGTTAGGATTTGAAGTTGCCTGCTTGTTAAATTAAAACCACCAGTTGCTCTACAATACAATTGCTTTAAAATAGCGTTCACATGTTATGAACTACGTATTCGATAGATCTACTTTAGTAAGAACTATCAGTCTGAAAGAAGTAGAAGATAACTTTATATCATGTTACAATAACAGTAGCGGGTCTGCCAGCGAGCGATGGAACGGAATACTCTCGGAGTCAGGGGGCCTATTACGACTTTGTAAACTATGTAAATATTAACAATTTTAGTAGTGGACGTGTTAGACTGCTTCCTTAAGGACTCGCCTCAGATCACAGAACAGGTTTGAACAAGGTAAGATGGAAAGAGGGGAACCCCTGGAGTGTGACAACAGGCAAGCAACAATATTATATAAATACGTGTCTGATTACTTCAATGATAATTATTTTAATGGTAACTGTTATAATTTAATGTCGGATTGAGATTGTCCTTGCGTAACCAACACAACGGGAATATTAATATCATTCTCTATAGTAACTAACAGCAAATAATTTTTAATTCAATAAAGTCACAGTCACTGTAGTTAAATATAATACATTTATTATAATGATTAAATAATTAACCATGCATCGTGTAATTGATTAATAAAAAAAAAGTGTACCTAATATGTTTGTGCGATTGTTGTCAACGTAATTTATAAAAAATATTATAATGTTTATAAGTAGGTATTTCAAAATTTTATGATAATAAATCATTATTTCAACAGTGTACGTAAAAAATACTTTTAAAAAGACACTAAACTGAACTAAAGTACTTGCAATCATAAAATAAACATAAATATGTACACATTGTACACAACACAACATTGTAGACAGACATCTATTCAGTATGGCAGGTAGATAAAAACACATAGAATCCTATCAAAACGCGAACAGCGGAATGGCAAGCAGACAATGATTCAAACGGGTTTGTATGTTATATCAAACAGCTGTTTCTTAAACAACTGTAGCTGATAAATATGACGTATTTGTTACGTAAAAGTTATTACAACATTAAATTGTTGTTTACTGCCTCGGTCTGGTCGTGACCTCGGCCGAAGATCGTGACGTTCTGAATACTTACCTCTGTCAAAGAATATATGTATAATATTACTTCCTCTGAGTTGTTGATGGTTCTATAGATACTGGATATTATGTTTAAGTATAAGAAATGGTTTTCAAGTTAAGGGTCACTGTATGGTCATACATTGTTTATGTGCTAATATAATAATTATACACCTGCCCTTCCTAGCACTCCACGCGTGGTCGACAAGAAACGATGTAAACCAATAATTTTAATATTAACATTTTGTGCGAAATTATTATCTATCAAAAGATGTCACTTTTAATACAGGAAGTCCTATTTATTGCAGACTAAATGTACATAAGTTTATTTACACACGCACTTTTATCTAACATACTAAATATGAGCTTTTTGAATATGAGTTCGCACAAAATAGAATCGCTCTTAGGAAGAACTTACTTAAGTATATGTAAAGTAATAGGTAAACGATCTAAAACCACAACACCATTATATTACATGTATCGTTCTGTTAATGATAACATAAGAACCATCGTATATCCTCGTAGTTGGTTAGTAAGTTGATCTCCAAACCGTATCGCCGCTAAGTGCTCTGCAACCGCTCTGGGAGTCGGGGAGCAGGGGCCACACGTAGCCATAAGTTACATTTAACGATCGAAATGCCACATGTGTACGTGTTATACGTAGTTCCTTACTATATATCTCGAGACTACACAGTTGCCTGAATTGATTTTATTACAAACGGAATGGTTGTTTGTATGCTTGTTGTTAGGTATTTAGATATAGGTTGTATTGTTACTTAGAAGAGTATTATTTTCGATTGCCTGCGGTTGGCCGATGTCGATGTGATTGATTGATAGAGGTGTACTGATTGTTTTTAATAACGCACTATTTCATGAAAAACAGGCAGGCTCATAAAATACTAAAATTAAATACCTTCCGAACAAATTTTACAAAGACGACGTAAATGAGCCGGTAAAAGTATCTCAGTGGACGATTATTTAAAACGGTATCGTATAAGGTTATGTGGAAGAGCCATGGTTTCAGCATGAATGAGCAGGCTCGACCGGGGTAGGGGGTAGTATCTTTTATAGAATATCGGCGTGAAATAATAGTATTCATACGATCTGTGAGTACAGTGACACCCTCCCCCCCTAAGGGGCGGGGGAGGTTGTCAATAATCCCAAACAGGGTCGGCAACGGTCAAATAATGCCTCTGGTGCTTGCAAGTCTGGTTACAGTAACTGCCTACCAACAGGCGGGCCGTACATTGTATTTGTAAGCTTCCGTAATGACATTAAAAAGTTCTGATTGGCCATATAGCTATAATTAGGGCAATAATGAATGATTCTAATTCTGTGTTTGCAAATTGGTTAAGTACTTGGACTGGCCGCACTTGCCGTTTTAACTTGCAATGTTTTTTTTCTTGTGTGTATGTTATGTCAAATCTGGCAAGCTGAATTAAAATCACTTTCCCTTATACTACGGAATTGAATTTTGACAAGTTGGAATTCCGATGTCAATGCATTTTTAGGACCAATTTTAGGTCAACTCAATAAAGGATGGTAGTCGAAGATCGGGCTGAGTGGCGCGCATTGAGAGAGGCCTATGTTCAGCAGTGGACTGATACGGGCTGATAATGATGATGAAAGGAACTCTTCAACGGGCAACAGAACAGACGAAATTATGCATATTTTTTAGTATTCGAATACGGAATTTTGGTTAAAAACGTTTTTTTAATTACTTATTTTAATAACTGTCATCTGAATTAGTATTGCTATAAAGGTAGGTAATTTGCACATCTAAACCGTAATAAGAAACTGAGCAGTCTCACCAAGATCATTAAAAGGTCACAAACTTATAGTAATTTCCATAACATTATAACAAAATGGTTCCCTAGACAACAGTAAAAACTTTTGCGAGCTGAAGCACAGCTGATACGGTTATCTTTGTTTGAATAAAGGTTCTAAAACGTTATATTATTAAACTTGAATCTTCAATTTATACGTAATCGTTATAACTGAGTAACAGGTGGGGCTTAACGAGTAATAGTTTTGTCTTATTAGATGTTAAGCACTGATAGCCTAGCTAGTGGTTTGACTGTCGACTTTTGCAGAACAAAAAGAAAACCATAAAATTATTCATTGTTTTACTTTTTTTCGTCAAAATAAGAAGAAAGAAGTTGATCAGAGAAATAACTTGCTTAATTCTAACACTTCGCTCAAAGTCAATGGAGGTTTTATGACGTAAATGACAAAGTAAAGTTTCCCTAATTAAGCCCGATCCTAATCCTCAAGCCCAACAGGTTATTGTTAGGCAGGGCTTTGTTACGACATCATGGGGTTAACTTTACCAAGCATGAAGCTTTGTACACCGTATAAAACAATAAATAAAGGGAAATAACTTTACCGAAACAAGTTTGTTTTCATTGTTCAGTAAATACGTCACGTGCGTACAAAACAATTCAATTTTTAAATCGCGAAATTAATATCAGTGTCATAATGTCGCCTTTTGTCACATACCTTATGTTATTTCCACTGTCATCTATTCAAGTTTTTATTTTTTCTTGTTGAAAACGCACGCTTCTCCATCATCCTTGATATTATATCGCTCGGGCCAAATTATACCGAGACGTTTGCCATACATAAAAATTTTATGGAATTGACAAAAAATCGTTTTATTTGGCAACCTTACAAAAGATAGACAGAAATTTGGATGTGGAAGACTAAAATAAGTTGCCTATACCTGATGTTGCAGCAAGGCTGAAACGCTGTATTCTGATAGGCCCAAAGTTTGAGGTTAGGGACGCCGAGAACAGTCCTTGCCGTGCACAATTGCTGTGGCAATACAATTATGTACTCGTCACAGAAAATTCAAAAATTTCAGGTAGGGACAGTCCCAACAGACCAGTGTATGTATACATAAGTACTTAGTGGTAAGGTGCAATAAACATCATTCATTATTTATTGATAACTGTAATCTATCCAGAAGAAGCTAAATATCAGTTTTTTACCGATCATCTGCCTGTTTAACCCCCGCAATCTTAAGGTATAAGATATTCTTAAGTTAGATCAGTTATCAAGAGTTTATCAGAGCGTACTGACTACCTCTTCCACATTCTTGTATCTTATATGCAATCCACTGGACCGCCTATCTACTAGGCTAAATGTCTAAAGAAATATAAATAATATCTATGGAATATCCATGGGTAAAAATACAATAAGACATTGTTACAGTGAATAGGGAAGCGTTACAATTACAAACCGTTTCAAGCTTCCTTATTGGTTTGGGAAAAGAGAAATGGTGTCAGCCGCTTTTTCCCTACGCAAGTTACGGTTCAACAAAAAAAAGAAACCAATGGATCAATGTACTTTGTTACAACGACACAAGATAACTACGTCACATAATATTAAGGCTATTTAATTATAATTATGTAGATTCGGTTGCATAAGGCTCGCAGCCCATGCCCGATTTTTTCATCGACAATAACCGATATTGTGAATAACTAAACGCACATGACCGTTATTTTGAGGTAACAAAGGAAGATCGATCTAAAAAAACCATCGGCAAAATGACAGCCATGTTCGTTGAATCGATATTAAAAGTAGGTGAAAAATTGATTCTAATTGCATTCATCATTGCATAACGAAGTATTATAGCCAATTACACAATAAATAATAACATTAGACAATTTATAATACATTTTCAATTCATTAGTTCATTACATAAAATAATATTATTAATATTTAAATGTTTGGTTTGTATTCTATATCCATATTAAATATATTTAATAATTAACATAACATAATTAAAGTTTTAAATTCTATTTACATTGTAATCATTAGTAACAATAAAATGATAATTGTATTTGTCTATTGTCTATGGTAAGTTTTTGTCAAAATTCTTATTTTATAATCATAAAAAGAAAGAAACAGGTTTTACTTAAGTGCAAATTAAGTACTATATAGATCTAATAGAATTATTTTTGATTCTTCTATTTAATACTGATACTCAGTTAAAAATATAGAAAAACAAACGCAGTATGTAAAATATTCTTCTTCTTATCTATACAAAACGTACATTTGAACGCACAAATGACAGTAACAGGTAGAGGTCATTCACGTTCTTATTCTCAATTGAAACGCATAATATAATCTATGAATGAACAACAAAGCCTCTATTAGTGCCAACTCCGCTAAGGAGCGTATATGGGTCAAGGTCAATCAAGAATATATTTAATAAATAATATCATAAGGTACTAATTACCGATTACATTATTATATCATTAATATTTCACGTTAGAAATCATGAAGGTCACATAAAAAATCGTGTCCCAAATCAGGAATCGATAAATCCTTGAAAGTTGAAGGCAGCATTTAGGTCATTGATATAGCAACTAGACCGATAGAAATATAAGTTTACGCGGTATGTGTGGTGTATATTTCAAAGTAAAATAAACGGCATAAAGAAAACTATCGGTTGCCTATTGGGCGAATTTTTTTATCCGTATTTTTTATTTCTATTTTTTTATTGAAAACACTAACTCTTGTCCCAGCTAATAAACAAAAACAAATTGATTCTCAAACAAAAGAGAAAATGGTACCAAACTATATTGTCTTTGCTTATTTAAAAAGAAATTATCACCTTGCAATGCACCGGAAAACCTACTCTAGAAAAACACTAAGGTGATTAACAGCTTTTTCGTGATTAGGCAGGCTGTGACCTTGGGAAATACTAAAACTATAAATACCATCAGAGAAAAAATATATTTAACACGGCAATTTGACGTTTTTATAGTCGCCATGAACTCGACCTTAAACGTTGAGGGAACTGGCTATTACACGCGATGAAACGTGTAACAATTATCAACAAAAAAAGGTTCCTTATCGGTCTAGCTAAACTCGAGTAAACTCCCGTCTTTTTAGTCCGGTACAATAAACCGGTTTTTGTGGACGTACTATTTTTTTAATTTTCGGTTGACCAGCACCTAACAATTATTGTTATTTAGTATTTACTAACTTTACTTTTTAGAAGTTTTTAGTTTTATGTTAACTAATTATCACCTGCTCCGTGTCTCGGAAAGCACGTTAAGCCATTGACATTGTTGCAGTTGACAACCAGCGTGTCATGAAGATCTCTGACAGTCGTGAAAGGGAGTCAGTAGCCTCAACAAATCCTGACAATTAATCTAACTTCAGAATATCATATCAGTCAGGCAGTCGCTCCGTAGAAAAATAATATTCAGCTGCATCTGGTTAGATAAGAAGCTTTGGGGTCAGCTTCAAAGTTTGAGAATAATAAGGCTGGGAGCATGACGAGTATTTACTTACTTTGACAGGGTGCTTAAGGAGCAAGAGTTAATTTATTTAATTAGTATGCTCAAGTAACCCTGATTAAACTGTTAGATACCTGATGGATAGAGTGAGAGTACTAAACTCAGTTCTGAAAGACTGCAATAAATCGATTCGCTATTCCAAACTTCCTTAAGATTTGGTTGTCCGCATCGTGAACACAAAATAGTCTCTAAATTATAAGTAGGTCAACAAATATTTGTCCCAATGTTATACAGAACTACAGAGAACGCGGTCGTTCTGAATTAGGACGCTGAAGTTGTCGAACTAAGTTTATTTTTGTGGCGATTTCAGTAGATGTCTGAATTTCAACCTAAAACTAAAGCAATTGAATTACTAGATTTGTATTGTTGTTTGAATGTTTTTGGTTGAGTCTGATTAAATCTTAATGATTAAATTTCGTGTTTCGAGCTTACCTATTATTTACAGAGGCGAAGTACCTACGTAGAAAATTTATTTACTAGAACATTGTGATCTCTAGAGAGGTGGCAGTTACTTGTATAAGTAAAAGTAAATGTACTCTATTCTAACTATACACAGCCCCAGGTATATTACCTATTTTTGGAAAGTTTATACAATAGAGACTTTGGCTCTTTGATGGTTTACTCTCGCGACATTTTATCTCCTGTGGTCAAGAGCATTCTCTCGTGTAGCTCATAAAGATGCTTGTTTTTACTTTAAACATCTAGAAAAAGAGTATTACTCGAGAGTAAGGCAACATGTACACATTTTATGTTTATAAAATATTTATTCCGTCATAACATAAACGAAATTGTGTTTATAAAATTTTCTGAATCTTAAAGACTAGAAAACTAGGAATATTGTGTAATTTTTTTGGGTAAATTGTATTTCATGGTCATTGCCTTATTATTTACAAGCGTTAATTACTGATTTTCTTTAAAACCCGATTTATCACTTGCGTCAAACCTTTTTTTACCGAAGGTAAAGAGAGAAAAAACACTGCTCATAATTAAACCGTGGATAAATTTATGTCTAGTCTCAATTTCGTATGTGCACTTGATGGAGACTCTTTATTTATAACTGTATTGTTTGTTATCATGTAAGATGAATTTAGTGAATACTTAATAGTGTGTACCTACTTATGTTTAGTCGACTGACATTATTCTCTCATAAGACCTCAGAACAATGTAACCTAAAATATTGTAAGCAATACCTATATTTTATTTAAAAGAGCAACCATGGAGTTTTTTGTCAGATTTTTCTCCATGAAGGATAGAATGCCCTCGGAACTGGCAACTAGAGTCACTCTTACAATAAAAAATATTAGAATTGTGACTATACATAAGTGCCTAATGGTATACATGAATAAAAATATTATTGTTTTTGTTTTAATAGGGTTTTTATCTAGTACTTTGGACGACTTACATCTTAACTAGCTACGATAAAACACAGCTCAGCTAATAATAATGATTAAATCGTCCACTAGCTCGTGGATTGTAAAGCCACTTGAGAGCGGAGCGCTCACAACACGTAATAACAGTAATTTGCATTTAATTTACTAGTTATACTAGATGAAGAATAAGATATAAATTCCTAACGCATTCTTCATTCAAAACTAGTCAGTTCAGATAAGTGATAAGTTTTATCTGAATTAGATTATCACTTATCAATCAGGGGTCCATTCTGAGTGTTTAACAGATTTATAGCTTCTCTATTTTCAAGGTTATACATTTTATGTAGGTATATAAAGCGATGACTTTTGGATTTCATAATAGACTACCCACGTTCAAAGAAAGAGAAACACGATCAAAGATTATAATTATGTTTACTTTGATAAATACTTGAAAAGATCTCGCAGTGATTTGTAAATAATATAGGTATCTAACTAATTAGTCACACAACAGTAACCTCACAAATTGTGATAAATAACTTGAAGGTAATTCGAAATCATAAATCTACTAGAATACGTTTATGTATAAGTCTATGATAAGGTAATCAATGTAATAAACGTTACGTTACGTTTTGAATAACTAGCACATCATAACATTGATAACTAATCACAGATTTAAAAAGCACATGAGTAACAACAAGTTTATCTTCTGATGTGGGCAATTGCTTCATTCAGTACGTATTATCGGGCCGCGGTTTATAGTACAGCCGGCTACGTCACGGTATTATTATCGTATGGCTTTTCCTTAGAGTCTTGAGTTGGAGCACAATTGATACGATTTAAAACTTTCTAATGAGACCATTCCTAATTTTAAAAGTTATTTATACATAGAGGGATTAGCCAATTCAACTTTAGCACTTAATATCGCTAGTTCGATTTCCACATGTTAGTGGTCTCGATCTGGGTGTTTGTAAGTTGTGTAATATGGCTGTAAGAGCATCCACGATACATTACAAAAGCCTATAGCCCTCTCTCTACAGACCGCAAAAAAAAAAATAACGATTTTTTTTTTAAATGGCAACTATTGTGTTTCTCAATTCACGCCAAAGAAACAACTTCCTTTTCGGTTTCTACATAAAGCCTTAGTTCATTACTTGAGTACCAGCCCTCAGAAAGTGCAAAATGGTTTCAAATCATCATTGCAGAAAATTAAGCATCTTTACAAAATGCATGCAAATTGGGTTTATAATTCGTGATTAAATATGTTAATTTGTTGCTCGAAATTAAAAGTTGCAACATTCTGTTGTTACAACGTATTGTTTACTTTCTGTATGTTTCAATGAAAGATGTATGAATGAAAATTGAATGAGTTAAAACGGCGGAAGTAAACAAACAGAACGAATGCGAGCAGCTAATATATAACGTGATGAATGGACAAGATAAAGGAAATGAGAAAAGATCGGAATGCCATGCCACGGCTGCCACACTGATACCGAATGGAATATAAATCAGTCTGTAACTGTCCCACTGTATAATAGCAACGGCCTCTTCTCATATAGAGAAGGTTTGCGCAAAATAAATAAATTAATTAATCATCATGCTAGCTCACTCCATGTTGGCGATTTCAGACTATTTAAGTCCAGGTTTCCTTACGATGCTTTCCTTTAATGTTAGTCAGTGGTGTGGTGTCTTAGATTAACTAAGAAAGTACATAATTATGACATTGAAAAAGTCACATTGCCACATGGCTCATGCCAGATTTGAACCCACACACACGCTTATCAAATGCTTAAAAAAATCATAAATATTATGTCAAAATTACATGTAAATAAACCTGGTCGACTTTATTTATAAATTACTGTATTTTTAGAGGAGAAAAAACTGTTTTTATAAGGCTTTTTACGCAACTCTCAAGGAAGGTAGTGGTACACTTACAAGTTTTGTTTTTAAATAAATCAATAAGTGTAACAGCGTTTAAAATGACACTAACGAGGTCTTACTTAAGCGACGATGTAGGTTCGCATACGCTTTTATAAAACAAAAAATATTACTGATATAATATGATCACAAACTTTATGCAAATTTTTCAGTAATCAAATTATTCTTATTCATCGGCTTACTTTGCCGACCGTACTTCACTATCTCGAGGCTACGAACAAGACTGGGGTTGCCAGGTGGCTGGTATTGAACCGGGCTGTCCTGTTTTAACAGGTGTTATACGGGAAATGTTGAGTACAAAAAGAATACATTGATCTTATATCCGGCTGTATAATAAAGAAACTTATCTTTTAATGTATTTATATGTAAATTTATTATGTTTTAACCGCCTCTGACCCTGTTGATAATTATTACTTTTGCGTAATAATATACTTATTAATAGTTGATAGCGGTCAAGCTCAAATGGGAATGGGCGGTCACTTCAGCCGCATGTAGGCATCCGCCTTCGGAAAGATTAGCGAGCATCACTGCATCCTGTAGGTTACGGAGTGCCTAAAGATGAGAAGCGCCACACTTTATACTTTTAAAAGAATGACTGGTGGGCATGGATGTGCAGTTCATATAGGCAAAAAAGCACTGCCTACCCTGACAGATACGTCGCAGACGACGAATTAGTGAAACTAAGTAGGATTTGTACCTACTGCCTACCCTGTCGAAAATGTCTGTGCACGCCCCTGCTGGTGGGACACCGCCAAGGATAGAAAAAGTTGAATGATTTGGAAGACACCTTCGCTCATCAATCCGACAATACAGGTTAAAAAAATCTTTTAAAGATGTTTTACTTCTAAATCTACTACAATTGATCGAAACGTTACATTTTCTACAATCGATTGGTGTGACAAAACTTTGCAATTAGTGTTCATCAGGCGACCATGAAAATCTAGTTTCTCTGTTATACAAGATTTATTGTCGATACGATACTTCCTTGGCATATAAACCTGTTCCAATTTGTTAATCGACATTGTTTTTACGGACTCGTCAATTAAATGATGTATATATGCATTCGAGGCGCCTTCCGTTATTATGCAATCATGTGTCAATTACAATGATTAAACGCCCACAACCTTTGAATACGCGTATTTATTTTTTGTTAATACTATGTTGTAAAGCGATTCGTAACCTAATTGAGAATTTTAAGTCCACTCCGCACATGAATACTAATAATGTATATTGCCATCTCGTTCTATCTAAAGACTACTTCTGTGACAGGCTGACAGCTGTGATTTGTCATACGTTTGAAAATGTTACTTTTTATGAATGATGAATTATATTTATTTTATAATCGGATTTAAAAGTTGTATTTATTTTGTTTTAAATTATCTGTTCTATCTATCAATCTGTTCTATCTGACTATCTGTAGGTAGGGGGATGGTCCATTTAAGCATACGAACTTTGGTCTTTGGGTGCTTCTTGCAGTCTTTGACAAGTAGTAATGGAAACTAACCAGCGCTGCTCTTGTGATGTAGTCAGTCCGCGATCACCGCTCCATCGGCACACCGGCATTGACTTGACGCCGGCGTCGGCGCCACTGCGGACGCACGCACGCACACACACACACTGGCACTGTCACTGGCACTAGCAGCCGGCACGCACACTCGCGCACGACACTCAATGCACACGACACGACGCTTGCGGCTTTGCCGTCCGCTACTTCACTGATCACTGCGTCCGAATGCTTTCACTGCACCTGTAACAATACAGAAGGTCATGTTAGATTTCATTTTAATAATACACATCACAACACGTGTGCACTCATATACTTTTGATACTGCAGTACAGTTTCCACTGAGCAATCCTACCAGTAAAATTCAACGATCAAAACTTAAACCCATACTTATGGGTTTAAGTTTCACTTGACTGAGAGTGCCTCGGGGCCTATTACGAGTTTTCTAAGTGCACAAATACCGACTTAAGTGAGAAGTGATACGTGTCTCGTTTTCACTCTTCCGAAAGGACAGAAACAGGTATAGGTACTACGTCTTACTAAAACTGGCAATATCCACATGTTTACGTAGGTCCTAAACTGTTTCAATCGCAAATTCTTACTACTTAACATAAGAGTAATACACCTTTAGTAGATCGATACTGTATAAATACTATGTCAATTAAAACACCTGTTTCGAAATAATTGTAAAGGTACTACATAGATCTCTTGAGCACTGATTATAACAGGTTAAAGGTCACGGGGTTATTGACCTTTGAAAGAAGTTTACCCGTTGCAAATAAACCAGTTATCTTTGAATAGAACAACCTGAATGTTTACGGAAATATGTCAAACAACTTGTTAGTACAAAAAAGGGGTTCAAAAGACTAATCCCGGTTGGTCTGGTTACAGGTAAAATAAAAAGGGTCCTTTAATATAAAATTACATTACATTAACTGGTACACGGCCATCGCGGTGGTCTTGCGCAGTTGTTATTTAGTTTTACGTCGTTTACGTCTTAGGTCGTACCGTCGAGATCGACGTAATATTTTACGGTCTATAAACAGCGGACGGAACAACATTGTTGTTTTATAGCCATGGGCATTACCTGCATTGTTTCCATACAAACTAAACGTACGATACTATGGCATGGATGCAGGTATGTAAACAAGTAAGCGATTTTGTGTGTTATTGATAGTTCGCTGACAAAGGGTTAGAATCGCTTTGTCATTAGATTAGAGGATGCTCGTTATTTAGTATCGTCTGCACGATGAATAGGAAATAACATACAGACAATAACGACAAACAGATAAATACTTAGATGCGATTATTTTATAAGCATTTTAATATGTTTCGTAACTTCTACATAAAAAAAAATCATATTCATTACCACACTATGAATATTACAAAGTCATAATTATCATACCTTCTATCTCATTTAATTTGACCTCGAAAGTTGTTAAAGGGTCAAGACGCATCATTTTATGTCTTGTTTGTAGTAAAATAATAACTAAATATCATATACAAATTAACTATGGTTATGGTTCATCAAGTTTAAAATTGAATGACCCTTTATTTTTGTGTTTTTTTTTACATATTATAGCACATGTTAGGTTATTAAATATTATTTACTAGTACTTAATTATAATTATTGTAATAATTACAATTTATTGTAATTTAATTATAATTATTGACCCTTTATTATCTGTAATTAAGTATTTAAACCGTCAAACACCGAGAAATGAGACAAAAGGAAATCAATATTACGAGTCGCCGGCATCCTTACGGTTTCTAAACATTGTGTTTACTTTAATCAGACATATTATATTAAAATTGAAGTCGATAATTTCGAAACTGAGTTGCTATTTGATGAGTTACATAAACAAAGTTATTTCTAGCTAGCAGACATATGAAATCGTAATAAAACGACCACAAACATAGTGAGTGTGCAAACAGATTTCTGATAATTTAATCCTTTTAACTTAGCAATCAAACTAAAAGTTATGAAATTTCATAACTTTTAGTTTGAATATAATCGTAATTGTATAGAAATCGATTCCTAGCTATGGCTAGGAATCGATTTCTGAGTTTCACCGAAGACTTTTCAAATTCGCATACGAAAGATTTTCACACATTAATTTCGTAGCGAGAAGTAATTTTTAGACTATTCGAAAGAAACTATGCGCGAATAGAGTCAAAGATATTCATTTCACGCAGAAAACACTGTGAAATGGTAAGTAATAAAAAATCTGATTACGTATAGGTAAAGCATGCGAATGAAACTGTCTGCGCCTCTGCGGTGCTACAGTAATTGAATCTGACACTTTCTATCAATAGAAATTAGAATTCGAGTGGTAAAGACCACTTGTCAAGTCAGTGCACTTGCTATAAAAAAAATAGAGAGACACTAGAGCTTCTAAGATTTTCGAATACGTACATAACATATCATTTATAAAAATTATACCCCAAGAGGTCAACAAATTAAGCTGGAGAAAGAGAATTTTAATAACAATGTACTTCTAATTTATGTTTTTGTCATCTCAGATAGTTTAAAGATCGCCTATAATATAATCATCAGCCTTAGTTTATTTTAATACGTAATAATGATAGGCTAGACTTTCATCTTTCACTACAAATCCCACAATAAATTATATCGAGTGTCTTACTTATATGAAACCACAGAATAAGGATTAAAACTACATCTAAGTTGCAACATCATCGCATAGCATAAATTCAACGGAAACGCTCTCAATGGTTTCATTTAACTTCCACTTCAGACGCTCGCTATGTAGACGCTTATCAGTTGGAAAATAAAAAGAAAATCTGGTGTAAGTTCAGATTTTCATGGACTTTCATTCAGTTAGTCTGATCTTATCCGCAGAAACTTCTAGAGAACTGTTTTATCAGCGCCATTTGAAGTTTGAGTTGAGTGTCCATAAATATTGAAATTGAACGTTGGAAAAAGATCTAGTTTAATTAAGAAATACAAAGTCATAGATACTAGAACCGTAACTTATTTTTTTATAACAACTAATGTAAGCTTCCATTAGTCTTTGACAAGCGACAAAGTTGATCAATCAAGAACCGTTCCTAATGGACAACGCTGGACCGTATGCGGCCATAATGGCGCTTTCCGTTCGCAAGATTTTAACAGTTAGGCAATTAACAGTAAAACCATTGCGTTCAATTACAAGATAAGTGGTTTTGATAATAATATTGAGCTGTCAGTAAAGTCGGTCGAGTCAGCAGTCAGTTATTTTCCAATTTCTGTGCAATTATTCAGTTGAAATAGCAACTCTTTTGTTAGATGTAAAGATAAGGTACTTCCTTGTAACGGTTTCACGAGACTGATTTATCAGTTTCCGTATTGTTAACGTACATTGTATTATTCAATTATCGAAATAATTGTTGCTTTTCATGTTACTTTCTTTATTGTCAAAATAGACATGTAAAATAAAATGTAATTTCAAGATTTCAATAGAGTTAGATTCAAAGCAATAATTATAATTGTGAACACCTACATTATCTTGTATGAGCAAATCATAAACTGCATACAAAACTCTCTCCTGATTGTCCTAACATCTCAAGGTGTTCCGGAATTCCGTTCAGAATCGCATAAAGAATGCGACATCCATCTTGAACTCGGAATCCACTCTGACCGAATTGCCGTACCAAGAGATGTGCGCGAACTATATTGATACCCATTTAATTAACGTTCGGAATACGTTTTCTTATCGAATTGGGATGGCTATTTGAATCCGATAAATTGGTATAGCAAGCAGGTCGTTGAACTATCGATTTACTCCGTGGAGTTACTTTTATAAGAGAATAAAGTCAACTAGATTCTGATGTGTGTCGTATACTCATGTCGCGAATTTATGTGGTTAATAACCTATTTATAACAACTAGAAAAAATACGCGTAAGTAATAAGTAATAATACATACCAAAGCCGTCAACAGTGATTATTTTACTAGAAATTTTGCCACCACACGACAAATAAGCCCCATTTACCGCCAAACATGGCAGATATAAGACCACCCTGTCCAACAGAAATAGCGGTCGATATTATCAGCCGAGACACAGACCCATTTCCGATGTAGACACACTAATGCACCGAGCACAAAGCTGATAGGATTTTGAGGGTACGTCGAGCGCCCACTTTGATAATTGGAAAGCGATGTTTAATTACAGATATCTGGTTGTCCTTCCGAGGGTTGCACAAACATGATAATTTACTGGCGCACGATAATCTTTGACAAGCGATCCCTTTGAGACGGTATTGATTGCTTTGCTCCCTCGAGTAATGTAGACGGATAAGACAATGACCAATTACCATTTGATTAATTACGCCAGACAAGCCCCTACGTGTTGGGATTTTATTGATTCTCTACACGAAAAGACTGTACGAAAGTTGATTGACTGTACTCATGAAAATGCAACTATTTCTTGGAAAATGGTGCATAATAATAATGTACAAACATCGTAGTAATTAAGTATGTTTACAGAATGGTAATCATAAGAAACGTTTTCGTGGAATATCATAATTACAACTACAAATAACAGCGCGAAATATTCGTTCTGGATTTCACGGTATAATGAATACAATAATCTTCCATTTTTGGGCAATAACAACAGTTTAAACACAATTTATGTATGTGTGTTCTACTGTCTTTTGTACGTACTTACGTAACCTTTAAAAGTAGTCAATAATATTATCGGAACCAACACTTTTGGTACCCTTTGACAAAACCTTGACTAAATCGAAAGTGCAAAATAAATACAGTATAAGTTTCGTCTCCGAGTAAGTAATTAAAAATAACAAACAAGTTCGAAATTGTTAAGACTATTCTTTGAGAATTCGTTTTATCGTATCGTCGTATCTAGCAAAAACTGACAGAACAGTTATCCTTTTATTTTTAAGGTTTGATACGCTCGGTAACGGATCATATTCAAATTCATAAACAAATTAATGTGTATTTTGTTTTTAAATTTAATTCCGTAGAAAATTTAAGATTAGATTTAGGATGTACTATGATCAAACAGTTTCTATATACCGAAACACATATTAATGAATATAATAAATATTCTAGAGAGATTAGGCGGTGACCTATTTTCAAGGTAACATCGAATTTCACTCCATCACACGGTAGGTAGGATACAAGACGGATCAATTTGAATATTCAACGGTTTCCCTACAAGAGTTTGATAGTCTAGAATCTGGAAGCTTTCTGTTATAGACCAAGCAAAGATACAGGCTAACTTTCGCCTTAGTTTGTTAGGGGTGGATCAGAGGAGGTATTTTACAGTTTGGCAGTCTGCGGTGCGCATTCTTGGAGATTAATGGAGCTAGATATTGATGCATTACGCTAGATAGCGTGAAGTTGAAATTGTTTTTTAAGTAAGGTAAGTAGTCGTTTTAGGTTGCGAATTTATTGCTGTTTGCTACAAAAACAGCTGTAAATTCTTTTGAAAAAAGTTTCTTTTGTTGATTATTGTAATCTAACAAGTACCAGTAATTAAGAAATTGTAAAACAAGAAAAAGAAACCTGTGAAACTCTTCAAGTTAAGTCGAGAATTTGAAAAGAAAAAAAAGAGAAAGGTTCGAAACAATATTAAAAAGTTTTAATTAAAACAATAATTCATTTAAAACAAAACATTCTAAACAAAACTAGAGTAGGTACCGAAAACTTTTCGTTTACCAACATGTAAGCAAAAAAAGTTGTTTACTCGATTGTTTGTGTAGGTCCGAAAGTCTCAAAACTCGGGGGTAGTCGGACCAAAAGTCGACACGCTCGACGATAACATTATTTCCCCTTTACATTACCATTCGCCTCCACGAGTTGAAACGGTAGTTCGATAGTTACACAGCGACCGACGAACTTGAACGAGACTGAATAAAAAAGCTGGAAGCGTCGCAGCGTTATAAGTTGTTTTAGAGTTATGTCTCAAAATCCTAATAGGAACCCTCGATTTTGTGCATCCGTCTGTCACTGCTGATTATTTCAGCAGTTACTAATCGTATTAACTTGAAATTTTGTTTGATTTAACGGGCAAGTAGCCTACCTTTATTCTTTTAATACTGCATTTATATTAAAGTATGTAAGTAAGTATGTCTAAAGAGTATCTACCATCCTCTTATCTCCGAAGTTCGTAAAGCAAGAAGTCTGAAATTAAAGCAAAATAATACTGGAAGTTTTTTTTAAATCCGTTACAAAATGGAAATTAATGTTATAGTGGGATAACTAGGTTCATGTATATAGACTTCTATAGCATATTCTAAAAATTTTTGGCTTATCATGAAACGTCAGAAACTATTCGAAGTGGTAAAACTTAACATATTTACTACAGGAAAAATAGAATGATTGTATAATTTCATATCACAGATTTTGTTAGAAATCAGCATAAAGGCTATTATCAAAAAATTTAAATAAGCTGTTTGCTTCCAAAAGGTACGGAATCGAATCCCTTAGTGGAATCACGCTTGATAGGTTTTTTACTTTTTTCCTGACTTAAAACCCGACAGATCTATTATTTTTTTGTATCAAAGCGATCAAGATCGTATCAAACATGAACACAAATTCGTTTATGAGATCAAAAGAAATATGGAAAAAAATTGTGATACGCGTAATAAGATTATGAAGTTACCAAAAAATACCCGTGGCTTACAAAATAATTCTTTACATCTGATGTAATTTCAGAGCCACATTTTTGTACTACTTACAAGATATCTATTAAAAACTACAGTATCAGTATACAGTATACAGGAATAAAGATATATTCAAATACTATCTTACCAAGTATAGTAAAGGCAACCCAGATGAACTTCAAGCTGATGTCGACACTATCGTCAAATCCAATAATGAATACAAAACTAATTGTAATTCACATCCAGCGACACAACATCACAGAATCTAGTTTGTTGAGCGCGGGGCGGACGAACTTGCAAACTGTGCAGACTGCGTAGGGCGAGGGGAGGCAAGAGAACAAACTCGCCCGAGTAAACTTTCTCCTCGAGGCCAACGGGTAACTTGTGACGTGTCATAATCTTACTGCTACTTCCATACGGCGGACGCACGGAGATGTAGAAAAACTGAACATTTCCGTCTTTGTACTGATGTTGTTACTGTAGGTCTTTCAGCTTTTGTGTCGTTGTTGTATTTATGAAGTTAGATAATGCTGATGTTTTGTTGTCGTAATCGTATGGTGGTCCTATTGGCTAGATCTTCTTCTTCTTTATCATATGGCTGATGAACAACCTGGTGCCAAAGCTTAAACCGGGCGTAGGCCGCTGGTTTCCTCACGATGTTTTCTTTCTCCGTTTTAGCAAGTGATAATTAATTTCGAAAAGTGATGCGCGCCTAGTTTCGCACCTACGACCTTTGACGGCAGTCCAACGATCATACCACTAGGCTATAACGGCTAAATTTAAGATCTTAACAAAAATGCAGTTTTATAATTCATTGAGACGTCTTCATTGTGTCTTCTGCTGCTTAAGCAGTTATAGTCCTTTTCATCTACATTCTTACTGATATTTAAATTATGTGCTTGATTATCTCCCGAAGGGGACATTGAAGCGACTTTTTATCAGAAATGGATTGAGTGTGGTTCTTCAATGGCATCGGAAAGAGCTCTTATATTTGGCGTTGATCCAGAAACACTTAAGCCTTACATATAGACCTGGTTAAACTGGATAACGATGAGTATGACGATTTAGGAAGGTATATCTTGGTTGATTGGCTTTCTAGAAATTCTCCTTAATTGCCTTTATACTTAATATTGATATGAATTAATGCGGCTCAACGATTTTCTCGGTAGAACTTGAAAATGTATCGTAGAATGGGATCAAAGAGAGGGTTATTGGAGAAATGGTATACTATTCGAAGTAATATTATGAAGGTAAATATGTTTAAATGAGTATTCATCTAATTTGAATTTGAGTTCAGTGATCGTTCCTATGGGATAAACAGCGAATAGAATTTCGCAGAATAAAGTCTGTATGGTCATATAAGTATTCTCAACAGTACACGGCAAATGTTCAATATCTTTAAGAATCTATTCTATAAAAGTTCCAAACTATTGAGAATCGCAAATATATTTCACATTTGTAACAAATTGTAGTTGGTAACTTCCTACGACTTGAAGTTTCAAGTGTTCTACAAGGAAGGAAGCAGGCAATAAATTCTTTCTATATTCTTGTTAGTATGAATCGACGTAAGGACTTGTCACACTTTCAAATATGCGCATACACCGCTGAATAATAGGGGCAATAAAAACTCCACAGATATTGTACGATTCACGTTGCGTATATGCTAATTCTCATCTCATATGGTTGAAATAGGTTTGGAATTCCGTAAGAAGACTACAAAATGGAGTGTATTTTATTTAATTTTTGTTTTATATCCTGCATTTTATTATAAGATATTATTTTATATTAAAATTGTATATTCCGCTCATTAATATAGTCATATACGAAGTAGTTAGCACTTGTTACAACTTCGTTGACGGCAAACCTTTCCAAGCCAATGATTTCAACAACAGAATGAGCATTGGACAAAATAAATGGTACTTATCATACACATTATTACCAGCCCAACGCGCGTCCATTCATGTGTAAGTCGAGTGTTACTTTACTCGAACGAAACTTTCGAGTTTTTAAAAAGAAACACAAAAGTTGGAGCTAAGCTAGTCGTTTGCACGAAATGCGCAGAAAAACTTAAAAAGTTTGAACACAAAGAGGTCGTTTTACCTCTTGTCTACCTTCATACGTCATAAAATAGATGCGAGTAGTAATAAGATTATAGAATAGACAGGAATACTCACATGTACTCTCATAACATCGCAAGTCTAAGTATAATTCGTACAAATTAGACAACAATTCTCGTTTAAAGGCATTAAGAGAAGAGAGAGCTTCGCAAAGTTATAATGAAATTCACGAGCAATAAAACTTCCCTTTTGACTAACCCCTAGATATACATTTGAGAGCAGGGTTGTCGAATGAACGAAAATCTTGGAATGCAATTACATTTTTATTATTAGTTAATAAGTAGTATTTATTCATTACGCTTGGATTTTTCCTAACGTATAAACGTGATAGAATATCTGACGCATCGACACAAGAGATAACTGAGATTTCTTTTTTTCGATTGGACTATAATAACGATGAATTTTAGTGTATACAAATTTAAGTCAAATTTTATTGACATGTTTTATAAACTGAATAAATAAAGCATAATAATGTTGACGCATTGTCCAGCAACCCTACATACGCGTCAAGTTATGAAACGGGAGCAGCGCGACCAGACGAGTGCCAAACTTAGACAAAGAGAGACTAACTTCCATTAAATCTTTTGCAACAAACTTTACCGTCCTCGCTGACTCTTGTGTGTACCCTACCTATCTATGTACAACTAATAACATATAATACGGCAATTTCATGAACTTTGGAGTAGTTAAGAACAAGTTTCTCATAAGGTTCCAAACTTCATGTGTTTTCAAATATATTATTTAGTAACTAATGACTTTAGTAACTCCTCCGTTACTTTAAACATTAGGTAGAATGATGACGTCACCAAAGGTTTCCAATTGCCATTTCGATGTGCCATTACCGGGAACCGAATTTAAATCAAAACACTGGAGGGGTTAAATGGTTTAACATTTGCATATTTCAGCAACCATTTCCGTTTATGGGTCCTGAATCATATATTAATAAAGATAATAAGTAATTGATAGGATTGGTTAACTCGATATTCGTGGGAATGTCGACCAGGCAAATGATATGAGCAATCGAAGTGTAAAGGTTAGTTGATGTGGACTTGAAATTTTACAAAACTACTAACTTACGGTCTTTATTCTCGTGATATATCTCAGCTCTGTTCTAAATTTCGTTGGTAATGTTTTAGCAATATTTAAGTTATTGCGTAACAAATTATTTTGTGGGAATTTATTCTAACATTGCTTGATATGAGGCCATATGAAATATAAAATAGCAAGAAAACAATGTAAGCCTGCTTAGCTAACAAAAATTATAGGTTATCGAAGTAAGAACTGCTGATATCTTCTATGTGATTAATTAATGTATCAACATAATTCAATTTATATGCGACTGATAAAGTGGTGATAACGCGGATGATTGGATTACTGTTTGCTTAACAAACGGTTCAATAAATATGTTATTTATAGTTATGACATACATCACAATGAGGATAAATAAGAGGCCACCATTGAGGATTAGCGATCGTGTATAATGTGGACAATACGACAGAAAATAAGCGCATTTACATAATACATAAGGAAAATTATATGTGTGTATTTTGTAACTACTAAGAAAATTAGTTCTAATATTATAAAGCAAATTTGTTAGTACCTTTTCACGCAATTTTTGCTATCTATTATCGTATAAGTATGGTTGTATTCCCCGGGAACTACTTTTTTTCGGGATGAAAGGTACTATGTCCTTTTCTGTACACCTGACAATGTATTTGAAAAAAAAAACAGAATGATCGGTTTAGTTGTTTAGGCCTGAAAAGGTAACGATAAACAAACTTACTTTCGCATTTAAAATATTAGTTAGGATTAGGATAGAGTAACCATAAACCTAACAATTTCTATTTTATTTCAGAGTTTTACTTAAGTTAAGTTTAAGCAAAGTCTAAGTACGCTCTATAGATCTCCGCCTAAGCTGGGAGAGGTTCGTGGAGGAGTAGGGGGTGAAATTTGGCCAAAACTAAAGTAGTTTAAGTTAGTTAAAATTGTTGGATACGTGTAGCATGTTTTTGAGGGATTACTTGCGCTAGTTTCATAAAGTCGACTTCGAACGACGAAGTTCCGAAGTTGTCAGTGGAGTAAAATACACACATAATGAGTTGGTGTATTCCTTATTGTAGTGAATAGAAAGTTTAGTGCAAAGATAAAAGTAAATAGATAGTCAAAAGAAGGACACAGAAGATATTAATTGAAATCTTTTAAATAATCAGTTTTTCAGCTTCTAAATGTTGTTAAGTCTCGTCACATACCATTGAAATTATCAAATATTTTCAAAAAACAATAAAACTAACCAATACCATAAATTTCGAATAGGTACGAGTTTGCAAACCGAGCGAATACCGACAGTAAAGTTTTGATGAGACAAAATATACCTGCCTCATTTTTACACGCCTAGAAGGATAGACACAGATATATATATACCTATTGTATTGCGTGTAATTAAAACCGACAGTATTCGCGTAGTGTGCGAATTCGTACTAGGATACCAGAGCTCCGTTATACTTGTTCTATATCGGAAGTTTATTCCTAATTGCATCATTTGTACAAGGCACTAGAATGTAATATAAATACAGACGCGAGACGGAGCGCCATACTGCCTGGCTTGACTATCGCATATGGTACAACAATGGAATATATTAATGTATACTAATATTCATACCATTATAGAACAAACAAACATGGCATGCTGTTGCAATTCCAAGGTTTGAACTATTTAAAGCATTTTCAGACTGATAATAGGTGAAATGTTTTGAGCTTGAATTAGGATAGACCATTTGTCTAGACCAAAACAAAATTGATGACTTTTGTGAAAAATTACATGGTAAAAACTTATTCCCGGCTTAAAAACTTATAAACGGCGGAAGAAAAAAATCTATTGCGGTGACCCTAAACAAAATCAAAAGACTTGTTGTCCATGATATATGAAAAAAAGATATTGTAATGGAAGCGCGTTATGCTTAAATGACACATTGCATTCATAAGTAAAACAAAACTAAATAACAATACGACCGCGTACAGTTGTAATTGCTGTATTCGAAATAATTTGCATGTTTTAATGCGGCTCACCGCGCATTTTTTTTTTGAGGAAGAGTCAAAACGAAGAGAATTAAGATGCACTTTGCTATTGTTCACAAACTTTGGATTTAAACGGTAGCAGCAGAAGTAATTAGTAATTTTATTTTAGTCTTTTTATCAAGGTTTATTCCGAAATTTGTCATGCATCGTCTTAATTCACTAAACAACAATAGCTTGAGTACTTCAGCTTAAAAAAATATTTCGAAAGTAAAAAAAGTAATTACGGTAAAAACGGTTGAAACAATCGTTGTATTTGTGCGAGTCGAGTCGGGTACTCGGGTACAGTAATTTGTCGTGTAAAGTGGGACAGGGCGCTGGGCGATTCGAGCGGTGTGGCGAGTGGCGAGGCGAGCGTCAAGCGGTTCATGAGCGTTCGATCGCGGGGACGCGCTTAGGTCGTTCACCCCGCACGCCCGCGCCGGACCCGGCCGCCCGCGCCGGCCACGTTGCACTGCATTTTAAACGCGCTTCATTGCTTTCCGATCTGTTCGGCCGTATAAGTGTTAACAGATCAATAATGGTATTGTAGCTATTATCGCCTCGATACCGTGATAGTGGAATCGGCATCTATTTGATAAGGGCTTGCGTTAAATAATTCGGTGAAACTCCCCCCGGGTTTTATTTAAGTTCTGTTCAAATGTTAGTGCTTAACGCATGGTAAAGCGGCTTTTTTGTCAAACAGTCATCTACATAATGTAGTTTGATATTACCGCCCAGTGTACTGACTATGTGTAGCAACCCTAACGAGCAAATTACTCCATATTATTATGTAGGTACATGTTATCAGATATGTTTAATATTAAAAGCAAAAAAGAAACCTTTGGAAACAAACCTTTGAAAATAGGATCGGCATCGTCTACACAAGCGAGCGACTAATAAACTATTCAGGCGTAACGTTTAACTGTACAAAATACAAATACGTTTTACGCGTGTCACATTCACGTAATAAGCTTGGAAAAAATGTTCGAGCGAGCGATTTTTCCTCATGGTTTATTAGCACGTGTAGCCTATTATTGTGAAGGATTTAATTATAATGCACACAAGTACAACAGTTACTGCTGGCGCTGCGGTGATATTGAAATTAACATTTGCGTAAATGCGTCCCACGTATTACGGCGTCTTACGAGACGGAAGCGTAGCGGCTAAATATTCCATGCGAATGGATCTGAATGTGAATGCAATGAGACGGAAACATTTCGTATCTTCGGAATTAGAATTCATTTCTTAACAAAATGATGGATCAAGGCAAAGTATTATGTAATATTAAATTTCTGATTTGTAATCTACACATATGCTCACAAAACAGTAACAGTTGAGGTCCGCGATGCCACCGCGACTACATTCGCTCCTGAAAATGGACTCCGTTTGAGTCCGAAACTCAAGGCATTCCCGAAATCAAGCCGTGAGTAAAGCCGTTACTTACAGTATTTAATAATTTATTAGCAGACACACGAAAGTTAATATTCCTAAACAGTAACAACTTGATAATAAAAAGTAAAAACTCAACAAAGTGGAATCCGAAACAAGTATTATGACGATTCGCGAACCCTTCAATTCTCACCCCTCTAAAATCTCTCAACCACCGCATTAAATACATAAAGGCAACACGAACAACCCATTGATTTCGTAAACAATAGGCAATAATGAAAACCGGGTCAGAGTCAGACAGGTGGGAGAGGGGTGATCTCGGCGCTTCCCCATCGATCCCCCATCGGAAGAATGGACGCACGTGTACCTACTCTGCACCCTATTTCAGTACCCGATTACTTGAATGAACTGCTATATTCTCATTTACGTACGTTCGATTTATACTGACCTAGTCTAGAGAAGAGTTTTTGGTTATTTCGAGATATAATGCGTTTAATTTCTCTAGTGGATTTTTTTTAAAATTAACCCTCGACGCAAAAAGAGGGGTGCTATAAGTTTGACAAATCTATATGTCTGTTTAAGACAGCGTAAGCTCCTAAAGAATGGACCGATTTCGAGTTAGCTTTTTTAAATCGAAAACTTTTTTAATTGACTTTTTAGTTATGTCCTTATGTCACTTAGAATGTGACAAAAGTGGAAGCATTAATTAACACGACAAAGACAACCAAGGTTTATAAATGTGCTTAGTTGGATTTTAATACCACAAATGGAATAAATTTCTGCACACACCGACGTATACCACTTGTATCGTAAATTACACATACCTGTTACCGACATGGCTAGTTAAATAACGTGTCCAATTTTACGCAATCAATGAGTCAATTGGAAATACGTTCGTACGTGCCTATCGGTGGCCGTTGGCCTCGTTTAAAGCTTTGTGTTAGCGTAGAACTTTACTTTTCAGAAAGCAGCGCGTGAAAGCATCCGACCTGTTATTAAACTTCCACTGAAGGCGCAAAGAATGAACAGGAGGACGTATAACAAATTAACAAATAGGAATGCTTATTTTGAACCGCAGCAGCACTTTTTGCATTGAATTTTTGAGAGTTAATACTAAGTAACATTACATTTAATAAATAGCACTTTAGAATTTTAGATCCATGATATAAAGAATGTGGCAGGGAATACGTGGATGCGATTAACACAGGATCCAAGAAAGCGGATGATGATAGTTAATGTCTGTCACTTATCAACAATAAAATACACTAACAGCTGCAAAATAATCACAATCATGCTAAAACGAAAATTTAACGTTAAAAAGTAACAAAAATATGTAAAACGGTACTTACACCGACTAAATAAAAGTAGCATTTATATTCCACATCCGTATACGTGCATGCGGCGTTGGTTGACACGGTCTTGGCTGTTTTTTTTTCCGTGCAGTGTTGCGGCCAAATAAAACGAAGCCGGTGAATCCGGTGATTCTGTCCGCACGTAGAGCCGCACAAAAGAGGCACTAGGCGAACTCTGTAGCGCTGCCATTGTTTGAAATTGACCAATTTTTTGTGTTGTCGATTTGAGATAAATTCCGTGCTTCTGTATCACGAATCTAATGGTGCAATAAATACGTAGCGAACAATTGCGTTGTATATTGTGGGCTTGGGGATAACCTATGGATGCCTTTGTATATCCCATAAAAGGCGAGTTAAGGAATAGTTACAATCAATCGTTTATGGTAAAAAGCTGATTATACTATATCTTTAACGCTTTTAGTATCCGCATAACATTTTTTTATACGACTCGGACACGGCCACGAGTGAGTCAATAATTTTAATAATTTTCATCATCTCTGACCAAATTATCTGTCGATAAAATGCTTTTGTTAAAGTTCAATAGTCCCAATATCCACAATTTACACATTAAAGTCCATTTCTAAGCCTATTTATACCGGGTGTAAGGGAAACGCTTCCGAAAACGAAGACAGGTGATAGTACTGGTGATTACTGATACGTTACCACAAAAAAAAAACAAAAAAAAATTACATTTTTTTTATTTTTTTTTGGAGTTTTTCATGCAACATCAGCTTCGGGCAGTTAAATAAAACTATTTTTGCAAAAAACCCCATCAAAATCCTTAATTTTTTAAAGTAAGCAATGTATTGCAAATAAAAAATCAGCTGTGCTGCGCTGGGGTCAACGCACGTACGTTCCGACTGGCACGGCCGCGCGCGGCCGCGTAGCGAGCGCAAGTTAGGTAGTTTCTGTTTGCCGCCATAAAATACCAGCAGAAGTAGGTAGTAGTGAATCAGTGCTAGTATCAAAGCATACCGCTTCCCACTTTCTTATTACTTACCTACGTGACTTTAATTTAGGATCAATCAATCGAAAGTTATTAAATGTTGTAAAACCTTAAATTATCTCTGTAATTGATAAAAAAATTACAAAAATCACCTCAGCTAACTTTAGCAAAGGAAATGTAAGACATTACGTAACATTTAGGTACCTACAATACTTAAAAATAATAATTAAATCATTACACTTTGCCACAAACCATTTATGAAAAAATAGAAACTAAAATACCTACTTAATTAACTCGTGAGTTTTTTAAAGACTTTTTAAAGTTTATTCAAACAATGAAATGTCGATAATAAAGATACAATTCATTAAAAACCTTATTAATTTTATCCTAAGTTTTGCACATGATCGCTCGCTGCTATCCTGCTCTAACGCACCGCGCGCGCGCGCGGCGGCAATCGGCCGGCGCTGTCGCATGTCGGGGCACCCGTGCCCTTAGAGTAGAGTACAATGTAGAATAGAGGCGGCAATCAAAAATTCACATAACTATGCCTTCGGACGATTCAATGTAGACAAATGTCGTTCACAAAATTATTCATGTGTTTCCATTTCAAACCTTAAAAATGTCTAAATTTCTTTACTCAATTGTACACTTGTACAATTCTTAAACTCATTTCGTTTGTTTGATGAATTACCTATGCTTATCAGAGTTTAAACCGCTCGTAGGCTTCATTTACCGTGAAAAATATCTTATTCAAGGACGTGATACTAATTAAAATTACCGGAAACATACTTCGTACAGGAACCTACGACCTTAGTACCTACTTACCTAGGTACAATTATTAGTATTTTGTAGGAAATGTAAAATGATTGCAAACAAGTTTATTAATCAAGCTACGTAGTATTTAGTACAGTAAGTACCTACTTACAATTTTACAAGATTGGAGTTCTACACGATTTATTGGTCTACGAATTATGATCAAAGATTGACCGCCATTTTTTTCGAGTTCTTTCTATTACAAGACTGCAGTTCCTAGTCGAATTTCGAACGCGCGCGAGTGAAAAGTTGTTTGTAGTTATTTTTTCAGTTTCTTCTTAGATTTCTGTTATTGTTTTGTTATGTTTTTGTTGTTAAGTTATTTTGTTAGTTAATTGTTGTGTTTTTATTCTGTTTTGTGTGATTTTATCAACAATGCCCGAGGCTTACAGTGCTCGTGAATACGGCAACATGTTGATGAGTTTAGGAGAAGCTCGGGGGAATGCTTCTCGTGCCCTGAGCATTTATCGAGAGACACATCCAAACGTCCGGCATCCGTCTGATTCTCGCATGATAACGGCTATTTAGCTATTTGACGACCGTTGGATCGGAAGGCTAGGGCCACACGCTTGGCCTCCCCGTTCGCCCGACCTAACCCCCTTAGACTTCTTTTTGTGGGGATATGTGAAGGAAAGAGTGTTCGATCGGGAGTGTGACAGTGCTGACGAAATGCGTCGTAGAATAGTGGGTGTATTCAATCCGATCATAAACGGGCTCGGATTTGCCTGGACATGAATGGGGCTCAGTTGGAGCCCCACCTCATCAGAACGCGGAGGATTTGATATGTAAGTTTTTATACCAACCTACCTACGATTTTGTTTCGTTGTCGCGAACGCGCTCGCGCGCTTTTGTACCTACCTACCCGAGTATTGTAGGTACCTACGCTTTACATTGCGGGTTTGCAAATTACCAAATCACTAAAACATTAAGTATAAGGCAAATAGTTATTTGTATTCGATAATGTTTAGATAGTATATTACTCACGTTTCGGCTTCGGAAGCGTTTCCCTTACACCCAGTATAGAATATTGCCCATAAACGACACAATACCTTCAAAGCGGTCCTGTTTGTCTGGTCGTAGTTGGTTTTTGCACTAATTGCCAATGTTTACTACATAAAAGGCGTTGTAATGACATGCCTGAGAATCTTTTGTCTTCATGTATAATTCTCACGTTTGTTATAGATAGCAACGTGCAGCAAATTCAGGTCTGCTGATGTGGCTACAGTTACATGTAATTTTTATCTTGTTATGTTCGGTGTAGGGTTCGAAATTGGATGCTAATGAATTTTCAGCAGCACGAAAGTGTGCGTGCAAGCACAATTTGCTGGAAACGTATTTTTTAAAGGGGTATACTGTTACAGAAATGGCTTTGCAGACATGAATGCTGGCTCAGCTTATGGCGGGCGTAAACAGTTATAGCCCTATCGGTTGCAAGGCCGGTTTTAGGGCGCACGTACACGTTCAATCTTATGGATGTGGCATCACATCAATATTATGTTATTGCGCCCGTGGGTGCGATCGAGTTCGGACGGTGCTCGTAAAAAGCGTTATTGTCATTGTTTCTAGGCAGCCGAATGGAAAGTTTTAAACAAAACTAGGTGTAGTTAACAATGTTAGGAAATCGTGAATAAGTGGAACACTAAGTAGTCGACGTATCATGCCATTGCTTCATTTACGAGCTATCAATAATTTCAGTAGATTAAACATTAATAGAGTTTTCGACCGAAAATCTCAGTTAAATTATTAACTTTACATTGTGTTGAAATTGTTCTGGGGTCAAAGTGTAATCAGAAGAACTTTATCCTGTTTTAGAATTTATGCGATGGGAATTTATGCAAACGCTGCAGTACATATTTTTTAAAGAAATAATTGCATTTTTAAGTACAACTTAACAAAGTTGCAATTCTACAAACCGCATTGTCCCTAGAATTTTCAACATAGATCAAAGTTAGCTCATATTTTCAAACTCTTGTATATTTCCGAGGGTAATATTGCGGAAGAACACTCCAGGTACAGCCGACATCTGTGTAGAAGGAGCGTGTGTAAGCGTCCTAAGTCGAGTTTCATGCCCGCGGGTTGTATCAGCATTCCTCCCGATCGGACTAAGCGGAAGCGGGCGGGCTGTCTTTCAATATTATTATTGCTTGGAAACTGACTGCTTTAGAGCCGCTCTATGAATAGCTGAACGATTTGCAACGCAAGTGAAATATGGGTAAAATGTACCGCGCGCCGTTATGCGGACTGCGAGTTTTTATTGATAGCTTGCAATAATGTCCGCCCGAGTTGGAAGAAATGTTCTGGCACTATTCTTCTACTGTTACGAAGTATTTCTTAGGTTTTATTAAATGCGAGAGTATTTATGTGAATGTAAGCAATTTGTAAAGCTTTGCGGTTTTTTTAATAAAATAGACAAGTAGGTAACAGGGGAAGCTATAGGCTTTCGATTAAACGCTTTCTCTATGAAAGTACTAAATAATCACTTTCTAGTTGTCCACGTACTTGAATTACACGGGTCGTACACTTATCACTTAAATAAATTGCCGTTAAAACTAAGTGTCGTTTTATATCCTATTCAAATTTAAAGCTACTTACGTTAAATAGATATAATTATATTTGCTACTTATCTGACCATTTACGTATTATGTAACTTCTATGTATTAAATTACTTTCATCGGGAAAATGCGAATTCGCAAATCTGCCTAAACAGGTAGACCTAAGTCTTACAGTTGAAAATTAATCTCTCAAATGTGATTGAATTTATGTGAAAACTATTTATTATAACGTATCGATATATCGACAAACTAATATCGCGCGAAAACTGAAATATCTCCGATATATGGGTATTCGTATCAGTATTGGATGCACTCCTGCTTGAAAGGCTAACGACAAAAATTACACGAATTATCCGAAGGTTTTAGAAATCAAAATACACTATAAACTACTCACAGTCCAGACGGTCGTCTGCGATTTCTTCCATTCATCACTTGCTATCGTGTCGTATATCTGTGGTCCATAGTCCATGCTCTCATTTCTCACTATACATAGGCATATGTATATTAGGGAGACACACATAGACGATAAATCACGTGGTATAAGTGGCGTGAATTATTATACAAGGCGCATTTATCACTGGTTACGTATCATACGTATGTTTATGTGTGTGTTTGTACGCTTGTGTAAAAGATCAAAGAAGCTAGTTAACGTACTTGCGTAATGGCAGTTTTTATTACAAGGTGTTTGGTGCTCTGTAATATTAATGTTTCTGAAATGGCAGGCCACAGGCTAATGTCACGGGCGATTTTTTCCGGCAACACAGTACAAGCAACCAGTAAGTAAGTAGTAGCAATTATTTCGGCCATTTTTCTATGTCGCCGAGTGACGCAGAGAGCTGCCAAGTAAAATTATGAAGTTACTGTTTTTATTCAGTTGCAAGACTGTTGATGTTTATTCAAATTCATCTAAAATTTTAGATGTAAAAATCCTAATACTTTAATTTATCGGTTGAATACGAAATTTTCACGCAAATATACAAAATGACTTCAAAGTTCTAAGCCGAGACTTTATTTAATTTCAGTTTCTCTTAACAAAATGATTCAAGCTTTTTAGTACTAACCTAGATTTAAGCAAGAAAGTTATTCCCATAGTTCCGTTTCATACATACTATTACTGAAACATGTGCAGAGTGCAAAGATCGCATTGCCGGCGCCGGCAGAGGGCGAGTAGGGGTCAATGCACAGGTCACGCAAACACTAGTGCTATGCTAGGAAATAAGATGAAAGCATCGTTTCTGAATACTGTGGATGTATGCTCGTTAATTTTTAGTGTTATTGTAGTTCATTTAGGTTGTGAGAAGGAATAAAAGGATACGGTATGTAGTCATTGTGATGGTAATTAGAATTTCTTTGAGATGTAATTTCAAATCGCGTTTGAATTTCTATACAGCAGAAAAGAAAATGCGCTGCGTAGTTTTTATGCTAGGAAAAACATTAGGTACAACCAATTATTTTTTATTTATGTCAAATGACGCTAGAAAACTGCATCCAACTCAAAAGCTACTTTACAAAAAAAAAATACATATAATCGGATTTTAAACTGTTCGATGTACGGGAAATGACTAATAACTTAATGATAGTGTGTCGCAAGCGTCTTGTGCTATCGAATTCGTACGATGAACGGCGAATGGTCGACCAATGGTGTACGGCCACGGTCTCGCTAGTCGCTAGTTGTTGCTAGGCAAGTCTGTCTGACGAGAAAGCGAACAAAAGCGGAGCGCTTTCCAGCCATGTTTGTTTTGTGATACGAGCTAATCTAGTGAGCTGTCATTCACGTCACAGAGGCGTTAATATATATTTTTTAATAGTAGGTATTAGTAGAAAAAAAATAAATGACACCTGTATAAATGTATTACAACGGTTTAACAAAGCAGTCTTATATCTCTACTACAATGAGTATTACGTAATCTATTCCCAACAACTAAGTAGGTATACAAGACAAGTTCCGCGTATTTAGGTAAATGAATCAACAATGTAACCCTCCCGCGGTCACGCCCCGGTAACAACCCATCACGATTCAGTATCACAAAACATTAATATTTAATGTTATCACGTGGCTTCTAAGCGTCAAGCCGCTTGGAATTTTTCTAATTCTCTCTCTACATAAAACATCATCAATTGCAAAACATTAATAATACATCATTCTTATCAACCTTTCGATTATTTGTCGTGTTTTATGTTCAAATCATATGTAAAATCTTTATTTACATGTATTATCAAACAGTAATCTAACGTTTACTAATAGCTTGGTAAGAATTAATTCTTTACTGTCAGCAGGTATAAGTTCAACAAAGATTAAACTAGTTAGCAATTGACGTCACTGATCAGACTATGTACAATACAATACATACAGACTGTACAAAGAACAGGTGACACGTTTTCAAACTAATATTTTATCTGTGAGTTGTATAATTGTACATGTATATTCATTAGGAGATCGATTACTTTGCATGTTTATTATTCACGTGTTTTTTACGCAAAGAAGAGAAATAAATGCGAAGCATATTCTTAATGTATTCAAACTATGAAGTAGTGCTAATTCAACACTTTTAATATGTATAGGTTTCAAATTCTACTTTATACAAAAACTCTAAATTAAATACGTCTCACTTCCTTTTCCATTCACAAAACGCGAGAATGTGGAAAGCTCTTACTGCAAGTGGATGTAACAAAGACGCAAACGTCTCCCCTAACACCACTAACACGGTTTTACGTTCAAATATTCGCGTCTTCAACAAAAGCCACTTCAAATAACCCCAAAATATTCCATTCAACGTGCTACCTCTGTAAGCTGGGTCAGTTTCAGCATAATCTCGTCGCAAAGGTAAACGGCCTCAGCGAGCTCTCGGCACGGCGAATTATTTTACATATTCCAATCCGACGTGTCCCCGGAACAAGAGACGCGTAGCCGTGTTCAATCGCAAGGAAAGCCGGCTCAAACGACCGGCACTTAGACTCGTTCGCGTTTTAGGGTTATGTCAAAATTTAAACCCCATTAGTAAGGGCTTTTCCGCGTCCCAAGCATCACTCCAACTATTGGAACGTTGTGTTTTGAGCATTACAGCGATTTTGCGCCGGCTCTGTAAATCGTGATACGGGTGTGTCGACAGTGTAATTGCCAATTTCTCTGGCTCGTATCATAAAAACCGGGTGTATTTATGACTCGGCTTAACAATTTTGATGTCGAGGCGATGGAAAGGTACGGATTATTTCAGAACATTTTTATTCAATGATAAATCGTCAGACTCGTTGTCGCCAGGCGCACATTTGCAACAGTAAGACGTAACCGATGTTGCTGAGCTCGTAAAGTGGGTTTATCCGAGTCGACCGTCGGAATACACAATGCGGACACGCCTCGTGGTCAGAAAACGGTTGGACAAACATGTGCCTGCGTAATGGTCAATATGTAAAGAGACAATATGAGCATGCGCTTAGCGTCAGCTTTAGATAATTAAGTTAGCACAGTTAAGTTGTGCTACACTCGTAACTACAAGCTGACTCAATGCTGCTGACTTGAATTAATAATCATGGATGTATTGGGAACAGATTGTATAGACGACCGATCGCAATTAGGGACCATTTAGGAACACGAACTGCAGGGTAATTAACCTACGTCAAAGAAATCTCTTTGATCCCCTGAATACAAAATGTTCGTTCCAATCTGTTAATAGAGGTGATTTGTAGGATAAGACGACTGATGGAATAATTTGTAACCGGTTTGTTTTGGCGCCCTAAAGCTTTTTTTTTGTAAATGATATTCATGACAAATGTGTATATTTTATGGAATTTATTATCGCAAACCAAACCTCAAGCTGTGTGCCGTCAATTTATTAGCTTAGCGCTTGTAAATTAGGATGACGAATGGTTTTTATGGTGCTCGGAGTACGACCAAGGGGCCACTGTACTTAGGTACAGTAACCCCGAGAATTCGTGAAAGACCATGACATTTAAAACGAGTCTGAATCTTCTTCTAATTTGAGTTTGACGAGTAAATTAAATATACGTCTTATCTAGACGATAAGTTAATTCAAGCTGTTGACTACGATAACAGACACTTATTCCACGTCATTTCTTGGAAATTACGTGTTCTAGACGATAACAATGGATAAGAACTGAATATGTAATGCCAACACTTCATTAAAATAGATACATAACCATTTTTGTACAAAAAATGTTGTCTATATTATCGGATGCATATTTTATCGAGTTTACCATTAATACAAATGTGTTTGTGTCAGATTTAGACACAAAATCCTATTAAACGACACACGTTGAATAAATATTCATTGAGTTTTTTCCTTAAAACAAACCGCCGACGAGCCGACAGGAAAACATCAACAAACGCGGTAAAACTTCCTCTAGTACTACTCTAGCGAGTTTGCCAACATCCGCCAGAGAATATTGTGAGTTACATAATTATTATTATTGTACGTGTTAACCGATTACAAAAGCTAGTATTTACTAGAAATAAGCGAACTGGAATTCATTAGGCTAAAAAGTTCGTTAGCCTATTGTCATTGATTATGTTCTCCTAACACATAACTTAATGTATTTTTTTAACTAAACCATTTTTCTTGACTTAACTACTAAAAACTATTTGTACTTGATATTAAATAATTAAAAATGCACAGCAATTTATTTACATTAATTATACATGGAATAATGATTATAATGATTACTTACATTGGTTAATGAGATCAGAAAATCCTAATGTCCAACTATTAAATCAAATTTAGAGCGAATAAACAAAATTGATCGGTTCGTATCTAATTTCTTATAAAACGGGTTTTTTTCAACTTGATTTTAATTGACTTTTAAATCATATTTTTACTTACAGATTTACAAATACATAAACAAGTCTTTCATCATAAACGTGTTTGTAAGGGTATTTCCATTCACAGGTGTATTTAATGAAATAGCTATTATTAATACAATGCAAATTGAAATGCTTGTTATTATCTGCCTGTATATTTATAAATCGCTCGGCTGCTAAACGACGCAGAAAAGATCGTCTCTGTAGATTCGGTCGCGTTTTTACAGTTATGTAGAAAAAGCACTCTCTAGGGAGAAAATATATTTTTATACCGAGATATTTTATGTAAGCGGATGATAGCAAAATTGTAATTTAGTCCCTCTTAGCTATCAACGTTCTAGTAGATAGCTTCTTGACAATTTCGACATAGCAACAAGTTTTATATTATTAGTCAAAAAAGTTTTTTAGCTCAAAGTAATATTAATTGTTTTCGTTTTAACAAAAATTAAAATGATGCGTCAAGTGGACCAATCTTACCATAGGTATTGAAACTATGTTTTATAACTTAAGGTCTAGGCTATTGACAAATCGTTACACGAACTTTTAAACACAAAAAAAAAAACATTATACATGTAAATGACAATTTCCATATATCGAGCTCTTCGCAAATGGCAAACGTCCTTGCCCTTTATTCTTAATGTTTCAATACGAATTAGTTGACCCTACGAATAACCTTCCACTACTCAATTGAATTAAATTAAGTAAGTTGAAGTACAAGTATCAAGACTATAAGCCACACCTTTCTACTATCACCAACGGCTGATAATTTCTTACACAACTGCCTATTCCGAGTTGACACGAGCAACGTTTAGAAAGTCCAACACGTTTTGATCGACATGCGATTGTATTTGTACAGGTACAACTGGTATGTATAACAAAGGTTTATTGAAATGTATTGACTGGCTAACGAATGATAAGGACTGCGAATACGTGTGAAAGTTGTCAGAATAGGCGCTGAGTAAGTGCGAATGTATACTTTAGTAACACTATTCTAAAGTCTAGATTTCGACGCTCTTATTTAGATCACTTTCTTTGAATAAAAGGTGTTTGTTCTATGTATATTTTATTAGTAAATAGCGACCCGCCCCGGCTTCCTCTTGAATCACTCTATCTATTAAAAAAAAACGCATCAAAATCCTTTGCGTAGTTTTAAAGATCTAAGCATACATAGAGACAGACAGACGCGGGAAGCGACTTTGTTTTATACTATGTAGTGATTAACTTTTCTGACGCAAATTTGTCCGCTTGGGTGATAGGTTTTTTTATCCCCCAAAAATCAATATGTATTTACTGTGATAAGTTTCACAATCCGTCACTATCGTCATCATTACGAGTTCGAGTGATATTTCAACTGCCTAGTCCAGTGCAAAGAATATATCGTGGCTTAAGGAAAACTTCGGTGAATCAGCTGCTTAATTTCCCGAAAGCCGTGACTCAATGAAGAGAAAGTAGTTTACAGTGATTCATTGTAACTGCGAAGTGCGACCACTTCTGTTGCTACACGAGCATTATCTTCGTGCTATAGATATTTTAGTACCTACAGGTTATTACGATACATAAATACTACTAAGACAATACAATGACTGGCTTTCTATGTTTATTGTTTAAAGTTATTGGTTAATAAAGTTATGATATTCTCGAATGTCTAAAACAGAATACAGAATATGACAAATTTAAAGTTGAAAGCTACAATATCTAGGTAACTATCGAATACCTAGCCGCCTCAGCGTAAAATTTTAGCACCGAAATTGAAATAAATGTGGCGTGGCGTCTCTTTATCCGACTGTAAAAGAAAAATGAATGATGTACAATTCATGTTCACCTCAACTCACTCTCAGAACTAGTTCGTACATAACAGACAATATTTAAACTGCCTTCGATGCTTTGTTCATTTGATTGGCTAGGATAATGACACTTTTACGTGAATTAAATTCAGTATGGTAAGAATGTTGAAGAAAATATTAAATCAGGCAGCGAAGAAATTGTGAAACTAAGTGCTAGAAAAATCTAGCTTTTTTTAATGAAAGTACGTCACTTGCGATGGTATCATCAAGAGAATTCTCATTTACATGCGTTCCCCGCCGGGACACGGTCATTCACTCTGCAACGCTCTAAGCGCAGCGTAATTATGAAGTAGTAACCAGCAACCAGTAGTACAAGATTAAATAAAGTTGCACTTAGTTGTAGTAGCGAGACAGTATATTCAGTATAACTTACTAGCTTTTGACCGCGTTAATTTAGAATTTCAATCAAGATTCTAAAGACACTTATAACGCCATTTATATCATAAGAACGTTATTGTTTTCTTCGGGAACAGCACTTTTTTCAGGATTGAAAGTTTAAGGTACACTATGTCCGTTTCTGTACACCTGACAATGTGTGCAAAATTTCAGGATGATCGGTTCAGCTTTGGCGTGAAAAGTTAACCAAACAAACTTATTTTCGCATTTATAATATTAGATAGGATTATGATTTTTAATACGTACGTCATTGGAAGTTGGTCTAAAATGATTCTTGCAGAACTTACAACCTGTGCTTATTAAAGTTATTACTAGTCTTATTAGTTATGGTGTTTAAAATTTCAAAACGTGTAATTTCCATGGCAGAAGACATTGCGGCAGTCCTAGAAGAAGATGGCAAGACGAGCTGGATTTTATCTAGGGGATTTGGGCATGTGTAACACTCGATCGAGAAAAGTGCAAAAAGATTAGGGGTACCTTTGCCCAGAGCAGGGGGACACTTTAGGCTTGTAATAATGATAGTCGCAATCAAACTTGACGTACACAATAATAAATAACTGTTTCTAAGAAAGCTATCGATTACTGCACGAGCATGATTAACTAGCATACATTAAACGGTCAATAATCGCTAAAAAAAATTACCTTGTCTTTCAATTATTTTAAATTTACTAATTTGCTGAAATTAAATGGTTAACTATTGGGTATTCTACGCATGGCAAGCGTATCAATCGATTTGTTCGACGTCGCAAATCGCAAGTCCCGTTAGTCTAGACGTGTTGTGTGGAGTCGCACTACCGTCTCCTTTGTACTGTGTCAGTGAACCATGGCTGTACTATTTCGCTAGTGGTAGCTCGTATGTCAATCGGCATGACCTCGTTTCCAACATATACACGTTTATGTGTGTATAGCTTTGGTATTTACCGTCAAAGAACAGGAAAACCCGCAGTAATGTGAAGGCACCAGCGTTTTATACTTATCTGTTGTAAAAGTATAAAAACAAACGAAAAGCTAATTAAAAGTTGTAATTTCTTTTTAAAAGCCGCACATTGTGGTGTACTTTGTTATTTAATTTTGATTCTCAGCTTGTTTTGAAAATTAATGATCGTTTTTAGAAGAATTTCTTTTATATTATTCTTTGTGCGTAATATCAAAAGATTACTTGTTAGGCCTTGTAGGAATAAAAGCAACTCCCCGAACATAACTAAATTCGCGTAACGAAGTTACAATAAACAGTAACTTATTATTTTACTTTAAAATGTATTACAATTTTATAAGTATGAGCTTTACCTGAAAAGATAAAGACCTAAATTCAAATTTCTCAAGTCTTATCAAAATACAAGACAGCAAAAATATTATAAGATAACCCTCCAATACAAAAAGCCTCTATTTTTTTAGATAAAAACACTTTTGATCAGGTCAACGATGCCACAGATACCCGCGTTATTTATAATACCCCTCTATTTTCATCGAGGGTTTAAAATCAATACTTCGAACACAAGATGACCTATAGAAATGGCCAATGGTCCGGCCATAGATAATAAACATGTATCAATCAAGTTTCATAAATATTCATAAATACGTATCATAAACCGCAGAAATGATGCAATGCAAGATAATAACATAATGTATGCAACGCTGAAGACTCATTAATTAATTAAAAGTTAGCATTATCCAAGGGAATTCGTTTTAATTAGAAATAATATATAAATTAATTTATGTTACTGCAAGCGTACTAAGTCATTATAATTTTTAGTCTGTTTCATTTTTTAACCCCCGACGTGAAAAGGGGGTTGTTATAAGTTTGATGTGTCCGTGTGTGTGTCTGTGGCATTGTAGATTTATTTATTTTTTATATGCAAGATAACAGGATAATGAACGAAGTATTGGTCGAATTTCAATTTCGACCAGTACCGCAATTTTTCCCATTTAATACGCGATTTCTATTCCTTCTAATACCAAAAATACGCAATGTGTTTGTTGGTTAGTTTGTCCTTCTTTCGCTCAACAACAGAACAACGAATCTGAATTATTGCATAATGATAGTTTATGGCGGAGAGCGACATAGAGCACTTTTATCTCTGAAAAACATGTCACCGAAGTGAACCCGCTGGTAAAAGCTAGTAATAAACAACTGTTAAATCCCCGTTCAGTCATAATTGAAAGACAAACAATCTTCGTGTACCACCAACAGCCAATGTCACCATTTAAGGACGCGAAGACTACGAATTTGACTACTTCACATACATGGGCAATATATTGTCATCACCAATATTTCTACTAGCTCTTGAAATCCGAATAAGTGATAAGGGAAAAGATGAAATATCTTGATACTTTCATGATGTTAGACGATAAATTCGATATATAGATGAAAATGATGAATAACCAGCAAAGTATCTCAGCAGGGATTTGAAACGATCATCAAAACTCAACAAGCATGCAAAATATCAATGTTGTAAATTTAGAGGAAATGATATGGTGCAAGATACGACCCACACACACGCACAAACTCGAACTTGGCCGGATTTTTACAGCAACTCACAAATTACAACAACTCAGCAGTTTCTGTTAAAAAAAAACTCACGAAGCAGACTTCTACAGAGCTACATTTTCAATTACGCAAATATTTAGGTCAGGTACATTAACAGAATACTAACTATCCTTGGTAAATTCCGGGACGCAAGACAACGAACAAAAAGTTATAGAGGCAGAAAGCCGCAAAACAACGGAATTTTGCAACACCTAAGCGCGTAAATCACACGGCCCGTAGACCGGGGACCGCGCGAAACTTTACTTGGGAGAGTTTTTAATTGATTCGCTCCGTTATTACATCCAGTTGGAAACACGGAGTTGGCCCACAGCGCGCTGCGTCGACGCTTACCGTTCTCCGTAGCTTCTACATTATTTATTGTCGTTGTGTTTTTGGTTATTTGGTTTGAATCAGATAGAATAGGAGTGATAAATGTTTGTGCATATTGGATAGTAAAACTGGAAACTTTAAACATTTGCCAAAACTGCCGAGAGCTGTATCAAACTGATATTGTTAACTTTGTTTTAGTTCTTTAGAAACCAGAGCCATTGTAGTTGGCAATTTCATTATTGTTGTTTTTGGAGTGTTTGTAACCACAGATTGAATAAGTTTCAAATTATACTGAAACTGATATCCATAATGCTTTAGAAACGTTTTTTAAGTAGCACAAACTAATCAAAAATTTAGATTAAAAGGCGGAAATTAGAAATGCGGAAACATTTACAATACGAAACGCCGCAGGAAAACAAATTAATTTTCGAAATAAGGAAAGCCGAAATTCCCTGTCCCGTTAAATGTAATTCCACTTTGAGATGGGCGTCGAAAGCTTGTTTAGACGTCAAAAATCAAACGGATCCGCTAGAACGCTCGGAATTATTCCTCGCAATTCGTATAAGTATAGGCCGGTAATTTATTTGATTTGCTACGCTGGACCGACGCTGCGTCATCTGCGTTTGTTATTAATTCCGTTGGCATAAAGTTTATATTTGAATAGTTATCCTTAGGTCGGAACATTTTCCTGTTTATCACTTTCCTCTTACAAAGAGCCCTTGGTAACACGACACCGCGTGAATCGAGGTGTAAGGGTGCGACACATCCCACCCTACGTGTTGCTGTATTATACTACTAAGGGACTACGCCTCAATAAAACTGCCGTGAATATTGGAGGTTTGCTCAAAAGGAAAGCGTGGTTATTTTTTATGGCGTCGTAAATGATTCCAAGTGGCTTGGTTTGCTGTTTCGACAAGATTTAGAAGTTTGGAGCCGTGGTCGCTATTCGCTGTTACGCAGGCGCAGTAGAGTTTTTATTTAAATGTATATTTGTATAAGTACATAGACAGTTAATAGCACACTTGTGTTGAAAGTCAAATAACCGAGGCGCGATGGAGTGAGTCAACCGCAGCACGTGCGTAGATATGACATTCTAAAACCGTATGCATGTACGAACTAGGGTTACCACCTATATTTTGAGCATATACATAAATATTTATGCATACTACGCAAACACTAAAGTACGAAATTTTTTAGAGAGAAAAATCGTTTCGTGGGGGACCTATTGGGTAAAGCCTCCAGTCGCTCTGCTAATGAGCTATTTGTAAACCCACCCGTGTTATCCAAATTCTCTTCTACGTTCGACCATCACAGATGGTAGCTACATCCACCCCTTATACCGAGTACTAGAGGGCTAGCATGTCTAATGTCTAACTTTGCAGTACCTCTAACTTTAGAAAGGTAAAAATTACAACGCGTGAAAATAATGTATTCTTTATAATAATTTGTGCCAAGTTTTTTATTTTATTTAGCAATATCTAACAAGCCTTAAGAGTCCATATAGGTGCATTCACGTAGGTAAAATAAAGTATTTTCACATACTTTATTGTTCTTATGTAGTATAAAGTAAGCTGGCCCGAAACAAACTACATTTCTTTATTATTAACACGGGGCCTAATTCAAGTTTTCAAACTACGCAAATACTAACATTTTTTTACTCTTGCGGAAGGATAGAGACAGGTGACAACCCTCTACGAACACCTATAAGAATGACTATGTTTTTACTCTATTGCTAAACATCGTATATTGTGCTTACAATGTAATAGCAACGCAACGGTAATTGTACATCTGTGTCGACAACCAAATACAAGCTAATCAATTTTTGCGACGAAAATTGAGTTAAAAAAAAACGTCATAGTGACAGAAATATAGTATAAAAAACCGATTAGTTTCATACAAAATCAAAATATTTTTATTCATGTAGACCATTTTATGAATTATGAATAGTCATAATTCTACTATTATTATAAGTGACTCTATTTAGTTGCCAGTTCCTAGGGCAGCCTACCCGACATGGAAGAATCTGGCAAGAAACTCTACAGAAACAGATCCATACAAAATAGATTTACCTCATACGACCAGTTTTCCTTGGTCATTCATACATAATGCGTCACCAAAATTAGATAGAATCGATATTGAAGCCTTTTACATACAAAATACGATGTCAGATTAATGGTTTTAGTGTAGGAGTCTAATTATATTCAAACTAAATTGGATTGGATTCGTTTTTATCGAAAGGCTTAGTATTACTTTGCTTTGTATTGAAGGATTTGTTTGTAAGAGTTCTAATGAAAACTTTCAAGACTTCTTTTGAATAAAAACGAAGTTTCATAAATTCACAAGATTAAATGTTAACAGTTCGAAAACATACTTTGTTAAGTTTTTTTTTTTTGTTTCTTTATACGATGCTGGTGTTTTACTTACAAATAACCCTGTATATAGGCTTGCATTTTATGTTGTTTTTTTTATATTTATTATTAAAAGCTTTGCTCTTAATAATAAATATTAAAAAAATCTTGTCGGTGGAGTGTGGTGAGGTGTTGTAGTCTTGTTTTTTTTTCGGCGACACCCTTAATGTTGGCGATGTTCAGGGAGCGGTGATACCTATTGCTTACCACCACTAGTAACTACTAGTTCACATATTCTGCCCCCGATAGTTGAATAGACGCATCTAACAAAAAGGTAAAATGGAGAAAAAAATGTTTGAATGTCAAATCGGGAAATTCTTTGCTGTCTCTAAAAAAAGCCTTAAAATTTTTAAAAATGAATGCTGAATGATGGCCGAAGTATCCATCTTTGATTCCCATTAGTTTAAAACAACATTGCACCTTTCATTTAGTTACTATTATTAAAAAACCTTTTCATCTTAGCAAAAAAAATAGATTAAAATGTCTTATGCTTAATTAAAAGGACGCAAATAACCATTAACGCCCTTCAAATTTCAACAACGTGTGATTATTTATGTACTTTTAGACTTATTCTCAAATTTATTTGCTACCTTCCACTTTTAAGAAAAAAAGGCGCATATGGCTATATACGTCTTTTCATTTAAGCATTTATAACACTAATAGATTATCAATATTATAACACTAAATGGCATTTCTAAGTAAATGTGCCTTTTCAATTAATATAAATGAAATCCGTCTTTTCTTCTTCTAACTAGTAGAAAAAATTGCAGTTGCGCCAATTTTCGTTATGCTAAATCATTAACGGAACGAGATATCGAAATATTAAAAATACCAGCAGATGCGCCTTTTTTTCCTGATTCTGGCAGTATATATAACTCAATTTTGGAAAAACTGTCAGATACGTCTTTTCAACTATCGGGGGCAGTATTATTTACCACATTTCTGTTTTTGAATATGAATCGAACATAGTAAAAATAACTAAAATATTACGAATTGCGTGGTAAAGTAAGTAAATATCTAGTACAGATTTACACAAAAACAGCAAATAAACAAGATAGCCTAAGATAGGTTATCAGCAAACATTCTTCAACGCCATTAGAATAATCGATGGATGACGATGCGACATGGTGACATATCGATAGTCTCATAACTCGATATCAAACAATAAAAGTGTCAAATTCCTTTTGAATTGCTGAGCGTTATCGCCTTGCACATATCCGATATTAGTGGGCAATTCTTGGTAGACACTCGGACATAAAGCTCGGGGTACATCGGAATTTAGACGAATCGGTTTCAAGTGATTCAGAGAAGGTCTGCAGTTCTATTGATGTATAAAACAGTTGATTTCTTCTTAGATATTGCAATTTCAAGCTAAAATTGTCTTCTTCGTCTTTTATGGGCGTAATCGTACCTACTAATATTACAAATGTGAAGCTTGTGATGATGTATGGATGGATGGATGTTTGTTACTCTTTCACACAAAAACTACTGAACGGATTTTGATATAACGTTACAGTAATACAATTTATCAATATACTATGTGGGCGAAGCTAATCGGTCATAAAATCAAAAGAGATTTTAAAATAGTTTTCCTTCTTTCATCGTTATATTATAGGAAGTTAACTTTTTTTCATAATAGGTATTATACATATATTTTTTGAGAGCAGTATATTTCAGCCACAAAATTCTAATCCTGCATCACTATTGCTTCTAATATCACCAGCACGCTGACACGTTCTCATAACTGCATAATAAATAACATTGATAACAGTCGTTATTTTCAAATTCCTATCGATTACATTATGCATAATATCATCCGCGGGCCATAACAATGGTATGTAGTTGCTACCTGTAACAGTAACAATAGAAATAAAAACAGTCACCAATTATTTCACAGGACGGTATTATGTGCAAGCGACGCAGTATTTCATTCGTCAACAACATGGAGACGACCGTGCACTTAGCAGTCAACAAATATTACATAACATGGGTTACACAAGTCAAACTGATATCTTGTTACATTTCGCTTCGTGTACCTTGGCTTCATATAAACAGACTTCTTCATTGCTCTATGTATTGTTACAGATAAAATTCTGCATCAGATTAATGTCCGTTCTGATCGGATTTCGGTGACAGCAGTCTATCTCAATGGAGATTAGCCAACTACGCAGAATGTGTCCGCACACACGGGTGCACTTTATATTCCCTCACTCTCATTGTCCAATGAAACGGCAATTCCACACAACCGGAGAGAGATCAGGTGCAGGACGGCAGAACCATCGTCTTAACGTGCTGTCTATTTGGATTCCTTTTACTATAGTAATTAAATGTTACCTATCTTTTTCATGCTGTGGCCTTAGGTGCTGTTTAAAACCATTAAATTATTTTATTCATATTGGTCTACTGGTCCTAAGCCCTGATACGGTACCAAAATACAGGCGCAATTAGTCTGTAAGAGCAGTAACAACCTTCTTCATATCACTCTTATTTAACCCTAAGGCGGAGGGTAGACAGAGAATTCATGACAGATTTCCCCAAGAATAATTAAAACCCATCTCTGTGACCTTTCGAACCTTTGTGTAATAGATAGCATGCTGCGTGCGTTGTGTATGTAAAAAAGTACGTAAGTAGAGTAAAGTTGGTTTAGGTATCACTGTAGACGAGTCAGGCAGACAGAGATGACGTAAATGCATTGAGAGCCGGACGAAATTAATGTAAATTTTTGTATTGTTCCGACTTTTGGACGCTCGCTACTTGAAACAAAATCGTGCGCGGAATAAAGACTGCGTGTTTTACAAGTACATATACATACTTTGTCTTTTTTAGTCCCCATTTCGATTACTTACAAGTCATGTATGTAATAGAAATGGGTCTCTATAATGCAAGGCAAAAGGAGAAAACAAATATTACATACTGATTCTCACTTTGATAAAATTGCATCTAAAACTAGGATTCAAACCGATACAATCATCAAGATAACTATAGGTTGATTTATACGACATAAGAAAGGTCAGCAGTAACATGATAGCTGAAAGAGACAAAATTTAAAAAAAACCTATTGCGCCGACCCTAAATAAAATTAGGATAAGGGCAGGAACATAATGTGAAGAAAATAAGTTGATAATAATATTCGCAATTTAAATTTATTACATTAAACTACTAGATATAAAGATGAACGTGTATCTGAAAGTCGGAACGCGGAAATTGGAAGTCACAGTAAGGAACTCACAAGTGCATTGACACCGCTGAAGTACTGAGCTTCGAAAGTCGCAACGGTGCATGAGTAATGACAGATAGTTAACCTATTGTGGAGAGTTAACACTCACAGAACTCGTTTCTGAAAGCCTTCGAGTAGTGTGGGATATTATTCCCACGTTGTGTATTAGATTAATACTGTAGGCTTTGTCAAATACAGCGATTTAAGTTTGACAAGAATGCAGTGATTTAAAACTTGTTATTAGTAAGTCGGTGTAAAAATTGCAAATAATTGTAATAATTCAAGCATTGGCAGCTCTGGTCTACGTTTTCTAAAAACGCCGAAGAAAACTTATAGCCAAAACACTAGAATAAAAGACTCAAGCGAAGGCTGCATTTCTCTCACGTACAATACAATACGTTATCAAAGTAACGAAGAACATTTTTCTTCTCACACGTCTATAGACACACATGTGTATGTGTGCAGTAGTTATTAGCGAGTCGACAAGCGTCGCAGGAGATCACGTAGGGACCGGTCGTGAGTGCCCGCCGGGCCTCGGTTGGGTTCGGCTCCGCTGTGCTAAACTACCGCCGCATCGCGATCGTAAAAATGTGCAAGCTAACGGAAAAACTGTAACATGTGCTTTTATAATGCCTCGTAAAGTGCGCCCATGTGAATTATTGGGTATAAAAGGTGGAGGAAATTGTAGACGGGTTTCCAAATGGTCTGCTAACGATTGCTGAGACCGTATTTCCACGGAACATTATCCGTACTTCCTATCATGTAGGTAAAAGTAAAGTGGACACATTCCCTGGAGGAGATTTTAAATTTTCAATTGCGGTCGCAACTTCGAAATTATTTACTTACTTGACCTTAAAGTAAGTTTAGTTCAAAGTTAGTGTATGTAAGTAAAATAAACACAAAGTCTACCACATGATGTGTGACTTTTACTGTGCCTGCCAACCTAAAAAGTATTCCTAGAAAAAGTTTGGTTTAAGTTACTGTTGAGAACCCGTCAATTAAGTATAATGTCATTTATAAACTATCTTAGCTATTTAACCACGACATTTATGCCATTGTTTCTGCCTATTTGACAAAATAGTGAGGCAACGTACATGACAAATTAGGTCAATAATAGTAAACGACGTGACTATGAGACAATCGTTTATTATCGTCATGTCGAGGGTTATCGAACAAAACCAATTAATTACAGCCGATTATGGGAAAATAAATGACATCAGTATTATTTGATAAATCCCAACTTAGGACTCTTGAGAGATTATTTTCGACGTAGATGTGGCAGTAAGTATTTTATTTTATGATCAGCTAGTTGTTTTTTATGTCATCACGGTCATATTCTTAACTGTGAACAGGTCTGTATGCTAGTCATTTTATGTAAAATACGCTTTCGTCATTATAAAGCCTATTTTGACAGTCCATAAGATAACATTGAATTTCAAATTCAAACTTCGAAGATAGATAGATCCTTGAAGTCTGAATGTAGTTTTTATTATCATGCGAAAATGCATAGAGTATAAAGTAAAGCATGTATTCATACATTCAATACACACGTATTCGCGAAACCGGGCGCCCATTCAACCGTCACAAAACGAAACTGAATGCCATTTCATCTCAAGATGCGCCGCTCGCCGCAGATCCGAGGGGTCGGCGGTGGGTGCCTGTGGCAGTGGGGGAGGAGGGCCTAGCAAACCGCCCGGCAACTGCGCCATAACTCGGCGCGCACGTACAACCAGACAATCGCAATTATTATTAACAGATATACGTTTAATGATCGTGTGTGCCGCGCACAAACGGCCCAATGTAAGTTGAACATAGCGTCGACGGGCGCACGCGACTCTGGAGTTTGCGCCATTGCGGCGTTCGTGTGATATTCGTCCGGTGCACGACGGTGGATGTATCGTTTCGGGGTGAGAATTTGCGGGAAGACGTTGGCGAGGTCGACGGAGGGTCGCGGGAGGGGGTCGACGTTCTTGCGGAGTGAGTTAGCAGACTCGATGATTTGTGGCGCGGTTAGCGTTCATCTAGCGGACCGGCGGGACACAGGGCATACATAACTCATCGGAACAAAGACAGATCGGCATGTCATGCGATATGAAAGCTATGTGTCACTCCGCGTGTGACACGAAACGTTTGCATTTTACGACTCGGTTTGACGCGCGCGCCACCCGCGCAAGAGTCAACGGACGACGGAATTCACAAGACGGAATTCCGCAAACAGGCTCCTCAAAGGAGGATAAAATTAGAAATACACAGAATGGTTAATCTTCTTAGTGTCGGGCTTTGCAGGAAATCCTGACAGCGGGAAGAATCTGCGTTACCTAAACTGAATATAGAATCACATAATTAAAGGCTAACCGATTCGTTTAATATGAGATAAGTTAAAGATTTGCAACAGTTACTCACAAGGTTTAGTTACCCTGACGAATTTATAACTAGCAAAGAAAAAGATACCAGTTTAACGTATTTAGAGAACTAAACAGATTAGTTTGGGTGCTGATGAGAAATAAAATTATTATTAGTAATATTTCAATTTCGCACAACCGTAATTTTGGTACCAGCATGGAATAGGAATGGAGCGGCCGTGTACGAGTAGATAAAGTTCCCAAGAATAATACAACAGGTGTGTTCATTAGTTTGCGCGCCACGCTAGTGGGATTTTATAAAATAAATATTATGAACTATGTGCGTGTCCCTCTTGGTGAAATAACAGGATAAGGCTTGAAAGTATTTAGTGCAACTGTCACCAAGTTTTTGGCAACATGCTGCAAAAGTAAAGGTTACTTCAAATATAAAATGGTTTAATAACGGAGTTATTTAAAAATTAATTAATTTATGAAAATCATGTCTAATGGTTCTATGTTAATACGTGTCCATATCTACAATAAAACTGGTCAAGTGTGACTTGCATACTTTCTGTACAAGACGCCGATAAAACACGTTATACTTTTTAATTTTGGTTGTTATATCTGCCTAAGTAATTCACACTCTGAAAAATTCAATTGTCTACCTATAAAGGTTAAAAAAATACAGCTCTGGGACAAACGGACAGACAGCTGAGCTTAGTAATCGGGGCCCATTGGCAGTTTTCACCTTTTGGGTTCGGAAACATTTTTTTTTTTTGGTGGCCGGGTGAGAAAAAAATGTTTAGGTACAGAACCCTAAAAACAGATTTACTTACAAGTGAGATATAAACAAACTTACTTTTATGGTATTAAGTAGAAAGCTACAATATCTGGCAGTCCACACAAATCTGTAACAAGAGATACAATAAATTAAAACAACATCATAATATGAGTTTGTATTGCATATATTTACATAATAATATCAGGTATGGAGTTCTATTAGGGAGCTCCAAGCGTATAATTTTTCTCTGTCGCTAACTACATAAAATATACATGTAAGTAAACGTGTATATGTATACGCTTTACCTAAAATGTATTTAACCTCCAATCTTCATAAACGTTCAAACACCTAGAAATGAGACATAAAAGGAAATCAATTGTTACTTGACGCCAGCGTCAACGCGATAGTGAAACATTTAATCCTATTATTCGCAAACAATATTGAATTCAACTTTTATTTTAACTTTTTTATAAATCTGAATATTAGTTTACTATAGAGCGCTTATTGTCTCTATCATACAGTTACAGTATCAGTCAGCATGTCAATAGGATACCATAATAGGTTAGAGGTTTAGATTTTATTACACTTTATTATTCTTTGTATACACTCCACTGACAGCTATATAATGTGCTTCTAAATTATCTGCCACGGTTGCAATGGGAGAAAGTATTGGGTATATAGAGTACAATAGTGAAAATATTTCGTACCCCGGAACAGTAAAAAAAAAATTGGAGCATGAATTAGACCTACGCAATAAAACGCAGGCAAAAGAAAAAAAATTATGACGTTAGATAAAAAAAATACTTCACTATTGTAATATAAATAACCAATATTATCTCCCATTGCAGCCGTGGCAGATAATTTAGAAGCACCTTATATACACGTATTTTATATGTATTTATATCAGTAATGTATATAATATACCGTAAAATTAACTGTACTATAATAAAATTAATTACCGCATCTTTAAGTTGGAGTCGGCATGGTCTTGTTGACGTCTACTTTCAGAAAGTTTTACGATTGGAAGTGAACTAATAAATTCGTGGAGTTTAAGATAACTTGCCGCGTTGTTTCCGGCCTAAGAACAGAACCACCCCTACTCATCCCGCAGGTGTCGTAAGAGGCGACAAAGGGAAAAAAAATCTATATAATATAATCTATTCTAATGAGCGCACAAAATAAGTGTTGCGTATGAGAAGAGGCCTACGTCCAGCAGTGGACTGATACAGGCTGTGTATGTAAGATAACTTTTGTAACGCCCTGGCTCCAATATATTATAATATAATAATATGTATAATAAGTCGGTTAACGTAAACATTGTTAGTCAACAATTATAAAAGTCATTTTTATTCCTTATTAGTACATAAATAGCTGTTGTTACACCCATATTGTGAACAAAACATTTCATAATCACATCTATGTTTGTGAAAGCATGTGATATAAGTATAATTAACAGGGTATTCTAATAGAAGCCCGTTATAAGCGTAAATTAGCGTAGTAATTACATGTGACAAAAACAATGCTAGTCACAAAATAGTTGGTTTTGTGGCCCAGAGCGGGCGGGCGCCAGTCGGGGGCGCTGTAGGTACGAACGAAATGGACAATGCGCATAAAAAATCAATAAAAGCCGGGCACGGCCTTCGTGGAGGTCGAGTGACGCTTACGGATCACCAGCCGGTCTCTCGCCACATAATAAAATATTGAACGAAAGACGTAACAAACTTACCAACTCGATTCCACTTCCAAAGTTGGCCAAAGAGGATTTTTGAAGTTCTCGTTTAATTTTGAAGAGATTTCGGCGACTGAGAAAAGAGACGCTGGTAATTTTCTACAAGTTGCTTTTGAAACCTTTCTCAAAGAAAACGATTGCGATTTATACAGTTCTTAAATTGAACTTGAAAAAAATATTTTCTATTTGAAAGTTGACGGGAAATATCAATGAAAAACTTTCGCTTACAAAACAAAAAGGAAGATAGATGGAAGGTTGGCTTGCTATTCAATCATGCTTCGTCGACTAAAGCAGTGGAGCAGAAATTTTACCACCGTATAACTAATGCCCCAGACATTTTAGCCTACATTTTTTGCTTATTCAAGTTAAAGTTATTGAGTTAGAAACTATATAAAGAACACGGCATAAAAACCGTGTACAAAGCATTTTGTCATTACATTCTCCGAAGTATCATGACAACTAACAGTTAAGAACGTGATAAATGACGTCTGTGAATGTACCCAATACGAACTTTCTGCTAGCGACCCAGTATAAAAACTGCTAAACTGTTATCTGTTATCAATGATACGTTATCTAAAGTAAATAGCCAATATCATTGCAACTGATAATGCTGTACACTTACAACTCACAATTTGGACGTAGTTCAAAGAGTTAATGCCGTTTTATTCAGTGCCAAGTACAATATTTTTAGATGCCGAGTGACAGGACAGTTTTAAAACGCGTAATCACTAAATCCGTCTTGAATGTAAATGCTTTGGAAGTAAACAAAAAATATTAATTTATCTCATTGATATTCGGTTTCGTCAAGTATTTGTCATGCTTTGTTCAAGTCCAGACTATGACGTTGGCTATGGAGAAGCATAGACGATTATCTAGAAACTGCTCTATCATAATGATATGTCAGTTTCTTGTTATGGCGCGTGGATTGGCAAAGGTTATAAATGGACACCATGTTCGGAACGTGGATGAATTTGTATAGTGAAAATTTTGTATACCTTATTAAGAATATTGCACGCACGAAATAGTGTGAGATTTGGCATGATTAAAGTTTATATGGAGAAGTTTATAATTTATAATAAAAAAATTGAATTGCGGTTGAATTTCAATTGCTGACTTGGACCACTTTTAACGAAAATTACGTTAATATATACCGAGGCTTCCGACCTTCCCACACTTCTCGCGAACATAATATGTAAACGTGGAATAATTTTGGAAGTCGGTCAAAGCTTCGCCTTTCGTCAAAAGCAAGACAACTTTGGTCATTTGTTATTCTGACACCGACATATAACTATGTTGGTTTCAGTACCTATTGAACGGTTTACAATAACCTTTGAATATACACGAAAAGCCATACCTTATGTATGTGACGGCCGTATACTTAGGTCCACAGTAAATTTAAGTCAACCGCAATGAAATGAATTAGAGTTTCAAGATTCCTATCTAATGGAGTTTGTTTTTGAACGAAATATCTATTTCAAATCATTACTCAATAGTTCAATGAACACTAAAAGAACCAGAAAGCATTTTAGCATGTGAAATATGTCAGAAAACGTGCCAAAGATACTGTAAAAATCTTCGTGTGTGGGAATCTAATGTAATAGCAACACTTAATCCATCTGTACAAACAAACGTCTGGATAGTTTAATAATTAAAGCTAATGATCATTATAGTTTAGGAGCCTGATCCCTACACGCCAAATAAAATGCTTGACGTACTCAACCATGGATTAGTGTATTCAACCATATTTATCCTCCTTTCAAAAAACAAGGCCGTGTCCTGCCTTGGAATATAGGCTGACATAACAGTGGCATTTCATATTTACTCTCCATCAACATAAGAATAGCGTGGGCGATATAGTGTGTATTCCATTACATTTTCTGTGGCGAGATTACTGCTCAACCACGCGTAACTTCGTTCGGCGACATGACCGCCAGCCTGTGTCACTATTAATCATACCGAAGTCTTTTCCCGTGGACAGAAAAATATATGTGATAGGATTATTGTTTCGAAGCAATTTTTCATGTAGCTAACGTATACGAATGGTGTTTCCTATAATTGGCAATGATTTCAATCAATACTTAGTTGTATGTGATTTCGTGACACTAAATAGTTGATGTTGTCCTCCTTGAAGGTTTTCTGTCAGCGGCGAAACTTGTTGACTTTGATGTTGATAAGAATGAATTTTTGGCAAAGCCAAATACAGTTACTCTAGTGATAACTATAAGTTGTTTTGTGATAAGATGAAAAACAACAGGAACAAAATAATAAATACTCCAATACTTATAAACATAAGTTTCTAATCCCATCGAAGTATTTTTGAGGGCACCGTACTCAATCAAGGGTGCAAATAGGACCTTATTCACCTTATTGCTAAGCAAACACCGTCTGTTTGTCCATCTGTCCATCCGTCCGGCTGTCTGTCAGCCACATGGGAGTATCTTTTTAACGTTAAAGTATTATTTAACTTTGACCGTAGTAAGAGTTTCCAAACTACGCAAATACAAGTTTTAGTGAGATTTAAGGCCTATTTTCACTTCTCGGAAAAGACTACACGAGTATACAACTTAAGTAGTATGTCAGTAATTATACTGCAAACTTGTGCTAGTACTGAGTAAGTTTCATTAACCGGCAATAAAATCTGTTAATTTAAATGTAATAAGTCAAAAGTCACAAACAGTCTTACAAGACAAGTTTATAGTTAAATGCAACGATCACTTTCCCACGGCGTCTTCTCAAAGTAAAAGCCAGACTAGTTCACGTCTAAATGTCACAGGGGCACAGGTTAACTACGTCTAGTGTTTACCTGTACCTGTGTACTTAGACGAGTACAGGTTAATACACAGAGCAATGTTTATACGCAGACATCGCTTTACTTGAGAATTTAGATTTTTCTAGGAATTAGTTCGCAAAAAGATGTACAGTCGGCAAAGGAGTTAGGTTGACAGGTCCGCTAGTTAAGGATGAAGTTTTTTATGGAAACTTATAGAAATTATGGTAAAATTTAATTATATTGATGACATCTTGAAAAAATGACAACCTTAACTAGCGTCCAACTTCTTTGCCGACTGTACACGGAAAAAACATTACACTAATGATGTGTCAGATTGGCTCTTAAAGGGCTTTGGCACAAAATAAGAGGGCTATGGAGTGCAACATTCTAGGTATATCAATCAGATAGAATCCGGAACACCGAAATCCGACGTTGCGCAAAAGTTACCCACGTCGGAAAACATATAATACGAACATATCATTACGCTCGATTACATGAGAATCATTAATATTCCTATCCGAATACTGTATAAGCGATATACGAAGCCGTATTGAGAGCGACACCATGCAATGCGGAGCTGCGGTTTCTATACGATCTAATTTTACATATTTCCGTACACGACATGATGACATAGAATATGATACGGGCAACGACTTTTAGTTCTTTAACGACTATTATTTATTTTCTAGTTTGACTGTACGAACCATCTCGCTGCAGTGTTGGTTTAATCGCCTTCTTGGCGAATAAAGTGCATGAGATGAGAATATACTCCAACCGCGAATATTATGGAAATATTTATGATTTATTTAGCAGTTATTATAATCACGGGTTACGATAATTATTAAAGAACAAGTTGACGCATCGTTCATAACACAAGAAAGCGCGTCATAGCTTGCTATCTGGGTTTTCGTGACCAAACATTTCGATAATAGAGTGTCAACAAAACAATAACAATCACATCTGTGTGGATTTCCCCGAAGGGTAAGGCAGACGAGTTTTTAACTTATATTATGTATAAGTCTAGTGGATGATCTATAAAAAAAATTACCATTCATAAAGAACTAAGTACATAATATTGAAATAATTTTGAGAACCATAATAACACAATTCAACCTAGGAATTGAACTCAGCCCCTCTTGCAATAGTCGCACATAAAAAATTGGCGCAATCCGAACCACAATCTTATTCCCGAGTTCAAACACAAGGCCTTTTCACTAACAGGACCATAAAATATTTCGCTACACACGGCTCGGTAAGAAAGTGAAGTATTTTTTAACACATAGGCTGTACGGCTGTAGGAGCCTAGTTCAAAACCGGTTGGCCTGCCCACAACATGGCCGAACGAGTCTAGAAACTGCAATGGAATATAGATTAGTTTATACGTAGTTGGTCAGAGTTTAAAGAAAGTTGCAGTGGTGTAGGTCGAGTTGAGATGAACGCAGGACAGTTATACAACAATGAAATAGTTTAAAACTGGCATGCGCCTAGAGTTCTGCGAGAATTTTGTTTATTTTATTTTTGATTCGTTTAGACGTTCAGAGAAATGTTGTTTGTACGTGATCCTACTCAGTTATTTTGGAGAAGTTGATATGATATCGTTTTGCGAATTCATGTCTGTTTTCTCTTTTAAGAATTACTTGTAGATAAGGATATACAACAAGTAGATGAACTTGAGTCTTTTGTTACAAATTTATTTACAGCAGATTAGAGCTGGTATTAGCGTCCCTTTCTTATAAATAAACTCATACATTCTGGTACAATTGTTAAAAAAAAAGAAGCAACACAAATGATTCTATAAACACTTTCTGCTTTCCAAATAATAAAGCTATTTAACGAAAGATTTACTACAAACTAAAAGATAACTATTGGTCGAAATTCAATCGTACCTTTTTTATTAGTAGCATTAACTTATGGTACTGAACAGTTTTGTGTCTGGTTACTATTATAAGTTATTACTACAATTCCGTATACACAAAGCATGTCGTATAAGATAGAGTTTTGTCAAAACATCATGTGCGGAATGGAACAAGGTTGGTTGATAAAATCACAGATTGCATCAAACTTGATAAATCCTTTCTTCGGCTTTTCCTGGTAACTTTATCGGCTTGCAAGTAGGTCGCAAACTTTCAGAATGTTAGTCGTATAGTAGTTGTACGTAGTGCGCGTACCCGACTATATAAATTAAGTTTTATCGTCGATCGAGATCAATAGTATCTTACGAGTCAATAATTGTGCGATATAATGTCTTCCTGACAGAATTTCGGTCACAGAGACCATTTGAACGGAGATTAGCCAACTACGCAAGAGATATTGCAGAGGTGTGTGTGCAAACCCTGAACGGCAATCTACACGACCGGAGAGAGATCAGGCGCAAGACCAACGGCTTTCAATAATAGTACCATATCATAATAATTATAACTTAGGTAGTCTGTATTTCATAAAACACAAACAGTTGACGTAACCCAGATTCAAACGTTAAAAAAAAGACTTGCAAGTTCCATTTATATTCGCAATTCAACAGTGCAAAATGCATTTCTTATCCAGCCTTCATTTTAACAAGCTACTACAAACGAGATATCGTTAATAAATACAAAATGATAGTTTATTAATCCCGGTGCTGTGTAAGGCTTACATTTACGATTAACGTCGGTCTATTCGCTGACATTTTCACTCGTTAAGCCGATTGCAACTGCACTGATTAGCCAATGGGCGCATGTTGACATTATGAGAATACACAATTAAAGCGTGTGTATGCCGTTCTGTGTAGCCCCGCTTCTACACTTCTACTCTATTGAGTATTACTTAGATTATTGACTGTTGTTCAGCATTTAGTTTCTCCTTTACTCAAGTATTAGGTCAAAAAATTAGACACATTAGACAATGAATAAACTTTGTTATTCATTGTCTAATGTGTAATTGTTACTTGTTAAAACTACCAACTACTACTACTACTTAATAACTTACAAAACGGGGATTAACGCGTACTTACATCTATAACATAGATGATAAAATAATAATCCCCATTTTGTACCAGTTTTAAAAGTAAACCATTGTTATTTGCCGCCGAGATGCAAAGAAATAGGTTAGTTACATTTTGATAGTATTCAGTATTAATAAATCATTTACACACACTCTTTACATATTACTTTAAATAGTAAACGCATCTTCTCATTATTGACAAGAATAGTAAAACTCGTAACCTCATTACAATTTATCAGAAACATTAATTTGCACTCAATAAAATGTGTAGCAACACCGAAATAAATCGTCAACAGCAAATTCCACGAAACGTAAGCAAAACCACATTTATCTAGTTGCCATTTTGTGATATAATATTTATCAAAAAAAAAACACGCCGCTTCCTTTACAAAACAGCGAACGAAGATAATGACATCAGCGTTTAAATATGCAAGATTATATTATGAACACGTCCACGAATTAATTAGTAATCGGAATCACGTTTCGAAATAGTCCTTTTCACACAGTGTAAGCGTTATTTTACCATTTTCCGCATACCACTCTGTATTTATTTTATTTAACTTTCTTTGAATTAAAAGTTGCATTTTTATTACGCTTGTAATTATGTTACTACGTGTGTTTTGCTGTGAAAGTTACTTGTATTACGATTACGTTTTGCTAACGAGGTCAGAGACTACCTGTTTTGAATTAAATGCTAAGTGACATTGAAATGGGATTATACTCGGATATTGCATCACAGCGTTTTTAGTATTTAACTAGAAATAAATTTTAGACGTGATCGTTGTTAAAAACAATATTGATAGATAGCCACAAACGCCGATTTCAATAAATCAATTCATTTTCAAGCTCGACTCTACTCTCTCTAGTATTAGTAACTTATAAAACTGAAAAAATATTGTTAGTTGTATTAATAGCCTGTACCTATTTGTTTTGGACATCTTTTTGTCAAACATTCATCTAAAGCGTTTACTTGTATTTCGCAAACTCCACGCATCCACAAAAGCAATTCAAGTTTCTTTAACACAACAAAACCATTTGACCGTGTATCTGAAACTACGTATAGTTAGGTTAGCAACACTATCACAAAGAGCAGTTTCATAAATTGCGTTCAGACGGACGTTTTTATTCCGCGCAGTGGCCAGCGTAGGGTTAGCATCCGTCAGGATTTCCCGGAGCGATCAGTCGCATCAATCGTGAACGTGAGACGCACTTTACGTGTTTTGGTATTTTATGTTAGTGTAGGTTGGGTGCCGAAGGAGCCCTAAATTGATTCTGAAGTTTATCTATATTTACATACGACTTTAGTCGAACAACGACGATTCGAAAAATCAATACTTGACATAGGAAAGTCAGAACATTAACAAAACAAAAAAAAGTGCTAGTCTGTGAGGAACACCAGTTTTATTTATTCAAATTTTTCATAAATCTGAGAGCTGTAGTTATGACGTCATAAAATGGCGATCAGAGTCGTACAATCTTATTTAAAAGTAAATTATGGAGGAAGACATCCTACTGTGCAGAGTGCCGACCCCAAATGGGAACGGTCAGGGTCAGAAAGATGATCGTTCTCTAACTTTCAACTCTTATTCGCACGAATCTAAAATACTTTTCTTTACTTGAATCCCTGGTAGCCCTACAACGTTTCCCGATTTACGTTAGTCTCGTATCTGGATGCACCGCATCGATCACAGCGCGGTACCTCGCACGTGCATGGCATTTGATACGCGTTTGGGAGAGCATTTTATATCGCCGTTTGCAGTAAAGCAACTATGTTGGTGCATGCCCAAACTGTTTCATCACACTTACTAGAATCGTAGTTATATTGTAACATAGATGCTTTTTTGTAATATAAATTAGTTTATTCTTTTTTTTATACTTACTTACATTTTTTTCAGGGCTACTTTAGGTGCTATGCCAGCCCAAATAAGACTGCTACTTCACACTAACCACATTAACTTGTAGGTATTTGGTATCTGGTATTTGGAGTGCGGGCAATTTTGCGCAGTAACGGTAACTTTACCTCGTAATTAGGTAGCATTAATAGAGTCGCTTGTTTGTGTAAGATGAAATTAATGATGATGAATGAAATGATGCTTATAATTTAGATCAACCTTTTCCAAAGGGGGCAATAAAAACCAGGTTTTTAAGTAGATAAAAATGGCTAAAAAATAATTTATTCTCAGATAATGAAGGCAGTAGACAAAATAAGTTTGTGAACCCCTGATTTGGATGATTGATACATGATAAAGTACCAATTTATTCAACGGAAATGTATTCCTTCAACTTTCCAGGTACTTAGTAACAATAGCGTTATTTAACCAAAAGAAGTTATCATACAATAATATAACATAGCTCTACGTAACCGTACTAAACCGTGAATTAATGTAAATATGACAAGAAAATGGCACACGATTAGATAGACACCAAAATATTTTATTCGAAGCTGATAAACGGCTTTGTTTTGTCAAAATTATCTGACTAACGTAAGGTTGTACTTTGTAGGTAAATAATTGAGAATGAGTTGTGTGTCGACTAGTGGATAGCATACATTAGCATATTTCTAAAGAAACGAATCAATGAGCCGCACAGGTGTGCAAACATACCTAAACAGTTCTTAAAATAAGGTTTTTACAGAAATTTTATAGTTTAAGTAGGTACTTGGATATTTACTATAGGCTTAGTTAATAAATTAACGTTAATCACACTTCATCAAACTCCTATTTTTGTATATTGAACCAAACATCACATTTCAACTGTCCGTAATTAATACGTCATAAACATGATTTATTTCTCAGAAACGCTACCAACATCGACATACGAAATAAAAGTTTCTCAGAAAAGTTGTAACATCGCTAGATTGGTTAGTTACATAGCTATTAGTGTAGTTTGCTTTCAATAACCTCCTGCTGAGCGACCAAATGTAATACAAACATGTCGGTCGCGTGTACCGTCGCACAAGGTCACTGAACGCTGCGCCCTACAAACCCTCTGGAGACAGTCGCTCGGCGGCGGCGCTCCACGCTTTGTGTACACGGTTAACAGAAATCGCGGCCATTGTTTACGATACAAGTGAAGTTTACACTGCAAACGTACCTGATAGAACGGTCCGGTGGTGTCGACTCAAACAATCCAGTGACTACAATCCGGTAGCCGGGTACACAACAACACAAAGGGGACTACTTCTCCTTTTAGTGCGACAATAGCAACAATAGTAGCGAGGCCAACGCGAGAATCGAACGCGGCGGTGTCTGGTCGCGCGCGGCGGTTATCTGTTGGTGACAGCGAGCGCCGTCGCCTCCAATAACAATAATGAGGCGGCTAATTATTATTATTACCGCTGAGCGGACGCACTCGCGCTCAGCCGCTGTAGGTAGGTGGCGTAATCGCTGAATTCCATATAATCGTGGCGCGCACTCACACTCGCGCACAGTCCCCGCCGCGCCACGTGTGGTGACGTCGTCGGCAAGGCGCAGGTAAGTGTGTATACAGAGCGTGTTGGCGGGTATGCGCGCGTATCGATCTCGCGATAAATTCGATACGGTGAGCGGTGAATGCACCGGCCGGCTGGCAACCGCGGTCGCCTTTCACGCCGGCGAAAACGCAATTTACGATCGGTGCACGCCGCTATGAGTCTCGACCGCCAATGTATGAAACGTGCCGAGCTCAGTTTGACGGAGTCACTAGTTGTAATGTACTATCGGGCGCGGGCGCAATGCCACGCGGACACACGAACATTCTCGAACACTGAGATAACACGTGTATTTATTAATGGCGCGAATTGCGCAACAATAACGTATAAGTGATAAAGCGGAACGCCACCTCACGCTCACCTCATGTCCGTTATACCTACTACCTCAGCGCAGGTGACACGAGGTCGCATGTTGGCTGACCATAGTTTCACGGGCGCATAATCCAATTTGGTGTCGACAGTGCCATTTCTAATCACCCTAATTGGGAAACGCCCCAGCTCCAATTACGGCTATCGTCATTTGTTTTCCCAGCCCACGCATAGCGGTGAAACAAAACAATTAAAAACACAAAACAAGATAATCACACTACTTCTACATTATTAACCAAAAGCAGTGAGTGAGTCACGATTCGCCTTACGCAAGAAATCAGCAACAAACGATTTACAAACTCAAACGACCGGAAACTTCTCACTAGTTCTTGTTATACAAGCGAAAATTGAACGACTTGTCTAAATTGGCTCTCGTCTGAGGACGTCGAGAGCGGCTGTCATCTCGTACGCAACATGAATAGGCAAACCATTAAACTGTAACGTGAGGAAACAACGTGATTTAGAGTCGCAACGCGCGTATCCCACCTACCCCGCAGCAACGTGGCGCCATTATAGGAAAATATACGGTTCTAAGATCAAGTAGACTGTAAAATTAGACCTTTATAAACCGAAAATGTCCTACTATTTATGGAGTACACACCCAAAAGATAAGGGTTTACGCTAGTTGATTAGGTTTGTTTTCCTAATTTGAGCAGCGGGCTGGAACTAGCACTAGGAACTAGTGATAATGCAAAAATGACAAAGCGTCTGGCTGTACCAAACCGAGAGAGGCACAAAAACGTCAACGTCAACAGAACAGAACGAACCGTCTGTCGAACGCTAGCACTCAGTGCAAAAAGTGAATAATGACGAACGTCGGCGAGCGACTCTACGCCGCACAATTGCGCTATTTCGAGATGTTTTCCTCTTAGCAATAATACCTACGGCTACTAATAATAATGGAGACCGAGCGTCCTGTACAAACAACTACATAATAAAGATTGTTTTGCAAAACGGCTCGAGATACAAACCAACGCGATGTCTGAGATAAAAGTTATAGAAGGATCCGCCACTTGGCACCTCCGGCGCGCAAGGTGAACGACTTGTATTAATGTGGGGAAATAGCAAACAAAAAGCTCACGGCGAAATATGGTTGAAGCACAAAAGGCAAGGGTGTAACGCAAATTAGAGCGGCATTAGCGACAACTCCAAAGACATTAAAGGAGTTTCTGTTATTACCGCACGCGACAATGTGAGCGACTCGATGGTCCAACTTAGAGAGTTGGAAAGCGCGGAAGATTACATAATACACCGACTTCGGAACGCGAGTTAACGCGAACTTGTGTTTTATGTGCACACATGCACACAGTTTGATATACGTAGTGTTATGAGAACTGTTCTAAACTAGAGTGGCTGGGGGTGGGGGCACAACTTGGTGCGTCAACTTTCCGGGAGCAATTCGCCCGAGTGTGCACTAAAATATAGTACAAAGTAAGTTGGAGCGAGCGGAACAGAGATGCAACTACCAGCTGTGCACGACTAGCCTTGCAACTTAAACTATTAATCCGATAACTTTTTCAACTCGGATCTTAGAAAATTAATCGTTACAGTTTAAAAAGTTATTTTATTGTACGGATAAATTTGGTGGTTGTCTAGTTATTTCTTTAGTCACAAAACTAAGTAAATTGCAGGAATTTAACATGTTTTCAGCGAATAAGACTTATCTCGCTTATCTACATATATTAAACTGGTACTAAAGATTAGCCCATTGTCATTATACTGTTAGTGTAAAACAGTATCAATCAAGCATCGGCTTATCGACATTAAACAATAGTGCTTTAATAAATTAAATGAAACGCTCCTTTCCTTTCATTACAACACGCGTAACTGCATACCTTACGTTAAACGGTTAAACAATTCGCGATATTGACAATAATTAATTTAAACTAAATGCAATCAGAATTAACCAAACAAGAAATACGACCTAAATGGAACGCAATCCAATTACAAATGGATTAAAATATAATCGAAATTTGTGCATTGGTTTCATGAATATCATGATAGAAGATATTATTGATAATTTAATAATAGCTGGTAACTGACAGCGAATCGGTAAACGCTATTTAAATATCCATATCTAAATTGAAACTCTCTAGAGGATTAAAAATAACATTGCACATAAAGTATTATACAAATATTATCTATGCTTCGCTAAGTCTCAAGTTTTGAAGCTTTTAACAACATTAAATCTAGCCAGATTGTATTAAAACTAAAATATGATAGCAATCAAACAGAACAATGTGTTTGATATTCACGAATTCATAATAATGAACTTTAATATACTAAATATTCATTTCGAGGTTATTATGATAACTGTTATGCTAAGATTGACAGATGAGATTAATTTTGATTTGTCTGACATAATGGTAAATTTGCATCACCTCGTGACCCCTGCATGTTTAATAAATAAAAAGTAGCTGAATTTGGTAACGTTTAATCTAGTTCGCCGTGTGGTTTCCGGCCTAAGAATAGAACCACCCCTACTCGTCTCGCGGGTTTCGTACGAAAAGACAAACAGAAAGATCCGGAGGATGGGCAGCAGCATCCTTCTGTGTAACAGCAATCATCTGCTACTGATGTATTGATTAAACTTATGTAATCAATTTGCAACTATCATCGTTCGAAATAACAAATCCTAGAGTACCTACAAGAATAGAAATACTTTACTTTATAAGTAAAGTAAATACATATTAAAATAAGTGATCAAATTGACACATAATAGATTTGTTATTTCGAACGAGAACCCTTAGTTTCTAATGTATATCGTATAGGTGTATAATGTATATCGTATACATATATTTTTTACATTACATTTTTACTACATCTACTGTAAATAAAAAGATCCTTAAATTTTTAGTTTTTTTCTTTAATAGCTAGTCGAAGGAATCTGCCTGTAAGCGAGGTTCCATCGACTAGCTATTTTTGGATCTGTAATAAAAAATAACTAACATTAAGGGAATGCCGATAATAACTTAACCCAGTCAGGGTGCCGCAGGTTTCGGAGTTCGCAAGAAGGTATTTCACCGGGGTGTAGGGGAACTAACCCTCCTTCACTCCCCTCTTAATTTTTATGAAGTGATCACCGCTCTACGTACCTACTCGGCCCACTTAGGGTCTTTAGTATTGCTTTCTTTTTAGTTACATAAGTACTACAAAATAAACGCGATGTGGGTTACTGTCTAATATAACGCCTAGTTTGAGATTATGAAAAAGCGTATCAAGATTGTTTTTAGTGACAAGTAACATACCCGAGTCGTTTTAAAGAGAAAAGAAGAGATAGGTACTAGAACTCGGTATTCGCGCAGTTCGCAAATTCGTACTCAGCCCTAAGAAACTATACAGCAATTTAGGCAAAAATGGCGGTCACGACTCGATAATGTGTTTTCCTGATGCACGAGCACGGAAGATTACCTTAATTTTCAAGTGGTACATATTTAGATAAAATCTGACATTTTCTATCAGTCGTTTTACTCTATCCAATATACAACAGATAGCCAAGTAAATGACAGTTAAAACTTAATATTCAGCTCTACGCGCCTGCTGGAAAATACGTAAGAAACCGGAGATGTAAATATATGAATCATTTACAGACTATATTATGTATTTTGTTTATTATTATAACCATGCACAATTGCACATGTAGTGGCTACGTGTCTATGCTAATGTATGCTGTAGTAATCTTAGGATTGTAATGGGTCACCCTCACATTTGCTGATGACATTTCTGAATGACGTAAGAGGAAATTATGATAATTATATCGACATAAGGGTGTTCTTTATGATCGATGTTGACTATGGATGGCAATGGTCGACGTTGACGATCGATTAATATGGTAGTAAGACCTTAATTGTAGTACAGTAGGTTCAGAGAATAAAATTATTAATCCGCGAACAATAAAAATTGCATTGTGTCTGCGGCGTGGCAGTCAAAGTGTGAACAACACTCGCTGATGAGCGCAAAAACCATTTTATTTCGAAAGATATTCGAATGATCCTTTTACTGGTATAAATAAACACAAGTACAGTTTAAACTCCACTATTAAACTCACATTCTATTCACGATCAGGATTTCAGGATCCAACAGAAAACTTTTTCTCACCTGGAAGAAAAGAAATCATCTATTAGATTCGTTAAAATAGCTAAAATAACAAAACTTTCAACATCTCTCTTTTCAAACACGAACTTATCGAACAATCACATTGATTCTTTAGAAACCAATACGTGTATAGATGATAGGTACTTGGTAACAGTCAAAGGAGTAGGTTCTCAAAAGTCAGCTCACATCTCGTCCCGGGAGGGTGTACTAGGGTAGTAGGAGGGTGGGCCGGTGAGGCGGGGAGACAGGGTGGATCCAAGGTCGCCGCCCTTGTCTACGTAACCTAACTGCGACCTAGCTGTGTCGCCCGGTCTCAATTCGCTTTAACGATTAATATTGAATGATTCTAGTTCTTTGTTCGTAGAAAAAAAGAATGTAGGTCTGTATGAATGAAATAATTTTATACGTAAAGTTACTACTAAATTAAAGTTTTAGAAATGTGCATTAGTAAGTAAACTTAGGAGTCAATTCAGTTTGAAACGAGCTGTATTTACAAGGTGTACGACATGAATATTTCACGCTCTGTGATCAACCATACAAATGGAATGTATGACAAGAATGTTAATAACTTTTCAGACACAGAACAAAATGGAAACTCTTCAAAAATGGCAGGCTCGTGTAGAATAACAACTATGTTTTGAAAGCTGATTTGGCATTATGTAAAGCGACAGTAACGGCACTGGATATCTAATGAAAACAAAGTCGAGAGAGTACATAACACCTATGTACATGTACACTCGACGCTGACTTATGTCGTGGAATAAACGGCCTCGTAAGCGAAGCTAATTCAGTTTTATACACGTGTACGTCACGGTAAACGAACGGCGAGATGAACTGAGAAGTGACGAATGAGCTGTAGAGCCAAGTACGACATATTGGAAATCATGAAGGTAGACTGCCAAGCAAGGTATGAGGTCTTATAGCACAACAACAATAGGTACTATGTTTTTATAGTGAAAAGTTTTGTATTAAATCCTATCCTTCTTAATATTATAAATGTGAAAGTTTGTGAATATATGTGGATGGATGGATATTTGTAACTCTTTCACGCAAAAGCTACTTATCGGATTTTGATGAACTCTATAGTAATACAATTTATACATCAGAATAACACGTAATAGCTTACGTTACGTAGTAGTTTAAATTGTAGCTAATTTAGCAACATACGACGAATCCTTATGTACTATCTACGAGGGGTGGCTGATATATAATCTACTTTGATAAATAAAGATACAAAAATGGTACTACCCACTGTGTAGTTTTAATACTTATAGATTCCTTATTTGAAAACAATAGCATTCATTTGTTTTTATTGTTTTCGTTAGGAACAGTGCATTAACATAGTAAACATGTCGGAAGAAAATAATAAAATGGTTAAAATTGAGCAGCGTGCCGTGATAAAAATCCTAACTAAAGAGGGATACTCCGCCGCAAATCAAACAACAGATGTTCAATGTGTTTAGTGATTCATGTTCTTCCGATTTTGTAAAAAAAATTTGGTCTAAACACTTTAAACACGGCCGTGTGAGCTTGGAAGTTGATCCCCGTAACGGACGGCCGGTTTCTGCAGTCACAGAAGACACAGTGGACCTAGTGAAAAAAATAATGCTCGCAGACCGGAGAGTCAAGCAGTGGGAGATCGCTAGGGATGTCAGGATTATTGAGGAATGTGTTCACGCTATTATTCACGAACATTTGGGGATGTCAAAGGTGAGCGCCCGATGGGTGCCCAGAATAATAACGCCCTTCGTTAAACAACGACGTGTCGAATGTTGTGAGGCATAATTGGACTTGGTAAAAGACAGAGAAGAAAAAACTATCTCCAGAATAATAACCTGCGACGAGACCTAGATTCGCCAATGGGACACCGAAAGCAAGCAGGAGTCAATGCATTGGAAATTTAAGGGGAGAAGCCACCGCGCAACTTTAAGGTGTTTCTACCAGCAAGCAAGCTTATGGCAACAATTTTTTGGGATGTAGAAGGGACTCTTATGATAGATTACCTACCATAAAATACTACAATGAACGCCGCTTACTATGCCAGTTTATTTGACCAACTGCGAGAAGCCATCAAAGAATAACGAAGAGGCAAACTCGGTAAAGGAATTTTAGTTTTGCACGAAAATGTCCGGGTTCACACAGCTTCCCATGCAAGGTCGGTCTTAGGTGAAAACGGCTTCACGGAATTAAATTATCCACCCTAAAGTCCAGATTTGGCCCCCTGTGACTATTTTCTTTTTAGAAATTTGAAGATAAACCTAAGGAGAAGAAGTTTTTCGACCAATGAGGAAATGAAGGCCGCTGTGGATGACTATTTTGACGACCAATCTAAGAAAATTTTTTTTGACGGTTTCATGTCTCATATTGACAAATGTAATAAGTGTATTACAGTTGCAGGGGACTATATTTAAAAATAAAAAAATATTAGCTTCCTATGTCTATTCTTTCTATGTTAGGTAGATAACTTTCCAGCCGCCCCTCGTATGTACGTGAAGTATAAATAAATAAATTATAGATATTTTATTTTGAGGAATAATCAATCAAACAATCTTTTAGTTGTTAACATAATGGCAGTAGCAAGGCATAATGCTGAGAAAGGTTACCTTTTTTGGCCTCGCACAGGTTCAGAGTCTATACCTATGTCTGTTTTCGTGTAGGTACATAATTACCTGTGCGAGTCCTTAATATATAAGTCTTTCTATCTTTAATTTTTATTACCTTCTTCTTTTGCTTTATTGAATGCGGAACTTTCTGTACAACTCCTAAAATAGTATGTCGATGTTTTGGATCGAAAACACGAACACCATATAACGCAAACCTTATCACCAAATTACTACTATTTAATTGTACTTAGTGCTTTCATCTATAGTTTCGTTTTATATCTATAAAAAAAAATTTTTTATTAAAAAACAAAAAACCCGACTGCTAACTAAAAAGATAGAAACAAGTTGGTTATAGATAGATCATACTTTATACAGTGTTCACAAACGCAGTCGGAGGCATTTAGGTAATACTCTTCTGGGTTCAGAGAGAGAGAGAGAGTGAATAGTTAATGCCTCCGACTGCGTTTGTGAACACTGTATAAAGTATGATCTATCTATAACCAACTTGTTTCTATCTTTTTAGTTAGCAGTCGGGTTTTTTGTTTTTTAATAAAAAATTTTTTCCCAAGAGATAGTTTAAGAACTATATTATAATACAGTCTAAACTTTTGTTAAACTATGTATGTACTATATATATTATGGCAATCTTTTATCACGAAAAAATGCATAGGTCCTGTAGGTCTCACGGACGAAATCGCGGGCTATATCAAGTTTAAACATATAAGTTGTATATATTTTTGTGATCACCTTTTAAAACTCTTCATTTTGATACCCCTTACGATTGGTTTGGGGGGACTTTTTTTTTATTAATCACACCTTTTGGCGCCAAAAATCTGCCATATCGATTTTTTTAAATTTGTATATACCCAGTGACACTCGCGCAATAAAGACGAATCCAACGACATATCATTCATCAAAATCGCTTTAGCCGTTTAGTAGTTACGAGGGAACATAGGGACGGACATACATACATACAGGTCAAACACATAACCCTCCTTTTTGGCTTCGCCGTAGTCGGGTAATAACAATCTATTAAAAGGTGATTTTACGAACGGAAGAAATGTGCGATCCATCAATCGAAGCATGGTCGTCAGAATCTCAGAGTAGGGCCCCAGGCTACGTTTCGTATTATAAAACGCCAGCCCAAATAATGTAAGTATTTTATTACACGCGCCTACGTATTCAACGTAATGAGTCATTTCTCCAACACAATACTTACTACAGGCAATAACGCCCAATCTCCGAGCGAATCGAATCAATACGAGTAAAAACTCAAATGAAATAACTTTACTACGTAATAATCCTTATCGAACATTTCGTTATCAAACTCTTTATAGAAATACTGGGCTTTATAGCTTTATTTATTTAACGTCAAAATGTTTCAAAGTATAAACTTTTCGTCCTTCACAACTTGTAGTTTGTGTAAGTAGATATTTCAGAAATATGACTTGTCTGTATAGAAAAGTTACACAAAATAGATACAGAGGGTTGTCTCAATAAAACGCGCTAGTTATAACACAGATGAGGGTGGGTACTAGCGCTCTCAGGTCAGTCAGTCGAATGAATTTGATCGAAGCAAGCCGTGCGCACTATCTCACAGGTAGCGCCTTGTATTGAGTTGGATTACTGTACCTTATTTTTTTGTGCTGGTGAGCAATAGAAGAAATTCTTCGACTGAATAGTGTTTACAAATTCAGAAGCCAATTAATTATAATTATGTTGTACACCTATTCCTTGCTTATTCTTTAATTAATTGTTTCCTTATGTCATATCCTAACTTAATATTATAAATGCGAGAGTAACTCTGTCAGTTATGTTTTCACGCCTAACCCACTGAACCGATTTTGATAAATTTTGGTATAGACAAGGTTGGGACCTCGGATAAGGACTTAGGCTACTTTTTATTTCGGTAATCCCCCGGAAACGGAATTCTACAGGTAAAACCGCGGGTCACAGCTAGTGTTTTAATATAAAACTATGCAAATATCACTTGAAATAATTGTTCTTTTAATTCGACATTCATTAACATTGTAATTTTTATACTGCAACTGTTATAATATTTATCTATTTTTAGTGTGCAATTATGTTGTATAATTAATTATACTTATATAAATCTATAAATATCTCAATGGCGTCTAAACGTCTCATAATCACAGTTTTAATCCGACTCTAATTCAAAATGTCTGAGTGACCTTAGCGTCCCCGACTGCCTCTGAACTTTCTAACATTAATTAAACGCCGAAACTGCGGAGAGCAGATAAACTTAGTTTAACTAACTTGTGTACAATGTGATAATTTGGTATTTCGAATTTACAATATAGTACAACCACAATCCGATTTTATTTTATTACGTTTTTATTTCGCATTTTAGCTTGTGTCTTTTGCAATAGATTTTAAATTAAATGAACTTCCCGATGAGCTTGAGAATGCAATGACGATGCAATTTAATTTGCTTTCTTGCCTGTCTGTACTGTGTATCTCTGAATCGTATGGCTTTTCTTGTTTGTGTGCATCAAAATTGGCTACCCAGGTTTTAACCTCTGAAGGGAGTGGGGGAAGGGGTGAATGTCTTCTAGAGTCTTCCTGAGAATCTCTTGACATTCATCTACAATGTGCTTGATGGTTTGAAGGTGAAGGCCACAATCGCAGTTAGGAGAATCTATGACGCTCCATTTGTGGAAATGGTAGTTGCACCTGGCTACGTATTCTGTTAGTCATGGACCAAAGTTTACGATGTATGTCTGTAAAAATACATCTTGTAATATTACCCCGGGCGATCACAACATATTGTCACAATTTTCTCCACAATAAAGCAGCTGAAACAACAGCGGCAACAATTCGTGGAATATCAACATTTTATAACATACACGAGTACATAAAACGTTAAAAAAATCTGCAGAGGATGCGACTCCATTCGCGAGTGTTGCGACTGGTTCTCAGAGCCAGGTGGTTTTATAATTACCGTCTGTGGCTCTCGTCAATGTCAGCGAGAAAAAGTCTAGCTCTGCTGATTAATTAGCATAGTTAATATAATTTACACGGTTTTATATTCAGAGATAAAACTGTACAACTGTGTGCTAAAAATGTTTTCAAAACTTGTACAGTAACTACTGTAACCAGGTTTAAACCAGCTTGTTTCGTAACTTCATTTATTTTGTTTGTAGATTCAACTTTGAATTTGTCTACGAATATTACAAAGAGGTAAAGTTGTATGTTTGTTCAACCCCTTCGTCACGACACGATTTAATTGACAATCTTATTAACTGTTAAACAATTGGCTGGTTAAGAAACTATTTTTTTTTTGAGTTATTTATGAGAATTATGTAAGAGGCAAAGTAATGTTTAAAAAAGTAGTTTCACGAAGGCAAAGTCGAGAACGGAGACTAGTTTAAATTAAAGATTGAAAATTTATTTTAGAAGTCACATCAATTTGAGATTTATTGAAGTAATAAAATCTTGTTGATAAGAGAAATTCATAAATCATCATAATTTACTAGTTCTAAATAAAAATTCAAACATTGATATACCATTGACGTATTATTACGTTTTTAATACCATTGACAATCGTCACGAGTTGGCAGTGATTTTAAAACCGCATTGAATTTTACCTGGCAACGTATTCAATAAAAAAAAAACTAAATATTTCCGCCACTCGTATCTTTAGCTTGATTAACATACGTATCGTTCTTAAACGGAATCATTAATTACGAACGTCTCGCGCATGGCCAATCTATACGCATGCGAGTTTTTTGCTGACTCTAGTAAACCGGATCGGTTAAGTCAGCTACTTTTTACTGTCGCGCCGAGGCACGTTCTTTCACATAAAAGAAACGCTATCTTAGCAAGATTTCCGCTGACGCCACATCGTTCATATGTTTTATCTGCTTCCAGAAATTTTAATTTTTCAATATTAGCAACGTTATTTTTGTCGATGAGACATAAAAATCTGTGTCACTGGATACCAAATAGACTTAGATTACTAGAAAATTATTACTATAAGTATAGTAGGTTTTACGTAATTATAAGTATTTGTTCGTTACAAATACAATTAAATACTGCCATAATGAAAAAGTCGGTAAGTTTATAAGTGGCTGCTCCTGATTTATATAAGATTAAGATCTGAACGTGAGAAATCGCCATTTGCGTACAAAACCACACCTAAGGTCACCCGGAAATTAAACGTGTTATTTGTGACAACATGGCGTCTTTCCTGTTGCTACTCAGTTTTCTTTATTTTATTTAAGATCCAATTAAAATATGAAATCAAACGTAAAACGGTGAAAGAATTTCTAAGAATATTTTCGCTATAACAGTTCGAACGGTATCATTTGGAAAACAATCTCCGCCGGAGAATCGATGTCGTTTAGTTTACGTCAGCCAGCGATGGGAAGGTACAGGCCCCTCTGACACGTAAGCAGAATCAGGACCGATTTATATATCTGAGCCATAAATAAACGAGACAGGAACGAAAGAATAATTATTATTTGGAATGTAATACGCTGCAAAACGTTACGATAAATTGTAATATTAAACTACAATTTGTGATTGAGCAATCTGACATTACAGTTAGGTTATCTGTATAATGATCGTAAGTGCGTCGTATTTAGTTTTGATTACGTAATAATAATTGTGTGATGTTTTATTGGTTTTCTGTCTAGAGTTTTAATCAACGACGCTTGCTATAAACTGCACAGAAACTTCCTATCAGCCGAGTCAATAATGACTCGAAAAATGTCAATCACACCGGGATTTTTCACTGACTTTAATCAGGATCAGAAATGAGCAGTCAGTTTGAGCACCATAACTTTCGGTAGATAGGGACTTTATTTTTTTAATTCCATAAAGCGATATTAGAAAACGCCTGAAAGTTTATTCTTTTTATTATAACTTAAGATTTACTTTTTTGGAAGAAATCGCCAAGCAAAACTTTGTTCTCGTAGAAAGTTGATTTCCAATAAACCAACGCCATCTGGAGTTAAATCGTTATTCTTAATTAATTCTTCAGTCTATTTATTAATTCAATGCCAAAACGAATAAATATGAGTTACTTAAAACGTGAGAACTAACCAAATTGTGACATTTAGTTATAATCAAGTTCAGTTAATTCACAACGCAATAACTTCATCTACATATTCATATCTTGAAACTTCACATGCTTACGTAAGTAAATTATGTATGTTTTTTTTAAAACGACGTGACTAATTTTAAAACGAATTAATGTAATTATGTTACTGGCAAAGCTTTTATTATGATATTTTATTTGTCGAATGTACTTTTGTCTGAATATCAGCAAAATAATAATGTTATAAATATAATGTTGTAAGAACCGAAGATGGGCTATCAGTGCGCCTAGGACAAATTCAGATAAAAGAAAGAAATAAAGTTTTGACTGATGACGCTCTTCGACAAAAGTACTATAAACTGTGTTAGTTTTCAAACTTTAATAATTATAAGTAAGTGATAATTCAAAATGATATGTTTATCATTAGCTTCTAAGTTTATTTTTCTCTCAGTCATACCATTTGAACAATGATAACCCGCTGACATCAATTGCTAGTATATACTGGTGTTGTAATTTTATCTTTATTCTGTGAAACTGTTATAATACAAACACAATTGCGGCTCTGCTACAGTAATTAAATACACAAATTATGTGGCTGACTAATTTCATGTTAGAATCACTTGTTTTCCCGTCGGCAACTGGCATGATCCGATTGTAAATACGAAGCCATTAGTAATTTACAAAAATATGTATTTACTGTTATGTTATATTATAAGTTATTGTATATGATATGTTATGTAATTATGTCATATTGATAAGGGCTTAGTCTTAGTTACAGTGTCAATAGAACCATGACCCAGTTTCCGGACAAACGAGGAAAATTTAATAGATACATTGAGTATTTATACCATTGAAATTGAAACCTGCTAAATACACATTGAATGTTAAACAATTTCATAGAAGAATCTCTGCTCATAATATCCATTTAGAAAATAAGTGTAGCAACAGCAAAGGAAGACGTCGATAAGCCCCACGAACGCCAAGAAACGAACAAAAAAAGGAGTGCAAACAAATAAAACACAAATGTAATTCCGCACAAACAAACAGTGAAAAATATAAAAGAAACAAACGTTCGCGAGAACGATAAAAATAAAAATTGTCCAAATAGTCGGCAGCGGCTCCCAGACGAGTCGTGGCAACTTGCGGACTAAGTAATTGCCATTTACAGTTTGTCGTTACAAACTTCCCAACTGACTCATCTTTGCATCTTTCAAAACGACTTTTCCCACCTAACTCCTAATAAAATTTACACACAACGTTGTTTAATGAACTAACGTCTGCTTTTTTATGTTTTTACATTGCATTGAACGGATCCCGAGATATCAAAACATCTCCACGCTCGTAGCTAGAAGTGTTTCAACATTTTCATTTTCTTTTTGCAAGGAGACCAGGAGCTAACACAGAGTCCCATTAATTATGAAATCTATTTAGTTAGCTTCGCCGTGTTGTTTTACGTTACGTCGTCTTGAGCTTGCCTCGTTTTGAACCTTTATGGTTCTGTTAGACAAAAGAAAGCAACGTTCACTTGCAGAATGTCATCAACAAAGCGACCGCATAAATTGTCTAGCTAGACCTTTTGAAACAAGACGCGTTCTCGTTCAAGCCTATTTCGCCACGGCCACGTCGACTTACGTCCTGTCGCTGACACACCACTCTCCGCAAAAACAACGTGCCTCCACAATACTACAATAGGTGGCTGAGCTGAGCGGTTTCTTCCCCCTCCCGTACACCTCCCGACCCCCTACAGTCGCCACTTGTATGACTCAGCAGCAAGCCTTAGATCAAATTCGACGTCGCACGACTCTAGTGGCATGTTTTTCGCTGTAAATACCCGTTTTTTATCGATAAAACATCGGTAATGGCGATACCGGTGAAGATAAAGGTAAGTCGCGCTTGAGAATAAATAGACGAGTAGATGGGAAAGTTATTTTATTGTTTTAATAAAAGTTACGGAAAGACTTCCAGGAATGCTCTCGGCAATCACGGGAAAGTTTTCTGAGGTTTCGTCCGAGCGTATCTATTTGAAAATTGTTTCAAAGTATAATAAAAACGGTGGATTGTTAAAAGTTAAAAGGCAGCCAAAGGCATGATTTGTCTGTCTAAATAAAACTTGATAAAGAAATAAAATCGTATAACTGCGAAAGAGTACATAGATCTATTCGATTGCCGCTAAAGCGCCATTTTTTTTTCTAAAAAATTACCATGACAAAGAAACACGAAAGGTGAATAACACCGCACAGAACGGAAACGCAGCCGCGCCGTTGGCTTCCGATACAAAACGGAATCCAATTAGCCATCCCATCTCGTCGGCTTTCATTAACCGCCCGAATAACCGAGCACTGAAAAAAACATAGCCCAGGGAATGTGCTTTGCGAAAACAGCTTACACAAGACGCCATTAAATACATTTTAATGATCACCATGCGGTATAAACCGTGTGTTTAATTACGTAAAGTGTACGATAAAACACGTATAAAGCCAAGCTGAAAATGGTTGTATCCAATCCAACTGTGAGAGAAGTGGCAAACGTAGACGGGGTAGGAATTTAAGTGCGGCCGGCTTTGACGTTTAATTCTTATTTTTAATGACAATTGCTTTCTTGTAATTAAACGTTTTACTCCTAAGTTGTGGAGAAGAAGTGGCGGTGAAGTAATTTCTCATGAACATTCACCGATAATTGTACGAATTTGGGTTGAATAAGCGGCAGTGTTATCCAAGTCAAACATTTGCGCAGACGTGAACGTATAGCAACAGCTATCTATAGCGTCAGCAGTATAGTAACAATATAAAGTACTTCAGTTCCGCACGTGTAACACTTTATTTGCAGATTACATAATACATTTACGTGTTAGCTGAGAATTTAAGCTTTTCATCCGTGTAGGCGATTTTTTTAAATTTGTAAGACTCGGTTCCATTAGTATTGTTATATAAATAGATAAAGAAAGGTATTTGTGAACATGCATTGGTGAACGTGAACATTAAGTGTTATACATGGGAACAGTAAATGGAGACATAAATTGTGCAGTACTGGCGCTCGTTGTGCTGCAATAAACAACGCCATGATCGCGTTCAAATGAATAATACTACATGTTTATATTGCTTTGGTAACATTTATCAATATCACAGTAATCGCAAACGCAATTATGGATGGTTACAGCCAGTGTTTGCTAGATAATGATTTAATGAATATCAATCCGAACTAAATAGATAAAATTAAAATTATGCTGGCATTGCTCAATACTGTGTGGTTTCATAAAAACGGGTATTTCTGAAACATTCCAAATATACAGTAACAAAAAGACAATGACTACATCGTTGACTATACTAACTCCAAAAAAACTACCGCAGAATCTAATACTGTTCCATTTTTAGATATTTACCAAATGAAGTATAATGCAAGCGTGTCGTGCAAAAATCTATTCCTCGGAAGATTCACGCAATATCATATTTTTAGAAGTGTTTAAATATCTAAGCTCGCGCCCACGACCTAAGAAGCGGCGTATAAAACGCGCTCAAAATACATACGCTACAAATAAACGTATTTGCGAACATTTGACTCTTCATCAACATTTGTACATTTATCATGGTATTGAAAATGTAGTTTGAATTCATAAAACTATTAGAAATAAAAATATTTATTTATTAGTAGTCTGCTGTTTAAAATTGAACAAAAAATAAAAGTTTAAAAAGTAATTAAAACTTAACAAAGTATGGGAATAATAAGGTTAAGAGGATATAAGTAATTAAAACTTCAATTATCCTGTACCCGCCAAATGAAGATCTTGGAGTTAGTTGGATGGACGATCGAATAATGACGTCATTTCTATCTATTGCCCTCTCTGTCGAGTCAGCAATGTTTGAACTTCTTATAACTTTGTCATTACTTCCTTACTCCATGGCGAATCGGCTAAAATTGTGTCTACGTTTCCGGCACGAGATTCCTTAAGGTCCTTCTTGGTTTCTAGCCAGTTACGAAGTTCACGAAGGTTTTCATAAAACTCGTCATTAATTCAGTAACTTAAACTATTTTTCAGTTATATTATTTAGTTAACTTTAAAAACAACATTCCGACACTGAATTTATTTGTATTAGTATCGGTAAAGAAACTGTGTGTATAATATTTCACCTGTATTGATATTGAATGCTAAACTTGCTTGTTTCTCATTTGATTTCATAGAATCATATTAAAGGGCACCATATAATAAATATGCAAAATAATTTAAGAAGAAGAATTCTTACATCGCCTTATTAATTTCCAATATACAGTATAAACGAAAAAAAAAAAATATTTCTCCGACAAATATAATGAAACTCGGTTGAAATTTTGTCATATCATATTTGCGACTCCTATTTGGGGTTCTCGTGTATTCGCATTAAAGATCAAAGCTACGTCACAAAGAATAAAGAGGCCTTGATAAGTGAGTTACTATCGGAGGGGAGAGGACAGGACAAGGTCATATCTCAAATCTTGGGATGTGCCAGTGCCTGTCAGACACCCGAGAAACCTCGAGGGGAACGCGTCCCTCCTCGGACTACCTCCCCCCGCTTTTGTGACAAAATCACATTAACTATTGTTAGACAATGCTTTGTCGACGTTCTATGAGAAATTAACTGTATTCTACTATTAAGTAATATTATATTCTGTTAGGAACACGTTTTCGTTTAGAAAAGGCGATCATTTTTTAGGATTTAGGATTTATGTCGTAAAAAATAAATGAATAAACCAGCCTATACTGTCCTGCAGGGTTGTAGGTGTGCAAGCTTTTCCCCATGAATAATTTCCTAGTTTTCACGATCACTATACAGGGGCAGTCACCTTGCGACCACGGAGACTGCAGTCTCCGAAACATCAGGTTATAAAACTTCACAATTAAATAGAGTTATCCGTTATAAAAGTTGTTTTATTATGCCTTCTCTTCTATCATTGTTTATTTGATATTAAATTTTACGTGATCTTAGACACACTAATTATGTCAACAATTAGGTATTAATAATAATAATGTAATAAATAACGGTCTCCCATGTACACTGATTGACCGCGTTTAGCGTTGCTTAACCTTTGCGATAGTTACAACTCGACGATCGCGGTATCACAATGCCACGAGCGTAGAATCTAGGAATAATATTGAGGTACGAGCATAAGTTTATTGTAATAAATAGGTACAAACTGCATACAGTAATTCATAAGACTTATATAGTTGTAATGTATGGCGCAATTTCCTATCCCGACACCTTACGCCAGATTATTTTATAGCAACAGCGACTATGTCCAAGTATTGTTATACAAGCTTATTATTACTATACTAACTACTTCGGAAAAGCTATAGTCGTTTCCTGTGTACATTAAAACTTTTTTATCACTTCAAGTCCTGTGTAAAGTTGTTATTTGCGAAGTTTTTGAAGATACGCCAAAACTACCTACTTCAAGCATACGTTTTGTCCATTTAGCCCATAGCTGAAACTGGAATAATTTTCTTTAGAATTAACTGGAGTTATTTGTATAACTATTTTGTTATGCGAACTTCGAGGATTCGTTCTCGTTCTTAAAACATACCATTATGTATCAGCGCGGTGTGCTGCATGTTCGCGAACAAAGTCGATAGTTGAATACATACCTTAATTGATTTTCCATAAATGGAAGTCGGGAGAAATCATTCAGTTATTTTATTATCAAATTATTTTCGATTACTCAGATATCGAAGTGAGAACGTGAGCGTTGTATTGTTAATAAAATCAATACTATTATTACCGAATCCACGTTTCATACAATCAATACGACGTCTTTTCGACAATAATACACAAAGCCGGTCGGTAATTACAATTTTAATAGGTCGGTCAGCGAACAGGGGGTGTGGACACCCCCGTCTCGCTGTCGAGAGGGTGGGGGAGGCAGAATTAACGACCCATTGTACAATAGAACTGTACGTAACTTAAATTATTGAGTTTTTGACAATGCTACCGAACGAGTGTTTGTGATTTTAATCTTACGAAGTTTTTATGACTATTTGACTTGATCTCTTAGTTTTTTCTATAGGAATTCGAAGCTAGGTCACAGGTTGAATCGCAACCAATTCCGCAGAATAATTAATTAACCGTAGAAATATTGGCGAGGTACAATGGAAGACACTTTTAGTTAACACCCTTTATCCCATAACTACCAGATAAAGTTTAGTCCAGCCTATGGTAACAGCAATTAGCGCTAATTATAAATACCTAAAAGGAGTCTAAGATAAATTGTGTGGCGTTATGGTTAGAATTATTGGTTTCCCTCTGGGGTTTAAGGATGAAAATTTATTCATTAAACTTGGTCTAGTTTCGTGGCCGTCATCAGCTACGTAAAACATACCATAAGATCCTACTACTATTATAAAGGCGAAAGTTTGTAAGTATGGATGTATGGATGTATGGATGTTTGTTACTCTTTCACGTAAAAACTACTGGATGGATTTGAATGAAACTTCACCACAATATAGCTTATACATCAGAATAACACATAGGCTACAATTTATCAACATATCATGCGGGCGAAGCCGCGGGCGGAAGCTAGTATTCAATAACTTGATAAATTTGTATAAGGTGCTATATTATACATATCGTATTTTACATACCAACTCTGTTCAGATAAAAGCGAAGCGTGATTATGTCATGGAAATATCCTAGATTCAGTTCAAGCCAGATAACTAAATAATAGGACAATGTAACTTACACAGTGACGAACATAATTGTATATTTAATTAGTTATTGATAACGAACATAATATTTATTTGTAGCAGATATTGTGATTCATGAAAGGTATAATTCTATTATTTAGTAAAGTAACGTCGAAGAAATGCAATAAAAATTCTTAAGAGATAAGTAATAAAAAATGTGAAAAAATCTTATACTTTATAGTGGAACAGATCAAGAGAAAAAAAAAAGAAAGTGTATCAGATTAGAACACGACATGCACAAAAAAAAGTCAGTGACTGGCAGCTTTTCTTAATTACTGGGCAGACAAAGACCAAAGAGTGCACATTGCTTTAGTAATTTAAAAAAGAAAAAAATTGAAGTACTGGCACGTAGTAAGTGACTCATTCATGAATGACCGGTATTAATTTTTTATGTTTTCCTTCATCCACAAAATAACTTATATAGATATACTTAATTATTGTTATTAAAACGTGTAACAATCTGCATTATCTGTATTTCACGCTTAATATTCAAAAGACAACGCATACTATTTGCGATTATGTCATGAGGAAAATTACCTCTAGCTTTGTGTACTCACAAATAGGCTTACGGCTTTCTTCCAATAAAAGTAATTGAGAATACGATAAGTCGCTGAAGTACCATACATTGAAAGGCTTTTCAACTTTTATTACAAAAATATGAGAAATGTTAAATATGTTATTTCAAAGAGCTGAAGTTATATTTCCAAATCATTTCTTATTCAAAAAATATTGAATGCTTTGCTCAGAAAATGTTAATAGAAGTTTCATGTCGTAAACCTTGATCGGTGGCAATATCTCGTGTGTAATGTATCCTTAATGAGACCGAAAATAAATTATGTATGCATATCGAACTTCGTAAACCATAGCTATTTAGCATAAATAGTGACGCATCGTTTACTACAAGACTAATATTCCTCTACATAAGTGGTTACAGTCATAAATAAAACCCATATCATAATCTAGAGCAGCGTTTCCTGACCTTTTTCAGCCACGGACCTTTAGGAAATAAAACGCAATTATCAAGGAACCCTAATAAAAAAAACAGCAACAAACTTCCGACTGCGAATCCCCACAAATATACACGTGGATCCTCTACGGTCCGCGGACCACAGTTTAAGAAACTAAAGGAAATGTCACATAGTCTAAAAAGTTAAAATCTGACCTAGTAAACATGAAATGAAAGACCTATATTCTATCGAATACGAATAGAGAGCTGTATAAAATCGAGGTTGGTGTGGTTTGCTGAAAAAGTAAAACTTTGACTACTCGGCGCTGCGGATAAGTGATTGGCTTTCCGTACTATTCATTATTCGGTATGTAGATATTTGTTCATCTGAATGTTTGAGTAGTTGAGTTTCATTTATATCCTATTGATATAGGAGAAATAAAAGAGGATGTATTTAATAGACTATCACTGATTTGAAGTGCCATCATACAAACAGTTGTAGGAGCAACACTGCAGCTAATCCTTCAATTAATGAGCTAATTCCTGGATTTTATCTTGGAGTGTGATGTATTCGCGCGTGAAAGAATGATGTGTAATTATATTGTTGTTATGTTTTGTATGTTTAATTATTTTAATGTTTTTAATTATTTAATAAATTTATAAACGAAGCCTCAATCCGACATGTTTAATTTTGCATCATTTTGCGATAATACGAAAAGACACGTATCTCATTGAATCCTCCTATTTAATATGATAAGCAGCTGGCAAAACCCAGACATCTCAGCGTACGACTGATAGGTAAAAAACTGCAAGTATAATTTGTGTAATTATGCGCATACATTAGTCGGTGACAAGTCTGCGTGGAATTAGACGCCATTTGTGATTAGTGTATAGCTAGAATCTGTGATCAAATGGTAACTAACAGTTATTTCTATTTTCGGCAGGTTTCTTGGTCTATTTCAGTGGAACAATAGCACCTGTACTGCAAGGAATAAACCAGTTCTTTAACTTAAATACAGTACAGTATATGTACATCTCTTGAGTAAATGAAAGGGTCATTGTGTAGGGAAAGTTTAAATCGCAGTAACGATTGATCATCTGATGCTTATTGATGATAGATTCATAAAACTGGGACTGATGGTTAGTTGTATAAGTACGAATACGATTAACATATTATTTTAATGTGATGAATAATACGTACCTATTAGTATATGGTGAATACTAATTAGTTTCTATATTTATTAAAGCCATTAATTAAGACGAGAGCTATTTTTGATACATATTTCAAATGCAAAAGGAACTTAAAGCTAGTAGGTAACTAAATGACAAATATTCCCCACAAAATCCTCAAAACATCCCAATAATTAAAACCATATAAGTTACCATCCGCAATATAAAACTGAACGTTAAAAAAACGGGTTATACATCAAGACACCTTTCCACGGCCCGGCCTCGAGCAAGAAAACAAAGCTAAATAAAATTGTGGCGATGATTGTAGCAAGTATTTAAGAGGCGCAATCGATTGCCGATCGACAACCCGCCTGGCCGGTCGAGCGTGCGTGTGTGTGTCGTTCACACACGTGCAATAATACCGCCGCTAACGGATGTGGTCTGTCCGTCCGACTATTTACTGAGAAGTATCTAAGCAAGCGTCATGGATGTCACATAAACGATTTTATATTACACGGACATTGAAAAACGAGTGAGAAATGTAGTGCAGCGGTAAGCTGAGCACGCGAGAAAAAACTATGAAAGTTACCGTTAGATCGTGAGCGTCATTAGTACTTACTTTATCTGAAACGGTAGGTACCTACGTCATGCGCAATTATGTCAATATTACCGATGCACATTTGTTTCAAAGTAATAGAAATTTCCATGTACTGTATAGGCCTCAAAAGTGCTTAGAGATTAGCAGATTGTATCGCACTATACCTAATTGATTTTATATGACATAGAGACAAGACCAAATACATTCTGTAACACGTACTTTTGAAGCTTAATGTAAAAAAGATTTTAATAAACTAATTTTATAACTTTCAGAGTTCGCCAACCCTAATACGAAGGCAAGCCAAGCGGAGTTACTCTATACTCTATAGTTATGTACTAGGCAAAGTCTATACCTAGTTGCATCTTGACATAGCGTGTAAAGATAGGTCGAGGCAAACCGATGCGCTACACTACGTCCTCTTTGTTTACGCCAGAGTATCTAGGTATATCTGCTATGCGCTAACGACACCTATGTTTTAGACGCGTTGGTTTGAACAAAACATTATGGTACGATTTGGAGGTTACACAATCCTCGGATTTCAAGTAACCTGAAGTTTTCACGCTTTTGATAGGTAAAGATAAATTATGAAGATTTGATGGCTTTTGCTCTGAAGAAACATGGGAAAAGTTGTCAATCACTAAGTTGTTGAATGGACAATTAGGTATTTTATGTGTGACTTTTGTGGATTTGTGGTTACCACCTCAATGTGGTTGCTAAGAAATTATACGTATTTATATTTATGGCCATGGCCCACCAGAGCGCCAACGATTTAGACAGTGCATTATTCATTTAGGTATTTGTGGGGCTGGGTCAAATATAGAATATATTCTTGTGTCATAAGGCGACCCGTCGTCGAGTGCGATAAGGGTTATATTTGGATGCATTAAACGACTTGAGAGTTATGAAAATTACTCGAGTAAGCTGTAAAATAATCCAAATTTGAATAGGTACGTGATTACTTGCAATGAGGATGGACTTATACTCAGATAGGCAGTCGCTCCGTTGAAAACTGATATTCAGCTGCATCTGGTTAGATTCGAAGCCGACTACAACAAAATTTGGGAATAACAAGGCTAAACTTATACTGTAGATAGGTAGTATTAGAGCCCTTAGAGACCTTATACTGTAGGACAGCGTTTTTCGTATGGTGGGTGGCGACCCAACACCGGGTCTCAAAAATAAAATACCGGGTCACAGCATCGTCTCATAATTTACACTTATATTCATTGGAAATTGAAATACCTATTTTTTCCCCTATATGCACTAGGGAAGGTTAAAAAACTTGTCTTAGGTCATGATGGGCAAACATTAAAAATAACTGAGCTATGTCATAATAAAGTTTGGGAAACGTTGCTATAGGTGATTACGAGTTTTCTGCATTGTTGTCATTTCACAATTTATTTATGTTAATAAATTATTTATTATGTATTGCCAAAGACAAAAAACGTGTGACTAACGTCGAGTTTTTAAAGATTACTAAAGTTGTTTACGTCATTATGCGACCAAAAACAAAAACTTGTTAGAAAACAATAAAACTTTTCAGCACAGAAGGAATTGTTAATAAATCAACAAAAAACTTCTTTCATCAAAATTATCAAAATGGGAGCCAATAAAACATGCTTCAACTTCGGCCGACATACTTTTATAAAACAAAAACGAAAGAAAACAAATAAATTAATGAAACTGGGAAAGAATTTAAACAAGAGTAAAGCGAACAAACGAAAAAGCTAAATAGGTAAATAATGAAAGGTGAAAACTTTCAAATGAAATCCATTGAAACTTTTTAGCATGGAACTTGGTTGAAAACTGGTAGGTAACAAACAATACAACTTTTATGTTGTAACATACAACGAAAAAAAACTGTTTAAATGCAAAATAAGTTACTAAAAGTAGTAAATTAGAAATCTACTAACCAAAAAGATTCTTAACCTACCTAAATACAAATGATGAGGTTTTATTAGTGTTTAGTGGACACCAATCTCAAAAAAAGTAAGGATGTATTGACATTTAATACAACTGTTATTATTATTAAATTTGTATAGCACTCAATGGTTGAATTCCTAATAGAGATTTGTTGTATGCTAAAACACAAATTCACCAATAATATTTTTAATTTGAAAAAAAATGAGACAAAAGGAAAAAGTTACTGCTGCTGTTTTAACTATTTAGTATAACTTAAAACAAAATAATTTCTATGCTTAATGAAGTTACATAGAGATATAGTTATTGCACTAGTCCAAAAACAATAAAGGTTTGCTCAAATAATGGATATTTATTTTATTTATTGGTTTACATGATAGAAGCATTTGTGAAAGTATTACAGAATTAGTACTTTTGATTTTTTACATGTAAAATTGATTGTGTACATGTAAAAACAATTTTCCTCAAATGCTAAAGAAATGATTGTGGTTAACTATAAAAAAATATCGCTTAAGATTACTTTACAATAAAACTTTTTACTCCATATAAAAACTGAATGATTCAGCAAAAGAATTAGCGTTCAAAGCAATCCTTCAACAATTTCATTTCTGAATGGAATAAATGATAAGTTATGGACGGGGTTAATATGGAGTTCAACTTCAGAAGATAAAAGTGATAACAATTACGTCAATTTATACTATAAATGTATTATAATAAATATCTGGAATGTAAATGAAGTTAGTTAAAATTAAAACTGTTTACACCTGACCTTATTATGAATACTCTTCATATACAGTGGGTCAATCAGTCGACCTTTTAGAAAGAGTATTATTGACTACAGAAGCTACATGATAGAAATTCTAAAAAAGTAAACTTATTACAAAACAATATAGTTTATGACAAATGAACTAATTATTACAGATAAATAATAAATATTGGTTTCTCAATAGTCGTTATTGAAGTAAGAATTAAATGCTGTGACTTAGCTTATAACACTTATCAAAGAGTCTTCAATATTGTATTTTTTAATTACCGAGGTCAAATTTACCCAGTACCCAAAAATTTAATTATGAAAGAGCATTAATTAAGTCTTAAAACAATATTCTTTTATAGTGATAAGTAAAATTGAAACTATCAATAATTAGGTTACCTACTTTCACCACTTTTTCTAAGAAACAAAATATGTTACCTTTGTCCAATGTTCTAGGTTATCAAAAATCCATAGTTTCGGCACGGTATATAATTTGGATTTCAGTGTTGTTTCTTTAGAACACCACTTCGGCTTTCCACACTACGGAATAGGGTCATCCGTTAAGAGCACATGTTGGTTAGCTTTTCAAAAACTTAAAAAACTATTCGTGTCCAAACTAATAGCAGAAATTTATAATTATTCGATAGATTTCTAGAAAAAACCAATTCACAAGTAACACGTTTTCTCACGCGATCAAGAGGTGACGCGTCGGTGTCCGCGTCGCCGCGAGAATAATGTCGTCGGCGGGGCCGCCAGCCACCGCCACAGCAAAGCAATCACCGCGCCGCTACAACCGCATCAATGACGCTTACAAATTCTTGCTAATAACGCTCTCACCTAACAAATTACACCACTAAAACCTTCTAGGGACTTTTATAAGTCACTGAAACTACTTTGTTATTAGTAAATATAAAGAAACTCACCGTAAATATGCCGATTCCAACAACAAAGAGTCACCAGCCACGCGCTCCAATTATAGTGCACACACAAATCACGAAAGCACAAGAAGTTGAAGTTATATTACTTCACAAAATTGTTAGATATATTCACAGTCAGTTTTCAAAGTCAATTTGAACAAAGTTTTCCAGTTTTTCGTGGATATATTCACTGAACCGAGAAAGTATACCGTGAAGCACCGCCAGCTACATACAAAATGGCGGATTTGCGTAATGAAAGTGACGCGCTGACGCGCCGAAAACGCATGGACTAAAATATTGTCTATGCGCACTCGATTAATTAATCGAATACCAGATATTCGGATAAATGTATTTATTAATTAAAATAGTATTACCATTAGCTTAATTAAATTAAATCATTACGCAGTAAGTATAAAACAAATTTGATTAATATTTTATGAAATGCGAGACCACAGACATATAAGAGTAGATATGTCTGTGGAGACAACAAAGTCTTGTCTATGGCTGCAACGTTCAAAAACTTTATTTTCAAACTATTAATTATTTTTTCAATAAGACTTAAGTAGTATAAGTCTTGTCTTTTTATTGTGTCTTTAATTCATCCTTGCCTCTTTTTTTAATGTTAATAGTTTCAAAAGTTGTTCATTAGCTACATGAAGAAATTTTAGGAAATTAATCATGTCATGTCATGAATAAATAACTTATCGAGGTTTTAAAACAGACGTTTGTAGTCGTAAAAACCATCATAAAAACACTATTTGCATCTCGCTCTATTTACATAAAAAGTGATAGAGACAAAACAATGTTTCTTGGATTTGTGATTTTGTAGCTGTTGTACTCTAACTTGCAGAAAATACGTGTTCGCCACAAAAAGGTTTTGTATTTTTTTTGGGCTTTATTCATAAAATTATTGTTGCTGTTATCATAATCACATAATATTATAGCTATTATTTGCAAAATAACTTTTATTTTGCTATAAGTTACGGCCCACTTTGTAATTTTGGTTGATTTGTATAGCTACGTATGTTGCGCATAGTAATTCATTGATCAATCAGCTGAGTTTTGTTTTCATTCCTAAGGTCCTCCCGAGTACTTTTGTGAAAGCTCTGAGAGTGTAAACGTGTATTTGAGAATAAAATACAAGTTTATATAGCTAACTGAGGTACAAAATGAATGAATTAAAATCTTTGGAGCACGCAACATTGAAGGTAAAGTTGGCCATTTTATCATTTTTGCCCCACAAAAGATCGCTGTTCACAATTTTTATGATTAATTGTTCATATTTCAGAGTGCTTGAATTTTTTTCTTGTTGTTATTATTTTATTTTTAACTTTTGCAGATAAGACTCAAGCAATAAGCATTATCAATTTGTTTGTACCAAACACTATTTGTTATGTGTTTAGCTCTTGGACTGATTTAATAATAATTGTACAAAGAAAGAGAAAACACTTGAGTAATTACTTAAAATTGCAGGTCCCATATGAGGTTTTCAACAAACGCTACCGCAATGCCCAGCGTGTGTTGGATGTGGAAGCTCGCCAGGTCGGCAATGCAGCCAGTGAGCTTGACACGGCCACCAGGAAGCCACAGGTCACTACTGGAGAGATTGATTCTCTACTTGGTGGCATGGTAAGATACTGCAATTTACTTACGGCTTTAAGTCCGGCAGCCCCAAATCTTGTCACCAGATACAACAAGCATGAACATAAAACTGTATAGGTAAACTAGATACCACAAATAAGCTACCATTCCGTATTCAGCCTATTCTGTACCTTTTTAAAATATATATGGGCAAATGACAAGCATTTAAAAAGCAATGACTTAGTGGTACGACTATTAGACTGCCAAGACAAAGGTCTAGTTTGTAACCCAGGCTCATACCTCTGACTATTCGGATTAAGTATCACTTGCTTAAAACGGTGAAGAAAATATTGTGAAGGCACCAGCATTTCTAAGAATTTTTTAACAGTGTATAAAGCCATATTTGACACCTAGAAAAATTGATTGAATTTTTTTTTTGTTATCTTTATTTAGGGGCTTGATGATCAAATAGGATATTTAGCTGCATAAATCCTTTGGATAACAATTTAAAACACTACCCTTAATATAAAAACAAAATATCAAATTACAAACACAAATATCTAGAAAGGAAAGGAAAAGAATACCTTTAGGTACATAACCTTTACCTTTTTAAAATAGAATAGGTAGTATCGTATTTTTGTTAGGAAAATTGTAACAAATTGTAACTAGTGTAGTGTAGTTTTGACAGATGATCAAAAATTTAATTATTTAATAAGAATTTTTATTATAATTATATTTTTGAGAATTTTTTTACATAGCACATGATAGCTTATTAAATAATTATAATAATATTTATTTTTATTTTTAATAGGAAAATTTCACAAAAAAAGGCCAAAAATTTAATATGATAATGATAAGGTATAGAAAAAACCACAAATAGAACTTTATATTTTCTGCGCCTATGATAAACAGGTAGAAAAGTTAACAACTATGAAGCGCAAAGCGTCCGAAGCAATCGCAGAGGAGGTTCAAGCTGCTTACGTGTGTAAGAAGAGATTGGAACACTTGAAAGAACAAGCTGCCGCCCTAGCTGAGCCCGCTGCACCACAAGTGCAGGTACAGTGTAACACATGCATATCTCGAAAAGGGTTAAAAAAAATAACTTTTATCGTGGGACCAAACCGCAAAAAAAAAACCGCTCTTCTATTATATTTTCTCGAGTTTTTTTAGAACTTGATAATAAATCCGGGTTGTACGACACGTGGCGCCATCTATTATCATAAGAAACGTTATTGTTGTTTTTCTCGGGAATAGTAATTTTTTTCGGGATATAAGGTACCCTATGTCCGTTTCTGTACACTGGCAACATATAATAATATGGAAAATTTCTAGATGATCAGTTCAGTGATTTAGGCGTAAAAAGGTACCATATAATTTCTTTCGCATTTATAATAAGCAATCAAAGATTTTCTTACTAGTTTCCAGCGAAGCGAGCCGCTGTTACCGAAATTCAGCCAAATTTAAATTTCAAACAAATTCCTATCTGTAGATTGTGAAGCCCTATTTTAATCCAAATTCTTGCACTAGCAGCCAATGTCGTACACATCGCAGACCACTTTGAACCAATGGCGCAAAGTGCGTTTAGATCGGATGCTGGTCGACTACTTCCTCAGGAACGGGTACTACGACTCAGCTAACAAGTTAGCCGACGCCAGAGGGCTGAGGGACCTTACTAATGTTGGTAAGTAAAACTTTAATTTAATTAAATAATAAACCATCATATAACTGACTCTGTCTTATAACTGGGTGCGGAGTGGTTTCCGGCCTAAGAATAGAACCACCCCCTCTCGTCCCGCGGGTGTAATAAGAAGCGACAAAGGGAAAGATCCGAAGGATGGGCAGCAGCATCCTTCTGTGTAACAGTAATCATCTGCTATTGCGATCGCCAACCCGCTTTCCAAGCGTGGCAATTGTGGGAAAATACCTCCAATGAGCGCTCAAAAGTGGCGCGCAAGAGGCCTATGTTCAGCAGTGGACTAATACAGGCTGATGATGATAGTTAGACTAAAATTACTTAAGCGTGTACATCAATAGAAACAGCACTATTGTTTTTCTTCAATCCCCAGACATATACAGCGCGGCAGCGGAGGTGGAAGCAGAGTTGTATTCCCAACGCACCGCGCGTTGTCTGCAGTGGTGCGCCGACAACAAGTCCAAGCTCAGGAAACTTAACTCTAACATGGAGTTCAAGATACGAATACAGGTTAGTCTAGTAAGAAAATATTAATAGAGCCATTAATTTTTCCCAATAAAAGGAACAGCGCCATCTATTACCCAAATTTAGTAGTAATTATAACACAGGATGTAACAGATTACAAGACCAAGTTCGCAAGACCTCTTGTCTTGTCAGCCTATGAAACTAAACAACATTTTGTGTTAAGAGTTTTCGATATTGCGATTGATCGCGATTGGCTCATTTTGTATGGGAAGTCCAATTTTTTGCGAATTTCGGAATTTGTAGAAAAATGCGCTTGAAAATCCAATAGTCATACTATTAAGCTAACATTGCTGCGTTAATTTCATAGAAATTATGCCCATTTATTAATAGATACATAATTATACCTAATTCCAGATTTAATTCATTCAATAGAGGTAATGAACAATTTCATTCATTCAATAGAGTTAATGACTGATATCATTCATTCAATAGAAGTAATGACGATTTCATTCATTCAATAGAGATGGTGAACGATTCCATTCAAACATTCATTTTCATTTCTGTTCATTCATTTAATTATCTCTGTTCTCAATCAGTAATATAGTCAGATTTAAAACGACTTATTAAAATTACAGGAGTTCATAGAGCTAGTACGTGAAGACAAACGCTTGGAGGCGGTGCGCTACGCCAAGAAACACTTCTCCACCTGCGAAGATGATCAGCTCAAGGATATACAACACTGCATGGGCATGCTCGCCTTCCCGAAAGACACTGGTCAGCACAATTATCATTATAGCATATTTTATATTACTATAGTTTTTGCTAGCGGTTTTTCCGCGTAAAGGTCAGATTTGGATAAAAAAATATTCATGTGGTCTATGGAGGAATTTTTTTTTTTCTACGTGGTCTCTTTCAGTTATAGCTCTAGGGAGCTCAGACTGATTAACCGGACTTCTAGCGAGACCTAAAGGCCTCCAGCTAAAGCAATTAAACTAAACCTAAAGCAACTGCAGGTAAGGGCGCCCCCTAATGGGACTCGGGCTTCGGCTTAGGACGTTGCTTGGGGATATGCTAGGGACTAGCTGGATCTGATTTTGGAGGAACAAGATGAGGTGTTCCTCCATTTATAACGGAGGATCCTTTGACCAGGCGGGTGTTCTGCCTGGCGGGCACTTGCCCAACGGTTGATGTTGGGTTTCTATTTATGTAGTTCAGTTGTTGGGTAAACTTTGATTGCGCGATTTACGCCGTTGCTTGTCATTGAGAAGAGATGGTGCTAGTTGTAATTGAATATATTGTAGATTTTTTAAAATACAAAATTTATTGTATAAAATCGTCCATCGACCGTAAAGCGCAAATATAAAACATCAACAATCGTCTATAAAAAAAAAACTAATTTTCCTGTTCTGTTCGTATTTTTTTATTGTTAGTTTACCCATCTCCCAAAATAAGCTATCCCCTCTCAGTATAACCTATTATCTTCCAATATCCCTTGCCCCGTACAAAATCCCTCTTTCAATGCCTCCCCTATCATAATCTCCCACCCTTTCTTAATTCCCGACCCCTTAAAAAATCCTCTTTCCCTTCCTTAATCTTCCTTTCCCATCTATAATTCTCCCTCCTCATCCAGCACCTCCCTTTCCATCCATAATGTTATATCCTATCAAAATCCCACTATCCTTGCATAAGCCCCCTTCTTTCCAAAATACTCCCCACAACAACCTATCCCCATACAAAACGCTAATTCACAAAATCTCCCGCCCCTTACAAAATTCCGTCTTTTATACTTCCATACTTTACTCTTACCCTACCTTTACGAAATCCCCACCCTAAGCAACCTATTACCTTCCAAAATGCCTCTCCTTTTATATCACCCTATTTATACTCACTCCTCAAACATATTCCCATTCAAAAAGACCTATCACCTTCCAAAATCCCTCTCTCCTTTTAAATCACCCCTTTCCAAATTTCCCGCTACCAAAGCCTCCTCCCCACTCTCTTTTCGAATCCCCCCTAAACCTACCCCACCATAAACAACCTATTTACAAAATCCCTCTTACTAAATATCACCTTTTGTACCCTACCTACCCTAAATTCCCCCTACATCCCCACCAAAAACAACCTAATACTTTCCAAAATTGCTCTCTCCTTTTAAATCACATATTTTAATCACTCATTTAGAGGAGGGAGGCGTTAAGCGTCCGTAGTAAGTTAGATAGAGAAGTAACGCTGAGTGCGTGGCGCAGAGGTGGAGCCGTACCGCTCGCTGCTGCAGCTGTCCCGCTGGCGCGCGCTGGTGCTGCAGTTCCGCTGGGAGCACGCGCGCCTGCTGCACCCGGCGCGCCTGCCCGCGCTGCCCGTGGCGCTGCAGCTGGGGCTGGCGGCGCTCAACACGCCGCAGTGCGCCGCCGCCGCCACGCGCGTGGCCACGTGCCCCGCCTGCCAGCCGCCGCTGTCGGCGCTGGCCGCCGCGCTGCCGCACGCGCACGTGTCGCACTCGCGCCTGCTGTGCCGCATCTCGCGCGCGCCGCTCAACGAGCACAACCACCCCATGGTGCTGCCCAACGGACAGGTGTACGGGGAGAAGGTAACCACACACACACACACTACACGTGTCGCACTCGCGCCTGCTGTGCCGCATCTCGCGCGCGCCGCTCAACGAGCACAACCACCCCATGGTGCTGCCCAACGGACAGGTGTACGGGGAGAAGGTAACCACACACACACACACTACACGTGTCGCACTCGCGCCTGCTGTGCCGCATCTCGCGCGCGCCGCTCAACGAGCACAACCACCCCATGGTGCTGCCCAACGGACAGGTGTACGGGGAGAAGGTAACCACACACACACACACTACACGTGTCGCACTCGCGCCTGCTGTGCCGCATCTCGCGCGCGCCGCTCAACGAGCACAACCACCCCATGGTGCTGCCCAACGGACAGGTGTACGGGGAGAAGGTAACCACACACACACACACTACACGTGTCGCACTCGCGCCTGCTGTGCCGCATCTCGCGCGCGCCGCTCAACGAGCACAACCACCCCATGGTGCTGCCCAACGGACAGGTGTACGGGGAGAAGGTAACCACACACACACACACTACACGTGTCGCACTCGCGCCTGCTGTGCCGCATCTCGCGCGCGCCGCTCAACGAGCACAACCACCCCATGGTGCTGCCCAACGGACAGGTGTACGGGGAGAAGGTAACCACACACACACACACTACACGTGTCGCACTCGCGCCTGCTGTGCCGCATCTCGCGCGCGCCGCTCAACGAGCACAACCACCCCATGGTGCTGCCCAACGGACAGGTGTACGGGGAGAAGGTAACCACACACACACACACTACACGTGTCGCACTCGCGCCTGCTGTGCCGCATCTCGCGCGCGCCGCTCAACGAGCACAACCACCCCATGGTGCTGCCCAACGGACAGGTGTACGGGGAGAAGGTAACCACACACACACACACTACACGTGTCGCACTCGCGCCTGCTGTGCCGCATCTCGCGCGCGCCGCTCAACGAGCACAACCACCCCATGGTGCTGCCCAACGGACAGGTGTACGGGGAGAAGGTAACCACACACACACACACTACACGTGTCGCACTCGCGCCTGCTGTGCCGCATCTCGCGCGCGCCGCTCAACGAGCACAACCACCCCATGGTGCTGCCCAACGGACAGGTGTACGGGGAGAAGGTAACCACACACACACACACTACACGTGTCGCACTCGCGCCTGCTGTGCCGCATCTCGCGCGCGCCGCTCAACGAGCACAACCACCCCATGGTGCTGCCCAACGGACAGGTGTACGGGGAGAAGGTAACCACACACACACACACTACACGTGTCGCACTCGCGCCTGCTGTGCCGCATCTCGCGCGCGCCGCTCAACGAGCACAACCACCCCATGGTGCTGCCCAACGGACAGGTGTACGGGGAGAAGGTAACCACACACACACACACTACACGTGTCGCACTCGCGCCTGCTGTGCCGCATCTCGCGCGCGCCGCTCAACGAGCACAACCACCCCATGGTGCTGCCCAACGGACAGGTGTACGGGGAGAAGGTAACCACACACACACACACACTACACGTGTCGCATTGTTATTTCCTTGGAAACAGCACTTTTTTTCAGGATGAAAATATGTCCGTCTTTGTACATCTGACAATGTATGTGCAAAATATCAGACTGATCAGTTCAGTGATTTAGGCGTAACAAACTTAAGTTTAAATTAGTTAAGACATTATAAAAGAGCAAATACCTTGAATGAAACTGCATGTAATAATAATTATTTGTTGGAGATTTATTTAAATGATTTTTTTCGGTTTCAGGCCCTAAAAGAGATGATGAAGGAACACGGCTCCATCATCTGCCCCAAAACGAAAGAAGTTTTCTGCATGAAACGCGTGGAGAAAGTTTATGTTATGTAAATATAGTATTGTATTAAAATTCTGTTTCACGAAGACCTTATTTACAAAATCATAGATTTCAATTTTAAATTTTCAACTGTCATCGTGGGATGGAATGCGGCCCTGTAGTATATACAGTAGCCATTGTAACAGCATTTAAGCTCGGAATTATTGTTTAAACGGTGTAAAATGTTTAAAATATATTTCGTGATATTTTAAGGGCGTAGCTTCGGGGATAAAAGAGATAAGATACAGAGAATTGAAATTTAAATAAATTTAAACAACCAACTTTTGAAAAGTTCAGTATTATATATAGTATCGTCATAGCCTAGTGGTGAGACCGTCGGCTGGCAAGTTAGAGATCTCAGGTTCGAACCCAAGGCGGCGCATCTATGACCTTTCGTAAGTTATGTGCTGTGCTAATTACCTATCACTTGCCCGTACCTCCTGCCCCCTAAATTCTCAGGTTATGTGAAAAAAATCAGCCGTTCCAACTTCCATACATTTTGTTGAGTTATGTGAACAAAAATGTATGGAATAGCCGACTTTTTTTTGCGATTTCAGGGTTGGTCCCATAGTAAAAGTTGTTCATAATGAGTTTAATGACACCTTTTCAGGTTGTCAGGGTTTAAAAAATAGCCCTGTATATATGGGACGATACATGATCTATTATGCATTAGGAACATTTCACACTAGGCTTACTGCAGTAAGAAAGCATACACACTTCAACCGATACGGTAGATGAAAGCTACGCCCTATTATTATTTGGTAGGGATAAATTTATGGTATGGTTGAAATTACTTTAAAATAACGGAAATCTATAGAATCTCTATATTGTTTTAAATGCATGCTGTATAATAAGATCATTCATTGTTAGATTAAATGTCAATATTTTTCAAACAGTGAGTACTTAGTTAATCTTTAAAATCAGTTACAAAAACGTGTTGGGATGGGATGAAGTATAGATACACGGTCGACAAAAAAAGTTAGCATTATTATTATTGAGATATCGTCGTTGTAGTGACTACACCTCCTAACTGATTTCTACAAATTTACTTTTTTATTGCAATAGACATAAAATTTAATTTCTCGATTTTTCTCTTAAAGTTTTTTTTCCTACATTTCATTAAAATTAATAAATGAACCCAGTACAAACTACACTTATGACTAGAATCTAAAACGTTTTTTCCTTCTACTGCTATACCTACTGTTAAATTGACATATTTTTTACTTTTTATTATTCATAGCATATTTTGTACAGTTAGGAGGCATTGTCATTTCATTACGAAACATTGATTGAGCCTTTATCTATATATCATTATTGATAAGTAATACTACAGTAAAAAGACAATTTTCTTTCAATATTGATGTTTGTTCTTATAAAAGCCATGGCGCTCGCATTAGATATTACTAGTCGACTGTTACTTATTGTGCGTTTCGATATACTATTGTGTGTAGATATAATTGGTGTTAGACATTAATTATCATTATGGAGTTAAATGCAAATAATAAAACTTCAAATTTAAATATCTTCCGTGATTTCGGGTGAAAACACATGGTACAGGGCGCTAAACATAATCGGGCGCTTATTTCAAACCGGTATCACTGAAGATATCCTACTATACCTAAGTGAAATTAAAATTGTCAGTCTCAAACAGTGTTTATTAATATAACTTTATATTTATGTGTGTATTGTTGTGTAATAATTACAACATGGTGTAGTTTATTGCATCAAATGCAAGTACCCCAGAATTTGAAAATACGGCTAATTCTGAAGTGTAAATATTATTGTACTATAATTATGTTATATATAAAATAATACACATCAATCTTCATATAGCATTATTATGTATGGTGACCACCACAACGCCATATCTGTGCCATTTTAAACATCTTCATCTCAATACTATTGCACATTACTAACTCATACAAAAAAGACAATTATAATTCTTAAATTACCTTTGAAAATACAGGAAGTTGTGATCGGTCCATTTTAAACACTTAACTGTATATATATTATAGTTTTTATAATATTAATTAACAGTTAATTATCATAAATCACAATTTAATTGCATATTTCTCTGTAAGAACTGTAACGATTTTGTGATTGTCTTAAATTAGTTGAGCTAAACGTTATATTTGTCGCAGACTGTGTTATTATAAGTTTTGAAGGTAGCATTGTATTAAATTATATAAATACTCTCACTGTACTATAATCTGTAATTGTTACTTTGAGAAATAAATGCAAATCAAAAATATATTTTCTTATTTGCCTTTATCGTATGGTTGATGAACAAACTGCCCAACATGAAAATGAAAGAAACTCATTGATTCTGATACTTTTTATTTCTTTTTTTAACACTTTTCTTAATAATAATGTCGCTGCACACGACTAAAATACTCGTAAATGGCATTATTTATCACATTATATTTTAATGGCTACTGATTGTAGATATATTTTAATAACAAGTGCAATTATTTTTACGTATAATTAGTGTTACGTAAATATAAAATGACCGAGTCTAAATTGGCGGCAAAAATTATTGTAATAACTAACTGCATTCGTTAAAAACTTACTGAAAAATAATGTATAAACTGATTTGAAACAAAAATATGAACAGTTTAAAAATGACTGTTATTTTTCTACATATAATTAGTATTAACAAAAATATTTGATAACTAGAAAACTATCACATTATTAACAGTGGAGTTTGTACTATTTGCTAAGGGACTTATAGTTGGATATACACTTACTTAAAATAGGAGGTTTTGTTGCGATCGACAACATAGGATTTTTTCTTTGAACTTTTCGGGCAAGATTTAAGCGCTTCTTACCGACGCGATCACTCAAAGTTAAGAAAAGAATCGAGTATACTGTTAATTATTATTACTAAAACCTAAACTACACCTCTGTATTCGGGTAAAGAGATAGCCAAAAATTTTCGCCTGAAATATTCAAAGAAATGGGTTACGGGGTTCTAAAATGTAGTTTTTGAAACAGCATTGATTCCCACTTCTATGTATAAGATCAAACGATATTTGGGCAAAATAACATTCTATCGTGCAGTAAGAGTTTGTACCACGTTAATAGTGACAGTTTTACTGCAACAATACACCTGTCCCTATCCTTTAGGGTGTGTTAAAACGAGATAGACATAAAAGTAAATGTGTACCTACATTACGGAAGAAGGTTTGAAGAACGAATGAAGAATTGATTTGATTTGATTTCGTCACTCCTATTGTGAAGGTCATAAATATTTTGCCAAATTCGCTGTAAAATCTAACTTATTTGCTTACAAATCCTCCCAAATTTACAAGTTCTTAACTCCATAATATTTACAATAATTTACATAATTTTAATATTTATATGTTAGCTAGTTGAGTTCAAGTATTATACAAATTTGTTTTTTTACAAAAAAAAACCCCATAGAATTTCGACTATTATTAAACTAAATGACAAATCTTTGTTATTATTGAATTATTATTATTCTATTTAGTGGAAATATAAGTGGAGATCGGAAGATAATTTATAAGGTCCTGTTTCATCGCTTACTGGTAAAGTGACATTTAGTAAACTGACAGATCTTCATCATACGGTTGATGAACAACTTGGTGTTGCGGCCACTACACGACACTGGCAGAAATTGCTGAAGTCATCAGCAGATTGCCATAAACAAGAAAAAAAAAAAAAAACTTGGTGTCAGAGTTTAAGCTGCCCATAGTCCTCTGACATGGCTTTACACATCGTAGAAAGATCTTTCAGGTGTGCGTGTTTTTCACGATAATTTATAAAACGCACATGAATCCGAACAGTCAGAGGTGCCAGGGTGTCGAATCTACGACTTTAGTCTTGATAGTTCAACGGTCATACCACTAGGCTCGTAAACTACGAAACAGTTCCTAAATCTCCTAAAACTATCCTAAAGATACAATTTCTAAACTAAAAGTATTGCTTAAAACTACATAACATGATGTGATTTGGTTGTATATAGAGGTTTATTTATATTTGTACATATTAGTGAAGTACTTATACGAAAACTAGATATTGGTGCTGATTCTCTTGTACATCCCGATAAATTAATTTTAATCTAACTATAGGTATCTCTTTCCAATAAACACTATAGAAAAAAGACAGCAAATTGAACTATAAAATTAGAGCTGTCAAATTAGTCTACGTCCTTGCAATTTACGTGAAATTAGACGAGACCTCTATGACGTGTCGACTAAATTCTCGTTGATATCACGCAAATGGACTAATTTGACAGCTCTAATAATCTTCTATTCTTTTCTAATGATCTCTGGTAGAAAGAGAGATAGTGAGTCTAAATTAGTTTAGAGCGTGTGCAAGAGAATTAGCACCATTGACATAGCAAATATTCCGATATGGGACGATTAAAAAAAATCATAGTATTTTGGTAAGTAACATAATGAAAATTATCAAAAATAAATTTTAAATAAAAACGTCCTCGCAAAAAGCGAGCAACACTGGTTTTATTTATATATTTTATTTATTTACGTACTAAATACGTATTCTGAGTACTAATAAACTTAAGCACCTATATTTTAACTTAATTTTGACGTTTCTAAGTTCACAGTCTAAGTTAGGGGAGTTGCCTCATGATAAAAGAATACTTACATATAACATATAAATATATATATACATACATATACATATTACCTTATAGGGTTAAAAATAATGATCTCTTAAATTGAAATAGACAATTATTTTACTACGACGCGACGTTAGAAACCACGGAATGTAGAATAATTAAACGATACATAAAATATTTACGCATACTATGCGAAAAAATGCGAAATTTTGATAGGAATTTAAAATCTATTACCAGCGGGATTTGAACCTGCGATATACTGGGTAAAGCCCCCAGTCACGGCCACTAAGCTATTCGTAACTCCGCCCGTTTAGGTTGTATTTTTTTATTTACAAAAATTTTCGAACTTAGATGTTTCAATTAAAATCCACATTTTATTAGGTAGTTTCCGTGGTTGGCGCGCTGCTAGTATGATTAGAGAATCGAAATTTAACCGAATTTATTTTTTCATAATTAATTAACTATTTTTTTTTTCAATATTTAATTTTAAAATACAGGCAACACCCCAATTCAAAAATATTAATACTCTTTTTGTGTCCATATGGACAGATTTAATCTTAATAATATAAAAATATATAATTCATAAGTTATAGCCAGTGAAACTATATACATAGCGAGGGAGATATCAAAGTACCAGTAGGAAACTCAAAGCTGTACAATGGACACGTGATAGTCAAGACCGCCTACGACTATGGCTATTATGAAACTTAAGGCCTCACTAAGATCCACCTTTCAACTACCACAAGGACGCTGGCGACGCATAAAAATTGATTTGCTTTTGTGTCTTATTTCTCGATGTTTGACGGCTGATTTGCCCATAATAATGAACTTTTTTAACTATCTTGTAATTGTAATATGAGAAGTGCGCCAGTGGCGCCCCCAATTTTTTTGCCAAGTTGTAAGTCTGTAAATTTTATTAACGATTCAGTAGAAAATCATAGTGTAGGCCACATTTTTTTAATGCCTGAGTTATATATATTATATTATACTTAACTAACGAAACATTTCTGATAGTGAAGTGAATTTTTAAGAATTTTTGCACTATAGTGCTATCTCCCTCACTTAATAACCTACACATCTATTTCTAACACTCTCCTCTCGCAAATAGCGTGCTGCTAGATTTAGAAGTAATATGTCATGAACGCCATAACGGCGATGCCGGCGATCAGTGCCGCGAGGTGTTTGAGAGACTGCATCTTGTCTGGCTCGCGGAGCAAGTCCGGCAGGACGGTCACTAATGCGATGTGTAAGAAACCACCCGCCGTGAATGGGACTATCCAGGAAGTTTTGGCCTCTGAAAATATTAATAAAGTATGTATTGTGAATTTTTTTACATGTTAGCTTAAGAATCGTGATAGCCTAATGGTATGACCGTTTGACTAGCAACTCAGAGGTCTCAGGTTCGTACTCAAGGCGCGCACCTCTGACTTTTCGTAAGTTATGTGCGTATTATAAATTAATATGTGCCTCGGATAGCACGATAAGCTGTTGGCCCCGGCTGTCAATTGTAGATCTTTAACGGTCATTATGGGTAGTCAGAAGCTCGAAAGTCTGACAAGGCTAGGCAGATGATGTTAGCTTATTAAATTAATTTCATAAGAAATTTAAAAAAAACAACTGATACGGGTGGGATTCGACGTACCGTATTGACGTTCTGATCGCTAAATCACCGTATGCCACCAGAATCAGTTGAAATTTTAAATTATATTAAAAAGTTATCATCAGAGTTACATTAAATAATGATACATAAATCATTTCCCTACAATGGGATGACTTTGGCTGAATAAATAAATACATCTTACCAATAGAGTTTCTAGCTCCACTGAATATAACAGCCGTCATAGCGCCGATCAAACCAGCGGCGGCTGTTGCCTGCAATACAAAACAAACTATATTATTTCATTTTGAAATTTTGTCCACATACTATGTAATCTTATCCCTAATGAACTAGTTACATTACAGTTACATTATTACAAAAATTATAAGGCATCATCGGAATTTTAACTTTCAGGTAACGATATTATGCGATGGAACTCCGCTCGTATAATTTAATTATTTTATTTAAATTTCGCTCCTTACTAAGCCGTGTTGCCAGACATATCATTTTGCGCGGGACGGTAAAGCTAAAAAGACAAAAAAGGGGAACGCTTTTCAGCTGTCAGGATATGTACAGTCGGCAAAGGAGTTAGGTTGGCAAGGACGCTAGTTAAAGTTGTAATTTTTGCAAGAAGTTATTAATATAATTTAATTTAATTTTATTTTATGAAAAGGTATGATAGCCTAAACATAACTAAACAATTTTACACAACCACATGCAAACTTCTATGAATAACTTCATCCCAAACTAGTGGCCCTGCTAACCTAACTCCTTTGCCGACTGTACCTTGAGCTGGACGCCCATAATCCGCTTTTTAATCAAAGAAGCATGTCGGGTACTTTAAAAAACAACCATTAACCCCTGATTGAGATTAAGTAATAGATAGTAGTAAATCTTAGGGTTAGATTGAAGTAAATAAAAATGATTTTCTGCATCCCATTTTTTAAAACAAATCTAACAACACTACAAAACCAAAAAATAATTGTTTACCAGTTGTGCCTTAGCTGCCTCCCATCTTGAGAAGCCACTCTTGAGGAGGATAGCGAAGTCGCCCACCTCATGCGGGATCTCGTGCACTAGAATACATAAATACATAACATTAGTCATTATTTACTAAGATTTATCGGGGCGTCTGGTCGAGGCATCTCGTGACCAAAATACTAGTTGAGAAAAATCTATTACGAGCGGGATTTGAACCTGCAAGATACTGTGTAAAGGCCAGTACATGTATATAGTTAGATATTATTAATGTATCATAAGCCTTGTTAAATTTTCGATAAATTTCTCAAATGTGTAAATATAAAACATTCATAATATTTAATTAAGTAAAACGGGTACAAACCTAGCTCGTAAATGGTCTCTGTCTTACCCTTTACCCTTAATTTTATTTAGGGTCGATGTAATTTTTAAAACACATTATAAATATTATGATAAATCTTAGCAAGTCTTTTATGGTAAATTATGAACATTTTTAAATATTAATAAGAAATTTGAAAATTTATATTTAATAAGCTAACCTGTGCTAAAACATGTAAAAATTTCACAAAAAGTATTATGAACATTTGTTCTTTCATGGGAACTATAAATTGGTGATATTACCTAATATAGCGAAGGTAGTGAGCAGTCCCACTCTGAAGCCGACGAGGAACGAGCCTCCCACTGCCAGCCCGTGAGTGAAGTTGTCTATCGAGTTCGCCATCAAGTTGAGGTATCCCGCTACCTGCAATTTACAATACAAATTTTTATAATCTATTCTCATATAATAAAATCGTAACAAAGTAAAAACTGTACATTGAATTTTTTTGGAAAAAAGAAAATGCTACATGTCCGATGACCAATACCTATTGAAGCCGAATATATAGTTTTTAGAAACTTTGTCTGTCTGTTTGTCTGTCAGAGATTAGCGCGAGAACTACTGGACAGATTTCGTTAAAATTCGGCAAAAGTATTTTTTAAATATCAAGTCAGGTTTTAGGCTACAAATTATCACAAGAGTTATGGGGAATGAGCAGTATTGTAATAAGAAGGGTTACCGAAATCCACGCGGACGTAGTCACGAGCGAAGGCTAGTAATAATAATAAAGCAGCCTGTAACTGACCCACTGCAGGACAAAAGCCTCTTCTCATGCAGAGAAGGTTCGAGCATTAATCACCATGCTAGCTCACCGTGGGGTAGCTACTCCCTGCCTCGGAAAGCACGTAAAGCCGTTGGTCCTGCGCCTGATCTTTTTCCGTTAGTATCGGATTGCCGTTCCATCAGAGTCATCAGACTACTATTGAGCACGAACTCGTGCCCCATAACATCTCCTGCGTGGTTAATCTCTGTTGAACCGTAGCTGCTAATAATTTGGAAAATAAGAAAAGTAAAACCTTAAAAAAGTTTTGTACTGACATCTTTCTTATCGGTTTTCTCCTTGGACGCCTTGAGCGCCTTCTCCCTCGCCTCGCGCAGCAGACAGCGGCCCATCCACCTGTTGCCCTTAGCGTTGCAGCGCGCCGACCCGTTCTGACTGCCCACCGAGTTGCAGCATACACCTAAATTTTCACTTATAACTTCAACAATACATACATACTAGACAATAATGTTAGAGTGTCTGAGGTTCTGTGAGAAGATTGAGTGAATACTTATATTTAAATAATATTGTTTTATCTTACTATTTAGTGTAAATGGAAAACTCTGTACTAAGTAGATAAATAATAAATAAATAAATACTACGTATAACATCTGCTGTAACAGAATCTGCTGAGACCCTTAAAAGGCGCAAATATAGTACCCTAGATAGCGGTTATTTATTTCTGCCTTTAAGGGTCCAGGCGCTGGGACCGTAGGGACCGCGAGCCCGGAATATTTACAAAGACCTATCGGGGCGTCTGATCGAGGCAACTCGTGACCAAAATGCTGGTCTATACCTGGCCCAAAGGCTGCTTTATTTTTTAATTATTACTAAAAACTTACCTTTAGTATTATTATTGAACACACAGGTGTCGTATAATTGCTTGGCTGTGACCGATCCGTTTTCATCACAAATGCCCATCCCCTTACTCTTGCCCCTATGTTTTCTTTCTACTTCTAGAAGCTTCTCGATTTCTTCTATCTCAATCTGCTTGATCTTCGTCCCGTTTTGTTTGACGTCGGGTTTAGATTCTTCTTCGTCTTCTTTCTCCGTGGCGGCGAAGAGTTTCTCCACCACGATGAAGACTAGCATGCCGCAGAGGCACCATAGCCCGCTTTTTAAGGATACATGCTCGCCCGCTGTGGAAAAATAAAATGGATTTTAAATAGATTATGAAAACGGTTTTAGAGCATAAAGCAGGGCTATAAGTCCTATGTAATAGGGGGCGAGCGTATTGCCATTAACCGGGTACAATTCCAGATTACGTGCTGCTACTAAAAATTTTCTAATGGAAAGACCCAATAACATTGGTATCGAAACCAGATCCTCGTGCTCAGCAGTCGCGCTTGCTACCACTAGACCAACGAGGCAGTCAATAATTACCTATATAATGATTGTTATCGTCGCTTCTGTAACAAACCCAGTGTAATTAATATTATCATTGTGAGATAAGTTTCGCATCTATTACAATATGAATGTTTATATTTTTCTTCTTATCGTATGGTTGATAAACAACCTGGTGTCAGAGTTTAAACCACCAGTAGGCCTCTGATAGGCACACCGTCGAAAAATCTCAAGCATGCTGGTTTCCTAACGACGCTTCCTTCACCGTTTAAGTAAGCCATAATTAGTTACTAATATGCAAATGAGTTCGAAAGGTCAGAGGTGCGTGCCTTGGTTCGAACCTACGACTTTTGACTTGCTAGTTCAATGGTCATACCATTAAGATATCACTGCTCTCGTTTATATTGATTTAATTTGTGATGGAATATCTAATTTTCATGAGGCTATCCATGATCTGTCAAGAAGATGCAATTTATGACTGCAAAAATTCCAAAATATAGCATATTCTTCTCCAACTATTGCACTTGAAACTGGCAAGTAGAATCATTACTCTTACTTACCTATAAAAACGATCTAAGTACATAAATAAAAATATTTTGATTTTGAGCAGGTTTAAATTAGCTTATTCAATATATTTTTTTTTTTTTAAACAACTCCAATCCCATCCGTATCAGTTGCTTTTTTTTTAATTTTGTTATTAACCCTTTAACCGCTTGGGTAAATATCAATTGCCGTGCCTTTAGTGCCTGAATATTATTTACAGACTTAGTACTTAGTTTTAGTTGTAACTAACTCAGTAAACAAAATATGAAAATATTCATCATAGGACAGAGATATAACAAAAAAAAACCATGCAATTCTCTGTCGGATAACTCCGACACAAGCGGTTAGTGGGTTAAATAATTTTATTTGAGCAGGTTTTTAATTTTCTTTCAACACCCAATATTTTCCCCAAGATACGCTTCGAACTTGAAACACTAACTACCTCTGTATCTGAATTACAAAACAATTACAAAACGTAATCATTGTACGACGTTCACGTTAGATCGAGCGTACTGACTCACGATATTTACTTTTTAATAATAAACTATCGCTTGGAACACAAAACTTCATTCGTCAAACGATTTTGCATTCTATTGTAATTACGGATAGGTTATTTTGAGTTTAGCCGCAACACAAAACCTCAACATGTGTAAATGAGTGCGCGTGTGTCATTATATCAGGAATTAGTGGTACTTACGTCCACTTTGTTATAAGGACATGTTGTCTTTATTACACTTATGACGAGAGTGCGTTACTAAAGTGATTTACACTTAAATTTGATACTGCTCTCAGCCAGTAGCGTACCCATGGGGCGTACCTAGGTATCTACCGTACCTACCTAGCGTACCTAGATTCTGATGGGATACGGTGGCTCAGCGGTTAGAGCGTCGGCACGGTACGACGAAGATCGTGGGTTCGAATCTCATCCGTGTCAGTTGTTTATTCAAATTTCTTATTAAATAATTATAATATTTCCGAAACTTTGATCTTGAAATATTTGTAAAGGTTCAGAAATGAAAGGGTTGGGTGGGGTAGAGGTACGGTAGAGGTAGAGGTAGGGTAGGGCAGGATAGGGTAGGGTAGGGCAGGATAGGGTAGGGTAGGAAGGCGTAGATGTAGTATAAACACGCTGACTGATTACTGGACTTCTAGTGAGAAGCTCCAGCTAAGTAAATGTAAATGTCATCAATAAAATCTAAAGATACTCATATGTAGATACATTTTACTTTATCGATTGTTATCGATATCAAAACATCTGTGTAATTACTGTAATCTTACATAATTAGGTGTTAAATTAAACACTAACATAAAGTACAGTTATTTGGTGGTTTTTCGGTAGTTTTGAAATTTGGTATTATTATAGATTTTGATGTGACTTTCCAGTTTGGAAAGGTGGTGTGGAGATGAGTTTTCAAGTACACTTTGCGGCGTTCCTCGTAAGTAACAATGATTGATCTTACAAAAATAATGTTAAGACATAAATTATTGTAGGAAATTTTCTCAAGTTTAATTTTGTATAAGTATTTTTATCGTATAATGAGTTGGAAAGGAAATATTGTCGCAAAATTGCTATTAGGGATTATTTATCCAACATGGCGGCACGAGCGGCAAAGATCAAAAACTATTTTTAAAAAACCGGTTTGCGCTTACTGCATTTTACATATTCATAGTTATAATTCCCATGAACAGTTGGCGAGTAGCCATATAATACCGGGTAAAGATCCAGAAGGAATTACTGCCATCGAGAGTTTCAAGATGGAAACACAATAGAATCACTTTATCCGACCCGGGGATCAAATCCTGCATCGCGCTCAGCAGCCACCGTTAAACAATTGATATAAATATGATTACTCATTAAATAACTAAAGATGCATTCACATCAAATTCCTAAGAGAAACCGCATTCAACCACAAAATGAATCAATCACAATTAGCAACACAAAACCTCAACATTGCAAACTATAAATAAACATTGTTTATACACATTATATCCGTATCATAAGGAAAATTGTACATTTTTCTTAGAGTCAATGAATGGTAGTTATGCAATAGTAGGTTATCGCGGTTATTTATTTATGTTTGAGGTTAATTTACATACGAGCAGTACTAATGAACGATATAAATACGAAAAGAACTTTTATACAGTAGATATTAAACGGAAGAAATATTATAAGATGATTCTTTTTTTTGTGGAAAACGATCATGATTCTTTATTTTTTGGGGAGGTTTTCACCATGTTTCTTTTTTATTTTTTGGGGAAAAAGGTCATTTTAATTTTGGGAGAAGCGTCACGATTCTTTTTATTAATTTTAGGAAAAGAATTGTAAATCTTCTTTTTGGGGGAAAGGATCACTGGACTTTTTTTACATACATACATAGACTCACAGTATCCCAGAGGGGTATACAGAGACAACGGATTTCCACTTGCTACTTGGTCTTTTTTTGTTGGGGAAAAAGGATTAGGATTTTTTGTGGAGAAGAGTTATATTATAAGCATCTCCACAGAAAAAAACCACCTTGTTGAGCCCGAAGCTATACGAGCATCCTTTTAAAACCGAGCTAAAATCAAACCCAATATTTTAGATAGTACGATTTTAGTTTAAATTCATTCTGAGGTCTAACTTTTTGACTGATTTGGGATGAATGCAATATCAATAAGTATAATAGTCTTAGCTGACAAGGATAAATTCACAAAATAGGTGTGATGTACCGCTTGGCAAATAATGTCGATTCAGAGACAGTTAAAATAAAAAACGTTTCTGAGTCATGAAATAACTTGAAAGCGAGTTATTTGATGACATGAAAATCACAATAAAAGTAACTAGTACTTAGTACTCAGTTTTTCCATACTCTTTTTTGTCAAACTATACCTTCTAATAGTATTTTTTACAAACAAATAAAAACCTTTTCAGTTTTGTTTTCGACGAAAAAATTTACAAATAACTTTATCCTGCGGGTAACACAATGCAAATAAAAAAACAATAGACACGAACGCAATGTCACTTCCTACAGCACGCAACAATGCCATACAAAAGCATGTAAAATAATTTATTTAATTTTGTTGTTACTTGTCGTAGCTACAATTATTATTAATTTGAAAACATTTCTGAATGCATTTTAGGGTAATGTAATAGTACCCTAATCTATATATATAAAAATGAAACCCGTTTTCCGTTGTCACGACATAGCATGAAAACGGCTTGACCGATTTGGCTGATTTTGGTCTTGAATTATTTGTGGAGATCCAGGGAAGGTTTAAAGGTGAGAAAAAGGGGTAGAGTAGGGTAGGGTAGCGGTATAGTAGGGTAGGGGTAGAGTAGGGTAGGGTAGGGAACGTGGGGGTAGTGTAGGGTAGGGTAGGGTAGGGGTAGTGTAGGGTAGGGGTAGTGTAGGGTAGGGGTAGTGTAGGGTAGGATAGGGGTAGATTAGGGTAGGTTAGGGATAGGGTAGTGGGTAAAGTAGGGTCGGGGTACCGGGTAGAGTAGGGTAGGGGTAGAGTAGGTTAGGGGTAGAATAGGGTAGTGGGTAGAGTAGGGTAGGGGTAGAATAGGCCTTGAAGTAGGATAGTAATCACGCGTACGAAGTCGCGCAGGGCAGCTAGTTTTTAATAATAACGCAGCTCCAATCCGACCGATTAAAAGTCAAAACAAGCAGGTCGATAATACAGTCGATCTTCAGAGTATAACCATATTATTCGGACTATATCTTTTCCAATTGTATTATGACTTATGACTCATCGGGACAACAATTATTGCCTATGTCAGATTAGTAGGTACTAATATAATACTTTTGAGCTTCATCAGTGTAGATGATGAGAATATACGATAGCTTAGGCATCTTTGATATTACCTGGTAAAGGGAAAAATAAAACATATGGATTTACATTAAATAAACTAAATAAAGAACGGTAAATTCAAGTTTGATACTGTTATACCTAATAAATTAAAATAAAATATGTAAACTGTAGAATTTAATTACCCAATTTCACTTTAAAGAATTTTTGGTAAGTATACTTAATCGACATTAGCAAAATTCATGGGATTATTAAAAAGAATATTAGTTCTCTGTCTGAATTTACAACCACACGAAAAGCGCGTTTAAAAGAATGTACTACTCAATACTACATTCATTCATAAACCAACATTTTACTGCTTGTTAAATATGCTAATATAAATAGCTGGCATAGAGTAGGTGAAGTAGATGATTATTCAAATAGATAACGATGTTAAGTCCATTGTCAATGCTGCCGCTTAACAACTTCCTAAACAATACCTCATTATGCAGTTTTCCTTTACATCAATGGCAACGAAAATGTACGTTAATTCATTAAAGAAATGATACATAATAGAAAATCCATTGGTACACACCTTGATGCAAAAGATCTTTCACATGACAGCAGATACTAAGGACTTCTAGTCTAGATCTCGTATCGTCGGTCAAGGAAGGATACACAGACAGTTTACTAAATCTAGTAGTATTGGAAACTTCGATCCGATTTTACTACTTACTATTGTCGTTGAATATTTTATTTCATTCGCTGCAAAATGTAACCTCCGCCTCTTAATTTATTGGAGGTCGCCGATATCCAAGGTTTGGTTGGTAGACGGAATTTTGGGCTTCACGGCCTTTGACAAAAGTGATCAATAATATTCTTATGCCAATTCTGAGCTACGGTTTAACAAGATATTTGAAGCCATGATAGGTTTCGGTAAGTAATAGTTTCATTCTACCATACTGGTATTACTATTTCTACATTAGATCTGTTTATTGGTAAAAAAAAGCTGAAAGAAGTAGCAACAAACAATCAAAACATCCGCAAGGCGATTTCCATTTTCTATCACTTCCTTCTGTTTAGAATACGGAGACAACAGCCAGTCTTACGTGAGACTAAGAACGATGGTGTAGAAAATTTTAGAATAATAACTTTCGTGAGTCATAGGTACTTATATACTTATGATACTGATACAGCTTTACTCACGTATTGATTTCGGGGAATGCCCGACTAGTTTCAAACTCTAACGGAGTCCATTTTCATGAGCGGGTGTATACGCGGCGGCGTCGCGGATCTCACTTCGTTAGAGTTCGAAACTAGTCGGGCATTCCCCGAAATCAATACGTGAGTAAAGGTGTAGAAAATTAACACAGACGATATATCCATCTGATATGGAAACAACGTGATAATCTAGGGACACTGCTGACGCATTAGTTTTGTAGGGCGACAATTATGTTAGCGCGGCTCGGGTGTATCAATCGTCTCCGCACAACCATACAATTAGGTTGTAGTTTAATTTATGTACTTATTAACTTGACTGGTATTGTAAAAATGTAACGGCTGATGTTAGTTTTGTAGCTGTATTTTATGATTAGCCGTTTTAACTTAAATTAAGTTTCGAGCTTCGAGTTAATCCAACCCTTTTGTGGCACCCAGATTGGATTTCCAGATTTCCACCCAGTTTCAAAGGGGATAACTGCTAAGAAAGAGAACTATGTCCCCATCATCAGAAACAAAAATAAACATCGAAGAATCTAAGCAGGTCCTCTACTGCAATTACTTATACACGATGAAGACAAGATGGGAATTTTATTAAGAAGTAATTGTAGCGTTATTTCAGAGTGTTGTTTGTGAGTATAATATAAACACAATTAGGTTGCCCGAAGTTATGTCGATACTGCATGATTTCATTTATCAACATTAATTGTCCCACTTTCACGTAACGTTTACGAGTGCTCTGTCGTCTCACAAAACAACATTTTATTCTTTATTATTATGTTCTGATTGTTTTGTTGTTCAAATGGTTTAACTGTTACCATGGCTGGGCACGACGTCTTCGGCATGATTCTCAAATATGAAAATGTTATTAGGATTTTAGCAGGCTTAGTTAAATTCGATAAGATACTTACGTTTAGTATTATTTAGATCGTTCTCCCAGGCTTCTGGAAGTAGATGTAGGAACACATCACCCAGCAGTCCGCCCACAGCGAAGCTCAGCAGTATCCTTAACGTGGCCGCACCAGCTGCAACAACGATATATGTCATTTATTATTACAGAAATATCATTTTATTCAAGTAAATGATGCATGACGTCTATGCAAAGCCTGAGTTTAACATGACTATGTAAGTGATAAGGAATAATAAGAATGATTGATGAAGCAAATCTAAAATTGAACGATCTTTGTTTTATTGTATTGTTGTACCAAATGTCAATCTCATTGCAGGCTGTTAGAAAATCTAATGTAGAAAGTACAAAGTTTTAAATTTTATTAATCTCTTTTTACTGCAATGGAATCTATATTACATTATCCAGATTCGAAGGAAGTCGGACACTGTTTATACAGATATAGCTAACGAATAATATGGACTCAATTGTAAAACGAATTACTATTATTAGGACTCTTTTCGGACTGAAACTGATCCGAAAACAGTCAAAATATTTCGAAAGGAATGCAAAAAAGCAAAGGTGACTCACGAATGTTATACAATATTTGTTGTTGCAAGCCAGTCAATCCCGCGATACAGCGATGCGATACCTAATCAGACTCCGATATGCAGAGGTCAATGTTTACAAGATTTGTGGCGCAGGCTTCGATCGTGGTTTGTGATTAGAGAAACAGGTCTAGCTGTATCGAAAGGGAATCAATGCAATTTAAACCTTATGTCAATTTCAACACAAGATTATTTTTTCTGTAATGCGATTTTAAAACTAGATTGAAATCTTCCGTTATAAAGACAAACTGTATCAATACGGAATGATGATGAATCAAAGAAAATTGTTGATAGTTTAGTTTAATTCACAGTTTTTACTTATCTCACTGTTCAAAAATTAAACAAACATACCTACTCGGTAGAGAATATAATAGGTGCCGATTTTAACGAAGAAATTGAACTAAACGAGAGAAAGTAAGCGTAACGTAACGGTTAGTTCAAAGATCAGAACAGTGCAGTGATAATTTAATTACTAGACTATCGTTCAGTCGTCTTAGACCAGACTTACCCAACGACGATAACTGGCTCTTTAAAGTATTTGTTGTTTACAGTTGAAAATAAAAAACTAAAAGACGAGGTTTCTGAGTCACCAAATAACTTAATTACAAGAGGCCTTATTTTATTTACACTGAAGTCCGGCCGCGCATCACAAATTCACAACTATAATAAAAATTATGCAAAAACTACGGTTTCCGTTCACATTTTTGTGGCGCTAATACAGGCAAAATGTTCAAAGCACAACATTTTTAGTTTTTACTAAGTTGAAGTCAATCACTGGTAAAAAAACTCGAGTCCTAAAAAACTACAAGTGTATTATTGTTATCTAAGATAATAAAAACTTTAGCTACTGTTAATACAATATTATTATGTTATCTACAGGATTACTCATTAATTGCTTGTCGATTACCGATGTGATTTAGCGATAACGACAATCTTTTTATCATTAAATCAAGTCTAGTGTTAAATGTTGCTTTGATGTTTTTTTCAGTGAGTTCTAACCGCAGAATATCGTATCCTGATCGTATGCCTTTGGGATATCAATTACGTCAGATTAGGGGAGTGCCTACCATAGAGTAACCTTTAAAAAGGTTATTGGGCTTCCAATGTTGTTAGATAATACAGGCCACTGGGTCAGATATGCGATTCATCGTCAGCCGGAAGGCATCCACTGTTGAACAAAGGCCTACCCTATTGAACGCCACAATGAATGGCAAATTGCCGCTTGCATCCACCGGCAGGCAGCTCTGTAGAAATTAATATTCAGCTGAGATCCGAGCAGGCATAAATTTTTTGAAGCTTTTGACGGCTAGTACACGATTTTATGAAATTGGGGGTATCAAGAAACTTCAGCGTCGCAGTACATATTTAGGGACTAAATGGTGCCAAAAGGCGGTGTGGCGGTTGTAACTGAGCTAGTGAGGAAGAAAGAAATGCGAATACGCGTATTGCGCGAACAATTTGAGAACCTAACTTCAACCAGGGCCAGTAAGTTGGAACATACTTAATGGTGAGGGGCACAAAAAAACCGATAATTATGTTATTTTTGTACATCCAGAGCTTTCATAAAAGAATATTCTGTAAACATTATCAGCTCTCTGGTATCTTTTTATGAAGTTTCCGCTCCAGCACAGCGGTCAGTCTAGTGTGGAATTTTGACTTTGGCAGAATAAGCAAGAAGTGAGAAGATAATTCATTTACAATCGGACATCTGTCAACGAATCTCCGTATTATCGGACATGTTACCTGTACACAAATAGAAATATAGCCGTCACCTTATGATATCAGTCATATCATGTAGATGTTATTGAAAATCATGACATCATGTAATTTGCAGCATAATTCTGTAAATCAGTATTAGAAAATCTCTCTCTCCCTTCTGTGCATTTATTATTTCCATTATGAGAATGGGGTCTGCCTTTCTGGTTTTCCGCGTATTAGAAAATATCAAAGGGATTTGAAAGGGAGGAGTAATGTTAAGATGGCTAGTATTGAAATCTTATTTTGTCTCTACTTTGAAAACTTTTATTTGGGGTTCCTTACTAGAAACTACTATCGGGCCGTTTCTACAAGAAATCTGATTGGTAAATTGTTTTTTTTTTTTAAAGTAGACTTCGAGGAGTTTTGAAATACGAACCCAATCCCAATTTTTACACAAACTCATTGCATCGTTGTTGGTATAAGCACGTGTCATTCATTGCATTGTTTCCTGAAGCGCGAGCCAATGTCATTGATTCCTGGCTGATTAAAACTTATTAGCCCTCAGAGGAGAAATAATTCAAGGGCTAACGTGAGCATAACCTACGTAGTAATAATATACTATTCTGTGACGTAGGTATTAAATACAATTAACTATTCACCTCTACTGGAAGACGACTAGAAATCGACTCATCTAGGACTGAATGGAGTCCTGCTTACGGTTTTCGTTAATTTATTATCAGGTATTCGTTACTTAGCTAGCAGTAATAGCCTAGTGGTATGACCGTAGTAGTTTTCGGATTTATGTGAAAGAAGATGAAAGATAGAAAGACTAAACCTGCGTTTTAGAAATGAATTATTACTTGCTAAAACTATTGAGGAAATCAGCAGTCATCTGAGAGATTTTTCTAGTGTGTTAAAGTCAAGGGCGGTAAACTCTGATACCAGGTTGTCCATCAACCGGTCCATTGTCCATCAAAAGAAGAAGAAGTTATTACGTATACCTACAACAAGATTTTTTAGTTTTCAATTATTTATAGTTGCAGCTAATACCTATACTTATACAAAATCGTCAGGCTTTACAAAGTAACAGATGTCTTTGTCCCGCGTATTATCGGATCTGTCTGCTTTATCTCTACGTGATGCGACGCTGGTACTGATAACAAACAACTGGAGATAGACTCGTTACTATCAGCTCAGTTCTGTAAAAAACGTTAATTGTTCCATTTTTTTAATCAGGACTTTTTGCGTTTGAGGGTAGTCAGATGCAACCATCTTTCGTTACAAGATTGTTAACTTATACATACAGATTGGCCTCACTTCATTTACGAAAGATGGTGACATTTTGGGGGTCTGATCTAACCACTAGCATTTTCGCGCAGTTTTGCTCATGTGGTGGTAATTTTTCCGGAATAGAAAACAGGCCAATCCAACTAACTTTACACTTAAACTTTAAGTAGAACGAGCTTATATCAAGTTATTAGTCATTCATCGTTATCTATAAGTTTGAAGGCATTTTATATTGTGGATAAAGTTTCTGTATGTATATTGTGGTATTATGCATACAACATAGAATATAACTACATTCAAGCGATAACAAAGTGAACGGTGACAACAAAACGATTATTTTTCTATGAATTTCTGCTCGACACCGATATAAATGGAAATAAATTATTGGGAACTATTGAGTCAGTCAGTCTATTGACAGGCCAGTAGACCACAGGTCCTCTTAACATACATCGCTGATCTAGTCCTCCAAGTTGGTTAGCCAGCTTTCCAAATCTCGGAGTTTAATGAAGAAGCTCGGAATGATGTGCAACAAATAGTCAGTCATCTACAGACCGACCCCATCAAGCGTTGCTAAACCTGAGTTATCGTAAAGACCACCACATAGCCTCGAGCTTGAATGTAATATACATATTTCTGTTCATTTTTCCCAAACTACAATTTTTCCAATAAGGTCGCTTACGAAATACGTAACAATCGACAAAGAAAATAAAAGAATATTCGCCATTTGGAAAGTTGACCTGACCTCGCTCCATTATGAATATGTTTATAGGTTGCTAAAAAAGGATTCAAAGGAACTAGAAATCAAAAACTCTTCAGCTGGTATTTTATTAAGATGGTAATTTCTGCAAGTATAAAGTAAAGTAAGTATTTAGTATTTCTGGTCCATCAATTATAATTGTTAATTACCTTTATGATTTCTCGCAAAAGTTTTACCATGGGATGAAATGCAACCCAAGTTTGAGGAGGAGGCAACGGAAATATCTATGCACTATGAACAATATCTATGAAACTAAGTAGATATTCATCCAATCTAAGAGGATCTGAAAGGATATTTTTTTCTGACTCGAATTTTCCTTGGTCCTGGACGTGCCGATTGTAGAGGTTGTAGCTTCCAGGATGTTCGCTGCGCACTATTTCTTTATATTTTCTATTCCGTATATGCAAAATTGCAAACGGACTTTTATTCTGTGAGCGCTATCCGTACTTGCAGGCAAATGAAATTGTTTACAATTAACTTTACAGCTTTAATTGAATTCATTCATGCAATTCGCATCTAGCCATGGCTGTTTTTGCAGACTAGAATTAATATGATTTCCTAATTTATTGTTATCCACAACATAATTTCAATTTTCAATTTCTTATACTTTGGTGATTGCGTTAACATCTGGGCATCTACGCTTATAACTCGTTGAGATTAATATAGCTGCTAGAATTTCAATCTTTGAAGTATCAACTTCAAATATCTGCATCTTTATCTTTCTACGTGTAAAGTGCATTGTTCAGGGATATTGCAATATTATCATTTACTTCAAGTAGTCTCTCATTACTACTTTGGATGTCAAAAGCGTGACGACGTGTGTACAGTTTGAGGAGAACAGCGATAAGTATTTAGAAAGTTTTTTTCGCGAGTTGACTGCTCAAAGCACATCAGAAAAGGATTTGTATGGAACTTCCTCTTTGGTACACGAATTCTATCCTGATAAAAAAATACTTATATTGTCATCAAAATTAACCAATTTGGAGTGCAGAAAAGCTTCATAAACTATGACAAGGAGATGTGAGCTCATCCTTTTAATTGAAGATATTGTTAATTAACTTTATTTTTTGGGTCTGTAACAAACTTTAGATCTTAGTAAATAAAGCATAAAGGGTAAAGTACCTCTTATCTCGGTAGCGCAGTTGAGTCACAAATAGATGTATTGAGCTGTGAAATTGATATTAACCCGCTCACGTCCTTTACTACTTATGTAACAATATTACAATTGATTTATAAACGTGAAAACATCTACTTAGTTGTCGCTTCACGGTTTTTGCGGCGTATTTTTTGCTGGTCTGTTCTAAGAAATCTCTAAATGTTTGGATTTGCAGTAGAATCTATATAGTACCGATACAAATTCTTGGCATCGGTTGACGATATAGGTTTATATCTTCTTAACATGACTTGGACAAGACTGGCGCAAGCGCTTTCTTTGTTTCACGATTCTCTATTCGATTGTTATAGACCTGTCAGTAGACCTTTTTGATCTTCAACAGATTTTTGGCCTGCGGATTTTTTTTTGGTATGAATAAAGTTGCAAAACTTGTATTTTTTCTCACTTTAATGGGAAATTTATGAACTATTACAATCGATAGTTGAAACCTATCAATCAAAATCAGACCAAAACGAAGTGCAAAGTGGCTGACGTACCTATTGTTATCGCTCAAGGCATGGCGGATTGCAATGGTATACATTATAAACAGGTTATTCACCTCTCCTGCATTTGATCGATTTCTTTCATCGATTAATACATTATGAATTATCTTACATCATGTTCAACCTTTTTGGAGAAGCAGATATTTCTTTATCGTATGGTTAATGAACAGCTGAACTAGGTGGACCTATGTGTCAGAGTTAGTTAAGTGTCTAGAGTCAGAGACCGCCCGTAGGCCTTTGACACGGCTTTACACACCGTAAAAAAATCTCTTCGTTGAGCTGGTTGCTTCACGATGTTTTCTCTTTCCCTTTTCCCTCGCCGTTTTTAGCAAGTGATCATTTATTTCTAGTAGGTATGCAAATGAATTCAAAAAGTCAGAGGAGCGTGCCTGCATAATGCAGATTAAAATTTACCATCTTACTTGCTGACTGTTTCCACAAGGCACATGTATCAGATATCGCGATTCTGTAGCTCAACATCTAAAATCAAAGCAGATCAAAACCATAACAGCAAATTCCTGATTGCGTCAAAATTAATCTCAAATTCTCGAGTGTCTTTTGTTAACGTAGTCAGTCGACTGTCAAACATTGCTAAACAAATCTTTCTCAACTAAAGAGGTTACATCATAAGTCCACGAGATTGGACACTTGTGATCAGAATCGAAGGTACTATCTATGTGATAAAAAAGTGCTCCGATAGAGTACTTTGAGGTGAGCTGTTTTGAAAATGAACACTGCGATGACCGCTTGTATTTAAAGAGTGGTTTTATTCCATGAATTAATCATAATAATACATGTGAGGCTTCAAATGAATCAATGAATTCAGTCTGTAGCCTGTAGTACCTAACTTTGCATCAAAATTCCCTCATGTTTAATAATGCCTTCTTCATTGCAAAATCTTTCTGGATTTGAGGATCATAATCTCCCATGCGACGTGCATACATTTACATGCTTATTGTATGACTAATACGCTAGCAATACCTGACCCTGTTTTCAATATTCCGATCGGAAAAGATCTCGAATTTTTCAGTCAGTTTATGTAATAAGAATCCGATTTGCTCCGATTTCCGTGACAATGCAACAAGACTGTTTATTTGTTAGTAAAAGAGAATGATGTAAATGATGTAAACGGATAGATTCCGTAAGATATTGAAGAAAGTAAGAACGTATTTGATAATAATTTGCCAAAACAAACCAAGTGTAAATTGCAGGGTTTTTCGGTAATTTGGGTGCTTTTACAACTGGTTTTTATAATTTATTAGGTGACCCTTACGCGGATTCACTTCCGTGGTTCTAAACTTCTAATTTAACCAGAACGCAGCGCTACCTACCGGGTCCAATTGTAAATATAAACCATCCAGGGACCATATAGCCCAAGAGCCGATTGTAGACTGATAGATATTGGGTACCTGTAGCGAAGCGAATTTGTAAGAGGTAAACCAGAGACAAAAAACGGGCGTCCACGCCTTGTGCTCGCCCTACGTCTCAGATTGAGTAGCTTTCAAGGAAAAAAGGCATGTATTTGATCAAGAATTAACCGGATAGTAAGCTAAGCGGTAAGTAATAGTAATAGAAGCAAGAAGTAATAGAAGAAGAAGTAATGAAGCCTTCTGCAGTTCTGCTTCACCTGTCTTTAGAAATGATTAGCCGAACTTGACATTCGGCAAATTCCGTCACAAAACATTAGAAAGGAAACTTTAGCTACAACAGCAACTAGCAACAATAAACAAGGAGGTAGATAGAAGACAGACAAAACAATGGTTCTCACGGATCAGTTATAAACAAAACAAAGTCAATAGCCTCTACACAGTGGGTGCTGTGCGCAACAAGTTCGTGTATGTTTACTATACTTGGTGTATTGTATACACAATACTGAATGCCCCGTTTTGTACATATTTACGATTTTATTGTATTGGATCGACAATTGCACGTAATTGAAAGTGGGGGAAGACAGTTTGTGCTTGATTGGGAAAAAACCTGTATGTAGCATGCCTTCCTGACCAAATTTCGTTTACTAAGACCAATCTCAACTTAGACTAGGTAACTAGCAGGGGCGTGCACACTCATTTTTGACGGGGTAGGCAGTACATATAAATCCTACTTAGTTTCACTAATTCGTCGTCTGCGTCGTATCTGTAAGGGTAGGCAGTGTCTTTTTGCCTATATGAACTGCATGCCCCTGGTAACTAGTGCACAAATATGCAACCACAATAAGAATTCATCCATCAATTTCTTTATTACCAAACATGGTGGGTATTGCAATTTATATGCAAAAGTAGGGTCAGAGTTGTTGTAGGGCAGTTTCTTGCGGTACAGTCTAGGGCGTAGACTTTTAATTTTGAGCTGATAAGACAAATAAACAGTGGATTAGAAAAATAAGTCAGAGGAGAAGTAAATGCTTTCTTTCTTTATATGGTTGAGTATAAAGAAAGAAAGCATTTATCTAAGAGACACATTTGCTGTCAGACAATAACCAGTAACAAAGGCTCCATAAAACTCAATTCCTAACTGTGGTGCATGGTGAATTTTTCCAAGAGGTAAACCAGAGCCATCCTAAAGAAAAACTGATGGCACAGTCAGTAGGCATTATTGACTCTGCCATTTTTCAATGGGAAGCCAGAAGGAATCGAATTGGGCCGCCGCCACTGATTCCTACCGCTACCCATTAGTGCAGTTACTAGCTCTATTTGCGCCCGATGCGAGCTTTTATAACTGAGCCCACACAAGACCCAAAACTCAGTCTGGTTATTTCTGTGCCCCTCCAGAGACTGAGCCCTGAGCTTGGGCACCTGGCACTATAGACTCTACAGACTATGCCAATGGCATAATGCCATTGGTATATTGGCTTTAGCAAGGATTTAGCTTACTTCCTAAATCAAATACCTTTTACCACAGTATACAACTAAATTTTTCTAACTTCTCCTAAGTATTGACTTGTTGTAAACAATTTTGGCATAGGTATATCTTTCATAAAAAAAAACAAAGGTTTTTAATTTTCTTTAAAGCGAATGTTAACCAAATATTGTTTAAGCTTAAATCTTTTTCTTTAGCATCCTACTGTGTAATAGCAACTATCTGCTACTGTGATTGCTAACCTGCTGGCCCAGTGTGGCGATTAAGGGCAAACAACTAATGACCGTACAATACATATAAGTGATGCATATGAAAAGAGGCCTATGTCCAGCAGTGGACTGATACAGGTAGGTAGGTACATCTTTTACATAATGCAATACCTATACATCATACATATATTGAAAAAATACAACAAAGTCATAAAAACAGCAATTCCATTAAATCTACATGCTTAAAACTGCTTTTTAAAATCTTTGTTTAGTTTTTTATAGAATAAAATTGTAGTGTTTACCATTGTCAAGATTGTTTACACATTAGCACAATGGAAAAATTATTCGAAGCACGTAGCACCCATGCAAATACTGTATAAAATCAGTCATCTTTGTTTGGGTCTCTCTGTTATTTAGAAAAGAAGGATTTATTGCTTTCAGTATTACAGTCAGTCATATTGTAGGTAATATTATTTGTGTCAGATATTTAAAATAACATTCTGACCAATATTTTCATAGCCAAAATATTGTAATAACGATTTTGCTTATTACTTAACAATAAAAGTTAATTATGTAACTATTTCTAAATGAAATTTTATTTATGCAGATTGTTTTTTGACACAAACAATTTTTTTTGACACAAATGAAATAAATTCTGATAAATAGAATAGGTACATTAAATGATTTTTTTATTATTAATTAAAAATTATCAGCACCAGATGGCAATAAAATGTAATGACAATAACTTGTTAACAACAGTTTAGTATTTTCATAAAATAAATTCTTTCAAAATACCCACAACAATGAAGGAAGATACCTATTGAATAAAGAACTCAATGTTATGTTGTGCTGATATAAAAAAATATTTGGCAAACAGCGCATGCGCCGGCGTCGCACTAGCATGATGATGACATGGTAAATCTAAAAATAACAAACACATGGTAAATGAGTTTGAAGAAAGAAAATTACGTAGCGTAAACAAAGATACTCACGGCCATCGTTGAAGTTGTCTGTCGCATCCAGTGGAATGATCAGCAACGGGAGTATGCCACTTAAACCAACTAAAACTGATGCTAAACCAGCGAAAAGCCACGGATGCTCATCCAGCTGATCCATAAAAGTTATCATGTATTCTGGTAAATAACTCGCCATTGCGAATTCCCGCGGAATTTATTTCGAATTCTTTTTTCAATAGTTCATACCCCGGTACAACTTTCTTTGTTTTTTTTATTGGCTGCCAGTACAAAAAGACATCGTCAAACAACCGGCGGATACTGTTTCGCGCGATGAACTGAATAAATTAATAATCAGCAGCACTGGAGATGTTCACACTTCCGAGTTCCAAGATAAAGAAAGATGCGAGAGTAGGCGAGATAATCTACACTGAGACTAAGAACGTCCTACCCTACCGATATCGTATAGATATATGTTAAACAAAGATGAGCGTAAGCTAGAATTGAAGTACAGGTATTGTTGATTAAAAACGCACTAAGTTATTATGAATATTGACTGACACCACAAGCAAAACAATCACTGCGATGAAAATGTGAATGACGTGAACGTGAGCAACTGCGTGAGCGGCGAGCATGATTGAACGAAGGAAATTAATTTGACATTGCCGCAGTTTGACAATGAATGATTGAATGATTCACATAATGTTACCATTTCTATAAAACAAAAATTGTACCCATTTTGTTTTCTATTCTGTAAAAATAAATGATAAATAGGCAAATTTAAATTCTTCCTAAAATAAAACTTAGTTTAAAATGAGTTAATCTTATTCCGCTAACATTATTTGCTTTAGATCATGCAGAAATTCAGAACTCAACAATCGCTGTTTCAAAAAGATCATTATTGGATGATAGTAGCTACAATAAGTCAATAAGTAAGTAAAATAAGAGATGTAGACACAAATATTTACTATACAAGCAAATCGAAGTAATAGCTATTCAATATCTATACACTTACCTAAATGCTATCAAAACTAACATTACTCTTAATTATTTGGATATCATCCAAGAGCAACATAAAAAATCTATGAAAAACTCATTCAAATTAAGACTAGGCAACCAACAAATTGAATGAAATGGATATATTTTAACAGCTAGCATTCTTGCATTACGTAGACACAAGATTTCGTATAAAATGTACACATGTCTAAATAACTTTGCCTCGGTACAGTATACAGTCAGTCGGGAAATGATATTAGACAACCGCGTACATCTGCCGTTACTGTGACACGATTGCAATACGAGTCTTCTTGGCAGCCGCACTGTCTCACTGCGCCCAGTTGAAGCAAAATGCCGTACTTATTTTGGATTGCCAATTTAAATATCTGACAGCATATAGGTACATCTGCTACAATACAACTTTACAGAGCTAACGGCGCGGTTCAAATTTGTATCAGACGTTAGAATCGAGCAGACAGACGATATGACGGAAAACTTGTGAAGTTAACTATAACAAACTTAGTTATTAGGAGTTTTCGCGCCAACAGAATTTTTGTGTTTTGGAGGATAATAATTTGTGACCCAAAGGACATTTTTTTGTTTGTGAGGAGTAAGTGTAATCATCAACCATGGATTCGTGGGGAATTTTAAACGTGGACAGCGCTGCAATGGCGATTAACAGGGATGACCTGGGGTCTAGCTTTCGCCGAAAGCAGATGATGGTAAATATTACAATTAGCTTAATGATTAAAATAAATTATTTAGTTGCTGCATTTCTTGAGTGAAATAAAAATCCTATCTAATATTCCAGTTAGACCATTTGTTAGAACCTCATCACGGGTCACCTAATAGATTACATGCATTAAATCGATACTTAAGGAATTCAATTGTTTTGCGTCGCCGGCGTCTTTGGGGTAGTTAAGCCCTATCTTAATAAGGCACTTTCCGATATTCTGGTTTTTGACCCAGCAAATCTCAATGTCCAATTTTTTACTTAAAAACAGTATACTAATATTCTTCACTAATTAAAGCCCCAGTGAGTTTTAAATAATCTCTGACTGGGATTTAGCCGCTGAATCATTAGGATGTAATTAGACAGAATCACACAATAGAAGTTTCAAGATAACCAATTATCGTTGAGATTAATGTGTCTACCATTGAAACGGGCCTCCCAATGAAAGCTCGTCAAGTCGTCAGTACCTATAAATCACTATCATTCTAACGTGAGTCACAGATGACTGCATTCTGTTATGATAAGACTCTGAAAAATGTAAGATCTATATCGGACCCTATGCCCAAGAAGGATATTGACTTTATACGCAGCAAAACTATAGAGTTTTTATCAGATGTAATAGAAATAATTAGTTTTGTAATTATTTAATCTATAAACGCTTTTTTACATTCCGGTGGCACGAAACGGTGTCCTTTTGTGTTATCATTTCTCGATCTACGATGAATTATTGTATTCGCCATGTGAATGCTTGAAATTATTAGCTGATGTCTGAAGTACATGGCACTTATTTTTTATGTAGGTAGTAAGTAGTCACATTTGGTTTTGGGTTAAGTTCTAGAATAAAATATAATTAAGTTGATGATTAAAATTGTGTTTGACTGTACATCGGCTGAAATTGTAACTGACATTTTAAATTAAAGACCTTTTGAAACTCTGACGATATGAAAAGCAGACCTTTTGAAACTCTGACGATTTGAAAAGCAGACATTTTGAAACTCTGACCTTTTGTAACTCTGACATTCTGAAAATAATTCCTGGAAACAAACTGTTTTCTCGTATTTTTATTTTTCAGCATTTGTTTGTTTTGTTATGCAAGATGATGAGACTGTGAGCTCAAACAGATGTTGGTAATACTTACCAAAAATTAAAAAAAATATAAGTACCTACTCTACGTCGTTATGTCGACAACATGTTTGTTTTGTCTTTTTATGCATGAATTATTCTTTTCTTCTATTTTCACAATTAGGTACTTTTCAGTTCACATACTTTTTTTCCTATTGTACAATTACTCTATTGTACCTACTCTTGTGAAACTCTATTGTAAAATAAAATATATTAGTAATAATATCATCTTTCTTTCGGTATCATCTAAAAGCGTTCGCAAATATTATGCTTCTACAGCGAAAAAAATATCGAATATTTTGATGTAGTATTGATTTGAACGAGCTTAGCTTTTTTGGAAGGGGCCACCAATAAGTGTCCCTTGCAGTATTAGCCAAAGAAAATACTTACAGATAATTATAATCTAAAGGCGTGTTATGAAAACCTATTCGAGCTCAGCGCAGTTTCATGCTGAAGAGTAGGATGGATTAATGTCTTATAGGTAAAAATAATGGCATTTTGAGTACCGGAAACACGAGTTTATTCAACCTTGGGATAGTTTCTTAGCAAATTTTTATACAAAGATTTGAAACTCTAATGCTGTTTATATCTGTATGCCTTAATAGCATCTGTACCATTAAATTGACGGGCTAATACTAGTGGGACTGCAATTTGTTTTTATGCAAGTCCTTTACATAATTATGCATCGGTAATTTGTGCGTTTTTGCATTTATCTAAAAGCGATTAAAAGCAATACCTAACACCTTTAATTATTTTATTTAATGCGTTTGTATTATGCAGCGTTGAGTTCGAGTAGGACTTCAGTTAGTAATATTAGTACCTATTATAGCAAGGGTTTCAGAACATATATATATTATATACTTATTGTAAAAGCTTTGTTGAAACTGCTTAAATCAAGAATATTTAGGCGCTCATACGTAGTATACCTATATTTGAAACCCTTTTGGATAACCGACAGATCTTAAACAGATGAAACTAAAATTGCAGCAACTGTGAAATAAATTGTTTTTACCATTTTACATAATCCGATGTAAGTACAGTATCTATTTTCGAAGCTAAATATTAAAAATGGATCTGAATTTAGTAGCCTTATGAAAATAATATGTTAAACCTAATTCAATTGGGAAGATTGAGTGTACTCTCAATCAATACACCACTTACTTTCGCAACGAGACTAGATAGCTATTAGTAATATTGACATGGGAATTCCCTATGCTATAATGCATAATACAAGTATATAGGCTAGCTTGGTTGATACCCTAGGCTTGCTAAAAATAATCCGAGTGACAATGACAGACGATTGATTTGTGCCAAATAATATTAAGTACCTATTATTGTGGTCATAAGCTATCAAGCAGTCGTGTCCAGGCAATTAAAGTGCATTGATTATTATTATCTGTTAAAATTGTTAACTGATGGAGGATGAAAATGAGATTGTTCAAATGGAAGAGGAGGTTGAGATGTTCAAAATGGATGCACCGATTGAGGACGAAGAATCCTCAGAAATTACAGTTATGAATATTAAAGCTCCGCCAAGGAGGAAGGTAATGTCAGGACCTCATTCGGTAGTCAAGTTTTCATCGACGGATATGTCGGAAATTCTGCACTTTTTCGGATGACCTTTAGTTTACTTCCAAATGTCAAAAACTCATTTTTTTTAAATATGGCTTTTATATTCGATAACAGCTGATAACAGTTTTGGTGAAAAAAAAAGATGTTTATTGTTCGTCCATGTTTATCCAGATAAATGGACTCTGGATTCTGGATGGTCAATCTATCTTAGATCACAATATTATAAAAGCAACGGATATATTTTTGCATTAAGTGCCTAGGTATTTTAATAGCGTCATCAATTTTATCATTGTAGTTGCAAAAACCATTTCGAAATACATACAAACACATCTGTTTAACAAATATCTAAATTGGTGCATTAGGACGGGCGCCACTTCCATTACACCTTTGGCATGAGGTTGAAATACTGACGTGAGTAAATTCTTATTCACTCGTGAACAAGACTGTCGTGTCATGTTTGAGTATTAATACAAATCTGAGGAAACATTAAAGATATTTGTAAAAATAATTCAAGATAATCATTAAAGTCTAGACAACAAGAAAATTAGCTTTCTTTGATGATAGAAAAGTTAATGTGGATCCATCATCTTATAATTATTGTAAAATAGAACTTCCTTTTCTTGTGTCAGATCGTGATGAATGATACAGAGAATAAATAGGTCATACTTTTTTTACGTATCGATAACCCATTACGGGGTATCTCCACCACCAGGGGAAGGTGATAACGTTAATGTCCGACTCGCAAAGACTACAACACTACACGATATTTCTGGGACCTCTAGACCTACCAGATTCACTAGTCGAAACTGGGCACTGCTCTAGTGTGTGCTGCCTTCAAGGCTGTTCTCATAGTGGTGGCAACCGAGCGTTGATATTGATACCCCATCTATTCGACACAGCTACTTTCCGAAACAGCTGTGTTCGGTCAGTACATGCGTCAGCCAGAAGGTTAGGGCGCCATGCTGACGTTATAGCTAATTCTCCATGAGGGGACTTCTACCGTGGCTGCTCTAAGTCATATTCTCCCATGCTGACCAAGGCGAAGGGGTGTTTATGGCTAACCGTCGTCACTGTGGCCACCTTCTGGGGCCATTTCATTTCGCGGCTTGACGTCCGACGACGACTTATTTATTTTTAATAAAGTCCTTCAAATTTTGCAAAATTCAAACATATTTATATGTGCTCAGTCAGTCGTTAGGTAGAAACTTTGGTTGGACCATAATATAGCTCTGGATTGAATTTGTTTGGCGTATTTAATTAACATTGCATTAGTCCGTCACTCAACAAACGCATTATAGTCTGAACAAAAATTTATTGTTCCAAACGTTCTATTTTTCTATTAGTCACGAGTTTAGAATGTGGAATTCAAGGTATGTAGCCCGTGAAGCTACCGTTCCGACTTATAGCCACCAAATTGTCTAATGTAACATTTGTTAACAGTTAATTAAAAAATATCTATTGTTTTCTTTTTATCAAGGGTATCATAGTTCTCATCGAATGAGAAGCATTAAGCTGTTTATTTCACTCTGTAGTTCGATTGTAACGTTAACGAAAGTATAACATTGTAATAAATAACCTACGTGGTCAAGATCAGATTGAATGAAAATTATAATTCAACATTTCCACGAGACGAAAGACAAACTTACAGGAATACGACACGAACACATTGGCGCCTGAGTCATGGTCCAGGAAATACCACCCTGCTTGCCAAGTTGTCTGCACGGACAAAAGTATGTAGCACAATGCACATGTCTATCACCTCGTTTGACGTCGGACGAGGACGATTTACAAATATGTCGTTGATTAAGTAACAACAAGGTAAAAGATGAATTTGTGAAACAGAATGATTTAAAGCTTTGTAAAATGTACCTATTCATTTAAATATAACGTAAATTCATTAAACTTACTTTAGTTGAGTTATTATTCAAATATGTGATGAAAAAAGAGAAAGAAAATTACGCGGTTTTTCAAATCTATTAGATAAAACATAAACACTTCACTTTTTAGTAGTTATACAAAAACATGAGAAATAGTCTTTCTTAGAATTATAACAAGAATTTCTTAGAAGAATAGAAATAGGAGAATCGCAGTAATTCAGCATGGAATTTGTGAGCGATAAGAGCATTTTGTGTGTAACAAACTTTCAAATTTCCCGCTTCCCGAAATTTAGCAGAATCATTTAAAAATATGAAAACATGTCATCATTATTTTTAAATTTATAATTTTGAACATTAACAGCTGGACATATTTCTCCAGAAATTTGGTATAATTTTATTTTAAAGAGTAAATAATCTGTAGAATGCTCAAATATTTTCTACACGCGTACTTTCTTCGCCCAATCGCCCAATCCCAGCTGGTTCCAAAATTAACCTGAGCGTTCCATTTATTCGCTCGACTCGAACTTTACGTGCGTATCAAGTAAAACTGGAGTTTTCTTCATAAAATTTTATATAGTTTGATGTATTTTTGTGATTTATTTAGTGTGTAGTTTAAAAATTAGTTATGGATATCCCAACTGATGTGTGGGGGCAGTTGGCTTTGGAAGCAAGTCAAGTATACTTGACTGAGGGAGGTCAAATCAGGAGCCCGTTTGCTAACACGGTAATGTTATGTAAATGTGTTCGTGTTGTTGTTTAGTTTCTGTTTACAAAATGCCAATAATTATAGGTACTATTTAATAAATCAAAGTAGTAAGTACACTGATAGTATTTTGAGGCAAATAAATCAGTATATCTAAATTGTTACGAATATACCAAATCCTAATAAACAATCTCTAACCGGTCATCAGTTTATGACACTGTACCTTCGTGTTTATGAGAATAACTAGGCGTCTGCCTTAGTAAAATTAATTTCTAATAGGTGCCAATATGCAGTCACAACGCTTGGCATGAACAAATGATAAATGTAACGCTAATCTGCATTCTATTTTATTTCAGACCATAGAAAAGCTACCTGACAAAGTATTATTGAATATATTTTCATACCTAACCCACCGGGAAATATGTCGAATGGCTACAGTCTGCAAAAGATGGCGTATGGTCGCCTACGATACCAAATTATGGACCTACGTCAGTTTGCGACCTGAAATCTCAGGATTACATGTTGGTAGGTAGAAAATCTAAAAATAAATCCTTCAACTATAAAACGGAAGTATCTAAAATTAGAATCGCATGAAAGGTTACAACTTTCTACCAAATACAAAATGTTTATAACATTGCAACCCTCGCATTTTTGTCGTTGAAAGTTAATTTCATTTAATTTTAAATGATTAAGTATAGATGGCGTTATAATCAATATTCAAACTATCGTCACCCTAGCTACAAATAGGGGACGTAATTTATTGTCCCTAATAAATTGGCTATGAAGTTGATCAATCTATGATTACGACTGAAAAATACGTCAAAACGAAGCAGCGATGTTTAGAGAGAGTTTTTTTTTACAGTGAATGTTTCGGTCTATGGTTCCGATGTTTTATTTGTTGGATGACTAGATGTTTTTTTTTTGCTTTTTAAATAAATACTTACCTACTTATATTTCAGGTTCACTAGAGTCTCTCTTGGCGCTAATTTCAATAAGATTCGGACCTTCCTTGCGGTACATAGAACTGCCTATAGAATTGATCACACACACTGTGCTGCATGAACTGGCTGCGAAATGTCCTAACTTGACTCATATGCTGCTTGATTTTAGTACTGGTAAGATAATTTATATTTATTTATCCGACAACCATTAGATAACTTGGTTGTAATACTTGTAATTGCCTACATTTTTTAATTACCGTCTTAAGTACAGCGCGCGGGTCTTTTCTAGCTGTGAAAATTTTATCAGGCGTTGCCGTTGCACAGTAATTTTAGTATTATGGACCTAGGAGCGCCTGAAAATGATTCTCTGATGACTACTGAAGACTACATTTGAAGACTATTTGATGTATATAATACTTCTTTCTTCGTCTTTAAGTTTTTTTTTGGGTCGAGACCGTAGAAAAATCTCTAAGGTGTACCGCACGATGTTTCCCTTCACCGTTTTAGCAAGTGATATATACTTTGTAATACGCACATGAATCCGAAAAGTTAGAGATGCCATTGAACCCTGATTGACTTGACAGTCCAACAGTCTTACGTCTAGGCTATCTGCTTAAAGTAAATTAATATAATATATACTAAAGTTATAAATGTTAAGAAAACCAGCGACCTTCTGGTTAGACCTACCAGCCACTCTACTAGCAGAGCGTGCCAACTTGCACTATTAAAATTGTCCTATTACTTCCAGCTATGCAGCTGCACGACTTCTCAGAGATGCAGGCGTTCCCCACGAAGCTGCGGTACCTGTGCATCTGTCTATCCGAGGTCATCTTCATGGAAGGCTTTATGCGGAAAATATACAACTTCATCAACGGTCTGGAGATTCTGCATCTTATTGGTGAGTTTATAGGGCTTTGCGTTTGTCAGGGCGGGAGGGCGGTGAATACACAAGTGAACCCCGTTCTCCCGTCCAGAGGTCCGTTGAGGAACACCGTGTGGTTTTTAGTCCGTGCGAGTCGGACATAACTCCATCACTGGCCCTTTGGTGGTGGAGTACCCATAAGGGGTTTTCCACACGAAAAAAAAAAAAAAAAAAAAAAAAAAAAAAAAAAAAAAGGGCTTTGCGTTTGTGATGTGATGTACCTATTTAAAATATGCTGGATTGATACTCCCAAAATAGAATCGAAACTATACCTACCATTAATTAATCTGCCTAGCCTTTTTTCCAACTATGTTGGGGTCGGCTTCCAGTCTTACCGGATGCAGCTGAGCATCAGTGTTTTACATGGAGCGACTGCCTATCAGACCTCCACAACTCAGGTACTGGGTTACACGATACCCCTTGGTAAGACTGGTTGTCAGACTTTCGAGCTTCTGACTACCCGTAACGATTTTCAAAGATCTACAATTGACAGCCGGGGCCGACAGCTTAACGTGCCTCGGATAAGGCACGGAGAGTGATAATTAGTTTATAAAACGCACATAACTTACGAAAAGTCAGAGGTGCGCGGGTTCGAACACGAGACCACTGACTTGCAAGTCAACGGTCCCCACCACTAGGCTATCACGACTCTCAGCGAATCTCACGAATGAAGAATATAGTAACTATAATACAATTAACATTTTTGACTATCACATTTGCACTATCTCTGCACATGACAACAGGGGAGTAAGTAGTTATGTTTTAATTAATGATAATAATTAGCAATATATTAGATTCTATTCTTAACCTTGCGTGAACTCGTGGTTGAATTTTTCAAAGAAATGCCGCGGCTTGTGGAGACTGTAGTCATGCCAACCTCGGCTCTACCAGGCATATTATTAGTTATTCGAAACCTATTAAAACATGAGAAGCCCAAAGCAAACAGTTTAGCGTCACGATCAAACCCCTTTCTAAGCATTGTAATATTTTTTGTTTTTGGTTCGTAAAACTAGTTTACGATAAGTACAATTTTTAAAATCTTCCTTGACCCAGTATTTTTGATCTAATAACTTAAATTATATGCTATGCGTCATACTTATTTGAAATGTCACGGTATAAATTATCAAATATTATGACCGCCCACTATAATTCGTAACGACGCATATAAACCCTGATATTTTTTTAAATACTACACATGAATATCTGTATTTTAATAACTAAGTAATTAAAGTCATCAGTGTCATAACTTCCGATGTGATTATGATTGAAGTCATGGTTTTACCCAGTCTTATTCACAGTAATAATCGGATGAGGAATTTGACACATCAAAAGGTTCGATTTCTGGGTTGAGTGGGTTGACACTGGTAGTGGTGCTAATTCTCTTGCACACGCTTTAAACTAATATTATTTTAATTTAGACTCACTATCTCTCTTTCTAATATAGATCATTAGAAAAGGTTAGAAGATTTTTAGAGCTGTCAAACTAGTCCATTTGCGTGATATCAACGAGAATTTAGTCGGCATGTCATAGAGGTATCGTCTAATTTCACGTAAATTGCAAGGACGTAGACTAATTTGATAGTTCAATTTGCTGTCCTTTTTCTATGGTGTTTATTAATAAGAGATATAGTTAGACTAAAATTAATTTAGCGGGATGTACTAGAGAATCTGCACCACTGTTTCTGGACAGATCTGTAGCACGTGGGCTCCTTTAGGCTCTGATTTTTGGCTGTTCCCTCTCTTCTTTCTGTGGGCTTGTAAAATAAATTACTATCACAAAAGAGATATATTTAATTATCCTTTTTTAGGTACCTACGAGAAAGTTGAAGAAGAGGAAGAAGAGATCTACGAGGTCATTAACGTTCACAAACTAAAGTCTGCCACTCCCAATCTGCGCGTGATTAACCTGTATGGCATCAACTTTGTGGACGACTCGCACATTGATGCCTTCAGCTCCAACTGTATACAGGTACATATTCATAGTTTCTAGCTTAGTTGAATGACTGGCATGTTAAAGGTCGTAGGTTCAAACCTCGCGCCTCTGACTGTTTGAAATCATATGTATTAAAAACTTATAGCTTCTGTCCGCGTGATAAGTTGAAAATTTGTAGCTTGTGTTATTTTGATTAATCACTAAATAGTATAAAACAAAGTCGCTTTCTCTGGCCTTATATCCCTATGTACGAGTATGCTTAAATCTTTAAAACTACGCAACGGATTCTCTAGTAAACTATATTACTGAAAAGTTTCATCAAAATCCTTTCAGTAGTTTTTGCGTGAAAGCCTAACAAACCTCCATCCATCCTTACATCCTCACAAACTAGTAGGAGTAGGATAATCAATGTCACCGTTGGTCTAGTGATTGCAAGCGGATCTTGGATTCGATTCCCGGATTGGGCATAAGTGTTATTGGTATTTTTCCATTGGGAAATTTTACTTTACTAGCAGTTTGGAAGTTGGATCGTGCTCGGAAAATAACAATAATCTCGCCCTCTATTATAAGGGGGGTGAGCCTTGACAGCAGACGGTCGCAGTCATCAGTTGCCCTTTTTACCCGACTGCGCCAGAAGGAGGGTTATTTAAATAAGATTAAAAGCATTACCTACGTAAAGAAATACGGACGTAAATCGCTTCTGTACCCCTAGTACGAGTTTGCAAACCGTGCGAATACTGACAGTTTTTTTTTCTGAGAAGTAAAAACGAGACAGGTATTAGCGTAGTTGGCAAACTCCTACAAGCTAGAGCTCGGTACTAGTTAACAGAATCTTTTAACTGTTTGTAGTTGGAGTGCCTGGCAGTGAATTACTGCAACAAAGTGACTGGGTCCACCATGAAGACGCTATTCCAGCGCTCCAGGAGGCTCACCTGTCTGCTCATGAACGGATGCAGTACGTAGTAAACCAGCTTTTCATAACGTCTTCAGAAATTTGTTACCTACTTTACTTTTAAAATACTATAGCTTTTGCCCGCGTTAATTTAGAATTGTAAATAATTTTAAATTCAATCATGATTCGAGACACATGGCGCCATCTAGTTAACCTTATTGTTGTTATCCTGGGAACAGTACTTTTTTTGGGAATGAAAGGTACCTGTGTCTGTTTCTGTACACCTATATGCAAAATTTCAGGATGGTCGGTTCAGTGGTTTAGGCGTGAAATGGTAACAAACTTTCTTTCGCATTTAATAATTTATTAGTTAGGATAAAACTATGTAATATTAAAGTCTATTGCATGCTGCACCTTTTAGGTCTTCAATCAGAATACGTGATGCAAGTGGAATGGGAAAAGTCTTCGATCCAGGAGTTGGACGTTACCGCCACGGATCTGTCGGCCGAGTGTCTCATAGACATGCTCACTAGGATCCCGAATTTGAGGTTCTTGAGCGCCGGACAGATCAACGGATTTAATGACTCCGTGCTCAAGGCTTGGATGGAAGCTGGTACGGCTAGGTAAGTTATAATTTCAGTTCAAAACTACTACGATACATCTTGAAATACTAATCTACACTACTAATCTACTAATCTAGCGGCTTCCCTTGACTAGTCCTACGTTCAGCAGTGGACAGCGCGGCGATAGGTTGATGAATGATGATGTAAATTTATGCCGTGTGGTTTCCGGCCTAAGAATAGAACCACACCTACTCGTCCCGCGGATGTCGTAAGAAGCGACAAAGGGCGATGCGCAGCAGCATCCTTCTGTGTAACAGCAATCATCTGCTACTGCGATCGCCAACCCGCTTGCCCAGCATAGCGATTATGGGCAAATACCTCAAATGAGCGCACAAAAGTAGCGCGCCTTGTGAGAGGCCTATGTCAGCAGTGGACTAATACAGGATGAAGATGATGATGTAAATTTTGTTCCAGGAACCTGGTAGGTCTAGACGTGTCGTCGTCCGACAACCTGACGGACGAGGCGCTGCACCGCTTCCTGTCGCGGCACGGCGCGCAGCTGCACGGGCTCGTGCTCAGCGGCATGCCGCACATCACCGACCAGCTGTGGCAGAGCGTGCTGCAGCTGCTCGTCAACGCCAAGTGAGACATGTCGTACTAAAACGTTCTACTGGGGGTACATCTAAGCTAACCTAAGCCTTAAAGGATTGCAACAATACCGCCCTGTTTAGGGGCGGTATTAGGTGTGGGCCTTATCAAAATTAAGTATATTACACCTGGGGCATTATCTAAAACTCTATTCACCAGTCCCTTCTTTTCAATTGGACTGTGATGGTTAAGGACCCAAAGCTCCGAGATCAATGGGTTCCAGTATTTCTTGCCAGATCACCAACCTCTACTCATATGTAGTAGAGTATGACGCTGGTTGCTTTTTCGGAACAACTGAGAGAGTACTTAATTACCAACACTTGTTTGTTATCTTTTATTTAAAATAGTGTTGAATAAGTTTCCTTATTTCAGAATTCTCATTATGGGCACGCAAGAGCGCCTTGGAGTCAATATCCACGTTGATCAGGTGAGCTGAGACCTTTATTAAATTATCGTTTGTTTTTAGTAATCTAGCAAACCAAGATTTTTAGCCGAATTTTGAATTTTGGCTAAAATTAAGATAGAAACTTACTAAGACATTTTTTCTTTTTTTATCTTTACTTCTTTTTGTCTAGGCTAATTCTACATATAGTTGCTCTCTTGATAATTTCTTTAGCTCTTGTTAATTTTTTTAAAATAAAAAATACAAGTAACTAATTTTTATTTAATGGTTAGAATATATCATATCAATTCCCATACGTGATCCGAGTATATACGAATATGAGTTTTGGCGGGACTGAAGTTTTGAAATCGAAACTGAGGCCAAACTTGGATTTTTTGGCCGAAACAGTTTTTGGTGACCGCCGAATTGATTTCGGCCAAAAAATCCAATTATTCCAATCAAATCTATCTATATCAATAACTTACTCTTTTACTCTAATACAATATCCATATAATTATCATATACCGTTCAACAATCAGTTTTTTCACTGCTTTATAAGATACGGTATCGGTATGCGTATGCCTGTCACCTATATATTTCCAGATAAAAGCTACTAGACCAATATACTGCTAATGCCAATACATATACATATTATGTATATGTATATTTATGTATATGTACATTTGCAGCTGATGGACGGCATAGCGAACAGTTGTCCTAACCTGGAACGCCTGGAGCTGCGCTGGGATCCTGAAAACCTTCGTTTTAGCGACAAGAGTCAGAAAGCCATTGATATTCTGCGCGTCAAGTGTCTTAAACTCAAGTGTTTGGTGTTGAGGTGAGTAATTATATACTTATCCAAGTTTCTTTCGACTTTCGACATTCCACCGGGAAAACAGCGAAAAGGGCATTCGTTTACCACATGGGAAAGGGTCTGGTAAGGTGCTCCGCAATCGCACTGTGGTGACTCCCTTAATCCCCATTTATGAAGGTGGTGATTAGTTTTCCTGTGGTTGGAACGGAATCGATTCAGTCGTGCGAACGTAAAGAGGCGACAGCTTCAGTTAACTATTGAGGTATTAGAGCAGTATAACAGAACGGAGAAAAATTCGTCTAAATTCCGTTTTGTTCTACTGATAGAACTAGGCGGAATCTGGGCAAATTTTTGTCATCTCTCGTTTTGCACTCGTCATCGAATTTGTGCAGTTTTTTTTGTTCTGTTTTACTAGTAGAACAAGCTTAGTAGAACAGAACGGAATACACCTTACGGTCTGAGTCGAAACCAGACAACTTTTTCTCAAGGATCGGATTACACTTTACGGTCTGAGTCGAAACCAGGCAACTTTTTGGAGGGGTTTGATACGAGAATCCTTTACCTATTCGTTATAGTTACCTTATCTTGATTATGCTTCTTCATTCCAGTGACGGTCGCTACTACGAGATTGTCAAAGCCAACTTCGAGCGAGCTGACCGCACCACCGTCGTCCGCACTTCCACCAACTGCCGCGTATCTAACTACTACCTCTTGTCCAACTACAAAGACCTTATATTTAACTGAAGCGTTTGAGTTTGTTTATACATTGCTTACCTATTGTTATTGTTGTTTAATAAATGTAATTTTATATTATTTTAGTGTTTGCTTCTTTATTTGTTAATTTGTTGAGAGTGAATACAATTATTGTTATCTATTCTTAACAGTTCATCACCATTATCTGATCACTAATGTTTAACAAAGCTTGGTGTTTCGCAGGGTCATATCTTAAGTCCCGTGTTCATGCTAAGGATTGGATGTTTTTTAACCCCCGATGCAAAGAGTGGTGTTATTATATATTAATAAGAGGGGATAACAAGTTTGACGTATCTGTCTGTAGCATCGTAGCTCCCAAACAGAAGAATCGGTTTTGATTTAGGCAGCTTTTTTATTTGAATGGTAACTTAATAGTGTTTAGCTAAAAAAAATTTGCGTCGCAGGTATTTAAATTTATAGTTATTATTACTGTAATTTATAATCTCTAACAGCGGTAATCGCTGAAAATACATGAATTATAAAAATATTAGTCAATTATCAAGCGGAACTTGAACCACAAGATTATCAGTTCAGTTATCGCTTATCATATTCCCAAACATCCTTGCAAGCCAACATTTATATACCTACGCTCACAGAGCTACGAATAAAGTGCGTGCGTACCGAAAAATACATAAAGTACTTAACAGTTTTTAAAACTTTTCGGTGACAGTTACAGTCGTCAGCAATAGAAAGATTTAAGCTGGGGTAGCCAAGTTTATGTAAAAAACATAATAAATACAATTGTATTGAATTTGCTCCTTTCTTTCACCGGACGTCGCGACGCACAGCTAGATATCATTGGGAGAGGCTTATGTTCAGCCGTGGACTAATACAGGCTGATGATGAGCATGTCAGGTATAATTAGATTCTGTAAAATATACACCTCTAGGTATATTCCTTACATCGGCGAAGCTTTAAGAACATGTTAATCATGTTGTTAGTGATAAAGTTCATTAGACAAGGTAATCGACTTTAGCTTGAGGTCATACATTGACCCTTGTTTTTGTTGACTCTTGATTTATCATTTGCATCATACATATACTTATTGCTATTTTTGTCAATAAATTCACAGTAATATGTGAATGCTTTGGTCAGTATACTCTCAGATATATCCCATACAAATAATGGTGCTAATTCTCTTGTACAACCCGCTAAACTAAATTTATTCTAACTATATCTCTTTCTAATAAACAACATAAAAAAGGACAGCAAATTGAAATATAAAATCAGAGCTGACAAATTAGTCTTCGTCCTTGCAATTGACGTAAAAATAGACGATACCTCTATGACATGCCGACTAAATTCTCGTTGATATCACGCAAATGGACTAGTATGACAGCTCTAAAAATCGTCTATCCTTTTCTAATGATCTCAGTTAGAAAGAGAGACAGTTTAAATTAGTTTAGAGTGTGTGCAAGAGAATTGGCACCAATTTCAATACGCTCGCTGTACCAATACAAGTAAAACAACGCTTACTACTAAAATAATAGTTTATTTACAGTTTATTATGGGAAAAATTACTATTTTTATAATTTTTTCTTTTAAGTTACCTCCAAATATTAAAAGCTATTTCTAAATACCTTAACTATTTACAAATAGCTTCATTTTTTTTCTAATATTTTCAAAAACATCAAATATTAGAATTTTTATCGAGAACTTGCAATTTTAAAGTCGGAAACGTGTACATTACAGGAGACATCGACAAAAATAAGCATCGAGCAACCACTAAGCTTATACTAAGTAACCTCACACAGCATAATGAGAAAAAAACCATGCATCACAAGACAAAATTTAAACCTTAAATCACAGGTATATCGATCTGATTTATAATATATAAAAAAAAACAATAACTTACTATACAAATTGAAAAAATACCACTCAAATTAGTCGGTTTCTAAACTGATACTGAATTTAATCTAAGTGGTACTCGTCACCGTCCAGTCCGAGTCATCTGACACCTTCTCCTAGTAGTAACTCTGGGTCCTCTTCCAGCAACAAGTTTTGGTTGTTACTGTTCTCTTCGTTGCCGGCCTCCGAGTTATTGTCTTTGTTCACGTCCGAGTCTATCTTGTACAGTATATCGTGACACAGAGGACACCTGTCCTGGACGTACAACCACTTTCTTAAACAGACACCATGGAAGTAGTGGTTGCAGCGAGTAATCTTCGCTGAGTGCATTTCCTGATAACATATTGCGCACACATCATCTAACCTATTCAACTGATCTGGTGAGGCTTCTCGTAGTGAATTGATTTTGTTAACAGCTGTTCGTCGCTTCATGAACACCGACCAACCGGCGCGCGCTTCACACCAGATGTTGAAGTACGCGTGAATACACATCATGACTGCGCGGATAGCACCTCCAGACTCGAACAACAGAATCCACGCACCGTTGAAGAACAAGAATATCCCAAAACAAAACTCTATCGTGTTTCCAAACGCTCTGATGTAATATACGTAGTCATCAAGCTGCTCCCAGAATGTACTTCGGTAGGCGTCTATTAGAAACAACGAGTATATCATGAGGCTGACGATCACTTTGACTATAACCTCTATGCTGAATGCGCTCACAGCCAGCAGCCACGTAGATATCGTGTGCTGAGACCACAAGTACACAAGCAATGATATCGGGAACATTATAAGAAAGGCGCACACTCCCAGAGCCCGGATGTGTCTGTGTGTGCTCGGGTTATGTGATGCACTCAAAGACATCAGCATAGGATTCACTATATTGTGCAAAAAGTGCAAGAGAGCAGTAAATAGTAAGCAGAAGTTTCTGCATAGTCGTATGAACCTCTTCTCTGGGTTCAACGAAGTCAAACCCGTCTGTAACGCGAGTATGTAGAATAGGATGGCTGACACTGTCCCTATACTTTTGTCCTCTTCTTCGTCCGTCAGCAGAATCCACTGGAAGAAGTTACCGATGTAGTGGCAAAAGAATGAGATCACTGAAGTCATGCCGAGCACGGCGGTTATGGTCTCGCACCCAGTTACTAGTAAGGATTTGGCCATGGAAGCAAGCGATTGTACAGCTAGTAGAGTGGAAACTTTCAGGCCTTCTTCGGCCTCGTCATCGTAGTTATCCATGAGAAGTAATATGGCGTGTTCTGCAACACGTAGCACCCAGAACACTCGCAACACACACGGTACATTCAACCGCATCCATTCGGTTTCGACGAGTGCTGACAGTCCGTAGTTGCTGACGAACAGCCGGCCGTGCTGATAGCCCGCGTACACAACCTGTACCACATTGTACGTTGATGACCACAACGCGTACTTGACTAGGACGAGTGGCAATAATGTGGAGAACACCGGAGAGTGGTGCAGGAGGTTCGGCGGAACTGGCAACATCGCCAGAAACGAGGGCGCCATGAAGCTGATCGGTAATAGCTTCTGAACGGTCGGGTTTCGAGGCCCGAGGTGGACATATTTGAATATTACCGCCAATAAGAACTGTATGGCGAAATTTTGTATGACCAGGATTCCTGGCCCTTCGAGATTAAGGAGGTTCTTAAGGTTTAAGTTTAATATGTCTTCTAGGATGCTGGTGGAATGATGCGGAGAGCTTTCGACTAGTGTTAAGCCCTGGATCTGCTTGATGGCCGATACATTCGTCCAATACGATACGAAGACTAGACCGACAGATGTCAGGTAGAGGTACACGATGATTAAGTGTTTCGTGTACAACACGAATATGCAGAGTGCTGACATACATCCTGGAACAGAAGAAAAAGTGCATGTTAATACATTTACACCGAGAATTTTAAAAAGGGAGATAGAATTAATCATCTGTGAAACAATTACACATTATTTTTTATTGTCAATGTGTCAATCTTAACCAGGAAGTTAACACTTATAACTGAACTATGATTGGCTAAAACATTATGAAATATAATGTTGTCATCATAATATGAAAGATCTTAGCATAAATACTAATTAATATTGCTGATGATGTAAGATAAGTCAGACAAGCAGTTTAGTGCGGCCATGAATACCGTCTGAGTAAGTTTTGCAAGATTTACGCTTCGCTTCCGACGCTACTGAGGTTCTGACCTTAGTCTTATTGTTAAAAGTGACGGCCGAAATCTGCCCCAAGTTGAGCAAAAATAAAACATTTTTTAATTTTATTTATATTTAAAAAAACTTTAAATAAGTACTATCTAATTATATTTCATAGCAATTGCTGAAAAAACCTTAAAATTAAATAATTTAAGGGATTTTTACTATTTTATTTAATTCTTTTAATGTAAAAGTGATAAAATCAATATTTTTAAACCATTTAATTCTGACCCACGACTGCATAGCTATATGCAATTTTTAAATTATTTTTGTACATGATTTGTGCTTTTGAATGACATAGATTTTACCTCTGTACACACATAATTATCTTTGGGGTACAGGTCCCTACAAATTTCGGCCATCACCTTTATAATATTTTAGTTATATTGGAAGCAGGCGCGGTTTCATTTACAATTTATGCTCTATCCACACGCCAAGCCTCGATAATCCCTACACGATCTACAACGTTTGAATTGTGGTTTCGGCTTTCACTCTAGCATTTTTTTAAACTTTCAGTAGAAATTTAATTGTGTCCTTCTAGTTCCAGAATTTTCAATTATGAAACTGCTTTCCAAAGGTTTTCTGTACTATCTCTGCACCAGACAAATTGACAAAAAATTTGGCTTTTTAGGGTTCCGAACCAAAAGGGTAAAAACGGGTTCCTATTAACTAATGCTCCACTGCTCGTCAGTCTGTCTGTCAGGCTGTATCTCATGAATCGTGATAGCTAGATACTTAGTTGAAATTTTCACAGATGATGTAGGTATTTCTGTTACAACTATAACAACAAATACTAAAAACGGAATAAAATAAATATTTAAGTGGGGCTCCCATAAAACAAACGTGATTATTTTGCCGATTTATGATCGATATTATTAACTAACGGAACCCCTTTGTGCGCGAGTCCGACTCGCCCTTGGCGGATTTTTTTATTATAAACATGTAAGTTTTGAATTATGTTTGATTATTTAATGTTATAAGATTGTGTTTGTCATGGCTGTGGTGACATAGTTTCATAATTAGATACTGAGAATTTAATGTCTACAGTTCAGGGTTAAGGTCTTATTTTTATCGATGGCCGCATCTAATAAACGTGCAAATGAAAAGCTTCAACTTTACAGGAGAAAATAAAAAAGAAATTATGTAGGAATCCATAATAATATAAGTAAGTATATAAAAGAAATCGAGTATGATTGCAGAAGTTTTTTTGGACTACAATTTTTAAAAAATATTGGGCGGTATGGATAAGGAGTAGATAAAACGAAAAAAAAATTCGTGTAAGAGCTCTTGCACGTTTATTTGATGCGGCCATCGATATATTTTGTTAAGGTTTTTTAAATGATTAGGTTGGAAAAATGATGGCAGAAAAAGTTTGTAGAATACCTATTACAGGAGACTACTATTTCTACCTTCTATTTCGTTACGCAATATTACGCATGTTTGTATGAGTGTGCCGTTTCGAGCATTTGTACGTAGTTTCCATACTGTATGATTATTATACTGTGGTAGGGGTTTCCGCACGTAAAAAAAAAGAAGAAAGAACAAAGAAATACATAAAACGGCTATAAATATATTATAACCGGTCTGCGGTCCACGTGAGTCAGCTGCTTTTATCAATCAGTTAAGTAACTGTAATCTTTATTTACATTTTTTTTATCGTCGTGTTGTTTATGGTATATCATTTCAACCGGTTCAAAAGGTAAAAGCTAAATTATTAAATTATAACTGATAAAAATGGTCTTCAGAATCTATATCAACGTCCGCGCGCTCGAAACTGCGTGAATTTTTAACACTTCTATAAAAAATATATTCCTTCTGCTCGGACCAAGCGGTTTGCTTCTACCTTTCTCATGCGTACAGCTAAAGAGTGGAATAACCTTCCGGCGTCAGTATTCCCGGAACATTACAATTTGGGGATCTTCAAAACAATAGTGAATAGGCATTTCAAAGGCAGGTGTGCTTCATCGTAGACCACAACGCCGCTTACCATCAAGTGGGCGAGTGGTCAAACACTTGCCTTTACATTATTAAAATAAAAAAGGATTCATAGTGACTGGTAATTTTTCCTATCCACCTTGAGGTCTCTTCACAAGTTAAAGTCTTAAACAGTTAGACGCAAAAACTATGTACCGTAACGTTTATGTTGTAAGATACACCGTTATTTTAGAAGCACAATAAAACATGACCAAGATTTTTTATAACAGAAATTCTACTTCATACAACCTTCAAAACCGTTTTCGAGAAAACATTAAAAGAAGAGCAAGGCCATTCAATTTTAGAAATAGTGAAAAATTTAATGGCCGTTGACAAAAATGGATCTGATCAAGGAATACAGATCCATCCATCTTCTTAATCGTTTGGTTGATGAACAACCTTGTGCCAGAGATTAAACTGCCCGTAGACCTCTGACATGGCTTTACACATCGTTGAAAAACTTTCAGGTGTGCTGGTTTCCTCACGATATTATTTTCCCGGTGCGGTATTAGAAATAAATGATCACTTGCTAAAAGGGTGAAGGAAAACATCGTGAGGTAACCAGCACACGTGATAAATTTTTCAACGGTGTGTAAAGCCATGTCAGAGGCCTACGGATGTTTTAAACTCTGACACCAATCATACCGTTCATCAACCATAGGATAAAGAAAAAAGAATTGGAAATGGATCTTCTGTTCTGTTACTTTGTGATACTGTGATCTTCATTGATAACTGTGTCTTTAAATTGCAATGGTTTGATTTAGACAGTTAAGGATAGAATTTCATTCTAGGAAAGACCTTTCCCTTATTCATATTTAATTATATTATTTTAGTAGTTTATATTACCTAGTTTAGTAAACCAACCAGTAACTGTCCTACTTCAGGGCAAAGGCCTCTTCTCATACAGAGAAAGATCGAGTAATAATCACCACTCGAGAGCTCACTGCGTGTTGGCGATTTTAGACTTTTAAGTTCAGGTTTTCTTGCGATGTTTTCCCTCGCGTCAGTGATGTCTTAGATTAACTAAGAAAGTACTATATGAAATTGAAAAAGTCACATAGGTTCTACTTAGCAACTAATTGCTACATTGCTAACGTATGTTCAAAATCAAAACAATAATCAATTTATGCTCAAATCACGGATTAAAAAGTCTTAGTGATACCACCGATATCCACAGCGGAATAACAACATCAACATTAATTAATGTATCATTACGTTAGTCTACATTAAAGTAATTGAACTCAATCTATCAGTAAAACAGTACGTATGCACAAAAACATGTCTGACATATGGGGGATGACCTCAAACCTAAGTTACCGGCGTCTCAGTTGCTTCTTGCGCACTAACGGGTCATTGATCTGTACAAACTAGTGCTTATGTTCTCAAACAAAGAGCTGTTAAGACGTTTAAGGAGTTTCCATTTCAATCTAGTTGGTCACGCCTTTGCTTTGTAAACAAGAAATCAACAAAGCTTCGGATTGCCAGGTTTTTTATCAAAGTCCTTTTAATCACTATAACTGCAATTAGCTCAAAGTCGCGATCACATATATACGCCATTTGTGTAAATAAAAGCATCTTCAGATAGGGTGCTTACTTTTGCGCCACCTTGTACAATAATTATAAACAAAATATCGATAACTTTTGGTAGTATATTACCCACCTTGGCCATTTTTAATGTAGGTATCTATTATTAGAAACAAATGACGACAGGTTAATAAAACATCTTATCTACATACGAATGTTGTTGAAATATCAGTCAAGGATTAATGCTCCCAAGTTATAAGTAATAGTCGATTTTATGACAAGAACGATTCACAATGAATCATCAGTTGGTTATGGTACTCCCATAGAAATATTAAATAAGGAGAAGTGGCAAGGGGGCGTTCCCACGTCTACGCCGTACGACTCCTCGAGTCGTACGTGGCTAAATAGCCGTTACCGGCAGCCAGTACACTTTTGACCGCGACCGAGTAATTTTAACGAAATGACGCGTTGTTTACTGGAATCTTATAAAAATCGATATAAAACAATAAACTTAATTAGTAAAACAATCATTTACCATATTAATTATATTAGATTTATCTTTAAATTCATTAAAAACAACAAATCTAAAAATATTTGCTGTCTTTATTATGTTATTTGGGTTTTCATGGAGCTCAACGACTTTATTATTTTTGTACGAAATACATTGCTTCTTAAGTACAATCTCAGTTCGATACTGTGTTAATAAACGAAGCAATGTAAAAATAACATAACGATATTTTCAACATTAGAATTTATGTCGTGGTAGCTCCGCAGGTATCGGTCGCGAAAGTACTCGCTGTAGATCCATGTGTGAGTAAGACTGAGTAAGGGCAGTGCATGTTGCATGATGGGGGTGACATAATCACCAAGTGATTAAACCCCTATTAAATAAAAGATAATAAAAAAAAAAAAATGTTGCATGATCGCTGTGTATAAAGTAATAAAGTGCATATTTGTTTGTGCAGCATGCACGGAGTTGTTGTATGCGAGAATGTCTGAGATTGGTCCGAGACATTGCGTTTATTGAATTGCGTGTGTAGTTGTGGCGAGTGGTAGGGACAAACTGGAGACACTAGGTTCCTGTACATTTTATACCAGACGGGCATATCTCCTTCTTTCCAATATCTTTGGGTACTCCTATAAAAAAAATAACATAAGTATGTGACAATGCTACCATAATACCCAAGTTACTGTTTTATGCAAAAAAAAAATAGCTGATGATAAAATAAATAGAGGAAATCAAAACAATTTATACAGTTACCTATATCTTTTCAAAATAGTAGTAAAAAACTGCCCCTGTCTGGGCGCCAAAATGTTTTAATCAATACTTTGATAACGTACGAAAAAGTGGCCCGACAGTCGCTGTTTATTTTCGACAAATTTTCAGACAGTTAATGGCAAAGTTCGTTTGCGAAATCCAGAAATACCTCACTTTACTTAATCGACACCAATCGATGCTAATTACTTTTAGGAACGGGTGAATGTCAAGCTATCACGAAAGAAAACGATTTAATATAATGTATGCAAAATAGAAAATAATCCAAAGCCATAACTGTGGATTGAAAAATATCACTAAAAGCCATAATTAGGGGTTGAAAAATGCTGCTAAGAGTTGGAAGAACATCGAATCTAGTCGACAGGGACAACTCACAGTTGACTGTTGACAAAATGACAACTCATTAGGTCATCGACGATTAAGACGAGTGTCCCCTTAACGCGCTCCATACAAACAAAGTTTGATCTTAATTCAAGTGAAATCTGCGACGCTACTCTTGAAAATGGACTCCGTTTGAGTTCAAAACTAGTCGATTAAACAATGTTTTTATAAAGCATTTATGCGTGCGATGTGAAATCGGTTACGAGCGGGATTTGAACCAGAGGCCTTCAGCGTAAAGCTCCCAGTTATATTTTATACATTACTAAAAAATATATGACTCATAAAAGTTAGTAGGTACTCTAAACACAATTTTTTAAACTCGCCAGGATTTGAAAAGAAGTCTTCTAATTTAGTAGGTCTCATCCAGACTCCTTTGTTTCTTATTTATTTGTGCCTTTATAATTAAACAGAAAAGAATTTAACGCTACATAATCAATTAACGAGCAAAACCTAATTAGATGACGTCAAATCTATTGTCTGTGAGACCACTTCAAGGTAGTGTCAATCGATAGCTGTATGCATTGAGCAACTACCACGTGTTAAAAGCCTAGCACCACGTCAGATAGGGAGTGCGCTTTCATAATTAGATCGCGTCACGTCGCATGGAGAGTGCATTTTAACCTATTAAGCGCCAGTATTCTATAGAAGACAACTATTTTTTGCCCCAAACATCATCATCATCATCCTGTATTAGTTCACTGCTGAACATAAGCCTCTCCCAATGCGCGCCACTATTGTGCACTCGTTAGAGGTATTTGCTCATAATCGGCAAACGGGTTGGATATCGCAGTAGAAGATGATAGCTGTTACACAGAAGGATACTGCTGCCCATCCTCCGGATCTTTCTCTTTGTCGCTTTTTACGACACTCGCGGGACGAGTAGGGGTGGTTCTATTCTTAGGCCGGAAACCACACAGCACGTGCCCCAAACGACACGTCTTTATTTGATTATGTATGAGGCACGAAATTTAATTTAATTTTAGCCATCGACGCAGGAGATATTGTGCACAAGTGTGTGCGCAAACACAGGTGCACTCTCTATTCCCTTATCCTCATAGTCCGACGGGGCGGCAATCCGACCCGACCCAAGAGAAATAAGTCGCAGGGCCAACGGCTTTGGTGCCTTGGGTTCAAACCTGAGACCACTGACTTGCCAGTCAGGTTTAAGATATTACAGATTTACGTAAGTATTATGATACCCTTCAGTTGTAAAGTTCAGGTAGCGCTAACGCAGTTCACGCGCGGCGGAGAAGCAGCAAGCGAACAGATTACACAGACGTACGTAATTTGCAGGCGTAAATTACGTCTCGCGAGCCAGGCGTATTCGCCAGATGTGTGCGCACCCTTAGACTAAAGAACTGAAACTGCGTAAAAGGATAACAAAACAAAATACCTTTGTCTAAAGCAAACAAGGATCACTTTGTTTTAAACCCTGCGACCACGAGACAGTTCTATTCATAGCTAAACACTCGATAAAAACTACAATGTAAGCATTAACAATGGTAGTTAGTGTACATGTCTAGACATCTGACAGTAATTTCTGTGAACTAATGGATTCAGGCATTATATTAAAATTTAAAAAAAAAATTGGATAGGTACCTACGTGTAGGACTGTAGGTATATGTATTTATGTAAGTACCTTACGTTCATTCAGCTGTGTACAGCCGTGTGGTTTACGGCCTAAGAATAGAACCACCCCTACTCGTCCCGTGGGTGTCGTAAGAAGCGACAAAGGGAAAGATTCGAAGGATGGGCAGCAACATCTTTCTGTGTAACAGCAATCATCTGCTACTGCGATCGCCAACCCGCTTGCCCAGCAACGTGACCTCCAATGAGCGCACAATAGTGGTGCGCATTGGGAGAGGCCTTTATGTTCAGCAGTGGATTAATACAGACTGATGATGATGCTCGATCCTTCTCTATATGAGAAGAGGCCTTTCTCTTGCAATGGGACAGTTACAGGCTGATTTATTTATTTACTGGACTACCAGACGAAATCAACATAATAATATTTTTGACCTGATATTGTGATATAGTATCTAGTCTTAATCTGTCATGGTCAACAATATGAAGCTAACCTCGATCAACATTAACTTTAAAATATGTAAATGTTATGTTTAAATTATGTGCGCAGGCGCAGTTCAATGTAGTCAATTAAATAAACATATTTATTTTTAATGAATTGTGTTGAAATGTCTTGTTGAGCTAGCTTTGTAAAATTATTGTTGATTATAAAAAAAATCGTTATGCCGCTCGGGTTGTGGCAAATCAAAAGTTTGATGCTTTGAGACAGAAAGATACGGTCGCTGTAGGCCACGTAGGGGCATGACGTAGGGCGGTAGACGATCCTAACTGGCTAGAGATAAAAAAAATCATGAAGAATAAATCTGTTCAAAAATGGAAAAGTCAATAGTGGTGGTGATTCTCTTGTACTGTTCAGTTAAACTAAAATTAGTTTAGCGGGATGTACAACTTGTCTAACTATATTTCTTTCTAATAAACACCATCGAAAATGGACAGCAAATTGAACTATCAAATTAAAGCTGTCAAATTAGTTTACGTCCTTGTAATTAATATGAAATTAGACGAGACCTCTATGACTCTAGTCGGCACTAAATTCTTCTTGATATCATGTTGCTATCTTTTTCTAATTATCTCTGTTAGAAAAGGAGAGTGAGTCTAAATTAGTTTAGAGCATGTGCAAGAGAATTAGCACCAATGAGAATAGTAATATTAGGCTTCCTTTCACAATAAAAGAGAGTTATAGAAGTTAATCAAACCGGCTAGTAGTTTATCATTTCTTTGCTTATCCTATAACCTTTTAACCCAGCTTTTGATTTGGATTTAAGCAGATGCGTCAAGACATGAAATACCTAGCTAGTGTTGAAAATTTACTTGTAATTTGCAACTCGCTTAATGATGTTTGACTAATCTTTCTCAGCTACGCAACAAGCTGAGTTAAGACTTAGGCCCAATTTCACCATTCACTTTAAAATCGACGTTTTATTTTGGAACAAGAACCCAGACATTTAAAGGCTTCAATGCAGGTACTAGTTGACCAGTGATCAATTCATACGAAGCAGAAAGATCTAAAGTTCAACAACATATAACGATTGCTCCTGCTCACACAACAAAAATAAAGTAGTATTAATACCCGTCCAAGTCCAGAGCGTTCATTAAACCTATTATTTAATACAACACAAATCCGAAACTACCGGAACGCAGGCAGGGGGAAGTTCGAATTAACTCGGACGTCGGTTCAAGCCAGCCGCTAAGTAACACAGTAACAGGATATAAGCAGTAATCGCTGCAGTTTTCTTTGTTTTGCAAATTACCATTTCTGTAATATTATTGTAATAGACTGCACTTTTTGTGTTCGTCCATTCAAATTGTCAATTTGCAGATGCAATTTAAATTTTGGCTGTTCTGAAATAACATGTTATAGAATAACATAAACAGTCTATCTAGACACATCTTCGAATAATATTTCGTTTTGTTATCTCAGCACATGCAGCGTTATGCGGTATAAATGCAGTGCTGATTTTCCAACAGGTCATCATCCTCGTAGCTTTATTATTCTTAAGTTAGGGGGCGGCTTCTAATTTAAACAGATGCAGCTGAATATCAGTTTTCCTGACCTCCGAAACCCAAAAGGATACCGATATTTTAAAGTTTGATCAGTAGACAGGATTTTATCAAGGTACTGACTCCTTATAACGTCTGTCAAAGATCTTCATAACCAACGGCTTAGCGTGCTTTCCGAGGCTCGGAGGACCATCGTCAGGATCAATATACGAATAAGAATATACAAGTACAGAAGGAATATGAAGGTTGTTAAGTGATTTTCTAGTCACGTTAAAGGTATAAAGATTACACTTAATATAAAAGGGCTCCTTTAAAAAAAAATAAAAGCTTTGATTGGTCCTACAAATAGATTGGAACTTTGCATTATGTTGGTTTTTAAGAATGATACGCGTATTGTACCTATATGACTTCATGAACGAATTCTAGGCACTATTGATGTTTAGTCGTGTCTAGGTTGTTGAACTTAGAGATCTCGTTCTCGAGGCTAGGCGACGCGATAGTAGTCGGCGAGCTGTTAATAAGGCTTAAACCAATGCGTAAAGATTTTCGTCAAAAGCATTCAATAAAACAGTACTAGACAACTTCCTAATTAGCGATAAAACCACAAAATAATGCCTTGTCACTATCATGTCAGAGACCAATATTCCGAACTCTTACGACCCTTGCTAGTCCACCAGGCAATATTGTGACGTAACGCGCTCCTTATTCTCTCAAGTGATCATCATCTGCCTAGCCTTTTCCCAACTATGTTGGGGTCGGCTTCCAGTCTTACCGGACAGCTGAATACCAGTGTTTTACATGGATCGACTGCCTATTAGACCTCGACAACCTAGATACTATATATACTTACCAATAATTAATATATTTCCATGTTCTGTCAATAATATGGTTCCGGGCTATTCATATTCAGTCCGGATTGTATGTAAATCAGCAAGGCTAAATACAAATGAAGTAAAATGTATTGGATAATAGATTCTAAGTTAGTTATTTAAGTCTAGATAGTAGGTTAATAATGTATGTAACAAAGGTAGGTAGATTGAGTTCAAAGAATGCAAAACGCCCAAATAGCATTGAGTTCTCATTACATAGTTCTTGTTTAATTTACTGAAACTAGAGCTTGTGTAATTTTATATAAATAAATAGGTATAAATGTATTGAAATAATGACAGTTGCAAAACACAAATCTATGTGAATACAGCTCTCAATAAAAAAAAATAATTAAAATGTCAATAAAAAAAATGAAATTTCAATATCATTGTGTAATCTGTGATGATTTTCTTTAAAATTCAACATTTATTTTAAAACTTTGAATGCATTATTTAACTTCTATGTAATTTTTTATTTTTAAGAGGAAATTAAACTGCAACACTTGCCGTACCATGGCTCTTACCAATTGACCTGTTTCAATTTTTTCTAAAACATTACATGTATAAAAAATCTGAAATAAATATACATACAAGATACGCGCGAAAACATAACCCTTCCTGGCAGTCGGGTAAAAATATGAATAAATCAGCCTGTTACTATCTCACTGCAGGGCAATATGAGAAGAATTGAGCTTTAAACACCACGCCAGCTCACTGCTAGTTGGCAATTTCAGACCACTAATCCAGGTTTCCTCAAGTTTTCCTTCACAGTTAGTCAGTGGTGTCTTAGATTAGCTAAAGTACAGTATATGATAGATGCCAGGTTCGAACCTGAAGTCATTTTCATGCAATCCGCTTTGCAAGTGGGGGTACTTGCAAAGTGGGTTGCACAAAAATGACGAGACAATATGCATACTCAAAGAGCATCTTCCTGGAGCCGTGGCCTACTACATGCATACTCAAGGAGCATCTTCCTGGAGCCGAGGCCTACTATTTTATGTTTGTGTGAAGGTATACCTACTTATAAAAAAATTGATGTGTAGGTAATAATGAAATATTAATTGTTACAGATGGTCCAGTCAAAGGTTAAAATTCATCCTTAACTTATTTTTTTTATTAATTTCAGCTTGTTGTACTATTTATTTTATCCATATAATCATTAACAATACCAAATCTGAAACTCCTCCATGTGGGCAACAATGCAACATTTTTAAAAATGGTATCCAAAGTTTTCATTTCACATATTAATATACTTACTTAAATAGATTAGGTACGTAATAATAATATTATTAACATTACCTCATAATTTTTAAGAATTTCGTTTTCTATTCATATTACCAATAACAACAAACATTTAGATATTATTTTTATATCATTCTTTTTAAATAAAATGGCATGTGTTTAACCACAAACCTAACTGATGGTAAGCAGAGCTATGGTCTATGGTCAAGCACACTTGCATTTAAAACATGAGGGTGGAAGTTGGTTGGTACCATCCACACCCTAGTAAAGACAGTAATAAAAGAAAACTTATCTTGATAAGTTTCACTGAATTCATTCAAGAGTAAAAGATAACAAATGATTTTAAAACTATACTGATCAACCATTTAGTTAGGTTTTAACATGGTGTTATTCTGGTATTTGGTCAAATGGATAGAGAATGGAATCATGTTTAAAAAATATGAACAAATCATTCAGAAATAATTAATAATGCAGCTCACTGATTTAAAAATATAACCTACATTTAGTAGATTGTTCATTATACTTGCCAGTTTTGCAATGTAAGCTAGTCTTGTTACTACAATACCTATAAAATTAAGAAAGTAGTCAAAAATCAACTGTACACATTATGACAAGGCTACAAACACTACTTTTTCGAAAGCCACCCTCTAGCTAAGCAACTGATACCCACAGGCTGAATATTGCAATGTCATTGCTACAAAAAAAAAACGTTGCTCACCTAAACAGCACACGAGGAATTTGAGGAGTGTGAAAAAGAACGCATTGTAGAAATTCGCGTCGTAATAATTGACATCTGCATCGGCAATATCGACGTGGTCGACTGTAACGTTGCTAAGAACGGACACCTCCTCGCCGCTCGACACTGGCAGCCCCAGGCTAATCTTCAGAAATTCATCCACCACAAACAGAGGCGGCACCCTCAGTAGAACCTCTACTAGTGCTAGTGCCTTCGACCTCAACGACATTATTCATTTATGCAGACCTTAGCACACGTTAACACTGATAATTTAGCACGCACAGCCGAAACAACGGGCTTACACTGTAAACTTTCACGGGATGCTTTTGATTGATTTATTTTGGATCTATATAAACTTATTTGATGTCACCAATAATAATACGAAAATAATGACTGAAATTTTTGCGACAATAAAAATTTGACATTACAAATATGGATGTTGCCAGACCAAATATTGCTGACAACATTGCCAGTATAATATGTTGATTATACTACCATTCTAATAAAAATCAAATGAATATGTGACGTGTCCAGTCTATGTATACCTATACATATAATTCTATTTGGGGCTAAGCAAAGACTGGGCTTCGATTCGATAATTGTCTAGACACTATACCTCATATTGTACTTTTAAGTCTTAGTGTAGGTACTTATCTATTTGTACTTAGGTAAGTGCATCTTATAATTAACATGATCTGAGACCCTAAGATGGACGATAACTTGATTAGATTTTAAGTCATCAGTTTCACTGCCGTTTTGACGATTTGATTCCTTATTTTGATTGGTTACTTGACTTACAAGATTATAATCATGTCATATTGTACCTACAAGCCGAGTAAAAACATGAACTTGCGATGGTAGAATTTGACAAACATTAGCACTACAAATTCATCAAGGTCAAGAACTCTTATATTTTTAACCAACTTAAAAAAGGAGGAGGTTCTGATTTCAGTTGTATTTTTTATGCTTGTAACCTCAGAACTTTGTCATTTAAGCATAAAGGAAGATATATGAATCGATTTGAGTATTTTTTTGTCCAAAAGAATAATTAAGTACTTACCTACATAATATTATATTCTCCGATTCATTACATTACATTTATAGGTATTACATTGATTTTTAATATGTTTATGTTTCCTCAAGGCGATCATGTAGAAAGGGAACTTGTGCGAGCAGCGATACGATAGATCAGTTGGTAAGAGCGATGCCACGGTCCGCAAGAGTCGCGGGTACAATTCCCGCTCGTATCCTATATATCTGATTTTCAGCGATTATACTCCGCCAGTTATGAACTGATTTTGATGATATTTTTTTTACTTAACAGAGTAATAGGTACCCACCTCCAAGGTGGTTCCTTTTTAATATTATGATTATATGACTAACTTCGGATAGACGGAGTTATATCTATGTATAACATTACTCCTCATTGGAATCGTGTATCAATTAATTTCACTAACTAAAAAGCGACTTAGATGGAAAGGGTCGGATATGACGGCTAATAGAGATGAATGAAAGAAGAAAACTATTGCGCCGACCCTAAATAAAATTAGGACAAGGGCAGGAAGATGATGATAAAACATTTTTTTTTTAAAAATTGCAGATAGAAAAATACGATTACGGGAGCGCCCGCTACCGCGCGCCGCCCGCCGCGCCGCTGAATTGCAGGATAAAAATTAGCTGGCCTTCAAAACTCAGTACCTACCACACTTTTAAAATTGCAGTTTCTCCTAAACTTTAAAAAAAGTTAGCGTTTTGAAATAAAAAAAGGTTTAATAGCGTTCATAAATTTTCTTTAAAGTTTTTAAACTAAAAATTCTGATCTTTTTTTTTCTTTTTCTGATCATTCTTCTTTTGAAGTGTACTTTTAAAGTTATAATTTTTAAAAGTGTGTAAGTTTTATAGTTTCTTTTTTTTTAGCTTACTGTGTTCCACTATTGAGCACCTCCACCTCCCCAATATCCTTCCAAGTACTCTTTTCCAGCGCCACCTCGAACCAGCCCTCGCGAAATGCGATAGGCGTAAATTTAGTGTTTCTTTTTTTTTAAAATAATTTTGTGGGTTACGCTTACGTAGTAGTTACTGTATTTGGTAATCTGTACTTACGGGGCAGTAAGAATCCTGTAATTGGTTATTTCTAGTGCGAAACGGGATTAAGAAAACCTCGATCATTTTTTTTTATTTCATTAGTTTTTGCCAAATTTACCTATTTCCGAAAAGACCATGATTTATCATATTTAATAATGTAAATATAAAAGTAAAAATTGATAGGACATAATAAATTGGTGTTTATAGCATAGCAATATGTAACGCACAATGGGAAAACGGGACGATCGATGATGTCCCGAGTGACTCCCGTCCCGAAACGCACTTGAAATTTTAATACGGATTTTTGGGTTCGCATTGAACGTATTAAAACGGTGTAGGTACGAAGTTTTCTCTTCACGTAATTTGATTAATTATTTAAAGATATTATCAATTTATTTTTTATTTTACATTAAATTGATTAAAATTACACGGTCACCTACTAAATGAAATGTAATTCAAAAATGTGGAAGTAATATACAATACTTCGACCTACGCAAAACCTCGAAAACAAACTTTGTAGGTTTTTTTAAAAACCGAGAGGTCTTTTGTTTTTTTTTGCTTGCAAACTTTTCATTCGAATAAAAAGCCAAGTATACAAGAAAGCTACCGGGCAAAGTTTGGAAAAGCAGCCATGTTGAATCGATGTCATTTAGAGGGCTTCGACTATGGCTTCGGCAGTTGCGAGGCAAATTAAAAAAGATATACCGTTATTGTAACGCAGCCACGCAGGCATTGACAAAAGCTTTTAAAAGCTTTGCGGAGAAAACTATTTGCTTCTTTGAGTATCTAGATATTCAAGTGATTGAATTTATTGAAAAATGAAAAGAGATTGATTGTGTCAGTGATTCAATAATCTAGCTTCAATCACCTTAGTTGTTGTAATGAACAATACTTAGGTGGTAGGTTTTTTTAGACAGTATAGTTCTACTATTACTTATGGTCTACGTTCAATGAGTATCCCAATCCATGATTCTCCTTCTCCACAAACAATAAGCAGCTTCGCTGTACCTAAGCGAATTTCAAAAGCGTCTCAATTTGTTAGAGTGCGTTCCCATATCAAAACATGTAATTTTCTCACTTCAAAATCTATGAACACACTCACTAAAAGATTATAAACGTTGGAAATTACAATAATTACACACCAGACCGGTATTACAGCCATTCTTCGGTGCGCGCCAAAAAAAAACATGGCCGCTACTATCTGTCAAGGCACGCGCGCGGCACGCGTTGTGCTCCCCTCAACCGATTAAATGTAAATCAATCGTAAGAATGGACTGAAGATAAGTTGTGAATCCGCAAAAACATATTGTGTTACACATTTTATCTTTTATTTGCGTTTCCGATTGAGACGTATCATTTTACAGCGCTGATTGCTCTGGTTTTTGTGGGATTGTTGTTTTTGCAAATGGATTTTACTATTGCTGGGAGCTAGCAGAGGTTTATGGTCATGGGGCATTTAAATTGTTTATAGCATTAAATAATTGTTTTTGCAGATGGCGGAAGAACGAAATAGCTGTGAACTGTGGAGCTGTGTTACCAAGTATTGAATCATTAGCAACCGATTAAATTATTTGGGACTTCGAAGCAGATATAAAAATATGACTCTATTTTATGACTCCTCAAGAATTACCATAAAATGCACCATGAAATTAACTATAGGTACCTAGTTGATGGACTGACGATATTAACACTAGTTCTTTTTTTTGACCATATGTAAATTAGGTGCTTAATGAAACGATTGCACAATTAACGCACCAATGACCCTACCAAATCAAAAAACCAACACCCGGGGTTATAAGCTACGTACTTCTAATAAAATATTACACAATGATGCCCATCTTTATTCAAACTACCCACCTCACCATCCCCTAATCGCCGTTACCCACTAAATAAACACTTTACCTGTCAGATCAAACAGTTGCAATGCCAACACACTTGCTACTGAGCCTGAGGGTAAATACAGGTGGTAGAACTTTTACGTACTCGCAAATTGAGGGGTAGCGATTAATTATAATTTTAACTTAGGGTGCAAAGATATGGTTGTGGTTGATCATGTTGATTTCTGATTTTATCAGGTTTTTGGTAGATAAATTCATGTACTATCATGATTTTAATGTCGTGGGAAAAGTGTTTTTAGACGAGAATAGAGGCTGAGAATTTTCTTGCTTGCTTTCAGGCTTGTGACAAATGGGGCAATTTGTAGGGATCAGCAGGCAATTGTTATTTGCTGCTGATCATCGTACGATTATTTTGTAAATCGTGTTCAAATTTAATTTTTAAATACTTACTACTTACCTGGCCCAAAGGCTGAGTGTAGCTCGCTGAACGTTGCCTACTGGTAGCGGTCTTTTAAATTAAGGTTTTTTTTTTCTTTTTTTTAAAGTTGGTTAAATTTGTATAAGTATATATAGATATTTTTATTTAGTATTGTTTATAATGATAAACTTATAATATTAAAATTATGGCATTAAAATTTTGAAGATTAAGAAGAATTAGAAAGAACCTGTTAAATGTTTGAAAATCTATTTTAGATATCGTATATTTTATAGTTTTTAACTTTTTAATTGAGATGTCAAGAAAAAAACATACGTTCGATATTGTGCGCTAGTTAGCACTTTATGAGTGGTTACGAGTTATAGGATCAATTTATCATTCAGGAGTAGATATTTACTCAATGGTATCGACAAAACTGAAACACTAGCGGAAAGTTTCACACTTGTAGTTTAAGCAATCATCATTGAGTACCTATGGGCGTATGGCATTCATCCTGCGTGGATCAAATCTTTATATCCAAGTTTTTTAGCCACTCTTCTTTCCTTATTGCCATAAGGAAGAAGAGTGGGGTGCATCTTCGTGGATGGTACTATCTAGAACTTCGGCAACCACGCTGCGCCGAATGTTTTAAAACTTTTAGATTTATTCATCCAATCAATAACGTGCTCATAAACTTATATCCTGTACTTATTCACCTACCAGTCCAGCGGTGTGACGTTATGTCAAAGGGAGTTCATCCTCGCTATCAGGTTACCGGACGAACGGACACGTCATTCGACACTTCCGTTTCCGAACGATCGACTTTCCGACAGGTGAGAATACCCTCGATCGATGGATTTGAATTTTTATTAGGTTCTATAGTTCTTAGCTATATAATCCATTCACAGTCATATATGGATAACAATTGACTGAGCCACATGTGGTATACGTTAATCAAAGTGTTTTAAACAATAATTATTTTTAAATTAAAAAAAAAAACAACTCCTCAGTTATCCTTTTTACAGAATTTTGGTGACAAGTCTGGACAAGTGATAAGTAATTTTTAAAAGTAACCATGGTTAAAATAAGACGTATGATAAAAATTTAAAATCATCATAAAGCTAATTAGGTAATTTAACGGAAAACGGGTTCGCGCCCCACTGCGAAAACCGTCAGTATGATTTGCGTTAAAAATTTATGACGAATCAAAGATAGAAGTCTTATTTTATGTAGTTTATATTACTTAAGCCACTAAAATTGCAAATAAAAACTTAACGACAAAAAAACGGATTTTTATTTTTATATTTTTAATCAATTTTAATATTGAAGTTAACAATTCGATTTTTTTTTGTTTGAATGAGCAAGGCTGTGAAATGGTCTGCGAAACCATGATCGGAAAATGATACCTTGGAGATCGAAGACGGAATTTTTTGTCGGAAGCTAGGAAATACAACTAAAACTTGGATCTTTTAAATTATTGTGCCATTCAAAATGGAAAGACCAAATGTTTTTAGCAAAGTTGTTTTCTCTAATGACAACTGGGATCCACTTGGCTGCAAAACGAATGTTTGTTTTATTTTATCTTTTTAGTCATTTGAAGTCAGTTAAATTGTTTTATTTACCGAAAAAAAGGAAACAATTGCTATTTATTTTCACGCACATTGTAAAGACGTTACGATCTTTTTGATTTTTTTCTTGGTGGCTGGATTGAAAACCACAAAACATTTAATGTTCTAAATTTAAAACCGCAAGTCGGTTAATAAGATACAGGTAAAATATTAATTTCAGAACGATTCTGTCGCCGTTTCCTTATTCATTTAGGTGTAAAGTTTTTATCCAGAATGTTCCAACTCCCTGGGTGGTAGAACCACGACCACCTTGGAGATTGCCAGCTCACGGCTTTACTGTTCATTGGGTCGTATGCTCAGCACACAGCTTGTTGACTTGTTCTTATATTCTCACGGTATGACTTTCCAATGAACGCTTTCGCACGCCAAAAATGCGCATTTTTTTGTAAATACAGCATCCGTTGGTGTTAGGCTTCTTTGACTTCTTTCAATTTAAGCATGAGGTAGGAGCACCATAAGGAGAATTGCAGCTTTGCAAAAAGGTTTAAGCAGTACGGTTTAATAATATTCTGGCCGAATTTAGGTTATAGTCGAAACGGAGTTTAACTATCTTGCAGGGGATATTTTGTGCACAGTGTATAAGCAACAATCCACTGTTGAATTTCTCCTAGACGCCGATGCAAAAACATCATTTAATAAAATAAAAACAATTTAATAAATCCTCAACCTACCCCTTCCGATTTCCTAGTTATTATGCCGCGGCCGGTGAAACTCAAGCTTAGGTCAGATTGTGCCAGTATGGGTACGACAATACCCCAGCACAGTCCAGTTCTTCCCTAAACCCATAGCGCATATCTCCAATCGGGCTATCGACACTATATTAAATATTATACACTAATATACACGACGCATATTTCCTAGCAGCTCCATTTCGATGTTTTCCATCTTATTGATGGAAAACATCGAAATGATCTTGCGTTAAAAATATTCAACAATTGCTTATTCTACATTGATTCTTTTATTGAATGAGGAAAACAATTTAGGTGTCCCACGGGGAAGTTTATTGGGTCCAACCTTATTCTTAATACACATAAACGATTAGACATCATCGTTTATATGTATCGTACTTACCTACTGCCTCTGGAACGAAAGACGTGGAAATCAGAGAGAGAGGCCTTTGCCCAGCAGTGGGATGAGGTAATAATCATATTATTTCCTTTTGCTAGCCAGCCAGCCATAAATGGTGTAGCGGTAAAATGTATTTCAACCTCTTTCGGCTGCGGCTGTGCCGGCGAAACATGTTGATATGTAGCTAAGTTATTAAATGAACCTTATTTCTAGCAAACAATTTATAAACCTAATAAAATCTGTATTCTTCACTTCTCAACCATCTTCATTTAATACAACAATGATCTACCTGAGAAGTCACCGGGTTCAATCGATCTGAAACAATTTTGTTCGAGACAGGTTGTCTGCGAGCCTACTCGATGCATAGCGATAGCGCTACCTGGGTGGCCCCTCGTCAAGCCAGACTAATCGGTATTGATATTCGGATCATGTTCGCGCTAAGGATGAATATGTCAATAACAATTTTTGATATATTTTTATAGTGTTCTTATTGAAATGGTAACTTTCGAAAGATCATAGGGATATATTATAAATTCCCACGGGACTTAGAATTGCTACTTACCTATTATAACCCAGTAAGCTAGCTACCTAGGTAGGTACCTACTAAATATCTCTAAATCAGAGAGGGATCAAGCATAGACTGACAGCAATACGTGCACTCGGAGGTACTGAGCAAGGGATAATTTTTAATAAGTAAGTACTCTAAATTTATAGGTGCGTGCCAGGAAGGTGACAATGTTCCATCATGTATTGTAGCAATATTAGATAATATGTTGCTGCGTTTTGACTTTCGTATCCTTCTATCTATAATAGAGTGACGATATCCAGAAGCCCAACCCCTCATCGCATCGGCGACACCCCTGGTGTTGCGAATGTTAATGAACTGCGGTGAAACTTACCTTCAAGAAACGCGCAAGCTGAAAAGGTATAATTGTTTATGAAATAATTAGTAAAACCAAGCATTGTCGATGAAAAGTAAACCAAGATATACTAGGTACAGTAAGCTTAGGAATTATTAGATGGCAAATTCTAGCAACTAAAGCTAGGGGCTAGTAGATTGGAAAGCCAGAAGAACTACAAATGAACAATGTAAATAAAATTAATTACCTCATTACTTATCTAAACATCATCGGACCACTAAACGATTCTCGCCACAGAAACAAAAGCTTCCGCGCGGCCGGTCATGATAACCCGATACATTGACAGCCACTTTCCCGCGCACAATATGTCATGTTTTTTTTTTCAGACGAGGGGTTGGATACAAACAGCCAATTACGGTAGGGGCGGGAGTGCACTTAGCACACTTGAAAGATAGTTTAGTCACCATCAACGTGGTGTAAGGGCTCGTCCTCCGTCCCAAACGTTAATGAAAATTATATTTTATTTTTTTAAACGCCTGTCGGTGTTGCCATGGCGCATGCTTCGACCTATCCGTTTAATTTAATTAGTGAAAGGAGGTTTTGTGTAAAACTGTGATTTGTGATGTGTTACAATATATTTTTGTGATATTAGTGCTATAAAAGTGTTTTCATTTGGATATTCTATTGTAAAAAAGGTGCGTAATTTTATTTGTTAGAGGAATACCTATTAGTATTTTATACCTTGTGTGTTATTTATTGCAAGTAGGTAATTTAATTAAATTGACAGGACTTGCGTAGACACCAAACGTCTTAGAAAAATAAATACAGTATTTATATACCAGTAAATTACGATTTTTACATGGGGCCCATTGGTTACTTCTATCTACATTGTCGAAAAAACATAAATTAAGTGTTCTTAACTGTGTGTTTAGTAAATTTCGTTGAGACTGGTAGGTATACCATAATGTAAGCTTACTGATTGTAGCTTGACTAAGCTAGGTCACTAGAAGATTGAATGGGTTTTAAAAACAATATTGCCATAATAATAAATTTTTAATTTTACTCTTAAATATGTAAAGTAATCAAACTGCTTGGATAGGATGAATATTTTCGATAACCAATCGAAGTAACAGAAACAAAAGAGAGCTAAGGGTGCCTACTCCTATACTCAGCACTAATAGGGCGTAAAATTAAGTTGAGGATGATGATGATGGTGAATTCTGACACCATCATATTCGTAAAGGCATGTGTTTGACCACCAACTCACCTGATCGCAAGCGGCGTTGTGGTCTACGATGAAGCACACCTGCCTTTGAGATGCCTATTCACTCTTGATTTGAAGATCCCCAAATTATAATGTTCCGGGAATACCTACATTTCGATTTTCAAATCCAAATTCAAATATTTATTGCATTCCACAATGTGATAAGTATTACTTTGTGGCACGCACTTTTGAAATTCTACAAGCCGCCAATAAGGATGGAGGGATACGTATATGTAGATTAATTATGAAGATGAGTGTCTCCCAAGCGCATGGAGCGCGCTAAACGCAAATCAAGTTTGATTTTAAATTAAATATTACCCAATTAAAATCAAAGTAATTTTATAAACAAGATGAAAACACTATATCTGTGTGATGTGTCTGTGGTTTGTCAGATTTCGCACGTATCGCCTGATGGAATTTTAGGATTTGTTTCTTATGATTTTGCAAGGGATGCTGTAGAATTGTAGATAAACGGTCGCAAAATGATAGGGCATCGAACAGGCATGAGTAATTAGAGTAGCTGGAAATAATAATGTCCTCCAGACCGGATTTCGGTCACAGCGGCCAATCTCAACGGAGATTAGCCATCGACGCGGGAGATATTATAGTGCACAAGTGTGTGCGCAAACACAGGTGCACTCTCTATTTCCTCACTCTCATAGTCCGGTGGGCAATCCGACACAACCGGAGAGAGATCAGGCGCAGGGCCAACGGCTTTACATGCTTTCCGAGGCACGAGCTGGAAATACAGCTGGATCTGTTGATGGATATTTCGGGTCTACCAAAAGGCCCGGAATCATATAGTTGACGGAAATGTTTGATTTACGTAAGATATTCTCCGTTTTTGGTTCAGCAAGCAATTATTCTATGTGGTTATGAAACACAATAAGAAATGAAAAACCTTTGTTGAAAGCTTTTGCCGTTATCAAGAGGCATCAATACATTATCTCCCCTTTTCCTAGCTTTATTGAGGGTTAGTGCAAAGCTTTCTTCTTCGATTCAACTCTATTAGGTACTATCGCGGACTCGAACGCTGCACCACTTTGCGATCAAAATGCTTTGAACGATGCTACGTGCGTAGGGGCGAGACTAGCGCTACGTGCGGACGTGTCGGGTGCAAGCGATTCTAACCTTAAGAGTGGTGCACCGGCTTTGTCCACGATAGTACATATCTGTCCTGTCACTGCTTATTACTTCTAACCATTTAGAAAAATTAAACAAACAATAAACAAACATAAACATAAACATTTAGAATTTACTCCAATGTGATCAACTCTTGCATTTAAAACGGGTTTCTTTTCATCACTGCTTTAATGGAGACATGCATTTAGGCCGCAGGGTTTTACATTATCAAGACCTTTGGTACATTAGTAACAAAATTGATTAGAGATTACAATAAGAGTATTTTGCATTCATTTTCTTTTAAATCCGCTTACACCGTTGGCGTGAGACAGGATTATGTAGTTAATTCCTCGCCACAGTCGGTAATAATATTATGTAAGTATACATATATCTATAGTACCTATAATTCAACTTACATGGCGCCGGTGTCGGGTCTAGTAGAGCTTAAACAGAGTGGACAATGATCATGCCCTATGAGTGATATAGTGACGATTGTCGGAAAATCCAGAGGTCCTACTCCGTTTAAAAAACGAAGCTTCCATTGTCGGATCGCATGTTTGTTTGTTAAATTACCTTTTATTAGATTGTTTAAATGGATTTGTAACGAAACGACAGATGAAAGCTCAAAGTACAATTAAACAGTGGTAATTTGGTGGTAAGGATTGTTTTGATGGTAGATCGTTAAATTAATAATAATTATAAATTTATTATTACTCTCAGTGCCTCGGATAGCATGATCAGCTTTTGGCCCCGGCTGTCAATTGTAGATCTTTGACACTCGTTACGGGTAGTTAGAAGCCCGAAAGTCTGACAACCAGTCTTACCAAGGGGTATCGTGTAACCCAGTATCTGGGTTGTGGAGGTCTGATAGGCAGTCGCTCCATGTAAAACACTGATATTCAGCTGCATCCTGCTGTAAGACTGGAAGCCGATCCCAACATAGTTGGAAAAAAGCTAGGCAGATGATGATATTATGGTCGATCGTTATTACGTTCCGATCATAAACATCGTCGTTCGATTTTCAGAGTAGAGTCGTAATTACAGGTACAAGTAAAAGCAGTAATTACAGGGGTGGATTTGATATGTTGGCTGCCCCAGGCCCCAGGCCAACGAAAGATTGCCGCCGCGGCCGATTGCTAGTGATATGACCGTTAGACTACCAAGTCAAAGGTTCGAACGAAACTTAGGCACGCACCTCTGAGTTTTCGCATTCAAGTAATGTGCATATTAGAAATTAATTATCACTTGCTAAAACGATGAAAACATCGTAAGGAAACCAGCACACCTGAGTGATTTTTCAACGGTGTGTAAAGCCATGTCGGTCTACGGGTGGTTTAAACTCTGACACCACGTTGTTCATCAACCATACGATAAAAAAGAAAGAAGCCTCCATGCCTACACTTAAAGTAAACTTGCTTACTCGGTCTATAGAGAAATCCCGCCCCTGAGTGATTTTTATGAAAAATTAGTCTAAAATTAAGCGTATCATTTACCAATCAATTATATTGCTTATTATTATTATTGAAACATAAATTACACCCCTGCTGTCAGGTTTTGAGATAGTATAAAAACCTTCCAAAAGTACTTTTGTATTTTGAATCTCTGGGAGAAAAATGATTCATTAAGGACATGTTAACGTTTTTCTAAGAATTACCCCCCTACTTAATATTGTGTATTCTATTGTGGCAAGGTTAACGTAGCTAACGCGACTACGAGTAAGATAGTAGATCTATTTATAACAAGTTTGTGAGCAACACAGTGTAAACTTTATGTGGCTGGCCCTACGATCCTTCTTCCTACATGCTCCCAACGGTAAATGCGCCAATGATACTAACATGATTCCTCAAACATTCCAGCATGCCAGCCTTAATTACGTATTCTATTGTGGTAAGGCTAACTAATGCAACTAAGATAGTAGAACTATAATTATTTAATAAGAAAATTTTGAAAAAACAACTGATACGGATGGGATTCGAACCCACGATCTTCGACGTACCGGGTCGACGCTCTAACCGCTGAGCCACCATATCCAACCAGCACCAGTCGAAATTTCAAAAATCTCTTTTACACGCCTAGGGATATATGTCGCCACACGCCCTAGGCGGGTAAAAGAGATTTTTACATGTAATAAAATTCACAAAAATAGTAGATCTACTTTGTGAAAAAAAACAATGTAAACTTTACGTGGTTGGCCCTACGATCCTTCTTCCTACATGCCCAACGGTAAATGCGCCAATGATACTAACATGACTCCTCAAACATTCCAGCATGCCAGCCCGCAACTACAAACGTCGGAAACTGAGCAACTAATCTCGCAATGTACCGAATCTCCGCCCCTGCGCCATAGAAATGCGCGTAAAAAGGCGGGGCCATGGATTGCTACGTCCCAAACAACCCGCAGTTCGGGTTGGTCGAGTACTGCCCTGCGGACCACGGGCTCTGCTGCGACCCTCTGCACTGCACCTGCGTGGAGAATCAATTGAGAGACTTCCCGGAAGAGTGCTGTCAGGTGTGTGGAAGTGATCTTTCAGATTTTGTATGTTGGATGCTGTGAAGGTATGTTATGTTAATTGGTGTGATAGGGTAGAGCTTTGCTTGTTTTGTTGATGTTGAAATAACTCAAATTAATTGATTATATTTCAGTTTTAATAAGGTCCCACGTTGTGCGCCAAATTTATTTTAAAGATGAAAATATTTTTATGCAATACATAAGTATAGGTCTAAGGTCAGGCATAATAATAATAACTAACTATATATACACCTAGAAATAAACTAATTAAAAAGATAAACTTAATCTAAAAGACCGCTACCTTGTAGGCAATAAAATAAGATTATAATAATGTAAGATGAAAATAATATCTTCGATAAAGAATTTTAATAAATCGAGGATTATTTTCAACACTCCGTGTGCGTAGCTAGAGTGCCACGTCACAAGTTAAAAAATCACAAAAAAGAATTATGATCATAATTAGCGTTATTTTAAGATATTTATTAACTATTTCATCGATGTATAATAAACAATAATATAGTAAAAAATGGGTCGATATGATAATACTTCTTCTGTATGTCTGAAGGATAACCAATTCGATAAAAATCATTTTTGGGCTCCTTAAATGAAATCTTGCATATTGTTGTTAAAAATATTTAGTTGACTTTATAAACAAGAGTCATAATTACGTAACAAATGTGATCTCACGCCATTCATTAAAACAGCATTTTGTAACATATTTTTGTGCATAATGGCACCCAACGTGGTATTCTCTTTTTTTAATACATAAAGTATTAAATTGACTTTAAATATTACCGATTTCATATAAAAACTATAATCATAATTAGATATGTCATCAAAACTAAATACCTACCTCTGCCAAAATTCGTATCCCAAGATACCAAAGATCTTGCTTAATTTTAAACTTAAAAAATAAAAGTAAATATTAAGTATAATAAAGCAGTTTTAAAACATAATTTATTAATAGGTTTTTGATAGGTTTTATTTCAATTTCATTACGGATTTATGGCGCCCAACGTGGTACATTTTTATTTCATTAATGAATTGGGTTAATAAATACCTAAAATATATGCCTTAATACTAAATCTCATAATAATATATTTAAAATGATTTCTGTTTTCAAATGGCATAGACATAAACACAGCAAAGATTAAACCTTTATTCAGCCAGAGTAAGGTAAAAGATTTTTTTTTCTAAAAATGACAATCTCTAAATGTTCACCTAGTATGCATACTTTATATAAATTCTTGCTTAATAATATAATTGATTGAACACTAAATCTCATAGTATATTTAAAATTTCTGTTTTCAAACTTCATGACTCTGACAAGATAGCATAGACATAAACTCAGCAGAGATTAAACCTTTATTCAGTCAGAATAAGGTAATAGATTTTTTTTTCTAAAAAATGACAATCTCTAAGAGTTCGCGTAGTACGCATAAATACTTTGTAAAAATGATTATATAGCAATAAGTTACATCTGTATGGCATTGTTATTTAACTGCAAAGTTTAGACATGCTCGCCCTCTAAATACTTCGTACAAGGGCTGGATGTAACTACCATCTGAGATAGTTGAATGTAAAACAGAGTTTCGATAACAGCGGGGTTTACGAATAGCTTAGTGGCAGAATGACTGGGGTGCTTCACATCTCATACAAAATCATTCTTTTCTATGGTCATAGTTGAATAAAGCTGAATATGTTAGCCTGTTTCATAGTTTACTGAATTCCAGTTATACCACAGTATGTCCTACTTACTAATACTACTGTGGTCCTACTTTACCTGACAGAAAATTTCTTACGAATTCTATTTTTTATTTTTATTTACCTAGTAGATTTAAAAGTCGTGGTAGTGCTTTGGTCTCGGAACCGCTTTGCAAGCACTTGGGTGTAGGTAGGTAGCGTGGTGATTAATGCTCGTTCCTTCTCTGTATGAGTAGAGGCCTTTTCCCTGCAGTGGGAGTGAGTCATTACAGAGGCTGGTTTACTTTACTTTAATAGTAAATTAGGCCTATTAAATTAGACTGTGAAACAGGGCCTTATAATTATTGAAGCCAAATTAAATTTAAATTTCACTTACAGCAGGAAAACGAGAACTGCTGTCCAGAAAATGGCGAAGAGCTAAACGCGTTAGGCGATACCATCGCCTGCTCGGCGTTATCACCGGACGAGGCGTGGCCACCAGAAGACATGGGCTCCTTCTCCCTGCCCCCCCTCGACCTGGAGCCTCTACCATCACTGTTTCCTTTCTCACCGTGCTCGGGTTACAAGTAAGTTCACTGTTTTTAGGAAAGATATTTCTTTTTTTCAACCACAATATCATAAATTATGAAATGGGTTCGTGTCAACTTACTTAATTTAAGTTAAGTAAGATAATGGATAAACGACCCACGCTTTATTAAAATCTATACTTAGAAAAAAAATGCAGGCATAGAGAACTACGGTGATTTATTTACTTTTACCTTTTTGGTGCAGTAGGTACTTACTTTAAAAAAAATATTTAATAAGAAATTTGAAAAAACTACTAATACGGATGGGATTCAAACCCACGATCTCCGGCGTACCGTGCCGACGCGCTAACCGCTGAGGCACCATATCCCATCAGAATTAGTCGAAATTTCAAATCTCTTTCTACGCCTAGGGCGTGTGGTAATACTAATATCTATCTTATTTTTATTAAATGATTATATTTAATAAGCTAACAAGGGCTATAACATGTAAAAAAATCACAAACATAGTAAGTAAAATTGGTAATATCGCATCGGTACCTTCTAAAACTGCAAAGTTTGGAGTATACGGATACGTAATGTATTCCAATAGATATTACCACACAGGCGTAGAAAGAGATTTGCAATTTTGACTGATTCTGATGGGATATGGTGGCTCAGCGGTTAGAGTGTTTACTATTTATTTTACACGTTGTATGAAAGGAAATGCCCTGACTGACTCATCATGCTCAGCCCAAACCGCTTGTGCTAGATAGTCGAAATTTACATTAAATTTAATTTTAAAAACATGTTGCCAGGTTTTTAAAGTGGACGTCGTCAACGAAATGATTAAGTCGTAAAAGGTATGATTTTTCAGAATCAACCCCAAAGAGGAAGATAAGGGTATAGGGGGATTTTACCCAAAAACAAAGGGTCCACTGTTGCACATGAAAAAAAGTTTAACGTGTATGAATCCAACAATTTTCTTTTAGATTTATTTTTTGTATTTTTCCTGTAGAATAAATTTAAATATATCTTATTTCATCCAGACTCAAACTGTATAAAAAATATTATACTGCATTAATTCGCTATGAAAAAAATACTTGGGAGGACTTAGGAGAGACCTTTGCTCAGCAGAAGGACAGAGTGGTCTAACAAAAAAAAGCGAAAGGATTCAAAATCACGTGCATTTATCATCTAATCGTCGTGCGCACAGCATTTTCCTTCGAAGAAGTTTATAATCACGTGATTTTTCATCATATTAATAAAGGCACACGCCTTAACTTCCTTTCTCAATACCTACCATTAAGTTTGTGCGTGGCGTGGTAACCATAAATTGTTTTACAAAAAGGGTGGCCTACACCGTCAATTAAACTACAGTTTTGATTTAATTTAACCAATGATTAACCGTACGCTTTTTAAGTCTGAAGTTACATTTGATGCTGGTGGTTTTACACCTAAACATTGTTATAAAATAATGATGAATTTAAAAAACATAATAAAACAATAATTCGTTTGATCCACGTACTGTTTATTACAGCTACGGGGTGCTACGAAATTACTACGTAGCATTCGTAGCAGTCGTAGCATTACGTAGCAAATCGCCGCTACACATTTTAATAATAATTATTTTCTTTTTGCGTAAAATAAACCTTTTGAATAAAACCTTTTTTTATCTACTTAGAACATCTACAGTCTACACTGCAGGAAAAAAGTAAATTAGGTATTTGTTGAAAATCATGCTCTTTCAGAAAACCTACAATCCAGCTACAAAAAAAAAAAATTAGTTTATCTCAGTTTAACAACACCATGCAATACAACACTTCTCTTTATTAGCAGGAGCGGTGCGGGGGAATGCAGGGAGCGGGGAGGAGGCGAGGCAGCGGACGTCCTCCTCTCACTAAAACATGCCGTCGTTCACGGAGACTGCGCCTCCGAGGCCGTGCACCCACAGGTACAGCCATCCCTTTCACACTTACTAACCACCCCTTACCCAAAACAAGGACAGATATAAATCTCACAGTTCAACTTCACGAAATGTTTGCATCTCCTTTTTCCTTAAAGACTTTGTTACCCGTTTCTGTCTAACAAAAGGGGTGTTAGGAAAATTTGTGGAAATACCGTGGAAACAGGGTTCCGCCCTACAGGGGTTTCGATATGAAATAATTGTAATTAATACGGCATCTTGGATTAATATCGGCTTCTCTTTATAAAGCTGTACCACTATGGCTTCGCGGGATTTATTGAAATTGGAATTCTGATGATGATTTTGTTATTAGGGATTAAATAATATCGATGTTACGCGAGCAAAACAAAGTAATGCATAATAATAACTATTTTTGCTCCCAACTTCGTTCTTATTTACCTTTCAGATAACCAAAACTCATATTTTAGTCGAATACTTGGCCTAGGCGTGATAAACTTTTATTAAATATCACTACATTGTATAAAACAAAGTCGCTTCCCGCATCTGTCTGTCCCTATGTATGCTTAGATCTTTAAAACTACGTAACGGATTTTGATGCGGTTTTTATTAATAGATAGAGTGATTCAAGAGGAAGGTTTATATGTAAAATACATGCATATTAGCGTAACCGTGCGAAGCCGGGGCGGGTCGCTAGTATATCAATATTGTGTAGTTTATACTAGTAAATTATTAAAATGAGCTTTTCAGTACATACCTAAGTCTGAACTTATTAGTGCATCTACCATGTTTTTATCTCTGCATCACCCATAGGTCGACTGGGAGAAAATGCATTGGCTAATGTCCACCTTGTACACGATTTTGTAAAAAGAATAAATAAATGAAATAATCAATCTGAATTTTATTTTTTCAGAAAATTTAAAAATAAACTCGCTTGCTGTAACGTTGCAATGCTCTCTCAATGTTGAATTTCAAGACGAGGAAGAAAGGGAACTTGAAATTTGATAGTTGCGTGGAGCGATACGATAGCTTATTTGGTTAGCATTGCCACGGTACGACGAATGTTTCGGGTTCAATCCCCATTCGTATAATCTCTTTTTCAATGTTCTTTAATTTTTTAAGCCATTCCATGGCTTGTTTTAACATTATTATGATTATTTATCTTATGTAAGTAGTAGGTTACTTAAAATCGTTGGACTAAGACGGCGTGTCTACAGCTAGCGGCCCCTACGCCCGACCCGAACGCGGGGAGTTCAGGGAATTAGTACTGAATTAGTTCCATCGGATCTTATCTGAATTTTAATTTGTTCCACGTTGTTTCTTGAACTAAATTCTTTAATTAACATTGTTTTTAACCAAGCTTTTACATAGGAATATAAAAGCTAAACGTATATTATGCAACATTTTGTATCTGTGCTGTAGATCGATGAAGAGTTCCTTTATCTGGAGCTAATCCTGAATGTTGATTGTCACGCTTACCATTAAAAAGCATTGTCATCGGAACTGAACCAAGATGAAAAAATTAAACTCCGTAGAATATAAGTGATAGCAAGATTTGACCTAAACAAAATCATTTATTTAAGAGCTTCGCTCTTGTCGATGCAGCGTCTTCCAGCTCTCCCTATCAAGAGCCAATTCCTTGACCTCCTTATACGTCTCGACCTTTACTTTCTCATTGATCTGCGCTACATAACTTTGTCTTGGTCTACCTCTTCCTCTCTTTCCATTGACTTTTCCTTCTATAATGTTATAATTTATGAATGCTTCGTGGCGTATAAGGTGGCCTACCATCTTTCCTCTTCTGTTTTCTATACAAGATATCAGTGTTCTCTTCTCTTTTACCTTTTCTAATACCTACCTAGACCTAAATATACTAACATAAAAACATTGCAACCACTTATTGCAAGCGTTTTTTACAAGCTTTTATTTAAGTAAAAGCTTGTAAAAAACGCTTGTTTATAAAATATTAAGTTGCCAGGCAGTGTTTTCCTCAATTTCTGCACGTGAACGAAATACTCGTGCTGGAACTTGTAACAACTCAAAAGAAAAACTCGGCTGAGGAAAATTATTACGAAATCGTACCTTTTGCTAAGTTTTCCTTTTGTTTAGCGAAGTTATTGTTCCTACTAAATGGGACAACTTGGCTAGGGTAATGTTGACGATTTATTTACTTATTGCCGTGTCGTTTCCGGGTGCAGAGGTAAAGGAAAAAATCTGGAGGATAGACAGCAGCATCTTCCTTCTGCTACTGTGATCGCCAACCCGCTTGCTCAGCATTGCCATAAAAAATTTAGTATAATAATTTTTACCAGTGATTTAAAAATATATTAACGGTGGATATAATCTTTAATTTCTTTCTTTAAAGAGAGCGTGTTATGTAAAGTCCACCGATTTTTTTAAAGTTATGTGTTAAATGAATAATCGTCTAAACTGGTCCTACGCCTGATCTGTATTCTATTGTGTCGGATTGAGTCACATCGGATAATAAGATTGAAGAAATAGAGATAGTCCATCTGTGTGATTACCTCTAATACTGAGTAGATGGCTAATTGTGGCCAGGAGAACATTAGTATTGTGATTTGTGATAGCCTTGGACTGAATATCAGTGATTGGCATGTTTCGTGTTCCACGACATTACTATTTAGACTTACATTCGCCAAAAATAGGAGAGAAGAGGTAATGTACCAAGATAGTACGTCTGATCTCTCTCCGGTCGTGTAGGATTGCCGTCCCTCGGACTATGAGAGTGAGGGAATAGAGTGTGCACCTGTGTTTGCGCACACACTTGTGTACGGTGTATATCTCCGGCGTAGTTGGCTATGTCCGTTGAGATTGGCTGCTAGATAGGTAATGATTTAGCTCGTCTTAAAGAGAAGGGCAATTTAAAATCCATGTGAGGTAAAGTGATACTCCTGGTGTAACAGGCCTGCTCATAGGTTACATTTGCCGTTTAACCATTAGGCGGGCCATATGCTTGCTTTTCCATTTTAATAGTATAAAAAAGACATCAATTAATAGGCTGGCTATACTTTTAATTACACCCAGTACTTTTCACACCATGTCCAGATGATGGTGAACAACGGAGGCTACCCATACTACGAGCACTATGGGGGCACGCCTCTCTTCCCAACCATGAGCGTCAACGTCTCCATGAACATGACCATGCATGGCTGTCCGCCGGAACAGCTGTGCTCACAGGTGAGGTAGCTGGCGGAAACAGGCAGAATGCTTCAGTGGAACCGTACAACCAATCATGGTTATAATAAGGAATTTACACGTATCATATATTGTATCGTAGATTTTCCCGAATTTGTTTCAAAGATTGGCTTCAATACTCCAAGTATATCAGTCTGCACGGAAACATACACCACTTAATCTACCTTTAGTAACTACAAACTATCAGGCAGGATGGCTTCATAGTGGCGAGCAAGAAATACCCTCAACGTGACATGACATATGACATAGATAATTTATTATATTTAATGCAAACCTAGCGTCGGTAAAATGGTTATTAAGCCGAGAATTCTTCATGAATTATCTTGAGGTTGATTTAGTGTTTTTTGATATATTGAATTTACTTTTATTTAATTTAAATTTTTGTCATGGTAGTCCATTATTGTTTTATATAGAGCTTATCAGCGAAGACCTGTAATTGGCTGTATGGTGCTTAATAATGTTTTTTATTGTATTTTTAAAGCTGTTGGTTTTCCAAATAAATATCATAAGCTTCCTTCAACTTCACGCACAAAACTTTAACAATAACCATTCTTTCAGATGCAATGGAATCAAAATGCCTCATCGCCGTCAGTCAACGTCGTATACCCTCAAACGCAAAATGTCATCAGCTCTTCAACCTACCCTTCTGCTACATACTCCTTCACCGCCGACTTCCGAGCACCCAACCAAAGTGACCCTTTAATAACCGCCTCATCAACCTTCAAGCCAATTTTACAAAACCCTCAGAAACCAAGCCCGAATTACTCCATATTTCAACAGAAGCCAAACTTTTCTAATCAGAAGAATTTGGGACAGAGTTTGAAGAGGCCTCCTTCGAAGCTGTACGTTCAAGAGACTCAGAAAGAGCAGAATATGGGCAGCGGTTATCTTCTGAATCATCAAGGACAAATGCATCCTCAGGAGTATGGGTATACTGCGTGTGTTAGCGCATCAGGAAAAGTTCAGGTGAGTGATTACAAGAACAATCTATATTATTAAATGTAGTCTATTAAATGTAGGTATTGCTGCCTTGGCAGTTTTCGTCTTAATCTTCGTACAGATTAAAAATAAGACAACTGGAAAGATTGACCTTTCTGAGTATGTTCATCTTATTAATTACTTCTTTTGCAAGCTGAGTACATCTGAGTGACCACCAACTTAGCCCAGTTTGGCAAGAACTGGCTTCCGTTAAGGCTATACCTATGATGCTGCTCTACCACAGATATAGATATACATGCTCTACGCATTTCTAAATATTTAAAAAACCGACGATTTTTAGTGACTCAGAAAGCAGACAGACATTGGTGCTTATTCGTATTATTTCGGAAATACCTACAAGAATTACTGAAGCGCATATTTAAGAAAAAAACTTTATTATAACGTTTTTGCCGTGAATGCAGTTCTCGCTTCAACAAATTAATCTTTCGATAAGCAAGATTTTAAGTGTGTTTGCAAAGTGGAAACTCAATGGTAACATTCTGAACCAGGTGGGAGCACTTAGCGGTTGCTCAGAAGATGACGAGCAAAAGCCGAATCTGTGCCGTATTTGCGGCAAAACTTACGCCAGACCAAGTACCCTGAAGACGCACCTTCGAACACATTCTGGAGAGAGGCCGTACAGATGCGGGGACTGCAACAAGAGTTTCTCTCAAGCTGCTAACTTGACTGCTCATGTTAGGACGCATACCGGACAGAAACCGTTCAGGTAAGGTGTACGATCGATAGCACGTTGTTAGTAGTATACTGCATACTTTAAAGGTAGAAAGTGCAGAATAGTTACCATAGATTTCTCTATCTATCTTCGGAGGTTTTAGGTACAGTCGGCAAAGAAGTTGGGTTGGCAGGGGCGCTAGTTACAGTTGTTATTTTTTCAAGATGTCATCAATATAATTGCATTTTACCATTTTTTCTGAAAAAGTATGACTGAAACCTATACAAAATCAAACAATTTTACACAACCACAAGCAAGCTTTCATAAAAAACTTCATCCTTAACTAGCGGACCTGTCAACCTAACTCCTTTTCCGACTGTAGGTACATACTATAATCGATTGTCACAAAATAAACGCCATGGTCTCTCTCTTCAATAATTCATACATTTTGTAAGCCATTATTTGGCAAAACATGTAGCTACTTTTATATAACTTTTTAACATCTACATTGCAGGCTATGCCTTGTATTGTATTTCTCATGTTTTACAAAATAAATATATCTTTATCTTTATCTTTATCTTTATGGTCACAAAACACCGGGTGTTTTGTGCCATGGTGCAGGTGTTGAGTTCCGGGCAAATATCTATTGCAATTATTGATTTAAAAAATTAGTTTTCCTTAACATATGATGAGAGACCATAAATACAACATATTAATATTACAGTAACCATACGCATTACGTCACATTACAATTTATAGCAAGCAAAACGCAAACTATGTCACTGAATTTTATTTTACGAAACTCCCATAAGTAGAGATTGTATATAAAAAAAGAAAAAAAAGACTGCCTCGTTGTTTTAGTGGTAGCAAGCACGACTGCTGTGCACGAGGTCCTGGGTGCGATCCCCAGGAGGGGCTTAGTTTTATTGGGGTTTTCCATTGGGAAATTCTCAGTAGTAATTACATGATAGGACTTAATTATTACATACGGCGAAAAGTAGGTGTACTGCCTAAACTGGGGAATACACAGGCACAGTAAATTAATACATAAACAGGCATGAGTCTATGTGGTATGGACAAACTAATTCTAACCCATTTCACAATCATTAATGCTTTTACAGTTTGTTTTTTTTTTTATCTAGATGTCCAATATGTGATCGTCGGTTCAGTCAGAGTTCAAGTGTGACCACACATATGAGGACTCATTCGGGAGAACGACCATACCAGTAAGATTTTCAATCCGTTTTACTTTTCACTTCCTTCTATTAACACGTTCACTGCGTTACGCGGCGTAATACGCCTTGTGCGATGTCCGCGCTCAGTGCGTCATGAAAAAGCTATTCCTCCCGGTCGTGCGGAGCAAATTTCTACTAGAAATATTAATGTATGAGTGAGATGGCCATAGTAAAGTTTGAAGACCTTCTTCAGTTGTACTTATTTTTGAATTAAAAACATACGAGGCGATATCTACCCTGTAGCGACAGAATTGTAAAAATTCACTTTCAGTGCGATACGAGGCATATTCCGCCTGGAAACCATCTCGTACGAGGTTATCGATATTATTTTGCTATTGATGTGCATGAGTTGACAATTGATGGACGATAGTTTACGAAATAATGGATGCCATGAATAAAACGGTAATAGGAAGAGATCGAGGAGAATCTTAGAAATACGTTATACAAAAAAAAACTTTTTAACAAAAAAGAAATAACTGACAAAAAAAAGGGAACTAAAAAGTAAAAAAATAATATTAATGATTTTTAACTAAGTACCATTTATCATTTGTTTAAATATTTACAAAATCAGATTCTTTTGGAGGCGGTGCGAGCTAAAACACAAAACAAAAATTAAACACACAAGTATAGAGAGGCGGATAAGAAAGTGAAGAAAATTAAAGGGTTTTGCCAAAAATGCAATAAAGCCTTATGTTTAGATTGTTACAACAAGAAGCATTGTAAATAATTAAGTACCTATAAGTTTTTTTTTAAATTGCTACTCGATACCTTAATAATTTGTTTTACTTACATCCCTATAAGTTTATCGATATTTTATCAATTGGTGCAACACGAGGTTAAATGTGCCATGTATTTGGTTTACTTTCAGTGCTAGACGAGGTGAGAAACACCTCGTAAGTTAATTTGTGGCATAACTATGTCATTTTTTAACCAATCCCTGAGCGAGCTGACATATAGGTTAAACAAATCTTACTTTATTCACTAGTGCTATGAAAAAATAACAATTAGTAGTTTTCATTAAAATATCGTTAATTAAAGCGGCAGAGTCCTACGAGATGCATTTATCCTCGCTCCGCACTGAAAATAAGTCGAGTACGGGATGATAATTGCCTAGTAACGCACCTATTTGTAAGTACCTAAAATATATAGACGCAGTGAACGTGTTAATCGAGTTACTTCCAGTTATTTTATTTGTTATTAATTGTTAAAAAATTAAGGGGTCCTACCTACTACGAAATTCGGACTCGCGTATGTTTGTTTTTTCATTAGTTAAATCATTTTTTTTTTTAAACATCGTCGTTAAATTTTGGTATAAGTAGGACCCCAGGCCCTTTGATTTTAGTCCAAACTTAGGCCTAATACTTTGTTACATACATACTTGGGTAACAAATTCAAAATCAATGTTAATGAATCTCAGCAGTAGGTATTTTATTTTTACATTATTTTTATAAACAGATGCAGATCTTGCAAGAAAGCGTTTTCTGACAGTTCTACGCTAACGAAACATCTACGCATCCATTCCGGGGAAAAACCTTACCAGTGTAAATTGTGTTTACTGAGGTAAGAATTGGAGTTCAGTTTAGATTAATGTATTGTGAGCAGTTTAACTTTATTCCCCTTTGTCATCTGCATTCCCGTCTTTGATAATAATGAAGTGAGAGGTAATTTAATTACTTAAATTTAATTGTGTTCTAAATTCATAAGGATCAACTCAAACATACAACTTTATAGTATTTGTTCGACAAAACAATCTTAAATCTATTTGAGTACATATCATATTCGTCCCCGTTGATATTTTTTTAAATGTTAAATACCCATACCCATACCATTTTGGTTGCTGTGTAACTGCTACCAAAACGAGTTAGAAGTTTCTATATAACGACCAAAATCCCATTCTTGGGTGGGTGGGTAGAGCTAAGGCTTATAAACTACCTCCAGATTACAGAAAGCTACCTAAAATACACTTTCAAATTCTCCCCTTTCAGATTTTCCCAATCGGGCAACCTGAACCGCCACATGAGGGTCCACGGCAACATGTCGGGCGGGATGCTCGGCTGACACTTGCAGAGCGGCATCTCTGCCGTATACATTTAGAATAAGGAACTAAGTGTAAAATCAAGGATGACGTGTTACCACTGGGCAGCAAAGTCTTCCACTGATTGGTTAAAAAACTCCCATAAATAATTTTTCTGCAATACACTTCCTACTGTGGTCTCGAAAAAGAATTGAACCAGCAACTCTCCCTCTGCGTGTCGTAAAGTGTCGCCAAGCGACTTAGTGGAGTTCGTATTGAAACCTTATTTGAGGAATAAATGGGGATGTTAACGATTACATCGCACATTGTACAGGGGATAAATCTTATTTGGGGGACAGGTTAACTTCAGTCCCCCTGATTTAAATGCAGGTGTGTGCCATCGTTGACCACAACACTGCTTAAACCTTAAAAAGGTGGTTTCGTGGCCAAACACACGCCTTTTTCATTTAAAAAACAACAATTCAGCATTTGAAGAACTTTATTACGAACATTTTTACTGGCTGTTATTTGAATTAATGGTGAAAGCAAAAATTACTCAGTTGCTTAATTCGATGTGTTTTGAAATGTAGGTATTGGTTTTTAAATTATAAATTGTTGGATTTTGCAGAGAGCAATTCTAATAAGGGAGATTTTTGATCAATCAGAGAATTCAACAGAGAGTTTGTGGGACGTTTTACGCCACCCACCAGGCTGGTCTGGTTCATGGAGCAGAACTAAGGTCTGTCTGGTTCGTGTGAGAGGTTTTTGTTAACTTCACTTTACCGTATCATGCTTGAGCGTGCTATACGGACACGACACAGGTGCGTGTTGTTCTAGTTGTTTCATATAAGCTTTACAAAGAATATTTATTTGCATTGTCAGACACTGATACGGTCACCGTCACAGTATGAAGTTCGTGTAGTATAAGGTTATCTTCTGAAGTCCTGACATAATATATTTCACAGTCGTTAGTTGAAGGTAGATGTGGACTTGCATTTAACGACTCGATTTGTCAACTCTCAATCAAATTGCTAAGGTTGAATGTAAAATTGAATAGTAGGTACTTTGCTTTTCTGAAGTGCGCCAAAGAATACAGTTGATTTTTTAATTTTTTAACTGTCTAACTACCGAGTAATATAATTTTATAATAAGTATTTACCTAATGATTAGGAGGAAGCAGTGGTGGAAATGTGTACCTACTTCGTCTGTCTCATATCCATGACATAGGCCTGGAGACAGTCCATTACTGGCATTATGAAAATAAATACCCAAGTCCAAAGTTTGTATTGAGCTACGTGCTGTCTTGAGAACTTGCTTCAAGTAAGTGCTAGCGACAATGTGGTGTAGCCGGTGAAAATATGTGGCGGGAAATTTAAATAAAATGTAGTCATTTTGTAGTTTTGGCCGTGATACGGTGATTGTAGAAATAATTATTGAGGTAGCTTTTGTTAACTGCTCTATAATTCAAATGACGTATCAACAAAGCTACATGGGTATTTGTTTTGCTAAATATAAAATTAGAGCTATAATATAGCTACTTACTTTAAAACAATTTTTACAGAATTTAAAACAAAAACACGATTGATTGTAATTTAAATTAAACTCCATTTGTGCAATACTTTTTAAATTTCCCGCCATAGACGCATTACCGACTTTTACAAAATTCTGATTCTGACTTATAAAACATGGTCAACAAGAGTGTTGAATAAAAAGTAGGTATATTTCTTCGATTCTTTCGCGATATTGTAAATACGTCGAAATCACGCGAAACATATGTGTAAATATTGAATATAAGTTTATAATTAAGTGCATACCTAATATTATGTGAAAATTCAAGTATTAAACGATCTAGTCATTAATTAAGCACTTTTATATTGTTGTTGCTATGAGAAGTCCATACTTTTTAAATTAGCGATTACTCTTTTCTGTGAATAGCGAATACTTAGTCGATAGTAATTGTTTTAATGCCGCACCATCAGTCACTTACTCGTTATTATAGCATAGCTTTGTAAATGATATTCAAATGTGAATTAAATTATAAATAAAATCAAAACTTCAAATTTAATTTTGTTATTATTTTTGTCTTAGCTCACCCATCCATATTATTCTTCACGATTACACCAGCGCGGCGGTGGGCGGCGTCAGACGTCAGACGGAAGTCAAAGTGCACATAGGTACAAACGAAGTTAGATCTTTTGAATATTAACCAACGCAGAGATAGCCTAGTGGTATGACCGTCGGATAGACAGGCCAAGTCAAAGATCATAGGCTCGAAACCCAAGCATGCACCTCTGACTTTTTGGATTCATGTGCGTAAGTATTAGAAATTCATTATCACTTGCTCAACTTTGCGTGCAATGGGATGGGAGAGACCTATGTCCAGCAATGAACTGCTAAAGGATGATGTTGATGATAACGGTGAAAAAGAACTTCGTGAGGAAACCGTAGCATACAGAGATTTTCCGACTCTTTTCTATTCTTTTCTTTTCTTTCTAATCAGTCACAAAGGTTGGTGGAAAAATCAGCCTGATTCTCAGTGATAAAAAGTCAGCTGTGGGACGAGAGTCGACCCAATGGGTCACGGTTTACATCACATCGGCATTATGAGATTCCGGATATAGTTAATAGCCAAAACTAACAGAGGGTTAGGAAGATGGCGCTGGCGAACAGCCAATTCAAAATATCGTTTGGGCGTAGGAAGGTTTCAAATAGGTTCTGCTGCTGATGGTCGGCAGTTTCAAATCCAGAAGTTACCTTTTTTAAACATATTGGGCACCCACCGATGGGGCACTAGGTAGCCTTGCGCATAAAACAGTTTGGGTGACTAGCTTATCGTTTTGCATTAACATACCTACTACATACGATACGACTTCAGTTTTTGGTTTCTGACAAGAAAACCTAAGATGTCAACCTAAAACTAACTAACTAAGTTCTATATAAATACTCTAAGGCTGGCAGACTGCCCCAGACAAACATTAAAGCATAGATATGTTTATAACATAATGGGACCTCAGTTTTATGTTATAATAACTGACCATTGCACATATTGTCCCAACCGCCCATTGTAGCCTGAGAATCTGTACATAAAATGTATCCAATTCGAAAGGATTAAATTTAAAAAAACAATTACAGTTTGGCAAAACAGAGTCTGCAAAAATTGAGGGCGCCACTAGCGCACTTCTCATACTACAACTCAAAATTACAAGATATAACGTACTTGTACATACTTGTATAACGAATTTCTTGTCATCAAATATAAACAAATAATTCCCTTTAAAGTTAATTTATTACTCACGAACTTAGCTTTTAAGATTTTTATTTGTAGCTCCAGCTGTCACCGCAACAGACTATTTTTTGCCAAGCTATATCTTGTCGGTCTTAATGTAAGTAGTTTGATACCTTTGATTATATATATGTAAATAATCAAAGTTTGATACCTACCCCGATATCTGTCCCTGCCTCGGTCGTATTGTGGTCTTATTACACTAGCGCCCTCATTTTTTTATTTATATTTTATTTATTTCGGAACGTTTTGGAACATACTGCGTTAAAAAAGAAAGAAAAGGTTTTTTGAATGTCCATCACGTATTTAGTGGTCTGGAAAATAATATTATTTCTTTCGGAATTCACAAAAATAAAATTTGTTTAATATTTAAAAAAGATAAAAAATTACAGCACAAATAGTCTAGGTTTTTTCAATTTTAAGGACTAATAGTTGAGTAATATAAAAAAAATCGAGTCCTCATATAGATGATACTAAACAAACTCGCTCAATCGTTTGACACATCATGATAACTTCGACGAGATTTCCTTCAATTTCGTTGTCGGGGCTGAAGTAATTCATTATTTTACGCCTATTACGGGTCAACTACTGATTTTCTATTAAGAAACTTAAAGTACAACAGTTTGCATATCCACTGTCTCTAACTGAGTTAGTGTCGAACGTGTAGATATCCATTTTTATCGCTGGGATATATTCCATCGTACACAACCCATTTTGTGTGATAAATTGTTGAATAACTTGTGAATATGACTGAAAGTTCGCCGGATGAGCCGAATTCTCACCGAAAGGACTTTATTTGTGGTGTAGTTGAAGGTAAATTACTGTTAATTTTACTTGGAAATTGAAAATATGTCACATAGTTTCGCTATAGATGTAATATATGTATATCTTCTAAGTTTGTAATGGAGTGAATGACCTAAGCATAACTATTACAGGCTTTTACGGACGGCCGTGGACTACTGAACAAAGAAAAGATTTGTTCCAAAAGTAAGTACTCAATATTTCAACCTAGTTCAATAAAAGAAAATTATGTTAATGAGCTTTCATGTAACATAATTATTAAAAGATGTTTGAGACAGTTGTTTATTAATTCTATGAAATCTATTAGAAATACTGTATCCTAATAAGAAATAATAAAGAAAATTATGTTTTATCTTATTATTGGTGCTGACTACTATCTCATGTATGCTTGTTTTATTGATTGAAATTCGTATTTTAAGGTTATGATGGTAGAAAATAAGAAATGATTAATATCATTATAGAAGTTATACCTAAATAACTTCTGTTTATTTCTCTGTTCTATAATTATTTATTTTAAATGAATACATAGGCTATTAAGCTTTGGAATATCCTGTTTCTCTTTTTAGCAAAGAATATAGAACTGATTGTTGTCGCTTTTGACCCCTTTTTAACAGTTTAACAGGCCTCCTGAACCCAACCATATTGCATGAATCTAATTTAAATAGTATTAATATTGTAGATTTATTGAAAAAAAATTGGGATTTGAGATTATTTCAACGGTGTGTCAAACCATGTCAGAGGCCAACGGGCGGCTTAAATTGACACCAGGTTATTCATCAGCCATATGATAAAGGAAGAAGACCTATGATCGTAGATTTAGACTATTAACGTTTATTAACCTTGATAGGCAATTAATAAGAGAAAGAATATAGTATGATAAATAGTGCCCTATTTCAGGTTAAAAAAATGGGGCATGGACATGTATGTCTATGCACCAAAAGACGACTACAAGCACCGAGCTTACTGGAGGGAACTCTATACCGTGGAGGAGGCTGAACACCTCACGTCTCTTATAACAGCTGCTAAAGCACAAGGCATCATATTCTGTTATGCGTTGTCACCGGGTCTGGATATTACGTACAGTAGTCAGAAAGAGATTACTACACTTAAGAGGAAGCTTGAACAGGTAAGGTTATTTGATATAGACTAGAAATAAAGAATTGTAACCGTATATATTTTTTTTTTTTTATTTGACAGAAAAACATTGCTGATTCAGCTAGTTTATTACAACAATACCATTAAAATAAGACATATATGCGTGACTAGTGAACACAAAGTCTAGTACTTTACTTTACTGTTCAATTCCCTGGCAATACAGTGTTATCGGGCTTTTTTATTTGGATGTTTTCAGTCACCGCATTTAGTCTAGAGATATGACTAGCAGTAGTAGAGGGTGAGTTTTTCCAAGACGTAAGCCGGAGCCAACCTGGAGAAAAACCAATGGCACAGTCAGTAGGTATTATTGACTGTGCCAGGAAGCCGGTAGGAATCGAGTTGTATAGAGCCTCCGCCACTGATGACTAGTATAATGTAAATATCCTGACGGGTGTTAGGGTACCCAATAAAGCAAGTGATTGCCTTGACGTACTGACATATAATGACTAAGAAGAGGTGCACACACTACAGTCTCGCTCGTAATTAAATAGTTATAAGGAGTGACAGAATGTCAGGGGCGTGCAGTTCATATAGGTAAAAAGGCACTGCCTACCAGACGACGAATTAGTGAAAATAAATAGGATTTGTATGTTCTGCCTACCCTGTCGAAAATGTCTGTGCACGTTTCTGCAGAATGTAGGTATTAAACCCTTCTGCCTACATTCTCGAAGGATTTCAGTCATCTTCCAGCTTAATAAAACAAGTAATATTTTTTTCAGGTGTCCCAATTTGGCTGTACCTGTTTTGCTCTCCTGTTTGATGATATTGAACCTGAGATGACTGAAGCAGATAAACAGATATTCCAGAGCTTTGCGCACGCACAAGTAAGTTTTTTTTAACCCTCTAAATACTATAATAATACAACAGTACTACACTACAATAATACTACAGTAATACAAGGGGTGAATGTGGGTCGTATTACAGAACCTATATCAGACTCAAGCATTAGTTGATTCTAGTTTTTGTTTGACTAAACTAATCAAGTCTTCTTCTTATCGTATGGTTGATGAACAACCTGGTGTCAGAGTTTAAACCGCCCGTAGGCCTCTGACATGGCTTTACACACCATTGAAAAATATCTCAGGTGTGCTGGTTTCATCACGATGTTTTCCGTCACCGTTTTAGCAACTGATAATTAATTTATAATACGCACATAACTTACATAAAGTCAGAAGTGCGCGCCTTGGGAACGAACTCGAGACCTCTGACTTGTCAGTCGATGGTCACACCACTAGGCTATCAGTGCTATAAACTAATCAAGTAAGGGTTGAGTTCTAAGTTAGGTTATGTAATACAACCTGTAACTACAATCTGAGATGGTTGAATGTACAAGATAATTTCGGTAACACGTATTGAGCGTTGTTGCGAATAGCTAAGAGGCAGAGCGACTGGGTACCTAGTAAGTAGTAGGTCACGGGTTCAAATCCCGCTCGTAACTAATCGAGTTTTCTTTCTACAAAAATTTCGAACTTAGTGTTCGCATAGTAATTTTTTTATCAATTTTAATTTTTTGTTCTTAAAATATTTTTTTAAAGTGTTTTTTTTAACGTATACATAGTGAAATACTGTGTCCTTGAGGATACTTTTGTCTTATGTGGGGATCAAATCGTCACACGTGGAACACCAATCATGTCGGTCGTAGTGTAGGTCACTATTGCGTGACGGAATGTAGACATGTTAACATAACGTTTGACCTTCATAGAGTCTAATGCGCCTGAGTGCTTAGACTAGACGTTTTGACTATGAATTATGCATAAAATATTTTAACAACTAAATTGTAAGTTGTGTCGTGGTGGCATTGGTTACGGACTCGCTTTGCAAGTTGGTCGGTGTGGGTTCGAACCTAGCATGTACCAATGTGACTTTGTCAATGTCATATGTACTTTCTAAGTTAATCTAGGACACATTGACTAACGGTAAAGGAAACATCGTGAGGAAACCTGGACTTTATAGTCTGAAATCGCCAACCCGCAGTGAGCTATCGTGGTGATCATCATTAGCCGGAAGGCGTCCACTATTGAACAAAGACCTCCCCCATTAAATGCCACAAAAAAAAGGAAAATATGAACTAGAAGTTTATACTCTAATTTCTTTCTTTGGGTTGCGGGGGTCAGATAGGCCATGTCGCTCCGTAGAAAACTGATATTCAGCTGCATCTGGTTAGATTAGAAGCCGACCCCAACAAAATTTGGGAATAATAAGGCTAGGAGGAGGATGATGAGTACGGGAGTAGGAGGAGTATGATGGAGATACGGTGGCTCAGCGGTTATAGCGTCGGCACGGTACGCCGAAGATCGTGGGTTCGAATCCTATCCGTATCAGTTGTTTTTTCAAATTTCTTATTAAATAATTTTAGATGACTAGCGAACCGCCCCGGCTTCGCACGGTTACGCTAATATGCATGTATTATACATATAAACCTTCCTCTTGAATCACTCTATCTATTATAAAAAACCGCATCAAAATCCGTTGCGTAGTTTTAAAGATCTAAGCATACATAGGGACAGACAGACGCGGGAAGCGACTTTGTTTTATACTATGTAGTGATGATGAGTTAGTGTAATAAAAATTGTTTTTCCTCAGGTATCAGTTACAAACGAGATCCACCAGCACCTAGGCTGTCCGCGCTTCTTACTATGTCCAACTCAGTACTGTTCTACACGCGCCGTGCCTTCTGTCAACAGCTCCGAGTATCTCATCACCTTAGGCACAAAATTATCTCAGCAGATCGATATCATGTGGACTGGTAAGTGGTGAATGAAACCTTATATTCAGCATTATTTTACTGTGACTAACGCAACAGTGTTTGGCCTTATAAGGGCTAAGACAGATTTGTGCCTTAAGTGATTATTGTTCTGATCTGATAAACTAATTACATCACCATTATCACTTAAGGCACTTTGACATTTTATTCGGTCAAGTTGCATTGACCGTGGTCACGAGAACTACCCAACAAGCAAAACTATCGCAAAATTCAGTCTTATACTACTTTATGTTATATAACAGTTATATAGCGACATTTAGCCATGTTATTTTAAATAGTTATTTAGATGTAAATCTTACGATGTTACAGTCGCGTGATTGAAGACTGACCTCTACATGATAACGATATGTCTTGTATTTGGTCCAAATTCGCGTTTTTTAAACGTTTAAATTTACGTTTTAGAAATAATTTGTTAATTGGGTACAAACACTACTGAAGGCTCGTTGGTTTCAGATCAAAAGCTTTTCCAACAACGATACTACTTAATGAGTTTTTTTTCTTTACAGGTCCAAAAGTGATATCGAAGACATTAACAACGGAATGTATAGAGGAAATAACACAAGTGCTGAGGCGCCCGCCGGTCATTTGGGACAACTTGCATGCCAACGATTATGATCAGAAACGAATCTTTTTAGGTAAGTTTGAAAAATAAAAAATATGGTCGTTGGTCTAGTGGTAGCAAGCGCGACTGCTGAGCACGAGGTCCTGGGTTCGATCCCCGGGTCGGGCAAAGTGTTATTGGGTTTTCCATTAGGAAATTCTCAGTAGCAACACGGAGTCTGGAATTGTGCCCGGTTAATGGCAATAGGCTCGCCCCCTATTACATGGGACTTATTACATAGCCGGCAAAACGTGGGTGTACTACACACCTCTGCCTACCCCCTCTGGGGAATACAGGCGTGAGTCTATAAATATAAATAAATAAATGTCCTAATATGCATGACGACAGTATCAAAAAATCGTCGATAATGATGTTAGGGAAAACATTATTTAAAAAAAAATTAAAACCCTGCTTCAGTTTTATTTAAAAAAAATTGTACACACAAACATATACAAAAGTACAAAGATACTGCTTATGTCTGATCAGTGTAAATGCAAACTTCGAAAAAGCAAAGTTGTATTGACTTCTACTATTAGTGATTATTATGATTATGTCTAATTTTGTAATATATTTTTGTTTCTATTTTCCCAGGTCCCTACTGTGGTCGCTCGCCGGAACTAATCCCATTACTCCGGGGTGTGCTGACGAACCCCAACTGCGAGTACAACGCAAACATGATACCTATAAGAACGCTTGCGCACTGGGCCAGCTGTAGCTTGGATGCGCCTGCGCATAGTAAGTGATACACAATATTTCGTCGTTTACCATAGTGGTAGGTAGAAAATATCATTGCATCTTGTCCTACATTAATTTTTCATGATATATGTTAGACTTTAATCAAACAATAAAGATTAAATAAAAAACCCGAAGTATTTAAATAATTACGTGATCTATTTTATCTACTATCTGCTTACCATTTCTAGAAAATTATAAAACCTACTGAATTAAAATTGTTTTCTAGTGGAAGCAGTATCTTGGGACATAAAGTTAGAGCGAGAGAGCGAACAAGGTGTGTGTGAAGATGAAGCGCCTATCACCCTCGGCAAACATGTCTACCACCATAGACAAGCGCTCAGGTAAGAAAAGCCTGGAATCCTAATGAGGGAGAGACTAAATAGACTCCTTCTAATGCGCCGAAGAAGGCAGAAGTAACGATGCTGTTCCAAAAATAGTTTTCATTTAACTTAAGCATTGATTTGATCACAATTTTTTTTGGTAAAATTATATAATAATAAATAAAAATATTTTTTTTAAGAAAAGTATAAGATTTCCCGGGGCAACAACCTAAATTCAGTTTTTTAGTTGTTATTTATTATAAGTTATTCTTATTATATTATTCTATGCTTTTTATTCGTTATTAAATATTAATATATCAAAATATTGAATGATTACAAATAACAAAATCGTTTTGCTTCATGAAAACCTAAATAATGTATAATAATAATAATATTTTTTTTGCAGACAAGCCATCAACGAATGGCTACCAGAGTTTTCGATCCCGAAAACAGCTCAAGGCCCTGTTATCAAGCCACAGCCCACCATTACAGGTCTGTATAAGTCATGTTCCCACTTCACCAGAAAGGATCCCAGAAAGGAATCCTTTCTGGTGAAGCACAACCCTCAAAATTAGAAAATGAGGCCTTTTCTTTTATTTCAGTGCCTCTAGTCCCGATAATCCCGATCATGCCGTCGGTGAACACCTGCATGTCGTTAATGACGGCCACCAGTAACACTTCCACCACCAGCACAGCTGACATGGCGCCCGCTATCCCCACTGTGAACACGAGCCAGCTGCAAGCCTTGGCTGATGTGTGCTCGACTAATGACCGACCAATATTGTCTACTAGAGTAAGTACAACTAGGTAATACTTCTACCGCTAACTGTATGTACTATTGCAGACACGAACTGTGCACCACTTTGAGATCAAAATGCTTTGAACGATGCTACAGGCGTAGGGGCTAGCGCTATGTTCGAACGCCGGGTGCAAGCGATTCTAGCCTTAAGAGTGGTACACTGGTTTTGTCCACGATAGTACAGTTCTTTCATCGTACTAAAAGGCATGTGATGACCAATTGTTATACATAGTATAAAACAAACTGGTCAAGTGCGAGAGAAAACGTTAATTCTGGTAATATACCGCAACATGCAACGGAACGTACAACGAAATTAAAATAAAATAATAATAATTGAATTAAATAATCTATAGAGCGATAGAAATCACCGTTTTGACATTTGACATTACATTCGAGTGGTTCAAACCACTCGTTAAATTAATCTTCGATATCAATGAAAAATAGGGAAATCAGTACCTAGTCCATATTATATACTCTTTAATGATTTTCGTATAAGTATAAAGCTCAAAAATCGAGTCCCAAGTCGTTTAATATTTAAAAAATAAATCGGTATTTTTCTTTTCTACAGGTATCACCAATCGAAACGTTTAATCCTGTACCGAATCCAGTCATGAACTCCCTAGTCTCACCTACCAAAGTCATCTTAAACGAATCTATCCCTAACCCAATAATTCCCATAGCCAGTTCCAATATATCCTTGCCTTCAGAAATCCCCGTATCCACCTTACCTGTACCTATCCTCGGTTTAAAAGCTTTAGAAGAAGGAAACAAATCAGATCAAGGAATAGTCAAAAGTGAATTAAGTAATAATGCAGTTTTGTTGGATAATGTTGATACAAGTTTCGAGGATATGAAGAAGGAAAAAGAAGATGATCAGATAATTGTAGATGAAGTGGAGCCTCAAGTGGAAGAACAACCGATAAATGGTGACATGAGTGTGAATGGTGAGAATAGAAACTCTTTATTGGCGTAGAATATCCTCAACCATGGGTACCTTGCAATTGTAGAAGCTACCGTTGGGGTAGACTGAATGCGGAAAGCTGACAAGAGTACTTAGGACGCAATTAGGAAGAGAGAGGACCATATAGAGCTGTAAACTATAATAGACTGAGTTTCCTTGATTAGTTTGCCTTACGTGCCGTATCTGCTTATGTATAACTCATATTCAATCAAGAATTAAAAGTTTGAGATCCTCGATCTCGACTCACTTCGTGGCGTCTTCATCAAAACATACGACGCCAACTCGCGGACTTCAACAATATTGATGTTAATAAAACCTTTCTACCAATTTTATTAAGTTGAAAAAATACATAATAGGTAACAATACGTAAGTCTAACAATTTATTGTTATTTTCTTTGCAGATACCCCTCAAACGCTAAGTCCAAGCCGGGCAGTCATACCCGAAGTGGAGGTCGAACCTTTAGACGTAGATCCGCCGTCAACCACAGCGACTGACCCCGATGTTGTTATGAACGATGGTATGAGTGAGGTAAGAAGTCTTTTCCGCCTTCTCAGCACGACGCAATTATTTCTCGAAAGACGATGACATACGAATGACCGACCCAGTGGATGTTTACGCGCTTTTTTATGATATTCGCCAAATTGCTATCTCTTGTCATGTATCAACATTTTCCGTTTATTTTTTGTTTCATCTTCTACCAACTCGTAAGCAATCGCAACAAGTTTTGACAGCAGTTTGTCCGCACGGTACTGAAATCAAAGAATAATCGACAATTTAAAAATAATATTTGAAATATCCGAATGCAGCCAATACATTAGACCAGTGGTTCCCAATTAGATTTTTCTACGTACCACTTCAAGAAACCAGACACTGTTAAATTAATTCATTAGTTGTGATCTCTCCAGTGTGACAGATTGCAGCAACAAATAAATTTAGGCGGGATGACGAGTTATAATTGAGTATTTTTTTCAGAATGGTTCAATGCAAGTGGAACCAAGTCACAGTCCACTAAGTACTGATATGATGGTAGAACCCACGGAATCTACAGAAGTTGTTGATGAGTAAGTATATGTAGACTTTACTTTTATAGAAATACAAGACTTTGTTGTTTATGTTAGTGTTTCATGAAAAGATTTAAAAAATGGGTCATATATAAAGGAAGGTACATCCATTTTTACCTGTTAGGGTGTGCAAATATCTAATAACATTAGAATTATTACAACTTAACATTAAATTAGATATTGATGGATCGATAACGACCCCCCCGGCCCGATCCCCTTGTTTATAAATTTTTCTAAAGCCTTTGACTCGTTAATTCACGATATATTGTTCAGGGAATTGCATTACCGTACAGTTGCAGCTACAAGCACTAAAATATAATTATTTTATACTTTAATAGTGCAATTGAAAACTTTATTTATCTGAGTATTCAATGTAAAAATATATTGGGACTTAGCACTTCAATGAGGGTATCACAAGGATCCATTCTAGGACCACACATGTTAACACACTTGTATTTTACTGTATGTTTGTAAATGTATACAATTAAGTTGACTATGCAATAATAACAGTATTTTAAATGTATTACTCCTGTTTCAGGCCAGTAGAGAATGAAGAATCAGTAATAGATGCAAACGGTTTAGTAGCGGATGATCTTCTTTTACTTTGTGATCTATTTTACCTGCCGTTTGAACACGGCTCACGGGGATTAAGACTGTTGCATGACTTCAACTGGCTGACCGTGCATGCTGCCAGTATGCTTCCTAGAGGAAATAAACCTGAGGTAATGTTACTTTAGCTTTACTTTAGTAATAAATATCAATATTATTAGGTTTTTACCTATGAAAAAGACGTTTTTTTATTAAATAAGTGGTTTTGTTTTAAATTTTTTATTTCTATTAATCAAAGTAATCACCCATGCAATCAATGCACCTTTGATGGTGATATTGGCAGTTTATTGACTGTTCTTGAAGGAATAAGCTGGAAGGAATATTCTTCAAAGACATTTTGTTCTGCCTTTCCGGTATTGAGATTCAAATGCGATGAAAACATTGCGCTAATCAATAAACAAATGATTTTGAAAAAAGAATTCCATACTTTTAAGAAAAATATAATTTAAAATTAGAATTCTGGGCTAAAAAAAAATTATTTTGATTTGTAGTGTCCAGTACTGCAGAACGGCAATGTTATAGGTAAAGACCTATTTTATTATCACTAGACAAATAACCGTAGTGTTGATACAGACGTCGGAGTGGCGGCGCCGGCGCAGCAGGTTCGCGTGGTGGCTGTCGCGCACGCGGCGCCTGGCGCGGCGCCTGGCCAGCGCGCGCAACAAGGAGCTGCACGCCGAGCTGCAGCCCTACGTGTGGGAGCTGTGCGCCGTGCTGGCGCTGCTGGACGCCTTCCTGCGCTGGCTGGGTAATGTGCTCACAGCTCATACTATAGCGCGCAACAAGGAGCTGCACGCCGAGCTGCAGCCCTACGTGTGGGAGCTGTGCGCCGTGCTGGCGCTGCTGGACGCCTTCCTGCGCTGGCTGGGTAATGTGCTCACAGCTCATACTATAGCGCGCAACAAGGAGCTGCACGCCGAGCTGCAGCCCTACGTGTGGGAGCTGTGCGCCGTGCTGGCGCTGCTGGACGCCTTCCTGCGCTGGCTGGGTAATGTGCTCACAGCTCATACTATAGCGCGCAACAAGGAGCTGCACGCCGAGCTGCAGCCCTACGTGTGGGAGCTGTGCGCCGTGCTGGCGCTGCTGGACGCCTTCCTGCGCTGGCTGGGTAATGTGCTCACAGCTCATACTATAGCGCGCAACAAGGAGCTGCACGCCGAGCTGCAGCCCTACGTGTGGGAGCTGTGCGCCGTGCTGGCGCTGCTGGACGCCTTCCTGCGCTGGCTGGGTAATGTGCTCACAGCTCATACTATAGCGCGCAACAAGGAGCTGCACGCCGAGCTGCAGCCCTACGTGTGGGAGCTGTGCGCCGTGCTGGCGCTGCTGGACGCCTTCCTGCGCTGGCTGGGTAATGTGCTCACAGCTCATACTATAGCGCGCAACAAGGAGCTGCACGCCGAGCTGCAGCCCTACGTGTGGGAGCTGTGCGCCGTGCTGGCGCTGCTGGACGCCTTCCTGCGCTGGCTGGGTAATGTGCTCACAGCTCATACTATAGCGCGCAACAAGGAGCTGCACGCCGAGCTGCAGCCCTACGTGTGGGAGCTGTGCGCCGTGCTGGCGCTGCTGGACGCCTTCCTGCGCTGGCTGGGTAATGTGCTCACAGCTCATACTATAGCGCGCAACAAGGAGCTGCACGCCGAGCTGCAGCCCTACGTGTGGGAGCTGTGCGCCGTGCTGGCGCTGCTGGACGCCTTCCTGCGCTGGCTGGGTAATGTGCTCACAGCTCATACTATAGCGCGCAACAAGGAGCTGCACGCCGAGCTGCAGCCCTACGTGTGGGAGCTGTGCGCCGTGCTGGCGCTGCTGGACGCCTTCCTGCGCTGGCTGGGTAATGTGCTCACAGCTCATACTATAGCGCGCAACAAGGAGCTGCACGCCGAGCTGCAGCCCTACGTGTGGGAGCTGTGCGCCGTGCTGGCGCTGCTGGACGCCTTCCTGCGCTGGCTGGGTAATGTGCTCACAGCTCATACTATAGCGCGCAACAAGGAGCTGCACGCCGAGCTGCAGCCCTACGTGTGGGAGCTGTGCGCCGTGCTGGCGCTGCTGGACGCCTTCCTGCGCTGGCTGGGTAATGTGCTCACAGCTCATACTATAGCGCGCAACAAGGAGCTGCACGCCGAGCTGCAGCCCTACGTGTGGGAGCTGTGCGCCGTGCTGGCGCTGCTGGACGCCTTCCTGCGCTGGCTGGGTAATGTGCTCACAGCTCATACTATAGCGCGCAACAAGGAGCTGCACGCCGAGCTGCAGCCCTACGTGTGGGAGCTGTGCGCCGTGCTGGCGCTGCTGGACGCCTTCCTGCGCTGGCTGGGTAATGTGCTCACAGCTCATACTATAGCGCGCAACAAGGAGCTGCACGCCGAGCTGCAGCCCTACGTGTGGGAGCTGTGCGCCGTGCTGGCGCTGCTGGACGCCTTCCTGCGCTGGCTGGGTAATGTGCTCACAGCTCATACTATAGCGCGCAACAAGGAGCTGCACGCCGAGCTGCAGCCCTACGTGTGGGAGCTGTGCGCCGTGCTGGCGCTGCTGGACGCCTTCCTGCGCTGGCTGGGTAATGTGCTCACAGCTCATACTATAGCGCGCAACAAGGAGCTGCACGCCGAGCTGCAGCCCTACGTGTGGGAGCTGTGCGCCGTGCTGGCGCTGCTGGACGCCTTCCTGCGCTGGCTGGGTAATGTGCTCACAGCTCATACTATAGCGCGCAACAAGGAGCTGCACGCCGAGCTGCAGCCCTACGTGTGGGAGCTGTGCGCCGTGCTGGCGCTGCTGGACGCCTTCCTGCGCTGGCTGGGTAATGTGCTCACAGCTCATACTATAGCGCGCAACAAGGAGCTGCACGCCGAGCTGCAGCCCTACGTGTGGGAGCTGTGCGCCGTGCTGGCGCTGCTGGACGCCTTCCTGCGCTGGCTGGGTAATGTGCTCACAGCTCATACTATAGCGCGCAACAAGGAGCTGCACGCCGAGCTGCAGCCCTACGTGTGGGAGCTGTGCGCCGTGCTGGCGCTGCTGGACGCCTTCCTGCGCTGGCTGGGTAATGTGCTCACAGCTCATACTATAGCGCGCAACAAGGAGCTGCACGCCGAGCTGCAGCCCTACGTGTGGGAGCTGTGCGCCGTGCTGGCGCTGCTGGACGCCTTCCTGCGCTGGCTGGGTAATGTGCTCACAGCTCATACTATAGCGCGCAACAAGGAGCTGCACGCCGAGCTGCAGCCCTACGTGTGGGAGCTGTGCGCCGTGCTGGCGCTGCTGGACGCCTTCCTGCGCTGGCTGGGTAATGTGCTCACAGCTCATACTATAGCGCGCAACAAGGAGCTGCACGCCGAGCTGCAGCCCTACGTGTGGGAGCTGTGCGCCGTGCTGGCGCTGCTGGACGCCTTCCTGCGCTGGCTGGGTAATGTGCTCACAGCTCATACTATAGCGCGCAACAAGGAGCTGCACGCCGAGCTGCAGCCCTACGTGTGGGAGCTGTGCGCCGTGCTGGCGCTGCTGGACGCCTTCCTGCGCTGGCTGGGTAATGTGCTCACAGCTCATACTATAGCGCGCAACAAGGAGCTGCACGCCGAGCTGCAGCCCTACGTGTGGGAGCTGTGCGCCGTGCTGGCGCTGCTGGACGCCTTCCTGCGCTGGCTGGGTAATGTGCTCACAGCTCATACTATAGCGCGCAACAAGGAGCTGCACGCCGAGCTGCAGCCCTACGTGTGGGAGCTGTGCGCCGTGCTGGCGCTGCTGGACGCCTTCCTGCGCTGGCTGGGTAATGTGCTCACAGCTCATACTATAGCGCGCAACAAGGAGCTGCACGCCGAGCTGCAGCCCTACGTGTGGGAGCTGTGCGCCGTGCTGGCGCTGCTGGACGCCTTCCTGCGCTGGCTGGGTAATGTGCTCACAGCTCATACTATAGCGCGCAACAAGGAGCTGCACGCCGAGCTGCAGCCCTACGTGTGGGAGCTGTGCGCCGTGCTGGCGCTGCTGGACGCCTTCCTGCGCTGGCTGGGTAATGTGCTCACAGCTCATACTATAGCGCGCAACAAGGAGCTGCACGCCGAGCTGCAGCCCTACGTGTGGGAGCTGTGCGCCGTGCTGGCGCTGCTGGACGCCTTCCTGCGCTGGCTGGGTAATGTGCTCACAGCTCATACTATAGCGCGCAACAAGGAGCTGCACGCCGAGCTGCAGCCCTACGTGTGGGAGCTGTGCGCCGTGCTGGCGCTGCTGGACGCCTTCCTGCGCTGGCTGGGTAATGTGCTCACAGCTCATACTATAGCGCGCAACAAGGAGCTGCACGCCGAGCTGCAGCCCTACGTGTGGGAGCTGTGCGCCGTGCTGGCGCTGCTGGACGCCTTCCTGCGCTGGCTGGGTAATGTGCTCACAGCTCATACTATAGCGCGCAACAAGGAGCTGCACGCCGAGCTGCAGCCCTACGTGTGGGAGCTGTGCGCCGTGCTGGCGCTGCTGGACGCCTTCCTGCGCTGGCTGGGTAATGTGCTCACAGCTCATACTATAGCGCGCAACAAGGAGCTGCACGCCGAGCTGCAGCCCTACGTGTGGGAGCTGTGCGCCGTGCTGGCGCTGCTGGACGCCTTCCTGCGCTGGCTGGGTAATGTGCTCACAGCTCATACTATAGCGCGCAACAAGGAGCTGCACGCCGAGCTGCAGCCCTACGTGTGGGAGCTGTGCGCCGTGCTGGCGCTGCTGGACGCCTTCCTGCGCTGGCTGGGTAATGTGCTCACAGCTCATACTATAGCGCGCAACAAGGAGCTGCACGCCGAGCTGCAGCCCTACGTGTGGGAGCTGTGCGCCGTGCTGGCGCTGCTGGACGCCTTCCTGCGCTGGCTGGGTAATGTGCTCACAGCTCATACTATAGCGCGCAACAAGGAGCTGCACGCCGAGCTGCAGCCCTACGTGTGGGAGCTGTGCGCCGTGCTGGCGCTGCTGGACGCCTTCCTGCGCTGGCTGGGTAATGTGCTCACAGCTCATACTATAGCGCGCAACAAGGAGCTGCACGCCGAGCTGCAGCCCTACGTGTGGGAGCTGTGCGCCGTGCTGGCGCTGCTGGACGCCTTCCTGCGCTGGCTGGGTAATGTGCTCACAGCTCATACTATAGCGCGCAACAAGGAGCTGCACGCCGAGCTGCAGCCCTACGTGTGGGAGCTGTGCGCCGTGCTGGCGCTGCTGGACGCCTTCCTGCGCTGGCTGGGTAATGTGCTCACAGCTCATACTATAGCGCGCAACAAGGAGCTGCACGCCGAGCTGCAGCCCTACGTGTGGGAGCTGTGCGCCGTGCTGGCGCTGCTGGACGCCTTCCTGCGCTGGCTGGGTAATGTGCTCACAGCTCATACTATAGCGCGCAACAAGGAGCTGCACGCCGAGCTGCAGCCCTACGTGTGGGAGCTGTGCGCCGTGCTGGCGCTGCTGGACGCCTTCCTGCGCTGGCTGGGTAATGTGCTCACAGCTCATACTATAGCGCGCAACAAGGAGCTGCACGCCGAGCTGCAGCCCTACGTGTGGGAGCTGTGCGCCGTGCTGGCGCTGCTGGACGCCTTCCTGCGCTGGCTGGGTAATGTGCTCACAGCTCATACTATAGCGCGCAACAAGGAGCTGCACGCCGAGCTGCAGCCCTACGTGTGGGAGCTGTGCGCCGTGCTGGCGCTGCTGGACGCCTTCCTGCGCTGGCTGGGTAATGTGCTCACAGCTCATACTATAGCGCGCAACAAGGAGCTGCACGCCGAGCTGCAGCCCTACGTGTGGGAGCTGTGCGCCGTGCTGGCGCTGCTGGACGCCTTCCTGCGCTGGCTGGGTAATGTGCTCACAGCTCATACTATAGCGCGCAACAAGGAGCTGCACGCCGAGCTGCAGCCCTACGTGTGGGAGCTGTGCGCCGTGCTGGCGCTGCTGGACGCCTTCCTGCGCTGGCTGGGTAATGTGCTCACAGCTCATACTATAGCGCGCAACAAGGAGCTGCACGCCGAGCTGCAGCCCTACGTGTGGGAGCTGTGCGCCGTGCTGGCGCTGCTGGACGCCTTCCTGCGCTGGCTGGGTAATGTGCTCACAGCTCATACTATAGCGCGCAACAAGGAGCTGCACGCCGAGCTGCAGCCCTACGTGTGGGAGCTGTGCGCCGTGCTGGCGCTGCTGGACGCCTTCCTGCGCTGGCTGGGTAATGTGCTCACAGCTCATACTATAGCGCGCAACAAGGAGCTGCACGCCGAGCTGCAGCCCTACGTGTGGGAGCTGTGCGCCGTGCTGGCGCTGCTGGACGCCTTCCTGCGCTGGCTGGGTAATGTGCTCACAGCTCATACTATAGCGCGCAACAAGGAGCTGCACGCCGAGCTGCAGCCCTACGTGTGGGAGCTGTGCGCCGTGCTGGCGCTGCTGGACGCCTTCCTGCGCTGGCTGGGTAATGTGCTCACAGCTCATACTATAGCGCGCAACAAGGAGCTGCACGCCGAGCTGCAGCCCTACGTGTGGGAGCTGTGCGCCGTGCTGGCGCTGCTGGACGCCTTCCTGCGCTGGCTGGGTAATGTGCTCACAGCTCATACTATAGCGCGCAACAAGGAGCTGCACGCCGAGCTGCAGCCCTACGTGTGGGAGCTGTGCGCCGTGCTGGCGCTGCTGGACGCCTTCCTGCGCTGGCTGGGTAATGTGCTCACAGCTCATACTATAGCGCGCAACAAGGAGCTGCACGCCGAGCTGCAGCCCTACGTGTGGGAGCTGTGCGCCGTGCTGGCGCTGCTGGACGCCTTCCTGCGCTGGCTGGGTAATGTGCTCACAGCTCATACTATAGCGCGCAACAAGGAGCTGCACGCCGAGCTGCAGCCCTACGTGTGGGAGCTGTGCGCCGTGCTGGCGCTGCTGGACGCCTTCCTGCGCTGGCTGGGTAATGTGCTCACAGCTCATACTATAGCGCGCAACAAGGAGCTGCACGCCGAGCTGCAGCCCTACGTGTGGGAGCTGTGCGCCGTGCTGGCGCTGCTGGACGCCTTCCTGCGCTGGCTGGGTAATGTGCTCACAGCTCATACTATAGCGCGCAACAAGGAGCTGCACGCCGAGCTGCAGCCCTACGTGTGGGAGCTGTGCGCCGTGCTGGCGCTGCTGGACGCCTTCCTGCGCTGGCTGGGTAATGTGCTCACAGCTCATACTATAGCGCGCAACAAGGAGCTGCACGCCGAGCTGCAGCCCTACGTGTGGGAGCTCTGCGCTGTGCTGGCGCTGCTGGACGCTTTCCTGCGCTGGCTGGGTAATGTGCTCACAGCTCATAAAATAGCTCCTATAGGTCTATTCAACGATTTCAAAGGTCAATTAATTAAATCAACTATTTGAGGGTAGTTTAACAACACCATGTGTCCAACAATTTCTTAAATGAGTCATTTTTTTTTATTTTAGATTTTTTCACGCACAAATAATTCAAAATATTGGTAATATATAACTGTTTTTTATTTCTAGAACTCGGAAAATACCCTCAAAACATAGCAGCGAATACAGTAGGAAGTTATACTTGTAAGTAATTCATATTTAACTTTTTTGTCTGTGGTCTAATAAGTAATTTATTAGATCAATGTTCTGTGATTTATACAGGGTGAAATTGAAATTATGAGTATCCATATGTTCACATAACTCAACAAAATGTATGGAACAGCTAAATTTTTTCCCGATTTCGTTGGTCCCATAGTAAAAGTTGTTCATAATGCTGAGTTCAATGACCTCTTTTCGGGATGCTCATGATTTAAAATTCACCCTGTATAAATTCAATATGATGTTACAATTCAGCCCGTCACCTTCAGAAAGATATAAGTATCTTCTCCCTACTTTATTCTCACTTTCTTCACAGGGTTTTCAAAAGGCTGGCGCGAAGCATTCGAAAGCGGTTGTCAAGAACCTTGGGTATTCCGAGGCGGATTAACAGCAGACCTACGAAGATTACTCCCAGTGGAATGTACTAGCGACGCGTTGAGAACACTACCGCCCCCTACAATATTACCGCTGACTGTGAGGCCATACACCCCTAGTGATGAAGAAGCTGTAAGTACTTCACACTCGTGTATCATCGGCTATAGTCGTGAATGTGACAACGACGAGAACACTACCGCATTCTTGCAGCTCTGGTGACACTAAGAAATCAATCTAATGAAAGTTAACTTTTAGTACACTGCGAATGTAAAATTAAAAACTAGCGAAACTTCGTAAAAGCCGACCGAACACTTCTATTTTCGCTCCTCTTTCGTATTTCTATGTGCTAACTAAATGCTGGATTACACAATAAATGTACAGAATTCTGATTTTAAATATGTAAACAAAAGATATCCTCCTATTTTTTGTAAGCCTTTTTGATGAAAAAATTCTTAACGTACCCTATCAACTTTATTTTGTAGGTATGTTCAATATGTCACAAAACGTGTAGAGACGGGTCCGATTGCAGCGATCTGTTCCCGAGCGACTTACAAACGTTACCAGCTGACAGGTTAGTCATAATTTAAGGTTCTCTCCAAGTAATCTACCATGAATGAAAGATACCCACCCTAAGAATCCATAAAACCAAAGTTAAGCCAAGAAATCAGATTTACCCCGAGTGACCAACATTATACCCAATCTACTTTCTTGACGCGTTTTTCAAAGAAAAAACGCGTTCATTTCATACTATAAAAATTCACGGTTTAGGGTAATTACTTCTTAAAACCAAAAATTGGAAACTGCAAAGTTCACTACCTACTCTACAGTTTCGAAGTTCAAAAATTTTGAAATGTACAATTTATATCCAGCGCTCGCTAACAACACTCAAGAACGGATTTAAAAAAATTAAATAATTTTAACCCTTATTTAATATAAGTATAGTTTAATATAACTGTGTGATTATCCGTGCGAGAGCTACCGCAGAATAAAGAGTCTTAATGTGGATAAAATAAGGAATAAAATAATTTGAGCTTAAAAATCCCTTGACTTTATTTGACAGCTCAAAGGATCCCATGATATTGTGTTTTAGACTAGTAGCACCATTCCTAACTCTATACCCCGAGCTATGCATGGTGATAGAAGATGATGAGGAGTGTGTTCCACAAGAGATAGACGAACCAGACGGCGATGAGGATGGAGATAAGAGAAGTGAACCTAGGATCAATGGTGAGCATAACATTTTTATCTGGCTATACTGGTTGGATTAAAAATATCGTATTCTCAATTCTGTTGGCGCCCTAACATGGACCACTGATCCCTGCTTGGGCGCCATTAAGCGTAGGAATTGAAATCTCTTGCTTTAAGCATTTGAGATATCGCAAATCTTCATTACAACCATGTTTAAAGTGATTTTAAATATGTATTCTCTTTACACAACCAAATTGCATATAATTTTTTATACAAAATATGGGCAAATACAAAATAGTTCCCAAATTGGGTTCTCTTGTTTGTGAATCACTTTATTTTTGTTTTGTTTAGTTGCTATTGACGAGCTTTAGTAAAAAAAACTTGCGAAAAAAATTACGGTCGATTTTCAACCAAGAGGCGACCTCTTATTTATTGATGCCTGACATACGTGACATATATAGTGGACTAGACGGTAGACTCACCCTATTACCAAAACGTTCTTAGTAGCCAGTCGGTGTCTAGACAAATATACAGAATCCATCTATCCCTTCTTCAAGGAATAAAGACATCAATCACCACTTTAAAATTATTCCCTAGGAGTAAAACCGGAGATCGTTGGGTACGCATGTGCGGTACTAAACAGCAAAGAGTTCTACAAGCGACAGGAAGTGGCGTGGATACCGGAAATGTGCGTCAAGTACCCAGAACAGTTAACCGAGAGACAAGACCTTAGTCAGGCAGCTAAGGTACGTTGCTATCAAGGATTATTAATATTATTTTCAGCCATTATCATCCCACTGCAGGGCAAAAGCCTCCCAAGGAAGGGTTCCTTTTAATCCTCCTGGTTCTGCACCTTCTGTGGCCAATCCTCCGAATAAGCATCTAGCTCGTCTCGCCATCTCCTTCTGGGCCTGCCACGACGTCGTATAACGTTGTGTGGGTTCCACTCGGATCGAGGATTAGAATTATTTTTTGTTTCTTTTTCAGGGGCTACTTTATAATGATTTAGTTGCCAGTATAATAAATTAAATATTACTTTCCCCTCAAGGTCTTTTTTTGAAGAGATTAAGTTACCATTTTTGTACCGAAAAAATCGATTATCGCTCTTTAGGGTTTCGTAGTGAAACCAGGAAGTATCCAAAAAGTTTTTTAAATGGTTCCTGGGATACCTTGTGTATCAAAACTTGATTAGCGATCGTCAATAACCTAGTCCTAGTGTCTCGCACTCACCGTTAGGCTCTTGCCATTAAGTGTTTGCGAAGGCGTTCGATCGGGTCTGGCACCGGGGTTTTCCATGGTAGCTTTCATCATAAAGACTACCTGAGGGATAGTGCGTCTGCATTTCCAGATTTTGTCCAATAGAAATATTAAAGCCGTTGTCGACGATAATTAGTCTAATAGGATGGACATTAACACTGGCGCCCCACAAGGCAAAGTACTGACGCCCACATTGTTTTTACTGTATATCGATGATCTGCTGTATAGTACGGAGGATGTTTATCTACAGCATTCCGTCGAAGAGCGTAGAAACTTATGTCTCAAATCTCAACTTAAAGCCAAAATGGTCTCGCACCGGTGGTTACCGAAGTTTCCACCCGCGCCCGCTCAGATTGTGGAATCTTATCCCCATCGAGGTTTTCTCAAAAGACAAGCATGGTGTTCGTCAAATAAGGCTTGAAAAGATTATTACAGAATAACGGTAATGAACATATGATAAGCATTGCAAGCGTCCATTAATTACGGTAACCGCTAACCAGTGAAAATTAGGTTATTATGTACACTATGTGCCCCGTTATATGGCGTACATGTACAATCCAGGCCGTTTTGTTCCGCCAGGAGTGCGTGCGCCACTTCCACCAGTTCGGGTCGTGCGAGCGCGCGCCCGCCGCCGTGACGCGCGCACATGCCGCGCTGCTCACGTGCTGCGTGCTGCCGGCGTGCCGCGACGTGCTGGCGCCCGCGCGCCTGCTCACTTGTCTGCTAGCTGCGCTCAGAGCTCACGGTAATGTACATATTATTACTGCTCACGTGCTGCGTGCTGCCGGCGTGCCGCGACGTGCTGGCGCCCGCGCGCCTGCTCACTTGTCTGCTAGCTGCGCTCAGAGCTCACGGTAATGTACATATTATTACTGCTCACGTGCTGCGTGCTGCCGGCGTGCCGCGACGTGCTGGCGCCCGCGCGCCTGCTCACTTGTCTGCTAGCTGCGCTCAGAGCTCACGGTAATGTACATATTATTACTGCTCACGTGCTGCGTGCTGCCGGCGTGCCGCGACGTGCTGGCGCCCGCGCGCCTGCTCACTTGTCTGCTAGCTGCGCTCAGAGCTCACGGTAATGTACATATTATTACTGCTCACGTGCTGCGTGCTGCCGGCGTGCCGCGACGTGCTGGCGCCCGCGCGCCTGCTCACTTGTCTGCTAGCTGCGCTCAGAGCTCACGGTAATGTACATATTATTACTGCTCACGTGCTGCGTGCTGCCGGCGTGCCGCGACGTGCTGGCGCCCGCGCGCCTGCTCACTTGTCTGCTAGCTGCGCTCAGAGCTCACGGTAATGTACATATTATTACTGCTCACGTGCTGCGTGCTGCCGGCGTGCCGCGACGTGCTGGCGCCCGCGCGCCTGCTCACTTGTCTGCTAGCTGCGCTCAGAGCTCACGGTAATGTACATATTATTACTGCTCACGTGCTGCGTGCTGCCGGCGTGCCGCGACGTGCTGGCGCCCGCGCGCCTGCTCACTTGTCTGCTAGCTGCGCTCAGAGCTCACGGTAATGTACATATTATTACTGCTCACGTGCTGCGTGCTGCCGGCGTGCCGCGACGTGCTGGCGCCCGCGCGCCTGCTCACTTGTCTGCTAGCTGCGCTCAGAGCTCACGGTAATGTACATATTATTACTGCTCACGTGCTGCGTGCTGCCGGCGTGCCGCGACGTGCTGGCGCCCGCGCGCCTGCTCACTTGTCTGCTAGCTGCGCTCAGAGCTCACGGTAATGTACATATTATTACTGCTCACGTGCTGCGTGCTGCCGGCGTGCCGCGACGTGCTGGCGCCCGCGCGCCTGCTCACTTGTCTGCTAGCTGCGCTCAGAGCTCACGGTAATGTACATATTATTACTGCTCACGTGCTGCGTGCTGCCGGCGTGCCGCGATTTTTGAATTCAAATATTACGTGTTCGTTTATCTACAATACATTCTTCTGTATGTAGGTGCGAGCGGCGTGCACGCATGTATTAACGCGACGGACCACTACTTGCACCAGTTCTACAGCAAGCTTGGCTTCGTGGAGGTGTGTCGTGGCGCTGGAGGGCGAGTCTACTTAGCTCGAGCCTTCTAGCGGAGTTGTAGGCGGCGCCACTGTCGCTATGCGCTTAGAAATAGAAGACATTAGCGTACTGGTAATTATTTATACATGATTGTATAACTATTGTAAAAGTCTAAAATGTTCTTTATTCAATTATACAAAATGTCCTTCTGATTAGACATAATGTTAACATGTTCATAACACGAATAAATAACGCAAAGTGGGACTAATAATATCGATGATGATAATAATAATAGTCAGATTTGTAAGAGTACCTATTAAGAAATTACAGTCCGATTCGATTCCACTTACTAAAATATAACTTTGATGGTGTGTATATTAAGTTGTTTTCAGAATGATAGAACAATTGATAAGATCATAAAGACTAAATATGTATAATATAAAAATTCAGTTTCAAAAACACATAATTATCAAATCACATCACACTCACACTATTATACGACACAAGATTATAATTATATATTTTCGTACCACTCGCTGTTAACTGCGTACCGCACGCTGTTAACTGCGTACCGCTCGCTATTAACTACGTACCGCTCGCTGTTAACTGCGTACCGCACACTGTTAACTGCGTACCGCACGCTGTTAACTGCGTACCGCATGCTGTTATCTGCGTACCGCACGCTGTTAACTGCGTACCGCTCGCTGTTAACTGCGTACCGCTCGCTAAGATAAGTCTTTTGGAAATCCTAATTTCAGAGCGATAATAATTAACGAACTGTAAATGTTATTTTTATCAATGCAAATACTTTGAGCATAGCATTATTATTTCATATTTAGAATATTTGCTCATATTGTATCAAATTATTATTTTGAAACTAAGATATATGCATCATTTTCTGTGAAAAAAAAACATAGTCAATCCATTAAATAAAAGCAATATCTGATCCGTCTTCGAAATAGAAACAGTATACATTTTTCGCTATGGCAACTATTAAGTCAGCTTACTATTTTCATAGATGGCAATTATAAAATATACTATAAACTATGATACTATAAATATAAATACCTAGATACTTATAATATACAAAATCTAAGCTGTATTGTTTAAGACTTATAATGTATGTATAACTATTAAAATATAAATAATTGTATATGAATTGTATATGAATTGTATAGTAAGTATATCTTGTAAAATAATACATCTTGTAAAATAATACAAGATATTAAAAAGTAAAAAATAAAAGTTAGTAATTTGTTTCTGTTTTATGTTTTTATCTACACTAAGCCTTCGAGGTTAATAACAAAGAAAATAGTGCTACCATTTTTACTGTTCAGTTGACAGCGTCCCTAGTGGTGCGACATTGTGGAATAGACATCATAACGCATACTTAAAACATGGATTGAAAAACTGAAGAAAAACATCAACGATAGCGAAAGTATTCAGGATTGTCTAGTCTCTTATTAAAGGTTGAAATAACATCTCTTACTACTGGATTTCAATCTTTATTTCATTTTTTTTATTGATATTTTTAAAGACACAACGACACTTTTCTCACAATTTTCACAACATTTTTTTTTTTTAAATGGTAATGTAAAAACTCCATGGTCTGATTAGACAAGGATCATGATCGTTGAAATAAAAATAATTAACAATTTTTATTTGATACTGCAATGAAAATGCGCTTCTAATCAGCTGTTTAACTTAAAAGAAACCATACGTATTGGTTTCTTTAACTGAAAAAATTGCAATAGAATCCCACCGAAAAATTTCAGCGCTCGGAAGTTTAAAATCATGTAAATCCATGGCTAAGTTAGCGTTACGCTGTCATCGCGTATGTCGTGTAACTTCCGAAATTTACCGAGGGAAAAAAATAATTTAAAAAATCAGTAGGTTCCAATTCTGTCTATCTGAACAGAAAAGTTGGTGATACTGTATATGTATAAAGCCCCTTGCTAACGAGAGGGTATCTACCCGGGTCGGCGCCGGCAAACCCACATTTCCCACACGTAACTGACAGCCGGATGTAGATACGCTTTAAAATCCGTGCGAAGCCTCGGCGGAAACCATCTCGTTTACAAGTGGCCTAAGGATGAGCTCAGTGACACTATCAATAGAGATGGGATAGAAAAAAAAACTTACGCGCTGCTTCAGTGAAAAAAATACCTGGAACGCAGCAATTATATGAATATTTGAGATCTAAGTTACAAATTACGGAACTAAGAAAATGCTTGATGTCTAAGATTAAATAAATAATATGTATTGATGAATAGGCTAGGATGAAAATTAACTAAAGCCTGATACAGATTATGTGCAACAGAAAATGCAAAGCAGCAATTTATCTGTTTGCAAAACAGTAAAAGCTGCTTTTGTAACACTATTGGGCTACATGTGTAGTCATTTATTGAAAATACTAACGTGAATGAACGCCCATGCCCACAGGCCTAGTATCACGCTATGCTAAAAACTAATTGAAGTGTGGAAAAGAGATATTTCAATCCATATCTCTGCGAGAGAGAAAGAGACGCACAACGATGGACCTTTCCGTCATTATTTTTTCGAGTAAGAAAGGTGTGCTTAAATGTTATTCTGTTATATGTGTAAAATTATTACGAATCGTGCAATTAATAAAAAATTAGTACGAACTTTGGCTAAAACATGTTCCCTCTCTGTCTTGCAGTTAAAGTTTGACAGTTGCGCGACAGCGATATTTATTACCTCGGCCGAAGTCTATGCCAATGTTTATGTTGTACATAATCTGTGCAAGACTTTTTTGTCTTTTTTTATTCGATATTTAAATATTACGTTACTTTTTAAATTTCTTGCTTTTAGTCTTAGGGTATAGTTTCTTTTGTACGAGCTTAATTTTTTTTCCAAAATAGTCATGAACGTAAGAAGGTTCTAATCTAGAACGCAAGTGCTTCTATCTTGATCTGTTAGTTAGGTATTGAGTGGGATAAATGTGTTAGACTGAACTAGGATTTTAGATGAATTAACCATTGAGCCAAATATTCGCTGACTTCCGCCATATTTGAAATATTAATTCATTTATTATGTCTGATATAAAATGTCTGAATAAGTGAGTGAAGTTTGTTTAACATAGCAGTGCCACGTCCATACAAATTCCCTTTCTTTCTTTTATTAATTAATCTAGTAGATGGTTGCCACCATCACCATTCGGCTTTAGGTTTCATACTTCAGTGCAATTCGGACACTGATACGAACCGCAAATATTTACCATTCGTCAATCAGTATAATATTTTGGATAAACTATTCGCCACTTACCAGACATTAGGATTATAAACTTTATTCTGGAAATTCAAATGTGTCTATTTCATTTTGTGTTTTATTCAAGTCGAATGCGTGGCGTGGAATTTAGAGAAATAGATCCTAATCAAGTTGGTAAAGACTGAGTAAGGAAGTGTGACTTGTGATAATATCTTGGTAAGTTAGTGTGGGCTAATCTGGGAAGTTTACTGTAGTAAGAAGTTTTCTTGGGAAATTTTTGTTTTCTCGTATACCTATGTTTTTTTTTAGTTCAAAATTCTCGTTTCTCTATATAATTATAAACTTTAAGTATATTTTGTTGTCACTTTATTTTAATTACTATATAAAAGCTATAAATGTAATATAACACTTCGTTGGCAAAATAAAAAAAAATAAAAAAAAATTAAATATTGATTTTTCCAAATTTTATTCGGCCATATTAAAACTTGTTTTCCATATATTTTTTTATTTTGATTTATTACTAACTCCATATAAATTACTTTTCAGTCCCTCCAAAACTTTAACATGTTTTCCTCTCTTTTCATTTTAAAAGACCTTCCTAAGGAATAAATAAACGAATGAAAAATGTATTGGCCAGCAAACCTTTGATTTGACAGATTTAAAAAAAAGTGGGCACGGTGCCGTGTTCACAAGGCTACACATCAAGGTATACATTTCCAGTATAAGCTGACATTTTGTTGTACGAAGAGCCTATACAATGCGAGGTCAGTTCATACTGTCCTTAATTAAAATCATTTATCAATAATTTAAAAGTCAATTTTCAATTGCAGTTGTACGTAAATAATGTTATTATACAAGGTGTTGAAAATTAGCTTTAAGAATTTTGTGAGGTTACTCTGAATCGGACGACATGAACATTGTAAAGGAAAAAAAAGCTATATTCAAGTTGAGAATTCATCTTCCCAATATGAACCGCACTGTCCGCACTGTTCTTAATAACGAAGTCGTATGGGAAGCTGAATTTTTCAACTTGAATTTTGATTATTTTTTTCTTTTTCGATGTTTGTTTTCCGATTCCGAGTAACCTCTCAAAATTCTTAGAGCTAATTATTTTACACCTTATATATTATTATAGTTGTAGATATAAAATTGTGAACAATTATTGTTTGTTAAAACATGTACTGATAGATCCATTGAGATGGGTCAGTAAAAAAAAATACATAATATATAAAAAAATCTCCATCTTAATTGATCATCCGGTATAATTATAGTATAAGTCAGGATTAAGATGTGATAGGAAATATTTGTATAACTTTGACTGCGTCGCATTGGTGCTCCAATTATTTCAAATTGGAGCACTTTGAATAAAAAAACAGGATTGTTTGAAGTATCCTATGACATTCTGAATCTCTATCTAAGTAGTTATAAATTGTATAAAACCAATAACGTTTAAATAACATGCTTTTAATACATTTTTAAGATTTCAGCGAAATATTTTTAAGTTAGTTCTAAAAATGTAATTAATGTTCCTTTCGATTTCTTGACAAAGTAGAGTTTTATTGATATTTTTACACATCACAATTATTTTTATGCAGTTAGCTATTGAAATATTATAATTTAAGATGTTATCCTATAGTATTTTATTGCACAATATCGCATGGACTTTGCTTTCTATAGAAATAAGTAAAATGTTTTTTTTTACTGTTTGGTATCGTCAATTATGTTCAGGTGCTTCAGTATTAGAAAAATGAAAATACCGATTATTGCAAATCGACGAGTTTTTTGGTACCATGTCTCATCTTATAAAAATAGTCATTAATTAAGAAATATAAATAAATATTATGAATGATACAATGTTGTAATGTTCCTTTTATATTATTTAAAGTTATTTTTTGTTAGGTCTGTCACTTTGCCCAATCAGAACTATTAGCCATTCTGGGCAAAGCTGTTATCGACCGTTAATTTTATTTAATGGCTATGTACTTTGTAAAGTTGCGTTTTGTATAACCATGATAATTGAATATCAGTATCAGATATATTTTGTGTTATTTATATGTGTTTTATAATGGTGCCGGCCATCTTGACGATAAATCGGTTAATAAAAATTAAAAAATCATAATTTGTAGTTTATATTTTAAACCTTCATTAACCTAATAATAGTTAAATAATAATTAATAATACATTAAAAATATATAATATTATATTGTAGCAAAAATATATTTCCTTCTCACTCGGCTTCCACTGATCTGGTGTTAGTTGTCGACAGTTCCATTAGTTTTTGTTTTATTTCTGAGATCTGTAATTTAAAAATAACATTATGTTATTTGATGTAGATTAAAGAAATACATATTCCCAATTAAGGGTCCCGTTCCAAACTCCCGAAGAGTTGAACGCAATAGTTGTTGCTGTTACGTAATTTGTTGCTTTCTATATTTACTTTGGGGGACTAATTAGCTGCCTACAATCATATAAAGCTGGCGATTAATAGGGTATCGAAGTTGTAATAATGAATTAATCCCTTCAATTGTCTCAAACAATACAAGAAATTTCAATTCAGGATTACGTGTAAGTCGCAACGTATTGGCATCTTAGCCTATGGTCTCCTATAAACTCAATCGGTTGTATAACGCGTCATACAACTCGTCACGATTCTTGTATAGTGTTGTGGTCTCTGACATGCTGACGTTGTTATTGACATTAAACGTCGACCGCGACGTTTACGCTGACATCAGACGTCACCAACACTGTATAGGTACTGAAGTAAAATAAACAACATGATACCTTTTGAATCTCATTTAAAAGCATCTTCTGCTCTGTTCTGGGCGTCATGTCTTTTCTATTCAAATCTATAGCTTCTAAATTCTCAAATAGTTGTTTTATTTTTAACGCTAAATGGACGTCATTATTGCTCTTTCTCGGCACAGTTGGTTTACTCCTTTTAACTAATTTCTTTTTATACTTGTCCGGTAAATCTTTTTCTATATCCTCCCTTGTAAGAATTGTCATATAATCTGGATGTGTTTCATATGGATAATTCTTTTGGTCAATTTTATAATCAGATTTAATCATGCCTTTATTTTGTGTGTACTCTCTTCTCCAGTTTTTTAGGAGTTCCAGGTTTCTGGAATATGTACAAACATAAATGTGATAGCCTATAAAAATAAAAACGATATACAGACGCAAAGTTGCCAATTGAATATTCGTGAAATCTAATGACATTAAAAGACGTGGACGGCGGATCTAGTACAAAAGTCACAAATAAGTGTAAGAACTCAGGTAACTAAAAAAAACGTGGGTAAGTGCATATAAATTACACGTTTAAAGAGAACATTCTAATTTTTGTTTTAATACTATTGCAACAAAGCTTAATTTTGCTTGCAACAATTTCGAGCGATTCGCCCTCTTGTGATTTATTGCTCTTTTGGATTGCAAGCGATTCGCGCTCTTGTGATTTATTGCTCTTTTGGATTGAACAGTTTTGAGCGCAAATCCGACATTTAGTTTTTTTAATATCATTGGAGAAATCGTAGAAAATAGCATTATTAGTTCTACTGAAGCAAGACAAGCGCAAATTAGCACGTGGAAAGTAATAAAATATTAATGTTAACTTGAATTGCACTACGAAGTACAAACCAATAAATGTATAATAATAAATGGAAACTGCAAAAGTTGACATTCTTGAACGATCAAAATAATTTCAAGCGTCTTACGGGCAGGTCTTGCATTTTGCGTAAACCAATAAAATAATAATATTAGTATTAGGTACTTATATCATTAATTAATCTTGGCAACAAAAATACCATTTCGCAAGCCACGGAAAAAATAAAAAAAGAGAAAATAAATAATAAAGCATTCAGAAATCTGTTAACGGTTACAGAACACACTTTCTCCCTTGCAGAATCTTATCTCTGGTCGCAAGTAACTCTTTGTGCTTCTTAATAGCCAAATCTCTTAGATAACTTTGTTTTATTTTTGCGTCCATCTTTTCTTTCCCATCCACTCTTGTCGGTTTAAGGTATTTCGAACTTTGATTAAATGGCGGTACAATTATCTGACGACTTTTTGCTAACTTGGGACACTTCCCTTTGTTTCTTGAATAGTATTCTTCATCTGAATCATCTGATTCTTTCTCATTAAACTTAACTGACATTCCCTTTTTCAATTTCTCGCCATCAATGACAGAATTATAACTGAGACCAGCTTGACTACAAGTTTCAGGATAAATTCCGTTTGTGCTTACCGTTCGTTCAGAAATATCGGATTGGGAGCTAGCGAACATGCTGTCAATATATTTGTTGTATAAAAAGGTTTTTATATTTATTACTCCTGTGCCAATAACTTCTCTTGGCGGGTACATCAGCGGGTTCCCGCCTAATTGGAGAACTTTCAAGTTACTGACAGTTCCTAGTTCGTTCGGAAGTGAAGTAATTTTGTTGTTTGTTAGCAACAGGTGCGTAAGACTTGGGTGGTGTTTTATAGATGTGGGTATATCGGTCACTTGATTGTCTCTTAGGTCAAAGTACATTAAATTTAGTAAAGATGGGAAAAAATCATCTGGTAAAGTAGTGATTTCGTTGTTTTGAAGATATAGTACCTGTAATAAGGAAAAGACAAGTGTATACAGGATGGACGCTGATTTGAAAGTTAGGGTTTACAAACCATTCAGAATCAACGATCATACTTGATTATGACCAATGATAATTTTTCGCTCGCTTCGATCACCTGGTATACTGTAGTGGTGCGCGAATAAATAAATAAACCAGCCTTTATCTGTCCAACAGCAGGGTAAAGGTCTCATGTCATACAAAGAAGGATCCAATTTTTAACACCACGCTAGCTCACGAGCGCGGGTGATACGGGATCTGGAAACCCTTATAATTTAGTCATGTCTTTCTGTCTGTCGACATTAACATAAGGCTAGAAAATACTGGAAAACTAAATTCAGCATTAAGGAAATCTTTTTATACATTATCTATTACTCCTCAAAGTTCTCGACTTTAAGTAAACTGCGCAAAAGTGAACCTTATCCGCCCATATCTCTGAAGTTTGATAAACTTTCTAGAAACTTAAATAGGCGTTCCTTAACTTTTCCACGTCTTACCTCAGAAATTAAAGTGAGTAAGAATAACGCTTTTAATGCAAACCGCAATGCGATCGGCTTAAATTAGAACCAAAGGCACAGCCGCTAGACGGTCGGCTAGTAATGACTAATGATTTATTTGGTACCTACTTACGTTTAGATGATGGTTTTTTAATTCAGGCACTTCTCTCAATCCTTGAAATGATAAATCCCATGAAGTATCCTCATTTATATCTTCATCATAAATGTTTAAAGGTAAAGGGATATTTGATGCTTCAGACATCGTAAAATTAAAACTTGGACAACGTGGACTTGGGAGTTTGATCAATAAAAGTGCTCAAACAAAATTTAAATATGGCGCGTAAAGAGAATAATAATTTATTGGTTCTGGTTGCCAGCCAGCAGTGTTGCCAAATCACTGATTTTTTTCGGATAATGCCACAGACATAGTTTAAACTAGTCTATATACTCGTTTAGATAATATACATGATAATTATATGATATTAATATCGTTCCTTTAAAAGAACACCATTTTCCAGCTTGATTTTGATTATGATTTTTTTATTAGCGGTCGGCTTTAAATGATGACGAGAATATCACGCTACCATAGTGATGTTTTTTTGATACATCAAATTGTCGAAATTTGTTTTCGATAAGTCATATTTAATGTTTTTTAGAAAAAAACACTCAATTTATTTATTTTCTTTATAAACTATACATTTCAATGTTTGTTTTTTAGTTTCAAATATATTGACTCAAAAAGTTAAAAACTAAAATAAATTGAATAAAAATCATATTTTTATCGATCTCCATTCGAAGCCATAGCGTTCAAAAGACACATGGCGAATACGTCACTATCTCAGTTGCAAGATGGCGAACGTTCGGGATAGTGACACATCTTTGTGGCTCCACAATAAACTCGGTACATCGAATGATTCGTGGACAAGCGGTTCAATTTGTACGCAATTAAATGCCGAAGTGTTGAAAAATATCAAGGATTGTTTTCCAGATTTGCAAACACAAGTGAAATTGAAATTATTGCTAAGTTTCTTTCATATCCCGCGCAGAAATGTTGAGGAGGTAACTTTTCTCTTTGATGTTCTATGGTTTTGCGTAACTGTATTGTGTTTTTTATCTCTTTCCTTTCATATTTACAGCGCTATGTAAGAATAAGATAGAGTCATACGCATGTATGTAGTAGTTCTATTTGTTGTCATCTAATGAATTTACATGCAAAAAAATTGTTGAAAGTAATAAATTCGAATTTTACAGCAAATCGAATACAGGCATAATTATTACTATTAGTCATTTGAGGTTTATTTCCGCATGTTTACTACTACACTTTAATATCTACGAGTACAAAAAGGGTTGTTTTTTACGCAATTAAACGAAACATTTTGCAGTGATTTCGTTACCTAGGATTTTAGGAACTAGTAGATATGACTGCAATTAAATTGCCACTACAATTTACGACTTGTTGTGTTTACACCGTTCTTATAATAAATGCAACATTAGAAATTTATCTTATGTTGTGAAATTAGTCTTCAAGGACCATGTATTAGCACATAATAGATATTATTACAAGTATTAGGCAAAGACATCCTCCTTGACCAGCCAAACTGATAAATTTCTATAGGTAGCAGCTATTTTTTTTAAATTTTCATAAAAACAAGCTCCTGCAGTGCATACAAGAAATAATATGTTTATGGCAATCGGTCATATTGCCAAACCTGTCCAATATTCAATTCTCTCTTTATTTATACCTATAAATGCACATTACACATACACATTAGAATATGTACAATGATATCTTGTGGCATGTATACCACACTATGTGGTGTACATGTACACATGTTGTGGTGGTGCATTGGTTATGGACCCGCTTTGAAAGCATGTGTGTCCGGGTTTGTACCTGGCATGTACCAATGTGACTTTTTCAATGTCAATTGTACTTTCTTAGTTAATCTAAGACACCACTGACTAACGGTGAAGGAAAACATAAGGAAACCATGACTTAATAGTCTGAAATAACCAACACTCAGTGAGCTAGCGTGGTGAATGATGCTAGATTATTCTCTGTATAAGAAGAGGCCTTTGCCCTACAGTGGGATAGTTACAGGCTGGTTTATATACCACATTTGACCTAAAATATACAATTACGTATGATTTTATAAAATTATTTATTATGTTTATCAAATAATGCTACTGTTTTACTTCACTAGTCAGATATTAGGTATTATAATATCTGTTCCTTTACAATTTAAAATTCAAATTGTATCAACTACGTGGGACATGTCAGATTAAAACCGCATAAAACTTATTACTTATACAGTATTTTTAAGGTTTCAGAGCCGAATGGCAAAAACAAAACCCTTATAGGTAGTTCCGTCCCATCCATAAATTTACCTACTTGAAATTTACTGGTACTATATCAATGAAGTTTTGATAGTTAGATAGTAAGTGTTCCTTTCTGTCTAAAGCTATTGTGAATCATAGATTTGTCTTATCTAATTATTAATCTACACTAATTAAACCAAATGAGCTTTTAAATTAAACTTAATGGGTAAGGTGGTTAACAATTTTTAAACAATTCATGCATACCCAATATGTGTAGCCACGATCACTGCTAATAATCTTCCCCCTACCTTAATCTCCCCTCCCCCTTGCATAATCCTGCACAGGGTTGGCAACACCTGTGACACACCTGGTGTTGCCACATCTATAGAAAACTGAAACTGTTTACTATCAACAAAATTAACTATTCAGCATATTAATTGTCAAATTTTCTTTTCAGTGGCGAAATGAACTGGAGGAGATTATCGAAGTGGCAGCAGTGGACTCTGACTTATGGGTGGCAATGTTGGCCGAGACTCTTAAAACCTTCCCCTCAGCCGGCACCCTCAATACAGAGATAGCGGAGTTTGATGAAACCAGGCCCATCTTTAGCGACATGATCAGTGAGCTCAGGAGAGCGCTGGCCAAACATTCAGAGCTTGGACTATTACCATTAGAGTGCCTATATTTAAATAAGAATGCTTTAGTTTCAGTGGTGAGTGTGATTTTTTTATTATTACTAGTTTCCCGGCGCGACTATTCTACCCCTACCCTATTCTACCCCTACCTTACTTTATCCTTACCCTACTCTACCCCTATCCTACCCTACCACTTTTTCTCACCTTTTAAACCTACCCTGGACTTTCACACATATTTTAAAATCAAAATTATCCAAATTGGTCAAGCTGTTCTTGAGTTTTAGCGAGACTTAACGAACAGCATTTTTACAATTCATTTTTATTTATAGATTTATTATTATTTACTGGTTAACCCTCATGCAGCTTCGCCCCTATGTTTCTAATTTAGCCCTATCGCAGCGCCACCTACCGGATCCAATTGTGGAAATACCATCCAGGGATCTAATCACACCCACACAAAAAATCATCAAAATCGGCGCAGCCATTCTCAAGTTTTAGCGAGAGTAACGAATAGCAATCCATTTTTATACATACATAAATTCACGCATTTTTCCCTTGGGAGTAGGCAGAAACTACTGAATGCTGCTACGGTTCCTACATACTCCATTTTTTATATTGTATAGAATTTTTAACATCAAAATAATCGTACAATGTTTATTGACCTATCACTAAATCACAAGAATCTATCCTGCTGTTGCTAAAATGTTTTCACAAACCCTCTCAGTTCAAATCTAAAATAATTACGGAGTTAATCAATTATGTACCTACATTGTTCTCATATTAAGCGAGACAGATTGGAAATTACAGTGTACAAATTAGCTATAACCAAATGGAAAGTTATACTTTATTTTTATTCATCTAGTTTTATTATTTATTCAGAATCTTATTATTATTTTGTTTAGGTTTTACAAGCAGTGATAGCCGTGATAGGCTAGTGGTATGACCGTTTGTCAAAGTTCGTTAGTTCGAAACCCGATGTTCAGAACTGAAAACTACTACTTTTTTTATTTTTTTTTTATTACTGCCGCACGAATTAACTCCATGCTGCCTGATGGAAAGCAGTCAGTGGAGGCCCATAGTGATGGCCATCATCCCAGCAGCCAGCATAGCAATGTGGCATGATGGCCCTTACCTTGACGGCCTTGAGAAAAGCTTTTTCAGTACCAATACTAAAACGTGAAGAAAAGTTCTATGGTGTGAAACCATTGGACTCTTGCACTAGGTTGTTTATCAACCATGATAAAGAAAGTAATTCTCTTTTTATTTTAAAGTGCTTACTCTCCCATATAAATTTTATCATGATCTGATGATGAATTTCGGTGATACAAAATGGAAGTCCTCATCGGACAATAGCAAACCTCTCGTAAGAATTAAATTTCTTTGTACTATCGCGGACACGAACGGTGCATCACTTTGCCATCAAAATGCTTTGAACGATGCTACGTACGTAGCAGCGGGGCTAGCGTTACGTTCGGACGCCGGGTGCAAGCGATTCTAACCTTAAGAGTGATTTTGTCCACTATAGAGTTGTTCATAACTGACCTCTGAAAAACTAAGGGTAGGGGTTTGGCCTTGCCTTTGAAGTTAATGTGTTACTCAAAATTGAGAAAATATATTTTTTTACAGACATAATACCAACATCAAAGCACTAAAAAGCTAGTAATAACACCAAAACTTTATTTATTTATTAACGATTTATTTATTTATTAACGATTTATTTATTTATTAACGATTTATTTATTTATTAACGATTTATTTATTTATTAACGATTTATTTATTTATTAACGATTTATTTATTAACGATTTATTTATTTATTAACGATTTATTTATTTATTAACGATTTATTTATTTATTAACGATTTATTTATTTATTAACGATTTATTTATTTATTAACGATTTATTTATTTATTAACGATTTATTTACTTATTAACGATTTATTTATTTATTAACGATTTATTTATAAACTTTTAATTTTAGGTGGGTCAACAACCTAACGCAGTGAAACATTTCACGTTGAAACGCAAGCCGAAGTCCGTAGCGTTGCGTAGTGAGTTGCTGGCCAAAGCTACGGAGGTGCAGGCTAATCAGAAGAAGGCACAGGCTCCTACCGTGCCTGTCCGTAGTAGAGGCATGCCTAGGAAGATGACTGATACCAGTAAGTGATTTGATATGAACGCTTAATAATTGTATTATGACGGCTACAATTTCTTACCACCAAAATATTAAAATATTTTAAAAAGAAATTCGCAAAAAAATACTATTTTTTATTTATTTATTTATAGACTCACGCCTGTATTCCCCAGAGGGGGTAGGCAGAGGTGCAGTACACCCACGTTTCGCCGGCTATGTTATAAGTCCCATGTAATAGGGGGCGAGCCTATTGCCATTAACCGGGCACAATTCCAGACTCCGTGCTGCTACTGAGAATTTCTTAATGGAAAAACCCAATAACACTTTGCCCGACCCGGGGATCGAACCCAGGACCTCGTGCTCAGCAGTCGCGCTTGCTACCACTAGACCAACGAGGCAGTCAAAAAATACTTTATTTATTAAAATATTTTCATTTAATAAACAAAACATGTAAAATGTACAGTCGGTAAAGGAGTTAAGTTGGCAGGGATGCTAGCTAAAGTAGTAATGTTTTCAAGATGTTATTAATATAATTTCATTTTATTTTGTGAAAAGGTATGAACTGAAACCTATACTAAAACTAAACAATTTTGCATAACCACATACAAATTTCTATAAATAACATTATCTCAAACTAGCGGCCCTGCCAAGCTAACTCCTTTGCGACTGTACATAAATTTTATTAAAATACTGAAAATTGGTTGATTATCGGTTAAATTTTTATATTGTAATTTTTCTGGTTATTTTGTTTGTCAGAGGTTGAAATTTGAATATTAGTTTTTCATTATTTTTTTTGTTATTATAAAAAGGAATAAAGAACTCGTATTGTTGTTTTTACAATCGACGTCATAAGTATATAAGAAAGTATATAAATGTAATATACATTACAATAAAGGCCCTTGTATAGTACGTGTGACGTGTTGTGAATCATGACTAAAATTTGCATGCCAGACCCTGGTTAGACATGTAGAGACGAAATTAATTATAAGACCTAAAATGTACCTTGTTTAATGCAAATAAATATGTTTAGCGCCGCTGAAGGGGCTGCCGGTGCGGGCGGCGGGCGCGCGCACGTGGCGGGGCCCGGGGGCGCGGCCCCCCCCTCGAGCGGGCATCAAGCTGCTGGACATCACGGAGCAGCCCGCCACGCATGCGCAAATCAAGAAGAGGAGGAAGCTTGGTAACTGGCCTTACTTCTATTCTACTCGGAAACTACAAGTTACCAAAGACAAAAATTATTTATTTGTATAAAACATGAGTATAGTACATGTATAGCAACAAGCACACCAGTTGTTAAGAGGATATTTATGAGCTACAAATGTTTTGCCTCTAGTGGCGTACAAATATTAGATGTTTGTTTGAGTATTAAAAAAAAAAAATTTAAAAATTATATAGTTTGTCAAACCTTAACAACGTTTAAAAAAAAACCCTGGAAAATGTCTGAACTCTTTTGGCTTTGATAGACATATCCATATAAATCGAGAGAAGATAGAAAGTCTTCTTTTTAATGTGTAATCTAGGGGTCTCAATATCGAACCATTTTTTATAAAACCGGTATTTTCAGTAATGGCTTCAGAAAAATCCCGGCTTTCCGGTATTTTCGATATTTTCGAGATCTTTTGGGTAAGGAATTTAGGTTAGTAACTAAATATCGACTATTTATGTCAGTCTAGGGTATAGGGATAACTGCATTCAGATCAGAGTCAGCCATTTCATTTTTATAATGTCTACAGAAATGGAGGAAGGTGCTAAGAAGGCGGCCGCGGCGCCGCCCGCGTCTCCCCCGCCGCCTGACTACGCGAAAGGACTCAACAACTACACCATGCCCAAACCTGACGACAATAGTAACAGTAACTATTTATATTCTTCTTTTGAGAACATTGGCTAGCAAGTCAGAGGTCTTAGGTTCGAACCCGAGCACGTGCTGACGTACCTCTGACTTTTGTAAGTTATATTTAGTCTAACCCGGATGGGACCACGAAGATGGGACCGATAGGTCCCGCCAACTGCACGCTATTTTGATTCTTATATCACGTACCACGAAGGTTATGATCGTCTGTAAGTGATTTTACTCTATGCCCAGAAGGATATTCACGATATTCTAATTCATTAAAACCAAAAATGTAGCTTGGTAACATCACCACATAATATAAAACAAAGTCGCTTCCCGCGTCTGTCTGTCCCTATGTATGCTTGGATCTTTAAAACTACGCAACGGATTTTGTTGCGGTTTTTTTAATAGATAGAGTGATTAAGGAGGAAGGTTTATATGTATAATACATGCATATTAGCGTAACCGTGCGAAGCCGGGGCGGGTCGCTTGTTATAAATAATCCTTCCTTGAAAGTCGGGTAAAAAGACTTGGTAGAAATATTATTGTAAGTTCTAGCATTAATTAGATATATAATCTAGATGTATTTCCCTACAGCAGCCACCAGTACAACAGAAACGACAACAGCACCTCCTTTATCTTCACCTCCCGCTCCTTCAGAAGCTCCTCCAGCGACGCCAACCACTCCTGCGGCGCCAGACAGTCCTTCACCACTCACTAGTCCACTGCTTGTACATGTAAGTGATCCTTAGGGCATGGCTACAAGTATATCATCACCAGCCTGTATTAGTCCACTGATAGCACTGATAGCCTATTGGTATGACCGTCGACTGACAAGTCAGTGGTCTCGAGTTCGATCCCAAGGCGCGCGCCTCTGACTTTTCGTAAGTTATGTGCTTATTATAAATTAATTATCAGTAGCTAAAACGGTGCCCTCACCGGTTTAGCTACTGATACTTAATTTAAAAACATCGTGATGAAACCAGCACACTTGAGAGATTTTTCAATGGTGTGTAAACTTGTAAAGCCATGTTAAAGGCCTACGGGCGGTTTAAACTCTGACACCAGGTTGTTCATCAACCATACAATAAGAAGAAGAAGTCTACTGCTGAACTTAGGTCTCTACCAATGCGCGTCACTATTGTGCGCTCATTGGAGGTATTTGCCACGCTGGGCAAGCGGGTTGACGAAGCAGATGATTGCTGTTACACAGAAGAAAGCTGCTGCCCATCCTCTGGATCTTTCCCTTTGTCGCTTCTTACGACACCCGCGGGAAGAGTAGGGGTGGTTGTATTCTTAAGCCGGAAACCGCATTCGAAGTTATTCGCAGTGTAGCGCTTAAATGTATAAGAGAACTTCGATGCTCGAACAGGATTACAAATGTATCCATTACTTTCTTTCTTTCTTTCTCGTTGATAAACAACCTGGTGTCAGAGTTTAAGAGAAGATTTCACCTCTGACACTAAACGCGATCTATCTAGCTAAATTCGGTTCAAGCATTTAACTGAGTTCAGAACTGCAATTTGCAGGCTGAACTTAGTTTTATTAAACTCGGTTATTAAAGTGAATGGTGAAATTAGGCCTAAACCGCCCGTAAGCCATGGTTTTACACATCCTTGAAAAACCTCAGGTACCGGTTTTCTCATGCTGTTTTCTTTCACCGTTTTAGCAAGTGATCATTATTTGAAGTGAAAAGTCAGAGGTGTTTGCCTAGGTTTCGTACCTTTGACTTCGCAGTCCAACGGTTATACCTTTAAGCTATCACTGCTACATCCGTTAGCAGAGCTGGTATATTTGTAGGTCGCAAATTAAAATTTTTTCTTTATAAAAAGAATTGTAATAAAATATAATAAAATAAATCAGCCTGTAACTGTCCCAATGTAAGGCAAAGGCCTCTTCTCATACAAAGAAGGATTGAGCATTAATCACCACGCTAGCTCACTGCGGGTTGGCGATTTCAGACAATTAAAGTCCAGGTTTCCTTACGATGTTTTCCTTCACCGTTAGTCAGTGGTGTCTTGGATTAACTTCTTCTTCTTTGCGAATCGATGGCAATTTTAAATTTTTCCACTCCAAAACTCTGCTACGCGGACCGCGTCCCTAGATGCAGTCATTAGGTCATCTAACGTGCAGGTGGCAGGGCATGCAACGCAGGACAAAAGAACTAAGAAAGTACATATGACATTGAAAATGTCACATTGGTACATGCCAGGTTCGAACTCACACCCACGACCTTGCATAGCGGGTCCGTAACCAATGCGCTACCACGACATCAAAAAAAAATTGTAATTCTAAAATGATTTGTTGACAGGGCACTGCAGCAAAACCAATAGTAATAGGTCAACAGCCGAAGATCCTGATAGCGGGCGGCGCGGGGGGCAAGCCGCTGCTGCTGTCCACGCAGAACCTGCTCAACACCTCCACCGTCATCCTGCAGCCCGGAGGCAAGGCCGTGCTGCTGCAGAACATCAAACCTGTAAGTGCAGTCATTTAATATCATATTACATATTAATTTGTAGTTTGAATACTTGACAAAAAAGTGTGTCGTCTTGTATAAAATTTTAACGCTTAAAAAATCGACAAAGTTCTAAATTAAACAGACTCAAAACATGATAACAGCATTGACTGTTTCGTTGGTCTAGTGGTAGCGCGACTGCTGAGCTCGAACGAGGTCCTGGGTTCGATCCCCGGGTCGGGCAGAGTAATTGGGTTTTTCCTTTAGGAAATCCTCGGTTGCAGCATGGAGTCTGGAATTGTGCTTGGTTAATGGCAATAAACTCGCCCCCTATTATATAAGACTTATAACATAGCTGGCAAATCGTGCACTGCATCGGTGTACTGCATACTCCTCTGCCTACTCCCTCTGGGGAATACAGGCGTATACAATGAAAGCTTGTTAGATAATATGACTTAATGATAACTGTGTATCCCAGATGTCATCGGGCGTGGTGCAGCAGGCCCGCGCCGTGCTGCCGCCTGCGCCCGCGCCGCTGCAGCAGGTGCCGGTGCGTATACTTACATTTGTACTATCATTGATCCACTACTAATCTATGGTTTCTCCTTGATGCCAAGAGGAGTAGAGATAGACAAAATCACATCCGAAAATCTGATTGTACCATGTGGTCTCGTATTGCTAGAAAATCTTTTAAATAACGCCTTACACGTACCTTTATTTTTTTCCGGCTTCTTATCGTATGGTTGATGAACAACCTGGTGTCAGAGTTTAAACAGCCCGTAGGCCTCTAACATGGCTTTACACACCATTGAAAAATCTCTCAAGTGTGCTGGTTTCATCACGATGTTTTCCCTCACCATTTTAGCAAATGATAATTAATTTATTCCGACTTAAACAAGTTCTATCACGAAATATTGGCGTGAGATAACAGTATTCGTACTGTCCCCCACACATCTACAAAGTTAAAGTTATGGTAACTATTTACTTGCTGTTTACCATCAGGTGGATTGTATACATACTTGTTTGTCATCTTAAGACTTTTTAAGTCTTAAAACTTAAAAGCCTAGATTATGACTAGTAAGTCTGAGGTGTCGAATAAAATAAAATAAAGATATTTATTTGCAATAAATATGGTACTATCGCGGACACGAACGATGCACCACTTTGCGATCAAAATGCTTTGAACGTTGCTACGTTCCTAGGAGCGGGGCTAACGCTACGTTCGGACAAGGTGCAAGCGATTCTAACCAGAGTGGTGCACCGGCTTTGTCCACGATAATACATTTAAGGTCTTATAATTAATTTCGTCTATACATGTCTAACCAGGGATTGGTATGCAAATTTATTATTAAATTTATTATTATATTAATTTCAATCAAGATTTCATAACATGTCAAAAGTTTAGAAAAGCATTAGTATGAATAATGTATGTGCCTTGTGGTTTCCGGCCCAAGAATAGAACCACCCCTACTCGTCCTGTAAAGCCGTAAACAAATGCATCTCTAAGATTGGCCGCTGTGACTGAAATTCAGGGGGATATTACTTTTGGGACATAATTAAATCATCTTTTAACTTTATTTTGTTGGAAGTAATACGCTTTTCTAATCTTTACGGACAATCTATACTTATCTATACTTATAAAATGGTAACGTGACTGACTGACAGACAACGCACAGCCTAAACCGGTGGACCTAAGCACTTGAAATTTTGAGACAATATTCCTTAAGTATCGTAGGGGTGCACTAAGGAAGGATTTTCTGAAATTCCCCCCCTAAGTAGGCAAAAAAGGGGGAAACAGTTTGTATGTAAATCCGTCGTTCTTAACGTTAAATGAACGAAACTTGGTATTCAGCTTTTCGGTTGATAAATTAAAGGACGAGCATTGTTTTTTTTTTTCAATCTACCCTTGAGTGGATAAAAAAGGGGGTGAAAGTTTGTATGGAAGATTCGTTATTTTTTAAGTTATAGATATAAAAATGAGTATTAAGCTTATAAAAAAGACGTGTATCAAAAAATTTGGGTTTTTCCCCCTAAGGAGATATAAAAGGGGACTAAAGTTTGTAGTTATGAAAATCCGTAGGGTCCGGGTAGGGTAGGAATAGAGGGGTAGGGTAGGGGTAGAGTAGAGTAGGGTAGAGGTAGAGTAGGGTAGGGTAGGAATAGAGGGGTAGGGTAGGGGTAGAGTAGAGTAAGGTAGAGGTAGAGTAGGGTAGGTGTAGCTTAGGGTAGGGGTAGAGTAGGGTAGGGTAGGGGTAGAGAATGGTAGGGTAGGGTAGAGTAGCGTAGGGTAGTGTAGGGTAGGGTAGAAAAAGCGTAGAGGTAAAATAATCATGCGTACAAAGTCGCGCGGGGCAGCTAGTGTTATAATATATGAAATTGTTGATCAGGTCCAAATAGCACAAACGATCCCGCAGCCGCAAGCAGTGCAGGCCGCGCAGCCCGTGCCGCAAGCCGTGCTGCAGACGGTGCAGGCGCAGCCGCAGCAGAACGTGCAACCGACGCAAGCGCAGCCGCTGCTGCCGCGTAGAGGACTATCATTGACGGTAACATTATAACAACAATAATATGTACAAGTATTCAAATTCGATTTTAATTTCTGACTGCCTCGTTGGTCTAGAGGTCGCAAGCGACTGCTGAGCGGTAGGTCTTGGGTTCGAACCGCAGGACGGGCTAAAATTTTTGTGTTTTTCTATTAGGAATTTTTTTGTAGTAGCACGGAGTCTGAAATTGTAATTGGTTATTGGTTTTAAGTTTGTCTTCTACTACATAGAACTTACAATACAGCCAGCAAAATCTGAATATACAATACTGACGTGTTAACCGACGAATTATAATGTCATATGTACTTTTTAAATTAATCTTAACACCACTTACTAACAGAGACTTTAACAGTCTGAAATCGCCAACCCGCAGTGAGCTAGCAGCATTGTGATTAAGAGTCGATTCATCTCTGTATGAGCAGAGGCCTTTGCCTTGTGGGACAATTACAAGCTGGTTTATGGATTTTTTCACACATAGTTGCTTTTTGCACTTCTTCTCCATATAAACTTTTACTATGCCAAGTTTCACACTCCTCCGTGCGCTCAATATTCTTAAAAAGGGATCTACACTTTTCGCTTCACGTATTAATATATAGATTATTTACTTACAGCGTGAACAAATGTTGGAGGCGCAGGATATGTTCCGCAACGCTAACCGCGTCACAAGGCCGGAGAAGGCGCTAATACTTGGTTTCATGGCTGGCTCCAGGGGTGAGTATTTACACTTCATGATTAGTGGTATTTCTAAGACCCGGAGGTACAATCTATCTAAATCCGATAATCTATGTAAATCCGTTCCTTTGCCAAAAAATATAAATTTAAACGTCACATCATTTAACACATTTTTTTTTCAGACTACTAATATTATAACAACATTGTACCCTAATAATATTTCAATCTAGTCGAGAAGGCTCTTTAGTAATTTTAGTTAAACCTAGTTTTATAAAATAAAACTTGTCGAAGAATGTGTCCAGTGGCACTTTATTGTCTTTAGTTGAGGGGAAGACACTTTGTTTCTTGTGATCTATAAGGTTGCCTGCAAATCTCCAGAGCGGGGATTTTGTGCAATCCTATTGGTTAATATTTCTCAGTTTCTCCACTCCGCAGCCTAGCTCCGCTCCGGTGGACAGGCAGCCTAAAAGTAGCACTAAAGTAACACAATTTGACGAACTTAATGTCTAATTTGACGTTTAAAATTTATACATGTCCTTTAAAAAGATCCATAATCACATCACTGGCTCAAAGCCAAAACACTTTATTTCGAGTTACTGAACCAATAGTGACTGGTCCATACTGTCTCTGGATCGAGACACGTGGAAGTCAGAGGGAGAGGCCTTTGCCCAGCAGTGGGATGATATGGGCTGACAGTAACAGTATATTAGACAAAAACATCAACAGTTCTAAACCCTAAAACAACTTTTTAATCAAAACTTTCTTTTCCAGATAACCCATGTCCGAACTTAGGCAACATAGTCACAATTAAATTATCAGAAAACGTCGAGAATGTTCTACAAACCGACAACACATACCTCACAATGTTATCTGAGATGCACTTCCAGATGAACTACAACAATGGACACTGGACGAGATTGAAAAAATATAGGCATATAGACGGCATGGTACCTCAGAAGGTACCACCCAACGCCACAGTAGTCACCAACCAAAACCAACAACCTATAGTATCGTTAGCCAATCAAAGCGTCAGTTAAGTGTCATAGTAAGAGATAAACAGTATGTCAATTACATTCACGCTTGATCCCCTAAGGGTAGGCAGTGTTTAAAGTATACTGTGGCGTTTTTACGTCTTAATATGGAAAGGTAAGTCTGTGCACACCGGTGGACGGAACGGCAAATTTTAAATTCTTCTACAAATCTTGCTCATATTCGATTTCTTCTTTCTACAATTTTTCTTCAAAATTACTTCGATTCGTAGCTCCATTACCGAGTTAAAGAAGCACAAACCAACAAACACTAACTTAATAGCTTATAGTAATTCTAACTATACATATTATAATAATATACATACGACGGTAAGTTTCGCTTAAACCGTTTAAATGTCAAATAATTCGGAAACTGGTAAAACCATTAGTAGAATATAGAACTCAATATTTCGATTTATTTATGCTAACCGATAAATTAAGCGATATTCTGTAACAAAGTTCTCCTATTTTGATTAAATGTACCGCAAATTTTGAAAGTGATTTTCACCGATTCATTTAAGTTATGGAACAAAATGATTATTGTTATCATAACGAAAACGTTATACGATACCGTCAAAACCGATATTTTTGTGACAACCGGTTACGGATTTTTAGTCGCAACAGCAGTACCAATGATTGCGTTTATCCGTCCGTTTGCATGCCAAAGCAATTTGGTGTAAAACATAATAATTTGACATAATTCCAATTTGCTGAAATTATTCACAACTGCCCATTCTTGAGTGGCGCCTCCCTGGTCGCAAAAAAATGGTGAACAAATATATCAATGATATGAAAATTTAATACAAATTAACCAAAGTGCATTATATTTGATAGTATCATTAGTTACATAAAACAGAATAAAAAAAAGTCATAAAATATACAATTTTTTAAAACTCAGGCTGTGATTTCAAATATTTTAGCGAATTGACTTACTGTTTATCTCATGCTGTGTTTTTGCAAGTTTCATTCTGGGTTGGTTTATGTCGTTTTTTTTTTTAATATAAAACAACGAGAACTATTTTACAAAGTTTTGTTTCTAGGTGAATATATTTTATCTTCATTCCATAGATAAATATAGGTTGAGTTTTATATAAAAATAGTTAATAACTAAAATTTTCTCCTCACGAGAAGTAATTAATAATTGGAACACCCTTTTGGGGATAAGGCATCTGTAATCGGCATCATAAAGGCAGATTTGCTCCAATAAACACTTGCCTTTTCCAAAATAATCAAAAGTAGCCATCACTTTTTTTCAAAATACTCTTGATCTAAGACTGTCAATCTTCGATCACAAATAAAAGACTTCCAAGAAGAAAAAAAAATTCTAATCCAATCGTCAACAAATGCATTGTCAGGAACATTTGGGGGCACACTGAATTAACAGTGAAACCTGGATAAGTCGGATCGTTTGCGTTCAGTGGGTTCCATGCGGTCGGGGAACACGACTCTTAAATATTATACACTTAAAAAATATAAATATATTAATAGTCATCTGTGCTATTTTTTTAGTCTCAAACATAGAGTATTCAAGAAAATATAGAGTGATAACGTCAACCACATTGCCTTGTGCGGAGCGAAAGCAGGTCTCACCATACAAATGTTAAAATGTCATTTTTTCAAATTAAGTTTTCTAGACGTTTTTCAAAATTTAACTCAACAGTTAACTATGATATAAGCTAAAATGTAACTTTTTCGCTCGTGGAGCCTAGTTAAACCGCAGTCGATCGAGGTATGAACGCAAACGGAGCTCGTGTCGCGGCCGCGTTGTTCATATCCGTGCTCACGGTTCATACTTCTGTAGGATTGCTCTATTCTATATATACTCTAAGGTCTCAAACTTTCGCGAACACTCAACATAATGAAACAACTTTTTAACGGATATAATTCGCGTTTTTATTTTGATAATACAATCCTGACGTTTCGACTTTGCAGCACTCGTGGTCGCAGGCAGACTGCCTGCTTCATTATGTGCTATTTTTATAAGGAATCTAACCTATGAAATCTATAGAAAGAAGACAAAATATACACTAAATAAATAATCGGAAAATATTTTTTGTAATACATTTATGATACGGTCATATGTTAGTTACTAGTAATATATTGTCACATTACACGAACACAGAAATACTTAAAGGTTAAATAATATTATGCGTTCATTTAAGTGTAAAAGTAAAACTGATATATTTTGGACTTTATTTCCTAACAACTAAGTTTGTGATTTTATTGAAAAGGCTTCCAAACTTCACCATAACATAAAAATATGTCCGAATTTATATATCCTCTGCGATGACGCGGCCATCCTGCGCGATCTGTCAGATTAGGTTAGAAATACATTAAATTTAAAAAATAAACAGCACCATCTATGAACAAAGACGAAAACTACGACGTGTATTCATGCAACCGAGATGTAGCAACTACCAGCGCCATCTCTGAATCATACACGTTAAATTGTCACAAGAATTGAACATATTATTTATAATATATAATGGGAAAGCAGTGCAGAAAGATTTAAAAAAAGTGTAGAAAGTTGAAATTTAAGGTCAAAGAATAGGTCGAATGTCGACCACCGAGTGGTCCACTTGTAATATCATAATATTCTTTATTCGTTTGGAAATAAGGCTCAAAATTTCATGACGCGCGTTCGACAGAAAGATTGGTAAGGTCAAGGGTCAGCAAGAGAGCCTATTTTGGCGCAAATGCTCTCATAATTCAATGTATACGTGTTTTAACGTATATTACAGAATCTCTGGCTTAAGATTAACCCCTCTCACTGTCAGACGCGCGTTAAAATGTAGAACGCAATATGAATATTAAGTTTACCTTTCATTGTTCTGTAACTTCCATGAATCCAAGCTTGTTAAAGAGACGGTTAGAATATAAGCTAAAAATCGACTGAATAAAAAATAGTCGATTGTTTAGAACATCATGTTCCTTCTCTGAATAAAAGATTTTAATAAGTACCATGTTAAGACAAGTGTTATTCACATTTGCGCGTTATGTAATGTAACCACATATATTTTAAGTGATATACGCGTTTTAGTCCAGCCGGGACATATTTGGAGAAAACTTTTTTAAAAGTTATGATCTCACCGGGGATGTGACATAGAAATTGGTCAATTTACTTTTCAGTATGATTTCTAGTGCCAAACTAAGTTTCGGGAACGAAATCGTGAGTAAATAAATAACATTGATTTTGTGCATACGTTTGTAATAAACTTTTTATGTATATTAGATTAGATTTCGTTTTCCGTAGAATTGAGTAATATTATATAAATAAATATATGCCTACAGAGCCTTTCTATGTAACTAAGGATAGTTATAATATCGAATAACTTGCATGTTTTTGATAGATCTCTTGAAAATGTGTTCTAGATACAAGAAAAGGGTTCAGTAAGTTAATTGGATTTTTTAGAATGCATTTTTAAAATGAGAATGTTTAGGCCTAAAAGTAGAGCCTTGAAGCATCCCATTGCATAAATAACTTAAAATTTTAACATAAAATCGTTTCCAACTCCACGTTTTGAAAGGAGTATCTAGTATCTCGTAATATTGAAATTCATATCAAAATAAACATATGGCTTACTTATTAGACCTAATTTTCTCCTAAATAATCTATACTATTATTCGTCTCTATCAAATTCATGCAAGCAGTACACAAGAATGCGAGATGTCTGTTCAGTGTACAATGCTTTAGATGTTATCCTTATACATGACCAATTGTGCGAAGTAAGATTGTTAGCAATTGTCAATGCGTTTTAATGTAAAATAATTTTAAATGCCGCGATCTTTTAATGACAATAGTGTTCTTTTGCAGTTAATTAGTTAAATACAATCATGCCTTGAACGCCTCTAAAGGCCAATCGTCTGCCTCAAAGTAAACGATTTTTATTAATCTTTATAAACTCTAGTTTCTTAATACTTTAGTTTTTTTGGTTTCTTTTTTCGTGGAACCAACAATAAATAGATGTAAATTATTTTCTAAACAGTGACAGAAGTACTTTAGCGACTGCTAAGTTTTTAATGTTTTTATATGTACCAAAATAATTGTTAATATTGAGGTGGGACTGGATCAGAGTACATTAGATGCGCGCGTGGTGCCTTTATACGATAAGCCTTATAGATAGAAGCTGCTAATTTTATAATAATAACAAAAATGCAAGTTTTATATCACAAAATGGTAAAACAATCTAGATAAGTAGTCTGAAAAAAGTATTATAATATTTAGAACGACCTTAGTTCGCATTAATATAATATTTTAAATGCTTCTCAAATATAATCGTATCTAAATGGAACTCTGGTTCAGTATCAAATTACTTGTGGTTCCAGTCTATTTTGAGAGCTTTTAGGTTGTCTAAATTTAGTTTTCTGATCTAGATTATTCGTTATTAAATTTGGTTATAACGATCAGTTAACAAAAATATTTTTCTACCCTCCTTTTTTATATTATTTGAATACTTAAAATTGCTATAAAAAACTAATTTTACACCTAAGTTTGAGCTCTCAAATTATGTTGGATGAAAGATAAGATACTATTATTTAAGTTTTTTTTATTAATAAGCAGATGTGTGTATGAGTTCGGTAGAACCATGTTATTTTAGTATTCGCGTTAATTCTTAAGTTTTGTTGTATGATGTTTTTTCTATAGATATTTAATATTCACATTGTATATAGTAGATAGTACAAAATATAAAATGAAAAAGTTAAAAATTATTTTTTGATTTTAATTTTTCTTATAACCACAGTTTTAACCGACATACTCCTGATATCACTTAGTAGATTTTTCAAGTATCGCTGACAAGACGTCTTAAATATTAGAGGTTTGTTGGTTAAGACTGGCATTACGCTATTTACAGTAAGTAACGCTAGGAAGTTATAGATGACTCTCCTTCGAGGTGTTTTCTGTAGGTGTCCACAAGAGGTAAGCATCTAAATACCACTGGAAAAATAAAAGGTAATGATTATGATGGGTACGAGCATCCCAGACCCGTAAATACTGAATTGGGTTCGTGAGACCAGGTTTTCTAACTTTTACGTCATTGGAAAACATTAAAGAATCGTTAGATCTCACCAAAGTAACATCTTTGATATAATTTATGATACAGCTTGACAAAAGAGTGAGGCGGTGACAACTGGAACGTTTAAATCTTAAAAAATAGGTTTGTGAGTACTAGAATAACTTAAGTGATTAATTTGATTATATTTGATGACAATAAATTCGTCATAGAAACATGTAAGCACCAAATAACGTGTAATTTTGAATTCTAGCATGTGAAGCTAGTGGCGCCCTCAATTTTTGCAGACTTTTTTGCCAAACTGTAAAATTATCTTTACAACAATACAGGTTTATTTTTAAAACACCAGCAACCTGCAAAGGGTCATTAAACTAAAAATTATGAACAACTTTTAATAGGGACCAACCCTGAAATAGCAGTTAGGTATGTGAACATACTTGAGAATATGTCACCCTCGTAGTGACAGCAATTTTAAAATTTATACTATAAACCATAACATACCAAACAAAAAGCAAACTTCGGTGACGAATCCAAAAATGCTCGGAGTGCCTTCTTCCTTGTAGTTGAAAAGGAACTCCACGACAGTGACGACAAGACCCAACACCACGAACGCTAGGGTGTACCACACGTATATCTGCACTAGGATTGCGCTCTCCTGGGTAGAAAGTGCCTAATTTTAGATATGAAAAAAAAATATTTCCTTACTCTGGCGGAGTAAACATAACATACGCTAAACATACACTTACAGTGCTCACCAAATAACTAGAACATGCGCAGTAGCGAGGTGAGGCTTAGTCGCAAAACGTCTATTTTGCAAAATGTCTCTTTATCTTAATGTCGCGTGCGCAGAATGTCGCTTTCGCAGAATGACTTTCGCAAAAAGTCACAAAATATTGATGATGACGTACCTAATTCATTGTATTTTATATAACAACAGATTCTTAGAGGTATGTGCTAAATTGATTGATAAATATAATATTGATGAATAAATTGTAAAACTTCTAAACATTTAATAAGAAATTGGAAAATACAACCTTTTTTAAACCTGGCTAAATTTTATTTCTTACATAATTTACTAACGCGAAATTTTACGAAAGAGACATTCTGCAAAAGCGAAATTCTACAAAAGCGACATTATGAGAAAGAGACATTTTACGAAAGAGACGTTTTGCGACTAAGCCGCAGCTAGGTGATAGCGCCCCGCGCAACAATAGCAACGAGGCGATAGACGGGTGCCGCGCGCGCGCACCACGTAAACCCCTGCACGTTGGCGACGGGCCTTTGTTATTGGTGGGCACTGTAGTTACTATGTCTGTATTACTTCGAGAGGTTAAACAGAACAGAACTTAACGCCAGTTACGAGTTTTTATTTATTTATACACTCACGCCTGTATTCCCCAGAGGGGGTAGGCAGAGATGTGCAGTACACCCACGTTTCGCCGACTATGTTATAAGTCCCATGTAATAGGGAGCGAGCCTATTGCCATTAACCGGGCACAATTCTAGACTCCGTGCTGCTGCTGAGAATTTCCTAATGGAAAAACCCAATAACACTGCCCGACCCGGGGATCGAACCCAGGACCTCGTGCTCCGCAGTCGCGCTTGCTACCACTAGACCAACGAGGCAGTCACGAGTCTCACCCATATAACAAGCGGCGTATTGTCTGTTGCCAATTTGCCATAATATATTGGGCACTCCCAGACCCCGTGCTGTTGAAGAATTTACAGATTTAACTACAAAACAGCCATTACAGTTGTGAGGATGCCAGATAGTTTGGTTACCAGCCATGAGTAGTGATAGCCTAGTGGTATTGACCGTTGACTGACAAGTCAAAGGTTCGAACACAAGGCGCGCATCCTCTGGCTCTTTGTAAGTTATGTGTGTGTATTATAAATTAATTAGCACTTAATCTGTGCCTCGGGAAACACGCAAGGAAACTCTCGGATCACCGGTCAGATTGCCGTCCCAATGTCCCATTGGACTATGAAGGTGAGCAATTATAGAGACACTTGAGATTGAACTCTGATCTCTGTTGAGATTGGCGCCTCTGAGATCGAAATTCAGCCATAAGATGAGGTCAAATTCTTCACCATCTTCGTTTCACAAAGGGTGTTGTTTCGAATCATATGTATCAGCCTGTAAATACTGTCACGTATTTACTGCATGGCAAAGGCCTCTTATTAAACAGCAGGTATGAGCGATAATATCACCACGTCAGCGTGTGTACGATTTCAGACTAGTGTTAGATTAGTCTAGGTTTCCTTACGATGTTTTTCCTTCACCGTTAGTCAGACAGTGGTTACTTACTTTAATAAGAAACAGTAAGTACATAAGACAGAAAAAGTCGTACTGGTTCGTGCTATGTCGAAGTAGGAAGTTGGATAATAAATGGTATACTTACAACAATAGAAGCAAGCAATAATAACAGGTTGGCCATTTGGAACAGCGTGACAAGGAGTTGCTTGGCGGTTTCCACATGTTTGCTCATTTCACACTGGCATGGATGTCGAACGTCACTCGTTAGCATGTCCAGTAAACAGGCCACCTTTGGATTCGAATAAAATATCACTTTAATATTGGGCCTGTGCTGCTCTAACAGAATAACAGCGCTGCTCCATGTAAGTGGAGTAGCATTATGCTGAGTTAGGGTCCGTTTTTGCATCGCACAATTTTATTTAGGTTAGAATATTTTCTTTAATTTTAGGTATTAAAAATATGAACTATTTTTATCTTTTATTATATTATTTTTTAACTACCTATTGTTTTTTATTTTTCTTTTGTTCATGTGCGTATGCAAAATAAATGTTTTCCTTTCTCTACTGACAATTTTATTATAGATGCTGAATAAACTGTGCCTGAATATTAAAAATTCAACTCGGGACCCCGTTGCACAGTTGCATTGCAACAGTCTACCCACACGGCACAACTGAGACACCAACCACAGTGACGTGTAGCAAGGAGTTAGTTGCTAAACTCGCTAAGTTCTAAGCCTGAGCGCCAAGAAGGCGTCTCTGATTAGATTTTATCTTAAAGAGGCATGACGTACTATACAAGGTTATTTGTAAAACACCAGCATCCTTAAAAGGGGTCATTAAACTCATCATTATGAACAACTTTTACTATTGGAGCAACCCTGAAATCGCAAAAAAAAAACAGCTGTTCCATACATGTATGTTCACATGACTCAACAACTTGAGTTTATAGTAACAAATAAAAATATCTGTGATTCAAGTCAGAAAAAACAGGCAGTCTGGCTGCTTATCAACGTGTGTTTACGGGAAAATTTAATTTAACGCGGACGAAGTCGCGGGGAACAGCTAGTAGAATATAAAACTAACCAAACTAATAATAGCTATGAGAGCGATCATGCTTCTATGTGGAATGCAGCAGCAACTCCCATCACCACATCTTGTTATAACCGTGAGTGTATCCATAGGCTGTTCGGAATCTCAGTACGACGACAATATCTCGTGCATAGTGTATTACAGTAAATTAATTGTACAGTCTATTTGCAATTTTGGCACTCTACCTCTGAGACTCTGTTTATGATCATATTTATGATAATGACAGAATTATGACGGATAGAGGAAAGCGTTGACTGAGATATATACTTCCTTTATAAACGTATAAAGGAAGGCATCATTGGTTATGGTAAATTTACACCAGTATAGAAGAGAAATCTTTTTGTAGGAGGTATTTTAAAGTTAGTCTATGCTTAGGGGGCTAGTGACCACTACGCCATTGCCCCCCCGAGTGCAATTTTGAGCGGGCCTACAGGAGGCTACAGGCAGGCACTGGACGGGGCTGCGAGGCGCGTTTGCAGTACCCAGCCCCGTCCGATACAGTGCGAGGAACACGCAGGAGGGAGACGTTTTTAGTGGGTGCGAGCCCCACATAACCGTACGTCCTCGGACGTGCGGTATGCGGAAGGCATTTTTTACTCCCCCCGGCCACATAAAAAAAGGAGGCTAGAGACCAAGAGCCGGCGCGCGATGATTGTAAAGGTATGTCTAAGAAGTTTCGGTCCAATATCATGCATGCGTATTATGATAATGAATGATGGATTTCAGTCACAGAGATTGCTTCATCACCTTAAAGATAGACGTCACTCGTATGCTTTCATATATGGCTGATATGTCCAAGCTTATTTGCGAAGGCCCGCGCGGATTGCAAGTATGCGAGCACACCATTTTGATAGGTTATTTACGATAATATTGAATTTCTTATTTATACAATTACGTAGCTAAGCGTAGTAGGGTATTTTATAAAAAAAATCTTGTCAGATATGAGTCGATGTCTTACAATTTGCAGCCGCTTAAGTTTATGTTAAAGTCGGATCTAAGGTAGAATGTGGTAGAGTGGGTAGATTACAATATTATACATTACAATTTTTTTATTAACTCTAGCGACTACATACTACACGTATCGACTGTATATTTTCACGTACCTATAACGAACGTATACGTTCACCGATAAGTTAAGATTAGGCACGCATTATCATAGTATATAAGCCATATTGCACCCAAAATAAATGAGACGTTATAACACCTTGTCTCGTTATTTTTATTGCCATAACCACCTGGCAAATTGGTGACCCCGACGAGATAATGCATCCGCAGCGATATTATATCTGGCAAATTAACCAAAGAGGTTATACGAAACCTTCATAGAGAAAGAATTGATTTGAGTTCTTTGTTTGTTTTTCTTATTGACTTTACAATCTTCTGTCAAATGTGCATGGAGAATGCAAGGATGTCGCAATATAAAAGCCTAATTTACTTGACGATGCTGCTTTTGGGCGACATTAGCGGTGAAAATGTTGTTCAAGAAACTATTGGCTCAGGTAACATATTCACACGATTTTTTTTTTTGAGTGGGAAGGGTCACAGGATGTAATTGTCAATTTGCCTCAATCATAGATTACCTCACAATTAAAGCTCTTAAGGATGAATCAGTTCACAAGTATAAAGTATCTTCTGAACCAATAAAAAAAAATTTTAGGTTCCTCATCTGCCTAGCCTTTTCCCAACTATGTTGGGGTCGGCTTCCAGTCTTACCGGATGCAGCAGAACACCAGTGTTTTACATGGAGCGACTGCCTATCAGACCTCCACAACCCAGATACTGGGTTACACGATACCCCTTGGTAAGACTGGTTGTCAGACTTTCGGGCTTCTGACTACCCATAACTACTGTCAAAGATCTACAATTGACAGCCAACAGCTTAACGTGCTATCTGAGGCACGGAGAGTAATAATTAATTTATAAAACGCACATAACTTACGTAAAGCGCGCCTTGGGTTCGGACCCGAGACATCTTGACTTGCCAGTCAACGGTCACCACCACTAGGCTATCACGACTCTAAAAAAATAGTAGGTATAATGAAAGTAAATTTTTTACCAGATTTTCATCAAATCATTTAATCAAATTAAAGAATGAGTTCTGTATGACGTTTTTAGCTTGACGTTTCAAAGACTGCAGTCTCCGTGTTCACACGGTAACTAAGCAAACAAGCACGGAGACTGCCGTCTGAAACATCAGGCTTAAAACTTCACGAATATACGAAAGTTATCCGTTTAAAAAATTGTTTCATCTTACTTTCTTATCGCATCGTTGATTTAATAAATTAAACCCTACCTACTTACCTATCAAATTGATTAAATTCTCATTTCGATGAGTTAGCGAGCGCCCGCACGCTAACAGTGTGCGGGTGCTCGCTAGCTCACTAAGGTATCTTAGTGTCACTAAGGTCTTGAGTTGATAGTTGACAGCAGTTCCGCAGAGTTGCTGTAGCTCTGTTGAAATTGGAAGCCGATATAAATTTGGTTAAGAGGATTAACTTCAACTATTAAGGCCCAATTTCACCATTCACTTCAATAACCGAGTTTAATTAAACTAAGTTCACCCATACACAAACTACAGCTCTGAGCTCAGTTAAACTGAGAGTTCAAACTGCAATTTGCGTAGGGCTGAACTTATTTTTATTAAACTCGGTTTTTAAAGTTAATGGTGAAATAGGGCCTTTTTTTGTGTGTGGTTTTGTGTGTTCCTCGCACTGTATCGGACGGGTCCGGGTACCGCAAACGCGCCTCGCAGCTCCGTCCAGTGTGCAGCCCCGTCCAGTGGGTGAAATTGGGCCTAAGTATCTTTTTAGTTTCAGTTCGAGCCCCCGATATGCCCGTTGACGAGTTTGATCATATTCACCCCGATATCGAGAAGATGCTAGAAAAGCTAGAGGCCTTGGCTAGTACACTCAGCCCGATTGGAGATATGCCTGAAGAAGAATCGGAGAAGATCTATGAAGATATGATAGACGTGGTAGACGAGATTATAGAAGCTGTAAGGAATTCTAATAACGCTTATAGTTTCTTGAAACTGAATGGCCTCGACAGAATTGTACCTCAAAACCTCAAGATCAAATACGATTCGCTGAAGACTCGTATACTTTTCTTACTGAAGGTCTTATTTGAGGTCGCTCCAACCACGACCAACGCAGTGATTCCAATAACAATAGTAGACCGCCTTCTAGATGTATTTGAGAACGACAATCTTGCACTCAAAGCTCATGCGTTAGATATACTTTACGTATGGTTGCCGGAAAATCCTCGTTTGCAAGCTAGAGTCATGAAAATCAAAGGATTAGCGCCGTTCTACGATCAAGTTGGAAAACTAGACACGACAGTAATAAAAAATCTGCTTGATCTATTCAATACTATATTGAAGGAACATCTGAAAGCTAGAAATGACAATATGCAAAAAACCATAGTCGATGCCGATAAAATGAAATTCTATCTGCGAATAGGTTTGCTTGAGCACATGTCTACTCCGGTAGTCTGTAACGGTCTGCTGAACATATTTACGAAAACATGGTCGTACAATACAGCTGATAATAACATAATTGTAACTGTATTTGATATTATTAAGAATATACAACCGTTCTGTACAAAGATCTACCGTGGTAAAGGTAAACCTAAGAAACTTTTCTCTGCCTTACAAGAATATGTCAATGATCCGGAGAATTTGAATTATTTTGAAACTAATGGACTAAATGTTACAGACCTTTCGTTGGTCATCGCAGAATACGTTCAGAAACTCAATGTTAATCAGAAGGACGAAATGTAACATTGCTGTATTGAATTAGAGTTAAAAAGTATTGTTTAATTTTTTTTTATGTCTTTTATTTATTATTGAAGTGATTCTAGTACTTTCCAGTTACATATCTTCACATTTCATCTCGCATAAATAAAAAAAAATTATTTATTGTATGAGAAGAGGCCTTTGCCCTATATTCGGACAGTTACAGGCTGATTAATTTTTTTATTGTTTATCAAACAATTTTCTGGTCCCAATTCTGGGATGGGTTCCTGTATGCAATGGAATTGAACAGGTACCTAATAAATTTATTTATTGCAATTGCGGCACTTGCCCATGACACTGCCTAATTATCATTTGACTTTCGGAAAATTTATAAATAATTGACGACTCTCGTTGGTGAATCTGGCATGGATCTTCGGGGCTCTGGGCATTAGCCCACAAAGGCCATTGGAAAAGGAGGTTCTGTAATCAGAGACCTGCTCCGAAGCATACATCACAGACAATGCGCTTAGTACATCCACATTAGCATATGAAAATTTAAGCCCTATGTATGTATTGAACCATGTTTATCCTTTTACTCTTAAAGAGGGTCCTACTTACCCCAATAACGCTTAACCATGATACAATATAACCCCCGTGTGGTCTGACCGCAACTACGATGGCACTTTTGGCACCATTGTACTTCCCTTGCATTGGGGTTCGATTTCAACAATGACGAATAAAAGCGATGCGTATGCGATTGTTGCAGAGAAATTTATAGCTTGCTGTTGATAGGTTGTTTTATTTAATTTATTTAATAGGGTGCGTCAAAAGCTGTAGTCAAGTCAGACCTCGCTCGATCTAGTCCAAACTTTTTACGTAGATATGACTAAAGTACATTGTCATACTGTTTTGGTCACTAGGAATTTAATTTTTTCCTAGCCAAATTGTTGCAAAGGGTTTCTTTAAGATTGAACTAGATAAAGCCACGCGCGCCGCTCCAAATCCATTAAAATTTGCATGTCGGACTAGATTTTTTTTTCTAGTTGTGAACCAATTTATTGATGAACTTTATCATGAAAAAAATTGTGCTGTATTCGTTTATGGTATGGGTCTATTATACATTGTCGCCAATTGAGTTTTTTCTTTCTTGCTCGAATGTATATAGTGTAGGTAACATTTTCTGAATAGCGCTTAGCGTGACAAGGGAACTCCTTGTAATGCAATTAGAATAATTATCGCATTTTTTACTTACTTTTAAATTTCTATTTCTCTAATTGTTTTTAGCGATACTACGGCAACTATTGGGATTTTTTTACTCGCAAGAATTATAAAAAAAAACCCAATAGGTATACGTAGTTGCCAAACCTTAATCAATTTGCAATTGGTTTTCTTACACAATGACCAAAGTATTACAAAACCGAATAGGACGCATCCTATCCAGAATATTATCGAAATAACGATTTATTAACAACAAAGTCTCTACGCAAGTTGAGCCATCATTACCGCAATGACAAATCGAGCGCCATGGGTGGCCGCCATGACAGTTCGATACTTCTTTCCCGCGCTTCCGTTTATACGGGAAGTTGTCATTAGCGACTCTTTTTATTATTACTCTGTCTGTGGTGGGTTATAAAAATGATTTTATGGAATTATTTTGATTTTAAGACCTCTAACATAGTTATGTTTACAAGAGAAAATAATAATATTATCTTCTTAAATTATCGTGTTTTTTTGTTGTGAATATTTTTTACATTTTTTTTTCTTATTAAATACTTTTCTGTTTCTTATTAAATAATTAATATTCTTATCGTATAGTTAGTTTTCAAGCTACTTAGCTTGTAATTTATCTAGAATATCACAGACACACACATTTTCTGTTAGCTTAAATCATCTCACTGCTGAACAAAACCCTAGTCATATAATAACTTAAACAATACAAATTAAGCCAATTGAAAATCGCGACCAAATGTGCAGTTAGAAGCTAAGACCTATGACAACGACACTTCTGGTTTAAAAAAAAACACTACAGAATCAACTAAATTATTGCGTGGGAGTCCAACGAAGGTGTAAGTGACAAAAATCGCAATCGCAGGCGACTAAACAAACACAAAAATCGCATCAAATCGATCATCGTTTTAAAAAAAGGTACGCATTTACTTAACTGTCAAATTTAGTTGTGCAACCTGACGGATACCAGAGCAAATTGCGCAAAAGTCAAGTAGGTACCTATTCCGTGCGAATAACAAACTTGTACTTTTTTTTTGCTAAAAATTCATGAATGAGTATTGTAAAGTAATGGACGCGGTAAATAATCCTATTTGTATTGTTAGAGCCCTCTATGCAAACTGTAGGTGTAATGTAGGGTGACCATAATCATCATTGCGTATGGCATTCATACTGTGTGGATTAAATCTTCTTATCCAAGTTTTTCAGCCAGCCTGCGGCGGCAACTTTCTGGACTTCCGACGTTCCACCGGGAAAACAGTCAGTCAAACCATAATTATGAAATACAAAAAATAATTTGTTGCTTGATCAAGTTGTTTCCTTATAATATTATTTAGTGATACTAGTCCTCTTTTAAGAAAATGGACTACGTTGGGAGTTTTTAAATCCCTATGTAACTTTTCAGACTTGTCATTAGATCGTGGTTATTAAAGTATACTTTTCAGTAATTCTAAATTTGCGCCAGAACACGCGGTTCTCAGCTGCCTTTAGCATTAAAGGATATGAAAAGAAAACTAATTGTGTACGCGGATACAGTTAGGTATATACTTACTACTTGTAGTAGTGATTTGCCAGCCCCATGCCCAACACCATCGATCGGATCAGATCGATAGATCCAATGACCATGGGATCTAGAAGTAAACTGGCATTAGTTCGGCGCTAGACTGACCTTATTTATTATTATTAATCAGTATTTTAACAAATAAGTTATTGTAATTCAATTAACTAAGTCATCGTCACCTGTTAAGATTCAAATGTACATCCAGATTTTCTAAACTCAAATATTACCTTGATGAATATTGGATCACATTAATTTACGGACTGTCCTCGTTTTGCACAAATTATGGCCCCTTACTCTTCTTACTTCAGGTAGCCACTATCCGATAAAGAGTATTATGTAGGCGTGATCCCACCTGACCGAAATTCCCATGCCCAACAACATAGTCCAATGCGTCCATCCGACGCTAATTTATTGCACCAAGTAAAGAATCAATTATCTCCTGTATAATGGATTGTATAGAAAAAATTAAACGGTAATTATTTGGGCAAGCACGACTGCTGAGCACGAGGTCCTGGGTTCAATCCCTGGTCGGGCAAAGTGTTATTGGATATTCCATTAGGAAATTCTCGGTAGCAGCACGGAGTCTGGAATTTGTGCCCGGTTAATGACATTAGGCTCGCTCCTGGCACATGGGACTTACAACACAGCTGGCGGAACGTGGGTACTGCATACACCTCTGCCTATCCCCGTCTAGGGAATACAGGATTGGCGATTAGCGAATTCGAAGGTTTGGTTCCAATCTCTTAGAATCAAATTGTAACTATCTATAAAATAATCCTGACTATATCTAGACCTATAACATCATCATAATCATAATCACAGACTTTATACATTTACAAGAGATGATTTATGATTTAAAGATCTAGACCTTATTATGTATATAGCATATTTTATAAAACAAAGTTCCTTTGATTTGTATGTCCATTGGAACGCAAAATATAATAAATCTATTCTCAGACTTTTTGCGTAGACTAATCGCTACTCCTTTATTTGTCCAATTCATAACAAAACTTTTCATTCACAAACAAAAAATGTTTACATTCTATCATTAATTTCTTTAACTTCTTCGCGAAGGTTTCATTCAGGCTGTATCGAATCCCACCTGTGCTTAAAAAAAAACAAATTCGATTTTTTATGCTCACACTGGCCAGATATAACCAATAAATTATCTATTCAGCGTATTTGTTCGAATTGTAGGCGGGTTTGTTATAAATAATATCTGTTTGTTCAGAGAATTAAAAAGATTATGCTCGTCGGTTAAAAAGTAGGGTCACACCTACGTTGTCGATGTTGCCAGTTTTTGGACGTGGGAATTTTTGAAGGATTAATAAAAGGTCAAAATTCAATAATAAAAAAGTTTGTTATTTATTATGTTCTTTCTATAACGTATGGTTGATAAACATCCTAGTATTAGAGCTTAAACCGCCTTATAGGCTTTACACTCTGATGAAAAATCTCTTAGATGTGCTAGTTTCCTAATGATGTTTTCCTTCACCGTTTATAGAAATTCATTTCTGATATGCAAATGAATTTGAAAAACTAGAATTGTGACCTTAAATTCAAACCAATACCTTTAAACTTTTAACTATCACAAAGACAATAACAATAATTGATTTCCTTTTGTGTTGAGACACAAAAGGAAATCAATTATTGTTATTTTCAATGTTTCGCGGATTAAGATCATGCAGTATTTAAGCTGGTTTATAAATTATCCAGGAAAACGGCAAGAAATTATGTGATATGATAATACAGTGTAAACACAATGCAATTTTACGTGTCAAAGTGTCGTTTTGGGTATTTACAATATTAGTGTCCTAATATTGTAAATACCCAAAACGACACTATTATTATGATATTAGGACACTAATATTGTAAATACCCAAAACGACACTTTTGTATTGCTCCTATAGCTCCAATTTAAATAACGGAAGTCATTTTATTCTTTAAGTTAAGATACAAAGGAACTCACGCAGCGCGCAATGACAACACCCCATTCAGCCAATTAAACCAGTGTGCCCAGTGTAAAAATATCTCAATTTCTTCCTAAAAGCTTCCTGCTGGGTAACGGACATCCGATTACACAATGTCTTATATTTATTATGGGATTATTTAGGGCAAGGAGAGCGTGGGAATGCAGCTAATTTGTTTGTTGCGATTACAAAATGACCTTAGATATTATTATTGCAGCGTTTCATAATATTACTTATAAAGTTGGTAAACAGAAAATTAGGGTCTCAATATAGACCCTGTCTTTTAATAGTAGGAGAGACGAGAAAGAGTTCTATGAGCCGAGTTTACCACTGACACTGAACTCGATCAATCAAGTCAAAATCGGTTCAAGCCTTTAACTGAGTTACGCTGAACTTAGTTTTATTAAACTCGGTTTAAAAAGTGAATAGTGAAATTGTGAAATTGGACCTAAATGTTTACAATGCAAATACAGTTCAGTACAGGACAAAAGAATACTGTTGAATTGAATATGTATCTGACATAAAATATAAAATTACACAACTTTATTTATTTTCATGTTAACTATGCTTATAATGGATTTTTTTATTGTCTACTAAATACAGGACAAAATCAAATAAAACATACACCTATATCTATCATAAAGAGATTTCCACACGACAAAAAAAAAAGTATCAAATTAAAAGATTTATGGTACTCGCCAAAAATTGAGTATTCTAGAAAACAGACGAACAGTTTCATTGAATTGGTACGACAGTATTCAACATTGAACATAATTAAAATTAGTCGGATGTGATAGTTGCGGTGGTTAAAGCATAATTAGCGATAATTATTTTTAATAGACCAGCGACACTTGCGCAAACGCAATTTTATTAAACGTCAATTGTGTCTTCGAAATTATAGAACGAACTATAGTTGCTTACAGATTGTTAGTATTTTAATTATCATATTGTTTTCATGAGACATCACTCAAAAGTTTAGACAATTCTAACCATAGATAATTCTTATCTAACTATAGATCTTTACTCCTATCTACCAGCTATTAAAATCCCCTTACCCAATAACTTCTATTCTCGTATCTATTCTATCCTGTCCTTTTTCTCTCCCAAATTTATCCTACTTCTTGTTAAATTCATAAATGAAAATAACATTAAATTATAAATCTATATCTGCTAACGCATTTACCACAAAAAGTATTTGAAAGTCCGACAGGCTACACGTCTTTATTGCTGCCATCCCCACTTGACACTGGTAACCAAAGAAAAAGAAGATTCTAGATGATTAAAGAGTTTTTTTTTGTTCTGAGGTAAAAGGAAAAAAAAAACTAGAAAAGTCTACGAGGTTTTTTTATAATAAGACTGACTACTGACTGAATATAAAATAGGCAGATACTGACAACCTGTCTGTGAAAAATCTGGGTCCGATTTACCGATCAATCACTTACCTAACCCTTTATTACACCGTTTACGTTTGATGCCAAATTGAGATGAATCACGCATTTTAGGAGACAAGCTCCTCACGTGGAGGATAGACTCTACTGGACAGTTCGTTATTTAGATTTTATTAATTATTTCAGAAGATTTTATAGACGAAATACCGACGATGGAGTTAAATAGATACTGTGATATTTTATTCTTTATAATATTTATAGTATTTATGTTTAGTTTTTTAATTTTTTATATTTGTTTGTGTATTTAAATGCTGTGTCCAAATAATTAAATGATTTTTCCTTCCTTTCAATGCTAAGTCTGGGTTTTTATCTCATAATCATTTCAGCTTTATTTTCATTTATATTTCTCAAAATTCTTTTATTGGCCCAAGTGTCCATTTTGACATCTTCTCTTTATTTGACGTAAAAGTCAAAACATTTAGCAATAACAAATTGTACGTCCATTCATGTATTGATACAACCGGAAGTCCGTACTCCTGTCTGGCTATTTTATTTGCGCAAGATTTTTTTCAAATATCGATTTCGATTTTAACGAATGATGTATCGATTTTATAATATGAATCTTATAATAGTTTTTTTTATTGAAGGCGATACGCAGTCGTTTTGTATTGTAATTGTGTTTCTAAGAGGCTGATTGTGATCTTGCAATATCTTATAATTCGTATTGTAACGGTCGTGGATATCACAGCACAGATATTTTAAACTGTGATCTTTTAATACAGAATGTCCTTTATGTTTGTTATGTCCTTAGCACTTCTGTATTAAAAGATCATAGTTTACATTATTTTGGCTATTTGTCCCAAACACATAAAAAAACCTTACCTACAAAAGTTATTTAATAAAACAAAAATTATAATTATACTAGCTGTTGCCCGCAACTTCGTCCGCGTGTACCACTCTTAAGTATCACCTAGGGGTATAAAATTTGAATAAAATAGAATGCAAGCCTAAACTCATAAAAAACAAACAGGATACGTGCAATGTACTAATTACCTTGAATTGTACTATCACCGATGCAGAAAGTATCCCGATGACTAAGCCTCCCGTCCTGCCACACTGCCCGCACTCGCCTAGGAACCGATTGACTTCGATCAAGATGGCACCAAATTCAAATTTAAAAACCAATTAGGATGACGCGGATCTCATTCTGTACCTCAAAAGGAAAATATGGAATTATAATTATATGAACTCCTGCTGCCGTTGTCCGTCGGAAACAATTAGTAACAACATTAGTAACTTTTGTTTTTGTTTTGTTTTAATTTAGGCTTAGTACTTAACGTTCTTTGTGTACTCTTGAAAAATGTAATAATATGTATATTTACTATTACCTATGTATATTTTATTTACTATATTTTACTACCTTTTGTATATTTTACTTTTTACTATGTATATTTTATTTATTAAGTATATTGTATTTTTTTATTTGTTTTATGGTAGAAAAACACTTCTGTCAGAGTTTAGACTACTTAACAGTAGATTTATTGTTTTCACACCAACGTAAACATCGCCCAGGTCAGTTAGAAACTTAGAAGTCTTCTCTTTCAATATGTGAATTTTAGAAGTGATAGCGTTTGATTTAAACCTTTGACCTTTTTTTAAATTTTTTGTGATAGAACATTAGGTACGAGCTTAGCTTTTAGCTTTTGAGACCACACATTCATAATCTACAGTGTACCTACACGAGTCGCAGTCGCACCATGGGGTCAGGAGATCACAGGAAAGATAAAAACAATCAAGTATGTCAATAAATTTCAAAAAATATATTTTTATCTTAAAGTTATTTTTTTATATTCACAACCATTACACATTTAAGTAACTTACAATTGACGCTATGTAAGGATTGCATTTAATATTTACATTATTTATTTTTTACGACAATATCCGTTACGAAAATATATTTTATTTATAAAATCTTCTTTATTAACAAGTATACTTTATCCTGCCTCATATATTTTATGTAAACATTCCATTACATTACTACTACATTATTACTTTCAATAATAATTAATTATTTATTTCAGTAAGATACTATACTACATTATTACTGAAAGAAATAATTTATAAGCTCTACAATAAGCACTGTTAATACAACCTAAGATTCTTCGTAATAAATTAAATTGTATCTACTGATCATCAAGACATCTTTTCTCTATTTCCTGAATATCGTCAGAATTTTTTTCTTTTGATATCAGCGTCAGTACCCGTATAAGTATGGAAAGCCAGCTACGTGAGGTACTGCTGACAACGGCACGAAAACTGGCATCATTCTCTCCGCTTGGATGTAATGAGTCCTCGTGTGCTTTTTCAAATGGTCCCGTCTTCCGAACTTCTTCCCACAAGTCGAGCACGGGTAAGGGCGAACACCTGAATGGATCCTCTTATGTCTAGTCAGTTCTTCATTCCTGGTGAAGGTCTTCCCGCAGTTCTTCTCATCACATTTGTATGGTCTCTCTCCAGTATGAATTCTTATGTGTCCTTTTAGCTGCCCGTTGTTTGAGAAACCAACATGGCAGTGAGGGCATTTATACTTCTTTGGTCTTTGCTTCTTCGCGTTCAATTTGGCTTCATTCTCTTGATGTAAGATTCTCGCGTATTCCAGTTCCATGGCGTAACCTTGTGCAAGGGATTCTAAAAGTAAAGGATCTGTTGGAGGAACTCCTAATGCATGTGCTATGTCCGTGGCTGGTAGGTAGTCCGGCATAAAGCTAGGGCTGTACGCTGGCATATGTGGCAGGTGTGGGTAAGGATGCGGTTTTAATTCAGGTTCCGTCGGCTTTTCTAACTTTTCTTTCTTCTCCGGCTCCTGGAGAAGCTTGTCACAGCACAATGTTAGTTTTTCAACTGGAGAATCAGCATCTATTATAGAGGAAGGTTTAACATCTTCATCAGCATCTCGTGTTGTAGTAGAAACGGTTGCATCCTGATGACTGGTATCAGATTTCTTAAAAGTCCCGCGAATTTTCCTCAAACGATTTTCTCTTTTAGTTTCATCGATTTTTCGCTTTTTCGTCTTCATATCTACATCTGTATTTATTACACGGTTTGATTGTCCATTATTTTTACTATCACTCACATCCCAAGGCCTGAAAAGCCTGGAGTAACTTTGTTCAGAAAACATTTTGGAGCACTATGGTAGCACGCACGATCGAAGTGTAACTGGGACCCTTTTTCATTTCAACAACTTTTATATACATTCCTTTGACAATAAATTTAATAAAAGCACCCAAAAGTAGAGGGATCTGTATCTATTGAAAGGACGAAAGAGACGAAATATTTTTCAATTGTTGCACACTTGATATTGACTTAGCTTTTTTCAAGAATAGCACGTTATGTTTCGCGCCAACTTGTATTCTGTGTTTGGATACACAAGGGAGTGTTTAGTTTATGGTTTTTGTTGGTTGTTAGAACTTTTTTGGTGTTGAACTTGTCATGGTGTCTGAGATAGGGGTGTGTATTGTTATTTATGTTGATTTTTGTGCGTGGTCGGGGGGCGGGCCTGGGGGCCGAGCGTTACGCTCGAGTGGTCGCCGCTCGCAGCTGCAATCCTGTTTGTTTTAATGGTTTCTGCAATTGTTGCGGTTCCCGATTTGTATTAATGTTATATACGCACGCATATGTCACGTAAGTATATATTCTGTATATTTACGGGTTATTGTTAGTTCATGGGAGACTTAGCAATTTATAAATCGTAATTCTGTTGATTTTACTTGATGAATTTTAAAGCACTGTAACTTATAAACTAGCCTTTAATAAAAGTATCACAATCTTGCAGTGCAATCTTATACTTTGTAAACTTAACGCTTGTAGGCCTTCGGAAGTACAAAAGAGGGAAATTGGGTCGACTTAGTTATATACACTTTGTAACACACTGTGGCGAACTAGTTTTAAAAAGTTGTACCGCGAATCGTGAATGAAAGCGACTTTAATATATTCTTTATACTACAAACTCGTTAGCTCTGTGCTCATTAGCTACCATTTTATTATATTGCTCCTCTGCTCGGCAAAGGCCTTAAATCCTTACACTTTTTACCCGACTGCCAGGAAGGGTTATTTCATCTTTGCATTCTAGCATTATCCTCCTATTGCCAAGCATTGATGGCGTCGGCTTTTAATCTAACCAAATGCAGCTGAATATCACTTTTCCACGAAGCGACTGCCTATATGACCCCCGCAATATCCCCAAAGGGATACGATATTGTAAAGTTAGATCAGTTGTCAGGATTTTATGAGTTACTGACTCCCTATATCGACTGTCAAAGATCTTCAAGACAGCCGGGGCCAACCGCTTAACGTGCTTTCCGAGATACGAAGCAGGTCAAATTGCCGTACCCTCCCGGACTTTATGAGTGTGACTACAAGAGTGAATGACGGAATAGAGAATTGTTACAATTACTCTTTACCTAGATAGGTGCTCACTTAATACCCTACATTGTAGGATGACTTAATTTAATCGTATTTTATATGTCTAACAAATAAATAAAAATAATATAATGAAACAACTTTTTAACGGATATAACTCGCGTTTTTATTTTGATAATACAATCCTGACGTTTCGAGTGCTTTGCAGCTCTCGTGGTCGCAGGCAAACTCAAAAAGTAATATGATAATAAAAATGTCATGTTTCCGGGATTTCATATAAAAAATTAACTGTCCACGACCACAAAATGGATGAGTCGGATCAATCTAAGTAAATCAAGTTACATCAATTCAAATACAATAGGTTTGATTAGGATGCTTTTGATATGTTTTTGAACGAATATCCGAATGAATTTTGGAAATGGCGCGATCTGTCAAAATTGGCGCGCGTGTGATCGATCGGTCGCGTTCGTATTTTTATTAAATTGTACAACATTCGGTTTTAGTAAAAATTAACTTTTTATGAAACGATTTTTTTTAAAGAATCGTGAGAATTATTTTGAGTTGCCATCACAGGTGTCATAACTATGTTACATTTCCAATCGAAATTAGTTGAAATCGATAGAGCATTCAAGTTCCTAGTGCTTTTTTTAGGATAAGTTGAGTTTAGATAGATAATTTATTTCAGTATCGTTAGTTACTGTCGTAGTGGCGCATTGGTTACAGAATCGCTTTGCAAGCGCATGTGTGTGGGTTCGAATCTGGCATGTACTAATGTGACTTTTTCAATGTCATATGTGGGTAGGTACTGTTAATCTAAGACTCCACTGACAAACAGTGAAGGAACACATCGTAAGGAAACCTGGACTTAATAGTCTGAAATCGGCAACACGTATTGCGCTAACATGGTGAATAATGCTCAATCCGTCGCTGTATGAGAAGAGACCTTTGCCCTGCAGTGGGACAGTTACTAACTGATTTATTATTAACGTTAGATAATTTGTAAGCGATTTAATTATTTAATACATTAACATGTAAGAAATCACAAAAAAAAACTAAGCTATTGATTTTAAACAGCCAAAGCGCTGGTCATAAGCTTCTCGCAACTTGTTTTCACTTTTTACATCAGCATGGACTTATGCTAAAATAATTAGCATAATAATTAGCATATTCTAGATTTATATATCGTCAGAATCAGGTAAACTAGGCTCTTCGTACAACAAGATGTCAGCTTATACTGGAAATGTATAGCTTGATGGTAGCCGTGTATAGGTACCAATATTTGACTCTGTTTAATGTCATCCGAGATGCCATCATTCCCTCAAATGCGAGTTCAGTTATAAAGCCTCTATAATGACAAAATCTGTTGCTATCACAAAGAGGCTCGATTCGTCAAGATTTTGACAAGACATCTATAGATTTCATAAGAAATTCACGAATTGCAGTGGCCCATATGGAAGACTTTAAATCGTCTGCGAACGTCTGTTGGTCGCTGCAAATATAACCTGGCTAAGTGGGGTATGATCGAAGGGACTCGGGTGCAGTGCGAGTGTGGAGCGGCTGTGCAGGATATGCCCCACCTGCTTTCCTGTCCGTCCTGTACAGCAATGTGTACCATGCAGGATCTGAATGAGGCTACGGACAAAGCTATTGAGGTTGCCACATACTGGTCAAATAAAATTTGAATTGGGTCTTGACTCGACAAGAAGAAGATAAGAAATCCTGTTATTTTGATGTTTTGTTATCTCGCGCCTTAAGACGGGGCTCAGATGATCGATGCGGCCGCGCCGTTACGGCAACACTTCATAAACGTCTGTAGTTGAAATACTTGGAAGAAATTGTGAATAATATTTTTTTTTAATACCTACGTAATACGTGTTTTTTTTTACTCTTTACTCTGACATATACGCATTGCAGTGCAATCGAAATATAATATGGTACTTTCTACCATGCAAATATTTTTTAAAAGCCAAGACCGCCGTGCTCTACGACAAAATATGATAGTTATTCCAATAAAAAAAAAAGAAATAGAATGAACGTTGAATAAAAATCGAATTATACCATTCATTGACCTAGTTTTACCATAAATCTTACAATAATAACGCAATTCGTGGTTAGCCTCTGCGTCTTTATGAAATTCATATAAATCTTGTTAAGAATGTATTATAAGTATTATCTAAGAATCGTTTAGCTAAATTTCTCGAGAACCGTGTCAAACTGACAACTTTATAAGATTATTTTTATTTCGGCCATGTTTTTTGGTGGCCAGTATTGTGGTCAATTACTACGGGTGTCATAAAATTGTCGAAGAATTGTGAATGAACGCGCGGGAGTGTAAATGGGGTGTTGTATTTTTTACATCTAAGATTTTAATGTGGACTTTTTGTATTTTTAAAGTTTTAGGCACGTTTTAAAAAGGTATGATGTCTTTTTATTTTAATGGTGTGTTATGCTGAAATTAATCTCTCAGTTAAAGTAGTTAGATAAAGTTATCTTTAGGTAGGTATCTATTAAAAGTAGAATCTAAAGTTTGCTCTTTGTAAACGTGATTGGAGTCTTGTTTGAGCTTTTTTAAATAGCTATTTGATCAATATATTAAAATTAAATATAGATTTACATTAATATACTCTGTTGCATATGTAAGAAAAATACTTATGTGTGACTTTATGTTTTGCCGTCAGCTTCAAAAGTTAGTAAAGGTATAAATAATACATATTGTCAAAGTTATGATGTAGATAAACTTTAACTTAGGCCTATATACCTACAAACTTTTGCCCGCGGCTACGCCCATGTGGTATATTGATAAATAGTAGCCTGTGTGCTATTTTGATGTATACCTGAGCTATATTACCTACTGTAAAGTTTCATCATAATCCGTTTAGTAGTTATTGCGTGAAAGGGTAACAAACATCCATCCTAAAATCTTTCACATTTATAATATTAATAGGATGTATGTAATACAAGGTATTTAATTTCAAAAACCAATCCTGATTAAATTAAAATGTTTAAAGTGTGTCGTGTACAGTGTACACCCTGTATCTCAATATTAGCACCATACGTGTGGTCCAACACCTATGGTGCAAGTATAGCGAAACCTCATAATCGTAGCACAAAACAAAAAGCGCCATAAATCGCTCTCCGCCATTGTGGCCCGCGCCATTCATACCGCCGCGGCCGCAGACGATACGACGCCAAATCACAATGTTTACGAGGTTACTTACCACAGACAAGATAATACTGCTGTGTTGTACTTGTTTTGAAGTATACTCTATTGGTAACAATAAAATGTGTTTATAGACAGATCTCTAGTTAGTAGTTCGTGAACTAACTTGTGTTTATAAACGGTTTTACTTAGCTTGCCCTGTTTATTATTTGGTTCAAATTTAGTAATCGATATTTCACCCCCTTTCTGTTGATAGATTGATCTGATATTTGATACACAGCTTAAGTTCTGATGACAAAACCGTTTTACGTAAAAAAAAATACTTATACTTATTTTAAAATATAGACTTCTTAAAGTTCGATATTTGCAGTAAAATATTGATGGAACTTCCTCGCTGTTAAATTAATAAATCTTATTATAAATTTAAAAAGCATCGACACAAATTTTTTTTTTTAGCTAAGTACATTCTCGATCAAGTCACCTTTCTAATAAATCACTCCATTCGTTTAGGAGCTACGATGCCACATAGAAAGAAAGAAATAATTTATTCAGCCCAATGAGAGGCACCATGCACAACACAACATGACTAAATAATAAAACGACATGATTATTATACAAAAAAAAAACATGGAATGCTATGCAGACTGCCTCACGGTTGTGCCAAAAAGATACTATACTACACCACTAATACATACAGATACATAGACACGTCAAACTTGTATTTATAGGTTAACAGTATAATAATTTTAATTAAATAATAATTTTAAGCAGTATAATATTACACACGTGTCTCTTTTTTATATATTGTGTCTTTTTATTGTATTGTGACTAAAAAGAGTGTAAGATCGTTGTCTTTTAATTTATTAATAACATTTTGGAGTTAATCAGTAGTCATCCTATTGTAATAACTAGCAAAATTATAATTCTTGTTATGAGTAAAGTCGAATCATTAAAAACTATCATATTAACTGAAAAAAAATCATCTAACGAATTTATATTTAAACATTTCCCACACGCGTTAGAGAAATCTTTGTCAAACTATTTCATTTTTAATTCCCTTTCCTAACCGCAACATGGTTTCATGGGTCTATTGGACCCCACCATCGTATACACGAGGGTCAACGGGGAGGAGCCTCGATCCCTACAGGGGGACATGATTTAATTTAGGGTTACTTTGTGGTATTATTAACTTTTCAATTTGTTACTCTTGACGACGCGAACTTTTGTGTGTATTTTTTTTTTCAAAATAGATATTTATAATAATTTAACATTTGACCATTAGTAGAGGCACGTCTTAAACCTTATATTGTTTTTTTATAGCCTCATTATTTTTACTTGAACATCAAGTACTTATTAAATTTCTCTTCCTGATATTTCTTGGTGTTGGATTTTTTTATTTAAATTTTAATTGAAGATCAACTAACCCTTAAATTATAATTTCTTGTTGAATTAAACTCCCGAATAATTCGTCGCTATTACAGACGCGTATTCTAGTGTTTAAATAATATACAAAAAATACCTAAAGTTTGTTTTAAAATTCGATAGACTAAATTGACGTTTCAAAAAGTAAAATTACGCCATAGAGACCTTTATTTCCAAGTAATTCAAAATATTTGACATTTTCGAAACGTCAATTTAGTCTATCGAATTTAAAAACGAACTACTCTATGTTTACTTCAACCTTGACATTGGCAGAATCATCGTGTAATTGCGATGGAGCCAGTTTATTAAAATTGGAATTGGAAAAACGAACTATAGTGTAGATACTACAAGGATTTGTAATCGATGTGCGTTTCCTAGAGAAATCTTTGCACAATGGACATTGGGTATCTCCGTTGGTATCTCCAAGAATCGCCATTGCGATCAAATTGATTGATGACATCACCAAATGTCATCTATCTATTCATCTCAATTTGACATTGTGTAAAATTTCAAGTGGTAAATAAAGGGTTGATCTAGTCGTATGGTGATTGATCAGCAGTTTTATACTTAGAGAGATACTTTGAGTCGTGATAGCCTTGTGGTATGAGGTATCAGGTTCGAACCTAAGGCGCTATTATTAAAAATTAATTATAATTTGCTCCGTGCCTCGTAAAGCCATCCTGCGCCTGTATAATCTCTCTCCGATCGTGTCAGATTGCCGTCTCGTCAGATTATCAGACTGATAAAGAGTGCAAAACTGTGTTTGTGCACACACTTCTGCACTCTAATATGTCCTGTGTAGTTGTCTAGTCTCCGTTAAGAGTGGCCGCTGTGACCGAAATTCGGTCAGGAGGACGAGGTCATTACTTGGAGGAGAAGCGCTCAAGGCGCTGCATACTTTAATTCGGAATTGAAAATCAGTTAGGAGGTTTTCATAGTCACTATATTTCATAGTTGTTAACGAGTTGTCACTATGAAATCATCCTAACCAAATCGATAATTTAATAAAAAAAATTGTCATTAAAAGACAAAAAAAGTTCGTAGCACACTTCGTAGCAACTCGCTACGTAGGTGCTACGTCAGTGCGTAGCATTATTGATTGGGAAATAACCTTCGAATAAGTCAATAGTTTCAGTAAGTGTAGTAATTTATATACTTCTCAGCATTTTGACTAGCTTTAGGGTGACCATGTCTCAGAGACTGTCAAGGACTTTTTGAAGTTATCAAACGTCCTGATTTGTCCGGACATGTCCCATTTGGTCATCCGTCCTGACATTTCTACTTTAGTAGATATTCTTATTAAGTAATGAATCTCGAATCTATTATTTTAAACATGGACGAAAAAAGTTTAACTTTTACCGTAAGTATCTATATAATTCTATACACACTATGTCCCTCCAAACTGTCACATCATCACAATACCCCAATCCTTCTCAAACATCTGTAGCGCTACAAGGTGCGCATACGCCGACAAACAAACAAACAGACAAACATAGAGTGACATCACAAACGCCGTGCCCCGCCCACTGCGGCGTGCTTGAAAGGAATATTGTTGATTTAATAGTTTTGATACTTGAACAGAAATTGTCAGATGAGAGTGAGCTGTAAAATATATCAGTTAAAATAGTAAAGATATTTTTTTTATTTACTAGCTTCACATCTGATATATAATCTACTAGGATACGAATTACGATATATTACGGTTAAGTATATCGTACTTCGTATCCTAGTGTAGACAATATATTCGATTTGAAACTAGTAAATTAATATAGGTGGTAAATTAATATAGGTAGATAATATATATAATTAGAAAACCTTTTTTCTATTATTATTATTTTTTTATTTTATTATTGTTTTTATAGGCAAATGTAAATAGTAGTTATATTAAGTTTGTAAATACTTGTATAATAATGTAGTTCTGAATATCATTAGAAAACTAAGAATATACGCGTATTATGTAGATAATTAGTAACTAAGGCATTTAATTTAAATTTAAAGTCATTTACAAAAACATTGTCACCAATTTGATCATTTCAGTTTCTATTTTTTAGATCATTTTAAAGAAATGTGGCGAGATTAAAATTATTTTAATTATAAAAGAATCCACGATACTCCAGGCATTTGGTTTATTGTAAATTTGTAACAGAGTTAGATGACATTCAATTCTTAAAAAACTTTCACCAATAAGACGTCCACTGCTGAACATAGGCCTCTCCCAATGCGCGCCACTAATGTGCGCTAATTGGAGGTATTTGCCCATAATCGCCACGCTTGGCAAGCGGCAGATAATTACTGTTACACAGAAGGCCGCTGCTGCCCATCCTCCAGATCTTTCCCTTTGTCGCTTCTTACGACACCCGCGGGACGAGTAGGGGTGGTTCTATTTTTAGGCCGGAAACCACACAGTGTAAGGATCAACAGCTCTAACATACCTTAATCATCTCTAAAAACCAACCGAAGAATCAACATCATAAATTGACGCAACACCGTTCCACTACATTGAGTTAAACAGCTCTCTTGAGCACCTGAGTCTAAAAACCAAACAAAAATTCGCCACAACAAACTGGCCGACAGCTTTTTAATTTAATTTACAATCACGCTAAGACCCTACAGTGACTACAATAAAATGAATTGTGCATCAATAAACTTGAATAGAATGTCATCCTTGGGCGGAGCGCGGTGACTTTGTCAGAGCGGCGTCTTCAAAACTTTGTCGGTCCAGTAATCGTTAGTCAATACCGTCAATACCTTTATTGGTTGACGTGTATGTTTGTTAAGTGTGAGCGCTCTTTATTCCATGCATGTTAAACTGCTTTCAACATACCGACTCCGGCGAGATGAAATGGTTTTGCAAGCGGCGAAATATTTTGAATGAAATTTCATGTCAGCAACTTGGTGTCGTTGTGAATTATGTCAGTTTTTTTTCTGTTTTGGATGTCCTTGTGCTGTTTTAATTAGGTGTGTATGAATGAGATAGTATTAAAATGCACTTTCGAGATTACCAATTGTATTTTCTGTATTTTTAAACTTAACACAAATAAAATTAGGCTAGAGTTGGTGATTGAAGTTGATATGAGACTAAAAACTTTATTTCAGTAAATCAAATCAAATTATGAACTTATTGATTCCCGCAAGGACGCCGGAGTCCAGTCACAATTGATTTCCTTTTATGTCTCATTTCTCGGTGATTGAAGGTTTAAACTAATTAGGCAAATAGGATGAGATTGAGTCACACCAGGGTTGGTCAGTTTACGTAGTTCAGTCACAGATTACTAAATAGTTACTACGTAAGTTCAGTACAGACTAGTTAAATTAATTCCTAAAATAATTATTGAACCATACAGCATAGATATTAACCTACTAGAAAATTATTACAGGTATCCTAATTCCATTATTAACCATTATTATTATTATACATATTAATTATTATCGACACATTTAAAACGAAAGTTTGTGGTTACTGACTGGGTAAATACTCAATATTTTTTATGAATCCCAGTCTGATCAAACTTCACAATTCCCTTAATTTATCGAAAAACCGCTTTCTCAACTTTTCCCCTAGAGACAATCAAGAACAAATGTGTCCCCTCGATGCGGTCAGCCCTCCGTCACAAACCCATAGCAAATTCACGCGCGACTTCACCGCTCCTATGGCGGATACAAATCATTTGGTATCTTCTATTGGTTATATACTTTATGTTATATTTGCGCCTGAGTGTGCGGCGCCTTGGCTGATGCAGATGGAATTATATTTCGTTTTTTTTTTTAAGAATAATGGTTATGAGAACAATACAGTTGATTTTAACAGAACTTTGGAATTACGATTTATAATATTTTTGTATGGTAGAGTGGTTATAGGTACTGCAGACTACAAAACATTGTAAGTTTCGTACAGTGGGTGACTAAGGATTACCGGATCATATCTGAGGAGCAATCGCTATTGTTCTTTTATTTTTATAAGTGTGTATATAGTAACGAGACGCCATTTCCTCATAAACCTCAGAATTTAACCTCTGATTTCCTTTCTTTCTTGATAGACTGGACTCGCAAATAAATGTATTGAGTAATAAATTATTATTTAAGAATGTTTGTTTAAGTGATCTTAAACAAACATTCTTAATCTAATACCGTTAACCGTTCTTACTATTCCAAACCAATAACAAAACGCATGTCATCGATATTCGTAGATATTTATTATTAATGATTGATAATCAAAAGAATAAGTGGTTGATGCTAATGTGCAATTTATCCGAGATGCACGCAGGATTAAATGTGTAATTTCCGAAAAATGATTTCGTGACGCTTTTAATTTGAACATTTACATTTGAATAAAACTGGACTGTATTTAGTTTAAATTTAATACTTTCACATTCATTAAAGCTTAATAGATAGATGGGAAGGTATATGTGAAGTGTCCTGCATGCGGGACCGTAAAGCAACTGCCATTAAATCAGCCCATTAAAGAGATGTAGCCACTTATGTACCAGCTAACGGACGCGAGTCGGCGAGTGTCACATGTGGCCACAAACACAATGCAATATGAGATATTGGCTTTTGAGAACGCAGCTGCCGATCCGCGGCAAAAAAAACATATAAAATGACTTTGACACGGGCCAAATTGTATCAACTGAAACCAAGATTGTTGGTTCTGAATAAATAGGCAAAGAAAGATGTGAACTCTAAAGTCCATAAATGCAATATAAGTTCTATAATTATGTATATTTCATTTAAGCAAACAAAGGAAGAATTTTCATTGTACGAGACCAAAGTAACAACAGTACTTTTACTTCGAGGTAGGTATAAAATAAAATGATTTCATTTGATTCTAGTTTAAAGTTATAAAAAAAATGGTGATTTATATAAAAGCCAGCCACCAATCGTACAATACGAAAGAAATCTACATTTACCTACAAGGTTTGCATCCCCAATATGTATAACAATGTACTAATACTTTCTATGCCACTTTTATGTTTAGATGTTTTTCCGATTTCAACGACTAAATTTGACAGACTGACTGACACCACAGCCTATAACGATATAAGATAGTTTTTACAAGCTTGCAATATAATTATGTATCTATGTATATTGGGGTGAATCCTTGCAATCGAATTTTTAAAGCAGTTAAACTATAGTCCAAACGAATGCTTGTTCATTTCGGACACAACGGATCAGGAACAATACACTAAAATGATAGAAATAACATGATCCTTAAAGGTTACTACAATGAAGCAGACAAAAAAAATTACTTACGTTTAATTTTGGTATTCCAATATGGTTGGTTTAAAGACGTTGTTTTAATAAAATTGATTACCTATTGTATACCTACCACGCGTGTGCCAACTAACACTTAATAATAATGTAACCATTACAACTTAATAATGCTCAATCCTATTCAAAATCCACACCTGTTGATCCCAAACTATGTCAAGTACCCAATACTAAACAAAACAACAACAAAACTAATCGGATTACAAACAATAAGCTCTAAACACTCCTAACTCATGAATTGAAGTGTCAAAAATATAAGTTTTAACCCAATTTACTGAACGCAAACCGAAAAAAAAAAATACAAAAACCATTCTATATATACCAACTTACCAAATTCACTTGATATAATCCTTACTGTCATGAAATTAAGGTTTATTTTCAAGGCATTTTATTAAAAGTTACTTTGTCGTCCCTTTAGTACCGTTGACGTATATCATAGAAGATATCTCTTTGTGTCGTCACAATGGCTAATGCACTCATGATCCTTTCAACATTGTCATCTATACTAAGTACTTCGCGATCCTTACATTATTTACAATTGAACAATCACCAGCTAGTTTCTAACAAAAAGGGATAGGGTTCAAAATTGAACGTAAAATGTTTATGTAATTACAAATAGAATGTTGTGTAAGTGCGTAATTGAAATTTTGACTTTGGTAAATCGTGTGACGGGGCTGTGGTGCGTGTCGAATCGAGGGATGTTTTAATTGACAGCTCAGCGTGACAGCGCAGCGGTGAAAGTTGTGAAAAGTGTCGCAGAAATTATAACAGATACAGCTTGGCAAAAAAGAGTCTGAGGCGGTGACAGTTGGAACTAAAAAATTATAATAATGACAACACTGTTTTATTTGTCAACTACAAGTAGCTTCCTTGTCAACTTTACGTATTGCGAGTAATTTTCTTTAAAATTTAAAAGATTCGTGTGAATTGTGTGTGATATTCTTACATAATAATAGTTGATATAGTTATTCGTAATGAATAAAACCGTTCGCAGTAGTGGAAGATCTGTTAAATATCAAGTTTTCTTGAGATGTTTGGTCGAAAGCAAAGCTGGACAAATTTTGTCTGAAATTGACAATGTTTACCTAAGAACTGCCAAATGACAGGTAAAGTCCATGCATTTTTTCTTCTAGAATGTAATTAAGTCGTTATATTTACTTTCTGATAGCTATACCACCAGTTTTTGTCGTCTTGTGTACAAATCATTATTGAGGTTATGTTTCGTAATTCGACGAATCACGTGTAGTTAAACTGTTTAAATTGATACTTGAAACATATGAATAGAATTTATACAGAGTTATTATTGTTTATTTCAGGTAAATCTGAAAATACAATCAGCAATTGTCAATGAAGGTGAAAAAAGTATGAGTATTTTTTCGACACCTGGAAAACACCGAAAAGGTCGCCCGAAGAAAGAACTTGATGATTTTAATTTATGTTGCAAGTTGCCGTTCGTTGAGGCGTTCAATAGGGGACGCATTTGTTCAACAGTGGAAGTTTTCCGGCTGATGGTGATGACGTTGAATATTTTGTATTTTAATAAAATCTAAAATGAAACATGTTATTTAATTTCCCTTGTTGATAATGAAGATTTATTATCATAATCCACAATCCATAATCCATAATTGACTCACTGAGAGGCTCGCTATAATTCTATTCTATCTCTTGAGAAGACCATTCTCAAGAGTGAATGATAGCGATTACGAGTAGGTACTTACATTATGGGACTATGCATTGCGTTGTCAGATTTTTCTTATTCTACTTAGATCTCCCACAGAGTAAGCCACCAAGCTTTATATTACATATAAGTAGGTAGTTATTGCCGCCAATGTACAATCTTCCTTAATATAATTTGGTTACTGTTTTGTACAATAACTACTACCAGATCATGGCTATTACAAATAAAGTTTAAATCTTTCTTAATTTTAAATATGTATGTTCAATTTACTTTTTTAATTTGATAAATATTGAAGACTAAAATGATCAAGTATCTTGTCACTTTTAGTCGTGGTATATGGGGTGGCCATTGTAGGAAAAAGGCGCCCTCAATTTATCCAGACTCTTTTTTGCCAAGCTGTAGATATTAGTATTGTTGACGTTTTTATCATAATCTGTACCAATATTTCAACGGATTTCTGTTCCTAACCTGTTTAAAAATGTTTTTTTTTTAAGATATGTAACTTTTTCTCTCAGTTAATTAACAACATAGTTAAATACGGTTCCTTCCTTCCTTACTTTCATCATTAGTTTCATCATTACTTTCATCCTTTCCGTACTTTCTGACTAAGTCATTTCGTTATTCGCACATTTACAAGTTACAACCGTCTATAACAATCACCCAGTTGCCTCAGTTTTCGTGCGATGTTTTTTTTTAAAAATAGGCAAATTATAAAATGTTTTCTCAACACAAAAAGTCTGTGATCTTGGATTTAAACATGAATCTTTGAATTTGACAGTCTAGTTTTAGAGTCTAGCTGTATTAAAAGGACATCAATACTATTTATAAACAATTTAAAAGTATCATTTCGAAAATCCCGCCGTTTAATTCTCGCAGTTTCTCTCTTATGTATCAGATACAAAAAAAAATTAAGGTAAATACCAAAACACCACAATAAAATGTACAAATGCCATAAATACCATCTGTTCTGCCACACCCATACATTTAACCAACTATTGATATTAAATTGTCACCCCGGGCCCCGCTGCAAGGTTATAGCGTGAAGACAATTGTTACGTCAAACGCGTTGTGGGAATGGAGCCCTTAAAATCGTACAGGGAACATTTATTATTATTTTTGAATTAAATGTAGGTAATGTTCTTATTTAAAATAACACTATATGAGCAACTTAGTTTTGCTCAGTCAGGACAAGAGCGTAAAAAAAACACAAAAAAAACTAATTTTCCCGGAGAAATGAGATTCATCAACTACATAAGTACCTACATCGAAATATTGGCCCTTATACAATTTAATTCAATTCAATTTATTCATTAACATCCATTAACAATATACATTGTATTTGAATTTAGGGTGAATTTCACAGAAAAATAACCAAATAGTTAAGGATCTCGTATCACCGTAGTAATTAAAACAGTAGGCCTATTCATTTCAGGTTAGATGTATTAAATCTCATTTATATTATTTATTATCACGACTACTTATAGATAAAATAACAATTTAAAAGTTCTGACCCTTCTGAAATGTTAACAACGTGTTACACTAACTAATGAAGTGTTAAGAAATTGTTAATTTAATTCATACAATTCACCCAAAAAGTTATCAATTTCTGCATGCATGCTCAAAAATATAAAAGTAATAAAATGAAATAATCTGTGCAAACATATAATAATAATAATTCTCATTATAATATAATCTCTACTATATTTTATATTTTTAAATGTATATTTTTATTTTTTATATATATTTAAAAATGTATTTTATATGTGTATAAATTAATAAATGGTATAATTCTCATAGACCCTCTTATTGTAAAATTTATTGAAGTCATTAGAGAGAGACATTGTTTTATATCTCATTTTTCAATGTTAGACAGATTCATTTTAGCACCTACAAATTAACTTTATTATAATTTCATGTTCTTTAACTGTACGATAATTTGGCAATAAATATATAATATACAACACCACCTGAAATATATTTTAAGATAGAGATTATTATTTTGTATGATGTAGTTTGAATATTCGTATCAGCGCCATCTATTAGCAAGTTGCGGAGATATACAATAAATCGGGGGGCGAGTGGGCCGTGGATGTGAATGCGCGTCTCCTATATACAAAAATTGCTCAGAGACTAATTATTATTGACAGCCGCAGCACAGAGAGATTGGAATTATGTCAAAGTGGAATCATTTCACCAATTAGAATAACTAATATCAGACTTATTAAAGTCCATTATAGCCTCTGTCTTATAAGATTATTCAATCAATCGAGTTTTCAATAGAATTTCTGGTTATCGCGGTGTACCTAGCAAAATATGCAAGTTTTTTTAGTTTGTTGTTGTTATGTGTTATAATAAAAAATGTCCAATAATGTCAATGAATAAAAAAGGAACGCTTATAAATCTTTGTTTAAGAATATTTTACTAGAAGAATTTCATATTTAACAGTTTTGTTTAGTTTTTAGCATATTATAAGCGTAGTAAACTGGTTGACTGCCTCGTTGGTCTAGTGGTAGCAAGCGCGACTGCTGAGCACGAGGTCCTGGGTTCGATCCCCGGGTCGGGCAAAAGTGTTATTGGGTTTTTCCATTAGGAAATTCTCAGTAGCAGCACGGAGTCTGGAATTGTGTCCGGTTAATGGCAATAGGCTCGCCCCCTATTACATGGGACTTAATAAAAAATAGCCGGCGAAACGTGGGTGTACTGCACACCTCTGCCTACCCCCTCTGGGGAATACAGGCGTGAGTCTATAAAAAAAAAAGTAAACTGGTAATTAAACATTTTTGTTCTTACCAGAATTTTACCAATCTACAATAAGAAGGCTGACTGTCTTCAAAAATTCAATTTTTAAATTGCTTTAGATCATGAGCGTCCAAGTTACGGCTCGGGATTACGACAATTTTATTGTGGGCCGTGGAAACTGTCAATGGGCTCACCAAAATTCCACTTTTTAGATAAGACTAATCCCCTCACCGTTTACTTTTTAAAGTTAGCTAAGAAATTATTTTTTAATTTTTAAATAGGTACAATACATATCACACGTCGAAAACCAGAGTTTTAATCACTTCTCCAAATACCATTCCTCCTCTACTAAAATACATCTGTTTTGGTTTTGGATCGCTCGAATGTTAAAAATGATTAAACTGGTCCCTCATTGAATTATATTGGACACCCCTAATTAAATCGTCTAAATTGATTTATGTTAGACACCACTACCTTAAACAATTCCTTGATTTAAACCGATCAGCGCTATCTCTCGAAGGGTAGAAACAACTAGTCTCTGTTTTAATTCTCAAGCAAAATATAGATGTCACTACTTGTTCATTCAAAATCTTAGAGGAAAAATTTTGCCGATCATTCTTCCAAGGTCAAAATCCAAACCAATCCTAAAAATTAAAAAGTGAAGTTACAACTTCACTTTAATTTTTAAATTTTAAATTTAACTTTATTTAACACACTTTAAATTTAATTATACACGAAAAAAAATATTTGATGTCTCTTTTTCAAAATTTGAGAATAGATCTATTTTTATACATAGTTATTAATTAACTAGTTATAGACATTGGTAGATTGGGGTCGAGACGCTAGGACCGTGGGGGCCAGAGGCCCGTAAAATTTACAAAGAATTATCGGGACGTCTGGTCGAGGCATCTCGTGACCAAAATGCTGGTCTGTATCTGGCCCAAAGGCTTAGTATTGCCATCCAGCGAGGCAACGCAGCCAGCATTTTGGGAACGTTGCCTACAGGTAGCGGTCTTTTAGATTAAGTTTATCTTTTTAATTAGTTTATATAGATAGTTTATTTCTAGGTGTATATATAGTTAGTTATTATTCTTGTGCTCAACCTTTTATCTATTTCAATAAAATTGGTAGATTAATATATACGAGTATTTTTTAATTACATTAAATTATAAATTTCAACTACTAATTTGATTAGTAATGGCAGTAGAAAAAATTCAATTTATAAAAAAATTGCTGCATTTTCACGGTTAATATCGTCATACCTTTTTTTTTAATACTAGGTATCTACTATGTTGGCAAACAAGCATACGGCCTGCCTGATGGTGGTTACCCTAGCCTATAGACGTTTGCAACACCATCATTTACTTGTCTGCCATCCCTGATGTGCGGCATTTTGGAGAGATGCAAAAAAAAATCTAGTGAAAATTGACTACCTCGTTGGTCTAGTGGTAGCAAGCGCGACTGCTGAGCATGAGTTCCTGGGTTCGTTCTCAGAGTCGGGCAAAGTGTTAATGGGTTTTTCCATTAAGAAATTCTCAGAAGCAGCACGGAGTCTGGAATTGTGCCTGGTTAATGGCAATAACCTCGCCCCCTATTACATGGGACTTATAACATAGAAACGGCGAAACGTGGGTTGTACTGCATACACCTCTGCCTACTCCCTCTGTGGAATGCGTGAGTCTGTTATGTACAAAAAAATATAGAAATAAAATGCTGTAAATTTTGACCCAAGTTATCTATCGGGTTAGAACAAAAACAGTAATGATTGCAATTAACAGGCAATGACAACGAAATACAATTTGACTTGAAAAAAAAACCGTTACTTATAAGATTTTTCATTTGTGCATATAATTTTTGAGTTTAGGATAGCCTAGTGGTAGTGACCAGGGAATCCAATCCCGCAAACGCGGGATCCCTGCAAATGCGTCCCGCACCTTTTTTGTGCGATCAGAAATGCGGGATTACTCATGTGCGGGACATTTGCGGAATTGCAAAATATATTCATTATATCTGATTATATTATTATACCCTCCCCACCCCCCAGCACAGCCTCATTAATTAGTGATTTAACAACTTGCCCATAGAACTCGTGACTTTTCTATAGAATTGGTATGGAAAATAATTTTAATTATTATAAATTAATAATTAACTTGTAATAAAAATATGTCTACGTTGTCTACCAAATTGTAGCAAATAGCATGTTGTCTACGAAATTGTAGCAAATAGATAACTCTTTGATTATTTATATGTCATCATAATCAAAGACATAACTATTTACATACACGCCTGCTCCATTACTTGTCATCGATTTTTTCTTTCTATAACAGTTTGGAACATAAGTGTTCGTATAGCATTGTATAAATGCTGTATTAAAATGTTTATACATTATATTTATAGTCATTTTTTCTATAGTATTTTTTTTTTCATTTTTCCTATAATTGGCTTTCCTAAAAACTACATCTTTCTATATACCTAATGAATGTAAGAGCCGTCAATTTTACCTTTCTTTCTAAATTTCAAAGTCCTTTTTTAATAAGGTTAATCTCAAAAACATTTTAAGGAAATTGACCGAAACAAAGCAGAGTAAATGACTATGAATTCATTAAATCAAATGTTTTGACAAATGAATGAAAAATAGGCGCCATCATGTCTATTCTTCCGTCAATGCTGAAACAATGCTGGCCGAGTACAAAAATATTTGAAACACCAAATCAAACGACAATAGAACTTATGTCTCAGTTATAGGGCTCACTGAAATTGAAAGAAAATTATGTCCATAATTTTCACCGAGTTCAAATAAACTTCAACTTTATACCCTTCAAAATAGAGGTTAAACATTATCACAATGTTGCAATTTGTTTGTGTGTGTGAAACGCGCAGTCGCCCCGTATAACCGGCAGTTAGCTCGGGGGCGCCACTGAGCACGGTTGTATCAAACCTCCGCGGAGCCTGCACCACAACGGAATCACACTCAATTTGGTGAATTAAGAAAAAATTAATCCCATAATCAATTCCCGCCTTCCATTTTCGAAGACTTGTTTTTTTTTAAATAAACGTGTTAAATTATCCAGCCAGATATTAGTGTAGTAATTTTATTTGAATTTAGAGTAATTTGGGAAGTTTTTTTTATTGAATACAGACTAAGATGTGCGTTTTATGAGTGTAAAGACAGCGGCGGCAAACGTTTTGGTCGTGTCGTGTATTACGTAACGGTTCCGGGGAAAATCGATATCCTGGGCGTATAAATAGCGGCGTACGGTTGAGAACAGCTGGCGGCCGGCCAGCACCATGCAGCCTACGGTGAGAACTTACGATATTATTTTATATTATCTGTGCCTGAAATCGTGGATTCGGTTTTCGAATGATCAATGCGCGGGTGGATGGACTTTGATTAGTTAATACAAAGCTATCATCGTTTAAAATTTTACTCGATTCTGTTATATTTTATTATAGCAGCAGGATATTAACATGATTTACACTCTTATATCAAAATATTTTATATAAAAAGATTATTTTATGTTCTAATAATATTTATACGTTACGTTCATATAACTTCGCTTACAATGTTCTATAAATCGTAATATCTGAATATCATTAACTACGGTCTACGGAGCTACTAATATATTTGGCGTAGAGGTGCTACGAATTTCGTAGCAAATTAATCGCATCGAGTCTTGACTAAGCTTATTGTATGTTTCTAATACTATAAGGTCACAAAGGTATTAAGAGACCTTATAAACTGACCTTATGATCTTACCTTGTCTCAGGGAAGAATATCACACACACTTGTACTTTTATGTGACGTAAACGTCGACTAATGATAGGACAAAGGTCATAATCTAGTAGCGATCAACACCCAAGCTGTTTCTGGTTTCTACTCACCGGACAAAGCTTTTAAAAGACTTTGTCATGTTCCGGCATGATGTCCGGTACGATACCGTCCACGTTTGTCTTTCTGTAAAGACAGTTGAGCTCTTCTGTCGATCACAAAACCCTATTGGGTGCGCTTGCGGTAAAATAACTGTGTATTTTCATAATAAAAAAGAACATTGAATTATGAATCTGTTCAAACATAAAAATGTGTAAGATGCAAGTATTAAAAATGTAAAGCTGGATATCCACTATGTTCGCGAACCTCTTGCACCACATAGGAGATACGTTCGCGATCCTGGAGCAAGAAGGTTTGGTTTCGAATGCCGCGTGGTTTGACTGAGTCCAATGGAAATTGGACTATAAGAGTGAGGTAATAAATAGTGCACCTGCTTGAACACACACTTGTGCACTATAATATCTCCTGCGTAGTTGAATGTGACCGAAATAAAGTCAAGATGATATTACTATTATACTGGCTCAGTTCCTATTGGGACAGGTTCGACTGAAGCGGGCAAGACTCGGTAGCTAAGTTGGTAAAGCGATGTCACAGCACGCCAGGGATCGCGCGTTCAAGTCCCGCCCGAGTCAGTTGCTTTTGAGAGTTTCTTATTAAATAATTTCATTTATTAAGCATAACATGTGCATAAACATGTAAAAAAACACATATCCGTTTGGATAACGCTACAAAACTATAGTCACACAGATATAATACACACAGAAACAAACATTAAACTTATAATATCCTTCTTTTTTCGTCGGGACTTAAAAAACAAATCATTTTCTGATTTTCTAAAATTTTGACCATCATGACATGTTTCCCAACTACTATAACTTAAGGGCCTTCAAGTCTAGAGAGAATCTTCTAGGCTAGCGTGCACGTTCATAGACAGCATTTTTGCTTACCTGATATTTGATGGGGACGAAGACGGTCGAACACAAGCCTATCAGTTATAAATAATATAAGTACTTAAACATTTTTTTTACGTAAAACGGTTTTGTCATCAAAACTAAAGCTGTGTACCAAATATCAGATCAATCTGTCAACAGGTAGGGGGTGATATGTCGATTACTAAATTTGAACCAAATAATAAACAGGTCAAGCTAAATAACACCGTTTAAAAAAAAGTCAGCCATTTTCTTTTCTTTTTCCTTGAGATTGAATTTTTTGTTGAGTTTTGTGCAAAGTTTACCCGACAGGTTTACCCTTTTTGATTACGTCACGGCCATCCATCCGTCTGTGTCACAGACATTTTATTTGCAGATTGTCTCCTCCAGAAAGCCCACATTTATTATGGAAACAATAATAATTATAAGTCTTATATAACACATAAAATCATGAAATAAAATAATTTATTTCTCTAATTGGCAGTATAATACTTTCGTCCATAGGTACTTTAAATTAGTGGTTAGAGGATTAAAATTAAAAAATAATAAAATGAAACTATTTTTTATAAATATTTAATAAGAAATTTGAAAAAACAACTGATACGAATGGGATTGTTTTTTCAAATTTCTTATTAAATATTTATATTTAATAAGCTAACATGTGCTAAAACGTAAAAATTTCACAATAAAAATACTATTTCTTTTTTAAATTTTAATGAAAAATAAATAAGTAAAATGACGAGATATATTAATTATGCAGGTATAAATATCGTAATTTCTTACAATATTTATTTGTTATGTAGGTACACATGACTTTGCCCTAATGTCTCCCATTTCTCTTTCACTCAAAGGTTTGCTGGGAGAGAACTCAGTATTGAGTTAAGCTCGCCTTTGTACATGTACTTTTGTCTGTATGTTTATCTGTGTAAAATTTTGTGTACAATAAAGAATTAAAAGACGAGTCGAATAATTGACGAGAGAGTAATTGTGATTAATTGTGGAGCCCTGACATAGCGAGAAGGTGACGAGACGAATTATACTTATAAGACAAACGATCAATGGTCCACAATAGCTTTGGACAGGAAGGTATGGAAATCATGAAAGGAGACTTTTCCCCAGCAGTGGGATGATATTAGCTAACAGTAACAGTGATTGCGCTAAGTTAACCATGTTTTATCTGATATATTTGGAAAATGATTCTATATTAATAAAGGTACCGGTAGCTTGGACCCTGTTCCCGATACTGATGGGCTACTATATTTTATATTTTTGAATGTATATCTTTATTTTTTATATATATTTAAAAATGTATTTTATATGTATTGTATTGGAATAAATGAGAGATGTCTTAAGAAAAATTACGTTTAAAAAAACACCGATAATTCGGATCTTAATACGGTGAAGTTCAGCTGCCCCTCGTTGACTGGATGTCAAGAGTCAAGTGTTCTTGATATAATCGGATATCGTGACCCCTCTTCGTAACACTTAGTAGGTTTTCTTGTTATAACAATCGTGTTATATTATTTTACGCAAGTTTTCTTAAATAAATAAGAAATATATTTAATAAAAAATTTGAAAAAACAACTGATACGGATGGGATTCAAACCCATGATCTTCGGCGTACCGTGCCGACGCTCTAACAAAAATTCACAAAAATATTAAATAAAATAAATTAGCCAGTAACTGTCCCACTGTAGCAAAAGGATCTCATACCGAGAAGGATCGAGCATTAATCACCGCGCTAGCTCACTGCGTGTTGGCGATTTCAGACTATTAAGTCCAGGTTTTCTCACGATGTTTTCCTTTACCGTTAGTCAGTGGTGTCTACATGACATTGAAAAAGTCACATTGGTACATGCCAGGTTCAAACTCACACCCACGTCTTGGAAAGCGGGTCCGTCACCTATGAGCCACCATGACATACACAAGTTTTCTTGCATAAAAAAATTAAGGTAGGTAAAAAAGAGGTAGGATCCAAGCGGGATTTGACCCCGCGATACTTGTCGTACTGTGGCAATGTTCTACTGAGCTATCGTATCTCGATATATAGCATAGATACGTTAGTTAAGTTGGTAAGTGCTCTAGAGCATCGTATCATGATAAATACCATAGCTCAATTGATAAGAGCTCCTGAGCATCGTATCATGATAAATACGATAGCTCAATTGGTAAGAGCTCTTGAGTTATAGCATTACGTTTACGATATATACGATAGTTCAGTTGATAAGAGTTCTTGAGTATCACGATAGATGATAGCTCAATTGTAAGAGCTCTTGAGCTATCGCATCACGATATATACAATAGCTCACTTGGTAAGAGAATTGTCACAAATCAATACACAAAAAATGGCTTGAGAAAAAAACACATACTTTTCTCAAGCCTTCAGTGAAGTCTTATTACCCTCGAACACAAACAATCTTGGCAAATCGGCAATCAATTGCGAAAGTAATTAGCAATTCCGCTGGTGTTGAATAGCTAGCGATTGCCGTCTTATGTCACCTCCTCTTTGTGGTTTTACGGGAGTAATTAATGATTCTTTTCACTTCCAACTTGAATCACTTATGGAAGATTGACAAGAAAAAAACTATTCGCCTTAACTATGCACCTTAAAATGAGTTTAATTATGTTGTTCCCAAAATACAAATGAACAATACTAAATAAAACTATCTAAATATAGAAAACTAACTACCTTAATAATAAATAAAGAGAAATAATGTATATTTTTATGTTTTCTATTTATATAAAAATGATTTTTTATATGTAATTATGTATTGTAAATGAATAAATGAAAATAAAGAGAAATAAAACCCTATCTAAAAGACCACTACCAGTAAGCAACGTTTCCAAAATGCTGGCCGCATTGCCTCGCTGAATAGCTATACTCAGCCTTTGGGCTAGGTACAGGCCAGCATTTTGGTCACGAGTTACCTCGACCAGACACCCAGATAGTTCTTCGTAAATATTCCGGGCTCCCGGACCCCGCGGTACCAGCGTCTCTGTCGGTGTTCTTCCTTAACTATATTAATAGCAAATAGAGGTAAAAAGCTATTTGTTAACATAATGTTACTACAAATGGATTCCAATTGTTTTTACTTCTTATCTTTTTATTCTATTATCTAGACCCATATCTAAAGTAACTAACAATTTGTGATTGATTTTTGCTTTGTACAAAAATGTTAACTTACGTAGCTCAATAGAATAAAACATTGTTCTAAAAACACCGTTTTTAACCAAGCTTTATATAAGAATATTAAAACTAAACGTACCTACATGCAAAAAATTGTATCTGTGCTGTTGACTGCTGAAGAGTTCCTTTATCTGGAGCTAATTCTGGATGTTGATTCAGGTCATGCTTACCATAAAAATGTATTGTCATCAAAACTGAACTAACATGCAAAAAATCAACTCCGTAGGATAAGAAGTGGTTCTAATTCAGCTGGCAGGATTCCCAAAAGACCCAAACAAATATACATTGCAATATTTTTGTGATTTTTTTACATGTTATAGCACATGATAGCTTATTAACACATGATAGCTTATTAAATATCATTATTTTTCAAATTTTCTTATAAAATAATTATACATTGCAAGTTAAATAAAAGCTTGTAAAAACATGAAAAAAAATATTTATTTCAATTCCTGTAACCTTCTACAATGTAAGTACGATTTGCGTCTAAGCTGGCACTCCGAGGCGCACCGCTCGCGCTGCGCTGTTTTAAGTAAACTCTATAAATCGATGTTCGTGATTGTAGCGGTGACACCACACTTAGTTTTACAAACAACTCTACTCAGCTAAATGTACCGCAAAGATGGCGTCTATTGAGCTAGGCACGTAATAGAAACGTTTTGCTATTTCTACGTAGGGTTTAGGGAAGGTTCATATCTGACGTAAAATACGCCGAGCGTATCATCAGTCGCTTTAACGTATCATCGGTTGAGTGTGAACGGTCAAGTGTTTTTCTATACATTTGTCTGTTCTGGCGTTACGCGACCGTTAATACGCGACGCATGTTCCGTCAGATATGAACCTTCCCTTAAAGGTAGCCAATGACTTCAAAAAAGGAGGAAGTTCTCAATTCGATTGTGTATTTTTTTTTGTGTTTGTCATCTCAAAACTTGCTCATTTATGAACCGATTTGGAAAATTATTTTTGCAATTGAAAGGACGTGCTTCCAGATTGGTCTCACTGAAATATTGTCATGATCTGATCATCGAGTTATGGAACGGAACTCCTTGTAGGATAATAGCAGAATTGTCGTAACAAGTAATTTTGCTTTGTTTATCCAAGCTAAGTACTAGCCTCTTTTACCTCCTCATTAAGAACTTGGCTTGGAACCGACTCCAAATCGGCTTAAAATTATTTCAAGCTTTTTAGTTCCTTTTGAAGTCGGCTTCGTTTTTTTATCGGAAGTAAGTTAACACTGGGTTCACAATGGGTAGCCTGCACAACGGGTTCAGACATAAGTTCAAAAATGTATGAATGCTGCTGAGTGCAGTATTACTAAAACTAATTACAAATTCTTATCAAATTGGTTTCGCAACTTCCTATGTAGGTTCGTCCTAATTAGTTACGTAAAGGGAATTATTAATATCTGTACCGATTCTCCGAAGACTAAGCTAGTCAAAGGATATTATGTTACGGGGTATAATTATGAATAAATGAAGCAGGTAGATTAATAGAGATATTACTTTTGACATGGTACTAATAGAATATACATGTAAAGAGGAAAAGAGGGTTCTAGGGGCTCTACACTTTGTTTATCGACCATCAGCAATGCTAACCTCTGACTTTTCGTAAGTTATGTGCGTATTATAAATTAATTATCATTCTCCGTGCCTCGGATAGCACGTTAAGTTGTTGACCCCGGCTGTCAATTGTAGATCTTTGACAGTCGTTACGGGTAGCCATAAGCCCGAAAGTCTGACAACCAGTCTTACCAAGGGGTATCGTGTAACCCAGTATCTGGGTTGTGGAGGTCTGATAGGCAGTCGCGCAGTTAATTTTATCTCTATTCGTTTGTATTTGCTATTTCCTTGAACCTAACTAATTTATCTGTTTCATGAAAACACAAGATTCAATTCGCAATTTTGCAAAAACACTAAATTAGGTTCTTAAAATCGGTCAGATCGCGTAAAGCGACTCGACTGCTTTCACGCGATCATCTATCTATATAAATAAAAATGAATTGTTATTCGTTAGTCTCGCTAAAACTCGAGAACGGGTAGACGGGTTTTGAAATATCTTTGAAAGTCGAGGGAAGGTTTAAAAGGTGAGAAAAAGGGGAAGAGTAGTGTGTGGTAGAGTAGGGTAAGGGTAGAGTCGGGTAGGGGTAGAGTAGGGCAAGGGTAGAATAGACGTTGAAGTAGGATAATCACGCGTACGAAGTCGCGCCGGGAAGCTAGTTATTTACGTATATTCATGTAAATCAACGACTTAAGATAATTAAACACGTTGACTGCCACGCCGCAGACACAATGCAATTCTTATTGTTCGCGGTCACCGTTGACGGCGGTGGCAGTCAAAGGCTTAAGATTAATATCCAATCTCTTACTGTCGTGAATAATGAATTGAAATGTTTACCGAGTAGTTATTAAACTTTACAAGAAATAGCTATTATAATAATAACGCAGGTCAGAGAAGACAAAAACAACAAATCGATGTGTCTGTCTAGACTCTAGAGTCTAGACGAATATTTCTCGATAAACGTGATAAAATAAGAATGCATGAATAAGGTTTATATACACATAGCAGTCTATGGTATTTGTAAACCATATTAATCATAGGTATTTATTTCTATCAAAGACCCGGTGAGTCGCAACTTAGAAGAATCAAAATCGTTAATAAAAATAATAATTTAACAAAAAAGTTAATCCGACTTCAATGATTAAAAACGTAATAAGTACTTATTAAATTTTTTAGGGTTTCCTTCGATTTGTGATGTTCTCATGTTTCAATTCAGAATTATAAGTCATTTGGTCCTTACATATTCTTTTACGAATTTTTTGCTATCAAATACAATTAAATGAATCATTTCTAAGTTATTTTAGAACTCGCAAACTTAAGTTTAAAAAAAAACTTATATTTTTAGTTCCGGTTATCATCGCCTCAAACTCTGTTTTGGCAAGCTCTAGGTATAGCAGTCCACTTGTAGACATAGGTCTCTCATATTGCACGCCATTAAGCACGATTTTCGGCTATTCTCATTCAGTTCGTACCAGCCTTCCGAAGATCGTCACTCCACCTAGCCTGAGAGCGTCCTACACTACGTTTGCCGATCCATGGTCTCCACTCAAGAACTAGCTTACTATATAATTACGTAGCTGTATGTATGTATGTGTCCTGAATTTTATTTCAAAGCTATAAAACACTCCACAGCAGGATCGTAGAAGATTTATTAGTGGCTATTAAAACTCGCTACGATAGAACCGGGACAGTGTGTTAGTGTGTCTATTAAATTGGATAGTTATGACACGTATTACCGAATGTATGACACAAATACATATTTTATTATTTATTTTCAGTCCTTATCGTCCCACTGCAGGGTAAAGGCCTCCCTACCTTATAAATACATAATATAATAATAATAACAACGGGTAACGAGATGTGAGACTGCCTCGTTGGTCTAGTGGTAGCAAGCGCAAGAAGTGGTAGCTGAGCTCGAGGTCCTGGGTTCGATCCCCGGGTCGGGCAAAGTGTTATTGGGTTTTTCCATTAGGAAATTCTCAGTAGCAGCACGGAGTCTGGAATTGTGCCCGGTTAATGGCAATAGGCTCGCCCCCTATTACATGGGACTTATTACATAGCCGGCGAAACGTGGGTGTACTACACACCTCTGCCTACCCCCTCTGGGGAATACAGGCGTGAGTCTATAAAAAAAAAAAACGAGACGTGATAATCTAGCGGTACGAGCGTTCACTGGCAAGTCTCAGTCTCAGGTTCATGACTTCCGAAAAGTCAGAGGTGCATGCCTAGGGTTTGAACCTAAGACCTCTGACTGGCATTAACGGTCATACAGGCTATCAATACTATAACTTGGGACCGAATTGCTATTACAAATAAATGATACAAATAGATTTTTTTACAAAGTTACGAGTATGGGAGTATAGATTATACATTACTAGCTTTTGCCCGCGACTCCACCCGCATAGATGTCAGTTATCGCGTAAAAAAGTAGACTATATCCTTCCTCATATTCCAGGCTATATCCCTGCCAAATTTTGTTTAAATCGGTTCTGTGGTTTAGGCGCTAGGAAGTAACAAACAGACAGACCGAGTTACTTTCGCATTTATAATATTAAGTAGGTATACTACACACAGATTCTACAAAACATAATCTCGATCTACAATGACCTCTGCCAATTCACTATTCTCTCCCATAACTTCTCCTATATTTTGGCAAGCTCGCTGACCTACATAGTCTGGGTGTTCTGTCAACTCGGCGTCGTATGGACGCGTGACGTCATAGGTGACGTCATTGACATCTAAGTAGTACAACCGGTACGTCAATGGCATAACGGTTTTATTGCGAATATTAGTACTACCCGTGCTAAAGAATGGTATTGAAATGGCGCCAGAACTATTTACTTCTCGCTCGCACACTATGTCTTTAACCTATTTTTTTTATAGTAGTATGGCCGTCGACTGACAAGTCAGAGGTCTCGAGTTCGATCCCAAGGCACCTCTGATTTTTCGTAAATTATGTGCGTATTATAAATTAACTAGCGACCCGCCCCGGCTTCGCACGGGTGCAATATACATATAAACCTTCCTCTTCAATCACTCTATCTATTAAAAAAACCGCATCAAAATCCGTTAGTATTATCGCGTAGTTTTAAAGATTTAAGCAAACATAGGGATATAGGGACAGAGAAAGAGACTTTGTTTTATACTATGTAGTGATAGTGATTCTATTACCAGTACACCTGAGAGATTTTACAGTGGTGTGTAAAGCCATGTCAGACCCCTACGGGTGGTTTAAACTCTGACTCCAGTTTGTTCATCAACTACACGATAAGAAGACTATGTCTTTGACGTACCTTGTTCGCACTCACACCTACAGGTTATATGAGGAGGAGACGCCATTTTCAATACTATTCTTTATTCGCATAGATCTATTGAGAATAGTCCTCCTAAATAGGGGTGCCGACTCTTCGATCATGAATACGGAACGGGCGCAAAGACAAAAAAATACTTATGTATAATATAAATAGTCCATTTATGGGATCCTTTAGGAGGTCAATCTACCCATGAAATAGAATACACATTACATAGACTCATGCCTGTATTCCCCTGAGATAGGCAGAGGTGTATGCAGTATACCCACGTTTCGCCGGCTATGTTATAAGTGCCATGTAATAGGGGGGCGAGCCTATTGCTATTAACCGGCACAATTCCAGACTCCGTGCAGCTACTGAGAATTTTCTTAATGGAAAAACCCAATAACACTTTGCCCGACCCGTGGATCGAACCCAGGACCTAGAGCTCAGCAGTCGCGCTAGCTACTAGACCAACGAGGCAGTGAAACAGAATAACTTGTAGAAAATATTATATTTTAATAAAATAAGGCTGGCTGGCTCATTGGCATAGATCACAGTTGTTTTATCCTTTTTTTTTATTAAATTTTTGTTTGTTAATTTTAGTTTTAGATAAAAGTATTATGTTTTGTGTCCGTATGTCCTAATAAGGAATAAAAATCTTTTCTTTCTTTCTTTCTTTCTTTTCTTTTCTTTCTTTCTTTTCTTTCTTTCTTTTCTTTCTTTCAAAATCATAAAAAAGAGACACAAAATATTTACGTGTCCGAAATGGACCACGCAGGTTGTATCCGACATTATGTTTGTTCGTCCAGAAATAAACCGATTTACTATCCGCTGTGTCAATACGTTGTTATATATGTATATATAAAGGTAGGATTTAACAGTTCTGTAATAAAGTTTAGTACATAGTTAAGCTCTCAATAGTCCGTAAATCGGATTGAAAACTATAAAACGGTATGCCTGTATTTGAAGTTAAGCTTTTGAAGAATTTGTAAATTTAGGGAGCTATACAGGGTTATAAAATAAAATATTATCAAACTAGTTGTTGCCCGGGACTTCATCCGCGTGAACCAACCTAAAACAAAAACTTATAAAATAGCACTTAAGAATTATGTAGCTTCCTATAGTGAAAGAATTTTTAGGATCCGACTGGAAGTTCCGGAGGTTACCCCTAACATACATACAAACTTTGCCTCTTTATAATATTAGTATAGACAAAGTCCTCCGCCGCGTCTGTCTGTGTCTGTCCGCGATAAACTCAAAAGCTACTGCACAGATTTTGATGTTGTTTTCTTTAATGGATAGAGTGGTTCTTGAGGAAGGTTTTAGTATATAATTTGTCAAGTTTTATTACACTTTGACTAAAATATAATGATAATATGATATTTGTTGGAGGTGTTGGAAAAAAAATAAGTCGGGTTGCGGTAACGGGATCAAAATTTCATGGTTTCTTTTGGTTGCGAAAACCGACAACAAGATAAAATATAAATGAAAATCAATGACTTTTCTGAACAAGCTACTAATATACAGGGTTATTTGTAAAACAAGGGGTCATTAAACTCATCATTATGAATAACTTTCACTATGGGACCAACCCTGAAATCGCAAAAAAAAATCAGCTGTTTTATACATTTATCACATCACATGACTCGACTCGACAGCTGATTATTTTTTTGCGATTTCAGGGTTGGTCCCATAGTAAAAGTTGTTCATAATGACCCCTTTTAAGGATGCTGGTGTTTTAAAAATAACCCTGTATAATGTCAGATTTCATACAAGAAATCATACAAACCTTTATGCGCTCGGGGGACACTCCTCTTAAAGCTCATACTCTATCTAAAATCCTATCTCGTTCGCACATTGATTAAAATTACAAATACTACATAAACAAAAAAATATTTAAAGCAATTTTTATGTATTGAAAGCTTAATCCGATCAAATTGACATTTTTGCTCAACCTTTGTAATGACATTCTCCATAACTTAGTTTATTGCGATTTTTCATAACTATATTCATTGATTTTACATCGTCAATGTGCGAGCGAGATAGCAGATTAACGAGCGACCGTGCCTTAAGCCGAATAAAACCGATTCCGCTAAAAATCGTTCTGTAAACAGTTTGTGTAAGCGCAGAGTAAGATGTGCTGAGATTTCGTAGCCCCTGGAGAGATTTGCTACGAATGCTACGAAGCGCTACGAAAACAGTCGGATCGTAGCAAATGTCTACGAGAACTAATCTTAATCTCGATTGCTGTTGTTTGTTACTCTATTTTATTTATTTATCTTTTTTTTTGTTTTATTTTTGCGATTAATTTATTTTCTTTTACGTCGGCATCATTTCATCATCATGACAGCGGGGGCTAATGGGGATAATTAATTTAAAATACACACATTAATTACAAAAAGTCAAAGATGCGCGCCTTGGGTTTGGAGCTGCGACCTCTCTTGCCAGTCAACGGCTATCACGGCTCCTACACAGTCAATAGGTGTGTGAAAAAAAAATCAAAAGGTATGTGGGACGCTTAAAAATCCTTTTTGATCCTCTTTTCTAACCTCCAAAACGTTATCCCGAAAAGATTTCTTTGATCAGCATTTTGTACGGGCTTAATTTATTGGATTTTCTGTCCTATATTTTTGCTTAGTACACATTTTAGTACCCCTACCCTCGCTCCACGGCCGCGCATTCGAAGAATTTACTCCGATTGCTTCAAAGGTTTATTTTTAATACGTGTTCGTAGAACTGGGTAGTAGAAATTATATTTTTAATATTTCTGAAATTCACGAGAATATGTGATTACGTTTTCACGGTAAAAATAGCTTTAGGAATTTTAATAAATAATTATAATATAGACTCAGACTTGTATTCCCCAGAGGGGGTAGGCAGAAGTGTGCAGAACACCCACGTTTTGCTGGCTGATATAAGTCCCATTACGTCTCAGTAATTTTTAATAATTAAACGGTTTTATTAAGCTTGCCCTGTTTATTATTTGGTTCAAATTTAGTAATCGATATTTCACCCCACTCCTGTTGACAGATTGATCTGATATTTTGGTACTTAGCTTTAGTTCTGATGACAAAACCATTTTATGTAAAAAAATTACTTATATTATTTTTAAAAAGTAAATATTAAATTTTTATCGATTCTTCCATAACCACACAGGGTTGGCAACGTGTGTTATAAAGTGATAGGTACCCATGATACTCGTGATAATCATGATTCGAAAGACACGTGGCGTCATCTATTGTCATAATAACGTTATTGTTGTTTTCCTTCTTGTTTTCGTTCTGCACAACGTATATGCAAAATTTCAGGATGATAGGCTCAGTGGTTGAAAAGGTAACAAACAACTTAACTTATTTTCTCATCTATACTAATATTATAAAAAGGTAAAGTTTGTATGTATGTATCTATGTCAGAGGTTATCTCTAAAACTACTGATCCGATCCTAAAAATTCTTTCACCAATAGGAAGCTACTTTATCCCTAAGTGCTATAGACTATTTTTTATTCTGAAAAAGTTAAGTTTTCAGTAAAAAAATAACAATATTTGTGATTCAAGTCAGAAAAAAACATGCAATCTGGCTTATCAACGTGTGTTTATGGAAAAAAATAATTTAACGCGGACGACGTCGCAGGGAATAGCTAGTTTATAATATTAGTTAGGATTAGGATTATAAATTACTGCATACTGTTACTGCTAGCATTACTTTCGCATCAAAACGAGACCGAAACCAACCAGTCAGTTGCTATGCATGCATGTAGATGTACTTATAATTGAAATTCATAATTCAGATCGTAAACCACTTATCGTTCAGTTTTGTTTATTATAGGTAGCATTTTGTTTTTTTGCGATAAGACAATATTGGATTTATTGAAAGCGTCTTAAGGCGCGGAGTAATCTGCTATCTCGCTCGCACATTGAAGGTAAGAAATCAATGAATATGTTTATGAAAAATCACTACAAACAAATCAAGTTGAAGAGAACAAAGCTCCAGCAAAAATTTCATCTTGTTCGGAACATGTTTTCATACATAAAAATAACATAAATAAAAATTCAAAATGTATCGACATAATTTTAAACAGATTTTTTATTTCTTCGGTTCTTTCTTTATTGTATCTGGTGTCAGACTTTAAACCGTAATTAGGCCTCTGACATGACTTTACACACCGTTGAAAATTCTCTCGAGCGTGCTGTTTTTATCACGATGTTTTCAAAAGTCAGAGGTGCGCTGGGATCGAATTCAAGACCTCTGACTAGTCGACGGTCATACCACTAGGCTATCAGTATTTAATATCAGTAATTTCTTCGGTAAAAATGTATTTGTGATTTACACAATACATTCGACAAGAATCGTGATTATTTTGTCTAAAAACTCATTTTTGTTGAGAAGTCGGCGTCCGTCGGCGGATCTTGTTTTGTGTTCGTTTAAATAGAAACTTTTCTCATAACCGCGTCTCATCGGTTCTTGTGTTTCATGTTTGGTGAGTTATAAAATATATTTCGACATTAGGATGTGTTTCAAGTCCATACTGTAAACATTGATCGCGCAAGCGCAGACAATATTCAAGAGGCTCTTGTTGGTTACAAAATATTCCAGCTTTAATCATAATAATTATCTCTCTCTCACTCACTCTCTCGCACTCATTGGAGGTATTTGCCCATAATCGCTACGCTGAGCAAGTGAGTTGGCGATCGCAGTTGGAGATGATTGCTGATACACAGAGGGATGGACACCTTTCTCTTTGTCGCTTCTTACGACACCCGCGGGATGAGTAGGGGTGGTTCTATTCTTAGGCCGGAAACCACACGGCACAATTAAAGTTTAATGGTAAAAAATGGTATGTACATGGTATCGTGAAAAACGAATGCGAACTGCCTCAAAATTGGACAGAAAAGCAAATGTGCATATTTGCAGGCTCGCACTTTGCTTAGTGTTCGATATTAACTCGAAAACTCCTCTCGATATTTTCTAAAAAAATCTTATATTGAAATATTTATATTTCTAACACGCACATTCGAGAAATCAGACGCAATTGGGAAGTCGGATCCCGACAATGACTGACCCAACTCCGTTTACCAGGAAAAATAAGCCCAATTTCATTTCACAGTAAATCTTATGGAAAGGTCAAATGGCGCTCGAAGGCACCGCTTATACTTGCAACATTATTTTAGTTACGTTACGAAATATATATAATATATATATATTTATCGAAAGTAACTTAAAATACAAATAAACAATACTAAATAAAACTATCTATTGTACAAATGTAAACCATAAAAATAAATAAAGAAAAATATAACCCTTAAACATACTTGTATTGCTTGTATATAACTTTTATTTGTTTTTTAATTTTTATTGAGTTTTATATTTGTTTACTAATTTACATAAGAACAGATGTTGTATTGTGTACATATGGAGGCGTACAGTATACATATTCTTTGAAAGTCACTTTAAAGGTAAGGTATACCTGCGTATAATTATAATTATTATTTTTCACAATTTTAATTTATATAATTATCTAATATATTTAACGAATTCCCCGGGTAGCAACCTGAATTCAGTTTTTTATTTGTAGTTTAGTTTTTATTTATTTATAAGTTATTTAGGTTTTAGTTTTATTAAATTATGCTGTATAAATTCGTTATTAAATATATATATACTTATTATTTAATATTTATCTAACATAATATACCTAATAATATTTCAATCGTAGGTATTTTATATTTTATTTGTATTATAATCGTAAGGTCTGGATTGTGTCCGCGAGTCACCATGTAGGGTCCAGTTGAAAACCAGCTCCTGTCTAGCATACCCTGAACTGGATGCCTTTTTAGCACAACCGTGAGGCAATCTGCATAGAATTCCATATGTTCTTTATGTTTTTTGTCATTTAAAAACATACCAATTTTATTATTGGAAAACCTTATAAATTAACATACTAACGATAAATGATAAATACACAAAACTAATTAATTTTCATCATTTTGTGTTGTGTTTCTCTCTCTACTCTCTTTGGACTGAATAAATGATTTCTTTCTTTTCTATATCCTAGAATGTTAACCGACTATGAAGCCAAATACGCTATTAGTTAAACTGAGTCTTTAACCTCGATTATTACTACTTTTAAAATTATGTGAGTAGGTACTCAATATGTTCTGAAGTTTCTAGAGTCGAGACAAATATTTCGCCACCTAAATTGGGGCTAAAATGGGGCGAGTCCGTTACCATCTTACCATATATCGGGCACAAATTACAAAACAGAGATGATGAGAACAGCGCAGGACCGACGTGTAACCTTGACGGCGTGTGCCCAGCTGTGGGCCTTGGTAATGTCTTTTGGCAATTTTTACAATTACTATTTGCTAAGGAATTTATATTCTTGAAGAAACGACAAGTACAAAGAATAATAATAATCAATCAATCAGTCAATAAATCTAATTCCTACCTACTACATTCACATAACATAATTTATTCAGGAATTGAACGTAAACGTTTCGTTGTCAATTTCCCAATCAAAACTCCAATAACATTTTAATATCTCAATCAAACACTTCACCGTTTGCGATAAAATACGGAATTCTTTTCAGCGCAAACCATCATCGTGAATGAAAAATAATCCGATTTTTTCAACTCATAGCCGCCATTCAATAAATCTAATAAAACCCTTCAAGACGCGAGCGGCGAGACGCCAATATTTTTCAAATCTCGAACACTCAAATCATTCGTTCTTTGTAAGAATGCGAAGCGAACAGCGCATTCATTCAATTTCATTCCGTTTCAAGTGCAGTGTAGAATACCAGAATACTTACGTCCGCGCGTCACCGGTATTGATCGTTTCTGTCTATGTAAGCGTGGAACGGAACGAACCAACATAATTTGAGCCCTTGATGTGTGCATCACGTTTTATGGTAACAGATTTTAATACGACGAGGGAGCCGGGGTGGGTCAGGTTATAATGGTTTATTACAGATTACGTTTGCTCTGAAAATGTGTGAGTGAGATAGCTATTTGTCGGTATTAATGTTTTAGGTCGAGTAAAATGATAGTGTATTAATTACGTTTCCCATGTTATTAATGGAATTTATTTATCATCGTATTAAGATAGTGTCACTAATGAACATAATCTATGAATACTGTTAACCCATTTAAGGAATCCTGTATGACGTATAGGATGATCCTGTTTCAATTTACATAGAAAGATGGATGATATAGAGACGAAAACCTGGTAAATGCACCTTAGTACATCTCTACTGTAATTTATTCTCACAAAAACCATAAAAATATGACATACATCCTACATCATCATCATCTGCCTAGTCTTTTCCCAACTATGTTGGTGTCGGCTTCCAGTCTTACCGGATGTAGCTAAATACCAGTGTTTTACATGGAGCGATTGCCTATCAGACCTCCACAACCCAGATACTGGGTTACACGATACCCCTTGGTAAGACTGGTTGTCAGACTTTCGGGCTTCTGACTACCCGTAACGACTGTCAAAGATCTACAATTGACAGCCGGGGCCAACAGCTTATCGTGCTATCCGAGGCACGGAGAGTGATTATTAATTTATAATACGCACATAACTTACGAAAAGACTTGTGCGCGCCTTGGGTTCGTATATACATACATAGCCTTCATACAATACATAATTTAACAAGAAAACATTAACTTATATTTAAGTTACGGCAAACTTCGCTCTATAGATCTCAAGCCTTAGAGATAGAGAACAATATGGGTGTACCCTTGTACTAAATATGAACGACAAAAACATACTGTGGGTGTACCGTAGGTGTGTTGATCATTACTACTAAAGACGATATGATTGGCCCTTATACAAAGCACCCACGTTCGAGAAAAACATTTCTGATGTTACAGATCTATTTCTGTTTTTCTTTTATCTTCGGTTATTTTCCTACTGATTACGTCACTAAAATATCAAATAACAATGTTCTGTAGCTGGTGACAGGTAAGTAGCTACCTACAGAACGTTCTTATTATGGTACAACTCAGCTATTATTAAATATTTATTTTAGATCCATTGATGGCATGTAGGTACCTATATCATGAAGAGAATCACCTGTGAAAATATTGAATACAAAAAAGGTATTTTTTTCATAAAAAATGATTTTTTAAATTTTATTTTCTTTAATAGTGACAGATTTCGTTAACCAACGAGTATCTAGAGCTTATTTAAAGAATTTCTTAAATGTTAATAACCGGTTTCGTGTTGATTCACCTTTCAGCTGATTTCCAGGGCTGTATTTGAAAGATTTTGGTAAAAACTTAGACCGTGGTTTACTCAAGTATTGTTAGAGAGTCGGTTCCAAAACCAATGCTCAAGGATTATTTATAGGGTACCTTATACGCCCTTAATGTATTATTTCGGACTTCTGTTACACAATATATATATTACTTCAACAGTATATAGTACCTACGTAGATCAGAAATATAGTACAATCCTATATGTGCGAACCTTAGTGACAAAATAAAGTAGGTATATTATTTCACACTGGTATTTTATAATATATTCTTAGCGCGGTTTTTAGAATTCATTATAATGTAGACATGAACCCCTCGTTCCTCGTGTTATTCTGAGTGTAGACTTAGGATCATTAACATAACACTTTGCTCTACTTAGTACAACCTAAAATAACACCACACCTGTACCTATTAACTCGAGTATAGTTAGTTCAATCTAACATTGGTGTACACGGCCTTTTTACAACCATTTTGAATAATGAATTAATTATTAAATGCTAAATAATAAAATTTTAAATACATATATACACCCTGTTGCTTTAAAGACCTGTCAAATTTTAGGAGGTAATAACTGAACAACTTTTGCCAAGGAACATAGGTCGAAAATACACTTTTTTTAAATTCAAATAATTTATCGTTATGTATTATGTATATTATGTAGTACAAAGATCTGACAAAAAGTTTTCGAGCAGCTATATTCAGCATGCAATATTATTGTGATTTAGCTAAACATACTCAAAAGTTTTACATTAAATTAGAATACATCTGATGTCAAAATATAGGAATAAAATGTCAAGTAAGGTTTAAGTTTGTTTTTTTTTATAAGCGGCAATCATGGCAATCATCTTTAAAAAAAAAAAAACAAAAAAAAATAACAAGTAAATAACAGTATTTATATTGTTGTGGGCATTGGCCCACACTTAGTTATACCAATTTATACTCCTAACCCATAAAATCACACACTTCAAAACAAGTCTGGCCAAAAAAATGTACCTAACAGCAAAAATCTCAATGCGAAACCCTGAACTGCAAACACGTTAAATATAGCCGACAATTGCAAATATAGCGTGAAAGTGGCACAGCTCGTATTTGTACTGCCGATGCCGTATTGGGAGGGTGGATTTTCGGCACTAGAGTACACTTGCGGACCGAATGAGGTGACTGTGAATTTTTAACGAACGCTGTTACGTTTTTGTTTTTTACTTTTTTAGCACTGATTGTTACTTGTTTAAACTTTCGTTACTGGATTTGTTTGTTTCAGTTTGTTTGTAATTGTTGTTTGAGTCGTGGTGGTGACCGTTGACTGGCAAGTCAGAGGTCTCGAGTTCGAACCCAAAGGCGCGCACCTCTGACTTTTCGTGAGTTATGTGCGTTTTATAAATTAATTATCACTTACTCCGTCCCTCGGAATGCAGGTAAAGCCGTTGGCCCTGCGCCTGATATCTCTTCGATCGTGTAGGATTGCCGTCCCATCAGACTATGTGAGGGAATAGAGAGTGCACCTGTGTTTTATTTTATTAACATTAACTGTATTCCCCAGAGGCAGTGGGGCTGTGTACCCCAGAGGGGGTAGGCAGAGGTGTGCAGTACACCCACGTTTTGCTGGCTATGTTATAAGTCCCAAGTAATAGGGGGCGCGCCCTACGCAAATTGCAGTTCTGAACTCAGTTAAATGCTTGAACCGAGTTTAATTTGATTGATCGCGTTTAGTGTCTGTGGTGAAATCTGCTTTAAAAGATCAAACATATTCGTCCACATTTCCGTCCATGGAACAGAAGCAAAGAAAACATTCATTGGGTACATAACAATGGCCGCAAGTGTATCCGACCGCGCAATCAACTAAATCTGTCCTTAGGGACGTGTCGAGAGCTTGTGTCCCACAACATGTAAGCTTAAAGCTATAGTCCGCTGAGTAAACGTAGGCGTACAAAAGGAAACTAAGGGATTTTGAATAAAGTAAAGCCGTGGATCGACTTAATCGGAATAGTACCGACATAATATCGGCGTGAATTAACAATATCTACCTAATCAAATAACTTTTTAACGAATAACTCGCATAAATGTTTATTTTTCAAAAAACCTGACGATTCGAGCTTTGCAACACTCTTTTTTCACTCTCATCACTTTTTTTAAAAAATAAACATTTACGCGAGTTATCCTTTAAAAAGTTGTTTCATTATGTTAAACGTTTGCGAAAGTTTGAAACTATATTAATTAGTATCTACCTATTTGTACTGGTGCCGTGTTTCCAGCCTAAGAATAGAACCACCCCTACTCATTCCGCGGGTGTCGTAAGAAGCGACAAAGGGAAAGATCCGGAGGGGCAACATCCTACTGTGTAATAGCAATCATCTGATACTGCGATCGCCAACCGCTTGCCCAGCGTGGCGATTATGGGCAAATACTTTCAAAGAGAACACAATAGTGGCTCGCATTGGGAGAGGCCTATGTTCATCAGTGGACTAATACAAGCTGATGATGATGATGATGACATGAAGCAGTAGCTATTTTCGATCTCTATCTAATCAACGGTCATACTCCTTCGGATGTCTTTATTTGACCTGTTTATTATTTGGTTCAAATTTAATAGTAATCGATATTTCACCCACTATCTGTTGACAATTGGTCTGATATTTAGTACACAGCTTTAATTTTGATGACAAAACCGTTTTACGTAAAAAAAAATCTTATATTATTTCTTAATAAATCTTTTTGTGACTAAAAAAGAATATAAACCTGTCGTACCTATTCGAAGAAATATTTTCAAACTTTTCCTCTTGAGATAAGGATTAAGGAAGGGCCAAATGGAGCGAAAGTTATATCTTAAATACTTGGTGGATTTGACCAACAAAGTTTTTACAAAAACTTCTCGTTTTTCCTGTTTGATTGATGAAAACAAAAATTTAAAGGATTTGAACATTTTTGTATGGGAGCTGGCATAGCGGCCGTCGCCATTTTGATTTTTTTCAAAGAGGCGGCGCATGATGAGACTAGTATATTTGGATGGGGGACATCTTAACAAACAAAAAATGTTAGCAACAGATGTCCAAAAGTGTCACGTTTCCGAGATATTTGAAGTGAAAGATCGTCATATAAAAACAATGGCATCATGCAAAATGAACTAATTACGTGTTTATGTGCCTTAGATTGGATTCAAATAATAGTTCTTACGTGATTTAGCTATTTGTTGGAGAATTGTAAACCTTGGAGCACGAAAACACCACTTTGATTAATTTATCAAAACGCTATAAGTTGCGGCGCTAAGAGTCACTTTGTATGAAAAGTCAAATTTCGATTTTCAGTTTTCGACTTATGTTCCTTGGGGTAAGTTGTTCAGTTTCATAGACTAATATCTCCTAAAATTTGGCAATTCTATAAGACAACAGGATGTATAAGATTTGGGGTTTAGCAAAAGCAAGCAAGCATAGTACGCTCTCAGCTATGGAGAAAATTTTTGCATTTGTATGATGATTCTTCCAAGCCGATTAGTCGTCGTGACACCAAAACTTCTCAGTGCCATGGCCCAAGAGCTCTTCTTAAACGATTTATAATAAAAACCTTTAAATCGAAATCTATGTCAAATTACAATCATTAGACAACTGTCTATCAGACAATTCGATCGATGCGATTCGAGGTCCTACCGTCGCGTCGGTCGCGCGTCAAGAAATCGCAAAGTCTGTTCAAGGCGTTCCTTTATCAGTCTTGCTGACGTCACAGCTCAGTGATTGATTGCAAAAATAAATGCTGTGTCATTCTATGTTCACACTTTTGTATAATATAAGAAAGCTGTAGAACTAGTAGTAGTAGTTAAATTACAGTATGATAATCATACAGTATGAAAACTACGTACAAACGGTCGAAACGGCACACTCACACAAACATGCGTAATATTGCGTAATGATAAGACTACTAAACCAGCGTCGCGGTGCACGCAGTATTAATGACGCGACGCGACGCGGACGTTACGCATGTTTGTGTGAGTGTGCCGTTTTCGAGCGTTTGTACGTAGTTTCCGTACTGTATGTTTATTATACTGTGGTTAAATTAAGTTGAATTTGTTTTTATATTATTACAAACGTTTAGGAAATTGGAGCCTGAATTTTGTTTGGTGGTAATATCATTTGGTAGAATAACATTGTTCCTTTTCATTTGTGTTGGCGAGTTTTACAAATTTATTCTAGTGATGCTGGCAGTGTTATTCTACTGGATAGAGCTGGCAGCTTAGTCCAAGATTTTTAATATATTTTTTTTTTAAGAAAAACTTTGCGAGGGAGCTCTCTGAAAGATTTTCTGAGATCTGATGATTTGAACATCATGACTCATGATAGCCTAATGGTATGCCCGTTTGACGTGCAAGTCAGAGGTCTCGGGTTTGAACCCAAGGCGCGCACCTCTGACTTTATGAAAGTTATGTGCGTATTATAAATCAATCATCATTAAAAAAAATGCCAACGATTCGCAAAGAAGAAGATCATCACTCTCCGTGCCTCGGATAGCACGTTAAGCTGTAGGCTCCGGCTGTCAAATGTAGATCCTTGCGCAAAAGTCTGACAACCAGTCTTACCAAGGTATCGTGTAACTCAGTATCTGGGTTGTGGAGGTCTGATAGGCAGTCGCTCTATGTAAAACACTGGTATTCAGCTGCACCCGGTAAGACTGGAAGCCGACCCCAACATAGTTGGGAAAAGGCAAAATATGATGATTTGAACATTGAAATCAAAGGAATCTGGAAGCCATAGGCATAAACTTGCCTTAAAATAAATAACACCCTGCATTAAAGTCGGATCAGTGTCACACATACAAAACCTTCAAACTTATAATGCCCTTGCTTAAAAAACCTTGAAGTTATAAACAATGTACTTTCTATACACTGTTGTATGAAATTTCCGCTCGATTACACAACGATCAAACGGTTACGTACGCAATGATAAAATGCTATTAAATTAAAACGAGTGTTTTTCATTAACTGATTGGTTTTTATTTCATTGCCTACAGCTATAGTCGTTTTTCCTCAGCAATGACGTAGACACTTGACATTGTGATAATATAACCAACTAAATGATTATGTAACTTTTTCAACGACACGAGTAATTTATTTAACCTTATTATAAACTGTTAAACCGACTGTGGGTTAGATATACTCAAAGATCCTACAACGCTCTCCCTGTTCAATGTTCACGGCGTAATGCCGGCAATAAACTCATCTCATCTGCCTAGCCTTTTCCCAACTATGTTGACGTCGGCTTCCACTCTTACCGGATGCAGCTGAATACCAGAGTTTTACATGGAGCGACTGCCTATCAGACCTCCACAACCCAGATACTGGGTTACACGATACCCCTTGGTAAGACTGGTTGTCAGATTGGGGCTTCTGACTACCTGTAACGACTGTCAAAGATCTACTATTGACAGCCGGGGCCAGCAACTTAACGTGCTATCCGAGGCACGGAGAATATAATTCGCACATAACTTACGAAAAGTCAGAGGTGTGCGCCTTGGGTTCGAACCCGAGACCTCTGACTTGCCAGTCAAACGGTCATACCATTAGGCTATCACGACTCTTTGCCGGCAATAAACTGTTCTAACAATAATTATTGTCGTTACGTGTTAAAAAATAGGTCCTTCATTTTCTTTTTTTTTCAATATACAGACACACCTTCATATTATTAGACACATACAATAAAAAGCCTTTTCTTCTCAGGATTCCTAGGATTAATCACAAAGCGCTTTGGTTTGCAGACACAGCCTAAGGAACATAATGCAATATGTCTTCATTCTGGGCAGCACTAGGTCCAAATTCCATACAAAGATGGTCATTGTCCTTTGTCTATTTAGTACTTCTTTGTTATTATACGTCGACATTCTGTGAAAGGTTTATACTACATGAAATCTGAAATGGCTGAAATCAGTATGGGTACTATAAAAAAAAAATCACACAATTTACGTGATATTTTTTTTTACGACGTACCTACGAAAAATATAGATAGGTCTTAGATAGATGACAATTTCATCCTACTGTAAAAGATCACTTGGAGACAGATCATTTTAAACCTTTGAGAAATTGAGAAGATAGCAGCTTTCTTACGCTGTAGGTAATTATGCAACCGTCTATGAGTATTCAACAAAATCAATACACAAATATACGTAAAAACAGCAATAATTTCCCAGTCGATAAACTCCAAATTTTATGAGGGTTACATTTTAACGCAGAGATATCATGAAATTACGATTTTTATCGCACAATATTAAGCTACAATCTACAATGTGGATTGCTGAGAGAAGCTTGTAGATTGAATATCAATAAAGAGGATTCATTTCGACTGAATGAAGACTTACCTTCATCTATGGCGTTTTAAAAATGTAATGTCAAAGCTGAAGCACGTGTAAAAGATGAATACGACGTAGATGTGTAAAGAAATAAATATAAATTAAGATTTAATAACATATAGATGTGTTTTCGCTGTATAAGTTTACTTGTTATTAGTTGTCAAATCAATAACTGATACTTTTTTATGTAAATATCATTGTTTATCTGCTCTTAGGTAAGCAATACGAAGGATCCTTCCCTTTAGGTTTTAATAACATAACTTACCCTTAGATTATTAAACACTAACCACTTTACTCACGGATTGATTTCGGGAATGCCTGACTAGTAAATAAAGATTAGTTCTCATACTATTCTTACAACCTAACTTCTAAATAACCTAATTTAATATAACCATAACATCGTTTCTGTTCTGTGCTGTGTGGTTTCCGGCCTAAGAATAGAACCACCCCTGCTCGTCCCGCGGGTGTCGTAAGAAGTGACAAAGGGAAAGCATCATCAAGCAGCATCCTTCTGTGTAACAGCAATCATCCGCTACTTCGATCGCCAACCCGCTTGCCCAGCGTGGCAATTATAGGCGAATACCTCCAATGAGCGCTCAAAAGTGGCGCGCATTGGGTAAGGCCTATGTTCAGCAGTGGACTAATATAGGCTGGTGATGATGGTGATCTAACACGATTGGCTTAGCTCGAGGAGTTTATAATATATCCAAAATCTAACTATTCATTTTTAAATTGCAGAGGATGCGTAGACCTCGGCGTCACAGATGGCTGACGGTGTCCGTGTTCTTCATCGCGTACTCGGTGTTCCAAGCCGTGTACAGCCCCTCCAACGCGTCTGAACCCATCGACAAGGTGGAAGAGATCGAGAGGAACACTCTGAAACCCGAGGTTACTAGGGATGGGTCGACCGCAGGTAATGTTGATAGTGTCCTATAATATTACACCAATAATATTTATTTAATTACGTCGTGGTGGCGCATTGGTTACGGACCCGCTTTGCAAGCGCGTGGGTGTGAGTTCGAACCTGGCATGCACCAATGTGACTTTTTCAATGTCATATGTACTTTCTTAGTTAATCAAGACACCACTGACTAACGGTGAAGGAAAACATCGTAAGGAAACCTGGACTTTAATTGTCTGAAATCGCCAACCCGTAGTGAGCTAGCGTGATGATTAATGCTCAATCCTTCTCTGTATGAGAAGAGGCCTTTGCCCAACATTGGGACAGTTACAGGATGATTTATTATTTTATTAATATTTATTTATGAGTTTGATAGCCTTGTGGTGGTGAGGCATACAATTATTACAATAAATCTTTATATATAAAAATCATTTGCCACTTGATGTTTGTTTGACTAAGCAAGACCCAGTAACATTAGTCTTGTCGGCCAAAATTTTAAATCTAACCTCCGTAAAAAAAGACGTATCAAATCGGTTTAATTAAAATGAAATGAAATCTAGCGAAGCCACACTATTGAGCGTATGGAACACGGGGGTAGGAGACTCCAGACTTCGGTGCCCGTAAATTTGGCGTCCTATGCCGTCTCCCTATGGCGCCCCCCCTAACGCCGGCACTGGTAGAGCCCTTGTATTAGAATGTAACAGTTCCTTTTTGTAATCCAACAGGAGAAACTCTTTCCATGACTCCGGCTACCGAAAAAGATAGAGAAGATGAGGGCCCACCAGAAGGCGGCAAGAAGGGAATGAAAGGACTGACGGAAGATGACGAAGCGGAGAAGAAGGTGCAGAAGGATGCTGGTTACGTAGAGGTAATTCTTCATTTAATTATTTTACTTGAGTAAAAATTACTTATGATCTGCGAATGTATCAGGGCTGAGGCTCCATACAACTCGATGACGACGACATACCAGCTGCTTCCCATTGAAAAATCAATAATGCACAATCAATAATACCTTCTGACTATTCACTTACTTCACATTTCTTCAAATACAATTCAATTCACATCTTATTTTAATTCAATTGCAAGGGCTGGGCATATAGTTTTATTTTCTGTCTTTTAAATGGTGTTTAAAAAAAGGGATGTATTCGAATTCGTGTAGTTCCCGTAAACCATGGGTTCTTTGCTGATTTAGATTGGCCCTGCACAGGTTTTAGCTTGCATAAAAATAAAAAAAATTGCCTCTTTTTGATGAGATGAAGTTTGAGACTATATTATGCCTTTTTTTGTCTTGCAATAAGTTCAAATAATCTTATTATTAACATCTGGTACGATTTTAACTAAAAAACAATTAAGAAAAAAAACTTAAAATAATAAAAAAAATAAAGTTGAGATATGCAGTTTCTTTCGCGGCCTGCCGCGGTCACTTACAGCCGGCTGTTCGCTGGTAAGGAAAAAAAGTGCCGCGTTCTAATTTTTTAGTTTTTGTAAAGTTCATATTTTTTGGTCAGTGTTTTTTATGCAAGCTAAAACCTGTGCAGGTATAATCTATATCAGCAATAGAACCTACCATTTAAGGGAACTCCACGAATTCGGATACACCCTGTATAATACCCAGTGACAATAAAATCGTTGTCAGAAAAAAATATTATTACCTACTTCCTTAAAACGGTAAATTTTGAGCTGTTATTCAAACCATTATATCGTACAATAAGACGTAGCAAATACAGTTCCAATTAATATTCCAATTCAAGTATTGTAGACAGAACTCCTAATCTTTGCACAGTAAGTCAAACATAAATGAAAGTTTTCAACTAAGTAATATCTGCAGGTTACAAGAAGACCCAAGTCGAAAAGGATATTGTCGTATTTATTCAACCAATGTGCCAGTTGTAAGGTATTGATTGATTTAGTTTTAAAGTACCTATACAGGGTTATTTGTAAAGAGCGGGCCTACAGGCAGGCACTGGACGGGGCTGCGAGGCGCGTTTGCGGTACCCGGACCCGTCCGATACAGTGCTAGGAACACGCAGGGGGGAGACGTTTTTAGTGGGTGCGAGCCCCACATAACCGTATGTCCTCGGACGTGCGGTATGCGGAAGGCATTTTTTACTCCCCCCGGCCACAAAAAAAAAGGGTTATTTGTAAAACACCAGCATCCTTAAAAGGGGTCATTAAACTCATCATTATGAACAACTTTTACTATGGTACCAACCCTGAAATCGCAAAAAAATTGAATATCTGATTTTTCTTTTAGTAGTTGTATAGTTTAATTTAGTACTTACTATGTATATTGTTCAGGTCATATTTCCTATTTTATATTTTTACACACTGTTGTCTATTGTTATTAATCATCTCTCCCATCGCAGGTCTGCTGGCAGAAATTTCCTTATAGATATAAGCAGTACCTTTGTACATATTTATTATACATGTTTTCTTTTTGTATTTTTGTGTGTATGTATAAATAAATAAATAAATACATATACTATTATGTTTCAGGACAGTGAAACAGAAGATTTGCGTGAAGAGGAAAGGATGAGCTGGAGGGCGAACCCCACCGTGAAGCCACTGCGAGTCAACTGTTCACCACCAGCCATTGAACAGGTATGAACTGGACAACGGAATGAAAAAAATAATATTTCACTTAAGTGACACAAGGTAGAGATCAATTCAATTCATTTATTTTTTGTGAATTTTTTACATGTTATAGCACATAGAATAGAATAGAATAGAATATTCTTTATTGTACAGCATTGAAATTACATAAGAAGTCTTATCATAACGATGTTACACGTTACGTGTCACATGTCAGCTTATTTAATATAAATATTTTAAGAAATTTGAAAAAAACAACTGATACGGATGGAATTCGAACCCACGATTTAGAATATCTTCCAGGGTGCGTCTATTTAACCTCATTAACCCCCGATAGAAAAAGAAGGGTGTTATAAGTTTAACATAGACGTTTGTTTGTGTCTGAGTCTCTATGAATCTGTCTGTGTAAACGACGGGACCATGGAGGACGGGACCGATTTTGCTTTAAATGGAATTAATTCTGTTTCATACCAGCAGTACCGGTTCTAGGGGGGGGGTCGGTTGGGCGACGGCTCAGGGCGCCAAATTTGCGGGGACGCCGAGGTCTCTTGGTCTCTTGAGTCTCTTACCTCCCGTGCTCCATATGCTCAATACTGTGTTATGCCAGCAAAAAATTAACACTTGTATGTGGGTGTCAAAATATTTTTGCCCCGGGTGTCAGTGACCCTAACGCCGGCGCTGCATACCTACTAGCTATTATTTATGATTGCAGTTCCCAAAGCCCCTGATGGGTCAATCAGCTCGTAAACACGGCGGTCTGATCATCCACATCCTGGTAGCAATGTTCACGTTCATTGGTCTCGCCATCGTCTGCGATGAGTACTTCGTGTCCAGTCTCGACAGAATCTGTGAAGGTATTCAAATTGTCCACTTTTGCATAGAAAAAAGTCCTAACATTTATGCATACTTAGTTTAAAAATAAGTCTCGAATTTGGAAATCTAATTGCAAACACAGCTCTATATGTAATAATAATAAACCAGCTTGTAACTGTCCCACTGTAGGACAAAGACCTATTCTCATACAGATAAGGATCAAGTAGATATTAATTACCACTAGCTAGGTCACTGCGTGTTGGCGATTAGATTTCCTTAGGCGCATCGCTCACGAAGTGAGGCGTGGATGCTTTTTGTTCCATATAACTATTTTACAAAAAAACGTAGTGGATGCCAAACGAAAATGTATGGGTAAAAAAGCGTCCGCGCCTCACTTCCGCCATCAACTCTTGTTATGTGAGCGATGCGCGATAAGATGTTTTCACTCAGTCATTTGTGTCTCAGATTCACTTGTTAGAATTGGTTCATGCCAGGTTTGACCCCATAGCCACGTGCTTGTAAAGTGGGGCCGTAACCAATGCACTACCACGACATAAAATACAAATAATTGTAGTAATTGTAAGTGAATGAATGTTGTGTAGAGTTGAAGCTGGCGCCCGACGTGGCGGGTGCGACGTTCATGGCGGCGGGCAGCTCCGCGCCGGAGCTCGCCACCGTCGTCATCGGGGTCTTCTGCGCACAAGATGATATTGGTAACTTGAAAAAAGCAAAAAGTAGCCCATACTTTTTTATTGACAAGACCAAAGATCATCTACTAAAGAAAAAAATTATAAAAAAGTTATTTTAAAAATAGAAAAGAAAATGTTCAATTCAATTCATTCATTTTTATTTATGGCAACTGAGTCTCGGTAATTTGATTGAACTATTTTTTGTTTTTTTCTGAGGCCGTCAATCACGCTGTTCCACGCGTCGATGTAATCGCGTGAAAGGTGTCATTTTTGACAGCGACCTTAGATAATGTATGAGTTACCAACAGCTACCTTCCGATAAGCTTTGTGTTTTTCATTATACGCGGCGTAGCCAGCACTTGGCGTGGCGGGGCGTCAGCGTGGCGTCACAGACTGCCGATACGTACGACTGCGATCCGCTAAGCCCGCACGACGCGACGGCGACATTCTGTCGCGCCCGCCAAGTGCTTCTTCTTGTCGAGTCAAGACGCAATTCAAAATATTTATTATTTGTATTATTTATATGGTTACAATTTCGCCATTTAAACTAACATACATGTTGTGCTAGTAAAGATTTAAATACTCTATACCTACGAGTTTATGTTTTTATACATTTGGGTAGGTACTTAAATTAAATTTGAAAAATTGATAGTAATAAGTTGATAATCAATTTCTTCTTCTTACAGGTGTGTCCGGTGTGATAGGCTCAGCGGTTTTCAACATAATGTTCGTGATATCAGTGTGTGCGTTGTGCGCGGGAACCGTGTCGCATCTCAACTGGTGGCCGCTGTGTCGGGACTGCTTTTTCTATGCCATCTCTATTCTCGTCATGCTGTGTACTATCGCCAACTCTATTGTGTCCTGGTAATTATTTTTGTGTAGTAAAGCTCTGTGGTTTTTTAACTACTAGCTGCCCATTTTATGCGGCTTTGCCGTCGTGGTTTTAATTTAACCCCATCGCCGCGCCACCTACCGGGTCTAATTGAAGAACCTTCTTGAATCCACACAAAAAATTACATCAAAATCCGTCTAGCAGCTTAGAAGTGATGCTCTAAAAAAAAATTATAGATTTTAGAAAATCAGTTGTAAAGTATTATTATAATCAAATGTAAAAAAAAAGCTTTATCCTATAAATTTTATATTACAAATATAATAAATGCTAAAGCTTGTGAGGATGGATACATGTTATTCTTTCACGCAAAGACTACTGAACGGATTTTGATGAAACTTTACAGTAATATAGCTGCTTACCTACATCAAAATTTCACATAGAATTCAATTTATCAACATACCATGCGGGTGAAGCCAGGAGCGGAAGCTAGTTCAGTAAATAGCAATATCCGTCACCTTATTTTATTTTAATTTAAAAAATGCTTTACATTTGTCTTCAGGCCCGAAGCTCTATTCATGCTAATAATGTACGGTGTTTACTGCGTGGCGTTGAGATACAACACCGCACTGGAACGCTGGGCCATGACTCTACCGCTACCCTTCAAGTTACCCACCAGGGAAGAACAGGCAGCATTGGTCACTTACAGGTATACTTGTAATTAAAAAATTAAACCAGCCCTTAACTGTCGCACTGCAGGACAAAGGTCTTTTTTCATACAGAGAAAGCAATAATCACCATGCTAGCTGACTGCGTGTTGGCGATTTCATACTAGGTTTCATAGCGTTAGGTCAGGTTAGGTTATAGCACTGATAACCTAGTGGTATGACCGTCGACTGATAAATCAGTGGTCTCAGGTTCAAACCCAAGGCGCGCACCTCTGACTTTTCGTAAGTGATGTGTGTATTATAAATTAATATCAGTTGCTAAAACGGTGAAGGAAAACATCGTGATGAAACCAGCACACCTGAGAGATTTTTCAAAAGGTATGTCAGAGTAGTATGTTTCAAAGGTATGTATAAAGCCATATCAGAGGCCTTCGGGTGGTTTAAACTCTGACACCAGGTTGTTAATCAACCAAACGATAAGAAGAAGAAGAAGATAGCGTTAGTTAGTGATATCTAAATACATATGAATACACGACTACCACGCTGTGACCATGCGATGGACACATTGCGTCGCCGCGAAGATTTCATGTCTAATATACGTTGAATAGAGTGAACTCTGACCCTGAAGTCCCACGTTGGGCGCCAATTATTATCAATAAAATTATATCAAGTCATTTTCTCCCAAATTTATAAAATGTGAGATCCTAAAATAGTATTTTTTAAGGAAAGCAGTTCTTGTAGCTATAATTGATGTAACCCAGGAGTGCTGGAGGACAGCCCCCAGCAGTAGCAGCAGCTGGAGACAGCACGTACGCGCAGATGGACGGACAGACCAAGGAGACGCCGCTGCAGGAGTCCCGTAAGATAACCCTTACTTTATTAATTTATCAGGATAAATATATAGGACACTTAACCCTACATCTGAAGTGAATCTGATCGTAATCCTACGATGCCTTCCTTTTTGTCCAGGCCACACTGTTTCTCATTTTTGAGATGATTTGAATATGGTAGAAAAATTCAACATCACAACCAGGGATCGTGGTAGACAATCGATTTAACCAGAAGATTGCAGGTTCAATTTCTGTGCTCAGTCGATTTTTCTTTATATAAAAATGTTTCATAACCGTGATAGCCTAGTGATGGTGACCGTTGACTGGCAAGTCAGAGGTCTCGGGTTCGAACCCAAGGCGCGCACCTCTGACTTTTCGTAAGTTATGTGCGTTTTATAAATTAATTATCACTCTCCGTGCCTCGGATAGCACGTTAAGCTGTTGGCCCCGGATGTCAATTGTAGATCTTTGACAGTCGTTACGGGTAGTCAGAAGCCCGAAATCTGACAACCAGTCTTACCAAGGGGTATCGTGTAACCCAGTATCTGGGTTGTGGAGGTCTGATAGGCAGTCGCTCCATGTAAAACACTGGTATTCAGCTGCATCCGGTAAGACTGGAAGCCGACCCCAACATAGTTGGGAAAGGGCTAGGCAGATGATGAAAAATGTTTCATAACCATTATTTTGCCGTTTAATGTGCCTAATCTCTATTACTCAGCGGCATACAACCCTGACGGCGCGTATGTAAACGCGGCATACAATGCGGATCCCACGCCCGTGTGGGACCCCAACCAGGAGTGGGACCCCGACCGAGCCTGGAACGATACGGTAAGAATATATTATGTGAAACGCCGAAACGCAAACGCAAACATTAGGTAGCTTTTTCGTTCCAATTTTAGATCTGCATCATCTTAGTTGAACCTTATTTTCGTGTAGAAATCCTTTATCTTCTTTTACCAAGGACAGATGATGAGGTCATGTGAGGAGAGTTGTGATAGCCTAGTGGTGGTGACCGCTGACTGGCAAGTAAGAGGTCTCGGGTTCGAACCCAAGGCGCGCACCTCTGACTTTTCGTAAGTTATGTGCGTTTTATAAATTAATTATCACTCCGTGCCTCGGATAGCACGTTAAGCTGTTGGCCCCGGCTGTCAATTGTAGATCTTTGACAGTCGTTATGGGTAGTCAGAAGCCCGACAGTCTGACAATCAGTCTTACCAAGGGGTATCGTGTAACCCAGTACCTGGGTTGTGGAGGTCTGATAGGCAGTCGCTCCATGTAAAACACTGGTATTCAGCTGCATCCGGTAAAACTGGAAGCCGACCCCAACATAGTTGGGAAAAGGCTAGGCAGATGATGAGGTGATGAGGTCATGTCCAATTCACACGGATTAAAAAGCGCACGTTATACTACGTAATTCTGTGTTTAAGAATGGAAATCAGAATCCCCGATATAAGCCTACTATCCCCGATATAAGATAAAAAAAGTTCATTTTTTTATAAATCTAGACACAAAGCTACGGCGCTCCAGTGGTTCAGCATCAGACACAGCAGCAACAACAGCCAGCTGCAACTCAGCAGCAACAACAACAACAACCCCAAGATCAACAACAGCAACCAGCACAGGTGAGCTCAAATATCTTTTCCCTCCTTAAAACATTGATGAACTACATCGAAAAAGCGTAATCGGAACTGAACCAACTTGTAAAAATGTAACTCCGTAGGATAAGTAAGTGTTTCTAATTCAGCTTGCAAGATTTGACCCGAACATACATACAATATACATAAAATTTTGTAAAATAATTGATCTAGCCGTTCTCGAGTTTTGCACATAGCAACACATTTAGAAATTTATTTTTGACTAAAAATTTATTAGTTGTTTTATTTAGGCGCCCATCCCGATGCCTATTTAAGAGACTAGGCTTTTCTTCTTGACTAGTAATTTTGTCATTACGTAACGAGATAGAAACTACTTTATATACCTACATTTTTTGTCGCAGCCCGCCGCTCCAGCGTACTACAAAGCTAAGGAGTACAACCCTGAAACTGCTGTGGATCCCCTTCTCAAACCTATTGGAGCAAGTAAGTTCTTACCTATTTATTATACTCTTCGTCTATCCTGAAGTCAAAGATCTCAGGATCCAACCCAAGACTGTTCTCTATAAATTTTTACTATTTTCTGAATCAAACCCTTAATTTTTTTATCATGAATATCACTTGTTTTGTGCAGTAAGACATATTTAATTGTAGCGTTTAAAAAGACAATCTTTTTCTTATCGGATATAAAATAAAACAGTAGCGTGACTGACTGACTGACTGACAGACAACGCATAGCCTAATTGTAATTGGCCTAGGCCGTACTATTTAATGTAAATAAATAAATAAATAGCCTAAAACGATAGACCTAGCAACCTGAAATTTGGAGGAAATGTCCCCTGCGTACCCTAGAAATGCGCTAAGGAAGAATTTTTGGATTTCACCCCTAAACAGGTAAAATGGGAGAAGAAAAGTGAAAAATATTTTGGCGCCCAACGAGGGACAAATATACTTTTGGTAGTAGAAAATTGAAATAGCCCTTATTACAGATAGTTGCAAACAGCAGATAGTTGCAAATAGCAAACAATAGTTGATTTTTAGGTCTCTTTGGTGGACCGGTGGAGGGCCGAGGAAATTTTTGCCGCGTTGCACGCGATTGGTTGTTGAGACGTGAACCTGCGCGTACATTCTCCCAGTACGCTGCTGTATGATCAAGATGTTTGCCGTATCTGTACAGTGTACATGTCACCTTGTGCTAACGTGTAATAATTCTACATTGGATGATGACAGATAATGATGATGATGATATAGACAATAATGTGATGACAGAGGCTTAAAGCCATGCCGCGATTGACAATCTACTTGAACATCATTTAACTTCCATTTATTTATTTTCAATACATATAAAATACATTTTTAAATATAAATATTAAAAAAAATATACATTTAAAAATATAAAATATAGTAGCTCATCGGTATCGGAAACAGGGTCCAAGCTACTGGTGGTCCGGGCTCCAGAGAAAGGAACCTCCTGACTATGCGAGCCGTGTCCAGGAGTACCGCCTTCTGCATCAAGCTCTTTATCCAGCCATCTGAACATCATTTTATTGTTAATTTTATATGATTTCCAGATCACTTCCAGCTCGCATGGTGGTATCTCTCGTACCCCATCCACTGGTCCTGCCGACACACGATGCCGGACAGCCGCGGACGCTGGTACCCCGTCACCTTCATCATCAGCATGCTCTGGATATCCTTCTACTCCTACTTTATGGTGTGGATGATCACTATCATTGGTAAGTTGTTACCTAGTTATTTTAAATACAAATTATTATAATTATGTTTAAGTTCTATTTTGAATTAATAACCTAATTATTCATTAATGGATTACCCTTGACAGAGTTTGCAAAGAGCTTGAAAGATTTAAGCTTGAGTGATTTGTAATACAAGATGCGCGATGGTGAATATTCGATTGTCGGGATTATTAAGCGATTGTTCAACATTTTGAAAATACTCAATGGTTTTGAACTCCTTCTAATATTTAAGTTATTGATTAGTCGGAGAATTTGTATAGACAACTCTTGCCATCGCGAATTGGTTTAACACAGCGATTTCAAACCTTTTTGACGACGGAACTCTTTTGCAAAACTAGTTATATATTTTACGGAACCCTTAAATAATCAAATATCTAACTCTCCTATTAGGTAGAAAAGAAATGACTGTTGTATAATTTGTTGTTTTCTGAAGTCTAGGTAATTCGAAGAGGCTTACAGTTTTGGAAATTTATCTAGTGATAACCAATATTGATGGAGTATCATCATCAAAATAACTTTAAAAATCATATCGTTATTAACTTGAATTTTCTAAAAAAAGACCTGTTCATGATGATTTCAAATTCAAATATCGATCTGTTTGCACAATCGGTCAATCTTTCCTTTGACCTTGGCATTATTCACTTGGCCTGTCCCCGCAGGCTACACGCTGGGTATCCCGGACACGGTGATGGGGCTGACGTTCGTGGCGGCCGGCGTGTCCGTGCCCGACGCGCTCTCCTCACTCGCCGTCATCAAGGAAGGGTGAGACTCTAATATTAACCAATCAATTAATCAATCAATCAATCAATTTATTTATTTGTATAAAATGTGGTACAAAAGGTGGTACATAAAATTTATAAAAATATAAGTGCTAAACACATTTCGCCAAGTGTACTTGGCATACAAATATTAATTATATTTATAAAAGCCTCAATTGGTATGTAGATACAAAGTAGTTAAGTTTTAATCATATAAATATGATGTACAAGTATCAATTGAGCAGTAGATAGCAGTGGCGGAGGCTCCATGAAACTCAACTCCAAAAATATTTAAATTATTATTAAAATAACTTAATCTTATACAAAAAATTATATGTGAAATAAACTAGTAGATTATAGAGATAGTAAATTTGAAAAAAGGCACAGTCAATTATGTTTACTGACGTGTCACTGGTTTTTCTTCGGGTTGGCTCCGGCTTACCTCTTGGAAAAGTTCACCCGCCGCCACTGATGGATTTAACTCTTTATTCAAATAAGATTTAGAAAAAAATATTGAAACCTTTTTAACCGCACGCAAAACTCTACAATAAAATATAAAGAAAAAATAAAATGGATGGTATCTCAAAGACTGTAAAGTCGGCTATTGATATGACAAATTAGCAGCGATCAACACACCCTAGCTGCTTCTGGAAGAAGCCGTGGCTGGTTACCATCTACCGGACAAAGCCTTGCCGCCAAACGACTGTATCGTGATCCAACATGATTTTCGGTGAAATCTATCAAGGAGATAAGCCTGGACAATAACCATCCAGCTTTCCATCTCCATTGTAGACCACACCAGTCGCTTCGTGTTGAGTTCGTGGATAAAGATAAATTAAAGAAATCAGCCTGTAACTGTCTCACTGCAGGGCAAAGGCCTCTTCTCATACAGAGAAGGATCGGGCATGAATCACCATGCTAGCTCTCTGCAGGTTGGCATTTCAGACTTAATCCTGTTGTCTTGTTCCTGTTTTCCTTTACCATAAGTCAGTGGTGTCTTAAATTTATCTAAGAAAGTCCATATGACATAGAAAAAGTCACACTGGTACATGCCAGGTTCGAACCCACACCCATGTGTTTGAAAAGCGAGTCTGTAACCAATGTGCCACCACGACACCTGATATGCCGCAGACAAAGATATGCCTTTTTAAAAATAAATAAAGAAAAATCTTTTATCTTTCCTACTAGGACTAATAAATTTAATGGTATCCTAAAGAGCATTTTCTTCGCAGTTATGGAGACATGGCGGTATCCAACGCGGTCGGTTCCAACGTGTTTGACATTCTCGTGTGCCTCGGACTGCCGTGGTTCATTCAGACTGCTATCATACATCCTGGCAGTCATGTCAACGTCTATCATAAAGGTACGGTTTTTATCAAAGATATTTAATTCTTAAGATTTTATATTTCCAATTTTTTAAAGTTTAAAAAAATAACAGAATTATTATTGTTTTTTTCTAGGTCTAATCTACTCAACGCTTTCTCTATTTTCGACGGTAATTTTCTTAGTAGTTGCAACCCACGCCAACGGCTGGAAGTTAGACCGCAAATATGGCGCAGTACTGATGGTTTGGTACATTCTCTTCATCACTCTAGCCAGTCTCTACGAACTCAACGTGTTCGGATATTACACGGATCCCGATTGCATCTCTAATTATTAATTTTTCTACTAGCAACATTTTTATTTCAAGTTTTATTAGGTTGCCACGCTTGGCTGTCAAGTCAAGTGAAAGACGTGAGAAAATTATGGACATGACTTGTATAAAAATGTGAAATTTAAACTTAGATTTTCTTTGTGTCTCAAGCTAATACCAAAATATAATTTGAATGAATAAGTTTGAAATAAAAGGAATATGTTTAGTGATATTTACATGACTGACAGACTTTTTTAAATTAATGTTTGAATCATTAATAAATGGTAATGGAATAGATCATTTTCAAGGTTTGAAAAAAAAGCTAGGTTATACATAGTCTAAAAAATATAGTTATGCACAGATTTTAGCTGAGAATAGGATTCAGGATAATAATATTGTACTTTGAACCGGCCTACGTTTAAACTACATAATTTGGATTCGTAATTAAATTAGAAAAGTTTTCTAATAACGCTATTGTCTTATGATTAGTAAGCATCGATGTTAGTTTCATATTCTTCTTTTTGTAAAAAGTATTTTTAATATTTCTTGTACTAGGACTAAATAGATCCAAAATTAAATGGTTTCTACATATTTCACAATTGAATGCTAGATTTAACTATAGATAATTTTAAACGGTTAAGTAGGTTTTGCACCGAGCAGTATTTTTTTAAAGTTAATGCATGCTTTAACGTTATATGTAAACAGGGGATTTAAGCAATGATAAGTGACGCTTGTCATTCTTTTTTGTAAACAATTATTGTTTTTGTAAAACAAATTGATATTTTATAGATTGTCCCTTAAAATATTTTTGTTTAAGACCTAGAAAATGGTACATAATGTAAGTAGATATTGTTCAGACCAGTTGTTAAATAGCAGAGATGTAAATAGCTTTGTGGAGCACCGGAGTTGCTTTCGCACAAAATGCTGTTTTTTAATGATGTACTACTCCTTCAGAGAATCTCTATTGACAGCGTGGCTAGCAAAGAAAATGCATTTTAATACAGAAAGAAAGACACCATTACCATCAGTGTAGCGGGTTAATGGCCCGCTCAGCTCTGATATTAATTCCAGTCAATGATATTAATTCCAGTCAATGATATTAATTCCAGTCAATGATATTAATTCCAGTCAATGATATTAATTCCAGTCAATGATATTAATTCCAGTCAATGATATTAATTCTGATATAAGTTTCAAGCAAAGACAAGCTTACTTTTGAAAATGTTCTATAAATACATTTATTAACTATTTATATACGGTGTTTCTGTAGATATAGAGAACCAGTTAAGTTATTGGCGTAACGTCTGTGTATAATGACTTGAAGCAAGAAAGAATAATTCGCTTTAATGTATAAATATCTTATGAATATTTGCATAGATTTAGAAAAAAAATACATTTTGAAAACGTATCTAGTCGCGAATATTTAATTATAAGAAGTTTATGTTTGTGATATTATTTTAAAAACTAAAAGGACTTAGTCATTCTTCAGTATAATGTATATTTAGCCTAAATTATTAGTTATAAGTAGTGAGAATTTAATTTTGTAAATTGTGTCTTTATTACCACAACATCACAAATAACTATTGGAATGTTTTTTTTTTCGATTTTGACAAATCGTTATAATAGTTGTTTGTTAGAATTGAATACATTTTGTACGTTGACAACAGCTCTTCGAATAGTTCCAGAAAATGTAGAGACGATACTTTATGTAAGTAATACTAAGTAGAACTTCCGATCAATCTTCCGACATATCTTTCACACAAATATTTTAATTCAAATGTCCTTAAAACAGTAAGTTATCTAAATGATAATATTTGTTAAGAAACTCGCATTAAACAACCGACTCGGATGGAATTTGTACTCGCGATCTCCGGCGTGCCGTGACGTCGCTTTACCAACTAAGCCACCGAGTCCTACCCGCATAAAATATATTAAAAAACTGGTGATATCGTTTCTATGCTTTCTAAGATGAAAAGTTTGGAGCATGGAATCGGCACTGCGTAAAATGCTCCAGTTGATTTCAGATGGATCGGCACGACACATCGGAGATCGCGGGCTTAAGTCCCGTCCGAGTTAATTGTTTTTGCGAATTTCTTATTCAATATTTTCATTTAATAAGCAAAACATGTTAAATCTACCTGATTACTTACTTCTCGTGGTGAAAATTATAGTTAGGTAAATAGCTTAAAGTGCTAGATCTCTTCCAACAATCTGTTTTCCAAGATTATCGAAAATACCTCAACATTTTTCTTTTCCTTTTTAACACCCCATTCCAATTCTCTGTGATCTATTAGATGTAATTTCGTAAAATTAACAATGTGTGTCTATTTATAGAAAAAAAAACTACCTATTGCAGAAATACATTTGAAAAATGTTTTCTCTATAAAATCCGTTACATATTTCCGAAGGTCATTTGACCGGATTGGAATTGTCTTAAAATATCTATAGGATATAAAATTGACCGAATAAACTTAAATCTGATTTACACTTGACCGAATTAATTTTGATTCCTATAAAAATTGGCCGAAAAAAGTGTTAGGTATTTGCAATCTGTTCAAATTACTTTTGGAAACTCGTACGGGACCGAAAAACTGCCACGGAATAACGAATAATCGTTTCACATGTCGCTAGTCAAAAAATGTAGTTATTCCATGCACAACTAGACTAAACCTGACCGTTTTGTACTATTCCATTGGAGTACGGTCTATTTACAATGAGAATAACGTTTTATATACTTAAAATAAAGCTTATATTTAACCAAACAGAGCCTTAACGTCGCTCGGTCATGGAACTAGCGCTGCATTAGTCAATGTGTACTTAGTGAATAGTCATAATAAAATTAAACATGTAAGTAGGTTCTACTGGCATGCAACTATAACGAACCTTGTAAGCAGGTATTAGACACCTTGGCCTTGAGTGAAGTGAAGCATGAATACCATGATTCCATAAAAATTCGAACACAACAGAACCTACCCCTAGTAAGTTTGAACTCGAGTACCGAATTTTACGTTATATACCCGACTGTCTTTCCGGGAAGTTAAAACCGAGACAAATATATTCGACCCACACTAAAACTGTAGATTTTTCTGAAGTTTGGCGATTTATACAAAAATTACTAAACTACATTACTACGGAACTGAAATTATTTAGTGAGAAACTCGCTAAAACTACTTGCGGCGGGACTTGAGTCCTGTTTCGCTTCAGTTGAAATTACGAATCTATTTCTTAAAGGCTTCTTCTATGCCTTCTAAGCTGATGAGTTTGGAACATGACACCGGCAGAGCGTCAGTACTCCGGTAGATGTCACCACATGCATTTTAGGCGTTAAGAAAGAGATTCGTAATTTCAACGGACTCGGTAGCTTAGTTAATAAAGCGATGGCACGGCACGCCAGGGATCGCGGAATCAAGTCACGCCCGGGTCAGTTGTTTTTGCGAGTTTCTGATTAAACAATTTCATTTAAAAGGCAAAACATGGGCATAACAAGTAAAAAAAAAACATTATAGGTACCTACATAAAATAATAAGAAAGAAATTTCTTCATATTTCACCATTATTTCTACGCCAGTAATCTATGTTACACATCCTTACTTACTTATTATTAATAGTACTCAGTGAGGCAGACGCTTATTATCACAATTAATATGATCATAAGTACCTACCTATATTTAGGCCTAGAAACGTGTAGGTATTCTAGTTCTAAATAGACGGTAATAATATTCAAAACCAGGTAAACGCCAAAGCTTTTAAGCTTATGTTAATATGGTCGAAATAATACTAAATTTTAGTCGATAAATTTATAGGTGTTCATAAAATATCTTTATCTACTATCTTGTACATTTAAACAGAAGCTAAACTACTTATTTTAAAAAAACGGCGATAATATTAGGAAAAAAAAACTAGGTAAAAAAATAATACATAGACGAAAATATTTTATTATTTAATATTATGTTAAAAATAAATACCTACGGTAGGTCCTTGTTATGACCAACGTAACCAAGCAACCTGTAGGTTCCGTAAAATATAATCATTTATTTATTTTTATTAGTTATTAAAGTTTAATATTATATTCTCAAAATTCAGTTTTTCAGATATTTAACGAATTTTAGAATAACGAGTATTTTGTGAAATGTCTGTAAAATAATTGTTTCCTTTAATGTGTGTTATCTAACTAAGGCACCGTAAAATCGACCACTCGTTGAAAATTGAACAAAGTTCCCTGTATTCGTAATGTAATGTAGTTATTGTCAATTATTACGTGTTTGTGTAACCTGTACCTAATCCTAATGTGCGTTGGCAAATCTTTTTGACAATAATCGCTTCTTGTGGCTTCTGTGTTGCCATATATTGCAACGAGTCTGTATCAGTATCGCTTGTGACATTTGATATTGTGAAAAACAAAATACGAATCGTTTAACTTTTTGGTAGATAATGTTCCTAATTTAAATTGTAATGGAATGTTAAATAATATAATTTAGTACTATTTCTTAGTACCTATTTTATAAGTGAAAAAGAGTGAAACATAGATGCTTGGCTTTATATCTTTGCTGTAATACGATACTTGATATTTGTGTTACATATGGATAAATTTAATAATTTATCCATAAAGCGAAATGTTAATGTATCTTACTTTTTCTATTTACTCAGAAAAGTACTTATTATTTTAATTATAATAAGTCAAGTTACCTCTTTTTTGCATCTGACATTCTTATTTGGAAAAATCTTCTAAATTAACTATAAAACCATCAATTATTAATGTCAATTTAATGTTGAATTCAATTAAATAGATTTAAGAACAGTAAATTGTGTAAAAATGTAAGTATTTATTACCATATTACATATTAACATTGAAAAAAAAAACGTTTGTGTAAAACTGTAGACTCTTTTTAATATGGAACCTTAAAAAACCTGTGCTAAAACGCAACGACGTAAAGTAAAACGAAACGCCTAAAGTTCCAAAATTTACGCATTAGAAATTAAGCTATTTTAGAATGTTGCCATGATATGACTCATGACTTTGAGCGGAATAGATTACACTTTTGTTTTTTTTTTATTCTGGTCAATCGGCACTTTTACGAGGCACAGGCACACCACCTACTTTTAGACGGAACGTAATTACGTAACACGTCTGATGGTAAATGGTTTCCGGAGCCTATTAAAATATAGGTACTACTTATAATTTCCAGCCAATATTCTGTACGGGGGTGGTACTTACCCACTTGCTGCCATGGCTCTACCACAGACAAGAAATTAGGTGTAGGTATGTCAAACTTGTACCTACATTTCTAAACGTTTGTAAACCGAAACTTGTCCTTAGTTATTCAACCTATGCCGCGAAAACGCAGCAAAAAATGATATTTTAAAAATAAAATATGTAAATAGTAGAGGACCATTATAAACACGTATTTAATATGTTAGAATGAGCTATTCCTTTGATTTTAGGTAAGCTATTTGTACGTATAATGTGTATCTTTTTTATAATTGTAGCGGCAAAAGCTTTCATATCAGTAATGTATCGATCTTGTGGAATTATGCACTGAATAGTTGGTTTAAATAGCTTATTGTTTTACACTTAGTACAATAGTAGGGATAACCGAACTGGACACATATCGAAGCGATGCAATATCGCAATACCAAGAACTTGAAATGTGATTTCTTTATTTTAACTTAAAACATAAAATGACTTCGTTGCGAAGTCGCACCGCTTTGAAATGTATCGGCCCCGTAAAATAATATATTTATGTAATATTGTATCCGTTGATAACAACTTGTATTGCTTTAAAGACCCTAAGGACCTTAGCACACCATGTTTTTTTTATGCGTTGACGACGCGCATTTTTGATTAGTGCGTCCTCCTCGCGTAATCAACACATTTAAGCAGTGTGCAAAGGTAGTAACTTGACTTCAGTTTTGCGTTTACTGGGCGTCCTGATTGCGTTCTACGCGCGTTGTCAGCGCAAAAAAAAAACGGGTGTGCAAAGGCTTTTAAGGCGCTTCTTCGCGCTTATCTGCTATCTCGCTCGCATATTGAAGTTAATTAAAAATTAATAATTATTAAACTATATAGTTACGAAAAATCTAACTAAACAATTTGGAGAAGAACAACATCAGAGTTTCAGCAAAAATTTCAGCTTGATCGAAACGGCATGACCGTTTTTAAATAAAAAAAGGCATTTAAAGCGATTCATTTCAATGTGCGAACGAGATAGCAGATTAGCACGAAGAGGCGTCGTAACGGAGTGCTACGAGAAATACACGAAGCCGCGTAACAGCCTACACAGCTACGAAAACTACGGAGCCCCAATATACGTAGCCTTAGTTCTATGTTGATTACAAATTTAAAAAAAATATCAAAATTAAAATTAAAACCTCGAGTAAAAGATTTTGACGAAAAATACCATTTACTTAATTATTTAAATAAATCAGCACTCTTCAAAATAGGAATCACGAATTAGAAAGTTTTATCATCGAACGCATTTAAATGCTAAGGTTTAATAAAAAAAAATACACTACCACTGATGATGGAAAAAGTAATTAATTAAAGTAGATAGCAAAGTAAAATGTTAGATTACCACAGCAAGACTTAAATGGGTTCTAGGCCCTAGAGTACCTACCTACAATTAAGAACAAGAAATAGTTCACTTTGTAAGTCTGTACTAGAAAAAATAATTAATATTTATTTTAGTAAAACTGTTCTGCCAGATAATCTGCTGTAATATTAATATTACGTACGATTCATTAATGTAATAATTATATTACATTCATGAATCGTATTAAACTATAGTGTAATCTATTGTTATTATTAACAATAGTAGTAATGGGTGTATATCAAAAGTCCTTTATTAATAATATACAAAAGAAAAGAAACAGAATCGATATTGCTTACTAATTACGTAGGTACCTACATGGTACTAGATGTTGTTGTGGAAAGGCCTATTGACAAAAATATAACAAATAATCAGCCAGAAAGGTGTGCGTTCACTTCAGCTTCGTAGCGTACGGCTTTTACGAATTTGTATGGCGTGTGCGCCGGCGCAGATTACCCGATCTACTGAAAGCAGATCTTCAGGATTTTATTGCATTTTTAAAAAGCATTAACGAGTGCGATGCTCTAAATCTATTTTATTTTTTTTTGTTAAAAGAAAAAATCTTGTAGAGTAGGTATGATTTATAACTGCTACCGTCTGGAATGGTTGAAACTTGAAAGTAGAAAAGAATTTCAATAGCATGAGCAGGATTATAAATAGCTCAGTTGGCAGAAAAGCTGGTGTATTAAAAATCTCTTGGGTCACAGGTTTAAATTCTGCTCATAATTCGAATCTTTCTATCGAATCTTGAAATCCGAAATTTTCTTCTACAAAATTTTTAAACTCAAGTTCTTTAGGAATCAATAAATCAATACAATCCTAGTGATTTTGCTCCGACGCCGACGCGACGTCGTCAACCATGTCGAAAGAAGTGGATGAGCACCTAAGTGCCGATTTCACCACCGACACTAACTAAACGCGATCAATTCAATTTAAACTCGGTGAGTTCAGAACCGCAATTTGCGTAGGGCTGAACTTAGTTCTATAAAACTCTGTTTCTAAAGTAAATGGTGAACACAAAGGACAACAGACATACAGACAGCGAGGCATTACACTGTAGTTTACAAAATTATGAAGGATTACAAAGTGAACTATGCGTTTTAACTAAAGTTTTTTAACGATGCAATCTTCAAAAGGCGCGTAAATGCATTCATCTTTATTACGTAGATCTTGCTAGTTATTATTTGTACTTAGCGACTTGTTGATATTTTTCAATGTTTATTTCGTGCATGCGTAGGTTATTAGTTTTGTAAATGTATTCTTAACACCAATACCTTGAAAAAAAACTTGTTTCCTTGCTTACGTTTGATCACTATGGAAAATTATTTGAAAGGTTGCAAATGTTGCTATTTTTTTAACCCTCTCTGTACCTACTTATTACAGTATTTAATGTTTAAACATTAAATACTGTAATAAGTAGGTACAGAGAGGGTTAAAAAAATAGCCTTAAGCCTCAAGCCTTAAGGCTTGAAAAGTAATTGATATCCATGAAGAACAAGAACTTATATTCTGCCATGTACAGATTGGCAAAAAAGAGTCGGAGGCGGTGACAGCTGGAACTAAAAATAAAAATCTTAAATGCTACGTTGGCGAGTTCTAAACTAACTTCAAAGTGATTAATTTCAATATATGTAGGTATATTTGATGACAAAAAGTTCATCATAGAAATATGTGAGCACCAAATAACTTGTAATTTTCAATTGTAGCGTTCAAAATTGGGGGCGCGCTTATCATAATAAGTGCGCCGGTGGCGCCCCCAATGTTTGCACTCTTTTTTGCCAAACTTTGTACCTAATAATCAAATTTAATAGAATGTGTAGGTAAACATTTACATGTATTTCGCTATTTATTGTCCAAATTGTACCAAAAATTTCGTAGCACCCGATTTTAATTCGGATTCCTTATTTGCTATGTATTGTAAGCCCTATTTCATGTTAAGATTAATGATTCAATAATTGTTTTATAATTATTATAATCGTGTTTTAATAATTTTAAAGCAAATAAATTGGTGTTATTCTCAGTATTATGTACGTACCTATCCTGTTCGTTACGCTGTTTAAATCGGTGTTTTTCTCAAATGTTACGACTTAGATTAGGTGTTCTGTACATAGCCCGCAAGGGCTAATAACAATTACTTATGTGAAAATTTATTGTTAATTACCTGTAAGTTATATGACAATGTTGAATAAAGTGTAAAATGTATGTTTTTTTCTTTATCGCTAATATCCTCTTCGATCGTAGATACCAGCACCTTTCTCACTTGTAACGTGTAGTCGCAGAATATAAACGAATGTGACCGCCAAGAAAGTAAAAAATTTCCTTTGATAACTAACTCGATAGATAACAAATGAATTATCTCTAGAAGTATTTAAGGGTTAGAAGCGTTAGGACTACATCTCGATATGACTAGATCGCGTTTGGACTAGATCGCTATATGGCCAGATAGCGTAATGACTTAATATCGATATGACGTACAATCGCGTACAGTGGTATCAAGTTGCAATTAGTTCACTGATCCTCACACTTTAGCATTAGTACGTCATGGAGTAGGTATTAGTTGAATAAACTACCATGGAGTTTCGAATCCTTTAAAATAAATTTTTCATTCATATCAGTGCCTCCATCCATCTTTTCTTTGGTCTCCCTCTCCCCTTCCATCCATCAACACTCATATTCTTCACTCTTTGAGACACATGCGTTTCATCCCTCCTCATCACATAAGTACCAAGCTCATACAAAGACAAACGATTTCCTTTCAACTTGTCACTGGCGCCACTTTTAAACTTCCCCTAATATACTCATTTCTTTCTTTATCCCTTCTTGTTACTCCACATCTCCATCTCAAAATTCTCATCTCTGTCAATCTTCTTTCATTCGTCTTTCGTGAAAAAGTAGCCGGCATTCGCTTAGCATTCCGATCCATACAACACGTCTGATAACGGATTTGTAAATTTTGCCCTTTAGTTTGAGGGGCATCCGCGGGTCAGAAGTTGTTCCTGTGACCTGTTGCCATTTCATCCAACCTGCGTTGATCCGGTGTATTTCATCTCGGTCTATTTCAGCATCCCTTTGAGCGAGTGCCCCCAGTTACCGAAAATTGGAGCAGACCGGTCATTACCGGTCTGCTCGAGACTCGTTGGCGTGTCATTACATGCCAGCGAGAGTTACGGGGAAAGGACTGGGGAGACCGCCGTAATCGCAAAACAAGTATTCAGTTTTGCTTTTTCTTATTTTAAAGCCAACACTCCAGTCTTTGCCACCATTCCTTCAATCTGCTTTGGATCTCTAGATCATTCTCAGCAACTAGCACAATGTCATCGGCGAACTAATGAACTATTATATTTTATTAAAAAAAATTTTAATAAAAAATAAAACCGACTTCAAAAGGAACTAAAAAGCTTGAAATAACTTTAAAACGTTTTGGAGTCGGTTCCAAGTCAAGTTCTAGCCTCTTTAACCTTCTCATTAAGAACTTGACTTGGAACCGACTCCAAAACGTAGTTATTTCAAGCTTTTTAGTTCCTTTTGAAGTCGGTTTTATTTTTTATTAAAAAATTTTTTTTCACGATTTTTAGTGGTGCCTAAAATTAATCCCCCTCCCAGACTTTTGTGAGGCTAATATTTGAAATCCTCATGAAAAGCCCATTCAAACGATACCTCACACGATATTTTTTATCTTGGATGATTATAGGAGGGGGGGGGGCTGACCACGTATCCCCCCTCTTCCTCTTTACTCGTCAGCCATCGACTGCACGTATAAACAAAGCAATATTACTTGTTACGACATTTCTGCTATTATCCTACGAGGAGTTCCGTTCCATATCTCGTAAGTCTATGATTAGATCACGATAATATTTCTATGGGACCACCTCGGGAGTATACCCTTTCGATTACAAAAAGAATTTTGAAAATCGGCTCACAACTGAAGGAGTAATCGCGTAACAAACATACTAAAAAAAAAAAAGAAAAAAAAAAAAACATACAGTCGAATTGAGAACCTCCTCCTTTTTGGAAGTCGGTTAAAAATAAGGAAGCTATTATCCATGCTAGCTATCGATACAATTTTGTGTCGAATAATTCAAGCGGTACGTCATTCTGGCGTTGCTGCAAGAGACAAGAGTGTAGTTCTCTTAGGCGTCGTCAATGCGCGATCGTCGAGCACGCGATGGTAAAAACTGGGTGTCCTAACAGAAAGCGAATACGCGATCATCGCGCGAATAAATGATGCGATCGGCAGGGATGCGCGCTTCGCAAATTGCATGTAGGGACGTTCCGATACCATCCAAGTAATATCAACGGAATAGGAAAATACTCTTGGGATAGCCATACATCTCCGCGATCTTTTTAAAAATGCCATGAACGTATTGCGCGGAGATTTGCAAAAATTTTATCGAATAACCTTTTTTTTAGGGATTTGCTTGTATCTCGAAAACGGTGCATGTTATCGCAAAAATAATGAAAATTTTGCCCCCCTTTAATAAACCCCACACCATATCAGGGCTTACACGTGGGCAAAGAAAAAAAATTTTTTTTTATTATTTAAAAAACTAAATAATACAAAAAAAATGGTACCCTATAATTATCTTCTCAAAAATCAGTAGGTACCTACCCACTCTAGTTCTAGAAAAAGTTGGCAACCCAAGGTTGGCGAGAAAACAAATGGATGTCGGAAAAAACAGACATCGGAAAAATAAATGGAAGTCGGAAAAACCAATGAGCGTCGGAAAACAAATTAATCTGCTTTACATACCATTAAATTTTAAGATATTCATTTGTTTTTCCGACTTCCATTGATTTTTCCGGCATTCATTTGTTTTTTCGACATTTATTTGTTTTTCCAACTTCCATTTATTTTTCCGACATTCATTGTTTTTTCACTATGAGCAGTAAAGGTTATTTTACTTTTTCTGTGGGTGTGGTTGATACCACAGAAACTACACTAGAAAACATATTTAACTCCTGGGAATACACTAAATAAAGGTACCGAGGAAAAAGAGCGGAATGTTCTAATTATCTAGGTAACTGTACTTTAGAAAACAAAGGACAATATAGTCATTACGCTATCTGGTCCAAACGCGATGTAGTCCAAACGCGATCTAGTCATCGAGATTTAGTCATAAAGCAAACTAGTCATAACTACTATCTAGTCTTAACGAGATGTTGTCCTAAAGCTTCTAACCTGTATTTAATGTTCAACCAGCAACTCGGGTATCTTTCAGTTTGGTAAGTAGGTTTCATCAGAGATAGAGCTACAGAGATACAGTTTTTCCTCATCGTCCTTAGTGGGAATGAATGTTGCCAGCTGGTACAGAGGAGTCATTCCCACTCGCTAACACTCCGTTCACTCTGTTGACTAGAGGGACTCTTTTTCTCACTCGTCAACAGGATGGCAAAGCTCTAATAAGTACGAGTATTATTGTGTGCTGTCTTTAACCAGATATATTGGTAATGAAATAGTGTGTGTGAATTAACATTTAGCTGTCTTTAGCCAGATATAATGGTAATAAAAGTGTGTGTGTGAATGAACATTTAGCTGTCTTTAGCCAGATATATTGGCAATAAAATAGTTTGTGTAAATGAACATTTAGTTATCTTTAGCCAGATATATCGGTTTTGAAATTGTTGGAAATTAAATAAAAGGAAACCAAATTATTAGTTTATTACTGTTTATTAATTTATAGAGTGTTGACACGCTGAGTATACACACAATTGGAGACAAAACGCGTGTCCTGAACCAGCGTTACCGGTACTGAGTCCCGAAATAAAACCGAACTTGAGGCATGAGATCCATAATATCACTCACAGAGGTCAAACATAGCAACAATTTAACTATACATGGTAATAGTATATTTATAATAATTTTGTCTCCATTTGTTCGTTCATACATTCGCACTAATCATTCGGAAACTTATAGTTATGTCTTATAATTAGTATGGTGTATTATGATACTTCTAGCATTACTATGGAAGCATTGTTCAGTTATCGTTCAATATAAAAATATTTCATACGGGGTCAGCTGTCGGGCCGAGACTACATTCGCCAGTTTCCGATACGGGAATCACTTCACTAACATTCAATGAAGATAAGGCAGAGGAAGCGTGTAAACTTGAATATTATTGAAATTGGTTCCGTGTGGTCTAAACAATAGGCTTGAATTGTAATTGGAATATTTTTCATTTGAAAAACTGAGGCGTATAAAACCTCAAATGAAATTCATTCCAGTTACCGAATCAAGGGTCGGAGTCTATGAAAACATTAAAACGTAGCCCCGATTGGGCTCTAAACGGGATCTGCGAGAAACATCACGAGCTTAGCGTCTTCGCTGTCGATGAACAATAGTTACTTTTTTATATGATCCGTAACTATCAGACAGGCTGATGTTTCTCGAACTACCCTCACAAGCCCACACTCAGTACGTTACACGCAGTATCACAATACGCCACGAATCAAACTCAATTAGTGCTTTCTTAAAAAAATATGTAGTGATTAAAACAAGTTTACTAGCTTATATATTTACAATAATTTTATAATCTTCAAATAAGATATACCGCCATGCCGACCCCTTGAAGCGCGTCCTACCTACGTCTATGTACAATTTATAAGTGAAATATGCCAAAATAAAAGCAATATAGTAAAAATAATCTTAAAACTATGTCTGTTTAGTTTGTCAGGGCGCGTTTCAAAGGGCGGTATTCAATTCACTTAGTTACTACCTCATCGTTTTCGTTTTTTTTTTTTCATTTTTACCATTTTTTCACGTTTTGTTATAGACTACTTCTTTTATTATTCATTAAAAATCTGCAAATTTTAATGAACAATTCTAGCCAATATTTTGTTACAGCATCTTATCCTCCGGTAGTATTCCAAACAAAATTCGCATATTTACAGAGAACAGATTGAAATACAACCGACATGTAACAATTAAATGTGAACACTAGCTAATTAGAAAACTAACATCAAAAACTAAACAATCATTGAGTTATATAACTACAAACTGAATTAATAATGAATATTTTTCTAGTGTAATTGTATCAACATCTGTAATGTAATTTACAGTTATAATATAATACAGTAAAAAAAGACGAATGGATCTGTGCCTACACAGAAAGATCATTTATATACCACTGCTTCAGGTGGTTCTGATAATAACCAGAGTGTAACTACGGTCCATACAGAGGTGCCTCGCCTTGATATTGACAGACCTGTCATCATAGGGTCGTCACTTGAAAATAATAAATAAAACTGTATAAGATGTCAAACTACATTAAAAAATCTCCACTAGCTTGTAGACCTTGTCCCGTCTGGGGCAAAGCCGCGAAATTTCCAGCGAGCTACGCTCTTAACGGCCGTCTGTATGGAGTCTTGTAGAAACACTGCGGTAAAATAAAAGGGCTCTATAGTCGAAAGAAAGCAAGTCCGTTGTCATGAACGTTCGACGCCCGTCGGAGAGCTCGTCGCATGCGACGCATCCCACGCACACGTAAACACACACGCACACACACATATATGCTATCGCGCTCTCTTCTTCGCCGGACCACCCGGGGCTGCCGAACGTCGTAATCTCTTTCACTGCGGAACAAACAAGATTATGTTAAATACAGACAATTTAAAAAAAAAACTACGAAAAGTGGACAAATACTGTCCTATTTAGAGCTAAATAGATTATTCTACATTGCAACTGAAATTAATGGACTCTTAGTTTGTTGCTACATCAAAATCTATACCAATGTAAAAAAAAATGGGGTGTAATTTTACTGGTCAAAATATTATACTAGAAAACACGAATTTACAATTAACATACTATGGAAAGTAAAGTTTATGTGATTGAACTAATGAAGCTTAGGCTAAATACCAGTATCAAGTATAATTATTACCACAAAAATCTTGCGTCCTCTGTGACTATTAAAATTAATTATACGCCTTTATACTTGAAGGTTTTTTATTCAAATTATACAAAATTCACATCGTAGCCTGTCGTTATGTTGAACCTTATTTCACACATTACAGTATTTTTAGTGTTGGCAACACTCATTTTATAATTTATACAATTTTTTGGACAATTAATTAAAAATATAAAAATTTACGATGCTTTAAAGTCGAAAGAGATTTTATTTTAGTTCGAATTAACCAATTGTGTACCGTTAGCATCGCTATGATTGTACTAAAAGCTTAAAAAAAGTTTCGTTCAAAACACATTGCTGACTGTACACGACTGGCGTATGTTATAATATACTATCAATAATGTTTTTAAACCTTATAAAGTAAAAATTTACAGTGAACAAAACACACACATCCCATACACACAACGTTACATTCAATCACAGTTGTACACAAATATACCATAAAATAAACAGTTTGAAGGAATGCGACAATTTATGGACAGAGAGGAGTCGAAAACGTCTGGAGTGACAGCGGCGCGAGTGCTCTGAGAGCTCGATCAGATAATTCACAGCTAATATAATATTAAAAAAAATCTAAAATTGGAAAATAGTTACATCATCTCGTTGACCACTCGCGTAAATATACAGGATTCCTCAATGCGAAAAATAAAGGTTTGATTGTCAAACATTTATTTTGTATATAACTAATAAGCGTATCTACTAAAATTTACAACATTATGTTACATGAATATGCACCTAGATTTGTCTATCACTCCTCTATGAAGAAAAATAAACTCGAATTTTCCAGTTTTACTTTATTTTATTTTATGTCATATAACACCTTAGTTATACAAAAAAAATATTTTTTTTTTATCTTCATGAGTACATTTCTTTTATTGTAGGCAACTGTTTGCGTGACGGGTGGTATGAGTCACAAGTAGTCACGTGTACTGCGCAATTTATTTTAAGTTCATGTTATCGTTAGTAAACAACTCCAGACTTAGACACTGATGCAATTAATTGATTTCGTAATTTTAATAATATTTTGTGTGATTTATTAACAACAATTTTAAGGTAGGGCAAAACATCGTAGGCAATCAGTTTTATGGATCTTAGTTTAACTTACAAGAGAAAAATCTAACAAATATGTACTATCTACCTAATTTGGATTTATTCATAACTAAGCTAAAGTGAATTGACGAGTGATTTCGTCGGAACTAATCGCTTACGATGATTCTGCCGAACAATAAAAGTCTTGATATTTATTTTACAAGTCAACGAATAAGCTTAAAAAACACCATTAAAGATAGTATCTAAAGGGACAAACTTCTACCCTTTCATAATAAACACTCCCTCGTTTATTAAGTTAGTTGTGTGTTAAAATCTTAGTGTAATTTGAACTCTCGTGTATTTAAAATTTGGTGCACATTCAAGTAACATAGCTAGGTTAAAGAAAAGGGCACAATATATTTTATATATTTATGATATCGCCGTGAGCTTCTTCTTTAGTTGACTGACGGACTGGTGGCCTTTCACCGGCTGTTTGTTGGCGGCCGAGTCGTTTGTAGCGTGGACCGATTTAACCTAACAAAGGAGGTTAGGTTAGGAAAGGAGGTTGGGTTAGAAAAGGATTCAGGTGTGGATATAGAAATTATTAGGACTTTATCTTATCGAAATGTTAGTTGAAAAATATACATATTTAGGGAATCCTTTAAACATCTGTCTATCTGAAGTTTTATAATGCAAACCTATTTGAATCTTTGGCTATCTGAACTTCATAATGTGATATGAGGCAGCGCTTATCAACCCAGTTGAAGGAGGAAGGAAATGTTTTGTATAGCTAATAAAATTATTGTAATCGTTCAAAAACTGGATGTACAGTGGATTAACGACAAAAAATTATGTCGATACGGAGGATATTACAAAGTAAAGTGTATAAAAGGAACGAGTTTACCGGATACATAATGTGACGCCGAGAAATTTGGAAACCGTGAGAAACTCTTACTTGATCACAATAAGGTGCATCATACAACTCAATTCTGGTCATAAAAAGTTGATTTGTGATTTCTTACTCTCCATAATGTTATAAAATCAGATGAGGAAAGTGGCATCTTCAATCGGAAAAGTTTTGCAGAACGATTGCGCTTTGTCTACATGGAGTTAGGATTTTGCGGGAATTTGGATTGCTGAGGGTTGGAACTTCTAAATCTCCTTACTCAAGAAATATTTTCTCAAAATTTGAGGTCTTTAAATTGTCGAGAATGTGCGTTATTTGTCAATATACTGTTTTATAGATATAGAAGATGTCGAATCGATATCTTTATACTATTTATAGAATGAGTGTATCATGTTGTAAATTTTTGGTCGCTTAAGAATGGGTGGATAAATGGGTTCTTTGGGAGCTTGTGTTCTTTGGGAAATTGGTTCTCTGGGGGTTTAGGTTTGGAGTTTCTACTGTGAGTAGGATGGCGGCGGGCCTCACCTCGTTGTTGGGCGGCGGCTGCGAGGGCTGCTGCTGCGCGCGGCGCTGCACGGACGGCGAGCGCCGGTCGGCGGGCGCGGCGCCGGCCTCCATGTGCTGCTTGCGTTGTCGCAGGATGGTCCAGTCGAACGTGTAGTCGTACTGGTAGTTCATCGTGCGGAACAGGATGCGGAACAGCTGCCAAACGCACAATTACATGTTACGGCTAGAGCTCCAAGCGCTATTCACAGTTTTATTAAAGAAGTTGTAGACCTCATGTAGAAAAGGATAAATCTTTATTAAAGTTAATAAAAACAAATGTATCTATATAATGGCGAAGGCTTCACACAACTCGATTCCTACAGGATTTCCATTGAAAAGTTTACTGTACATATAATGCTACTAATGTAAAATAATATTATGGAGGACTACAATAAGAAGTTTGTATTCCAACATATTATGCAATTAATTATATCCTCCCGAGCGAACGACTTACAATTTTTGTAGAAAGAAAATAAATCGTCGATTACACAATTTAAAGAAATAACTTTATTAGTTCATGCAACACAGCAACAGCGAGTAGAAATCATTAAAATGTGTCTATGGCTGTTTGTTTAGTATAAATTAAATATAAATCAGTTAAATGACTCACCTGTCTAAGATACATGTAATCAGGAGCCTCATCGAAGGTCAACCCGCGGCAGTAATTTAAATACATCGCAAACTCGGCCGGGAATCCCTGCACAAACAAAATATTCCACTTTTATAAAAGTCTATCATAGTTAAAATCTAAGGAAATAAAATGGGCGTGGCTCATGAATCGGGAGTCATTTAAAAAATATTGTCGGCAAGGTGAACATCCTCCAATTTCCCCGATTACACCTAAAATGTATTGTATTTTTGCAGTGTCTGTTTGTTTCCTAACACCTGTATATTTAATGTACAATAAAATTAATGTGAGTAAAATTTAATGTACAGACAGCGTCACTAATTGATGACCTCTTTCGTTTAAAAATATTGCTGTAACATTGAATTTTCTTATTAAATAATTATAAAAAAATGTATGCTTAATTTAACGAGGGCTATTTAGCTTAAACTTCATGTTATATCCTATCATAACTTTATTAAGTTATGATAGCTGTAATAAAATAAAGACCTTCAACTTAATATCCGGACTCACACGACTTCCGAAATTAATTAAGTCACAATTAACACATGGTTATAAAAGTTTAATTTTTGCCAATTAAGTACTTTTACATGATAATACTACTGACTACATCACTTTCACCTTTCATTTCTAAGTAAAAAAAAAACATTGCATCTTAATTTCTCTTGAACAAACAATCTACCCACACTCAAATAACGAGACATGTATCGAGATTTAAATCTGCGACCTTCTCGGCGAGGTCGTAGGTTCAAATCCATTAACATTCACGCCTATTCAGTTGTTAGGCGTCAGCTGTGTACTATGTACATCTCTTATTCAATTAAGCGCTATGGAAATGTACCTGCTAGGTATAATTTGCAAGATATTGAATTCTGGACGAATGCATATTATATAATAATATAAATAAATCAGCCTGTAACTGTCCCAATGTAGGGCAAAGGCCTCTTCTCGCATCTTCATGGATTGAGCGTTAATCACCACGCTAGCTCACTGCGGGTTGGCGATTTCAGACAATTAAAGTCCAGGTTTCCTTACGATGTTTTCCTTCACCGTTAGTCAGTGGTGTCTTAGATTAACTAAGTAAGTACATAATATATACTATTATGACATTGAAAAAGTCAGATTGGTACCCACAACCACGCGCTCGCAAAGCGGGTCCGCAACCAATGCGCCGCCACGACTCCCACGACATGACACGACGTATATTATACGAAAAAAAAAACCCTCCCGCACCGCTCCACTACCGGAAGACTCAGTAGACAGCTGTTCCTGTAATACAGTGAAATCTTACCTTACAGAGCACCTCAACAGGCGTGGACATCTTCTTCTCGCTGATCCGCTCGTACTTCTGCTTCTTAGTGATCGCCTTCAATCCCTGCCATGGCAGCGAGCCTCTGTGTAAATAAAATGACATGTTAATGAAATTTTTAAACCTTTCTTACTAAAAAAATTTAGGTAAAAGATTAAGTTGGATAATTTTGTTGTTTAACTAGTTTCGCCCGCGACTTTGTGCGCATTCATCATCACTGTTGACACCACCACCACTGTTGAACATAGGCCTTCCCCAATGATTTCCAGATTGGCCAGATTGATTGTGCGCATTAATCTATGATAAAAGTAACAAAAGGTAACGTCAATTCCATACTCCGTGAAAGAAAGACGTCACATATTTATTTTTTCACATACTTATCAAATATTAGACACCTATCTAAATTATGGTAGTCCTACCTCAAGTACCTTAATATTAAACTCAAGGTTATAATTAGACCAAAGTTCCACAAAATAATTCGAACGGTCACGTGACTCACGTTGTATGAGGAATTGTATTTTCGTTTTTAGATTTCGACCTACTTCTTTAAGGAAAATTGTTCAGTTTCATGGACCTTATTACCTCCTAAAATTTGGCTGGTCTATAAAACAATAGGTACTTATAGAAACTGTTGTATTATGTTTGCACTTTTTAATTTTTTTTTCCTGTAATAATTTATTTTATATTAACACTAGCTGTTCCCCGCGACTTTGTCCGCGATTATTTAAATTTTTCCGTAGACACACGTTGATAAAGCAGCCAGATTGCCTGTTTTTTTTCTGACTTGAATCACAGATAGACAGAGAAAAATAACAATACCAGCTGGTATTGTTATTTTTTACTGAAAACTCTACATTTTTGTTTTTCAGAATAAAAATAGCCTATAGCACTCAGGGATAAAGTAGCTTCCTATTGGTGAAAGAATTTTTAGGATCGTATCGGTAGTTCCAGAGATTACCCCTGACATACATACATACAAACTTTACCTCTTTATAATATTAGTATAGATAGTATAGAAGTATAGATAGTATAGATTAAAATACTTGTTAAACCGCCAAATGATAAACGGTCGCGTAGCTACTAAAATTACGCAACTCCCGGACACCATTTAAAAGCAAACAGCCTTATTTTATCCAATAACGGGTCACAACGAGTCCTCATTGTGAATCAGTTGGAACAAGTCGGAACAAGCACAACGGACACCGCTGACCGCAAACCGGAATACTGTATCGACTATCGAACGGAATGGTGTGAGACAAACGATACAGGCTTTGTGTTCTGTATGCTTTAAAATGAATTATTAGGTCAACATTTTGAAGTAAATACCTATAGTCGAAAACATGTTAGTGGTAACAGTATTGACTTCACAAATGCATTAATGTGCGAAGTTTTATGTGGAAAGAAGAAATCGATTAAGAACGAGATTTGAACACGCGACCTACTGGGTAAAGCTCCCAGTTTACAACTAGCGACCTACAAAATTCAAATTAATCTACTAGGTTGTATGGAAGCGACATAAAAATATCAGGAAGCTTGAAGATGACTGTGATCTTTAATGGATAACCCGTATATATTTTTTTCGGTTTATTTATGGTATTTATAACGTGATATTTAAAACACTAGTATTCAGCTGTATCCGGTAAGACTGGAAGCCGACCCCAACATAGTTTGGAAAAGGCTAGGCAGAAGATTGAAGAATTAAAATCCGACTGGGGGCGCTCAGAGTGACATACTATAATATCATAATATTACATGAATTTTGGGAACACTAGGTTCTCATAATATACATGTTCGAAGTCAGCCTTGGGTATAAGCATAAAAACGATATTTTACAAGTATTTTAAAACAGACACCGATTGGCTTGTAGCCGTCTTCAGCGATGCATTATATTGCCTTTAGTTCTAAGTAGCATGATTATTTGTATGAATCACTATACTGAGAATCGATACAAACAAGTACATTAAATTATACGATAGCTGCGTGACGAGCTGCGATACGATTATAAATCGTATCACGTACGTGGTACGGCGAAAATAATACACTCTGCGCGTCGAAGAATTTTGAAAAAAAAACGGACCGATTTGCCATGATACAAATCCCAAATTGAGGTAAAGGAAATAATATTTCTTGCTCTACACAAATTATACAACAGCACACAAGGGCACCGGGAGGTACGAAAATGCACAAAAATCATTAGTTAGTTTTTTTGGGGAAAGTAATTCCTTGAATACTAACTTCAGACTAGTTTTCTATAGGTACATAAAAGCTGCAGCAGTAACTCCACAAACAGTTTAGTAGCGAGTACTGTATTCAACAATCAAGGCGAAAAACGTGACGATGAGCATGTTTAGCAACGTTTCCCAACAGCGTGCGTTGCTGCCAGATTACCCGCGGATGTATGTAAAGCTGGTAACTAACTTGGGGTATTTGTACAAACATTATCATTAATGGTCCAATTCAATATCACCATTGTGAAAAGGTTTTTGTGCATTGACTTGATATCGCAAATGTTTGTACAAATACACAATGTATGCCAGCATAAGTTCCGCGTCATTGTTCAATATGATGAGCAACAATTTTCGCTACAAGTTATAGTGAATACATGGCTTATTGCGACGCGTGACATTACTTGTGCCGTGTGGTTTCCGGCCTTAGAATAGAACCACCCCTACTCGTCCCGCGAGTGGCGTAAGAAGCGACAAAGAGAAAGATAGGGAGGATGGGCAGCAGCATCTTTCAGTGTAACAGCAATCATCTGCTACTGCGATCGCCAACTCGCTTGCCCAGCATGGCAATTATGGTCAAATTATACCACCAATAAGTGCCCAAAAGTGGCGCGATTGGGAGAGGCCTATGTTCAGCAGTGGACTAATACAGGCTGAAGATGGCAGGCTGATTACTTGCTGCAATTTCAGATTGGCTATGAAACGGACAAGGTGTCTAAGGTTGCCCTGGCTGCAAAGTTAATGTAATAGTTCTGTTTAATGGCTAAGATAGAGTTAAAAAAGGACTTACCTGTTGAAATACATAAGTACGTATCCGAGGGACTCCATGTCGTCCCGCCGTGACTGCTCGATGCCGAGGTGGGCGTTTATCGAGGCGTACCGAGCGGTGCCTGACACAAACAAAGCGCTATTTAGGACACAATTGGGTTGGGGTAACTTCATTTGAAAATGTAAATAAGCATTCTTTTAAGTCAATCTAGGAGTCGGTGTATACCTGTCAAATACCTGACTGCTCGTAACTTCTGACGTGTGCGGTGTGATAGTGCATGAGCGCTTGCTCATTTGTACTCAGATAACAAAGTCCATTGCAAATGCTAGCTACTTGTAACTAAATTCGTATTTAGTTAAAAACCATGTAACTTTATCTTGGAAATGATAAGCGTTTATTAATTTAATCATAAACGTATTGATTGTTTAATGATAATACTATCAACTGAGAGTTCCTTAATTAACTAAGGTTTCTAGTAAATGCTCGTTTAGTTTCTTTAATGATAATTAATGATCGCTTCCTAACCGAATTTCGGTCACAGCAACTATCACGGAGATATTGTACTGCATAAGTGTGTGCGCAAACGTAGGTGCACTTATTTCCTCTGGAGGAACTGATATACGACACAACCGTAGAGAGGTCAAACTCGGAGCCGACGACTTTACGTGCGGTCCGACGGACGCAGCAGGTGATAAATAAAGTCAAAGGTTGGGTCGAAACTAAAGCCTTTCTGGCTTGCCAGTCAACGGCTATACCACGGCTATTACTGCTCTTTCTTTAATAGACTACCTTCAGGGTCTTACTTATTGGAGTTAGCTTTCAATCTGACAATACAATTATACCTATTCGTTAAGATTGATAAGATTGAAATGTTGACATCTAAGACCCGTTCTTCTCGACAGTTCCGAAATCGTGTCTTTGGTAATCCAGATAAGTATCGTTGAGCAGGAGTACAGATACAATGGAAATACTTGAAATATCAAGCTCTTGATGAACCATTATAAACATACTTAGTCTGCAAGGAGCTTAGTTAATAATACCTCCTTGAAGGAAACTGGTTGTTTCGTAAAGCGCTAAAATAACGAGAGTCGAAGCGGAGATGAGGCGCGGTTCCTTTTTTTTTATGTATTTGGAAAATAGCGACCTCGCCTTACGGCCTCCACTGTATGTCGTTCTATTAGCAATGCATCTAAATATCAATATTCGCAAGTATATTTTAACGTGTGTGTATGACTAGATGTATGAATGTGGACCAGGCATAAAGAATGTGTAGGAACCGTAGCAGATTGCGTTCTGTAGTTTCTGTCTACCCCCATGGGAAAAATGGCTTGAATTTATGTATGTAGGCTAGCATAAGTCGAGGCTTAGAACGCTATGCTAGACCGACGAAAACAATAGATTTTACATGATGTGTTGCTTGTTAACAGTTAAAACGCACTTCAGATTTATATGAAGTTAGCCGATGGTTTGATTGGTCAGGCATGGTTACACGAATTTTACCTTTTTTTCTTAGTCTCATCAAATAATTTAAAAGACCCGCGTCCTATTTTGATGAAATAGAAATTGTACTCGTATTGCACAATCAGCATAACGTATTATGCGAGCGCGTTATCGGTAGATTCTACAATAACAAAGGCGTCCGCGCACTACAAACTAAACAATTGGTCGATCGCTAGTTCAGAAATTGTATGTTTCGTCGTATTACGGGCGCACCACCGTTGCACAATATCATGATTGAAACCATCGGCCGACCAAAGTCTGTAATAAGTGAGTTTTAGCTCATAAGTATCAGTGAGTAGTGATTAATGAATGACACCAGAAGAAACTTACGAGTCATTATATCTTAATAGCTTTGTTGTACCCAAAATTGAAAAAGATAGGTGGCAAGTTCTGGTTGGTACCAACTTGACTTTTTAATTTTTTTCTGTCTGTCAGTGTATCTTTAAATCCTTGTGGTACATCTAAGGTTCAATTACAGCTTAAAAAAAACCGTAGAAACTCACCAGTAAGATTCTTATCCTCACGGTACGAGATATGCGCGCGCGTGCGTAGGTCCCGGAACTTCTTCGCCAGACCGAAGTCGATCATGTAGAGCTTGTTGCAATGACGGCCAATTCCCATCAGGAAGTTATCCGGCTTGATGTCACGGTGGATGAAGCACTTGCAGTGGATGAACTCGACGCGCCCGAGCATTTGATCTGTATACAAGGTGACAGCAGTTAGCTTGTGTTAGAGTTTGGTTGGTTGAGGATATACCACACTCATGACACCGTGTAAGGGACATCGAAACGAAAACTAAAACCATGAATTCAGGACATGAATGACGAAGGCTCGTCTTTCCATTGAAAAATGGCACAGTTTATAGTGTCTACTGACTGTGCCGTTAGATTTGTTCTAGCTGTACCAATATAGGTAGAACAATTAGCAAACATGAACTTTATCATACATGTGGATATACAATAGTACAAATCACTTTTTTAACAGAAAAAGCCATGAAATTAGGATAAGCGGTAAGATAAGAAAGTCAGTCTTGTGGAGAATGAAGCCTGCTGTATCTACAAGGAATATTTCAAAATTGAATTACCTTGATAATCCGATGTGTGCATAAAATGAACAGAGAAGAAAATTAGTAAGCAAGAGATTTTAATAAAACATGAATGCTTAGAGCCTATTTTACCGAGTCTAAAAACTGGCTGGCAATGAATGATTTATGACTTCGGTAAGTTTTTTTTTTTGGGAAATACAACAGCTTATATTATTATATCAAACTTAGAGCGGTAGGATAGTTTAAGCCTGGAGTATCCATAAATAGTTTGAAACCTTTGCTGGATTCACCCAATGGGTTAACTGATTGATAAACTTTGTAAGATTCCTGTAAGGTTTTATTTTCTTGTCGAAAAAAGTAGAAAGCAAAATATCCTTAATTAACTTTGAATTATTTAAACACCACACTGGCTGCTCACAAATATAAGTACCTTACATTTTCTATACTATCTATCAATACTATCTGCTAGCCGCACGAATAAGACCCTTACTAGTATATTTATTAGTGAGTCACATCTGACGCTTAATACCTACATTAAAAACGTATAAGAAGAAACAAGTCGTAAATCTGACGCAATTAGTTAAAACCAAATTATAATTGTAACAATAGTACGAAAAGAAATCTGAGTGAACATAAACATTAACATAAGTAGCTACTTTACATTAAAGTATTCGCCTCCCTGATGTTGGTATCACGTTACCAACGTAATGACACTTGTATAATGATGGAAAGTGATTGTTAACTGTAGAGATTCGAGTAAGAATCGTATTAGTTGAACCCTGAAGAAACTAAAAGTACAATATCTACCTCGATAATCGATTTAATTAAATCGATTGATCGATAGAAATATTGTGCACACAAAAATATGTAATACAATTGACTTTCTTTATTTATTTAAATAATTTTTTATAATAGGATTTTTACAATACTAGCATTATTTTTTTCTTGCAACACAAAAATAATCTTCAATAATTTATAATTTGAAAAAAATACGAATTGTGTTACAATGTAAAATGTTTAGAAAATTATTTAGACTGTATATTCATAATGTGCTGCTAAATAAAAAGAAAAACAGCAAATTGAAATGATGAACTGTGATGAAAAAGTATACATGGTTATAGACAAATTATCTTTGCATAAATATTTTACTTCTTACGCGTCAGACTAGTGTCTTAACAGAATCTAGTGAGTATATAATTATGTAAGAAATAATTTGGGTTTAAGACGTATTTAATTACTGTTAAATGATACACACCTGCCAGCATCAGGACAGTCTTGATAGTGAACTGGCGCGAGCAGAAGTTGAAGAGATCCTCCAGTGACGGACCAAGGAGGTCCATCACCAGGATGTTGTGATCCTTCTCGTAGCCGTACCATCTGAAACAATATAAACATTGTTAATATAGTTTCCACGGTGTAGTATCGCATGTGTGGTGCCTCTGCGTGTCATTAAAACCAATTTGAGAAATAACTGACATTTGCCTTTTTCATGAAGAATCTCTTCGATGCATGTACCTCAATGATAATGAAAACTGATATTCAGCTGAATCTGGTTAGATTAGAGGCCGACCCAACAAATATTAAGGCTAGGAGGATGATAATGATATCTCAAATGATGTTAAAGTCAAGTAATGATAGAACAACGATCATAGCCTAGCCAAGCTGCTTCTTGTGGAAGCTTCAAGACAAGACAACCCTTGAGGCTAAGCGCCTTATCGTGTACCACATGTGGCGTGATGTTGATTGAAAAACAGGTGCTAAATCGTTCACCACAACACCGCTTACCATCAGGTGGGTTTGTGTTCAAACACATGTCTCTTTCCTTATCATCAGTCCATATCCGACTGCTGGGTATAAGCCTCCTATTCCTTGAGCTATTCTTCTCTAGACGACCTTTTACAAAAATAATACTGGTGATGGTTGCAGTATTCCAATAGACTATTTGTTACTGAAACGTCTCGATATGTATACTTTACGATGTAACTTACAACTCAATAAATCATCAAGACAAAATAATATTACAAATAAATACCAAGGACCTGTCGTCAACTACAAAGATTTACTGCCAAGTCCTTGATATGACATTAGTGGCAGCACAACACGATTTAAGAATGACCTCTGCATTCAAAAAGGTCAGGCTAGCTTGACCCTGGTGAAAGAATTTACATTGCTGAGTGCTGACTACACAAATCCTACTTATATTCTCAATAGAATGGCGTGGAGCAATGCATTTAAGTTTAGTTTTTTTCGTACAGATAGTTTATGACCAGGCACTTTTTTTTTCATTGGCTACTGTGGGAAAGTGCCCAGGGCCCCAGATCCATGGGGGTATAAATAAATAAATCAGCCTGTAACTGTCTTACTGCAGGGCAAAGGCTTCTCAAACAGAGAAGGATCGAGCATTAATCAGCCCTGCTGCCCCGTATTTCCTGCCAAATCACCAACCGATAACCAAATAACTATTTTTTTTTTCCGAAAATAAACTAATGACTTACCTACTCCTTTTGCATGTCGTTAATAATAAAAGGTACCTCTCTATATCATAGTCATCTTATCTTAAAGCACCTAGCCAGGACAATGGTTTAAAACAGCCCTGTTTAATGTTTATGACCAGGAGAGTGATACTTAGATATAGTGTAGATACAGTCACTAGACACTGCAAACTCCATTTTTCAATGGGAAACTGATAGGAATCGACTTCTATGGGGTCTTCGCCACTGTAAGTTACTAAATATCCCAAATACGACGCAATCGCAAGCGGAAGCTAGTATATTACTATAAGGAAGAATGTGCTGTAAATATTTGCATGTCTACATGTTTTTTCTACGAGTTTTAATGTAAATGAGGGCAATGCAAGGTTATCGTAAAATATATTCGAAATAGTAAACAATTATGTAAATTGCTTTTAAAGAACGCATGTTTAACTGAATAAAGACTAAAAATAGTTAGAAGGTGAAGAAAGAGAAGAGATGTCTTTATTTAAGTTATATTATCTATAATGACTATGATAGTATAAAAAAAAATATTTTAATATTGCTAAAATTACAAAGTTAAGACAGTTTTTTGTATTTGAACAGATGACCATCATGTTTTCAAATGTCGAAGTCAAAGTACTGGCACTCCATACATAGCTTATTTTGCGAGTAGAGCATAGCAAATAACCCTCTCTATAATTTAAGAAACCTTGTAACTTCTGCGACTGATAGGACTTTTTTTTCTCACATGTGGTGGTCGATCCAACTTCTTTATGTAATATCAAATATGAATACATTTTACCACGCGGTCGCGGCAGACCTCGAAAGAAATGGCGGGACGAAGTACACTGCTTCCTTAAAGATTGGCGAAACATAGCGCAAAACCGTGAAGATTGGAGAAAATGGAGAGAGGCCTTTGCTCAGAAATAGGACATTACGGGCTAGTCTTGAATTAATGAATACTTTTATAACAGTAGGCAGCTACCCTATTCTGATTACCGAGTTGTTTCAATTGCGTTCTGCATTCCCAAATTAAACTTTAGAAAACAAATAAACAAGTAAAGACCCTCGTTATTTTCCGTACTTTTTTCCTGTAGCAAAGGTTGCGTTGCGAAATAGAAAAGTTGGAAAACAGTAAGTACTACAATATTAATTAAATTAGAAGTAATGAATAAGAATTCAGACTTGTGTGGGAATATTAATGATTTATACGTATTTATTATTAACCGACTTCCAAAAAGGAGGAGGTTCTCAATTCGACTGTATGTTTTTTTTTTTTTTTTTTTTTTATTTTTTTTTTGTATGTTTGTTACGCGATTACTCCTTCAGTTGTGGGCCGATTTTCAAATTTTTTTTTGTAATCGAAAGGGTATACTCCCGAGGTGGTCCCATAGAAATATTATTGTGATCTGATCATAGACTTACGAGATATGGAACGGAACTCCTCGTAGGATTATAGCAGAATTGTCGTAACAAGTAATATTGCTTTGTTTATACGTGCAGTCGATGGTTGACGAGTAAAGAGGAAGAGGGGGGATACGTGGTCAGCCCCCCCCCCCTCCTATAATCATCCAAGATAAAAAATATCGTGTGAGGTATCGTTTGAATGGGCTTTTCATAAGGATTTCAAATATTAGCCTCACAAAAGTCTGGGAGGGGGATTAATTTTAGGCACCACTAAAAATCGTAAAAAAAAAAAAAATTTAATAAAAAATAAAACCGACTTCAAAAGGAACTAAAAAGCTTAAAATAACTTTAAAACGTTTTGGAGTCGGTTCCAAGTCACGTTCTAGCCTCTTTAACCTTCTCATTAAGAACTTGACTTGGAACCGACTCCAAAACGTTTTAAAGTTATTTTAAGCTTTTTAGTTCCTTTTGAAGTCGGTTTTATTTTTTATTAAAAATTTTTTTATTGTTAACTAACGGTCATACAACTAGTATGACCGTTGGACTGCCAAAAAAGGTAGGTTCGAAGCCCAGGCACGCATCTCTGATGTTTCGGATTTATGTGCGTATTGTAAATTAATTATCACTAGCTAGAACGGTGAAGGAAAACATGGTGAGAAAACCAGCACACCTGAGAGATTTTTCACTGATGTGTAAAGCCATGTCAGAGGCCTATGGGCAGTATAACTCTAACACCAGGTTGTTCATCAGCCATACAGAAATTGTTAACTTATGTATTAAACCGTCTAGACGCATGCATTTAAAATCAGATATCAGAATAACATTTACAGTTTTATATTGATGGTTTACGTCACTATCAGGGAGCACAACGAACTGTCCGTTACTATGGCAAGTTCACGCCATATTAACTGGAACAAGAATCTTTATTACATGGCAATTCCATTTTCCACGTATATTCGTGTCATTTCGTACATCCCTTGGGTACTGTTCGGATATTTCCGAGCATACACCCAGTTTTAATCAAACATTCACAGCTCTGTTTTAGTAAAACGTGCAATTTCATGTGCACAATTTCATGGTAGTTGTGACGCGAAGCGGCGACGCGTAACGAGATTGTTTAGACGTTAGACGGATGTAAAAACTTTTCTCTGTAAACAATGTAATGCTAGTCTAGGCGCGCCTTTGTCGGTGGAACACTGAATAATGAAGCGATGGCTTAAACAGGAAGGTGCAATGAAATATGTAGTGGTTCCTCGCTTATTTCATCTTAAATTAACTAAACTAGCCAAATGTATAGAACCTTAGTGAGTGAAGATGCTTTTTCAGCATGCGAGGCCGAGGTAGCTACGAGAGCATCAACCAATGAGATAACTTCATTCTACTAGCCTTTTTTTATTAGAACTTTTCCTTCGCTCACCGCTTAGCTACCTCGCACATCCTTGGTCTAAACACAGCCTACATGCCAGATTCTACGGCTATTTGCCTAAATTGTATTTTAATCAGATTATGTAGTTCTTTGAATCTTGGCAGGATTTAATAAGTAGGTACTATTTTAATTGAAATTACAATCTATTTACTAAACACACAATGGTGCTAATTCTCTTGCACACGCTCTAAACTAATTTAGACTCGCCATCTCTCTTTCTAATAGGGATCATTAGAAAAGGATAGCAGATTTTTAGAGCTGTCATACTAGTCCATTTGCGTGATATCAACGAGAATTTAGTCGGCATGTCGTAGCTCTCGTCTAATTTTACATCAATTGAAAGGAGGTAGACTAATTTGACAGCTCTAATTTGGTACTCCAATTTGCTGTCCTTTTTCGATGGTGTTTATTAGAAAGAGATACAGTTAGACTAAAATTAGTTTAGCGGGATGTACAAGAGAATCAGCACCAGTATCTATTTCGCTGTTGTAAATTCTAGAAATACCCAACAAGAGCTGGCTTGATTCACAGACCAAATTCACACAATAATGCCGCACTCACGAGTGTCATAGCTACAGAAGTCTAAATATTGAGATAGTATGATTGGAACACGATTCGAATATCATATCTAATCATATTGCATTTTTGACTACTTAACAGAGATCATAATTTCAGTTTGAGACGAAATAATATGAGATACGAGGACTCTTGATCTATGAACAATTTAAGCCAATTTTTACATAGGTAGGTAGTAAAAACTCGCTTTCCTCAGTGTCTCTCTGTATGTTTTGACTAACTACGCAACGGATTTTAATACGATTCTCATCAATAGATACACAATCGGGATTCGATAGGTGGCTCTGATATACCACAGGGAAGAAGCCGCATGAAGGTCAACTGGTAAAGATCATAAATATGCCACTTAAAATAATACATTAAATACATGTTCCCAGTGCATATGACATGGTAAACATCTGATAAGTCTTTCTCTTGCATTATCGAAGAAGGAAGATCCCTGACCATCGATCAATCGATCGTAGAGAATGTAGAGATATGTCACTTACGCGATAATGGATAAAATTTCACTTCTAACAAGTTTAATTCGTTTATTCAATGTAAATTTCAAATATGAAAATGAGTAATGAGTTTCAAATATGATAACAAAAAAAAAACTCATAATATGCATGAAGCGTGAATAAGGAAATTAACCTAATGTTTACGTTTATAAAAAACGGAACAATGTATAGCAATCGTAAGCTATGACGCTGAATAGACGACAATTAAATAGCATTTTTTTATGCAACCGGTGCCCTGGATGGACAATTATGGTAAAGGGATATGAAAGAGATAGATAGATGATACATTGGAGTCGTGATAGCCTAGTGGTGGTGACCGTTGACTGGCAAGTCAGTGGTCTCGGGTTCAAACCCAAGGCGCGCACCTCTGACTTTTCGTAAGTTATGTGCGTTTTATAAATTAATTATCACTCTCCGTGCCTCGGACAGCACGTTAAGCTGTTGGCCCCGGCTGTCAATTGTAGATCTTTGACAGTCGTTACGGGTAGTCAGAAGCCCGAAAGTCTGACAACCAGTCTTACCAAGGGGTATCGTGTAACCCAGTATTTGGGTTGTGGAGGTCTGATAGGCAGTCGCTCCATGTAAAACACTGGTATTCAGCTGCATCTGGTAAGACTGGAAGCCGACCCCAACACAGCTGGGAAAAGGCTAGGCAGATGATGATGATAGATGATACAACATGAAACTAAAATCTTCTCTGTTCTAGATAGGTACATATTTTTCTCCATTACAACATAGCAGTTAAAAACGTAGATCTCTAACTGTATATTCCGCGAAGCAACTGTTGTCTGACCTCGGATACTGATTCAGGAAAGAAATAAAGACGCTATAGCAATATCTGAACATACGGCAACATTGCTTCTCTGAGAATAATTCCTTTTCGATACAAAGCAGACGTCTACAAAGTGGTTGCATTACTAGTTAGTCTTGGCATCAGCGTGTGGGCTAAATAAACCAGTTGTATCTCAAATCGCAAATAGGTATTTTGAAGGTCATAATATACTAGCTTTCGCCCGTCTTCGTCTGCGTGGCATGTTGATAAATTGTCGCCAATGTGGTACTCTGATGTATAATCATACTGTAAAGTTTCATCAAAATCCGTTCAGTAGTTTTGCGTGAAAGAGTAACCACATCCATCCATCCTCACAAATTCAAATTTATATTATTAGGATTAATGAATGTTCAACTAAATAATATCAACATCTCTAGACAATGATGTGACATTCGCCACAGAATCTATTCATTTCATTTAGACCTTGATTTACGTTTATTTTAAGAATCTGTAGTTACCGGCAGATTGGCCTTCAAAAATATCTGGTTAATAGACTTCTCATATTTTGACGATGTAAAAAATTATGTCAAGTACGCTTCTAAACAGAATCGTGAGATAAATTAGTACAGCTTTTTGTATTAAATTTTTTTTCGCGTGAAATAGATATTACAAATACATTTATATCAGTTAAACATTCAGGGTTTATAACACAAGTACCTATTACGTTTTATCTGGGTTGTTATACTTTGGTTCTAAAAATGCGATGTCCGAGAAATTTACAACATTATCATCCTCGTCATCCTCCTAGCCTTATTATTCCCAAACTTTGTTGGGGTCGGCTTCTAAACTAACCAGATGCAACTGAATATCAGTTTTCTACGGAGCGACATTTACATCATCATTAGGTTTTCTTTCGTAGTTATTTATCTAATAAAATAATGGATTTGTTTACATACCATGGACAATAAAGAGGAACTGTACGAAGAAATAAATATTGGTTGTGTATAATAAGTATACGTATTTACTTTTGTTGTATAACTTGTTGATCAACAAGGCTTGGACTGAGTTGCGACTTATAAGATATTTAGAATGTTATTTTCGCGCAAAAAATATGAAACGAAAATATCACTAGCAAATCTATCTAGAGCTCATTCTAACAAGAATGTTTGTTTGAGTTTTTTACTGTCATTACATATTAAAATAAATCAAGAGCAAAGATGAAAGCGGGAACATTTGCCACAACTCTTTGCAATACTACTACTTAAAGCTATGACAAATGTTTTGTTCAAATTGTAACTTTCTATGTCGTCATAAGTCGTAGTTAACATAACGCCCGCGCGTCAATTCGTCAAGCTAACATGCGTATTATGCTTCTACTCTAACAGCGCCCTAATGCGTTCATTAACGCGATTACTATCTTGAGAACTTGGTGTTTGCGCATACAGGCTAATCTTCATACAGATTGGCCGCTGTGACCGAAATTCGGCAGGACTTCCTTCTTTCCTCCTTCCAAAGAAGATTGAAAAATTCTGGAGGGGGTTATTGCTTCTTCCCGAAAAATAGAGATATTTAGGTATCAGTGTGTGATGTGTGTGAGATATCGACGATAAAACATAACATTATTTAAAATGCGATCTATCTACTAAAGAAGTTACAAACCATTTTAATTATTTTTTTAGAATATTCAAATTTTTATTTTTTCACCTATTATTTTTTTATAAGATTTAAGAAACAATTTTTTTTTAATATAGTCAACATCCTTAATATCGCGTTAATTAGCTCCTTGACGCAGGTGGAGCAGAAGCATTACAAGTATTACGTATATTTTCCGCAATCTCTGACCTTAATGCTTCATAATCATAACAATTGTCCACACAGTCTATTTACCCAGATTTTTAACTGTAACTAATACAATACGATTAATTATCTTCAAAACATGGCCTTAATTACCTTGAGGAGACAATGTGACGTATGAGACCGCCATTAAATCTGGTGGCCGCGACGCACCAATTGATTACGGTAATAAGCCTCAAGACTGCGTAACTACGGGCGTAGCCAGTGAGGCGTGACCCGATCTTATACTTTCTTAACGAATGGACAAAACGTTTGGTTACAAATATCTACAATTTACCTATTAATTTTGGTAAAATACACAATATTGAGTAAAGGATTTGGTTATCGGTAAGTCATACACGGTCGGAGTATATCGGTCTAAAGAAAATTAGGGTCTGAGATATGACCAGAAACTGGTTACTAGGCAACCGAAAAGTTCAGTAATAATCCTTGAACGTAGAATTAGTAAAACTGATTTGATCAGCGCTGTAGTTTGGTTTGTGTTAGATAAAATTAACGTAACATCAATCCACCAGTTAGAACTCTAATTATTACTTACAACAAGAAACAGTTATTATTAGAGCTGTCAATTGTAGATCTTTGACAGTCGTTAAGGGTAGTCAAAAGCCCGAAAGTCTGACAACCTGACTTACCAAGGGGTATCGTGTAACCCAGTATATGGGTTGTGGAGGTCTGATAGGCAGTCGCTTCATGTAAAACACTGGCATTCAGCTGCATCCGGTAAGACTGGAAGCCGACCCCAACATAGTTGGGAAAAGGCTAGGCAGATGATGAACAAGAAACAGTAAAGTAGGTATTAGAAACTCACAAAAATCCTTTCGTATAACAAAACCCTCAACAGCGTTCACACGTAACAAAATTGCGGGTTAGGTAACCTGCTTTCTAGTTTCTATGGCTTTAGCTCGGCAACAAGCATTATAACGTAGTTACATCAAATCTGATAAACCTTGTAACGATATATTGAATTGAGGCCAAGTTATTTGAGCTAAGTTTACAAGTCCTTTGTCCATTCAAGGACTTTAGCTTGTCATTGAAAATTAATTGGTTCGATTGATTAAGATTCATTGGCGGCGAAAGGTATTGGTGCCAGATTGTGGGTTGTTTACGGTGTTAGATATAAATAAATTAAAAATTTAAATATCCTCCGATACACAAAAACCTTTATTTTTAAACACTCGATCATGCAAAAAAAAAAATCATATAAAAATAGACAAAATCGGTTCATCTATTTGGGAGCTACGATACCACAGACAGACACAGACCCCTCTTTTTGTGCAGGGGGTTAATTAGCAATTGATTACAGTAAAGAAAAAAAATCGTGAACAAATCGACATACATAATGACGAGATCTCTTGGTATTTTACCGAGAATCTGAATCTATAGTGTTAGTGAGATATGTATGTTTCAGCTTGTATCTGTCCCACTGCAGGACAAACATCTTTTCTCATGCAGAGAAGAGTTGAGGATTACGCTAATTTACTGCGAGTTGGCGATTTCCTATTAAAGCCTAGGTGTCATCAATAAATTTCAGTAAGTCAGAGTTTTTTAAAATGGTTTATAAATAGTTTTTATACTCTTTTTAGGGTTGGCTGATAAAATAACAACGCAAATTTGTTCATATCGAGTTAACAACATAAATAGGTCGGTCAACCTGACCACAATACACAAATTTATGAACACTCCAACCAAGTCCGTACCAAAATACTACGTAATACCAGCACTCGTGAAACAGACAGTCTCACGTCATTTGTATAATTATACGTAAGTTTTATAATTTGTATGTTCTTTACATTAATTAGATAGCAAAATCTGAATAGCGCTATCAAGGTTTTACGATAATAAGACGATTAAAAACCAAAACAAACAAACAGTTTGGTGTTGCAATTGACTCACTTTCAGCTACCGGGAACACACCGAAGTCGACCGCTTACTAAATTATCAGTAGTACGATAGAATACTGACAGTTTTAGTGATACGTAATACTCATCTCTAGCCTTCCCAAAGAGTAAAATCAAGACAGGCATTACTACCTATATTGGAGGGATTTGCAAGTCGCTCTCAGACGAAGTGAGTCTTATTGGGCGTGGTAACTCAATGCGATGGTTTAATTTAAACGTATTAATGAAAGTTCTAGAATTATTACTGTCTTTAAAATTACATAAGTACACATACACAATCTTCTACATTGACAGAGGATTTCGTAGAGAGGAACGTTTTCGCAGTCCGATATTGCTAACTATTTTTACGTAGTTAGCTAACTGTGTAAACAAACTAACGGTGAACGTTAATTTCTTGGTTACTAGAGCTTCGCATAGTTTGACGATAGTATTCTTAGCCGGCGAAACGTGTGAACTGCATACGCCTCTGCCTACCCCCTCAGCCCTCGGCGGAATACAGGCATGAGTCTTAAATGTTTTGTAAATTTCAGATAACTATCTTTATTATAACATTGAAGAGTTTGTATGTTTGAATGTCATTTTCTCAGGAATTAACAGTCAGGAAAAGGTGAGAAGGAAGATGAATATGATGATAGTCAAATACTTACCTTATGTGTGGTATGCCGATGCCCCCTTGGAGCATCTTATACACTCTGCTCTCATAGAGAAGTTGCGGGTGCCGCGCCTTTATAGATTCTACCTTTACTGCTACCTCCTGTAACAAGTGAGAAAAGCGTTATTATATCAGAAAAAAAACTGAATAATGAACCTGACACCTGGGGGCCAAGTTGACTATCTATAATCTATAAACAATTCAGACTATCTATATACATTTCTTGCGTTTTCTATAGCGTTAGCGATAGTAGATAATCAACTTGGATAAGCCCTCAGTACTCTTAGGCCCAATTTCACCACTCACTTTACGCCATTCCATTTCCACACGCCATTTCAGTTCTGAACTCGGTTAAGCGCTTAAACAGAGTTTAACTTGATTGATCGCGTTTAGTACCTATCAGTGGTGAAATCGGCTCTTAGTACGAGTTTGCAAACTACGCAAATTACTGCAGTTTCGATTGTTAGTTAAAAGTTCTAGTTCTACTCCTACTTCTGAGCTTTTACTTTTCAGGAAGGACAGTTACATAAAATTACAGACATTTTTGAAGTCAAAATCATACAATTAGCAGGTCGGTTTTTTTAAGCCAAGTCTAAATGTCTGCTTCGATAAAAAGCGGGACTTAAGACGTCCCGCTCAGGGTGCTGGCAGGACGTGTTCTGAGAGGGCTGACTGAGACGTCCCGACAAAAGCGGGACATCTGGTAATAGTATTCACAGCCTTTAACATCGGTGGCGCACACTGTAACTCGCAATACAGTTACATCTGTTTGTACACTTTAGTGATATATTTTATGCCAATGTGCCATATGGTACAACCACCTGTCAGGGCATTGCACATCCAATTTCAACATCTGGATATTCTCACAATATCATCAGCAGGCTAAGAGGACTGTGCTTGCATTAATTTAAGACTAAGCAAATCTTTAAATAGTATAAAGCAAAATCGCCGCTTTTGTCTGTCTGTTTCTGTTCACGCAACGGATTTTGTTACGGTTTTCACTATCATTTAGAGAATTTCTTCCGGAAGGTTTATATGTATAAACATGCATATTATAGTCGCGATATACACGCGCAAGAAGTCGCGGACAAAGTGCTAGTTTTGTAAATATTCAAAGCAATAATATGGCTAGAAGAATTATTATTCTTATAAAACTACACGCAAAGTTATAAATGATTGTTTAAAGCTATCATAAGATAGAGACGCGCAAAAATGCGTTTGTCAAAGAAGCCAACAAAGACATTGCTAGAAACCAAAAAAAATATTTTCGAATTACCTATTTCAATGGGCAAAAAGAAATGTATTGTCACTGCCTCATTGGCACGTGTAGAAAGTGGCGTATACCTATATGCAACTTATGAAGTATATGGTAGGTATCTTGTTCAATGAGACAAACTTGAATCTCGATTGTATTTAAACAATGAGCAATGAAGCATGGGATGACCATGTAACTAATTGATTTAATCATCTTGAACAAATAAGAAAAAGTAAATAGAGCAAAAAGAAAAGTATCAATTTCCCTTAACAGCAAAAAGATTTTATTCACAACTACATACATACTACTGGTAGAGAATGACCAAGGCATTAAGTCCGTTGTAAAATGTTGCATGAAGATTTAAAAAATAAAAATACCTACTTAATATAAAACTCCTTGTATCAAAATAGGGTTAAATTAATCTGTGTAACCAGAAAGCATTGTAATATAAAAATAATCAAGATAATAAAAGAAATGTGTGACTATTACACAAATACTTTGGCCCAAATATTTTAGCTGAAAAGTAACACAAGAGTTAGTTACTATTATTGACCTGAATTTTTTGTATTACCATTTTTTATGAAAGGTTTTAAAAACAAGCAACATCATTAATTTGATTAAAAAACGAAAAAGCAACTTAATATTTTTAAGAAATGAACCTAAAATAGTTTGTGTAATTGTAATAGTGTATCTAGGTATGTTCCTAAGTCGTGATAGCCTAGTGGTGGTGACCATTGACTGGCAAGTCAGTGGTCTCGGGTTCGAACCCAAGGCGCGCACCTCTGACTTTTCGTAAGTTATGTGCGTTTTATAAATTAATTATCACTAACTCCGTGCCTCGGAAAGCACGTAAAGCTGTTGGCCCTGCGCCTGATCTCTCTCCGATCGTGTCGGAAGGCCGTCCCATCGGACTATGAGAGTGAGGGAATAGAGAGTGCACCTGTGTTTGCGCACTCACTTGTGCACTATAATATCTCCTGCGTAATTGGCTAGTCTCCGTTGAGATTGGCCATTGTGACCAAAATTCGGTCAGGAGGACATTATTATGTTAACATTTGTAGACACAAAAATTTACCATGGTTTTATAGTGCTTCAAGTTCCTGGTATTTTGGCACTGTTACATGGTGCATACTATGGTTAATATCCCGATATTTGTACTGGCTATAGGTAGTGTTGGTGACCATGTGAGTCTTTCTATTATATTCAGCGGTGTGCAGTGCATATAGGCAAATAGGCACTGCCTACCCTGATAGATACGACGCATATGACAAATTAGTAAAACTAAGTAGGATTTATATGTGTTGCCTACCCTGTCGAAAATGTCTGTGCTTGCCCCTGATTATAATGTATCTATTTTATATATTTTCATGATGTATTAAGCTATAATACAATCAGAAGTTTCTTATCTGAACCAGTGTTGCAACTATTAATACAATATAGAGATGCTCTTGTTTATTCCAAGACTTGTTTTTGTGTTCTCATTGATAACTGTATCTACAGTACATAGTTGGAAGTCATTGATAAGTAAAATTTCTAGAGCTTACACAAAAGGTTCAATATATTATCAAAACTATATAGGTAGGTAATTAAGGGAAAAAAAACATTACAAGTATGTTTTTAGGCTGATATGGTGTTACCAGGCATGAATGATAAATAATAATAATTGATCAGTGCACAAAACATGAGTAATTATCACACCTGAAAGTTATACAAGCATTTACTGACCTAGAGGCTTGTAATATTGGTTGTCTGTCAACTATTTAATGAGAGACAGACAAATATGTTAGAATTTAAAGATGTAGAATGTGATACAGAGTAAATTTATAGACTACTATTTCCTTAGGTATATCTAACAGTACCTAGAGAACTTAAAAAAATTAGTGGACAGTGGCTAATTGTAAAGTGATATATGTATAACACAGATTACCCATTTGTATCATAATACACAAATTCTCATGATTAACATAATAAAAGATCTTTAAGCAGTGTTATGTAAATAGACTGTCTCATTTCACAAACTTAGATAAATTAAGATGCAAATAAAAACATTTTTAAGTAATGTATAATTATTGGGGTAATAATATTGTTGTTTAATAGAGGCTAACATCCGAAACTGAACTGTCACACAGCAAATTTATTGTTTTTTATCTATCAAGCAACTTTTGTTTGTTATACTAATAGTTATTTAAAACAAAATGCTGACCATAAACAGACTATTACTACACTTCTCAAACATCTATTGTATTTGTTAGAAACAAAGGAGTTACCTTGTCAAAGGGGTAGAAGTTAATTATCTTTGTCTATAGGTATAAAGGTTGGTAAATGTTTGATTGTTGATTTGGTCAAAAATTGGTTCATTACAAGACTATCAAGGACATAGCAATATCAATCAAATCTTTCAATTTATTACATGAAAACTAGACATAAATACTCATTTCTGATAGTTTTGTTACATTCTATTAAGATTTACCTAAATATCAAAAAATATAATATTAAAATAAAAAAAAGTTTCAAGAAGCAAAATATGAATGAATCAGAGTATGGACTTGTTTTTATTTTCTTGAGCAAAAGGTTGTTCTGGGGAATACCTGTGAGTCATACACCCTAAATGTGGTGTATGATGAAAATATAGATAAGATAGGTACATGAAATCTTTATTTAATTTTAAACCTTACTATTTTAGTGAAACAATAAAGTTAATTGTAAGACAATAGATTGCATGGTAGGTACTTACATTTAACATACTATGTTATGATCTAATCTAATTACATTTACTGATCATTAATTTCAGTTTTAAAATGAGAATGGTTTATCAAAAAGTTTGTGAAATTGCACAGAGCAGTTATGCAGCTATTGTTAGAGGTCACAGCTGGTACCACAAATTACATGGCTGTAGGCACGATACGAAACGCATCTACCGTTTCGCAATCGCCTCATATCAACCATTGTTACAATGGAATATTGCAAAACATAACTGTTGTGTGATTGCAAATATAATGAATTTGCATACAGCTAAAATCTCAAGATCTTGACCACAAAAGGTTCTTTCAGTTTCGTATCAAAGGCGTATTTTTTTAACTGTGTCCTAATTACGTAAATCATTGGATACCGAGGCAAAATCCTACAGCATACGCTACAATATAAATTTCTGTTCGATGCTGCACTTGATATTATCATAAATACGCCCAGACCGCCATTTTCAAGAACAAAAACCCCGAAATACACGGCCGTCTTGACACAAGAAATCGTTCCATGGAAATGTCCTCCGAAAAATCAATAGTAAAAACGGTATTTACCTCTCCATCGTTGACATTTATCCCTAAAAAGATATCTCCAAAGCTTCCACCGCCGATTTTGCGAATAACGTTGTATCTTTCATTTATAATTACATGTTTCCTGGCTAACAACATGCGTTCGAAGGTAGCCATTTTCTTTTTCCTTCATCACTCGTTGTCACTAAAATTATTGGTGGCCCATCGCACCGAGTGAATTTTTAACACAACACTTATTTAATTTAACGTTTTTAATTGTTCAAAAACACTACAAACCGTAGAAACACTACGAAAAACCACTGAAAATCATTTTATTACGAAGTCTAAAAAGGTGTCGTCAGCCTATTTCATGTGACGTCACAATGGCAGTGTTGCCAGCTCTGAGTATAATTTAAAACTACTATATCTGAACGTAATAATGTTGCCATGTTGGTTTGTTGTGATTATCCCACGAATACGAATGTGATCGTCGTAAATATTCGAGAGAAACGAACAAAATCGTTGTTTTGCATTTCTATTTTAAATGTTTAACTTAATTTAGATTCTGATGCATGTCTAGTTACAGCTTGGCAAAAAAGAGTCTGCAAAAATTGGGGGCGTCACTGGCGCACTTTTCATACTACAATTCAAGATTACAAGTTATTTGGTGCTTACATATTTCTATGACGACTTTTTTGTCATTAACTACAATCAAATGAATCACATCAAAGTTATTTTAGTACTCCTAAACTTAGTTTTTAAGATTTTTATTTTTAGTTCCAGCTGTCACCGCCTCATCTTTTTTGCCAAGCTGTACACTTTAAATATTTTTGTACACAACTATCTTTTTTTATTTTAGTTTTAAATACGATTAAATATTTATGCTACTATTTGGGAGAATGCCATGTCCCGCAATGGAATGTAATAGACTAAGTTGACGAATAAACAAGAATTTTATAAATTTCTACCACAGTTTTGGCCTAAAAGGTTCGCCAATATACTTATCTTGGAGATTAGAACAAAATGTTAGAATGGCATATTCCATTCAAAGCTGATTGATTTCATTTCATAGCAAAATCAGGCTTAAAATATATCATAAGCAGTACATAACATCACGTTTTCAATGGGGAAAGAAAAGTACACAGCACCACATTGTACATGTTTTTTGCTTTTATAATGCCAGAGACAGCAGATGTAGGTAATGCAAATTGCATCGTGCCATTGATTAGGTAAATTATTATTTGTTGTAACATTTAAAGCAACATGAAATTGCTGGCATTATTATACAGAAAATTTTTGATTGTGTCTTGTTTCTACAGCTTTAGTAGGCAATTTATCCTTCTTTTTTTACAGAGTGTCTCTGCAATGCGAGATATTAATTTAATAGATGCAGGAGGAGTGTGTAGGAGATATTTCTGTGTAATTTCTGAGATTATGAGAAAGATATAAGGCAGAAACATTTAATAAGTTGGATTTTTTTTTTTGTATTTTATATAGGCACAAATTCAAGAAGATTTTCCAGTTTATTTAATGATAGCAATATATGTTTGTTTTGTTAGGCAGCTTGTTGCCATGTTATTGGTAGTGATTTAATCCCGTTGCTGTTAAAATTTATTATTTGATTGGGATTAAATATATTATATTTAGATTGGGATTATTGGGTAAGAAATAATTGCAACAAGTAATTATGACAGTTCTTTTTTCAGATGTCTAAGGGACCAAACCTATAGTAATAATCAATGTTCTTTGAATCTTAGTGAAAAAAAGATGCAACATACAGCTCATAGTTACTTGAATGCTCTGAACACAAAGGTTTATTGTTATTTTTAATAACAATTACAACATACATGAAGCATGATGAGATGTCTCAGAAATAAATGTAGGTATAAAATTGTTTATAATTTTCATGAAAAGCCTGAAATAAGCACTTCTGCTCCATACTAAGCATTGACCCATATATCTAGTTGTTCCAAGGTCAATTACTAAAATGCTATTCCTAGCCATAAAACAAAATTCTTTAAAACTTTCTTGTGAAGGTCTACGAGTCTCTAAACGTGGGTTTTATGGATCATATGCTCTAAAATTCCATGATGTAATATTGACTGACACAGACCCCATGATCCACTGACCCAGTAAAAAGCACTATTAGCATAAACATTGCGATTTTTTGTCTACACACTGTTAAAAACAATATTTTGTCCACCTAACCATGTGAGGGTCATATTTCACCCATAAACGTGCATAATGAGGTGAAAGCTTACATAGATGGAGTTTATGGTAGAAATGTAAAACATTTAGCGTCATTATGAAAACAGATGACATTTCCATTGAAACTCGCTATTGATTAGTCATACAATCTCCAACGACCCTGGAAATATTATATCAATGCCCAATCTTTATTTCCCTACATTATACGTCATAGAAAATAATCAACATGCACCCCTCTCCCCGCGTAACATGCCAGCGATGACGCGTGGGCCTTCGTTATGTTACGAAAGCAAATTAGACCAAGAACAAGTAAAATAAACGTAATAAATCACTTTACCTCGCCACTTGCGATGTTGATCGCTAAATAAATATCACCAAACGATCCTCCGCCGATTTTTTTCAACACCTTATATTTTCCAGTAATCAATATTTCCTTCCGTGAAGTCATAAAAGTCGACATGGTTGCAGATTACTATTAATCGTCACGGGAAATGTAAAATATAACTCGAAAGCACAAATTACGCACTTTTAGAATAAAAACAATAATAAATTCACGGCTACATTTTACGAAACTGTGACTGAATGGAGGACATCATGCGTTCGAAAAGTAGGCCACGCTTATTTTTTAGTACTTTCTTCAGATTAGAATTTTAAAAAATATTTGTGTCTCAAAGGTATTTAAATAACACAACAAATATTTTTAAAATTAATGTGTGGCTTTTGAAGTGAAAATTAGCGTTTGATACTGGTAAATCGCGTTTTCTATTTTTAAATATCCTAAAAATCAATAAAATATCGGCAAAGAGGTAACATCATCTAGTTTCTAAACGCAGCCATTTACGTTTAATGTTGCCATATTTCAGAGATGTAAATTTTTATTATAACATGGTAGATTATTAATTAAAAAAGAAGGAAATAATAATTGACCTTTTTGCAAAAACCTGTCTTTTAAATGTTACGGTTTAATTAATGAAGAGTTTATTTTCAAAGAAAGTATTAAATCTCCTGTAGCAATGATTTCTTTTGAACAATCCAATTGATTATAATAATAAAAAAATAGACACAACAATGTTTGATCAATATAATTATAATACTCCTCTTCAATATTTCGTGAAATTATTGATAAAACTATCTGTAAATAATTATAATGTAATAAGTACCCTTATTATTGTTTCATGTGATATAAACCTTGTGTATAAGTTTATAACAGTACTAACTGTAAGTATAATTTAAACATTTCTGATAACAAATAAAAGTTATTACAGGTTTACTAAATATAAAATTGAGTCTAATAATAATAAGCAATTATAACAACTTGAATGTGTACTTGAACATAAAATTTTTCCTATATGACTAATAAACTTTATGAAAGAAAATATTATACATTTATTAGTTGTTCTTAAAAACTATATTGATAACAAATATTCACTAAGATATTAGATAATAAATACCTAAACACAGATATAAACCAGCAAGTTTTTAATTCAAAAAAATAATATTAGATAAGTAGGTATATTTACCTAAAACTTTTAATAAAAATATTGTTTATTTATTAATGAATTTGACAAAATAATTGTAAATTAATAATTTTACAACACATTTTACTAGTTTAGAGACAGTTTCTAGATAATATATTCCAGTTATCGTCGTGTTTATATACAGACATGTTATGTTAAAAGTTTCAAAACAAAACTTTAATTATGGACTTTGTTAAAGCTAATATCAATATAGATACGTCTTGTTGCGACTCGTATTCATTGCCACGGTCGTATGTCTTCACAATCAACGACCTATTCGTGATGTAACTAAGAATAAATTGATAATAGTGCGATCCAAACGTATGTAGGTTAACATTCAGATGCCCTTTGCATACCAACAATTTAACGATAAATTGACCACTGTCGCACTATATATGTTTAAGAAACTTTTTGAATATGTAGCTGGAGAGATCATCAGTAGATTTTATGAAGATTCAAATCACTTACCTCACCATTCGAAATGTTTATGCCTAAATAAATATCTCCAAAAGAACCGCCACCAATTCTCCTAATTATTCTGTATTTCCCGGCAATTAATAACTCTTTTCTAAAAGCTAGCGCATGTTGAAACGAATTCATGATGGGTTTAAGTTTGTCGCTATAATTTAATGATAAATTTTGTAACTATTTTAACACAAAAATACTTCAAAACACTCCGACACGCTAAACAGCTGCGGTCGGGGTTGCCATTTTTTTTGCGATATCAGACAACGGTCAACGACATGTTCGATGACATTAGAATAATGAGATTTCAGAACGCAGTCATCTTTTTTTTTGCATTGTTCAATCTCAGGCCAAAAAGTATTTAGACAGATTGAGCAATTTTACACTCTTCCACCACCGCTCTTCAGGGTTCCTCTAATCTTATGTCCAATAAATATCTAAGATTGTAGGTATTTTGTACCTAAATTGATGGATCTATTTTTTATTTATTTTTTTGCAAAAACCATCCATTACCAGTGATTATATAATTTTATTTGTATAGTTTTAAGAAAATCATTGATATAATATATTCTATTATTTTGTGGTTCAAGTATTCAAGGTATCTAAACAAGATAATTCTGTGTAATGGGTATGATAATTATGAGCTTTTAAGTCCCGGTGGCGGGAATTTCAAAAAACGTTGAGTTAATAAATAAGTACAGAAAATGAGGAAATAGGAATATTGTGGAGTTTTAAATTTGGCTATTCGAATAAAATTTATTAAGTCCCGTGTTTTTCAAACATCACGTTGGTCTAGTGGTCGCAACAACAACTGTAACAAGCAATCTCGCGATCAGTTTGAAATTTAGAAGATTGGATTGGGTAAATACATGGTAATGTAACCAACTACTTATTTAAATAATTTGTTTTTTTTTCGAACTTATCGATATTTCAGCCGTGTTCGATATGACAAAAATACCGAAGTATGAGCTGTTCAGTATTTTTGTATGTTGATTCTATTATTATTGAATTGCAAAATCAAATTGCATGCACGTATAAGCTAAAAAAACAAGGGTCAGCAAAGACCTTGTATATTACATTCGCCATGTTAGAAAAAACATCTAATCAGACAGTTTTGGCCTGGTTGCCGCCCAGTGTCTGTTGGAAGCTTAGGTGCCATGTCTTACCGGCCGGACCGGCTAGCTGTCAGCCGCTAGACTTGTGGAATGAGTATTGTAAAATTAAAACACAGTTATACTAATGTACATGATTTTTATTCAGCAATAACGTACAATATCAGTATTATAACGTGTAGTACCTACTCTTAAATAAATATGTAACATTTTAAAATGATAAATATCCAAACGTTTTTGTAAATTCGAGATAAAATCAACATGAAAATAAAGGTAACTTTTAAAAAGTATAATGATTTTTATAAAATTAACACAATAAAAATGCATTTATGCTTACTCTATGTAGAATTGTTGCGCATGTTTACTCTAAATAACACGTTCCTATTATATTGACATGATTAAGGCATTGCATTTCTCTCTTTACGAAGACTAGGTAACCAGTTATTACGTGTGCATCTAGCAATCTAAAACACGAATGGAAACCCAATTAACCAAATGCATCCATTTAAAGATTCAAATAATACTTTCCTTGAAACTTTTGACATCTACAAGTTACTGAAAACATTTTGTAATTACAATCTAATCACATCGCCTATACTGTGTAATACTAAATAATATTAGTGGAAACTACTAAACAGTACAACGATTCCGCTTCTGGCAACATTAAAAAAAATTTTCGTGTCAAGATTTTTGACAGCAATACGTCTTATTTTGTTTTTTTTTAAGGCGCAGGCATGCACTTGAGCCTTTCAAATGCAGCCTTTTCTAAGGATTCGCGATGATCTGGATGTGCTATTTTAATTAATTCGTAAGCGCGCTGCCTAAGAGTCTTGCCGAACAAGTACGCGATGCCTTGCTCGGTTACAATGTAGTGGACGTGCGCACGAGTTGTCACCACACCAGCACCTAGAAATACACACAATTTTACAAATACTTTATCTGTTTGCAAATAATTTAAAAATCCAACCGACATTTTTCATACAATCATATGACCATAGTTGTCCAAAATACGGCTCTTGGGCCACGATACGGCCCGCGGAAACTATCAATTCGGTCCGCCCACATTCAAATATTTAGATAAGTATTATCCACCCACCAAACTTTTGGTTGCTAGAAATTACTTAAACTCTTAATTTACCATTGCTTTTAATAAAGGTATACTATATAACACACGTCGAATATTTAACTGGCACTTGAATTACGTTAGACATCCCTGGACTAGACCATCGAGTTTTGAGAATCATGGCGACTAAACACTGCACACTGGTATTGTAAAGATTGGGCCTATTTGGTGGCTAACTCCTTAAAAGCAGGCCACTTGTGGTGACAGCCTCTTTAAAATAAAATATTTTATAAATAAAAGTAGAAGAAGATGGACTGACAATCCAAATTGAATATAAAAATATGTGTTTAAGTGTTCAAAATGATTTAAAAACATAATAAATTAATTAATTTATTCCAAATAGTGTTTTTTATTTGAAGTAGTGAGTTCAGGTGCTACTGAACGGCCTACAGTACTCAATAAAATTAATAATCATCATCATCATCAACCTATAGCAGCCCACTGCTGGCCATAGGTCTCTCCCATTGCACGCCATTGAGCACGATTTTTGGCTACTCTCATCCAGTTCGTGCCAGCCACCTTGCGAAGATCGTCACTCCACCTAGCCCGAGGGCGTCCTACACTACGTTTGCCGATCCATGGTTTCACTCAAGAACTAAAATTAATAATAACTAACATAAAAGGAAAAGGAGTACGTAGGAACCGTAGCAGGTGGCGTTCGTTCTGCCTACCCCCCCATGGGAAAAGGGCGTACATGAGTATTGTGTATGTAATACCATAAATAAGTCCTAAAGCAAGGAGTGATAGACATTAAATTCTTGAACACTAACCAACTTTAAGTGTAGGCACGATTTTACTCTCCCCCCTCTTGGTGTTGGAGACGAGCGCGATGATGGGTTTACCGCGACCGTCCAGCGACTCCGCCGCGCCGCGGATGAAGTCCACCTGACCACCGAAGCCGGAGTACATGCGAGTACCTAAAACAAAAAGTTCTATTACTAAGTACTTCTCAAAAAAATAATTTATTAGGTTTTATTTTATTAAATGCTATTTCTGAATGTCTTGTCTCAATATGCTCTATAAAAAATTGCTAACAAATCAAAATGTAAGAAATAATATCCATTATAAACGGTCAATGTCAACGGAGACCATCGGCCATCGTAGAAGATATTACAGTGCACAAGTGTGCAAACGTGGTCAAAATTTAAAAATCGAAGATTGACTTTTCATACAAAGTGACTGGTCACGTGACTCACTTTTGTATGAGAAGTTAAATTTTCGTTTTCAGATTTCGACATAATATGTTCCTTGGGGAAAGTTGTTCAGTTTTATGGACCTTACCTCATAAAATTTGGCAGATCTTTAAAGCAACAGGGTGTATATAATGAACATAATATTAAGAATGAATTTTTTTCTTTATTTTGAGATAGTATTGCCTTACCAATAGAATCCGCGCACACTTGTCCAGTGATGTCGACTTCAATGCACGAGTTGATGGCCGTCATCGAAGGCAGCGTGGACACTACGTGAGTGTTATTAACGTAGTCGATCTCCAACATCTCTGTAATTTGTGGATTTTATAATTATTATCTTAGAGCAGAGGTTCTCAACCAGTGGTTCGCGAGAACATAATTTAGGTCCACGAAACAAACGACAAATGAGGAACGCGGGGGCAGAGAAAGTAAGGGATAGGCTACGCCACTTAGAAACCTTTTTTTTTAAACTTTGGAGTCCAAACTTTTAGATCCCATGGTCCCTGGTCAAAAAAAGGTTGGGAGCCACTGGTATAGATAACTAAAATACTTAAAATTATGTGAAGGTGAATGTTTAGAATAATGAATAATCATCAAAGTCATACTATTTGAAAAATCTTATAATACTACATAATAAGTTTAACTAACTGACCGCCATATTGTTAATTTTTTATGTTGATTTCACCTTTTAAATCAATTAAAATTTCAATTTTGATTTTGTAGAAAAATCATTAATTATGAGTTATTAGTAGTTAATTCACCCCTACAGAATATTGCCCCTTTTCGGAACTTTGTCTACTCATACTAATTAAATAAAACTAACTACATTCAATAAAATAAAAAGAACCTTTATTTTCGATACTTGAGTAACATTCCATCAGCAAATACTTCCTAAAAATTAAATGAAAATTATAAATATCTACTTATATGTCTCTGATTACGGTACACAGATGAGGAACAGCACGAATATCTTTTTTACTTAGGTGATAAACAAGCGTATATATACGGCCGCTTGATGGTAAGGTCTTTATCATATGGTTGATGAACAACCTGGTGTCAGAGCTTCAACCGCCCGTAGGCCTCTGACATGGCTTTACACTGTTAAAAAATCTCTCAGGTGTGCTGGTTTCCTCACGATGTTTTCCTTCACCGTTTTTGCAATTGATAATCAATTTCCAAGTGATTTTACATTGTTTGTACTAACAAACAATGTTATTACGATGTTAATGAATAAATAAATGAATTTAAATAATATAATTATAAATTATCATAATACAATGCTTGGAGAACGACCTCGCATCGCAAGGCATTACCCACATTGAAAAATATACTTTATTTAGATTCTTCTTTATTTGCCATCAATTCTAGGATCGCGACTAGATTACAGACTCAATTAAATTCTGTCAGCAGATTAATTTATTTCCGTTATGTGACTATTATCCGACAACGCATTGCAAAGCATGTTTCAAATCCATGGAATATACGATTCTAATTTCGCTGATCGTCGTCCTGTATCGTATCATTCATCACCATCAGCCTATATTAGTCCACTGCTAAACATAGGCCTCTTCCAATGCGCGCCACTATTGTGCGCTCATTGGAGGTATTTTCCCATAGTCGCCACGCTGGGCAAGCGGGTTGGCGATCGCAGTAGCAGATGATTGCTGTTACACAGAACGATGCTGCTGCTCATCCTCCGGTTCTTTCTCTTTGTCGCTTCTTACGACACTCACGGGACAAGTAGGGGTGGTTCTTTTCTTAGGCCGGAAACCACACGGCACAGTCTTTTAAGTTAACATTGCTGATTTTAAATAAAAGACTACTGACCTATGAAGGGGTTGTTATCTACGAAGTCATACAACTCCTTGTTGCCTACAAGAAAACTGCCCACGATGCGTCCCTTGTGGGTCTTCTTCCTGTAAGCAGAAACAAACACCTTAACAATTTGAAAGTAACCTACGTCTGCCTTTTTAAACGGTTTACTTAGCTAGCTAGCTTACCTATAAATATTTAATAAGAAACTTGAAAAAACAACTGATACGGATGGGATTCGAACCCACGATCTTCGGCGTTCCGTGCCGACGCTCTAACCGCTGAGCCACCGCATCCCATCAGAATCAGTCGAAATTTCAAATCTCTTTATACGCCTAGGGCGTCTGGTAAGATCGTGGGTTCGAATCCCATCCGTATCAGTTGTTTTTTAAGTTTCTTATTAAATATTTATATTTAATAAGCTAACATGTGCTAAAAACATGTAAAAATTTCACAAAAAAGTATTAGCTGGACCTGTTTATTATTTGGTTCAAATTTAGTAATTAATATTTCACCCCCTTCCTGTTGACAGATTGAATTCAAACTCAAATTCTCAGATTGATCTGATATTTGGTATATACCTTTAGATCTGATGACAAACGTTTTACGTAAAAAAAAATTTTTTACTAATATTATTTTAACCGGACTTCAAAAAAAGAGGTTCTATGTTTCACTGTATATTTTTTTATGTAAGTTTACCGATTTCTCTGCCAACAATAAATAAATTTCAAAAAATTTCTTTAGATCAGTTATCAGAATTTTATAAGAGTACAGTTGACTCCGTTTAAGGACTGGCGAAAATCTTGATGACTGCGGGGCCAATTACGGCTTCACGCTGAAATTCTAAGTGTTTCATACTAGCCCTATTACGAGCCAAAGCTACAACCAAACTACAGCTTGGCTCAACCACAGAAAATTCAAGATGTCATACTTAAAATCAGAAAAAGTCTTTTTAAAAGCTTAACCTTATATTGTTCTGGCAACATTAATCTAGACGCCCAGGGATTCGATGACGCCAAGATGAATGCCAAAGGAAAAATAAAGCTTGGTTTAGTAGTAAATCTATAGGCTTATAATGTATTTTCATATCATACCTGTTGTTAGTAACACATCCACGCTTCACGAGGTCAATGACTCCGACGCTGAACATCTCTGAGTGAATGCCGAGATCCTTGTGGTCTTTCAGACATGACAGCACCGCGTCAGGGATGTTGCCGATACCTAAAAACGTAGTATTACAAAATTTAATGTGGGATTAGGGGCTCAAAATATCAAACTGAGAACATATATACACAATCAGTATCTCGCCTATCATATTGTATGGCACAGCGTATATGATTGTACACTCCCCAGATCTCCTATCTTTTTTTGTATTGCTATTTTGTTACTCAAAGGTATCAGATATGTTGCGTCGGTTTCATTAAGTGAGCGAAATTGCATTTTCAAAAAAATAAAAAGGCATGTAGAACAACTGTTTTGCTTATGAACTGTTTTGCTTATGAAGTATGCGAAGAGTACTTCTACTTCAACGCCTATTTTACCCCACCCTACTCTACCTCTATCCTACACTACCCTACTCTATCCTTACCCTACTCTACCCCTACTACGCTACCTTTACAAATCAAAAACCATGAAAATCGGTCCAGCCGTTCTCGAGTATAAATACCGTATAAAAAGTCTCCTAGTTCTGTTACCTCCCCACCAATTTTCAAATAAATCGGTTCAGCCGTTCTTGAGTTATAAATAGTGTAACTAACACGACTTTCTTTTATATTATACAGGGTTATTTGTAAAACACCATCAATGACCAGCATCCTTAATCTCCTCCTTATTTTGTTGAGTCATATGAACATAAATGTATGGAACAGCTGATTTTTTTTTGTGATTTCAGGGTTGGTCCCATAGTAAAAGTTGTTCATAAGGATGAGTTTAATGACCCCTTTTAAGGATGCTGGTGTTTTACAAATAACCCTTTATATTATAGATGAGACGAATTTTGAATTTATCCACGTACCCATCTGCAGTGTAGCGCCATTTTCAACCAAGTTCTCTCCTATCAGCTGACCAATCTTAGTCTCTTCAGGGCTGGCTGGTTTGCCGCCGTGTTCTGGCAATGGAGTGTTGTTCTCCACCGCATAGTCAACGTGTGACATGTGTATGATAGCGTCTCCAAATGTTCGAGGCATGTGGATGTTCACTTGAGCTGAAACAGAAGGTTGTATCCAACAATTTATGTCTGCTAGATACTTTAAAAAATTATGTCTATTGTCTTTGTGTACGCTAAATTGTTCTACTATCTCTGTTAATTAATCTTAGTAACAACCCTTTTGGGTTTTAGACCTAATAAATATTTTGATACCTAGATTATCTCAGTATCAAAAACAGTGCATAGATTTTCTTGGTGAATTTTATAACTGATATAAAACACGACTCCCAACGAACAAAAGTTACCGCGTACAAAAAATACTGCTTCGAATAAGTACCATCTATAAAAAGTACTGCGTACAATAAATACCACGTATAAAAAGTACTGCGTACAATAAGTACCGCGTATAAAAAGTGATGCGTACAATAAGTACCAGGTACAAAAATTTCTGCGTACAATAGTACCACGTAAAATAAGTAAGTACTACGTATAAAAAGTACTGCGAAAAAAAGGTTTTACCACTTACTAAAAGTATTGCATACAATAAGACCAAATTAAAGCAGCTTTAGATTGTCTGTCTGCCAGAGAGTTTATAAAATTACCTTACTTACATAGTTTATAAAATTACCTGACGTGAGGCATGATGTAAAGCGTCACAGGATTAAAGACAAAAAACGAATACAATATCTTACCAATAATAATCTTGGAGTTGACCAAAGCGGATCTAACACAATCCACGGACGTTCCCAAGCTGCAGTAGCCGTGCTGGTCGGGGGGAGACACCTGAGAATATTTAAAAAGGATAATATATTACACTTTATTAGCGAATAAAGTTACAACGTGACACCGCGTCCATAAGACCTGAAATAGTTTTTAATGTATTGAGAATATCTCTTAGAAGTGCTGGTTCACAATTTTTTTTTGGGTTAAAAACAAGAAAGTCAAATCATATTTTGAAACTATGACTGAGTGCCAATTGCCTTTAAGTATTTTACTTTTGTAAGATAAAAGATTTTGGTGTCGGCTACAAAAGCTATCTGTCAGTATCAGTCTTTTCTCCAAGACGAGCCAAACGAAGGCCAAGGGCACTACCTACCTATTCTCGAAGCTTTTCTTCGATTTTTGAACGCTCATAACTTGGGTTTTGGAGAAATTTTTAAAGCGCCTATATTTGCCATTTCCTCGACATGGACGCGCGTGCACTCTGGGCCTGATTTTTTATAGTAAAAGGCCCAAGAATTTAATGATGCTTAAACTTGAATCTTAACTTAAAACAGGCAGTAGACTTAGAACAGGCTATTTTGAGACTTGTCGAGCCTACATCTCTATTTTCACTGACCTGGATAAGAGCAATGTCGGGCTGAATGATTTTCCTGTGGAACAACTTGGGGATGTCCTGCAAGAAGATGGGGATGGCGTCCGACCGACCTTCAGCGACGGACTTGCGGACGTTCGCACCCATGAACAGAGACACTGACCTGGAATGTATTTTTAGACAGAAAGTTGAAGACTATCAAGATTAGCGCAAGTCAAGCCCCAGCTGGGTATAGGGCCACTCTCCTTTACGCCAATCCTCTCTATCTCTGTAGACGTTTGAAACATCAGGAGAAACTTTTGGGCAAGGACAATCCTAGGAAATTACGGAAGCGGTGGATTGAGCCTTCGGGCCTCTCACTGACTTTACGAAACACACACAATTTTCTTTTAGTGAAACACTTTTTAGAATCGGTTCCAGTAGCCCCAGAGATTACCCCCTTTCTTATTTCCGTTATTAGAGATTGGAGGGGATTATTTCTAAAAAGTAAATATAAATATTTATAATTATTTATATATAAAATATTTATTATAGATGTAGATTAAAAGTGGCGTAGCGTGGAGGGGGCTGGGGGGCGGCATGCCCTCCGGGCGGCATATGACAGGGGGCGGGCGGCGGTAAGAGATTTTTTAAATTAAGAATAAATAAAACCCAAAATGCGCACGTGTGTATGTAAAGTGCTAAGCGAAACCGCAAGGGTGCGAAAGAGAGGAGGCGAGACCTACATGCTCTGTGGTTTATGATAAATGATGGTTAATTAGAATTGATGACGTAAAACTCGTTCGATTGATTACAAGAGAGTATCCAATTACATATGTGGAGTGAGGACAGCGTGGGTACCTATGTAAATAAATTTGATCAATCGTGATTGTTTTTTTGTCTGTAATACTGTATATATTTATACGAAAAATAAAACCGATTTCAAAAGGAACTAAAAAGCTTGAAATAACTTTAAAACGTTTTGGAGTCGGTTCCAAGTCAAGTTCTTAATGAGAAGGTTAAAGAGGCTAGAACTTGACTTGGAACCGACTCAAAACGTTCATATATAACCGTTTATAACCGACTTCAAAAGGATTTGAAGTCGGTTTTATTTTATATTAAAAAAAAAAAAATTTAGCATTCTGCTTCATACTTAAGTCAATTTGATACTCAGAACTCGAAGCAAGAGTAAATTACCCATAGAGTATTCAAGAAAATATAGAGTGATAACGTCAACCACATTGCCTTGTGCGGAGCGAAAGCAGGTCTCACCATAGAAATGTTAAAATGTCATTTTTTCAAATTATGTTTTCTAGACGTTTTTCAAATTTTAACTCAGCAGTTAACCATGATATAAGCTAAAATGTAACTTTTTCGCTCGTGGAGCCTAGTTGAACCGCAGTCGATCGAGATATGATCAAACGGAGCCCGTGTCGCGGCCGCGTTGTTCATACCCATGCTCAAGGTTCATACTTCTATGGGGTTGCTCTATATTTTCTTATATACTCTAAGAAAATACCAAACAGTTATAATTTTATCATTATATCGTATATCATGTTGTCAATTGTACTGATAAGATATGAGCTTGTCCTCTCGATGTCAAGAGATTTTCGACCTGATAGCATTCGGAAAGGCTTTGAAATTTCGGATTACTTAAATAGGTAATATGTTATGTTTTTGCCACGTCTTATGTAATCATAGAGACAGAAAAGGTTTCAAGGGTATTTGTGTAAAGATATTGATTGTGAAAGTGTCTCATTCAACTGATAAAATACTTAAGTTCGAATAGACAAACAGTAATGGTTTAGGGATATAACAAATTAGATCTCAATTTTGTAATAATAAAAAAAAACTTATGAATTATTCGATTTTTACCATTTTGTTAGAGAGATTTGGTCCTTATGACTGACCCTATTGATTGGTGCTATTAGAGTAGGTACATTTTGCTAGAGAGATTTGATCCTTATGTTATGCATTGACCCTATCGATCAGTGTCATTAAAGTACAGAATGTTAATTTTTCTCTCTCGGAAAGCACGTTAAGCCGTTCGCTTTGCGCCTGATCTCGCTCCGGACGTGTCGGATTGCCGACCCATCGGACTATGAGAGTGAGGGAATAGAGAGCGCACCTGTATTTGCGCACACACTTATGCACTATAATATCTCCTGCGTTGGCTTATCTCCGTTGAGATTGGCCCTGTAACCGAAATGCGGAAATCAAGAGGACATTATAGTAGAAACTACGAAAGATAAAAGACGATCACCTCGGTTCACTTGACCTTTCTAAGAAAAAGGTTATCATATGGTGTTTACTCATCATGTAGGTTATCACATCGCTATCAGCTTGAATTATAAGGGAAAATACGGTAATTAGTTATTGCTACAGATTACTATTACTGACAGCTGAATGAGCGAAGATAAGATAATAAGGCTGTACATGTTAATATAGTTTATCTGACAATTTCACTGGGGCTTGGGTTTCGATACGGGACTCAACGAAACTGATAATGCTACCATAGAATTACGATAAGCGTAAAACCATACACTATACGCTCGGGCCACGGGTTTGCGAGACAGTCGAATTGTCTTTCTCATTTTCACAATAAAACATAAGATTTTATTTAAGCCTTTTCTCTGGTCGAATTCGGGATTACCAGTTCGTTTTGTACTCGGAGGTATTTTCACGTGGCAGCGTCACCCGTCTCCAACTAATCTGGTAACTTCTTGGGTTGATTTCGAACCCAATGACTCATGAAAGATTAGTAGAACCTAGGCGACCGAGCTCTGCGATGAAGAACAACGATTTTTTCTAGAAATTAAACCCAATGTCAAAATTATTACAGCCGTTTTCGACAATGCGATTACAAAGAAATATACCTACTTTCACGAATAAATATTGCTTTAGTATACGTAGAATAATAAACAAAAATATTAAAATACCATGTTTCTTTTTTAACCAAAAAATTTCGGAAGGGAAGAGACCTCAATGCCTACAGCATTGAGGTCTCTTTAGTCTCTTCCCATCCGAAATTTTTACTCAAGAAAATGTTACTCAGGACGGTACCACAGTAACGGTACGCTGGACAAGTCGAAGCGGAAGATCTCTATCATATGTGAATAATAAATGCACAGAATAGAGAGAGAATGAATTTATATCTGTGTGGACACCTACAATTATTAGTCCCTTGTCAAATCTGGGACTCCTATCGTAGAAGGTTAATTACCTTACCGTCAATCGTGTAAACTAAATGGGACTTAGGTCAGCATTGTCGTTAAGTAAACTTGACCTGTTTGTTTTGTAACCACATTAGACGCATAAATTACACACATTAACCAATGATTTTTCATTGGTTAAAATATCAAGAATTACTTTTCTACATAATGTTTATTTATACAGATAATTATCTATGTGTCATTGTGATAGAGGCCAGCACATCAAGTTACCCGCAACTGTCAAATATTCCCAATAACTTTGAACCTAATTCTTTAGCAAGAGAGTTGGAAATCGATTAAAGAAGTTGGACAGATTTTAATAGCTTGATGAACTGGGGTCTGTACTTACAATCACTACATAGTATAAAACAAAGTCGCTTTCCCTGTCCCTATATCCCTATGTATGCCTAAATCTTTAAAACTTCGCAACGGATTTTGATGCGGTTTTTTTTAATAGATAGAGTGATTGAAGAGGAAGGTTTATATAGGTATATATGTAGGTATATTGCAGCCGTGCGAAGCCGAGGCGGGTCGCTAGTTACATTATAAAGAGCTGTTTGTGTATAAAGGGGCGTCTGGAACTACTGAATCGATTCTTAATATTCAACAAATTACGAAGCAAAGAATAAATGTCACACTTATAGCTCGGACATTTTATCAGCATTTAAAACTAACCTGAAGATATCCTTGTACTCAGGATCGACATAAGCAGCGTCTTTCTCAGTGTGCATGTGAACCACCTTGATGTCCCTCATGGAGCCAGCCTTGCCGACGGCTGTCATGGCATCCAGCAGGGGCACCGGGGTGGCGGCCGCGCCTTGAGCGTACACCGTTTGCCCTGGAAAGATTTTGTCACGCGTCAGAATATAATTCCTATGGAGACACCTTATGGACACGTCATATTTCCTAAGGAAACACCCTATAGACATGACATATTCCCTATGGAAACATCTTATTGACACGTCATATTCCCTATAGAAACATCTTATTGACACGTCATATTCCCTATGCAACATCTTATTGACACGTCATATTTCCTATGGAAACATCCTATGGACACGTGTTTCTGGTCTTAAACACAATGTGGTAATGACACAACTATAATTTTTTCAAATGAAACCTACAGAGAGCAACGACTTATAATAACGACCTAAATAAATGTGTTATTCTTAGCGCAATATTATAAACAAAAGTAAACCCAAGTTTGGTAAACAAGCCTAAAAATAATTACAGATTTCATCAGCATTTTTCGTAAATACTACGCACTTTATGTTCCAATTAAGATTGAAAAAAATGTCATTGTATTACTTTAGTATAAGAAGTGAGAGAAACTTCGCGCAGGTCTACGATCTACCCAGTACCAACCAATCGCGTGCGACGGCGCGGTCGAAATTTCCTCGCCCCTCCTTGGGTCCACCAAGTGCGCAGTAGTCGATTTGAAAATCGACTACTGCGCACTTGTCAAGATGGTTGCCGGAATCAGCACCTATCAGGTAGTTTTTCGCACCCTTTTTCCTTGCCCTTAAAACTTAGAAGAAAATACATCTATTTTTCTAATGTAAATTCTGAGGCAAGTCCGTTCCGTAAATCCGGTCCGATTTCTAGGTTTATAGATAACTTTTCAAAATTAAAAACATGACGGCGTCGTCATTGTAAACGACACGTGCAACGGGCCGAGCTACGTAGTATAGCGCGTCAGCATCGCGCGATCGTGTCCCCGCTCTCCCCACTGCGGAAAACAATGTATAAAGGAGCGTGCGCTGCGGCGGAGGGGCATTCTTGTCTCAGGCACGGCCCGGTGCACATGTCGTATCGTTCTTAATAATAATTAAGATTTTAAGATTTAAATACTGTCCGTTGATTTTATTTTAGTATATAGCTGGATTAAATTAAAGTAAATGAATTAACTGTATTACTGATTTTATCGTAAGCGTTTATTTTATAGTAGAATAAATTTTACTTTTGTTCTATACTTTCTTCTTTTCTTTACGATGTCCGAGCCTATGCCGACATCAGAAGTGGGATCGGATCCGCCCACAGGTAATACTAGTAGTAATTTAATGCAGGAGCAAATTTCATTATTTTCTGCTGGCATGGAAGCCATATTTAAGAAAATAGCTGATGCCATGACTTCTTGTCAGGCTACTTCTAGCAAAGCCATGCTAGTCAATTTTGATCCGGACGTTCCAGAATCCGATATTATCAATTGGTGCACTCTAAGTGAAATGATAATTGAAAAGAAGAAGTTAGAGGGTGTAGATTTGATTTTGGCGCTTACTCATTCTCTGAAAGGCCGTGCCGCTATGTATCTCACTAAGATACAACCTGACAAGATCTCGTGGGCATCTATTAAGGAGATGTTGATATCAAAATTCTCCAAACCCATGACAATGCAAGATTACTTCGATCAGGTTATCAAATTCCAAATTGATAATAAGGAATCTCCAGCTGAAGCGGGTATGCGTTTATGGCAACTAATAGAGAAAATTCCGGAGGCAAATTGGCCGGAAAAAGTGGTAACGGGTTTTGCTATATCAGTCTTATCACAGTGTGAAGATAAAATCCGACGAGAGCTCAACTCGGTTGTCATAACCGATAAAAACCAACTATTCCGAACTTTGCGAAGCTTCACATTGAAGCGAAAAAATGAAGAAACTGTCACCACTGAGACAGATCCAAAAAGAGCCCGCACTTCAACAGCTTTTCGTGGAAACTGTCATTTTTGCGGAAGAATAGGGCATCGTGGTAACGAGTGTCGGGACAAACAAAGGGCCTTCTCTAAAACTCTGCCTGTTACAGCAAAAATGGATCAATCTAGAGCGGCTGTGACCTGCTACATTTGCGGGGAACATGGACACGTGGTCACTGCTTGCCCGAAACGCTGGAGGAAGAAAGAAGACAGCACGTCGAGCACCAGCACCAAGCAAGTAAACCTGTGTTCCAGAGCGGCGCGTGGTATGTTGCACATAAGTGGTGTAGACTTACCTTTTATATTCGACTCTGGATCGGAATGTAGCCTTTTGAGACAAAGTATCTGTAATATCCTTGAGGGCCAGCGCTTTTATGAACAAGTTATTTTAAAAGGAGTAGGCGTTAATAACATAGTCTGCTCATCACAGATTAAATGTCCAACTGTAGTACAAAACTGTTTGTTCGAGATTATTTACCATGTTCTGCCGGATGACTGTCTGAATGAAGAAGTTTTATTAGGTCGTGATGTCTTAGAACAAGGGGTTTCAGTTAAAATTAGCAGTGATAATTTAATATTTGTAAAAACCAAAATTGTAAGTTCTTGTTCAAAATCCAATAAACCTGTTGATCTCGCGTTAATTGATACTGATCTTCTGGGTAAAGATAAAGAACGTTTAATCGACATATTAGCTAAATATTCAACTAATTTTATCCAAAATTTTCCATCCACACGTATTACAACCGGAGAACTTAAAATTGATTTAATAGACCCAAATAAAACTGTTCAAAGGCGACCATATAGGTTATCTCCTATCGAATTAAAAATCGTACACGAGAAGGTTCAGGAACTGTTAGATGCCAATATTATTCGGGAAAGTTCTTCACCATTTGCAAGTCCTATATTATTGATTAAAAAAAAGGATGGTAGTGATCGCATGTGTGTCGACTACAGAGAGCTCAATAGTAACACGCGACCAGATAGCTATCCCCTTCCATTAATTAACGATCAAATTGATAAGTTATATGGAGCTAATTTCTTTTCTAGCATTGATATGGCCTCTGGTTTTCACCAGATTAGGGTACAGGAAGAATCGATTGAAAAAACGGCTTTTGTAACTCCATTTGCCCAATTTGAATACTTAACCATGCCTTTTGGTTTAAGAAATGCTCCACAAGTTTTTCAAAGAGCTATAAATGCCGCACTTAGGCCCTTGAATGATAGTAAAATTCTCGTTTATATGGATGACGTGCTTTCTGCATCCGAAACTGTAAATGAAGGGTTGCTCCGGCTTGACAAATTGCTGAATACACTATCTAAAGCTGGCTTTTCTTTTAACTTTAAAAAATGCTCACTTATGAAAATTAAAGTTGAATATTTAGGCTTTGTGATATCTTCAGGAGAAATCAGACCAAACCCTCGTAAAATTCAGGCGCTGAAAGATATTCCTGCACCAAAAACTGTAACTCAAGTAAGGCAATTCATTGGTTTAGCCACATACTTTCGGAAGTTCATCCCCAATTTTTCAAAACTTATGAAACCTTTGTACCCACTGACATCGCTGGGTAAAGGTAAAGTCAAAGTCGATTGGACTTCTGAACACGATCAAATTCACAAAAAGGTTGTTAATTATTTAATAACGGAGCCAGTATTAAAAATTTTCGATCCTTTGTTCCCTATCGAACTACATACAGATGCTAGTAGCGACGGGTATGGAGCCGTCCTTATTCAAAGGAAAAACCACCTTCCACATGTAATCGCTTACTTTAGTCACAAAACGAGCGATGCAGAAAGTCGTTATCACTCCTACGAGCTTGAGACACTTGCGGTAGTAAAGTCCGTGGAGCATTTCCGACACTATCTATATGGGCGTAAGTTTACGGTTTTCACGGATTGTAATTCTTTAAAAGCTTCGCATTCAAAAAAAGACCTAACACCAAGGGTTCATAGGTGGTGGGCTATTTTACAATCATATGATTTTAATATAGTTTATAAAGAAGGGAAAACCATGGCCCATGCAGATTTTCTTTCGCGAAATCATTCTGACAAATCGAAAACAGATATGATTAAAACTGTAAATTTTTCCGAGTTGGAAAAAGGATGGCTACTTGTTGAGCAACAACGAGACTCTGAAATTTCAGATATCATATCTAGATTACGTTCTAATGACCTACCTAGCGAGTCTGCACACACATACGACATTAGACAAGGCATACTGTACCGCAAAATTGAGCGTTCTAAAACTACAAAATGGCTTCCTATATTGCCACATTCTTTGATATGGTCTACTATTAGTCTTGTTCACAATGAGATAAAACACCTTGGTTACGAAAAGACTTTGGACAAGCTGTACGATTTCTATTGGTTCCGAAACATGTCTAAATTTGTTAAGAAATTTGTAGATTCCTGTGTAGTATGTAAAGCTTCTAAAGGTCCCTCGGGTGCTCAGCAGGTACGTCTTCATTCCATTCCTAAAATAGCTGTTCCGTGGCACACTATTCATCTAGACCTAACCGGCAAACTTAGTGGCAAAAGCGAACGTAAGGAGTATTGTTCCGTTATAATAGACGCCTTTACAAAATTTATCCTGTTAGAACACACTCTGACCTTAGATTCCTCCAATGCTGTCAAAGCAGTTAAAAACGCGGTGCATCTATTCGGTGCGCCCAAACGAATAATTGCTGATCGCGGACGTTCGTATGATAATTTGGATTTTAAAAAATTCTGTAAAGACAAAGGCATTGAGTTACATTTGATAGCTACTGGCTCTTGTAGGGCAAATGGACAAGTCGAGCGCGTTATGCGAACATTAAAAAGTCTCCTTACGATCGTAGAATGTGATTCTGATAGCCCATGGCAGGACCAATTAGGTGATATTCAATTAGCTCTCAATAGTACGCGATGTAGAATAACAGGATTTACGCCCATAGAATTAATGTTTGGAATCCATGCCAGTTCATTGGAATTATCAAAACTATCGTCAAGTTCTCATGAAACGAATAGATTAGATCTCGATTTAGCGCGTTCTAACGCTTCTAGTAATATAAAAAGGCTAGCCCAATCAGATACTGATCGTTTCAATAGAGGCAAAGCCAGAATAAAACCTTTTTCGGTGGGAGATTTCGTTTTTGTTAGAAGCGAGGAAAGACATCAAACGAAATTAGACCGAAAATATAAGGGCCCCTTTAAAATAACTGCAGTTTTAGAAAATGATCGGTACGAATTGAAACATGTTAATGGGACCAATCGAGTCTATAAATATTCGCACGAAAATTTACGCGAAGTACCCCATGGCCAAAATGCTCTAGTAGATATTGTTGAAAATTGCGATGATGACGTGACGGCGGATGGTGATGATAATAATATCTTAATACAAGAAAGTAGCCCCACGAATAATATAGCTGGCGATAACATTTCTAGGAATAGCGATACCTTGTCAGTTAATAGTGATACCATTTCTCTTAATAGTGATACAATGACAGCTGACTCTCATACTTTATCAGCTAACAGCGACAACCCAAAGCATCCTCGCTCACGTACTGTATCAGTAGACTCTCTTGACATGGAATCAATAAGTGTGGTTACTAAGGCTGTTGTACATCGAGATAATGAAATTTAATTGGTGTTGTATCTAAAGAGTTTGTTGGATTTTGAATCAATTAGCTATAGGAACAATATCGTTCGGTCTAGCATAGTTAAACATAGCTCAGAAGAGTCAACTATGACTGGTCCTGGGACTAAATTGTTCTGCAGGGTCACCTGACCGGACCAAAAAAAAAAAAAAAAAAAAAAAAAGAGAGAGTTCTGAAGGCTTAGTATAACGAGCGGACCAGACTGTAAAACCGTAAAACCAAATCTGAAGGGTATTGATAAACCGGACCAGATTATAAGTCAGGATGAACGAGTATTAATAACTTGATTTTTGTCTTCTTTAGATCCAACTGTATAGCTACGCGTACGAGGACGTTCGCACGTCAGCATGGCCGTGACGGCGTCGTCATTGTAAACGACACGTGCAACGGGCCGAGCTACGTAGTATAGCGCGTCAGCATCGCGCGATCGTGTCCCCGCTCTCCCCACTGCGGAAAACAATGTATAAAGGAGCGTGCGCTGCGGCGGAGGGGCATTCTTGTCTCAGGCACGGCCCGGTGCACATGTCGTATCGTTCTTAATAATAATTAAGATTTTAAGATTTAAATACTGTCCGTTGATTTTATTTTAGTATATAGCTGGATTAAATTAAAGTAAATGAATTAACTGTATTACTGATTTTATCGTAAGCGTTTATTTTATAGTAGAATAAATTTTACTTTTGTTCTATACTTTCTTCTTTTCTTTACGATGTCCGAGCCTATGCCGACAAACACTTATTCCACGACTCCATATTTTCATTTATTTTGCCATGACATCTAGCGATATCATCATCACCTCTATCATGCCCTTTTAGATCAATCTGGTTTTTTTTACATGGTTAGGTGCACCACCTTGTAAACAACCCTACCGTCACTTATGGGGTATCTACTTGCCTATTGGTCCGGATAATCTTTAGCTCTAAATTTCTAACATCGAATGTCAAAAAATATTTGCCGCGAAAATCAGTCGCGTAATTATTTTCTTCAATGGTTTTATCGAATTTGCTCTAATTATTTCCAACATAACTTTAATCAGTCTTTAAGTTGTAAAAACGGTTTTATGTAGTGTATTATTTATTACCAATGTTTCAGATTAATTGACTTTTTAATGACATTTATGATTGCATAATGGAGCTAAGTGCAATAATACTTATCAGTTATCAAATGCTTGCTCATTTTTATCTTTCTTCGTATTTAGATATGTTTCAAAAAATAAAACCTGAATCATGCAATGACGCAAGCCGGCAAAATATAGGTCCTTTGAGCCCGATTAATGTTGCAATGCAAGCCACATAATAATATTCTTTCGGTCGTTGACCGGCCAAATTCGCAGAAGATATTAGGTGTAATGCACGAGTGTGAGTGATGGGAAAAATCCAACACGATCGGAGAGAGATCAAGCGAAGAACCCACGGATTGCTCATGCTCTTAGAAGTACGGAGCAGGTGGCAGCGGCACAACACTTACGAAAAGTCAGAGTGCCTAAGGCAGCTCGAGCGGCAACGTTTCGGTGCCATTTGTAAGAAAAAAAAAACTGAATGATGAATGCGGTTCTTATCCATGGTTTTATCATTATGGCCAGTGTAGTACATGAGTATAATGACAAGGTGTTCATGAACACTAGATGTAAACGGCTAAACAACAACAACATTCTGGCATAGTATTAGTCCACAGCAAAAAAGAAGACTGATGATTTGTGACGTAAGAAAATCTTTCCTCATTACAGTTACATCCAAAGCCTGGCGCCAATAGATTCTAGTTTCCTACGTTATCAGTACCAAAATATACTATTACCAAGCTTACTAATCCACTATCACAAATGTAAACTTACAATATCAGAATCAGAAGTCAACAGCATTTCGCGATAACGCTAATGAATCTAATGACGCGTCGTAAGTATTGTTTATAGGCAATGGAGTAGCAAGAGCAATCTATCAATGATTATAGTTTTAATTTGTAACTCGTGCCGTAGAACTATAAAATGGTTCGAGATAATATGCATTTAAATGCGATATTTGTAAATTACTCAATAGAAGGCAATTTATCGCTTACTCAAAACTGCGAAGGATATACAGAAGGCATCGTCAACAGAAAATCTTCCGCAAACGGCACATCGCGTGCGGTCCCTGACGACCAATGAAAATGAATCTAGATGAAAATGAACACCTGAGAGATGTCCTCCATGCTATGTAAAGCCATTTTGAGAGCAACAGGCTCGAATGGACTCTATTACAGGTCTGGTATCTCCCTAATGGCTAGCATTATACGACTCCCTCAATTTAATAGAAACATGACTACAAATTACAATGAGCCTTGAGGAAACCACACACCTGAGGAATGTTCTCCTTGTTGTGCACGTAAAGCCATTTTAGGGTGTTACATGCGCGGACCGCGGATGGACTCTATTACAGATCTGATATCTCCCTAATGGCTAGCATTATACGACTCCCTCAATTTAATAGAAACATGACTACAAATGACAATGAGCCTTGAGGAAACCGCAGATCTGAGGATTGTTTTCCATGCTGTGGTAAGTCATTTTAGGGAGCTAAAGGCGCGGGTGGACTTTATTACAGATCTGATATCTCCCTAATGGCTAGCATTATACGACTCCCTGAATTTAATAGAAACATGACTACAAATTACAATGAGCCTTGAGGAAACCGCACCAGGTGTGCACCAGGAATGTTCTCCATGTTGTGGTAAGTCATTTTAGGGAGCTATAGGCGCGGGTGGATTACAGATTTGGTATCGGAATCTCCCTAAAGGCTAGGTACCTATAATACGCTTCCTCAATTTAACAGAAACATACTTGCGTGATGCGTTACAAATCGAGGGGAAACAGAATTCTGCCAAGCAATCAGTGCTAATCCACGGACGTAGGTAGCATTAGGATAGGTGTTTAGGTTTGGTGTTTATTTTAAGTAATTTGTCTCGTCTTTCATAAGCCCTCCAATAAATATTTTACACACAGAAATGTAAAAACAAGCAATTATAAAGTTTCTTTTAGGTACTATCTCGTTTACTGTTATAAGCTTATTACCCTCCTTAACTCACATGATAAAAATAAATTATGACACTGTTTTTTTCCTCGATTTTACATTTGTTTTGACAAGACCGCCAAGGGATGTCATAGATAATGAAAATAAAAATATTATTACACTTATCGGACCACTCCCCCGCCGTAAATTATCTGGTCCACTTACTGACGAAATTGTTTACAATGCTGGCAATTGACCTGATAGTTATTTTTGGCTATTATCGTTGCGGGAAGTTTTTTTAAATATAATTAATGTTTCAAATGATTTCAAGAGGTTTGACCAGAGGGGGTATTGTTTGGCTAAACTACTGATGCTTTCATTTTACTATAACGCACCCCAACTGAGTAAGCATATAGGGTCTGAGAAGGGCCACATCTTGCCAAGATGTTGCCTATAATACGATAATAGTTGGGTCTACGAAGTAGGCCGACATAATCAACTGTCAAGAGCGTGTCCCAGTTTCGGCGCGAAACATAATGTACAACCGATTGGTACGAATACGAATATCTGATGAATTATAGGACCCTTTCTGTTTAGTTCTTTCCATTTCTTATAATTCGCATTGCATCAACAACAGTCTGGCTAAAATTCCTACTTTTTTGTGTAATCTATTTCTTTCTGCACATAGGAAAAAATACTGGCAGCCTGAGTCGACACTAAAAATTCATAAAATTAAAAAAGGGATCGACAAAAAAAAAGAACAATTCTATATTTAATATTTTGAATTCTGTATTCCCGTGTAAGAGCGTCTTTTCGTTTGGCGAGGCGCCAAATAAATACAAATCAACGTCCCACGCATACAATTCAGTTTTGTTATCAACTCTACGTTTGCACGGTTATAAAAACATGATTCGTGGCATCTTTAGTTTTTAGCTCCATTATTAAAACTTGTTTGTTGCTTTATTACCTTACCTAAGTAAGACCTTAAATTTTTTAATCCCAAAATGAGGTTGACTTAGGATTTTTGTAATTTTTTTTTAACTGGATTAATAAAATTAGTTCATGCGAATATTGTTCTTAATTTACGAACGTTGACCATATTGTAATTTGTAATTTTATAGACGTAAGTAAGTATTATTTGTATAAAATTATCTCTCTTTTTCGACTAACATTGAGGAAACAGTGGCTTTAATACAGTCAACCCGTACATGTGACCGTGTAATGTCATACAAACAAGAATAGGTAATTTGTATGCGATACTCATAGAGGCTTAGTGTACGTACCTACTTATTATGTTTACTAGTTTCCAAGCAAAACTTGTAGGTAATGAACCTTTCAAAAGGCCATTCTTTTTGTCTTTGCTTTATTTTAGTGAACATTTTTAGGAAATAATTAAAATAATATTGAATTTTGTTTAAAATGAATGCATAATAGTGGCGTGCATTAGGAGAAGCCTATGTTCAGCAGTGGACAGGCTGATGATGATGATGAATCCATGATAAAAATGTAGGTAAAAAGCGATCAATTCGATGCAATACGCCTTGTATCAGTGTATCCATAGAAATATTCTTCTTTCCAATATCTTTGAGTGTATCTATGCACATTGCACATCTAAATTACATAATACTAATAATAAAATCTGGCTGCAGTCGCCAATCGTAACTCGTAAAGACCTTGACCTGTGCCAAGGAGAAATACTATATGTTTTTAATAAAGTTGTCTAACAGATAATCAATTCATTATCATCAGCCTGTATTAGTCCACTGCTGAACATAAGCTTCTCCCAATGCGCGCCACTTTTGTGCGCTCAGATGATGTATGATTGCATTGCGAAGCAGATGATTGCAGTAACACAGAAGGATGCTGCTACACCTATGCTTCAGATCTTTCCCTTTGTCGCTTCTTACGACACCCGGGACGAGTAGGGGTAGTTCTTAGGCCGGAAACCACACGGCAACGATAGTCATTTTTTTTGTTAATTTAATCAAAATTCGTTTAGCTGCAAGGGAATTAACCTGACTTACTGAGTTGGTTCACACTGACTAAATTTACTGACATTGACCACCTTGGCGTAGTAATACGGTGATCAAATTGTAATAGCTCACCATGCAGACAATCACCGCTCACAGCCAGTCTAAAATAGACCCAGTCCATAAAACAACAAGTCGTGGACTCGTGGGAACCAAGCTTTAAATCGATCATTACGCTGTCAAATTGTTAGTAAGATACACTGATATAAATGAGTAAATAAGTGTATCTGATGTGTGTATGTGTATAATGAGGTAACGTCAAATATTTAAACACATTATCACCCGGCGAAAGAATGCTTGCTTTAATTTGTTATTGCTTTTCATTATAATCATAAACAAATATATTTTTTGGGAGCTCTTGTTTGGGACATGGTGTACGCGATGTCGCCGAAAAGCTACAGCAAAGGTTCGTTGGTACCGGCAAATGAAAAGAAGACCTAGGTATATAAAGTCCAATTGGCCAATATTGATACAGCCAATCTGAACATCCCAGGATCCAGTTCTACAAAATAGTCTATAACCAGATGGGCAGATGTGGACAGAAAAGACCAAGTTCCCGCAAATATATTTAGAAATAAATTGCTCATGAAAGATAGAAAATGTAACGAGTTTTCCGACGGGAGCCCCCGCCGAAACACCAAAGATTAGCAACCCTAAAATAAAATGGCCTTTATTCAGGTGGAAGGCGCCAATATTTAAAAAAGTTAAACTCCACTGTATAAATGTGGTATAAATTAGGTACCTACATTAAATTCCACTGTAAGTATAAATTATTAAATTACAAATAATAGAACATTTTCTGAGATTATATTCCTTACTCAAGTGGCAATATTATCACAGGGCTATGCGGTATGCGCGTCTAATTATAATTTGAGTACAGTTGCAATGTTATTTATAAAATTGCAGTACAGTAGGCATTGTACAAAATGGACGAAAATTATGCCTCAGTAAATTAAAATTCTAAAAGTATTCTTCTCCAGGTACCAGACTACCTCTTTGTCAGAATCTTAATTATGTGATTTTGGATTTTCTTCTTCTTCTTATCGTGTGGTTGATGAACAACCTGGTGTCAACCTCTGACATGGCTTTACACACCACTGAAAAATCTCTCAGGTGTGCTGATTTCATCACGATGTTTTCCCTCACCGTTTTATCAACTGATAGGTAATTATTTTATAATACGCATATAACTTACGAAAAGTCAGAGTTGCGCGCCTTGGGATCGAACTCGAGATCTCTGATTTGTCAGTCGACGTTCATACCACTAGGCTATCAGTGCTGTTAATAGTGTAGTGGTGATTTTGGATACAATAGGAACTTAACTTTATAAGTAGGTACAGTAAGCGCAAAACTTAAGTTATACACGAATGGCATCGCAGTACAAATTTTAGGGACTGAATAATGATAAATACCAAAGTTGTTTATTTTGTGTACTTATTTGTATTGTTTTGGTATTAACATAAATTTAACTTGTCAGGATCCAATTGATGCCAGACGAGAGGAAGGTACTACAGACGAAACAGAAGAAGAAGACTTGCAACCCGTTCTTCAATGAAACTTTTGTTTACCAATTAAGAGGCATGGTGTGTGAACCCTCACACACCATGCCTCATGTGTGAGGGGGGTTGTAACTGATCTAGTGAGGAGGAAAGAGATGCGAATATGCATATTGTACGTAATATATTCTTACATATTCAAACATATTCTTGCCCTAAATTATTTCTTTCAACTCCATTTCAGTAGTCTCTATTTATTCGGTAGTTTCTATATTATGTTTAAAATAACTAGAATATATTGTCACTACTGCAATAAATACTTAAATTTAATTTAAAGATATACTTATTAAAAACAGCCCGCTAAATCTGCACGCTGCCGCTGCTTCTTCCTTGTGGTTCTAATTGAACTCAACTATCAGGTCTAATACTATTAAACTATTCAGGGACCCACTCAAACCAAGTGATAACAAATTTGTGCGTCTTTGTGACTTTTTTTAAAATGTATTTTTTTAACGGAGCTTCAACCATGCAAGCTGTTTATGCCAGCTCCATGGGTAACATTTATTTAAGTTTTACATACCTAAATAGATTTCTTCTAATTCTCGTCATTAATTTGACATTTGGAAGAGACTTTGTTAAAAATTATGTAAAGATTGCTAAAGACAAACGCTTTACAAATGCCCTTAAACACTACACTACAACCCTATTACCGCATTAAATAAAAATGTAATTTCATACTCAAATGAACTTTAATTGTAAGCAGCTAAGGTTGAAGTTGGTATAAAATTATACATAGTGAACTTTGTGCCAGCTATTAGTTTCCTACAAGTAGATAACTGGTTATTCATACTTATAGTACTACTCTACTGTTGATTGACACCAGATAATACTATAATATAAATATTATATCAAGTAAAAACATTTTTATGAATGAAAAAAAGGAGGTGGTTCTCAATTCAATATATTAAGTATGTTTTTTTTTAATGACTGACTTTATCTAGATTTTTTTTTCTCTGGCATATTTGCTATTATTCGACAATTATGTCATTTAATCAATCAATAATTAACTATTTGCCATAAAATTAGTTCCAAAGGTATCATAAATAAAAAAGTTAAGTACCTATGTATTATGTATAAATACATAAATTATTTTTTTATGAAAAATATGTTATTCAAATATAAAAATAATTAAGATGATTTATAAAGAATGTAGGTTGGTATATAATATGTAATTTATTTCAATAAATAACAAAAAAAGAAGGATTAGACTAAATTTTATATTGCATTGTTTTCCATAAATATTTCTTTTTTATTTGGCGATGTAACCATTTTAATATGTGTATGAATAATGAGAGACCGGTTTTTAATAGGGCATTTCGGACTCGGCAATGTCACTATAACAACGTAGCGATAATAAAAAAAACAGCTTACGATAGCTTTATAAATTTACCAATTCACTAGATCTAATGCTAAATAAGAAAACAACTAAAAATTAAAACGTAATTTATACGTAGGTAACAAAATACCACAATAGTACCAGAATATCGAATTATTTTGATTGAGGGCAATCAAGGGGTATATAAAATAATTAAAAATTCACTTACCGGACTTCAAGCATTTCTCAAATGCTTCTTTAGCGGTGACGAACTCGGGGTGTCTATCCAAAGGCTGGGATAATTCTTGCGTGTACGTAAAATAACTTCTATTATTCTTCGCACTACATAACGCGGCACTAATTCTTCCGAAATTACGGCTCGAAACATTTGGTATGATTTTACCGATTGCAGACATTGCGGTGGTGCTAAATTACTAATGTTAATGGAATTACAGACGTGTTTATTATACCTATGGTCTATATGCCCACCAACTCAAACTCAATAAATTAAATTACAGTCGGAAGTTCGTTTGGGACCAGAGAGTAAGCGAGCGAAACCAGCACCAGCAGTCTAGCGCCGCGCGCCGATTCGCCGTCGCCCAAGCATATCCAAACAAACGTCAAATGTCATAAACTCAAATGTCAAAACGTCACACCCTCCTCGACCGGCCAGGCGGCCATGGACAATAAATTGGCCACCGGCACCCAGCGCCAGAGATTTACAATATTTTTTTGTAGTTTTGTATGTACTGATTTTTAAATTAATTATTTAACAAAAAGATATTTAAAAAATTCATGAAGCAAATTAAAATAGTATTGCCATTATATAATAAACAAAAGGAAATTATGAATACTGAAACCAAAAAGATCAGAATGGATGAATTAAAAAGTAAAATAATGAGTGGATTGCCATATTTATGTCGTTTCTCTATATTTACGGGAATTTTAGAACACAGGTGCAAATTTTAGATTTATACTCCCTATCTCTCTATATAGCCGAGATAAGCATTTAGTATTCAGTATTAGAAGATTTTTGCATTTTATTCGCGCATAGGCACGAATTAATCAAAATAATCCATCCCATGCATAATTTTACATCAGTGTCCCAGAGGCTTAAAAGCCGGTCAAGTTTCCTCAGAAACGTAACCCCAACTAACACCAATGCTGCTGACGCAAGACGCAATCTCTGGCGTCAATCATTTGATGTGCCCAGCAGTTTTACCCCACTGTCCGAGAACCTTCCACCTGGGAAAGAGTTACCTTGGCTTACTTGGAAATCCCTGAATAGACTTCGGACCCAAGTCGGCCGCACCAAAGACAACCTCTCCAGATGGGGGTTCTGGGACAGTACCGATCTTCGGTGTGAGTGCGGCGTCTCCCCGCAGACAATGGCCCACCTTTTGTCCTGCGTTGCATGCCCTGCCACCTGCACGTTAGATGACCTAATGACTGCATCTAGGGACGCGGTCCGCGTAGCAGAGTTTTGGAGTGGAAAAATTTAAAATTGCCATCGATTCGCAAAGAAGAAGATCAAAATAATCATTATTGGCTTATGTTCAGCAGTGGACGTCTTATGGCTGAAATGATGATGATGAATCATTATTGACATTTCGGTCAAGTTGCATTTACCGTGGTCACGAGATGACTGTTATATGTATATAATAATATGGATGTCATTGTCTTGAGCTGCGACCCGGCCTTTTTCTCAACTACCCGCGTTTGCTTTTGTAAAGCATATCTGTCCAGATTACGGGGCGGACTCACAGGATGAAAAATTTCGACGTGAACCCTTATTAATAGCTGAATTCCATGCTGGAAACGACCTATCTACTTATATTTCTTGATTTAAACCGCTTCACAAACAATTCTAGTGTAGAAGTGACGATCATTGGAGAGAATTTTTGGGTTATATATTCTGTATTATATAATACTTTTTATAGAAAGAAAAAGCTGATACAAACGGGATTTGAACCCGCGATCTCCTGGTTAAAGTCACCAGTCAGTGGCAAAGCCACTAAACTATTCGTAACCCTGCCCGTGCTATCAAAATTCTCTGCCATAAAGGCTAGTATGTTAACTTTGCTGTTAAAATACAATGCTATATAGATGTAACTAATTGCTTTCGAAGTCGGATAAACATGGCTTGACATTTTTTTTGGGGAAAATATTCGATTTTTCGGGAAAATATTACTACCATAGAGCAATTTTTGCCTTGTGATAGATCACGTGACGGCACGTGAAGCAACATAGACAATATATCCATTCGTCAGTTTTCGGGCGAGGAGGTAGCGCAGTTTGCTGTTTTATTGAGCGGACTGCCAAAAAGTGAAAACTGGAAAATGGCTAAAACTCTCTCAACTAAGGAGGCAGCGAAGGAGCATGTTTTGGCAGTATCTCGGGACTTCATATCCCAGCCCCGTCTTAGTGAGTACCACAAAATTTTGTCCATCTATTTCGGCTAACGTCATATTACTTGTCAATGAAATTATCGATTTTCCTTTAGGTTTTCTTGCTACACCTATTCACTGTTGTCTTTCAGCCCCTGTTTACAATAACAGGGGAACGGGTTGATGTTTTTTGTATTAAAGGAATGGTTAAAATTAAGAATTTGTCAGTCTTGAGATAATTAACTGATGGTGTGATAATACTGACCACTGATTTCCTTTTGCCATGGGCTGTACTAGAATATTACCTTCGGATTAGCTTTAGTTATGAAGTATATTAATAGGAAAATGATACAAGTCTTATTGGAAAAATGATTTTTCAATAAGATTGTCCATAATTTTGTCAGCTGACCTGACATGGTTTTTTTTTTGCTATGATGTCACGAGTTTTGGTCGTAATGTCGTCTTAGGGTATTTTGGAAGTCAACAGTGATTTTACTAGTGCGTTTATTACTAACAAATTCTGACTACATTGTAGATATTCAACTATTTTTATAAATGATAAATGTTTCATATTGTTTCATACCTTTTCATCCCCACATTGTTCAGCATATTAAAGCCATGATTTTAAAAACAATAATTTCTTGCTTGTAGATGTTAGTAACTACAGTTTGGCCTGACAAATCAATACTAGACAAGACTACACTGTTATGTAAATTATTGCAATGATTATTATAGAATATTGACAAAGGAGTCAGATTATACAAAGGTTTTAGGTATTGGACTCTAACTCATTGTAAAGTCATATGAGGAAATAGATAAGATTCTCTCAACATCAACTGTTAGTTGTGGTGGTGGGCTTTTGTTCAACAGTGGACACCTCCAGCTGATGACGAAGAAACATAAACCAATAGTTGTCATAATGTTGGGACTTATAGATTCATTTATTAGTGAAACTTAAATATTTATAGAAACAGTGACTAAAAACCTTGATATTGTTCAATCAACATAGATCAGCTGATTTTATTGACATAAAAATAATGTTGCCGTGTGCTAAATAATTAAAATTATTCAATTGCAACATAAGCCTTGTGATTGCCCATGTCATTTAAAGGAAAGAGTAACATAATTTACAATAATTATAAATTAAACTTTACAACATAGCTTGTTGAACATGGCTTCTCCAAACTTGGTCAATCATGTTAAAAAGAATTAAGTCTAAAGTCATTGTTACACTCTTAACTCTTAGAGTGCTATCTGGACATAAGGTTAGTTACAAGTCAGTTCTGTAAGTCAGTTTAGTGCTTTCTTGTTGATTTATCCAGTGAATTAATGATCTAAAAGTATATACTTATATCACAGACCTAGACCTATATCTATATTATTTTTTATACATAGTCACCACTCTAAAGAGTAACAACTCAAAAAACAGATATAATCGATTAAAATAAAAAGGATTGAATTTTAGCCCCAGTTTATTTAAATTGACATTTTACAAGCTATTTATTATCTAGAATCAAATTAATTTGTATAACTTCTCTAAAAAAATGCAGATAGGTATATAATGTTTTTTTCATCTCCTGAAAAATTACCTTTTTTGAGTTATTTCAGTTTAGATCTAGGTGTGCAATATGTACATATGCAAGGCAAGTAAAGGCTGGTAACAGTACTGACTTGCAATTTGGCCTTATCACAGAGTGCAGACTTCAAGGCTTACTTAAGTCAAGTCAGTGCTGAACTGATACTGGTATTGTATTGATATTATTTTGTGTGTAGCCTACAAGACGGTGTCGGGTGTGAACGGACCCTTAGTCATCTTGGACGAGGTGAAGTTCCCCAAGTTCTCCGAGATCGTACAGCTAAGACTTGCTGATGGCACTCTCCGCTCCGGTCAGGTGAGTCTATGATTCAACTTAATTAGACATATACATGGATTCAGCTTAATGGCCAAAGTTAACTTAAACTTTTCTCTCCATTAGTTTACTCTACTCTACTTACTTTACGTTGCTCTACTTTATTATGCATCTTCTAATGCAAAATCCTTGTCAAAATCAAAATATTGTGATCATCGGTTCCCAGGTGCTCGAGGTCAGCGGCTCCAAAGCCGTGGTCCAGGTATTCGAGGGTACTTCAGGTATTGACGCCAAGAACACTCTCTGCGAGTTCACCGGTGATATCTTGCGTACTCCCGTCTCTGAGGATATGTTGGGTAAGTTTAAATTCATCATATCTAAAAAACCCGGGGTCGTTATCCTTTTGGAGGACCTGTTTTATAGGATAATGTGAATAATGGTCTCTTGAATATGATAGAGCAACAAGCAAAAGGAGTAAGTTAATCATTTTATTTTGGATAATTATATTATTATTTTATTGGTTATCGGTTGCTTAAAGTTATGACAAATTGCAAAAAATTAAGTTAAGGGAAACAACATTACAAAGTTTCAGCAAAAATATCAGTTTGATTGGAATGAGATTTCATACATAAAAATTGCTTCAAATGAATTTGTGTAAAAATGAAAATGAGTTTGTGTCTCGCCTTAAGCAAAGTACTCGTCTTTTCCGTCGCCGGCGTCGCCATGAATGAAACAGGACTTAAATTGGCGATTGGTGTGAAATTTCTATACCGCGGGTATCATACCTTCACTAGTGTACAGTGTACTTAGTCGACAAAAAGGCTTGTGTCCACTAAGAATAAACCAGGTGGATAGAAGTTTTAGTAATTAATCCTAATATGGAGATTACAAATAAAAAAGTTATTTATAAAAATAAATAAAGATCGATAATATTTTTGGGAAATAAATTTGGTAATAATTGACAGTCAGTCACATGATAGTGAACATAAATCAGAAAGTGTAACGTCACAACGTGACCGCTGATTTCTAATACGGGAACTATCAAAATAATAAGCGATCTGTCAAAATAATAAGGGATCTATCAAAATAATAAGGGATCTAAAAACGGAGTGCGGTAATTATGACTTTACGCGCCTGGTACGAACTTCTCCGGGTGTTCAAGTCTGCTAATTCGAAAACTTTAAGAGAGTCAGTAGCGTTTCGATTGACTATGTAAAATGGCGAGAACTAATCCTTCGACACGCTGTTGAGAGACTCCTTTGAAGCAGTAAATTAGCAGTCTTGGGTCCCTGGTCTGGTTGTGTATCCCTCTAGGTCTGACTTTATGACTGGGCACTTCTATTACCGCCCTAGTTACAGCACTGTAAGGGATTTCCTACAAATCATATAATTGATTCTGTCTGTAATCTAATTTCCAGTTATGTAACATTAATACATACATCTCAGTTCAGTGAAGTGTGAACATAATATTGAATTACTTTTGTACATTACTACAAACCTTCTTATTCTTATTGAGTGTCCTGATAGCCTAGTGGTAAGACAGTTGACTGGCAAGTCAGAGCGTCTCAGATTCGAACTGATTTTTCGTAAGTTATGTTATGTGCGTATTGAAAATCAATTATCACTTGCTCCGTGCCTCGGTTCGCACGTAAAGCCGTTGGTCTTATGCTTGTTCTCTCTCCGGTCGTGTCGGATTGCCGTCCCATCGGATAATGAGAGTGAGGGAATAGATAGAGTACACCTGAGTTTGCGCACCCACTTGTGTACTATAATATCTCTTGCGTAGATGGCTAATTCCATTGAGATTGGCCACTGTGACCGAAATTCTTTAAGGAGAACATAATTTTTTTAATACTCGAACCTTTGTTCCTAGGCCGTGTGTTCAACGGTTCCGGAAAACCCATTGACAAGGGTCCCCCCATCCTGGCTGAAGATTTCTTGGACATCCAGGGTCAGCCCATTAACCCCTGGTCCCGTATCTACCCTGAGGAGATGATTCAGACTGGTAAGTGGCAGTAAAATAATAGTATGACTGTTTAATTATATTTTTTTCTTTCTTTCTTTTTCTTTCAAATAATTATGTGCTATGGAGTCTGTTTCCGATGGCTTTAACCTAGGAGTATTCAAGACAGCTCTAACGCCTACTCTCCTTCCACCCCTCTCGGTCTAGAGCTGCTGAGGGCCAGTTTTTATTGAAGGAATCTAGCTCATCCCGCGATCTCCGTTTGGGTCTGGTCTCCAAACTTTTATTTGTGGATTTTTTACATGTGCACATGATAGCTTTCGAACATGATAGGTTTCGAATCCCATCCGTATCAGTTGTTTTTTCAAATTTTCTTTTTAAATAATTATATCTTCACTAACTTCCTTGTATTGTCCAGGTATCTCCGCTATCGACGTGATGAACTCCATTGCCCGTGGTCAGAAGATCCCCATCTTCTCGGCCGCTGGTCTGCCCCACAATGAAATTGCCGCCCAGATCTGTAGACAGGCCGGTCTTGTCAAGGTAAGAAATGCTGTGATGGAAAGTATATGAGACACAATAGAAGTTGTTGTCGTGCCTACAGCTGTTTACTAACCACGAAGTGTTGTGAAGATGTGATGTTCTTTCTTGATCTTTGTGTAAATGATAACCTAGTGAAGTCGGAGGTCTCAGGTTCGAACCCAAGACACGTACCTTCTACGCCTATCGCCTATTCTACTTTAACCTACCTTCAACACCACACTACACCACCCTACCCTACTCCTACTTTTCCCCTACCCTACCCTATTCTCAGACTTTTAAATATACACATGAAAATTGATCAAGCCGTTTCGGAGGAGTTCTATAACAAACACTCAACACGAGATTTTTATAGATTTAACAAACAGCAGTAAACTTTTTAAAACCAGTCCCATTTTTCCTCAGATCCCCGGCAAATCCGTCTTGGACGACTCAGAAGACAACTTCGCCATAGTATTCGCGGCTATGGGTGTGAACATGGAAACCGCCCGGTTCTTCAAACAGGACTTCGAAGAGAACGGTTCTATGGAGAACGTGTGCCTGTTCTTGAACCTGGCCAACGACCCTACCATTGAGAGAATTATTACACCTCGTCTGGCTTTGACTGCTGCCGAGTTCTTGGCTTACCAATGCGAGGTTAGTAGATGAGAAATATTTATGAAGACTTTAAAATATCTTACAATTTTTATTCAGATATAAACATTAAAATGATTAAAATACAATTAAAACTAAAACTAAAAACGAATACTAAAACTAACGCTAAAACTAAAAGTAAAATAAAAAGAGAAAAACTTAGCATTGCCATTCAACGTGGCAATGCAGCCAGCGTTTTGGGGACATTGCCCACTGGAAGCGGTCCTTTAAAATATTGATTTTAAAATCCGCCATATTTATTTTTGCGTGATGTCATATATCCTATGACACGTGAGAGTAACGAGACGCTTCAATAGACATGTTATTTTCTAATTACAATGTATAGTCTACAATAAAATTGCTTTACCACTTTTGATAAAATTAAATTTCACTAGGACTCACTGTTGATTATACTGCTAAAGGGTACAGAACAAACATCAGACAGCTAAAATCATAACCCTCGTTACTGTTATTCGCCTGTTGGGGGAGGCCTATGCCCAGTTGTGGGCGTCTTCCGGCTGAAATGATGATGATGATGATGAGCCTCTTAAAAAATTCTAGATCTGCATTCTAGCGACAGGCATCTCTAGTCCAAAATGATGTTTGATTCTCATAATAAACTAATTTAATATTCACACAGAAACACGTGTTGGTCATCTTAACTGACATGTCTTCGTACGCGGAGGCTCTCCGTGAAGTGTCGGCTGCCCGTGAGGAGGTGCCCGGACGACGTGGTTTCCCAGGTAAATACTTATTTATTACTTAATTACAGGAACCCATTTTGTTAACATTATAAACCTCAGACAGCAGACATATTGTAAGAAAAAAAAATTTAGAATACAAGGTTATTTAGATATTGATTTTTTTTTAAAATTACATTATAGAGAGACACGTGATTGCTTCTTTTGTTTACAAGACTATTAACAAAACTAAACTAGAAGTACAAAAGGCAGATTTCACTACAATCTGATACAATTGAATGTAGAATAAAATTCTGATTGTACAAGCAGGATTATGAATAGTTGAACTGGTGGCTCTTTAATAAGATATTTAAATAATATAAGTAAACATTTTTTTTTACATAAAACGGTTTTGTTATCTAATCTAAAGCTGTGTACCAAATATCAGAACAATCTGTCAACAGGTAGGGGGTGAAATATCGATTACTAAATTTGAATTAAATAATAAACAGGGCAAGCTAAATAAAACCTTAAAAAAAAAACTACGGTACGTCTTTATAAGATCGTGGGTTCGAATCCCAGCCGTATCAGTTGCTTTTTTCGAATAAGCTAACATAATATAAAAATATCACAATATTTTCTACAACTTATTAATATTTCTTCCAGGTTACATGTACACGGATTTGGCCACCATCTACGAGCGTGCCGGACGTGTAGAAGGCAGGAACGGCTCCATCACTCAGATCCCCATTCTTACTATGCCTAACGATGACATCACCCATCCTATTCCTGACTTGACGGGTTATATTACCGAGGGACAGGTAACTAAACTATTATATAAGGTCCTATGAAAATAGGGGCTCAAATTTTTACACAGCGTTCAGAATGTATGGTTTTACCATTTCTGGCATTTCATTTTGAGCGTGTAGTAAGCAGTGATAAGTGGTATGACCGTTGGACTGACAAGGTCGTAAGTTCAGTTCCGGTAATTCATAAAGAAGTTAAAATTGTATGCAACTAAAACAAAAATATATCATGTATTTCCGCAAAGTATCGCCTGATTCCATTTTATAATTTTTTTAGAATTTGTTTTTAATTATTTTAGATATGTTATAAAAAACGTATGATTTCAAATATTTTTATCCGGTACAATTTGTAACTTACAAACCATTTTAGTTATCTATAGTTCTACCTCTTAAAATATTTTGAGTTATTAACGTTATAACTTACAATTATATCTTTTCTTTATGGTTTCTCACTGAAAAAAAAGTCACATGCCATTAATTATCACAATTATCTCCGTACAGATCTACGTAGACCGTCAGCTCCACAACAGACAGATCTACCCTCCAGTAAACGTGCTGCCCTCTCTGTCGCGTCTGATGAAGTCTGCTATTGGTGAGGGCATGACCCGCAGGGACCACTCTGATGTCTCTAACCAGCTGGTAAGTTAGATTAGGGTCCTATTTCCCCCTGCTCTTATCAAATTGACTTGGGTATGAAACTTGTAGGAAATGATAAAATTGAAAAATCCTTTCAGAAACTATGGTGTGAAATGATGTTATGTTTATGTGTAATTAAAAAATAAACTCAATTTAAATCTTAATATAAATACATAAACAATTTTATTAAGTACCTATTTATGCGTACTATGACAACATTATAGTTCGAAATTTTGCAGAAAGCAAAAAATAGATTATTTTGCTAATTCTTTTCCTACTTGTCTTAATTAAATTGTTTACATCTATAAATAATTTTGACACGAAATGTAAAGATATTCAAAAATTTCATAGTTGCAGATAGGGTTGAAATTTTGAGCCCTCAGTTCAGCTATGAATTTTCAAATTTTTGAATGCTATTAAAATCGGGAGTCAAAAACCTTAATTATTATAATTTTCATTACTACATTACTACATGCCTTATAGATGTAATAGTCTTTTCATCGTTTAAAAAAAACCTATTCCATCTAGCTTTTAGTACAACTAACTTACGTCTTCCATTCCAGTACGCTTGCTACGCCATCGGTAAGGACGTGCAAGCCATGAAGGCCGTCGTCGGTGAAGAAGCTTTGACTCCTGACGATCTGCTCTACCTCGAGTTCCTCACCAAGTTCGAGAAGAACTTCATCTCGCAGGTATGTGGTTGAGTAATCATTGGGGATCAGTTGGGAAATCGTTGAAGGTGTCGCGCCTTCCGTGTGACGTGCAAGCGTTTTCCGTAAACGCACTCATACAACGCCATTATGTTTGAACTTATCTTGAAATTTCTAAGGGGTCTGCAAAATAAGTAGACCATCTTAACGAGAACCTTATTCCTTTTGGTGATAAGTTTCATAAGCTATTTTAAGTGTTATATATAAGTATGACTGTAGAGAACTTCAATAATAGTCAGAACTTCAGAAGACCTTCGATTAAAATTTCCAACCGTTTCCGTCTAAAACTATATGTATTTGTCTGCAGGGTAACTACGAGAACCGCACAGTGTTCGAGTCCCTGGACATCGGCTGGCAGCTACTGCGTATCTTCCCCAAGGAGATGTTGAAGCGTATCCCCGCGTCCATTCTCGCAGAGTTCTACCCGCGTGACTCCCGCCACTAAGCGCCCAACTACCGTGGTCGATAGTACTAACTAATTAGGGACAGCTGATACAATACGGGAAAATACAAGGGTCAAATAGAAATGACATCTTGTCTTTGTCAGGTTTTTTTTTGCTGGTAACATTTATCGTAATGCCACTCAACTGGCAACACTAATGACCCTTGGTCGGTAGATAATGTCTGTCTGTCCCCAAAGGGATGTCTGAAGCCTACGATAGCGTATCCCTTTACGTATTTCGGTATGAACTCCGACCACGATATTGTAAGATAATACTGTTTAATAGTAAGTTGTTAATAGTTAAAAAATGTGTATTACATGTATTATGATCATGTGCAAAATTATATGATTACATCGTAAGTTACAGCCATGTAATGCTGGATAGCTAAACAACTTGTGTATATATTTTCACATTAATGTTCTAGAATGTACTGAGCCGTTAAATTATTATATTTTTGAATAGATGCCATTTTTTGTCTTTATTTTTGGTGCTTCGGACACATAAATGATAATTAAAAGCTAAAAAAGTTATTTTGTGTGCACAAATTGTTGACATGTGTTCAAATTATATTGTAATAATCAAAATCTGTTGTAAATCAAGATAATGTTACTATTTATTATGTTTTATCGCTTGCAGTTTGTGATATGACCGATAATGTAAATACAATAGCCCAGTAACGAAGTGTTACATTCCAAATTAAGTCTTCTTGTTCACAAAGCTAGATACTGTATTCAGCGACAAGTGAATTAGGATACTGTTGTTTTCAAATGGAAATAAAAATATAGAAAGTTAAATGTTTGTTTTATTTTTCAAAGGAAAAATATAAGGCGCTGCACTATAATGTAGATTTTGCCTATTCGGCAATAAAAGTCCGGGCAGGGTGTGTGTATAATCACATTAATCACCACCAATAGATTTATGTATCTATGGCATCGAAGCTCCCAATCGGATGAACCGGTTAACCGGTTATGATAAAATTTTTTAGTAATTTTTTTTGGATGACGACGTGATCGTGTATTAATGTTTTTAACATGTTTACGCCTTTGATTATTTATATGTCTAGATAGACAGTCAGAGCTGTAAAAACGTCGATAAATTTAGTAACCAACTGTTGGCCACTAAACCGCTTCGCCGCGTTTAGTGTCAGTTGCGCTGTCACGAGATATGCTCGAGTTGTATCACAAAAATGTTTTTTTACAAGGACGATTTGTGCCATTAAAATATGCAGAAATTACAAAGATCGATAAAAAAAAACAAATAAAGTCACATATCATCGGTAAACAACATTATTTTGTATTCATTTCAGCAAAATAAGCCATTGAAATATTTCGAAAATAAATTAATATTTTTTCCGACATTTTGTCTTTGACGTCCGTGTTGCCAGTTTATGAATTCAAACTCCCATGTGGTCCAGTAGTTTAATACATACTTAGTGATGGCGGAAGTGTAATTTAAAAAAAAATTAAGTTAGATGGGTATTATTTACGGGAATTTAAATTTCTTAAATAATATTTGTGACGAATATGACAAGCTGCGAGACGAATTGCGCCAGTCATTGAAAATTTCAATGAACTGCCTCGTTGGTTTACCGGTCGCAATCGCGACTACGGAATACACGGTCCTGGGTTCAATTCGTGTCGGGAAAAATATTAATGGGTCTTCCATTAAGAAATTATGTATCGTAACATAGTTGAGGTTAATATAAGTACATTCAAAGTTTCATCAAAACTGGGCAAAAAGTTTCCGAAATAAACTAACGTAACGTACAAACGTTTATATTTTATCTGAATTCTAATTCATTTATTATTTTCGTCTTAGAGAATATTTGTTTAGATTAAAATTTATTCTCACTATGGAATTTTTCCTCTAATTCAATGGGAATATTTCAACAACTGGTATCATTATTCACGCACACTAAGAAAACAGAATGACAGTCGTGTTGTGTAAGACGTAGCTGTCAACGCACACCAGTATAAAAAGTTGGCACATGTTTTTGGGTGCTTTTACAGCGCGACACTCTATCTAGACATATATATAATCAAAGGTTTACGCACATGTTTTGCTTATTAAATGAAAAAATATTTAATACAAACTTGAACTCAAAATTGGGTCCCGCCCGAGTGAGTTGTTTTTGCGAGTTTCTTATTAAATATTTTCGTGTCGATTCGTGAAGTGACTGTGCTATTTATTAAATAAAACAAAAATAAATGTTGTTTATTATAATTTTATTACAATTGTATCTGACACTATGTACATGCTTTACGTAGCGATGTAATCAATGTTTAGATGTTAATATTGGAATGAAGAAATTATTTTTCTACAAATAGATACGAAAATTTTCCCCTACGAAACATGGATCTCCTAGGGCGCTAAAGTAATAAATACTAATTTTTTTATTATAAAATACTCCAGCTCTTAAACCTATTCTCATGGGATCGTACTGTGTAATCATCGCTAAAATTAAAATAATGTGAATATGTTAAAAAACTGCATCTAGCTTTTCGAATCACGACCGCTTATATTTCATACCCGCAATTTTGCTCCACAGAAAAATGCAATTTTTTATATGGCCTATTAATAAATTACCCCGCGATTCCAGCGATGGCTTCGGATGCAAAGTACTTGACATCTACGTCAGGATCCACGTTCAATTTCTCGAGCACAGGCTTCACTTGTGGCTGAATAACCGCCGGATCTAAGAAAGGCGCCATCTTTTGTAAAGTTTTAGCAACATTAAATCTAACGTTGGCAACATTGTCGTCAGCCATGGACAAAACCGTTGGCAGGAGTACCCTGGTGGTGATATCTTTGCCACAAACTTCAGAGAGTACATTAATGCAGAATAAATAAGTCATTCTGTGCAGGTAGTTCTGTTCGCGAGACATGGCGAGTACTTTCGGTATGACGTTGGTCTCGGCCCACTGAGATCCGTATTGTTCGACTAATTTCTTGAGGTTCAGTGTGGCGGCCTCTCGGATGGCGTATACGTGGTCAATGAGCCACGACATGCAGAGGCCGGTGAGTTTCTCGTCAAAGAACTCTTGTCCGAGTTGTCCGGCGAGGAGAGGCATGTGTTCTATGATGGCGAGACGTACGCGCCACTTCGTGTCTTCAGCTAACTCCACTATAGCGGGGAGGAGAGATTGCACTAATTGCTGAATGCCGATAACTTCGTTGACGCATTCCAAGTTGGATATAATGTTCAGTCTGACTTCAGGGCATTCATCTTTCAGTTGAGTCAGGAATAGCGGTAGGAGATGTTCGATGGTGTTCTGTCGTCCAACGATGGGGCTCAGTCCCATGATGACGGAGGCCAGCGCGGACTTGACGTGCTGGTTGGCGTCGCATACGAGGTCCTTGATTTGTGGCAGGATCATTGTCATGATAATGTGTTCCTGGTGTGCCTTGTCTAAGTTCATGCAGAAGTCTTTAACCTGGAACAAGTAAAACGTAGATATAAAAATCCTTTTCCTGGACAATCGGAACTAATGGGAGTCAGCAGAGACTTATGTATTGGCATTACAGCATTAAAAATAACTCCAAGATTTTACTAACTACAACTAGTCTTGGCTGATTGAAAAAACTAAAATGTAAATACATACAAATATTATAATTATATTTTTTTGTTGTCTTTTAATCTGCAATCAATTCTAGCGGTCTTATAATCCATGCATTACTACAATGGTACATAAATACAATTTGCGAAAAGAGGTACTATTATTCATTAAGGAAACATCACAGGAAATAAGTTTCTATAAATGTTTGTTTACCTTCCCGGCGGCAGCGGCGCGTACTTCAGCCTCTGTGTCCTTGAGCAGAGCTTGGAAGATCTGTGCCAAGTCTGAACGAGCCAGCTCCGGACCAACAGCCTGCTGCAGCTCTACAAACCTGAGAAAGTTTATATTTGTGTTAAGAGTGAAAGTAATATGGCTGTGATTACTGCAGTTATATGGTCTGTCTGAACTGCAAGGAACATGCAATCAGTCTCTGGCTGATATCAAAGTAAAAAATCAGAAAAACCTAAGCAAAAGGAAACGGAACAAACCAGCCGATGAATTGGTAATGGCACCTCAACCAACTTAGGTGGTAAAAGAAAATAAAACATTAGTATGCAGATACTAACTTGTCAGCGACCATGTAGCGCACCCTCCACGAGGTGTCGCCGGCGCGCGCGCGCACGGTGGGCATGACGAGCTGCTCCATGTCCTCGGGCGGCAGCAGCGCCGCCACGGCCGCGCACGCCTCGGCCGCCAGCAGGCGGACTGAGTCTTGCTCGTCCTGCAGTCATGTGGTATTCATGTAACCGGAAATTTGAAAACTCTAGACACTTTACAATTTAACGAAACTAATCACGGCAAAATATAAACTGACGAGAAACTATGAACAGACAGAAATAGTCAATTTGAGTAACTATGACGGCTTTTTATGATCTGTCATCATAACAAGGCTTAGAGCGCCATAGAAAAAACCCTTTAATAAGGTTTAAAGGGTTTTTAATAAGGGCTAGGTGGTGATGATATGAGACTTGACTATGTATTGCTATACCATATGCTATGTATTTTTATATGTGCCAATGTAACTGAACACACAAACATGTCTTAATGCATTTTTGGTCTGCCTGTAATGTTCATGCAATAAATGTAATGCATTAGCCAAAGAAAACGCATTTCCTGGGCTGGATGTGTGAGCTAGAACGATAATTTTCTAGGGATGTATGAACAAATCCGTTCAATTTAAATATCAGGTAAATTACCTAAAATAGACGGAACAGTCAACGGAATAATAGTAATTAAGCAATATTCTTCTGATAACGTACCTGAGCCAAGTTAACAAACATGGGTATAAGGTCGCTCTTGACGTACTCAACCTCCACAACCCTGGCGAACTCTCCCAACTTATAGGCGGCCGCGCGGCGCACCATGGGCGTGTCATCCTGGCAGAGGGAACGGAAATGCTGACGGAGTTCAGCCTTTACTGGCGCTGAGACGCGAGGGTAGCAGACACTAGGAAAAACAAACATAAAATTACAGAGTGCCAAGTGTGAGTTTTTCTACCTATTCAATCGCATTAACGTTAATTTCGATTTGTATGGAATAGAAGTGGCGCCATCTAGTCCCAAGAATGGAAATACAATTTGTGAGTGCACGATTTACGTCTTTGACATCACTGTCTATCACATCATCATCATGAAATACCCACACGTGCGTAACGTTCTCACGAACTTCAAATTTTGTGATTGGTTGTTTGCTTATGTTTCTCGATACGTTTGAAGTGAACTTAAATTCATTGAAATCATTTTGTGAAACTGGCATGGCACTAGGTACTCAGATTTAAATCATTTCATGGTAAAGACTGACCGATCTATGAGAAATTTTGCAGTAATCTTACATACAAAATACATACTGTCTATACAAAAGATCCTCAAGTATAATTTAATTTGTACACACAACAGATACTTATAAAATAAGGTATTAGGTAAAGCAATGTACAGGGCGATACTTATTTCTAATGGAATTTCTTCCAGCACAATTTAACATGAATAAAATTGTATTTAATTATTATCATACTTATTGCAGTGATGTTAACTGCTGATAATAAAGTTCGAGGATAATTGCAACATTTCCCTTTTCGTAATGTTTAGCAATTTTAAATATATCACAGTGCAATGCCATTCTACCATTGCATGCCAGTCTCTTTTTCAATGCTAAATAAATACCTTTTTTTGTTTAAGGGGGGAAACCTTCAAAAGGCACCCGGCATCCAGGGGAAGAGACCGAGGAGTGTGAGATTCTTACCTCACTAAAACCACCCCGGTGATCACCATTAGCACATGAGGGGAGATCCAGTTAATACCTAGTTTACTACTACCACAGACCTGACTGAATCGGGACCAAACCACTAGATTGAGCTACACAAACCAAAAATCCTTTCCACTGATCGTCATTTCTACCCTAGAATTGTTCGTGAAGCGGTTGAAATTAAGAAATATAAAAATTTCAATCGGGAAGATGGATACAGGTTGTCTCCAGCATGGAATCCAGTGATTAGTAGGTGTTCGGGTCGGAATTTTTCTTCCTGAGTCTAAAGAAACTGTTAGCATTGTGTGTCGTGATTGGGACAGTTACGTTTCACAAAATCAAACGCGGGTAGTTGAGAAAACCACCCGCAGCTCAAGACGATGACACCCGCATACAGCAGTCTTCTCGTGACCACGGTCAATGCAACTTGACCGAAACGTCGAGGTTAGTTCAATAATGACTATTTTGAATAATCTGTGCGCGAATAGACCCGAAATATTATTTAAATCATGATTCCAATTCGCGAAAGTTTAAGAACTTCTACTACCACAGATTACTGTAAAAGCACTTCATCATCATCAGCCTGTATTGGAACCGATTTCACCACTGACACTAAATGCAATCAATCAAGCTAAACTAGGTTCAAGCGTTTAACTGCAATTTTCGTAGGGCTAAAGCTTTGTAAAGTGAATGGTTAACTTGGGCCTTAGTCCTCTATTGAACATAGGCTTCTCCCAATGCGAGCATTATTGTATGCCAACCCGCTTGCCAGGCTGGACAAGCGGGTTGGCGATCTCAGTAGCAGATGATTACTGTTATACAGAAGGGTGCTGCTGCCCATCTTCCGGATCTTTCCCTTTGTCGCTTCTTACGACACCCGCGGGACGAGTTGGGGTGGTTCTACTCTTAGGCCAGAAACCACACAGTAACAGTACTTGCTTGACCGAATTTCAAGAATGGTTTAAGACGGACAATGTGGCTCTTTGCATATTTAACTCTTGTAAGATTTTTTGCATCTCAATGGATTTCCTATGGTGGATTTATGTCATTTCACAGTTCAAAAAAGTTGCATCAAAGAGTTCTTGGATTCTTTTTTTAAAATACCAAGCCTCCTTGCACCTATTAAAACAGAAACTTAGCGGTATAGACAGGAAAAAAGTAAACATATATTTAATTTATTATGGTAATTTTGTCAAATATTGTTGTAATTTATTTAGGTCAATGGGACATCCTGGGCTGATAATAATAATTGGAGTTCGTAAACTAGTTGGTTTAAATCAAAATATTTTTATTAATGTACACCATTAGACACTTATGAATAATCATAATTCTAATATTATTGTAAGAGTGACTTTTTAAATGTGTTTATTTTATTTTATATTATTACCTGAACAATCCACATGCGGACGCACGCGATGTGAACCAGTCACCGCCAGCTAAACGCTGGAGCAGTGGTACAAAGTGCTGCTCCAAAGCTTGTGGAGTGTGATGGGCAGCAACTGAACGTAGGGAGGCAACTGCCTTGTCTCGGACTACTGTCTCTTCTACGGTGGCCAGAGATTCCAGCGGAGGCAGGAGGCAGTGTGCAAATTCACCTCCACCCACTAGGTTGATGAAGTTACCTTTAAAATAATTATAAATAAGTTTTATACTTTCAGTCATTAATAAGTTACGTAGTCTACGTGCTTTGGACTGCCTCAGAAATCAGAATGATAAATGCTTAGTTAGTTAAGGGAAGGGAATAACCCTAAAATTGCACAGCTAGGTTTTAATGCCCACCTGGTTAATTTAAGTTGTTGATGTTATACCTCTTAGAGCTGTCTAAAAGCAGAATTTAAAATCTATTGTTTCCTATGGGATAAAGTGAGTATGCTGCTTACTTATTGACACACATTATTGGCAAAAATGTTGTTGTGGCACATTGCCTACGAACCTGCTTTGCAAGCATGCGGTTGTGGGTTCGAACCTGAAGTGCCGATGTGACATTTTCAATGTCATATGTACGTTCTTTGTTATTCTACTACTGACTAATGGTGAAGGAAAACTTTGTGAGGAAACCTGGACTTAATAGTCTGAAATCACCAATGGTCTGCTAGTGTGGTGATTTATGCTTGATCCTTCTCTACATGAGAAGAGGTCTTTGCCACGCAGTGGGACAACAGGCAGAATTATTTATGAAAACCAGAAAATAAATCGAAATTAATCTATAGCTTAATTCATTAGGGATCATAACCACAACAATGACCTAATTCCCATTGTTGATTGCCTTCCACTAGTAAACAACTGAAACGACAGTAGGTTTATTGATCTAATTCATTTCATGAACATCTTAAGTTGCTATTAACAAGAATTATAACAGTAACAAACAATATTGTCCTTTAAATACCGTTTGGGGTTACACTGATCTGAAACTATAGATTTTTAGCTGTGTCTGCAGTGACACTTATTGTTAAGATGTTCACGTTATTAATGCGAAAAATGTATTTATACAACGAACATTTTCAAGTGACAGAAAATGCACACATTTTGTAATATGTACTTACCGAGTTGTTCAGCAAGGGCGAGCAACACCTCATCTTCATCGTAAATAGTCTCAGTCAGAAATGGGATTAGCTCAGACCTGGTCCTCTCTACACCCAATGCCAAGGCAATAGTGGATAACTTCTTGATGGAGTTCAATCGAAGCTGTACATCCTCATTTTTCAACTCGTCAATAAGCACCGCAATGGGATACAGTGACTCATCTGTGCCGGAGTCGCTTGCTGCCATCTTTATCTTGAATGTGCTGCTTTGATTTTAAATACACAAACTGGACAAGTTTTTTCAACGCAAAAAGAGATTAATCTAATATTTTTCGAGAAAAAACGTCATGTACCGAACTCAAATGCAGCAAAATGGCAGCTTTATTTTATTTTTAAACCTCAACTTCCTTTCGGTTGATATTATGCGGCAAAGGTATAAAGCTATACAGCCATAGACAAATCTACAAACTAGTTTGGCAAAAAAGCGTCTACAAAAATTGGGGGCGCCACTGGCTCACTTCTCGCAAAATAAAAAAACTACCAGCTCTTTGAATAAATTAAACTAAAATTAATAAAATAATTTCAGAGTTAGAGTTTAAGTCATAAGGTCAACGCAAGATCCCTTTATCTTATCTTTATTCTAAAACTATACAAAATAATAATTTTGTTTCATCATTTCTCAATGAATTTTAGCTTTTTTTATTCTAAGAAATATATTATAAAAAAGTTTACAATCATCCGTTTGTGAGTTTGTGCAATCATCAAATTCATCAATCTTATTGACAGTTGACACCTTTTTCTTTGCACAAAAAACGTCTTGCGGTGCAAAATACTTTAAATTTTCGATATTTTTACGACATTTTGTTATTTATCGTAGTGTATAAATGATATGGGAAAGGAAGATGACAGCCTTAACACGTCTCTTGCACACATTGTGTTGTGCTGCGTGGCCGGACAGGGGATTAGCACAATGCAGGGCAAGAGCTGGACTCACCCCGGCATGCATGCAAATTTCTTATTACATGGGGTTCTTGGATTCGTACATTACCAAAGTTAGTATCTGGTTTGATTTTTGGTCCGGCGATGTTGTTTATGTCATAACGCGTCTGGTAAAAAACTGCTGTTTCATAGAGAGTCATGCTTGAAGTTTGGTTTTAATTCAAATAAAGTAGATTTATGATACAACATTATTTGGATTATCTCTTAATCGTAATTATCACAAAAGGTTTGAGGTAAATGTTTGTTAAGGTAATTTTGTGAATGGTTGTACCTAAAATGATACTGGTGATTGATAGGACTTTGATGAACCTAAAGTTAAACGATGAACAAAAGTGTGAAGATATTAGATCATTGAACTGAAATAGCATGCCCAACTTGAATTTGAATTACGAAAAAAATACGCAGTGTGTTATCTGCACCTCATCCTCCTAGCCTTATTATTCCCAAACTTTGTTGGGGTTGGCTTCTAATCTAACCAGATGCAGCTGAATATCAGTTTTCTACGGAGTGTGTTAACTGCACCTACAGTTTGGCAAAAAAGAGTCTGCAAAAATTGAGGGCGCCACTAGCACACATTACATACTACAAGTTACAACTCAAAACAAGTTATTGGGTACTTACATACTTCTATGACGAATCTTTTGTTTAATAATTTATAATCAAATGATTTTCTTTTGTTTTAGTAGGTACTCATAAACTTAGCATTTAATATTTTTATTTTTAGTTCCAGCTGTCACCGCCTCAGACTCTTTTGCCAAGCTGTATGTACAGCATACCTACACTGGTTTTCAGCAACAATATAATGTACCTACAGCTAATCCAAAAGTTCGGCGGCCTTCGAACGTTAACTCAGTGGTGCGAGCGCTTTTCTCCTCTTTCAATTTTGGCGCCAACTTCATGAATGTTTTTTGGTACGAGCTGTTTAGTTACCTTTGATTTTAGCACCTCTGCTTTCACAGCATCCGATTCGATCACATCGCTATCAACTCTCTAGGGCCATTACTGAGAAACTATGGAACGGGTAACGGAATAATTTATATAATTATTTGTTTTTCTATAGGTGGAATACTCGACAACGATTTTAAAACAGCCTACGTATTAAGTTTGAATGCGACACGGTACCTTGCTCTCCCATGTCTAATGGCTGATCTCTACCGGAGCGACAATACGATGGCTACTCTCCACTTGGCTTCAGGTGCCCTTCCCTTCGTCCTGGCTCTCTCTGGTCAAGACAACCTTCATCTTGGAAATGTGATGATTGCTTGCAATATCGCCTCTCTTTGCTACTACTCCTCCCAACATAACCGAGAGTGGGGATGGTATACCGCCGCTTCCGCTGTCCTTGCATATTTCATTGTGCCACCGACTGGCCAGAAAATGCTGTATCCTTTGTCACTGGCCCTAATGGAGTACTGTGCCTACAAGATATTCACAGTTCATTTCACATCCCTGGGGGGGCCGGGGGGCTCGGGGGCCCCCGCCCCGCCAAGGCGATAGCTATAACGATGTAAACACTAACGAAAAAATATATGTTGTTCTCTGAATAGTAGTTTTATTAACTTATTTCCCATTAGCTTTTGGCCAAGATCGTACCAATCGAGATCGTACCAAGATAAAAAGTATCGTCCTAAGGTTATGGTCTACCTAGTATATGCCAAAAAAATCGAGTCTGTTGATAAGCAAATTTACAAACCGACAAACATTCCAACTCTCACATAATATACGTATTGGGATCTGTAGACTAGTGACCATAATATTATCGCTCCTGATCAGAAGGTCTAAGTAGCAAACAGCGCGAAAAGTCTAATGAGTACCTAATAAGTCTAATTAGCAAAATGTTCATGTAGCAAAACGTCCAACTATCAGATGGTCTGTATAGCAGAACGTCTATTTATGTATCGAGAGGTGAAAGGCCACCACTTGTTGATATATATATCATATATTGTTGAGGATATATTATTTTTATCTTTGGATTGATATACATCTTATATCCTTAGGTATCTGTGACTTAAGGAGGTTAACCAACCATGCCCGCTAAAAGGATGGCTAATGCACACTCTAGAGTCCCATTGTAAACCCCTGCTGAGACAATCGCATTACCATCGAGTATTTCTGTGTATTTTCTTTGTGTAAGAATTAAAGAAAATAAAAAGATTTTTTTTTTCAAAGGAGACAAATAGATACAACGTCTTTTGTCTATCAAGATCTAATTTGAGATCCATTTACTCTTTGAAATGTTCTACAATAAGCGACTGGATGGGAAGTGGGTGTCTGGAGAAGCGAAACCTATGGCAGCGCTAAAGGTATTCGTGGATCAAGAATTTCGGTTGTGGCTCGTGCAGTTGCTCCATCCTGTTGGAACCACATGTTCTCCAGTCCCAATTCATCCAATTGAGGAAGAAAATAGTCGTTGAGCATGACTCTGTAGCACTTACTGGGCACAGTAGTCGTTTAAACTCGTTTAGCCCGGGGTGTTTTCGGAAAAATAAGGCTCGATGACACCTTCAGCATAAACAGCACACTATGCATTAACTTTTAGCGGGTGTAATAGCTCTTTGTGGGTTATTAAATATAGCGCATACAGTGTGGCAAAAAAGAGTCTGGAAAAGTTGGGGCCGCCACTGGCGCACTTCTCATACTACAATTCAAAATTGCGAGTTATTTCTGGGGTTATTTGAGACCTTTGATTATTTACATATATATAATCAAAGTTTGAGACTTACATATTGCTATGTCAATTTTTTTTCATCCAATATATTCAAATGAATCACTTTTAAGTTATTTTAGTACTTACAAACTTAGTTCTTAAAATTTTTATTTTTAGTTTCAGCTGTCACCGCCTCAGACTCTTTTTTGCCAAGCTTTATAGCAAGCTTTTTTAAAAATGTTTATATATCCATAAAAGCAATCGTCAAATGATTCATCAAGATCAAATTACAAAAAGCTTCCATACAATCGACGAATTTCATACAATCCGCTGAAATATTGGTAGCTGTACGAGATGTTGCAGTTCGTGTTGAAGTTTATGTCCATAATCTACTATTTCACAAAACGGCTAGAATATTCGCATAAAAACCCTGCTCTTGGACGAAAGCTTTTGTGTATATGACAGGACGGTACTTCCCTGGTCACAGCTTCAAATCTATTCGTAGAATAATTACTTCGTGAAAATAGCTTCGTGATATTAAGTTGCTCAACTTACAGTTTTGTAAAGGCGCTTCACGTTGTTCAAGGTGGCCATATAGGTGGTATATAGGCAGCCATTTCCGCGGCTTAATACGGCTAGCCGTTTTGTAAAACAGCGGATAGAAGTTACCTGCAACATCAGCACATGTTGGCATTCCCCCAGCCATTAGCGCGAAACTGATATTCTCAGAACAATAAACATGTGATTACAAGGAGATATAGTGTCGGTGCCAATTGGATTTGGTTAGAATTCATTGTCTGGCTGTTAAAATCATTTTAGACGGTTTAGAGTTAGAGCGTCAATCATCAGTCTTAGAACATCAATGATTAACCTGGTGTTTTTTCTAAAGGCCTGCGCAAACGAGGAACAGTCCTCGGGGTACTTTTTTGTCCCCCAAAATAGATCCCTTATAAACTGTATCGAATAACGCACACAAAGGGCAAAAAGTACCACGAAAGGTAAAAGTAAGCACAGTACCACAGAGAGACAAATGTCCCTCGTCTAAGCAGGCGTTAAGGGTACAATTCCGAGAGCGGGCCTACAGGCAGGCACTGGACGGGACTACGAGGCGCAGTTGCGGTACCCGGTCTCGTGCGATACAGTGCGAGGAACTCGCAGGGGGAGACGTTTTTAGTGGGTGCGAGTCCAACATAACCGTACGTCCTCGGACGTGCTGTATGCGGTAGGAACAATTTTTACTCCCCCCAGGCACAAAAAAGGGTAGATACCTAATTCTAAATCCATAATTAAACCAGACTAATTAATAAAATTTAGAGTCTTCCATAGAGTAGACAAGTAATAAGCTCTGCTTATTATCCCCAAAATTAGCATAGATATTAATAAAATATAAGCCAGGGTCCGCCCGACCTAAAAAGCTGGGGATTATTAACGTAAAACAAAAGAGATTACGAAAAATAATTGCAATTAAAAAAATCTTTTAAGTTTCTGAACGGTTGACAATTTCAATTAGCAAAAGGAATTCGCGAAGTTAAAATGCAAATTGAATAAAATCGTTTAGCGAGACAAATGAAAGGAAGCTAATCCTAGCTGCAATTAATTAATTAATTCAAAAGATGGGGCAATTATGAGGTTCCTAGATAATGTAGGTATTACTGGTTCCTTTATACTTAAATAAAAACCGGTTTCTGGGTATTACAGATTTATATGTAAAACCGGATTATATGTTTAAGAGACTTGGGTTTAGAATTTAGATTATAAATATTATAATGATAAACAGATTTCTGCAACATAATAATCGTAATGGTAACTAATTATTAACTTCTACTAACTAATCCTCTAATTGCTAGCTACTAATGTATGTTTATAATTGTTTAACTTACCCCTTTGTAAGTTGATAAGTTTCTGATTTGTAATTTGATCACTAAATCCTTTATTATTAGGTGACTATCTAGAAGATTTATTTATATCTAGAAGATAATCTTACAAAACTATAACTATGATTGATTAAATACATCTCTAAACTGTTTAATAACAAGATCATTATCTCGTAAATTTCCGACAACTCTATTGATAAGTGTGACACCGACAGGATTATGCATAATGGTGTCGAATGTGCCGAACTTGAGTGAAATACTTTGACCTACACCATAACAGTAGGGTTGCCTCGTTACTGATGGCGTCTCCGTCAAATTTATTTTAAAAAAATTGACAGTTTATTGCTGTTTATTGTATGAATCTATGCCGAGTTTACAAAACTAGTTACATGCATTCATCAACAAATTTTTATGTTTGAATATCGATTTTGATGACACATCTGACGGGGACAAGAGGTTTTTTTTTATACGCTAAGTATGTATATAATAAGTATACCTAGTACTAAGTATACTTACAATTAAGTATATACCTAGTAGGTACTTAGAAGTAGCGGCTAAGATATTGCACAAAATCGATTACTGATCAATATTGATCACCCACCCACTATTTGGCTTACATGGGTGCTTGCTGGAGCCCCGAGTATCTGCTTTGACCATATATATTCCATTTTTAATGAAACGTTTAAATTTTAAAACTTTTTCTTTATGTGTGGGGGTCAACTGACTCTTTTTTGGAATTTGGGTAACAAGGTAAAATTGTTATTAACACAATTTTGCTGTTGACTGATACGGAGTTCCTTTTTATAGCTAAGTAGTGCATCATCAGATCACGATGATTTTTTTTATGGGACCATATTGAATATTAACCTTATCGAATCCTCCTGTAAAAAGTTAAGCGTGAACATAAAAAAAGAACATACACGTCGATATGATACCTCGGTTTTTTCGTCGGTTAAAAACAGTTTTGCGCTACCCTAGGATACATCCAGGGTTAAATTTAACGTTATAATGGTACATAAAACATATGGATTCGTCCTTCATCTCCATAAAGTGGAATTAACTACAAATATTACGATCTTTGTGGAATATTACGACTGTTGGTAATGGTTGGTGTTCTCATTGTAATGTGTCGTGGAAATATTTGGAAGTTTCTTTGATTAAGGCGCGTTAAATAGTAGATAGTTCTAGAAAGTGCTGTGATAGAAGTGGGACTATCGTTGACTAGCAAAGCACGTACATCTGGCTTTTCGTAAGATAGGTGGGAATAATATCCTCCTGACCCAATTTCAACACAGTCAACGAAGATTAGCCAACTACACTGGAGATATTATAGTGCATAAGAGTGAGTACGCATACATAGATGTACTCTCTATTCCCTCACTATCATAGTCCGATGGGGCGGCAATCGGAGAAAGATCAGGTGCAGGACCAACGGCTTAACGTGTTTTCCGAGGCACGGAGCAAATACTTAATATATAACACGCACATAACTTACGAAAAGGAAGAGGTCCGTGCCTTGAGTTCGAACCACAGACCACTGACTTGCCTCAACAGTCATACCAGTAGGCTATTACGACTCAAATATATACCTAATTGTAATTGTAAAGTTTGCCGGATGGTTCACAAAGGCTTAATAAACCCGGATCCGAGCGAAGCGAAGTTTCTTTTAATTAGTCGACAAGACAAAAACAAAAACTATTCACCAAATTATTATTCCTTCAACAGTATAATTCGTCTAATTAATCTTTTCCACAGAGCAAAAATCCTCGCCAAAATGTCTTCGAAAGCATAAATTAAAAACAGACACCGAAATTTCTTTGTATCTCTGCCCTGATACATCATCAATTAGCTGTCGTACCCAGAAGCCTATGTCAGACTGAAAGCCGCACAGCCTAATGCGCCTCACTAATCACACCAAACGAAATACGAAGGAATGTTTATAATAACGAACTGTTCGCTGCAGACGTTCTTCCATTTTTTGTAAATAAACAATTTGGTGAGTGTTTTCCGGGAGTTTTTTAAACCAGCGTGTCAAAATCAAAATCAAAATATTTTTATTCATGTAGACCAGTTTTAGGCACTTATGAATAGTCATAATTCTAATATTATTATAGGAGTGACTCTAGTTGCCAGTTCCAAGGGCAGCCTACCCCTCATGGAGAAGAATCTGGCAAGAAACTCCATGGTTGCTCTTTTAAAATAATGGCTTACAATATTTTTGGATACATTGTGTATTAATAACACCATTAGACGTTTTGTCCATGGTGACGTATGTAGATCCGGCACGGGTCTTCGAGCTAGGTGCGTCTGCACGACATAGCTTTGTGCAAAAAATCTGGGGAGGGATAGGTCCCTCCGCATATTTATGAAATCGTCAATCGAACTCCTGATATCCGATAATAAGAATTATCTTTGTTGATGATTCCATGATGATGAACTATTAGACCACCATTTTCCTTACATTGGTTCGGTCTTCTTTTTTTTATCGTATGATTGATGATCAACCTGGGGTCAGAGTGTAAACCGCACGTAGACGCAGAATTTGACACACCGTTGAAAAATCTGACGAAACCAGCAATCTTTGTGGTTTTTCAACGGTGTGTTAGAGGCCTACGGGCGGTTTAAACTCTGACACCAGGGGTGCGAGCATGGATCTTTTTGTCGAATTCTTATCGAAAATATATCGATATTAAACGTCAATTTTGACACAATTTAATGAAATTTATGTCAATCTAGACGTTTAGAATCTATAAACGTTCGATAAAAAGTCGACAAGGGGATCTATGCTCGCACCGCAGGTTGTTCATCAATCAATACGATAAAGATAGAAAGATAAAAGAAGATTAGGTACATATCTATTGTTAAACTAGGACTTAAATGAAATTGTATTCGAAAGTATAAAATAAGGGGGTAGATAGACTACATACCTACATAATTACATATTATATCTACTTTGTCTGCTGCAATTATCTGGCTCGTAGGACATACTCCAAAGATTCGTTATCTAATGTTATGCAGCTCAGTTTATTACTCTGAGTTAGCTAATTATGCTGTTGTATATTTATGAGCGCTTTCTTCACTGTGGCTGTTTTATTCACGGTGGTATTTACAAAGTTGTGTAGACAGGTTCACGGTAAAAGACGAATGTACGGTTTGTACAAAATGTTTGCAAGTAGCAGAAGAAATGCATTGGGCCATCTTTTCAATACTTTTTGGACGTAGATAATATTTCTTGGCGAGGCGGGGTTGACTAGAAGCCTAATAAAAATCAGACGTCCAGCTAAAGCCTGACACCTGGAAACCCTAATCGAACAAGTTTTCATACATAAAAATTGCAGTAGGTAAATAAAAATTCATTTGAAGCTATTCCGACCGATACAACTTATTCCGATCAAACTGATATTTTTGTTAAACCTTTGTAATATTATAATGTCATTCTCTAAATTTTGGTTTCTTGCGATTTTATCTTTTATCCGCAGATTAGTTATATTATGCTTTAAAGGCTATGCTTCACACCCCCTACCATCAGGCGAATTCGTGGTGACACGGTCCATGCCTTTTTCATAATAAAAAAACTAAATCATCATAAATAATTTGGGCTTTATGACAACGACATGTATGATAAATGTTGTTCCAAGTCTTATATCGGCATGTAATAGGCTGTCATAATGACATTGTTACAAATGATCGAGTAACAATGAATTTGCGAAACATGTTTTAGCTTTTAATGTTGTGCGTGAATTTTAAAAGGAAAGATATAAAATTGAGCACTTTTTATTTTAACATTCAGAGAGATATTGTTGTGTGTGTTTAAAGGGTTAATATAAAAAAAAAACAAAAGAACCTTATTACTGTGTCTCGAATGACTGTTGGCTCTTGTAGGTACGTTGAAAAAAGTGTGCTACATAAGCCCTTTTACTGCAACAAAAATCAAGATTTCCACCGATAAATCTGCATTTTTTTAGTGCACTTTATTAATTACTAGCGACCCGCCCCGGCTTCGCACGGTTACGCTAATATGCATGTATTATACATATAAACCTTTCTCTTGAATCACTCTATCTATTAAAAAAACCGCATCAAAATCCGTTGCGTAGTTTTAAAGATCTAAGCAATGCTTAGATCTGCGTCTGCCTGCGTCTGTCTGTCCCTATGTATGCTTAGTAAGCAAACATAGGGACAGACAGACGCGGGAAGCGACTTTGTTTTATACTAAGTTGTTTGTTATTTGTTACTATATTATTATGTAGTGATAGTAAAAGTAAGCACTTACCATCAAAAAGCGAAAATCGCTAAATTGATACGTTGGCCTTAACATAGGACCCGTCGATGATGTAGGTAATTAAATTTCATACTTTCCGATAGTGTCAGGCTTTGAGGGTAAAATGTTCGGCTAAATATGAATCTGAATCTAAATATGAATTCCGATTAAGCTACATTTTTGCAGAAAGTTTGTAATGTTGTTCTCCTCTTGGTTTGTTGATTTTTCATAACTATAAATAAATAAATCAGCCTGTAACTGTACCAATGTAGGGCAAAGGCCTCTTCTCATACAGAGAAGGATTGAGCATTAATCACCACGCTAGCTCACAGCGGGTTGGTGATTTCAGACTATTAAAGTCCAGGTTTCCTTACGATGTTTTTCCTTCACCGTTAGTCAGTGGTGTCTTAGATTAACTAAGAAAGTACATAATATGACATTGAAAAAAAGTCACATTGGTACATGCTAGGTTCGAACTCACACCCACGCGCTTGCAAAGCGGGTCCGTAACCAATGCGCCACCACGACGTTTCATAACTATATTCATTGATATATCTTCAATATGCAAGCGAGATAGCAGATTACCGAGTATCCGCCTTAAAGTAGTAACGCAGACGGCGGTAGTTTTAGGTATATATATATATCACAATCGGGTCAGGAGTTACCAGACAATTAACTCGCTTAAACTAGAAACGTGCCTGCGTTAAGACAAAAGAGGTTTATTACAATAGTTTTGTTACTGTACGACATAAATTGGACTAACGGGTGCGCGACAATTATTTAGTTTGACTGCTTGATACGGCGACACGATAGGTCGAAAGGTTTTTGAAGCGACATGCAATGGCGACATGTCACAAATTAAACAAATGGAATGTGGAAGGAACGATGCTCTGCACCGTCAACTCTTCCGATGGAATTGTCAAGTCGGTATGGTGAACAGTATCCTGGCCTCTCCTGATTCCGACGATGCAAAGGAATTATATAGTACTTATAGTTAGTTTAGGAATTAGTAGTAAGGTAGTTTAGTTGTTTTTATATTTTTGTTTTTGTAACGGTGAGCATTTGGGAGTGTCACGATGAGGGTGGCATATTTTAAAAAAAAAAAAACCCTCTATAATTAATAAAGAATTTAAAAAAATGACTCAAATCTGATTTGATCATACAAAATTCTTTTTTCATAGAAGAAGAAGAACAAGAAAATTCTTTTTTAGTCCCTATAATTATGTAAACATCGATACTTATGCAAAAAAAAAACTTTCAAAATATTGTATTATTGGCATAACCATATTATGCCAATATGGTTTGTAGGTTTGTAGTATTGGTGTATGGGTATTGTTTTTAGTCATCATCTAAGTACTTAACGAGTACGAGTATGAGTGAATAAGTAGTTATAATAACGTAGGTACTGTTAAAGACAATGTAATACTGGCAGTTATGTTCTATAACTGTTGTCTGTGGTATGTTTTAGAATTAAAAAGAAAAGGCACATTTTGTTATTAACACACATCTTGTTTTATGATAAATATAAAATTGCTATTTCATGAAGAGCTGCGTTATTCATTTCTTACAACAGGGTACCTACGTTATTATAACTTTTAACTTATTCACTCGACAATTTTAATTGGCGGACACAAGTTTCAGCATTATCCTCTTTTGTACAATTGGCAGGCCAAGCTGTTAATCCAAATAAGACTGCAATAAACCAACATTGGTGTTGCCTATTGTGACAGGTGGACAGTTTAAAGGGGCTTTGTTCAGGTAAACCGCGCTCGGGTGAACTCGACAAGAGCCGACATTACCCGATACAGCGTCACCGATTTAGCGTACCTTCCCGATTCAACGTCCCCGACCCGAGCGTCACGGTTAAGTTTCGTTCCCTGCCCAGAAAAAGAGAGTGTCCAAAAACTACAAAACACGTTTTCTTCTTATCGTGTGGTTGATGAACAACCTTAATTTTAATCTAACTCGAGACCTCTGACTTGTCAGTCGACGATCATACCACTAGGCTATCAGTACAAAGTAAACACGTAAAACAGTACAATTGTTTTAAAACTTGATTTAAATCCATCGAACTCGACTAGCTACCGAAACTAGAAACATATCTCATCTAAACATTGTCTTCGCGTTAGGGCCGCGCTGTGAACATGAGAACTTTTCGCTGTTGCTGTTTCCAAATACGTTTTGTGACGTTTGAAAGAATATGAAATATTGTACTTGGATGTTTATCTATTTTAGATAGCAAGAACATCTGTGCATCGAAAAGGCACGTACAGCGTTTAGTTTCGGCTTTCATGAAGTTTGGTAGTAGGTAAATCATGATCCAGTTCAGGAAATTGGTTACAATAAATTAGGTTTGATATGGTTGGTAGTAGAAAGGCCACTGAATCCTTTACCATTTCCAGAATAACAATATACAAGGTGAAATTGAAATCATGAGCATTCTTAAAAGGGGTAATTAAACTCATCATTATGAACCACTTTTACTATGGAACCAACCCTGAAATCGCAACAAAAAGTCAGCTGTTGCATACATTTATGTGAACGAAAAAATGTATAAGGCAGCTGAGTTTTCTTCGCGATTTCAGGGTTCGCCCGATAATAAAAGTTGTTCGTAATGACGAGTTCAATGACCTCTTTTAGGGATGTTCATGATTTCAATTTCACCCTGTATATTCCTGGCCGATCAGACCTTATGCGAGCCAAAATAACTGATTACATTCTTTATATAATTATCCATTACCTAACAAGGAAGCGCGCCATTTTATTTACCAAGTTTACTACAGAGACAATCGTGGTACGAAACTACGAAACAGACATTTAGAAACAAGAGGGTTTAGACAAAGGTTTAAAAAAAGACAGCTTCGGTTTAGTAAGATAACAATAAACGGCAAAGCTCAAAGAATTCTCTTCACTAGTTAAAGATATTGCAATACTGAGTACAAGAGCTCTGTTCTTTTTACCCGACTTCAAAGAGGAGGTTTACAATTCTGTTTCAATTTAAAAAAAATTAAAGCTACTTTTTGTTTTACTTAAAGTTAGGTTGTTTTTTGTTTTTTTTTCTTTTTATTCGTCAATTATTTTTTTTGTTTGTGTTCTTGTATGCTGTCTCAAATGAAAATTATTTCATTCATTCATTTCATTAATTCTACTGTTTTTGTGAATTTTTTTACATGTTATAGCACATGATAGCTTAATAAATATAATTATTTAATAAGAAAATTTGAAAAATTGACTGATACGGATGGGATTCGAACCCACGATCTTCGACGTACAGTGTCGACGCTCTAACCGCTGAGCCACCGTATGCCACCAGCATCAGTCGAAATTTCAAATCTCTTTTTCTACGCCGGTTTCTACTAATTTACAAGTTAAACGCCGTCTATTTATAATATTACGCAAATACAGTCCACCTAATCGCCAATATTTGGTCCTTCGAGCGGGTATAACGGGACCTTATTCCTAAGACTTCTCTGTCCGTCCGTGTGTCCGTCTGTCAGGCTGTATCTTTTGAACCGCGATAGCTAGACAGTTGAAATTTTTACAGATTATGTATTTCTATTGCCGCTTTACAACAAATAATAAAAATAAAATAAAGTTAAATTTTACGGGGGTCCTCATGCAAAAACCTGTTTCTTTTTCCATTTTTGTACGGAACCCTTTGTGTGTGAGTCCGACTCGCACTTGGCCAGGTTTTATGTATGTTTAAGCATAACTCTGACGTAATATGAACTGATGGATAACCAAACCACGTTACGCTTACGTATTGGAAATAAATGTTGGATTTTGAAAACAATCTTGTTAGAAAAAGCTGTTGTTGTCAGATTTTGTCTCAGATTGTTTCGCTGCAGGCAATAGTCTGTCGGTTATCCTTTCACAAAACTTAACGAAATGGATGGCCGAATATTGTCTGGCATTCGATGAACAATACCGTATCTTAAGAAATGATGTCAGGAAATGAAGACCTCGATGCTGCCGCAGCCCGTCTCTGTAAATTTTACAAAGAAGTTCCACTTTAAATGAACAAGCTGATGTAAAATTACCTAAATATTTCTTAATAACATTTATGCTTGTATCATCATCATCAGCCTTTATTAGTCCACTGCTGAACATAGGGCTCTCCCAATGCGCACCACTATTGTGCGTTCATTGGAGATATTGGCCCATAATCGCCACGCTAGGCAAGCGGGGTAAGCAGATGATTGCTGTTACACAGAAGGATGCAGCTGCCCATCCTCGGGATCATTCCTTTTGTCGCTTCTTACGACACACGCGGGACGAGTAGGGGTGGTTCTATTCTTAGGCCGGAAACCACACGCAGATGGCAGATGTTCCTATGGATTCACGTAGTCAGATGGTGGAGGGTGTTTCTCTTTCCACAATTTCCACAATGACGTTCACAAATAACATTGCTTTTTATTGTTAAAAGAATTTTCAAAATCGGTTCAGTAGATCCAGAAATTATCCCCTACTTACAACTTTATGTCTTTATAATAATATTGTTATTATTTAATTGTACATTGTCACTTTCATGAATTTTGTCTAGTTATGTAATACATTTTCATAGTTGTATTTCTGTGTTGCTGTTTGTACATTTCTACAAGTTTTGTCGCTGAAATATAATTTCCGACTCGCTAAACTTGCGGCATTTTTTTTTAAATTACGATATTGTGGACTCGTGGACTGACTTTTTAAAATAAGAATCTTGTCTTGATTTGTGAAGAAGGATTATTTTTATGCACCATATGATCATCATATATGTGTGTTCCGTGTGGTTTCCGGCCCAAGAATAGAACCACCACTACTCATCCCACGGGTGTCGTAACAAGTGACAAAGAGAAAGATTCGGAGGATGGGCAGCAGTATCCATCTGTGTAACAGCAATCATCTGCTACTGCGATCGCCAAGCCGCTTGCCCAGTGATTATGGGCCAATACCTTCAATGAACGCACAATAATGGCGTGCATTGGAAGAGGCCTATGTTCAGCAGTGGTCTAATACAGGCTGATGATGATGATGATCATAATGCAAATGACTTCCCTCACCGTACATATCTGAATTTAAAAAGTCTAAGCTGCCTGACCTCTAGTCTATTAGTCATACCACAAAGCACACTGCAGAGATTGTCATAAAAAAAAACGTAACCCTAAAACTGCGCTCTAACATTTTTATTAATCAACCCTCAACTTTTGAGATTTTCTACTACCCTACATTTTACATACACCTAATATTTTATGTCCCTAAGCTCAAAAGGCTACTAAAAAAGAATAATAAGTCTATCCGGGTACCACAAAGAATTTAATCAGAGGATAGGTTCATTTTTTCTTTTTTTATACTTACGATGTTACCACAGTATGTTACCACAGTATGTTACTATGTCCTTTGTGTGAACGGTTATTGGCTGTAACTGGAGACAGTAAAGTTTAATAAGAGACTGGTACCTAATTTTTATGTAGAGCGGTCAAGTTTATACCCTCATATATGCTTCTATGTATGTATTGTTCAAATGTTCATTGTTAAATCTGACAAAACTATGAAAAATAAATAGAAAATTAGGTAGGAAACTATTATTCGTTAAGTCTTAGAATTATAAGCAGTGATAGTATGACCGTTGGACTGCTAAGTCAAAGGTTCGAAACCCAGGCAAGCACTTCTGACTTTTCGAATTGAACTGCGTATTAGAAATTAATTGCTAAAACGCTAAGGGAAAACATCGTGAGGAAACCAGCACACCTAAGAGATTTTTCAACGGTGTGTAATGCCATGTCAGAGGCCTACGCACGGTTTAAACCTCTGACTCTTAGGTTGTTCATTTTGTTACCAAGTGATAATTCATTTCTAATTCGCACATAAATTCGAAAAGTCATCGGTGCGTGCCTGGGTTAAAAAATAGATAAAAAAGCGGGACTTAGGTGTCCCGCTCAGGGTGCTAGCGGGACATGTGTTTCTTGCCAGATACTTCTCCATGAAGGGTATGCTGCCCTTGGAACTGGCAACTAGTCACTCTTACAACAAACAATATTAGAATTATGACTATTCATAAGTGCCTAATGGTCTACATGAATAAAAATATTTTGATTTTGATTTTGTCCTGAGAGGGCTGAAAAGCGAGACTTCTATCAACACTATTGGCAGTCTTACTGAGAACTTCACTCGGATCGTTTAGCAAAAGTTTCAATTGAGTATATTTGGTTGATTCGCTACAGAATAGAGGGATGGCGCGAAACTAGATCAAATAGGGTACTACAAAACTTTTCCAAGGTTGAAACCTTAGAGTATATAAGAAAATATAGAGCAACCCTATAGAAGTATGAACTGTGAGCACGGGTATAACAACGCGGCCGCGACACGAGCTCCGATTGCGATCATACTTCGATCGACTGCGGTTCAACTAGGCTCCACGAGCGAAAAAGTTAACTGTCGAGTTAAATTTTGAAAAACGTCTAGAAAACATAATTTGAAAAAATGTCATTTTAACATTTCTATGGTTGGTTGACGTTATCACTCTATATTTTCTTGAATACTCTATGGTTGAAACGTTTCTGAATGAATAAAAGGGAACAAGACGAATAGCCTTTAATGGAGTTAGTTTCAGAATTGTAAGATTAGTTTTGAGAGTTCGCCATTTCGCTACGTAAACGGCAGGTCGGTTTAATCCTGTTTTTAACCGACTTCAAAAAAGGAGGAGGTTTTGAATTCGATTGTATGTTATTTTTGCTAGAGTAGGTCCTACAGTATGTAGTACCTACGCACTATGGAAAGTTTTGAGGAATAAAATTACCAATAACATTTTTTAATTTGATTTTGTTTGCGGACCTGACTGGTGCGTTTCGAGGAATACTTTAGGTGCGGTTCATTTAATACGTTTCAAAGTTGATTCGGCTTCGAGGAATACCTTTTTTGTATGTACATATGATTGCAATAAATGATTGAGTATTGAGAACCCCGTTACAACTGTCCCACTGTAGAACTGTAGAAAAACTCGCTTTTAGCGGTAAGACCTCCTATTGTACCTACGTTCTAAAAACTTGTATTTTTGATGTATTTTCTTATGGTGTACAATAAGCAATACTCTACTCTACTCTTCTATACTGTAGGGCAAAGCCTCTACTCATGTACTCATACAGAGAAGGATCGAGCATTAATCCTCACGCTAGCTCACTGCGTGTTGGCGATTTCAGACTGTTGAGTCCAGGTATCCTCACGATGTTTTCCTACACCGTTAGTCAGAGGTGTCTTTGATTAACTAAAACACCCAATAAATTATCCAATTGAAGAGCGCTTGAATTAATGTTGTAGTAAAGGAAAGTACTTAGAAAAGCTAACTGCCTTTATACATAACAAATTTAGCACGCTAACTCACCTAGCGCTCTGCAAATTGGATAATCTAATGGGCGTTTAAGAAAGTACATAATATAACATTAGAAGCCACATGCTAGGTACGAAGTTACACCCACGTGCTTGCAAAGCAGTTCCGTAACCAATGCCACCACGACAGATACAGACTGATCTAAATTTAGATATGGTATTAAAAATCGTGGGAGAGTGTTGATCGATGAAGGGAAAAGCGTCGACAAGGCTTTTTGTAGAAGTTATGTCTTGGCTGAAGTAACCTACCCTATTAAATCACATGATATATGGTAACGAAAAGCCCTTAATATTCCTATTAATCCGCTTAAAGCGAATCATTAGATATGGTATTAAAAATCGTGGGAGAGTGTTGATCGTTGAAGAGAAAAGCGTTGGCATGGCCTTTTGTAGAAAGAATCAAGTTTTGTCTTGGCTAAAGTAACCTACCCTATTAAATCACATGATATTATATGGTAACGAAAAGCCCTTAATATTCCTATTAATCCGCTTAAAGCGAATCATATATCATATCCCTATAAATCACACATCGCTGAGGGAAGAGGGTATTTAATTTCAGGAAATTAAAAAATCCCGTCATATTTTGTCGAGAACCGTAAATATGTCACTGCTAACTAACCTAATTAATGGGTTCGAATGTTTCTTTTTTATAGCTAACTTATTTGTTTGTCTTTATTTATAGTTCACAGGATAATATATAGATATATTTGGTATATATAGAAATGAAATGAATGAAAAGAATGTACAGGAACATTGAATTGTATTAAAACGTTTTTACTTGTTTAAACAAATCTTATAAATCTCTTTTCTTTGTTTGTATTTTGTATTAAACACCCATATTGTTTTAGGTCTAGTGGTAGCAAGCGCGACTGCTGAGCACGAGGTCCTGGGTTCGATCCCCGGGTCGGGCAAAGTGTTATTGGGTTTTTCCATTAGGAAATTCTCAGTAGCAGCACGGAGTCTGGAATTGTGCCCGGTTAATGGCAATAGGCTCGCCCCCTATTACATGGGACTTATTACATAGCCGGCGAAACGTGGGTGTAATGCACACCTCTGCCTACCCCCTCTGGGGAATACAGGCGTGAGTCTATAGGGCTTTAGACAGGGAGAGCTGTAAGCATCGACGACGCATCGAGAAAGTATCTCCTAAATTGATGATGATGACTTAGGAACAGTTTTTTTTACTCGCTGCTTCTTTCGTTGCCTTGACCGACCCTGAGGGGTCGGTGGACCTCAAGCTACTTTATCCAGTATCCTTAGTAAGATAGAGACTAGACTTGTATGAACAAATTTTGTCAACAGATAGCACAAGAATATTTGTCTAATACACACTGTATTAGATTATTCCCAATTAATGGAACGCGAACCTACCGTATAATTGCTTCAAGGAGTACCTACTTGCAGCAATCTCTTAATTAGAATATTAAATCCCTAAGAATATATTTAACGTTCCTGCAATAAAGGGTACGCAAATTTGAGGTCTTTCTTGAAGTGGTATGTACAAAAATCGAATTGGGAACATCTGGTCTAATACATCGATTGGATTCGAATCAGATACCTCAGGCTTACCAATAAACAAATAAATAAATTATTCTTGTTGATGATTGTTGTTTTGCATTGTTTATGGTTCGTCTAGTACATTTATATTGTTGCAAGCTGTGTAACGGCCAAATATGTAAAACTAAATAACTGTAAAAACTTTGAATCTACCATATTTGACGCAATAAACGAATATTATTATTATTAAAAAACAGCATACCATTAAAACTCACTTACTGAACGAAAAACAATATCTGAATAATTAAAACCCATCACTGAATCTCCATGAAGCCTTTGTAAAACGTTTGTTGAGAACAGATTTCAATATTTTAACGACTTGAATGTTTGTTTGAATAAAACATTGGTATGCACAAAGTTGTCCAAGCTCTGCTTACACTACTTCGTGTAAATAAGTTGTACGACAAACTAAGAACTGCGACAATGAACACGGTACTGAAGTTAAGACAATTTGCATTTGCAAAATGCAAATAATTTATTAAAACCGGTTTTAAGAAGAAGAAGAATTAAAACCGGTTTCTTTTTGTGTACCGGATTAATGCGCTCATACTTTATTATATTGTCAGCGGTGATAGCTTATTGGTAATGGTATAACCGTTGGACTGCCAAGTTTAACCAAGTAAAAGTGTAGGTTCGAAACCCAGGCACGCACCTCATAACTTTTCAGATTCTATTAGAGGAAATTAATTGTCACTTGCTAAAACGGTGAAGGAAAACGTTGTGAGGAAACCAGCACACCTGAGAGATTTTTCAACGGTGTGTAAAGCCATGTCAGAGGCCTACGAGTTTAAACTTTGACATAGGTTGTTTACCAATTATACGACAAAAAAAAAGAAGAGACCTTATTAGTATGACCTTATATAGTATGTACAAAATTTATAAAATTTATAAAACTTTGCATGCTAAAAGGCTGATTATGGTGATACTCTGTAACTCACACTAACATCTTCATGTAAAACCCATTTTCGCAAATAAATATATTGAATTGAATTATTATTTGATTTTTCTAGCGTCTTCCCGTGACTATAAGCAGTGTAACTTGTTCGAAACGTCGGGATATTAAAATAATGAGGTATGCGGGTCAATCCCTTTTTTTGCCAGTTTAGCGCGACTGCTAAACACGAAGTTGTGGGTTGGATCCCCGAGTTGAGCAAAGTTTTAAGGTTTTCCATTAGGAAATTTTCAGTAACAGCACGGAGTCTGGAATTGTACACAATTAATGGCAATAGGCTCGCCCGTGGGTGTACTGCATACACCTCTGCCTGCCCCCTCTGGGGAATACAGGCGTGAGCTATGTTATTTATTTATGTACACACAGAAACAACAGATTACAAACTCACTAGGAATTAAAGTACCAAGACAGCTTATTTCTAAAAAAAATTCTTCCAGCAGACCTGCGAGAGGAAAAATGTTATGTTATACAATGTAAAATATTTTTTTTATAACTTTTCTAAAGTAGTAAGTACTTTTTTAAATATTTTTCGTTTTCTTTGCAGAAAATCATCATTCCTCTATGAATTATGACTGAGAGGTCATGAACTCTTAACTGCGGGTTAATTATCTACAGTCGTATAACAAACTTAAGTCGTATTTCTAACTGTAATCAAATTATTTTCCTTCTTTGGTCCACTCAGTCACAGATAATCGTTTTAATTATTATTCTTAACGACAAATTATTCTTCCCAAGACAAATTTTAATGAACTTGTCATCCTGTCAATTACGGACATTTTTAATTATATCTAGTACAGCAACCATAAGATTGCGAGTTGCGACCTATTTGGCATATTCCTACAATAGCATAATAAGGGTGTTGGTGGTCTAGGGGCGCGCAGACAAGAACTCAGAAATAGAAAGCGGCCATTAATCTAAACCATATTACAATGGAATGTGGAAGGAACGATGCTCTGCGCCGTCAACTCTTCCGATGGAACTGTCAAGTCGGTATGGTGAACAGTATCCTGGCCTCTCCTGATTCCGACGATGCAAAGAAATTGTATAGTATAGTTAGTTTAGGAATTAGTAGTAAGGGAGTTTAGTTGTTTTTATATTTTTGTTTTTGTAAGGGTGAGTATTTGGGAGTGTCACGATGAGGGCGGCATATTTAAAAAAAAAACCCTCTATAATTAATAAAGAATAAAAAAAATAAAAAATAATTAGACACATTTAAAATAATATTAGTTTTAAGGTAACAAAAATAGTGATTAAAAGTTTTAGGGGGCTCTTACTTTTATTATTAAAGTCGGTGGGCGCAATAGCTTTGACAACCTGGGCTCCAAACCTCTGAAAGTACGTAAGATCAGGGGCGGGATCAAACCGCGCCTGATCTTTCCCTGGTCATGTCGAATTGTTATCTATAATATTGTTGACTATGAGAGTAACGAAATGTGTGTTGGCGCACACACTTGCGCACTATAATATCTCCTGCACTGCACACAAGTCATTGAATTTGGCTGCTATGACTGAAATTTGGTTACGATAATAGCCGTAATGACTCCTCATCTGCTTATTCTTTAATGGGAAATACAAGGAGAATGACTGTTCTATAAAACGGCAGTAAATATCTTTCAAAACCGTAAATTACCAGAGCACTTGTAAATGAATGGAGCCTTTGTTCATGCAGAAGGGTCCTGTGGATGACATGATGAATAAAGGAATAGGTGCTTCTATTAAAATAGCCGACCAAAGACTATATCCTTAACTAATCAACGCACCCTATCGTTTAAACATCGTTCTTTCGAATATTCAATGAATTATTTATACGGGTCGCGGGAAACGTTTGCGAATAATTTGTAAACCGTCAGAAAGCTCAGTTTAATTTCAAAACCTTTTTTTGGACATAACAGATGATTCCATTTTTGATGGCACTCGGGAGCCTTGATGACAATTTACAACATTGATGGGGACTGTTATAGGATTTTTTGTAAAAGGATGTTATGAAAAATGTTTTGGAGCTTGCGTTTGGCATATTCGCATAGAGTTTTGAACTCAAATAATATTAAGTTTTTCGTAAGTTATATTATGTGCGTTTTATAAATTAATTATCACTTACTCCGTGCCTCGGAAAGCACGTAAAGCCGTTGGCCCTGCGCCTGATCTCTCTCCGGTCGTGTTGGATTGCCGTCCCATCGGACTATGAGAGTGAGGGAATAGAGAGTGCACCTGTGTTCGCGCACACACTTGTGTACTGTAAATCTGTAATATCTTCCGCGTCGATGGCTAATCTCCGTTGAGATTGGCCGCTGTGACCGAAATCCGGTCAGGAGGACATTATTATTAGTCAGATGTAGTAAATATTACAAGGTACATGAAAAAATATGATTTACTATAAGTAATGTTAAAGAAATCCTTGACCTCTCGTTAGAGCGGTCGTATCGATATCTATAATAGGTTCTCTTTCTCAAAACACGTCCGTCCCAATTTATCTCGTAAAGTGTAATCCGTTTATTGGTCCATTAATCCTATTTATATCGGTTCCCTAATGCGACAAACAGTCATACATCATACTCGTACTTGATAAACATAAATAGTTATATAATATATGTACTAATATTATAAAGAGGTAAAGTTTGTATGTATGTATGTCAGGGGTAATCTCTGGAACTACCGATCCGATCCTAAAAATTCTTTCACCAATAGGAAGCTACTTTATCCCTGAGTGCTATAGGCTATTTTTTATTCTGAATAACAAAAAAAAAGTTGAGTTTTCAGTAAAAAAACAGAAAAAAAGGAAATCTGTCTGCTTTATCAACCGTGTGGGAAACGTTAATTTAACGCGGACAAAGTCGTGGGGAACAGCTAGAGTATAATATAGTCGGAATCTCGGAGATCGGCCATCGAAGCAGGAGAAATTTTAGTGCACTTGGTGTGTGCGCAAACACAAGTGCAGTTGCATCATGTGCTGGTGCACCCCATAGGGTGGATAGATAAACACATGTTTCCAAATATCCATCCCTTGGTGGCTGTCAAAGGGTGAAAAACATAATAATCTTATAAAGCGAAGCTACGGGTAGAAATAAGTACAAATACCGACAACTCGTGACCGCGGCATCAATGGAGAGGAGCGGTCATTCTGCTGAGCCCTTAAAAAGCCTGTTGTTTTATTTTTATGAATTACTAGTCTTTTCTCGCGACTTATCCGCATTATTTTGGGATATAGGCTAGCCTATGTCTTTCTCTAGAACCCAAGCTACATCTTTTTTCATTCAATTTCATTACAATCCGCTCAATAGTTTAGACGTGATAAGATACTGTTATCTTAAAGTAACTCTGTATGTCTATCTGTGTACACTGACAGAGTTACTTTCACATTTTTAATAAGTAGTAATGAAGTTGCCATAAACCCCATATTAGGTAAACTATTTATTATACCTACTTGTACAGAATTACTAGACGTTATTTTTAAAAGTACTAGGTACTTATCGCTGGTATATCTAGAAATACTTTCACTGATCAATTTAGATAAAAATGAATTAGCAAAACATGACGTTATTATTATCAAAATTTCACTACATTTATGTTAAAAGCTGTACCTACATAAATGATGTCAATGATAAATAACAAAGAGATCTTGATATACTTGAGTTATACAAAACATTAATGAAATTATAGTGACTAGAGGTTGCCTATGGCCGAAATTCGACCGTAATATTTTTTCCTCTTGTTTTTATTGATAACACTGAAGTTACGAAGTAACTATTTAGTAATCTGCGACTGAAGCTTGTCGTCATCATTGTATGGCATTCATCGTGCGTGGATCAGATCTCTCTATTCAAGTTTTTCAGCCAGCCTGCGGCGGCAGGTGTAAATTTCTGGACTTTTGACATTTCACCCGGAAAATACCGGGAAAACAGTGGTGGGAATGGTCCAGAACTACCTCCTCGCGGTCCACCCTGGACAATGGCACACGGCCGGCTCAATTTAATTTCGATGGCGCGGGCGGGGTTACGAGCTTAGTGGCAGAGCGGGGGCTTTACCCAGTAGGTTTCGGGTTAAAATCCCGCTCGTGATGGATTTTTCTTTCTACAAAAATTTTGAAAGCTTTGTTTAAAAGTAAGTCCCTAAGTTTAGAATGCCAGGAACACTTCAAGGACACTGCTACTCCGAATTGGTGAGTAGAGTGGACTCCGAATAGAGTTACGATATAAGCGCGAGAGCCTAAATATTTTATTTGTAACGTATCTTATTTCTTCTGATTAATATCGTTGGTTCATGACAGCATAGCGTTGCCCCAGGGACGGCTGGGCTTCGTTGCGTAGTATCTTAAATTGTAGGCTAATACTCAAGCTAGCCTGTTCATCATTAGTTAAGGCTTATTATCAACGTCACAGTCCCTAGTTTATAAATTACATTGCACATTACAATAGGAGAGTACGTAAACGTCAGCACTACGCAATATTTCTGGTCAGTCTTATTATGCCAATTTCTCATAATACCAAGATATCAGAAAGACGAGATCGCTGGATAACATTGACGCATTGACGATATCTTAGAATGGCAAGATTGCAGGATGACGTCTCCTCCTCCACAGATCCTCCGATCGTGTGATCGTGATTTTTCGTCCCACAAGTATCCGTATCTTATAAGTACAAGACGAGTGGCTCTTGGCTTCCGCTGCGTGAATTTCAGGTTAGTTATTTTACCAGCTTAGGGGTGGAACTTCCAGAAAACCTTAGTGCTCCTCTAAGGTACGCAAACCTCTGACTTTTCGAAGTTATGTGTGTATTATAAATTAGTCATCACTTACACCGTGCCTCGGAAAGTATGTAAAGCTGCTGGCCCTGCGGCTGATCTCTCTCCGGTTGTGTCGGATTGCCGTCCCATCGAACTATGAGAGTGAAGGAATAGAGAGTGCACCTGTGTTTCCGCACACACTTGTGTACTATAATATCTCCTGCGTAGTCGGCTAATCTCTAATAAGATTGTGTGTGACCCAAACTCGGTCAGGAGGTCATTAATATTATCATAACATTATATCGTACACTCAGTGATGTATCGATCACTTTCATGAATATTTAGCGGCACGTAATGTCGAGGGAAATCACATCTCGGTACATAAGTGTAGATTACATGTGAGTAATGCTTACTGGCTTACATCGGCATCGAGTTGTAGGTAAAATATCAGCCAAATTGATTACGGTATCCACTAGCGCTATTGCGAATCGAAGCAAAGGTGAAGTTTGACGGTGTATTGGTTTGATCATTTATGGGCATGGGCGAATATAAGGGGGGGGGGGGGTTAGGGGTCCAGACCCCCCCCACTTAGCATACGGCTAAAATAAAAAACGATGAATATTAGACGCAAATTAAACGCAACTACGAGCGATAGTAAGTACGCGCATACAATGCATCCCCAATCCTTTACCCGCGCACCGCATATTGTGAAATTATCTGTGTGAAGCTCAGGCAAAAACTAGTTTATCTCGGTACATGTTTGGATCCTTGGACCCCCCATGTGAAAGCTATAGCTACGCCCATGTTTATGGGTAGGTATTAATAACCTCCGGTCTGTATTTTAGTCACAACGGCCACTCTCAATGTAGATTAGCCAACTAAGCAGGAGATATTATAGAGCTCACGTGTGTGCAACACAGGTGCACTCTCTATTCCCTCATTCTCATAGTCCGATGGGACGGCAATCCGACACGACCGGAGAGAGATCAGGCTTTACGTGCTTTCCGACACGGGTGAGTAATAATTAATTTATTTATAATACACACATACTCGTAACTTCGAAAAGTAAGAGGTTTGCGTACCCAGAATAGATTGTAGAGTTCGCGCCTAGCAAGATGGCTGTAAAATTTCGCCCAAGTTACATCATATCTCTGTGATGTATGTTCAAATAATGTAATAAAGACTAATAGATGATTTAAACTGTTATTTGGACGAAGAAGATATTAACCTACTTATATCCTTTTTCCCATTCACAATACAGAAAGACAATTAATGGCCAATCAAAATGGATTTTATTTCACATAAACTTACAAGCAGCGACATTTAATTTAATTTAGTACAATGTGTAATACATTAATCAAATAACACCACATAATGTTTTGTTAAAGAACTGTTATAAATAACACTTTATAGCTGTGAACTGTTATTTATTGCTTGTTCCTGTTACTAATAGTTTTTCAGTTGTCATAATCAGAAGTGTCATGTAAAAAAAACCTGTCTTTCTGACCGAATTTCAAGTCAGGAATTTCTGGTCAGGCTAAATGAAGTTTAGTCAACTACGCATAAGATTGAAACCCTAGGGTCATGGGGTCCAAGTGCGGGTCTCCTGTACAAGGAAATTGCTCGGAGACTAGTCGACAGCACTCGTGATCAAATTTGCTCAAAGAATCAGCATTGCCATCCAGCGTGGCAATGCTGCCAGCCTTCTGGACACGTTGCCTGCAGACGACGGTGATGGGGAGGAATTCTTTGACGCCTTCGCGTAACTTTTGTATAAATCTTTAATTGTAAATATAAGTTATATTATTATTTAGTTTATTGTTATTTGTACATATAAGTAATTGTATACTAATGTAAATAAATAAAGTTTAACGCATAAGATATAATAGTGCTTAAATTCGTGCTTAAGCATAGGTGCACTCTCTATTCTCTCACTCTCATAGTCCGATGGGACGTCAATCCGACACGACCGGAGAGAGATCAGGCGTAAGTTCAACGGATTTACTTGCTTTCCGAGGCACGGAGCATAAAGGAAACATTCATTCTATCTCACTCAACGTGGGGTATAGTGAAAAGTATGAACAAGCTATGTCAGTAACAATTGACATGGTAAAAACAGCTATTGCCAAGCTTGTTATGGTTGTGAAATATTACCGATGCGAGTACCTATATTATAATAGGATTGTGTACAAATACAGCAATATATTGGCAAGCATGTGGATTGTATTAATGTATCCTAATGCGATGTTTAGCTGTCAATCAGTAGTGTTAATATTTTAATCGCAATTTCTTTTCTTTTTATTGATTTTTGTTTTCTGCTGACACTTTCATATTTAGAATGTTTTTCTATTTCTATTTCCAAACCTATCTGAGAGACGTGTCCGGTCCGGACGATACTATTCAACTTCCGAAGGCAGTCCTTCAACTATAATACCGTTTACCATCAGAGTTTTTGATCAAACACATACTCAATATAGGTACACAATGTGCCTTTTTCTTAACAAAAAAAAACTTTCCTTCTAAGACGTCCATACGAAATGTAATTGTGTTATACTGTGTTGTACGTCAACCACTATTCCACCATAATATACCATAACATTTCCACATAATGATGTACCTAACCCATGAAATATTACCGCCAGACCATAAAACTTCGTACACAAATCAAATGTATTACAAAATATCTTTAATAGTCTATTTATATTGAGAAGTAGAAACAAACAGATGGTCTCTATCATCGTGGCAATATTTACTTATTACTGCCCTTTGAAGATTGTTCAGATACTGAAAACTATGTCGCAATATTTTTGAAAGATTAAAAAATTGGGAGGCGTTGTGTAATTCTACCGGTACTGTTAATTTTGTTTAGATCTGACGAATTTAACCACTAAATATAAAATACTCGCTGCCCGGTGCGACTTCCTCTACGTACCTCTTCGCCTATTCTACTCTACCCTACCCTTACTCCACCCCTACCCTACCCCTACTCTACCCCTACCCTAATGGTATGATTTCATTGGTTTTTATTATATATTCTGCTATTCGGAACGGAGACAAATGAAACAATAGAAACCATGAAAATCGATCCAGCCGTTCTCGAGACTCGAGTTCGAAGAAACCCAACTTTGTTATATAGATTGTGAGATCGATTCTGACATTAAGCCTTCCACTACTGCACTCTGACTTTTCGTAACTTATGTGAGTATTATAAATTAATTATCAGTTGCTAAAACGGTGAGGGAAAACATCGTAATGAAACTATCACACTTGAGAGATTTTTCAATGGTGTCTAAAACCATGTCAGTTTAAATTCTGACGTCAGGTCGTTCATCAACCATACGATAAGAAAAAGAAAGACATCAAAAGGAAATGATTTTTTTCTAGCAACGCAACGCGACTAGGAATGAGAGCAATGAAGATATTTGTGACTCTGAATATCCATATTATATTTTTTATCCCAAATTATGCAGATGAACTCTCGGGCATAAGCTAATTGTTTATTAAAGATGTAAGTTTCGAGGATTCTAGAATTGTGCGAACAATTTCGACCAATTAAATTCGAAGTACTAAATACTATAAATCTTGATGTAAACCTTTAGGGAATTTTCGACTGAAGGATATATTTGCCGGAGCATTGGGTAATAGATACCTACGGGTGTGATTTGTAGTTCCAAGAATTATAGATACCACGGAAGGAGCAAAACGAGATAGGTAATTAACTTGTCAATTAATTTAAACCATCGAGCCATGAGTTTAATGACCCCTTTAAAGGATGCTGGTGTTTTACAAATAACCCTGTATAGGATAAAGTTACAAATTTTTGTTGAAAGAAAAAATTGAATACCTACATGCAGTGCACCAGTCAATTTTCGATTTTCAGATTTCGACCTATTTTCCTTGGGGAAAGTTGTTCAGTTTCATGGACCTTATTACCTCCTAAATTTTGGCAGGTCTTTAAAGCAACAGGGTGTATTGTTTCACAAAGTAAAAATACTTACACCGGGACAAATACTTGTAGATGACATAAATATTTGGTCTCGTGCGGGTATCGAAACCGCTACACCAAACGCAGCTTTAAGTTTATAGGTCTTTGGAAATCTGTTTAAGACGTAGTTTAATATTTGTTATTCCTTATGGAAATAGATATTGAGGATCATAAGTAATTGTAAATTACATATGTTTGGTTAGTGAAGTTACCGACAAAATATTAGGTCAATCTGACCTTCCACGTTTTCAGAAGTTTGTGTATTTAGGGGCATGGGACATTGCCATGGAGGTTTGAAAGAAAGTGGAGGAGTAATCTTTTTGTGATAGTTTTAGATAACCTATAAATTTAAAATTTTATTTAGGTACTTTTTTTTCAATTTTTTTTTTTGTTTTTTTTCATAGGCAAATGTAAATAGTAGTTATATTTAGTTTGTAAATACTTGAAATATATTAGATATAGTAGCTTATAGGTTAACATTAATAAACTAAATAATAATATAAAAAAAAACCTATAAATAAATGAAGATATAATTGGCATGGTAGATAACCGTGTGGTATGACCGCTGACTGGCAAGTCAGAGGTGACAATCGAACCCAAGGCACGCGCCTGTGACTTTTCGGAAGTTACGTGCGTACTAATAATTAATTATCACCTGCTCCGTGCCTCGGAAAGCCGTTGGTTGTGATGAAGATCTTTGAGAGTCGTTAAAGGGAGTCAGTAGCCTCATAAAATCCTGACAACTGATCGAACTTTATAACATCGTATCCCATTGGGTTGCGGCCTGCGGGGCTCAGATAGGCATTCGCTGCGAAAACTGATATTCAGCTGCATCTGGTTAGATTGGAAGCCGACCCCAACAAGGTTTGGGAATAACGCGGCTAGGAGGATGGATGGTAGTTAAGCGATTCAATTTCTGTTCTTGAGTATAGTAAATTCACTTCCCATAAAAAGTCATCAGCTAATTGCTGTTATGCAGAAGCATGCTGCTGCCCATCCTCCGGATTTTTCCCTTTGTCGCTTCTTACGACACCCGTTGGATTGGATTCTTTGTTTCTCCAAGAATCGGGCTCCTGGATGGGTTCTGATGCCACATCCTTAGCTATACTCTCATCCACGTCGGTTGGTATCAATCCATGTGACTCCTGTATTTGTCATCTTTCGGTATCAGATTTAATGTTTGTTTGGTTAGAGCTTGACCTTCGGCTTTGAGAGATGTTTGTATGATTGTGTATATAGAAGTTGGAACCTCCTTTGAGAATTGGCATTCATGATGATGAGATTTGTAAGTGGATGATTAAGTAAATATAGATATCACCCTTCAGGAGTAGTATACTTAACTTAAAATAGGTTCTATTTATATATTACTAGCGACCCGCCCCGGCTTCGCACGGTTACGCTAATATGCATGTATTATACATATAAACCTTCCTCTTGAATCACTCTATCTATTAAAAAACCGCATCAAAATCCGTTGCGTAGTTTTAAAGATCTAAGCATACATAGGGACAGACAGACGCGGGAAGCGATTTTGTTTTATACTATGTAGTGATTCCATTTTATGTTTTTGTCATAAGTTATGATAATATAGATTTCGTGAGTTATGTGCGTATTATAAATTAATTATCAGTTGCTAAAACGGTGAGAGAAAACATAGTGATAAAACTAGCACACCTGAGAAATTTTTCAATGGTGTGTAAAGCCATGTCAGAGGCCTACAGGCGGTTTAAACTCTGACACCAGGTTGTTCATCAACCATACGATAAGAAGTAGATATTATAAATATAGATATGCCCCAAATCCTGAAGTTGCCTGGATAAAAGGAATATGAAATATATTTTTCTTAACTTTTTTTTATTGCATAAAGTAAAGAAGGTTTGAATTTTATGCCACCCTCATCGTGGCTCTCTAAAGCGCAGCATACATTCATACATATATTAATAGCCTGTTTCAGTCCACTACTGGACTGGACTGCTTATTTTGTTCGCTCATTAGATGGTATTTGCTCTTAATTTCCACGCTGCGCAAGCAGGTTGGCGATTATGGGTAAATACCTCCAATGAGCGCACAAAAGAGGCGCGCATTGTGAGAGGCCTATGTTCAACGGACTAATACAGGCTGATGATGATGATGAACTAGCTTTATATTATTCAACTAGGTCATAACTCATAAGTAATAGCGGCGCTTTCCAAGTAAGTAAAGTATGACAAGTGTAGCATAACACTAAAGAGCTCAAAGAAAGGAGGTGTGTCAAGAAATATTGACAGACTGCAAACGAATGAGTAAAAAGTAGCAGCTTGACTGAAAAACTATCAAATATGACCCATTTACCGAGCTAAGTTCAACTTAGGTCGGCGAAGACGATCGATCACGCGCGCTTATGATGGGCGTACACGGACGGTTGGTAACTACAGTAGTTGGTAGATATGGTGCTAATTCTCTTGCACACACTCTAAACTAATTTAGACTCACTATCTCACTTTCTAACAGAGATCATTAGAAAAAGATAGAAGATTTTTAGAACTGTCAAACTAGTCCATTTGCGTATCATCAATGAGAATTTAGTCGGCATGTCATAGAGATCTCGCCTAATTACATAGACTAATGTTACAGCTCTAATTTTATAGCTCAATTTTTGCTATCCTTTTTCAATAGTGTTTATTAGAAAGAGATGTAGTTAGACTAAAATTAGTTAAGCGGGAAGTACAAGAGAATCGACACCATTATGAGAAAACATTGCTGATGACTGTGGTACCATTTGCGAATGGATCGATTTCCAACCGTTTTGCAACTAGAGTCACTCTTATAATAATAATTATATTATGACTATTCATAAGTACCTAAAATGAATAAAAATAATAAGTAATGAAATAATAAAGTAATAAAATAATAATAAGTAAAATAATAATACATGAATAAAAATATTTTGATTTTGAATTAGGTATTTCTTTTGAAATCATTGAATATCAGTCATGTTCTGAAGTTGAACAGAACCAGCATAATTATTCTTATTTTGAATTAAGGTGTGAAAGCAAAATTCGTAAGTCAACAGTTTCCATTTTTAAATTAAAAGAAAATTAAATTAAAGATGGTTATAATTACAAGCAAATTCCGTTCTATTTTCAAATAGGTACTATTTAACCAATCTCCGACGTGTATTTCAATTTTACATGCAGCCAGCATCTGAAAACCGCGATTCAGCATTGCAGCTATTTATAACAACTCCATACATATTTAAGTATCGGAGTCCACCTGTCGAGTTTGCCTAAGTCAATTAAAACGTTGGTGCTTACACGTAAAGGCAGTTGTACTGGCGTTTGAAACACCCACACAAGACTGAGAGCTATTTTCGTCAACGTAAGGATTACCTAGAATATTTGAGACAAATATTTCTGATCCAACATGAAAGAACACACAAAGTCACAACTTTTATTTTTGTTCATTTTACATGTTTAAGCACATGTTAGCTTATTAAATATAATTATTTAATAGGAAAATTTGAAAAATAACAAATATGCCCTAGGCGTACAATGCGGATGCGGATTCGGTGGCTTATCGATCAGAGCTTCTTCTTCTTCTTATCGTATGGTTGATGAACAACCTGGTGTCAGAGTTTAAACTCTCTGACATGGCTTTACACACCATTGAAAAATCTCTCAGGTGTGCTGGTTTCATCACGATGTTTTCCCTCACCGTTTTAGCAACTGATAATTAATTTATAATACGCATAACTAACGAAAAGTCAGAGGTGCGCGCCTTGGGATCGAACTCGAGAGTTCGAGACCTCTGACTTGTAAGTTGACGGTTATACCACTAGGCTATCAGTGCTATTAAACCCCCTGACGCCCTAGCCTTGCAGGCTCGCCACAATTATTCTCCCGTGTATTTCGTCTTAGTATCATTCCATAACAAGCGTGGGTGTGGTAACATTTCATTTCGTTAGGATAACATTCGCTGCACCGCTGCGTTGGCCATGTTGAGAGAAAACATTGTAAATTCGTGTTATTGGAGCCAATTGGAAGATCATGCTTGTAATAAGACTTATTAGCTTCTGCATTGTACTTACTTACATCGTCCGCATTATTTACAAAAACTTTAGACTCAAACTCAAACTCAAATCATTTATTGCGAATACAGGTTAAGAAGGTGTAACAAACATGGTCTTATAAAGAAATTTTTCCAACTATGTTCTGCTATTCAGCATGCAACTTTAAAAAAACAAATCTAGAAACATAATTATACAAAATTATTCATCTGCCTAGCCTTTTACCCAACTATGATGGGGTCGGTTTCCAGTTTTACCGGATGCAGCTGAATACCATGTTTTACATGGAGCGACTGCCTATCAGACCTCCACAACCCAGATACTGGGTTACACGATACCCTTTGGTAAGACTGGTTGTCAGACTTTCGGGCTTCTGACTACCTGTAACGACTATCAGAGATCGACAATTATACAAAATTATTATTATGTATAAAAACTGAATGAATGTCAGATCGTATAAGTCAACGTTGATTAAATTTGTCATTAAGATATTCATTCACACTATAGTTCTTCATCATTAAGAGTAAGACTAAGAGTAGACTCTTTCCTGTATTCCCCAGAGGGGTAGGCAGAGGTGTATGCAGTACACCCACGTTTCGCCAGCTATGTTATTATAAGTCTCACGTAATAGGGGGCGAGCCTATTGCCATTAACACTATTCCAGACTCCGTGCTGCTACTGAGAATTTCCTAATGGAAAAACCCAAGAACACTTTGCACAACCCGGGGATCGAACCCAGGACCTCGTGCTCAGCAGTAGCGTTTGCTACCACTAGACCAACGTGCAACAAGGCGGTCAAATTTTTTTTTAAATTAAATCCTTTTTTGTCTAAGCACTGAACGAACTATTATGGGTCTTTTTATTCCTTTTTTTTCTAGGCAGTTTGTGATATTATGGGTCTTTTTATCCCAAATACAGCCAAAGTCGGGGGTGAAAGCTAGTTTAAAACGAGTATGTTTTTCTGTAACAGCTCTGGCGGCGACATGTGGCCACTAGCAGCCACTATAGGAGATTAATGATACTTCCGCGTCGCTGCCTTTTCATACAGAACCTTATTCTGATGTTACTGATTGTGGAAGTAAAATTGTTTTTGGATAAAAAAGTTTAGTTACTTTTTTTTGTGAATTTTTTTTACCTACATGTTATTGCACATGATAGCTTCTTCTTCTTTCGCCTGCCCTGGTCCCATATTAAGTGTTATTGTAATTGTATTGGTTTTTATGTTATTTTTTATATATATATATATTTTTTTATATTGTGATTGAATAGTGTAATTGGCCTAGGCCGTACTATTTAATGTAAATAAATAATAAATAAATTACTTGGGTTCGGCGCAAAGTGTCTTCTTCTTCCATTCCTCTCTATCAGCCGTCATCTGAACATTTACTCCTTTTTCATTCGTATCAGATAGCACATGATAGCTTATTAAATATAATTATTTAATAAGAAAATTTGAAAAAACACGGTGGCTCAGCGGTTAGAGCGTCGACACGGTACGTCGAAGAACGTTTACTTTTTTTTATATTGCACTGCCATGTGATTTAAGTGTGCTTGGCAAGAAGTCATAGGTTCGATTTACAGGTCGGGCATAGTTATGAGGTTTTTAACCCCCAGGGAGTGTTATAATTTTTTTTTACAAAATAATTCATGAAAATTCATAACATTGCGGTACCTACTAAAACTGCAAAGTTTGAAGCACTGAGTCGGATACATAATGTGTTCCAATAGACTAACTAATTAAATAATATAATTATTTAATAAGGAATTTGAAAAAACTACTGATACGGATGGGATTTAAACCCACGATCTTCGGCGTACCGTGCCGACGCTCTAACTGTTGAGCCAGCGGTAAGCCGAAGATCGTGGGTTCGAAACCCATCCGTATCAGTTGTTATTACAAATTTCTTCTAACTAACTACTAGCTAACATGTGCTAAAACATGTACAAAATCATAAAATATAATTAAATAATTATATTTATTATGCTTCAATTTAACACAATGTTTAACAGCCCATTCAGGGTTGCCTGGAAGAGATCGCCATGCTGCGATAAGACCGCCAATTGTACTCTTCAAATGTATTTTTTGGTGTGCAATAAAGAGGATTTGTATTGTATTGTATATCCTCCTAGCCTTATTATTCCCAAACTTTGTATGGATCGGCTTCTAATTTAGCCAGATGCAGCTGAATATCAGTTTTCTACGGAGCGACTGCCTATCTGACCCCCGCAACCCAAAGGAATACGATATTCTAAGGTTAGATTAGTTGTCAGGATTTTATGAGGGTACTGACTCCCTATATCGACTGTCAAAGATCTTCATGACAACCGGGGCCAACGGCTTATCGTGCTTTCCGAAGCACGGAGCAGGTGATAATTTATTTATATTACGCACATACTCGTAACTTACGAAAAGTCAGAAGTGCGAGCCTTGGGTTCGAACCTGAGACCTTTGACTTGGCAGTCCAACGGTTATACCACTCCGCTATCACTGCTCTTGTTTCTTGTTGTGTTGTATTGTATGTAAAAAAAAAACACACAATACTTGATAACCCCATTAATTGGTTTATAATAATTTGATCCCCTGTTTAATAGACTGGAGATGAAGGTAAACAGCACCGTCGCTGATGAGGCTGTACACAGATAGCGGTGCTCCGGGACGTGTCCTTTTCAATAGTTGACGGCTTACGATACTGTATCGAGTTATGCCGATACACGACAAGGTTTAATTTTACTAATTACGTAAACAACTTCAATCTGATAAGTGATTATAATTATGTAAAGCAATTTTCGACGTCACTATTTTTACATAGTAGGTAGGTATATATTATATTTTAACATACCTAATATAATATGTAACGTATGTTAAATATAATATATTATGTATAATAACTAAGACTAATTTTTTTTCAAACCCTTTAAAAACATTATAATCATAATAAACCAGACTGGAACTATCCCACTCTCCTTTCCAATATCTTTGGTCCCAATGCAGGGCAAAGGTCTCTTCACCAATAGAGAAGGATCAAGTATTAATCAACTCTCGCTAGCTCACTGCGTGTTAGCGATTTCAGACTATCAAATCCAGGTTTCGTCACGACGTTTTCCCTCACTGTTAGTCAATGGTGTGTTAAACTAAGAAAGTAAAGTACGAACCCACACCCACGTGCTTGCAAAGCGGGTCCGTTACCAATGAGCCACCACGACATGACAATCGAAAACACAACAAAAACATCAATTTTGGAGGAGAGACGAGAGAGTTTCCGTCGGATAGGAAAACAATACATTAGGAAGGCTATCGAGTCCGTACGGGAGCTTGTTGAACAGTTCAGAATAGCTATAGACTACCCCATTTAATTTTCCTGCCCCGGACCCCTGACAAGCTTAGGTACTGCTCTAGACCGTCGTAAAAAAAAAATGCCTAGAACAATTCGCTCAATCCAGAATATACCCGCTCGAAGTAATGGAATCGCAAAACTGACTAGATATATTAAAACTCGTGTCATGTAGCTTGACATATATGTCAGCCAGCGAACGGGAACAGCTGCGCCCACAAAAAACTATACTGTACCACATACATTGCTGCTTCTGTATGCATAGCCATTAGTTGGAAGTTTGCTTAACAAGCAATGTATGTGAAGAATGAATGTTAAGACGGTGACGAAGATGGATTATTTACGCTTTGAGTGGCACTTTGGATACGATTTTTATGGAATAAAATGTTTGAACATCTTTTGAATATTTTTTTTTGTTAATATCCTGGTTCTATGTCGCGATTTTAGAATGAAGTACCTACTTACTGATTTATATGAACTTATTGATTTTCATCAAATCAAATCTAAATGATTTAATCAAAACTAAATTACTCGTAGTACAAAATAAAATCAAATCTTACCTACAACTTACATAACAGTGCACTAGGACATACCTACCTGTGTCGCAGAGACTATAAATTTCTCCTACCTATTAGGTACCTAACTAATATTATAAATGCGAAACTAAGTTTCCCAAACGAAAACCGATTTTGATTCAGTTTTTATCTATCGAGATTAAGAGTGTTCTCAGATAAAAAAAATAGGTAAGTATCAGTGGTTTTTTAATTTATACTTGTATTTACGTTCGTTATTGATTGAATAAGGTTTTAAGAGAAAGAAAATTTAAAAAAGTTGTTCTCTAACTTGGAAAATTCCGAAAAATCTGAACTCCAGACCACTTTTGACAAAAGCTACTTTTATTCCTCTCAAATAAATAACGGATAACGGAAGGGAAACCGCGTAGAAAAGCTAGTTTCAAATAAAAATAAACTTTCCATTGTCACTTTATTGAACAATGAAACTATTTCAGACATTATACTGTCTAATATAGGAAGATCGACGTCGTCGGTTACGTCACGCCTGCGTCAAACTGAAAACTGAAACTTAGATGACGCATCTAATGTTAGTAATAGCTCCGAGACATGAGGAGTATGAGGAGAAAATTGTGACTGTCGAAATAATTAACACATTTATAGAGTAAAGTTATATATATATTAAACAAAAATTATATTAATAATTATATATAATTATAATTATATTACTTAATAATAATTATATTAATACGGCGCGAATAGTGAGGAGGTTTCTCTCTCTGGACCCCTAACCACCGGTAGCTTGGACCCTGTTCCCGATACCGGTGGGCTACTATATTTTATATATTTAAATGTATATATTTTTTTTATATATATATTTAAAAATGTATTTTATATGTGTATGAATGAATAAATGGAATAATAATATTAATATGAATATGAAATGAATATACGTTTTCTTCGAATTTCTTTAAAATATGTATTTTTTTCTTTATTTCATGATCTCCACGTATGTTTTTAATCAAAAAAACCTAATAATGAATGAGTAAAAAAATAATTTTAAATTCCAAATTTCGGTCACAGCGGCTAATTGCAACGGAGATTAGCCACGCAGGAGATATTATAGTGCACAAGTGTGTGCGCAAACACGGATGCATTCTCTATTCCCTCACTCTCATAATCCGATGGGACAGCAATCCGAAACGACCGACGCAGGGCCAACAGTTTAACGTGCTTGCCGAGGCACGCAGTAAGTGATAATCAATTTATAATACACACATACTTAACTTACGAAAAGTCAAGAGGTACCCGCAAAGATATTGGAAATAATATTCGAACTACTAGGTTTGTTGGTCCTCTAGATTTGTTGTTTCTACCTACATATAGTTTATTTTTATTTCATGGTCAATTAATTATTAAATTTTTATATAAGGTAGAAATAAACCAATTAAAAAGATAAACTTAATCTAAAAGACCGCTACCTAGGCTAAGTTCCCAAAATGCTGCATTGCCTCGCTGTATGGCTATAATTATGTAACTAGCCTTTGGGCAATAGTTTACTGAATATAATTATGTTTATTTGGACAATGTTCAATGTTCTGTTTGATGTGTAGAATAAACAATCAATCAATCTCTTTTGTGTTGTCTCCTCGGAAATGCATCGCTGGAGACCGATTGTTGTCTGCCCAGAATAGCGCTTCAATGGAATTGGGATCGAATTAGAATAAAATAGATCGTAGGGAACGGGAACGTAGTGTACTGGAAGCTATGATATTGGAATTCGATTTTATACTTAGGTATATTTTATTTTCGAAGCACTAATAGCATAGTGGTATGGCCGTCAACTGACAAGTCAGTGGTCTCGAGTTCGACCCCAAGGCGCGCACCATTGAAAAATCTCTCAGGTGTGCTGGTTTCTTCACGATGTTTTCCCTGACCATTTTAGCAACTTACAAAAAGAGGTGCGCGCTATGGGTTCGAACCTGAAACCTCTGACTTAGCAGTCAACGGTCATACCACCAGGCTATCACGACTCAATGTTCCATAGCATGACTTTTGGTAAGTTATGTGTTATTTTTTAAAATAATTCCCTCATTATTTAACTTCCACTTCTGTTTTGCGGCCAAATACATCATCGACAAAGAATATTGTGTCCACTGACATAAAAATTCGTAGAGAAATCTCGTAATCTTTAAATCCTGGAAAACATGGCGCGTACACAAGCGATTATCGCTTATCTCAAAATGTATTACAGGTTTAAATTCATCAGTAATGATAGCCAGAGGCGTGCACAGACATTTTCGTCAGGGTAGGCAGTACATACAAATCCTACATATTTTCACTAATTTGTCGTCTATCAGGGTAGGCAGTGCCTTTTTGCCTATATGAACTGCACGCCCCTGATGATAGCTGACTAACTTACGTGCAGTCACCATCAAAGCGATGCATTCTTAGAATACAAGAACAGTCTAGAACATTGTTATAAGTAGAGAAGCATACGTATATAATCGTCGTTGAAAACTTGACATGCTTTTTACCCAACTGCACCAGAAGGAGGGTTATGTTTTTACACATTATACTGTAGCGACTGATCACGAATTGATTTGTTTCTCCCGCGAACGTACCGAATCATGATTCATGATTCGGAACGTTCGCGGGAGGAACAAATCTACATGTAGAATAAGCTGCCTATTTTCTAATGGACTACAACTGTAGTCCCTTTTTAGTTGACAATGGACTACAGTTGTAATCCATTGGGAAAACCTCGACCTGGATTTCTTCAAGAAGTCAATAGGTTTTTGAAGCGTATCCGTAATATTAACAATATGCAAAAGAAGTTTAATTATCGTTTAATTTTGAGGAAATTTATATAATTTTCTGATAATAATATTTATAATTGGCTATGGGTTGATCTGGCCCCATGGATCTTGGGGCCTCTTTCTTTATTTTATGTTATCTACTATAATTATATTTTTTCTCAAATTACCATCAGTCAGTGAGCTAGCGAGGTGATTAATGCTCGATCCTTCTCTATATGAGAAGAAGCCTTCAGTAGGACAGTACAGGCTATTTTATTTATTATTAATATGAACAATTCGTATAATATGCTAGAAACGGACAAATATGGCTATGTTTGATACAATAATAGATATTCTATCCTATATCACAACAATTTCTATTTATTTTTGAAATAAGGATAGAATATCACTTTCTATGAGAAAATTTCTATGAGAGTCGTGATAGCCTAGTGGTGGTGACCGTTGACTGGCAAGTCAGAGGTCTCGGGTTCGAACCCAAGGCGCGCACCTCTGACTATTCGTAAGTTATGTGCGTTTTATAAATTAATTATCACTCTCCGTGCCTCGGATAGCACGTTAAGCTGTTTGCCCCGGCTGTCAATTGTAGATCTTTGACAGTCGTTACGGTTAGTCAGAAGCCCGAAAGTCTGACAACCAGTCTTACCAAGGGGTATCGTGTAACCCAGTGTCTAGGTTGTGGAGGTCTGATAGGCAGTCGCTCCATGTAAAACACTGGTATTCAGCTGCATCCAGTAAGACTGGAAGCCGACCCCTACACAGTTGGGAAAAGGCTAGGCAGATGTATGAACACAATAATTTCTATAGTACACTGACCTGTATTTGAACGTGTTTCTATAATAATATTATCAGACGAACACATTTCATCTTTAATATACATTAAATAGTCCATTTCACATCATATTTATGGTGTGCCATTATTTATTATGCGCTATCCCTCCAAAATAAACATCAATACGATAATAAATCTAGAATATTTTACGTAACATGATTTACGTGTGCACTATAGTAACTAAATGTCTTACCTGACAGATAAAATGTCAGAAGGTTTACTTTGAGCATCAATTTTTCTGTGTAATAATTAATTAATATTTTTTACTATACAACGTGTAACGTAATATATATAGTGTGGGATACTTTAGGATATCAATCCACTCATGAAATTGAACAACTTGTAAAACATCAGTTTGTGTAATAGGTACACGAAAAATAATTCCACTTCTCATACAAAGTTGCCGTTCAGCTCTTTGTATGAAGAATTGTTTTTTCAAATTTTCTTATTAGTAAAAGTTGTTTATAACGATGAGTTTAATGATCCCTTTTAAGGATGCTGGTGTTTTACAAATAACCCTGTATAGCAGGATTTGAATTGCGATCTTACTGGTTTAAGCCACAAATCACTCTGTTCAGAACTATTCGTAATCAAATAATTTTTGTAAAGGCACATCTCACACAAGGGTCCTATTATACCCAAATAGAGATATTATAAATAGCGACTAGCGGTCTAGCTCTTGAATTTACCTTCGAGATTTTTCGTCATATCTTCGAACAATGCAATTGGAATTTGATTTTCAACCCTTTAACTGAATGTGGAGAATTTTGACATTGAAAGATAGCGCTTAAGGTGCTTTTCTGACCGGGTCGGCGCGTTTTCATTTCTATACTTCGAAATTCGAACGACTAAGGTTCTATTGAGGCATCCCACGTTTGTTAGTTTTTTTGTTCGTTCAATCACCAATCGCCGTTTATTCTGACATAGTTTTACACACCCTTAAACTTTTGACTCCCGCAAGGATGGCCGGCGTCGAATAAGAATTGATGTCCTGTTGTCTCATTTCTCGGTGTTTGAAGATTTAATAATTCTTTCCTGTGTTTGAATCGAATCCAAGACTTTGCGCAGCACCACTAGACTAACGCGGTAGGTAATTTATAATACGAACTTGATTTGGAAAAGTTAGTTGTGCATATCACGGTTTGAACCTGAAACCTCTGAATTGCCACTCCACGATCATACCATTAGCAAAGAATATACAGGGTTATTTGTAAAACACTCGCAACCTAAAAAGGGGTCATTAAACTCATTAAACATTATCTTTTACCATGGGACCAACCCTGAAAACGCAAAAAAAAATCAGCTGTCCCATACATTTATGTTTACAACTCAATAAAATGTATGGAACAGCTGTTTTTTTTTTGCGGATTTCCGGGTTGGTCCCATAGTAAAAGTTAATGAGTTTAATGACCCCTTTTCCGGTTGGGAGCGTTTTACAAATAACCCTGTATCGTACCACTAGGCTGTTGTTGCTTCTTCAGTAAATCCCTATTTATAATTTGGTTTTAGAGTGTGAAACTTTTGTTTTAGGTCTGCTACACAAGTATACATTATCCGCCGACCAGACAGGGAGGCGGCAGGTGGCACTTCTGTCTGCATCGGCCTAAAATCGCCTGAACAGGTGTACTCAACCACGACTATCTTAAACACCTCGCACTCCATTGCAACTTTTGTTCTAACCCAGCTAATTTAATCTAATTTCTTTTGAAGAAAACAAGCAATGGAAAGTTAAATGAATTTTGCATTGCTTGTTTCGTAATAGGTGTCAAGACGTGGTCTGTTACCAAGCTAACACGTTGGCACAGAGGCAAATAATTCAACTAGATAATTTATTATACTGGCAAATTCACTGATTTGAGTTTAGCTATATTTATATGCTGTAATAGGTATTTTTGTCTTTAAAATGTTTAATGTATTGTTTAATGTAATATAGTCGTGTTTTGTTTGCGAAATTATTCGATAAAATAAATAATAAACCAGCCAGTAACTGTCCCACTGCTGGGCAAAGGCCTCTTCTAAAGCAGAGAAGGATCGAGCACTTATCACAACGCTAACTCACTGCGTGTCGGGTTCCACACTATAAAAATTTCCTCACTGTTAGTCAGTGGTGTCTTAAATTATCTAAGAAAGTAGATACATGTGTGACATTGAATAAGTCACATACCTGGTACATCACCACCTGGTACGTGCCAGGCCATTGATCGGCCTTTTTATTGGCCCCCTTTTTTTATAAAAAATCTTCATTCAACAGGACTGACAAGTTAATAATGAATTTAAGCTTACCTACCTACCTATCTACGTCAGAGAGAAGGAAAATGACTATAAGATTCGGCCAATTAAATTCTTGATTCAAAGAATTTTAGGAAAACGGGGAACATAATGGACATAGGAAGTGTGTGCCGACATTTTTTATTTGTTATTTTCCGGAAAAACGGAGGAGCGCGTTCTTTATAAGACCTAAATATTCGTAATAATATTTTATTATAATTATGTAGATAGTATCGATAGTTTGTGAACATTAGGTACTTTTTTATTTTTGGCGTCTATCGTATATCGCGCTAAACCGTTATCTCTCTCTCACATTGAAGATATAAAATCAATGAATATACCTAATTATGAAAAACCGAACTAAACCAATTGAAGGAATTCTCCTTCAATTACAAAGTTTCAGCAAAAAATTTAGCTTGATCGAAACATGTTTTCAAATAGAGAAATGTCATAATATTCATTTAAAGCTATTTTTTATTTGAAAACCATATTTCGATAAAGCTGAAATTTTTTGTTTCATAATTAAAAAAACAATATTAATAATTTTAAAACGTTTCATTAAAATTCTTTGTCTCTGTATAAACATCACGTTGACTACATTCGATAATAATTTATCTAAATTATGATTACTTTGTCCGATCATCATCTTTTACGATTGACGTCATCAACAAAAACTATATTTTCATTCTTTACTTTCACGGCTAGCGTGGGAAGCACTCCATTCATACTAACCTTGATAGCAATCGTTTTACTATTAATTTTTGCTCTGAATACGTGACTACGAATCTGAGAGCTTACCCAATTCTTATCCTGTTATTTATCTTCACAAAGTCGTGATAACCTAGTGGTAAGACCGTTGACTGGCAAGTCAGAGGTCTCAGGTTCGAACTCACGGCTCACCTCTGACTTCTCGTAAGTTATGTGCGTGTTATAAAATTACTTGCTTCGTGCCTCGAAAAGCACGTAAAGCCGTTGGCCCTGCGCCTAGATTTCTCTCTGGTCGTATCGCCTACCAATTCATCCTATTTCACAGTTTCATTACACAAGTATCATTATCATAGTGCACAAGTGTGTGCCCAAACACAGATGCAATCTCTATTATTCTCTCACTCTCAAAGTCTAACATGACTTAGAGAGATTAGGAGCGGGACCGACGACGTGCGTTTTACGTGCTTACTGAGGCACGGAGCAGGTGAAAATCACGCACATAACTTACTAAAAGTCAGAGGTGCGTACTTTGGGTTCGAAACCGAACCGAACCTTGACACTTTTGTCTTGCTAGTCGTACCACTATGTTATTACTGCGCGAATCACAATCTCAAGAAAATGCAAACAGAATAATTTTTGAGAAAAAAAACCTTTCTATATTTAGACACTTTATACGATTAGGGCGGCTTACGTTAAATCATTTCGTTCACAAACGAGACGCGGCAAATCTGACAATTGAGTCCTATTTAAATTCGTTCAGTATCTTTACTGTGTTAGGCAGTTTCCATCGTTATTCATTTAGAATGGAATATTGATTCAATTGATCCCATTCGGAGCCGTCAGTCGATCTGAGTCGCAAAAACTTAATTTTACCTATTTTTAGGCCAGTAAGTGATATTTTAAAGCATTTACTGTTATAGCTTAGGTTATTCTTGATTATTTTTATATAGCAGTGGTATGACCGTTCAGAGTCCGAGCTTTCAGGTTCGAACCCAAGGCGCGCATCTCTGACTTTTCATAAGTTAGTTATTAAGACCTCTGTTACGCTAGTCAACGGTTATACCACTAGGCTATCACGGTGTTAAATAATTAGTTCTAAGACGAATTTTCAGCTTGAATTTAGGATTTTTTTTTCTTTTACAGTGTAAATGTCATCCGATTCCGAGTGACTTCAGATGTTTCTTAAAGCTAATTTTTTAACACCTTAGTGGCCACATTATCCGAAAGCGCCCGGGAGTTCCAATGAGTTGAAACGGCCCTGTTTATAGGTACTTCACTACCAAGGGCCACGAGAGCAAGCGTCAAATACTCGTGTATTTATTTATTTTTTTACAAAATCGGTAATCAAAAACGTAAAGCGAGACCTACCACAATGAGAGTGGTTGCCAAGAATTCAGTTACGATGAACGACCCAATTAAAACTTTTTGTTTGCTGTTGAAAGTTAAAAATAAAATGAATTAAAGTAGGTACAGTGTGTATTAATATCCTGTCTGACATAACGAATGTGATAGCAAGCAAGTCTGTTTGTATGTCACACTAGTGCAAATAAACTACGAAACCGATATAATTGTTCCTCATTCATTTAGAAAGAAAGAAAGAAAAATAACCGTTTCCGTAACCATAATTGTCCCTTCTGGGTAAAGTAAAGTAAAGTAAACTTTATTGTCTTTGATTGAGTAAGGTACAGATGTTATTTATACTTATGATAGTGCCATCAATCAATCAGCAATCAATCAATCAATCAAAATCAATCAGCCCATTTTGAGCATACAACAATTTTAGAAGAAACTTATGGGAATTTATACTAATAACAATAAAACCAAAATAAGTAGAACCAGGTTACAATCAAAATTATCGAGGCTTATTTTTTGATTCCAGATATTCCTTAACAGTATAAAAACATTTTTCAATTAGCCATCTTTTTAAACGTAATCTAAATAGCCTTACGGCCAAGGTAGAATCACTACATAGTATAAAACAAAGTCGCTATCCGCCGTCTGTCTGTCCCTATGTATGCTTAGATCTTTAAAATTACGCAATGGATTTTGATGCGTTTTTTTTAATAGATAGAGTGATTCTTAAGGAAGGTTTATATGTATATTGCACTCGTGCGAAGCCGGGGCGGGTCGCTAGTAACATATAAAGAAATGACTACAAAAAAAAACTAAAAAGCAATAAAAAAATAAAAAAAATAAATTTATGTGAGGCACACTACACAAAATCTTTACCACTAATCGAACTTCAGAATATTCCTTTGGGTTGCGGGGGTCAGATAGGCAGTCGCTCCGTAGAAAACTGATATTCAGCTGCATCTGGTTAGATTAGAAGCCGACCCCAACAAAGTTTGGGAATAAAAAGGCTAGGAGGATGATGATATTTGTTCATTTGTGCGTACCCGGCTATAGGGAAAAACAGAAAATCCTAGCGTGGGGCTACTAATTTCAGGAAAAGTCCATAAATTACTACGGTGAAGTAAAACGTTGCGAGGAATGTCCGGAGAGATGTTCCCAACAATACATCGCATTTATTTATATTTTTCCCTGTTTCACCGTGGCGTGGGAACGATGCATGTTTCCTGAAATTCTGATAAACTTATAGGTCAAGGGCCGGACAGTTCAACAAATAATTTGTTAGTCATTGTTACGAGTCAATTATAATTATTGATTACGAAGTGGTTTATATTTCGTAATCAATAATTATAATTGACTCATACATAACAATGACTAACAAAATACCGAGATTCGTGATAGCCTAGTGGTGGTGACCGTTGACTGGCAAGTCAGAGGTCTCGGGTTCGAACCCAAGGCGCGCACCTATGACTTTTCGTAAGTTATGTGCGTTTTATAAATTAATTATCACTCTCCGTGCCTCGGATAGCACGTTAAGCTGTTGGCCCCGTCTGTAGATCTTTGACAGTCGTTACGGGAAGTCAGAAGCCCGAAAGTCTGACAATCAGTCTTACCAAGGGGTATCGTGTAACCCAGTATCTGGGTTGTGGAGGTCTGATAGGCAGTCGCTATATGTAAAACACTGGTATACAGCTGCATCCGGTAAGACTGGAAGCCGACCCCAACATAAATGATGAAGTGGTTTATATTTCTGAACTTTTATCGATGTGTGAGTGAGCCTCGTGGCAAGACAATGATCGCAAGTTCGACCCTAAGATATGCAACTGACATTTTGTACCTAAGTCATAAGTGTTTAGTGGCACAAATTGTTTACGGACCCGCTTTGCAAGCACGTGGGTTTGGGTTCGAACCTGGCATGTAGCAATGTGACTTTTTTAGTTAATCTAAGACACCACTGACTAACGGTGAAGGAAAACATCGTGAGGAAACCTGGACTTAATAGTCTGAAATCGCCAACACGCAGTGAGCTAGCGTGGTGATTAATGCTCAATCCTTCTCTGTATGAGAAGAGGCCTTTGAGAAGAGAGAACGGGACAGTTACAGACTGGTTTATTACTATCATTTCTTTGTCTTGTTTGTTAGGCTTAAAAAAATATTATGGGCTTCCCTACTGAATTTCACGAGGACGAACTTAAAGCTAGTGTCGTAATCGTAATAATTAATTAACAATGTGTGAATTAACTGATCCATTCCCCTAACCTCTTGACATTTAACTATTATTAACTACATATAACATTGATCAAATCAAGCGGAAGAGCTTCTGACGCGCCGTCACGTATATGTTTACGAACTCAATTATAAGGAGCGTGACTCATTGGATTATTGTTATGTTTAATTAACGGCCACTTAGAAATAATATGGTCTATCAACTTAATAGACTCACGCCTGTATACGTCTCCCCAGAGGGGGTAGGCAGAGGTGTATGCAGTACACCCACGTTTCGCCGGCTATAAGTCCCATGTAATAGGGGCAAGCCTATTTCCATTAACCGGGCACAATTCCAGACTCCGTACTGCTACTGAGAATTTCCTAATGGAAAAACTCAATAACACTGCCCGACCAGGGTATCGAACCCAGGACCTCGTGCTCAGCAGTCGCGCTTGCTACGGGTAGACCAACGAGGCAGTCTATCAATGTAAGAAGGATATCTTGTCTAGTAGACTAGTACCTACAGGCATTATGAGCTGACCTCGCATTGTATATGCTCTTCATACAAGATGAAATGTATACTCGAAATGTATAGCTTGATGTGTAGCCGTGTGTACCTACTACCGCGGTGGAGCCTGTACTTGCGTGCTGAAACCACCAAAGCCACCATTTTGATATATTTGGAACTGTAATTCAGGGACTACGAGGCATTTCCGACCAAAACTCACCACGTCACATTTTTTTCGAATCTGTCAATTCGTTCGAAAACGCACACATAATATTTTTAGCTAAAACTTTATGCTATGTTTACAAAGTAATAATTTATTTGACTGAATCTCCATATATTAAAGCAAACATTTTTTCTCCAAGCCATAAATCTTTCAATAGCTCTATGGTATGACCGACTCTATAAAATGAATTCAAACATCAATCAATATGAGTTATTTTTAGGCACTTGATTATTTGAAGATTTATTTTTTTGCATTTTAGCGTTCCAGCCTTACATTACCTATCCGTTTTACTCGTTGTTAGGCTTCCTGCATTGGACTGGGATTCACGATTCTATGTTTGACAACATTTTTATTGTACTTCCAGTATGATGATTCTTCCAAGAGTATGACCGTTGATTGGCAACATATAGGTCACAAGCTGAATATAGGTTTCACGCAAGTTTATAAAATATTGCATAAAAGGTTGCTCAGAACAATGTATCCAAAAATATTGTAAGCCATTATTTAAAAGAGCAACCATGGAGTTTCTTGCTAGATTCTTCTCCATGAGGGGTAGGCTGCCCTTGGAACTGGCAACTAGAGTCACTCCTGTAATAATATTAGAATTATGACTATTCATAAGTTCCTAAAATGGTCTACATGAATAAAAATATTTTGATTTGATTTGTTTGAATGCGGGAAACCAAAGAGAAACAATAGAGTATAAATAAAAAGTAAATTCAATTTATATTTGTATTTAAATATAGAACATAGACGTTATTGAACGCGCTTGTTCTCGAATTTTTATAGCTTGATACCGACGATTCATGCAGCTATTGTTAAGGCTGGTTACTCACTTTGTGATTTGTAGGTTTTTTAAAATAGACTACACGACTGGTATATTTTCGGCGATGCGATAAAATCCAAAAAAATCTTAGTGCTTTACCAACGTTTCAAACGTAGATGTGATATATTATTTCATAAAAAAAATTGAAAAACCAACTGATATGAATGACATTCGAACCCACGATCTTCGACGTACCGCTAAGCCACCGTATCCCACTAGAATCAGTTGAATTTTCTAATTTTTCTTATTAAATAATTATAATGAATAAGCTAACATGTGCCATAACATGTGAATAATTCACAACAAATACTAGCAGTGACAGTGCATTTTAGAAATTATCACTTGCTAAAACCGTGACAGAAAACATTGTGAGATGACCAGCAGCAGTTGAGAAATTTTTCAACCGTGTGTAAAGTCACAAGATCAACCATACGATATTGATGAATGAGAAGTTTTTGCATGAGTCGTAACGGTACGGTCCGGTGATGGGACGGGATAGTCGGTAGAGACCTAAAAAAGGACAAACCAAAAAACACACATTTTACATAATTTAATAGATTTTTTTTTGGAATGGAGGCCACGTACTGGTAAGCGCAGCGTAGGACGTCCACTCACAAGGTGGACAGACGACCTATTAAAGGTCGCAGGAAGCTGCTGGATGTAGGTTGTTTCCAACCGGCCAATCTGGTAATCATTGGGGGAGGCCTATGTTCAGCAGTGGACGTCTTATGGCTGAAATGATGATGAATAGATTTTCTGTTAGTATTTACAGAAGATGCGCATTTGTTTATTGTTAAACTGTGCGGTATGCCTAACGAACGCAAAGATTTATAGTTGTCTTAAAATAAAATGATTGATGTAAAAAATATTTTCGTGTATTCAATATCGAACTGGGAAGGAAAAATAACAGGGATCTATCTGCTATCGATGTTACATTGGTTTTTATAGCTTTTACTTCTTCTTGAGTATTATAATACCATGAGAAGGGACCTGTGCTACCAACTTTTACGGCGTTATTATCTTAGCATTCGAATTTCGAATCCACTTGGTTATTGCCATATTTATGGCATTGTCTATGGTTTTTTTTTATTTGTATTCTAGCAGTCTGTTCCGATATTTTTAGAGATATTTGAGTTCACTGTTTTAAATCAATAATGAAAAGATAATATCGAAATAGATTAGAAATTAAAATAAATAAAACAATATAATAATTGTAGTTGTAATATTGATAATTGATTTGTTACCTGAAATAATCTTTTTTTTTAAATTATTCAAAAAAAGAATGGCATTTCTTTTTTCTTTGTGCGTTCTCAACTAAATTAGCCCACTGCATGTTTTACACTATGGCTGAATCGGTTTCAAATTGATTTACGTAGTAGGTACACGCTAGCCTACATATTGGCATACATTCAGTTTCAGTTCGGAGTTCGTTATTTTTATTTGATTACCCGCATTATCAAGCGTTTTTATAGTTGCGGCTAGCTTGAGTTAATGAGTAATGTGGATTAAGAAAATTTATTTCGTCTATCCTTCTAGCCTTATTATTTCCAAACTTTTTTCTTTTCTTTCTAAGGAGCAGTATAATACTGACTGCTTCTGCTGTAGCTCCTGCAACGCTGCTTCCTGCAACCCTTGCAGGGAGAATGGACCAGTGTCCATTCTTTCGAACGGGAAAACGACAGAATACGACGGAACGCGACAGAAGGTGTCGGGTGGGGTTGCCACGCTGCGGCGCATCAGTGACTCTGCTCTTGCCAGATTCTTCTCTATGATTGGTAGGCTCCCTTTGGTACTGACAACTAGAGTCACTCTAATCATAATATTAGAATTATGACTACTCAAAAGTGCCTAAAATGGCCTACATTGCTGCTAACTCGCTTGTACACGCTCTAAACTAATTTAGACTCGCTTTTTTTTCCAACAGAGATCATTAGAAAAGGATAGATGATTTTTAGAGCTGTCAAACTAGCCATTTGCGTAATATCAACGAGATAATTTATTCGGCATGTCATAGAGGTCTCTCCTATTTTTACGTCAATCGCAAGGACGTAGACTAATTTGACAGCTCTAATTTTATATTTCAATTTGCTGTCCTTTTTTATGGTGTTTGTTAGAAAGAGATATAGTTAGACTAAAATTAGTTTAGCGGGTTGTACAAGAGAATCAGCACCATTATGTTTGATTTTGATTTAGTGATGTTTACCTATGGGATCAATCATCATTCATCATCATCTCAGCCATATGACGTCCACTGCTGAACATAGGCCTCCCCCAATGATTACCAGATTGGCCGGTTGGAAGCAACCTGCATCCAGCAGCTTCTTGCGACCTTTATTAGGTCGTCTGTCCACCTTGTGGGTGGACGTCCTAAGCTGCGCTTACCAGTACGTGGCCTCCATTCCAGAACCTTTCTGCCCCATCGGCCGTCAGTTCTGCGCGCTATGGGATCAATATATTATTATTTTTTCTTTACTAACTTTTAGCTAAGTTGCTAATGTAAGCCTAATTAAGTTAACAACACCAATCGATCATGCTTGTTTGTTAGTACACAGTATTAATGACGCATCGATCACTTTGTTAGAACAAAGCCGAGCATTTGCGTGGCTAACTAATCACTAGCAGTGTGTTTTTATACGTATTTACTAAGTTTTATTGGTTGATGCTGATTTTCTATACAGGGTTATTTGTAAAACACCAGCATCCTTAAAAGGGGTCATTAAACTCATCATTGTGAACAACTTTTGCTTTGGGACCAACCACGAATCGCAAAAAAAAAAACACCTGTTCCATATGTTTTGTTGAGTTATGTGAACTTATATGTATGGAACAGCTGATTTTTTTTACCATAAAATTGCTTTACCATTTTTGATATTTTTTTTTATTAAAAACTTGAGCGCATTCGACTGGATCTCACCTGATGGAAAGTGACGATGTAGTCGAGGATGGTACACATGAACTCAAGTAATGCCTATTCACTCTTGCCTTGAATACTCCTAGATTATAAGAATTGGGAAAAACTGACGCTAGCAATGGCTTAACAACTTAACTCTTTTGCCGACTGTACCTTCAAAAAAAGTAGATTATCAAAATATCCCACCAAAAAGTTTTTTGTGCGATAAAACACACAATTTGAAGCGGACACGGAAATAACAAGCGTAGATTTATTAACAGAAAAAAATACAATTCCTGTTCTGTAATCTGTCTAGTCTAAAATGGCGTACTTATGGCAAAACTTAAATAATGTTTCCTCAGGCTTTTTATTCAGCATTCCACACAAAAATTTTGATTCCTAGATACTGTCGGATTGTACTCGGCTCAGCAGGCCAATCAATCAGCCATGTCGTCATCGATAATTCACGCATCACGCCACGTAGATGTCAGATGAAGTCATTCTTTCCACTTCTTCAACGTATGATTCTAGGTGTTTTACCGAACACCTCCAGAATGAATAGTGTTATACCAAAAATTGCCAACTTTATTGACAGACTATATCCAGTTAGAACCAGTACTCTCAGCGAAACCAGTTTTCTTTTCTTTCGCTTTGTGTAAACAAGACCTAATTTATTTCAATTTTTATTTAATTCTTCTGTTGTGACGTGTGTTCGTCCCTAATAATTTACTATAACGATACATTAACTGTCTGTAATTATGTTATTTTTTTCGTATTTTGTCAATGAATGAAAGAAATATTAAAGAAGACGGGGAGATAGTGAAGATCTAATAATGAATATAAATGTGAATAGTGCGAAGATTTGATCTTGAATTTGAAGGTTGAATGTCACAATTATAAAGTTGTTAGACATTGTGGAATATTTTCGTTCGCTTTTTAGCATGTCACAAACACAGCGTACAGCTATTAAAATTTTTAAGGTGCCGTACCATTTTTTTGCCAAAGAGACTAAGAAATTGTGAACCTGTGCAAACTTTCTGCCTCTACGCCGCCTTTTGTTCAAAATCTTTGCCGGTTTGTTTATTTTCAACCGTATTTTTTATTTAAAAACAGGTTTTTTTTATTATTGTAAAAAATATGGTAAATCTATGGTGGCAACGTCGTGAGGAAACCTGGCCTTAATAGTTTGATATCGCCAATACGCAGTGAGATAGCGTAGTGATTAATGCTCGATCTTTCTCTGTATGAGAAGATGTGTTTGCTCTGCAGTGGGGTAGTTACAGGCTAAGAGATAATAAATTATTTATTAAATTTGTATAATTGTTTATTAAATTATTTAATTACGCTCATCATTTCGTGAAGCTGTTCTTAAGTGTATTAAACAGAATAGTTAGCGTCATTTTATTTTAACCTATGACGATATCGATTCTCATGAATAAGGAAAATATGAGGCAAATGATGAATATTAAACATCCCGGTAAAGAGGAATGGTTTGTCATAAACGTCTGCTTGTATGCTCAACAGCTTTCTCAGTAACCTGTGCACTTGACCTAATTTTAAGAATGAATGGAATTTAATTTAATACTTGTAAAAGGCTTGAGATGTATTATGTTTGAAGGTAATCTTTGAAACTACTAAGCCGATTTTGAAAGTAAATCTTTTATTAATAGAAACGTGAAGCGAAAACTGATAGCTCTTTTAACCATGTTACGTGAAGGAGTATGTGATTTTGCTTTAGTTAAAGTTTGTATCGAGTGAAAGTGCAGAAAGAAAAAAAAATTTTTTTTTGTTATTTTTTTACGTGTTAGACATAAGTACATAATAAAACGTACGTCGAAGATCGTGGGTTCGAGTCCCGCTCGTATAACGATCTCTCTCTCTCTCTCACGATCAGTTGCTTTTTTTTCAAGAAATACGCGATATCAAACATCACGTACACAGAGCCGCGGGAAACAGTTACTATTGTAATATTTTCGGTTTCCCCTACATTTTAATTAATAAAATAGTTGTTGAAACGTGTGTGTAGCCGCTAGAACGGAATTAATCTAATTTCATCAACCGTATGTAAGTCGTTTTAGTATAATTTTACTAAAAAAATGTTTTATTTTTAAACATTTTACTTTTTTATTTTAAGATTGTAAGTGTTATAATCAATTAATTTCATTATTATACAAGTATTTACAAAATATAACTACTATTTACATTTGCCTATGAAAAAAAAAAAAAAAATAAAAAATAAAAATTAATATAATTTAGTTGAGAGCTTATAAAACAAACAAATTCATAAATAAAACATTTATTATAGGTAGGTACTATTTAGTACATGGGTGTAGGTTCGAATCAAGCATAGACCAATGTGCCTTTTTAAATGTCAATTTGTACTTAGTTAATCAAAGACACTACTGACTAACGGTGTAGGAAAATATCGTTAAGAAACTCTGACCTAAATTTCAAATAAAAAAGCATAAAATAAAAATTCATTTAAAGCTATTTTTTTATTTGAAAACATGTTTCGATCAAGCCAAAATTTTTGCTGAAACTTTGTAATGTTGTTCTCCTTCAATTGGTTTATTTAAATTTTCATAACTATATTCATTGATTTTATATCTTCATTCAACTTCAATGTGCGAGCGAGATAGCAGATTAGCGCAAAGAGGCCCCTTATGGCATCCAAGTTGTAGGGTACTTGCCTATTTTTTCTGAGGAATCCTGAACAATAACGTCTATCAAATCTTTTTATTACGGATCTCTAAAATTCGCAGCTATTCTTAATCGCTATCTAATGCGCTCGCGCCGCACATTTAAAAATTCAACAGCTGATCTAAATGCGCCACGCAACGGTACCGACAATTGTTTTGTTCTCAAGAGAAAGTAAAAGTGTACTAAACATACTAATACAAAAGTGTAGGAATAAAGATTTGCAAAAATAGATTAATAGTTGACTCGCGTAAGGTCCGCAGACCTAAAATAAACAGAATTTTAATTGGGGTTTAAAACTATGACCGTTTTAACTACGATTATTGTGTTAGAGGCGAGGGTAAAAGTGATTAAAATTAACATTAACCGCTGTTAAAACTAGCTGCTGTAGCTTTAAAATTATTATTATTCTTTTAGTTCAACTATTTATTGTATAGTATTTTTTGTTAATATTATAAAAAGACAAGTGTTTGACCATGAACGCACCTGTTAATAAGCAGTGTTGTGGTCTAAGATGGAGCACACCTACTTTCAAATATGGAGGACGGAAGATAGGTTAGGCCAGACCTAACCCCCTATAGAGCTATACATTATATTCCATATAGCTAAAAAATAGTACGTATTTATCATCTATATTGGAAATGAGAATAAATCTAGGTTAATGAGCAGATAATAACTAAAGATAAAAGATTTTATTCTACAAGAAGTAATAAATTACTCCTTGCCTCCTTGGTATTAATTAGCTCTGGCCCTATACACGTCATAGACAATGATGAAAATTCATATCTCGAACGCGGCTTTCCCGCCCTCGACGCGTGATCCCAATGAAAACTCCGTGGGTGTGAAAATTCAGTACGCCAGTTGCCAGTAGTCGCGCAGCTTGCGTCGAGTACGGGTGTCTTCACGTCGCTTCTCACCAAGTTTCCCGCGCAAAAGTTTTCACGTAAACATTAGTGGCAATTTTACTATAGTGTTAAGTGTATGTTAAATAATTTGTGTTAATGTGCTTTACCGACTTATGACCGACATTGGAATTTATGTAAGTATTAAATCTTTGACGTTACAATTTTATTTTTGATTTCATGTCGTAAAAATGGGTTCTTGTAATGTATTACGAGTGGTTTTCGCGAAAGCATTATTTATTCAGATTGGCATTATGTGAAATCTTCAAAGGCACCGTGAAAGCGCAAAGTGACATATTTCCGTGAATTTGGGAAGTACTCCAGTTAATGGTGTATGTCTGTAATAATGTGAAACTAATTTCAAATCGTGTTTCGTGTCAAAAACAAAATGTTTTATGTTGTACCTAATACTTTTTTTATTCAAAAATTCTTCTTTGAAGATTGTTAATGTATTTACTCTGTGTAAGTAGGTATTCTAAAGATTTGAAAACTTGTCGACATTAGTAAAAACTGACAACTAAACGAAGAATGTTAGAGGAAAAAAATCTTATTTACATTACATTCTTACAATTTTTTATAATAGGTAAGTAAAACTTTTTTTGGTGATAATTTTTTACATAAAAGCTACATTTTGTGGTGTACCTACCTAAAATCCAAGGGTAATTACAACTAACAAATTTATTAATAAATTTAAATCTATCGTCATTTTTATAACTTAAAAAATTGTTATATTATAAATTATCATGGCCACCAAGTCCTACTTACGTACTTACTCATTCTAGAACGAAAAACAATTTTCTTCTAAGTTTCTATTCCTAATACTTATATGAAACTCAGACATCTGCTACTTATTTCATGTAACAAAGAAATAGCCTAATTAAGAGGGTCCCTTTTTCTATCAATTTTGCACAGACGGGTAAACAAATAAGTTATGGCGGTATTTGACCTACCCATGTAGGACACTACTTACTAATAGAACGATATCTAGACTTTTTTCTTTAAGAATATGTTTTTTTTTTTGCGAGAAAAATGGTTTCTGGATCATATTGTTGTCTCTGTGTCAAACGTATACAAGAATACAATTTAATTACAATTTATGCCAAGCGAAAAGGGTCGAGAGTAAGTTCATTAATTTAGAGTATATTAAGTTTAAAGTTTGGAGATGTGTATTTAAACAGAAGTATAGAAAAAAAAATACTGTCACAGTTAAAAAAAAAATCTAAAACAAATTAAAAATAGAAGTAAAAATAATCAAAATAATCAAAAAATCGTTTCTAATCACTCAGGGCCGGCTCTTTTTGCTTGAAAACCCACATGAAACGAAAATTTATTGAAATACACATAATTAACACTGTACCTACAATTATTATATTATTAACTCAATTACTTAACTAATTAACTCAATATTATTAAATCTCTTATGTAAAAAATCCGCTCGTATCCTGTCATCTTTTTCAAATTATATTTTTTTATATATGTTTTTTCTTATTCAATGAAAATAGGTATATATCAATTTCTTCTAATATTTATAAAGCATGTCCGTGACACGTATTAAAAATCAATATAATGATCTCTAATCTAAAATAAGCTAATCTAATCTAAAAGGCTGCTACCAGAGTGGGTAACCCCAAAACGCTAAAACAAATAATTTTATCATCGATGGGAAATTGTTTAAAAATAATCCCGTAAAATTTTTGGCGAAAAATACATCTTAAGTTTACTACAAAAAGGTTCCTAACGTATTTTTAAAAAAGAACTATATCCCGCAGCCATAAAGGAAATAAAAAACGAATTCGTTCTTATTTCAAAAGTGTATATGAGTCACTGTGTAAATCATTAGCATTAATTAATCTTTCTAACCCACACACACTCGTACAATATATCTTAATAATGTGTAAACATAAAATTAATTAATGTAACTTAAGAATTAATGTTATGGTTTCTAGATATTGCCACTTAAATTTTCCCAAGAAATTTTATGCGAGTTTACAGAGATGAATGAAAAATATTATGATAATGAAAGTTGTTTATGGTTTATATTATAGAGACGGAATTAACTAGGTAGGGATATATATATTTATATACCCATATGTAATACAAGAACAAAAAAAGATTGTAGCGATTAAAAAAATTAGAACAAGTAAAATAGTATATCTGGCTTGTAATGATGATAAAATAATAATTATAGAAAACATTTAAGAAATTTTTTTAGGAGTTGGCCAAAGTTTTAAGGCTGATTCTGACTTTGATAATTTATTCATTCATTCATTTAATTATTAAGAATTTCTAAATAATAACTTGTACTTTTAAATCCAATATTCAAGAAGAAAATACTCCTTCTTATACAAACAGCATTCTTTTTAGTTCTTACTTTCTTTCGTTCTTTACTTCTTAATTTTAATAGCCTACTTAGGTTTAAAATATAGGTAGTTGCCTACCTACTACGTTTTTTCTTAAACTTTTAATTTCTCTTAGACAATAAGTCCACTCTGCGGTCCATAAACTATATCTTTTTAAAAACACATGTCATTATCGGATACGTAGCTCACAAGCACAATTTCGTATAAAATTTATATGTATAATATATATGTATACTTAGTTTCATTTAAATATTATAAAAACTAAAAAATATAAATAAAATATAGTAGGTACCTAACCCACCGATATCGGGAACAGGGCCCAGTCGAATGTTATTATATTATTTAAGTATATAAAATTATTAATAATATTCATTAGTAAGCGTAAGTTTTTACTGCATATTCTAAAATGTTTAAAACTGTCACTGTGTCAAGCGGATATATTGAATTTCCTTTACAATTTACATGATAAAAGTCTTACATCCAAATATTTTTGGGATCAAACACGCTGTTACGAAGCGTTGATCGAATGACTAATGGTATAATTACATGATTGATGATCGCTAAAGAATATTTTTCTTGTAAATAAGTATTAGAAACTGTAAAGGGCATTATTTGATTCTGATAACGGTGTATATTTGTGTATAGTAAAGTTTATAATTAATTAAATCCGATGACTATTAAGATTTTATTCTTATTTAATAAGAATTTGAAACATAATCGATTTTTAAATTGTTCTATACCATAGATTATAAATAGAATGCTCTGTGGCTCTAATAATTTTTACGAGCGTTCATTGGTCGGTTTTGAATATTTTCGAATGAAGAACTGACTTGCAAAATAAGGTTTGTGGTTGTAAAGAAAAAAAAAACGCCCGTGTTAAGGTCGTACGTAAATTTTGTATAATATGTATAACTTTTGTTTTATTTAAATTTATGTTTATTTATTATATTTAGTGTAAATAGTTAGTAGATATAGAATATATAAAGTAGGTAGTTTAATCAGTTTATTATCTTATTTACCTAAGTTTTATTTTAGCTTTCACTTTAAATAATTCAAAAACGATATTAAACATTTTTTAAATATTATTTCGGGTCTATTCGCGCACAGGTACCTAATTCAAAATAGTCATTATTGAACTAACCTTGACGTTCGACTCAATAATGACTATTTTGAATTATCTGTGCGCGAATAGACCCGAAATAATATTTAAAACATGATTCCAATTCGCGAAAGTTTAAGAACTTCGATATTTAACATTGTATTTAATCTAAGCGCATCTAGTTAGTGTCGAACTATCAATCAATCAATCAATCAATCAATCATTTATTTGCCATAAAATGGGTTACAAAGGTGTCATATATAAAGCAAGGTACATCCATTTTTACCTGTTAGGGTGTGCAAATATCTAATAACATTAGAATTATTACAAGTTAACTCTTAAACTTAGATATTAAGTATTATAATTTTATGTAGGTATTATATTATATTAATATTACAATTATAGGTATAAATATTTTGTGCTCATATTTAATATTACTCTAAATCTTATCTATCTATGTTTACATATTCATAATAATAATATGGGCAAGCATATTTTTACTATTTTACTTACACGTTTGAATATAATTATTATGTGTTATATAAATTTAATTATCTATCAAACAATTAGATTCTTAACTACTACATTTATGTTGGGTTATCACAGTCATGTTATTATTTAATTTTCCCTTAATTATGAAGTAATTATATAATTATGTGTATTTTTTTTTTAATATATATATTATTATGTATAAAATATAAAAAGAGTAAGTATATTATTATGTTATGTAGATATAATACTTATATTTTATCATTCAAAAATTCTTTTAATGTGTAATATGTTTTGCTTATGAGAAATTCTTTTAGTTTATTTTTAAATATATGTATACTTTTAGCTGTTTTTATATTAGTCGGTATTTTATTGTAGATCTTAGGACCCATAACGAAATTACTATTCCCATATAAAGTAGTGTTGTATGTAATAGCTCGGAGCTTGTCTGCATGTCGTTTGCTGTTTAGTGTTTCGAATTTTTTTATATTGTGTCTAACTTGTATGGCAACCTCTAAGATGTATAGTGAAGGGAAAGTAAGTAACTTTAGATTTTTGAAATGTGGTTTACAGGTTTCAGTAGATTGCAGAGTACAAATCGACCTAATGCACTTTTTTTGTGCCTTGAAAACTTTATCTATTCCAGGAGCATTACCCCAAAAAATGATACCATATCTTAGGGTAGATACTACATATGCATGGTATGCAGTTAATAGTGCACTTTTATTTGCAGTTTTTCGAAGCATGTAAAGAGCATACGATAATTGGTTCATTTTTGTACAAACGTATTCGATATGTGTTTTCCATGACATATCTTGGTCAATGTGTATTCCTAAGAATTTAGTAGAATTAATTTTTTCAATTTTTGTATGGTCAAACTGTATGTTAAGATTATCTGATTTAGAGTTTCGGTTGGTAAATGTCATAGTGTAGGTTTTAGCAAGGTTTATTTTTAGATCATTTGTATTCAACCAGTCAACTATAGATGATAATGTGGAATTTATTTCTTCTTCATATGTTATGGGGTTATTTCGTACAAACTATTCTTGTTGCATTTTACTTCCATGAATAGATTAGCTTAAAGCAAGTAGAGTCACGTCTTGTACGTTACATTTTAGCCTTATCTCTTAGTAAAGAGTTTAGTATCTACTCTAATAAAATACAGTTAGAAGATAACTAGGGCTTGTGGAAGTATCTATTTGTACCCTAGGGCTTTGCCAGCCGCAAAACGCAGAAAAAACTATTATTTTACATGATATCCAAAGCTGTGTACTTTCATAACCATAACTTAAAAAAATTACTCTAAAATGTAATTATATTAAAAATATAACATGTTAACTATGTTATTCGGCCGTTATTTATCTATTCTTATTTCAAAAGAGTATAGTTATAGAAAACCCTGTCATCGCCGGTGTGTGAAGCTCTACATACCAAACACCGGTCACCCGCAGTCACTTCGGTCTGTAACTATCATAGAGTATTCAAGAAAATATAGAGTGATAACGTCAATCACATTGCCTTGTGCGGAGTGAAAGCAGGTCTCGCCATAGAAATGTTAAAATGTAATTTTTTCAAATTAAGTTTTCTAGACGTTTTTCAAATTTTTACTCAGCAGTTAACCATGATATAAGCTAAAATGTAACTTTTTCGCTCGTGGAGCCTAGTTGAACCGCAGTCGATCGAGGTATGATCGCAAACGGAGCTCGGGTCGCGGCCGCGTTGTTCATACCCGTGCTCACGGTTCATACTTCTATAGGGTTGCTCTATATTTTCTTATATACTCTAAGGTAACTATCCTTAAGCTTAACATACCACAAAAAAAAAGATTTCAGGTACCCAAACCTACCATAAGTGTCCCATTTCACTTACCCAGTCTACATTCTAACCCGTTACTGAAACACGAGGCCTTCTAAAGCCAAACTAACGTTATTGGGAGGGTTATACCCTAATCCGGTGTTATAGATGCTCTATAAGTGTCAAGTATAAGGTAGCTCGGTAATAACGTAAAACTGAATGTGTCGCACCTGATCTCTCTAATTTACTAATGACGCCTTTAGAAGGGTTATTCGGAAAATCACACTCGCAATACTTGTGAGTGCAGTTACAGACATATGATTTCACATAGCTTTTTTAGAATAATAACTTTCGTGAGTCATAAATATACCAATTTTTTTTTCTTTATTTAAGGGGACTTAGTCAACATTGACGATATCCTCCCGTAATTTTATTAAATATTGATACAGATTTACTCACGCATTGATTTCGGGGAATGCCCGACTAATTTCGAACTCAAACGGAGTCAATTTTCAAGAGCGAGTATATTCGCGGCGGCGGCGTCGCGGACCTCACTCCTAATTCTGACATAGCTTATTCTTACACTGGCTATTTCAGCCAATTCGGATTTACGAAACAAACTGATAGACCATACTAATGATTGAATTTGCGACCCCAGGCGTAATAGTAGCCTCTCGAACTACACCGATTGTGTCTGTGAATAAAGAGCACAGAATCTCTATAGTAATAATAAATAAGATAGGTAATAAATTGCCGCTAAACAGCGTCCATTTTCCAGTTAATAATCTAAATACAGATTTATAATAACGTTCCCCACATGTACAAATCTCTCAGCACGTCCGAACTGGGCGCGATACATAAAAACTGACCCCTTTCATGTGTCTTCATTAAGATACCCAGAAACAAATGTTCTATAATGTGTTGTTTGTGGGGTGACCATGTTGTTGTTGGGACGGGAGATTTTCTGAATGAAACGGGCCAACTTGGGCCAACCCAAGGATTTTTGGCTGTATTGTAGAAACATTTTAGACATGTAAGTGACTTACATACAGAAACACCCAAACCAAAACTTAATTAAGTTACAATATTTAACTTTGAATCACTCAAAATTAGACTGAAAGAGAAGGAGTTTTGTTTTCAGCAAGATCTTTAATTTTGATATTTTCCCTGTAACTGCTTTCAATAAGTTTTATATTTGACTAGAAGTAAAGAGAGTTGCTGGACCACTATGGAGAGCAAAGAATGGAGATGACTGGAGAAGGACTGGACAAGCTGGTAACCGATGCAATATAAATTTAATTATGTTTATTTTATTTTGATTATTGAGTTTAATGATTTGTAAAATACGTTTTCTATCAGTAATAAAGGCTATTGTGATTGATTTTATTGGACATCACGATTTCTTTTTATTTAACCAGCCAGTTCTGGTGTTTAATCAGTAATTTTCATCTTTTGTATATTATGTCCTGAATTTTGTCAACAAGATGGGCATATACAGTCAATAACATCTATATTTATGTAATAATCGACGTTCAATATGCCTTCCCAATATTAGGTAATTTTGGCCATAAGCCGCTCACGTAATTCGGAGATTCTTGGAATAATTGGCTTTTGTAACTTGTTATTAGCGATTCCTAATAAATATGTTATTGATTATCGGCATTCCACATTCCTCTTTAAATTAGTCCATGGATTTAGTCTTTGGACCGGTGAGAAAAAAGTAGTCCCATATTTAGGAATTACTCTTGTATCATGCCTAGGTACGGACAAACATAAAATCTATAAATATGACTGAATAGCAGTGGCGGAGGGTGAATTTTTCGAACTTCTTAAACTACGAATTTTTAAACGAGGTCTTGATACACTCGCAATGATTTTTTAAATTTTTTTCTTTTTTTATTATAAAAAAAACCATGTGTTTGTTCTTAAACCCTACGATACCACCACCTAGGCTAATACTATTTATATGTTCCGGAATTCCGGATTTCCATCTCTAATCAATGACGCATTGATTTCTTTTTAAAAGAATAATTTATTTGTTACCGAACTACTAACTACACATAACGAGTGTTGGAAGAATTATTACAGTTTTACCATAATTACAGGCCTCGTATCATCTGTAAAGAAGTTTCCTAGAATATTACTTAGACAGCCCACAACAAAGTCATTTGGAATACAGCCAAACTCCAATTTTTCATATACTTTCCTCCAATTTGACTGATTTAAATGTCATTATGGTTTCATTACGAGCGCGAATTGAGGCTAGGACAGGGATTGCCAACCTTTCGCATTGATACGTCAATAAAAAAAATATGGCGGAGATAATTGGCCGGAAAAAAAAGTGCTTAAATATTCTGAGATGTTATGTGGATGCGTCACAATAAAATGTTGTAGATAAATACCATAATGTTTGCCATCTCTGAACTAGTATTATCGCAAATTGAAATATTATGATAACTCGCTAGTATATTTATTGGTACTAAACATATTATCTCTAATGCACTTAGACAATTTTTATGTTAGATCATTTATTTGATTTTAAATAAAACGATCGTAAAAGCCAAAGTTATAATTTTCTTTAAGTAAGTATCTAAATTGATAGACTACGTTTTTTAAATAAACACCAGTTGAAAAAAGTATAAAAAATCAGCCAAGTGCTAGTCGGACTCGCGCACATAGGGTTCCGTACCATTAATTATTTATCTATACAACATTAGACCTTCATTATAACTTTTTTCATTGCTGTTATTAATATCAAGTAAAAAACGGCAAAAATATTACGTTTGTTGTATGGGAGCCATCTTGAATTATTAAATATTAATTTTATTTTAATTGGATTATTTTTAAAGTTAATGTACCTACAACTAAATATTCTGTGAATATTTCAAGCGTCTACTTGTGATCGTTATTAATATCGAGCACAAAATAGCAAAAAAAGTAAAATTTGTTGTATCTATGCTCCACCTAAATATTTATTTTATTCTTTTTTTAGTATTTGTTTTTATAACGTCAACAGAAATACATCTGTGAAAATTTCAACAACCTGGTGACAGACATACGGACAGTGGAGTCTTAGAAATATGGTTCCATTTTTACTCTGGGTACGAAACCCTAAAAAATGAATAAAAACAAATGAATTCAATTGACATCAAACATCGTACGAAAACACATAAAACCTATTTTCGCTAAAGGTGAAGGGGAAAATTACGGGAGACTTACGTGTTGTTTTTTTCTTTTTATAGCTTTTTCGTCGTCTTGTTAGCGGCCAGTTTTATTTTTGTATGTAGAATAATTGTGGAGTTTTTTTTTTCTGAGAAGCAGATTGTCCAACTGTGAAACCTAATATTTTATTTGCAATAAAACGTCTTTAATATATATTTTTATTTAATCCCAAGTCTTATTTTTTTAAAGAAAACAACTTTAAAAGCGGATGATTCGCGTATATTTATAAAGTTTTATTATCTGACTCAAGCGTCACAAGATTTTTTTAAATATTTTTATTTACTTATATATTTATTCAGTAACACCTAACTGATTTTAGTGAATCCTTCATAATTTACCCCATTGGCTGACAATGTAGAGAGAGTATTAATATCTAAACCAGCCTGTAACTGTCCCACTATATAGACCGATAGCGGAACGTCGTATTTTGACCGTAACTTATAATTTTATTAAAGTCATTTATTTTTGCACAGGAGATTAATTACGTATATTTAGAGCTTCTATTAAAAAGTTAGAAAATTTAGACCGTTGCTTTAAGTACAATTTAGGTTTTTGCAAAACTGCATGACAAACCGTGAATATAAAATTTAAGTCAAAAATTCTAGTCCTGTGTGATTAAGGACAATGTTATCTTATAGTTATTAAGTTATTAGAAAGATTGGATACATGGAACTGATGTAACTGATGTTTTATGTTCAAAAATTGTAAAACTAAATATTACAATTGTGTCCTCAATAAATTATTATAGTGTCTGGAAATAATTTTAATGTATTGGTATTGTATATTTTTTCGTACTGTAAAAAGTTTAGAAAAATATCTAAAGAACTTTCCGAGTTATTTGAGTTTTCAGTTTCATAGTTTTATAGTCTGAGTAAGTGAGTAATATAAAATTTGATTTCAGAAGTTGGTGGCTATTTGACCATAACATTATACTCTATCATCATTCAAAAGATTAGAAAGATTGGATTCATGGAACCTATGTTATAAGGCCAAACATTGAAAAACTAGATAATTACAATTGTGTCTTCAATAAATGATTCCAGTGTCTGGAAATAATTTTTATGAATTGGTATTGTATACTTTTACCTACTACAAAAAGTTTAGAAAATTATCTAAAGAGCTTTCCAAATTATTTGAGTATTCAGTTTCAAAGTTTTATGGTCTGAGTAAGTGAGTAATATAAAATTTGAGTTCAGAAGTTGGTGACTATTTGACCATAACTATGTATTCTATCATCATACAAAAGATTAGAAAAATTGGTCCATGGAATTGTCAGAAAACTTAAGATTTGTTAGCACGGCATACGAAAATAATACGAGGGGTTGTGCGGGGCGTAGGGGGTTTTATCGCGCTCACTTCGTAGCCGGCCGCCGTGCTTTCGAATCGCTGACAACAACATCATAAAAAATGTAGTTTTAAAAATTATAATATTAATGAGTTTATGTTCTTAGTCTGTGTAATATAAAAAAAATTGTTCAAAAGTTAGAGGCTACTAAAGATAATAATATAAAAAAATATACAAAATATATCGATATCAAACCGGTTTTTTATTTTGTTCAACCAATACCGGTTTTTATCGAAATCTTGTATACATTCAAACCTTTATTGAAATTTGAAACAAATATATAATTTAGGGGTAATATTCTTAGTTAAAAATTAGGTCTATTTGAGTATTATTATAGATATTTGAATCCAGAATATTCTTGTGTAAAAAACAAAAGGAACGAGTAACATAAAGAAAGACAAACAACAACGGATGAAAATCAAAAATAAATTTTAAGAAATATTTATTTAAAAATTAAATATTTTTTAAAAAAGTTTTCTAATTACAATAGGATAGGATCTCCTTTAAGAAGAATTAGCGTAATTAATTAATTATTTATAATTATTCAAAGAGAAAGAAGTCAAGAAAGAGGTCGTGGTAACAACGTGATTTTTTCAATGTCATATATGTAAATTCTTAGCTAATCTAAGACACCACTGAATAATAGTAAAGGAAAACATCGTGAGGAAACCTAGATTTAATAGTCTGATTGCCAACCAGCATTGAGCTAGCGTGGTGATAAATGCATACAATTAATTCAATGTATTCTCTGTATGAGAAGAGACTTTTGCCCTGAAATGGGACAGTTACAGGCTAATAATATATCAATTATTTCCGAAATTTTATAAACTTAATCCAAATGTTTTGATATTGTTATATTATGCACTTCTGTCAGGCAGACAGTGACACTGTCATGTGACAACATTTTCTATAAGATCAGTTAAAGATACATCATCCAGTACGGCCTATAAAATCACTTATAACTTAATGAAAATTAGTTTTTTTTTAATCTGAATAATAGTGTAATTTTTTCTAAGTAACTAGCAGTTTTGGTTTATTGGTATGGCCAATTAAAATTAATTAATTAACTAAGCTTAATCCTTTTTTTATAAATGATACGAGGGCTGCTATTTATGTATCCGGAATAACAAAAACAAACAAACATCTATCATTGAATATAGTTTTATTGCTTTTTAAAATATTCGCCACGATGATCGATGCACTTTTGCATACGATGAAACCAATTTTTTTAGCACTTTTTTCATTCTGATTGGGGTATCTCCAAAACGTGCATTTTAACGCATTAACGGCTTCTTCGCGGATCGAAAATCGTTGCTCACGTAATTTATTCTTCATGTTTGGATATAAATAGAAGTCATTGGGTGCCAAATCAGGGTTGTACGGCGAATGACACATCAATTCGATCTTCTGACCTTCCAAATACTGAGTTGTTTCAGCCGACGTGTGACAGCTAGCATTGTCGTGATGAAGGACGATTCTGCGTTGTCGCTTGTTCTTTCTTATTTCTTCAAAGACTTCTGGCAAACAAATGGTCGTGTACCATTCCGAATTAACCGTTTTACGATTCTCTAGTGGCACTGAAGCCAAAAATCTATTTAAACCAAAAAAACAGGCAACCATTTCCTTTAAAGTGCTTTTTGGACGAACAACTTTTGTTGAGTTCGGCTCATTATGGAACACCCGCACCGTTGACTGTTGTTTAGATTTGGGATTATACGCATAGATCCAAGATTGATCTCCTGTGTAGATATTATAAACAGCTTTTCAGGCACCACGAATGTATTTTTTATCATTTTTTCGGCACCAATCAACACGAGCCTGTTTTTTATCAATTCTCAAGTTGTGCGGGATCTAACCCGAACAATTTTTTTTTACAGTCAAATGTTCGTGTAGTATCTAATGGATGCTCGTCATATTAATGCCCAGGGATGCCTCTATCTCGCCATGTGTAACATGACGATGTTGCAATATTAGTTTGCGCACAGCATCGATATTTTGTGGTACAACAACTGATTTAAGGCGACCTTCTTTAATTTCGTCCGTGAGCATACTACGTCCATGAATAAACTCACTGGACCAGTGATACACAGTGGTTTTCAATGGTGCTTTATCCCCAAAAGTCGTAGTGAGTTGATCCATGCACTATTTTTTCATTAACCCACGCCGAAAATCGCAATAAATCATTGCACGAAAATTTTTACGAGCTAAATCCATGGTGATGAAGACACGCAATTTTGAAAATGGCGCCAAATTGTAAAAACAATTGACAGTCAAATGAAATAAACTGTATTCTGCAGCCAAAGAGTTATATTTTCAAATGTTGTAATAACTTTTTAAATATTGTTTATATTAGTGGCAATTCCGGATACATAAATAGCAGCCCTCGTATTTTCGTCTAAGTAATATTATTATTTGAGTTCCGAAATTAGAGGCTACTTAACAATTATAAAATGCTATACCGTAAAAACTTCAGAAGATTCGAAGATTTTGTGTGGGTAAAGTTGTTATAAAAACATGATACATAAGAAAAGCCACGCGAAATTCAAGGATAGGGAATAAAAAACCGGTGTGATATAAAAATACCGGTTTTTATATTCAGTGTACTTCCAATTTAACCTTTAAAATTAAGCTCTGCCCGAATTAGCTTTCTTTGTCCTATGGTTGATGAACAACCTGGTACCCGAATAGTAATAAATAATTACTATTAATTTTGAACAACTGTGTTTGGGATTAATTGTACGTTAATTATGTACGAATCACCTTGTTCGTCTTCAAAATAAAACCCACAAATAATATTTTTTATAAATATAATATACCTACATATATAAACAAAACCGTAACACTCTCACAGTATTGTACATAGAGTCTACAAAATTAGGTGATCGTCAATATTCGTCAACAGGGCTGGTCGGACAATTGGCATTGAAACATATTCGAAAACTTGTAAAGTCTATTGAATAAAAATCCAATTGTAAAAATATATATACCTAGGTACAAGTCAAATTGAGAACCTCCTCCTTTTTTCCGTCGTTGGTTAATAAAGAGATTTTATAGGTTTTATAATTTTATGTAGTTCACATGGAAATCAAAAACAAAAGAACAATAAAGTATGTAGTTCTAAATTTAAATAATTCAAGATTTGAGTACAAATAAATATAAAAATTACTAGACATGGAGATAATACATTCGGGTGAATACGGAAACCCGAAGATTACCGATGTGTTCATCGTTTGTAATGGATTTTGCAGAAACCTAAATTATACCTAAAGCATTGGTCTAAATTTTCTAACTTTTTAAACGAAGCTTTAAATACACGTAACTAATCTGCTGTGCAAAAATAAATGACTTTAATGAAATTATAAGATAGAATCCTACTTCTACTGGGCTAATAGGGCTAAGGTCTCTTTCTCATACAGAGAAGAGAGGGTCGAGCATTAATTACCACGTTAGCTCACTGCGTGTTGGTGATTCCAGAGTATAGGTTATTCTGTGGTATAGGCCGGGAGCTATACTCCGAAAATCGAATAACGATGTTTCGGATCGGAACGTAATAATGAAGACCATCAAACACAATCCTTTCCATCAAATTACCACTTAATGCTTTAGTGAGAAAGTTGAAAAATTATTAAAGAAATTTGACTGATTGTAGTAGCATGTAGCGCTGGCGTCTGTACTCTTAGGCTTTCATCTGTCGTTTCGTTATAAATTCATAAAAAAAAATCTATTAGAAGGTAACTTAGCGATCAAACATGCGATCCGACTAAAGTTTAGGAGTAGACCTCCAGGTTTCTTCACGATAATTATTTTCCTTCACCATTAGTCAGTGTCTTAGATTAACTAAGAAAGTACTAAGTAAGAAAAATTTGAGCAACTTATACTTTACAAAATTGTTTATTTATTAAAATAAATAAATTTATCCCATCCAAACCCATAGCCACCGTACACCCGGATGGTGTAGCAACACCGACTGCACTGGGGATCGTAAATCTTATCAATTGAACACAAAATTGATACTAATCGCTCGAACGGATCCGTTTTATGTGGCCGAGCTGCCGAGGAACTAGAATAGTAAACTATAGTATAGTTTAAATGGACAGCGAATGAAAACGTATGGTGGTACTAACAGACGCTAGACAAGGTGTACAAGGTGTGAAGTGGTGCGTCGGAATGTTTTATTTCCTTAGTGTTTAGTGTAGTATTTGGTTCGGCTTTTTTTAAGCTATTGCACAGCTTTTATCGCGGTCTTAGCGCGGCGACCGAATCAAGAAATTCCATAACGAAAAAAAAACCTAACACCCTTTATTGCAGAATAATCTAATTGAGTGTTCAAACCTTATAAACTAATAAATAAGGTATATAATTATTATGTTGACACATTAAAAAACAAAACATTTAGAAATATAAACATTAACACACTTTTTTTACAGGATTTAGATTACGGGATTATGTCAATCCCATCGTTCTTATAATATAAAAGTACGTAACACTTAAGTTTTTAGATACTATTATAAAACATAACATACGAGGGGTGGCTGGAAAGTTATCTACCTAACATAAAAATAATAGTAATAGGAAGCTAATATTTTTTTATTCTTAAATATAGTCCCCTGCAACTGTAATACACTTATTACATTTGAAAATTTTTTTGGTCGGTTTCATGTGTATTATTGTCAAATGTAATAAGTGTATTACGGGAGTCGTGATAGCCTAATGGTATGACCGTTTGACTGGCAAGTCAGAGGTCTCGGGTTCGAACCCAAGGCGCACATCTCTGACTTTTCGTAAGTTATGTGCGTATTACAAATTAATTATCACTCGCCGTGTCTCGGATAGCACGTTAAGTTGTTGGCCCCGGCTGTCAAATTGTAGATCTTTGACTGTCGTTACGGGTAGTCAGAAGCCCAAAAGTCTAACAACCAGTCTTACCAAGGGGTATCGTGTAACCCAGTATCTGAGTTGTGGAGTCAGTCGCTCCATGTAAAACATTGGTATTCAGCTGCATCCGGTAAGACTGGAAGCCGACCTCAACATAGTTGGGAAAAGGCTAGGCAGATGATGATGATGACGTAATAAGTGACAGTTGCAGGGGACTTTATTTAAAAATAAAAAAATATTAGCTTCCTATTACTATTCTTTCTATGTTAGGTAGATAACTTTCCAGGCGCCCCTCGTAGACTCCCGCCACAGATTACTAAATAGTTACTACGTAACTCACGCGTACTTACGCGTACATTCCCCTTTTGGGGGTATACAGGCGTGCTTTAAATATTATTTAAAAGTATTTACTATTTGAAAACATGTTCCCATCAAGCTGAAATTTTTGCTGAAACTTTGTAATGTTGTTCTCCTTCAAATGGTTTAATTCGATTTTTCATAACTATATTAATTGTTTTTATATCTTCAATGTGCGACCGAGATAGCAGATTAGCGCGAAGAGGCGCTTTAAATCACCTGCACACCATACAAATACATTTCTTACGAGTTTGATATACCAATTTGTACCAATAACCCCATCGTTAACCGTTGAGTTTCTTTGAACTGCGAACAGATTACGTAATCATTCCAGATTCACCGATAAAACTAGCCCGTTATACCGCCTGCCAAGCGATAGCAATAAGATCCAAGGATAGTTTACTTATCGATCTTTTCTTTAATCTATGGTAAAGGGCCATGAATGTTTTATAGTCATAACATGATGGACCAAGTACTGTTAGCATCATAAGCAGCTGGTTTAGTTTACAAAAGTCTTATTATACACATAGTTATGATTTTTATTGAGTGTCCAAAAAATAGAAAAATTATGAGGTAAATAAACACTCTAATTAAAACTATCTATATATACAAATCTATAACTATAGTAGGTATAAATAAATAAAGAAAAATAAAACAAAAAAAAAGACCGAAAAATTATAAGTACTTAATAATAAAAGCTACAACTAGAAATTGGACCCTGTTCCCGATACCGGTGGGCTACTATATTTTTTAATATATTTAATTGAAATAAAATTGAATAAATGAGAAAAAAGCTACAAATTATACACAAACGTTAGTTTTGGTTGTGCCAAGTAAAATGGGTTTCATCTTTCAATAAACAAACAACTAAATATAGGTACTAAGTTTGCTTTGTAATGGACCTTTGTAAGTTGCATTTTTGCTGATAAGAGTTTTTAGTGATTTAAAGTCAGGTTTTTACAATCGGAATGTAGGTATACTCTTTCAAACTTTACAAAAAAAAAAGAATTACCTAAATAAACCTAGTTCGCCATGGATTACAGAAAAATTGATAAACAAAACGGGTATAAAAAAATGGAAATAATTGAGAATTAATTAATTCTTTAGAAATCGATTAAAAATTATTTCTAATTAGAAATCGATTAAAAATATTTCTTAACTATGATTTTTCTTTCCTTATCTTGAATCTAGTCCCAATTTTTAAGTTTCCAGCTAGCTATTATGATAATCAAGTTTCGATTCTGACTGTACCCATAAAGTACTTACTTAGGTCATCATTCGCTTGTATTTACTCATTGAGGTATAAACCTCCTTTATTCTATGCCCTTCATGATGTGACGACTCATCTGTTACATAGGATGTCAGTGGAATACGATTTTATGTTCATTTTTTGTTTTAAAATACAATAATAAAAATAAAAATGAAGGCTCACAAATAGTAGTTGAAGAAGACTTATTTTTTTTTTTTAAATTGGTTCATTCATTTTTATAACATGTTTATCATTCGTTCACTTGTTCATTTAAAAAATCTTGTTTTACTTGCAATAGATTTATGTAATTACTAACAATTTTTTTTACGGATCATAGAAATCTAAATATATATATTTTTAAATCTATACAAGAAGTTCCAAAAAATTCAACTGGTTAGCAAAAATTTCAAGATTTTTGGCTTTCGATACTTATGCACCAAGAAAAATTTTGATTTAAATATAAGAACATCAGGTTTTTGTCCCGTGACTTACGAGACCCTAAAAATAACATTATCTCTATCAAACTTAATTCAAGTAATTCGAAAGAAAACTTTTTAAATACCAGTTAAAGTTAGACATGAAATATTAAAGGAAAAGCGGCCATAATGCGGACTAAACGAATTTATGATTAGCATACAAAACAACAAATTTGGCACATGAAAAATAGGACTTAAGTAGAAGTTTTTGAGAAAAATAAAAGAAAAATAAGTTGATGACCATTTTTTAATTGCTATTGAATGAATATACCATATGAATGGTTTTCATAGTCTGTAGGGTAATAACGACTCACACCCTCTAACTACAATAGTAATCTTTATCAATGTGAAACGTTTGTAGGTTTGACCTTCGTTCACGCAGCAACAGAAAAAGGAAAAAAAACAAAAAAAAAAATAGTAAAAATTTAAAAAAAAGTACCTGAGCGGGTTTGAGGCCGCGACACTTGCCGTACCGTAGCTATTTTCTAATCGACTGAGCTATCGTACCGACCGCGCCTGCCCGTATCTATCTTTCAAGTCTCGTCTTGAGGTCTACTTATGATAGTTTATGAGCAGAACAGTGACATAGAGTAGGAACTTTTTATTCCGGAAAAGCGGAGAGCCATGAAACTAAACCACGGTAAGAAGCTAGTACGAAATATACTGGAATACAAACGTAGGCATTTTTTAGCACACCAATATTTTAAATGTAACCATTTACGACCGCCACGTGGTCGTAACTTGGGAAAAAGAACAAACACACAATGTTCGCGATATTAAAATTGACAAAACATGTTTATTCATTTTGTCGGTGCCGATATTTTTGTAGTCCACCCGTGTTTATCGACTGCGCTGATTTACAATACACACTTATATGTCACCAGTTGGCTACATTTGTAGTCCGCGAATATAAAATCGAAGCCCATTTCTTTACCAGGTTTCATTTCCTTAGGTTTTTTTTTTAAATCGACTTGGAAGATATGATATATTATGTACATTATCTATTTTGTTTGTTAGTTAGTTATATGTATTTTAAAAAACTAATAGGTAATAATTAATATTGAGAAGAAAGCTAAAATTAATTTTAAAAAAACCTTCGCATTTCGACCACTGACTAGAGCACTAGTATTTATTACTGAGTCAATCACTCTGCAGCTGTGACAAAGAGCACTCAGCATGATGATGTGCTCCATCGTGAATTCGTGGCTCATCTCAGCACAGTGCTGAATTTAAGTGCGCTCTAACGTGTCTGTTACCTTCAAGAATAGGTTCTCTACTTTATGAACTTTGGCAATAAGAATTATCGTAGTTCGGATGTAGTCTTTTTCGTATTTTACACGCTCAACATCGAATTTGTATCGGATTTGGGGCCTCGCAACGTCAGATTTCCAATTTCCATTTTTGATTTGAATTTCCAAGTAGATCAGTGTGACTTACCGTGGGCTAAAAGTAGATTTTGAGCTAGATGAAAAAGGAAAAGAAAGCTAGGTGGTTCATTTCATATATTTGGCTTGCTTTTTTTGATAAAAAATTTTCTTTAGCGCCTATTCCTTCTTTCATTTTACCTATTAACATAATTTTGACATTCATTTACGTAACCAGATACAGTTGAATGTCAGTTTCATCTATACCTCATCAGAGTCATCTTAAAAACGGACTATTTAAATATAAACTAATTTAATTTTCAATGGCATTATCGCAAATTTACTTCGTGTAGGTACTATACGTGTATTATATTGTAATTTAATATCAATATTTGGTATTAAATTTAATAAGCAAGTAAGATATTTGGATACAAGGTCGGGAACAATAATAATAACTAACTTTAAATACACCTAGAAATCAACTAATTAAAAAGATAAACTTAATCTAAAAGACGGCTACCTGTAGGCAACGTATTTGGTATTTATAAATATTTTATATAAAGAAACTATAGTTGAGGATTACACCTAACAAGAGGTCACAGCATGTTCATCGCATTTTTTTTAAAACTTGCGTTGAAACCAGAGTGAAACCGACCAAAGAGAATAATGTTCTAGATCGTATAATGCCTTGGCTTAACTCTGACACGAAACGATAAGGCAAGATAGATTAAGAAAATAGGTTAGTTATAAAAAAATTAAATAAAAAAACTTAAAAGGAAGTTGGATAGAATTTATGTCAACCCTTAAGTGTCTAACTTGTAACCAACTTGGAGAATTTAAAAAGTAATTTAAACTTGTAGGATAGTTAATAACTGTCATTCCCTTGTCACTTGGAAAAAGACTTGGGTGAAAAGTTTACAAGATTTAACCCGTTAAAATAATTTTTATTTTATGTAGATATCGTAGCATGATTGTGATGTCACTCAGACAACCTTATCTGACTAAAAGATCAACATTTTTATCTTTATTAAAATCTTAGACTTATGTTTGTGATGATCTAATTATTTCTTTACCGCATGGCTGAATAACCATCTGATGTCAGAATTAAAACCACGCGTAGACCTCTGACATGGCTTTATAAATCGTTGAAAAATCTCTCAGGTGTGCTGATTTTCCTTACGGTGTTTTCCTTCACCATTTAGCAAGTGATAATTAATTTCTAATACGCACATTAATTCGAAAAGTCATTAAGTTTTGTTTTCCTCGGAAACAGAACTTTTTTCGGGATGAAAGGTACCATAAGTCTGTTTTTAAACTGTTTTACTTAGCTTGACTTGTTTATTTTGGTTTAAATTTAGTAATCGATATTTCACCCTCTTCCTGTTGACAGATTGATCTGATATTTAGTACACAGCTTTAGTTTTGATGACAAAACCGTTTCACGAAAAAAATATTTTTTACTTATACAGGGTTTTTTGTAAAACACCAGCATCCTTAAAAGGGGTCATTAAACTCATCATTATGAACAACTTTTACTATGGGACCAACCCTGAAATCGCAAAAAAAATCAGCTGTTCCATACATTTTGTTGAGTCATGTGAACATAAATGTATGGAACAGCTGATTTTTTTTAATGACCCCTTTTAAGGATGCTGGTGTTTTACAAATAACCCTGTAAGTATTATTGTAGGTACACCTGACGTTATGCCAAATTTTAGGAGTATCAGTTCCGTGGTTTAGGCATGAAAAGGTAACAAACAAACCAACTTACAGCATTTATAATATTAGTTAGGATTTGATTTAGGTATCTATAATTTTGATTTAGGCGTTACGACCTAGTTAGCTTGTATGTTATACTTAAAATTTACCTGTTTTTAATTGTTGTGAGTTTTTTGATAATGCCATGAGTACCATGACCAATAACCATAGAATATTGTAATTACCATAATTCTTATGGCGTGAGATTTGTTTTAATATGTTTTATTATGGAGTTTGTGCGTGTTTACTTGTTATGGAATCATTTATTTCATTAAATAAAAGCCACATTTGGAGTATTGAAGTTGAAATTATAAATAAATAAATCAACCTGTAACTGTCCCTTTGCAGGGCAAAGACCTCTTTCCATACAGAGATAGGTTGATTAATCATCACGCTAGCTCACTGCCTGACAGGCAGCTGAAATCGCCAACAGGCAGTGCCTGTTGGCGATTTCAGAGAAAGTCCAGGTTTTCTCGCAATGTTTTTTTTCGCCCGTTAATCAGTGGTGTCTTAAATTAACTAAGAAAGTACAAATTATCACTACATAGTATAAAACAAAGTCGCTTCCCGCGTCTGTCTGTCCCTATGTATGCTTAGATCTTTAAAACTACGCAACGGATTTTGATGCGGTTTGTTTAATAAATAGAGTGATTCAAGAGGAAGGTTTATATGTATAATACATGCATATTAGCGTAACCGTGGGAAGCCGGGGCGGGTCGCTAGTTAGGAATAATTTCTAAAACGCACATGAATCGGAAAAGTCAGAGGTGCGTGCCTGGGTTTCGAACTTACGACCTTTGACTTGGCAGTCCAACGGTCATGCCACTAGGATTTCCTGCTTTAAATATCTAATAAATCGCACAGATCCTCACGATGTTTTTCCTCACCGTTTTAGCACATCTGAACATAACTTCGAAAAGTCTGAAGAGGCAGTTTACCGTTCACCAAGGTAACTAGACAATCCCAGCATGATATAGGTCTAAAAATCTTCTATTCTTCTCTCATGATCTTTGTTAGAAAGAGAGAAAAGTAGTCTAAATAATTTTAGAGTGTGTACTACCGCGGATACGAACGGTGCGCCACTTTGCGATCAAAATGCTTTGAATGATGCTACGTGCGTAGGGGCGGGGCTAGCGCTACGTTCGGACGCCGGGCGCAAGCGATTCTAATCTTAAGAGTGGTGCACCGGCTTTGTCCACGATAGTACAAGAGAACACCGGTGGCTTTACCAAAAAACACCAACAATTTTACCAAATTTAGACCTTAATTACTTAGCTTTAGACCACAAAATACAAAACAAAACGTAAGTAATAACTGCAGCTATTTTACCATTCGTTTTAAGACGTCAGACAGCGGTGAAAAAGACAATTCTAGTTATTACAAATTGCTAGAAATGTTTTAGCTGTTTATTCTAATGTAATAAATGCGACTCCGACTGTCTTTTTTCTTTAAGCATTTAATTCAACCCAAGAGATGTAATGCTGTTCTGAATATTTCTAAAGTTTGAATGTCGACTGAAACCGCTACAATAAAAACTTTTTAACAAAAAAAAGTGACTTATAGGTACTTAAATAAAATTGGAGTGTATCGTATAGCTAGCTCAAAACGGGACGGCACGAGATTCAATGAAATTTAATAGTTATCTAATCGTAAGACAGTATAATTTTCAATGCGATTTGGATTTCGAGAAATTCGTTACAATTTTAGGTGATGACAGATTTTTTCTTTTTTTTTTACGTAAAACGGTTTTGTCATCAGAACTAAAGGTATGTTTGTGATTACTAAATTTGAACCAAATAATAAACAGGGCAAGCTAAATAAAACCATTTAAAAATGCGAATATATGCAAAAAGATACAGATTTCTAAACTGTAAATAAAATTAGTTTTGATACACTTAAAAGTCTCTAAATCTAAGGATAAAATTCCCTATATTCAACACGTTACTGCCATAGAGAGAGCTAATTTAAAAAGCTTAACATAAACGGCGACCCAAGGTTTACACTTTTAAGTAAATATAATATTTCGTGTTTGACGAAACCTTGGCTACAGAGAGATAGACTATCTTTACACCGTGTTACCTCCTGGGGTTATGTATGTCGTAGTTATTTTGTAGTAAGTTCGGAAAATTCTTTTAAATTTTAAACCAAACTTGCAAGAATATGCTCTGAAAATGTTTCCATAACACAGCTATTTATTTCGTTCCTTTATTTGTTTCCTGGCTAATCAGATTTAATGCGAACCAACCGATAATAAGCCAGCCGCTGATTATTTTATTTTATTATTTGCTAGCTGGCAAAATAAGTTGTTAAGTTAAAGTTCCAGAACTCAGAATTCCAAAGTCCTATTCGTAAAATAGTTAAGTTCTTTAATAACGCATAGACCTATTAGGTTTAGAGACACTAAAAAAAGTTAATAATAAAAAAGTCTGACGAAATAAAGAACACTGTACGAAAAAATACAAATAAAACTTAACAGAATTCATTCACGAAAACTTCTTTCCATACAAAATTCTTTGGAATACATAAACAAGACAAACTAACCTAGGTACCTAAATCTGTTTTATTGTAAGCTAAAAACTGTTTACTTAAGAAAATTTATTTAAAACAAATGAGCCGTGAATTTTATTTAAAAACTTATGTCAATTCGAGAGATATGTAGTGCCGTTCATCGACTTCACTACTTCTTTTTTTCAAAAATACAAACAATACAAATGCAAGTTGTCTATTGTTTTGTTTTCTGAGACAAAACAGTTATAAAAAAAACAGAATAGCAAAAAGTTTTGATAATTCAATATTCTAATTTCAAATGGAAAGAACCAATTTAGTTTTTACTCTCATAATTTCCAATCTGCTGGATATGACTCGGAATCCTGGAATAGTGCCGATACCAAAGATATTGGAAAGAATTATTTTTTATTATAATTTATTATAATATAATATTATAATTATTTTTATTATTTAATATTTCTATGGCCGATACGGATAGGTAAGTGTAGAAGTGATTCAAAATAGTCACTGGACTATTTTTAAAACTTCAGATTTAGAAACTATAGACCGATTTGACGTTTAACCAAAAACTTAATTATTGAACCACAATTATATACGAACTCATTGCAATGCTGTTGCTGCAAAAGCGCATTGCAATGCAAGCATTGCTTCTTGGATAATTGTGGATGTTTGAAACTTTTGCATAATAAAATAGGATTGGGATTGTAGGCCACCTGGGTTTCGAACCTACGAATTTTGACTTGGCAGTCTAACAGGCATACCATTAGGCTATATCTACTTTAGTGGTTGCGCACTCACTTGTGCACTATAATATCTCATGGGTAATCGGCTAATTATAGATTATAATTATAATATACAACCTGATTTTTCAGACACCAGCCAAATTTTAGGAGGTACTAAGGTTCATAAAACCAAACAACTTTCCCCAAGGAATATAAGTCGAAATCTGAAAAACGAATTGACTTTTCATTCAAAGTGTCTGGTCACGTGACTCACTTTTGTACGAGAAGTTAAATTTTCGTTTTCAGATTTCCACCTATGTTCCTTGGGGAAAGTTGTTCAGTTTCATGGACCTGGTTACCTCCAAAAATTTGGCTGGCCATTAAAAATTCAGGTTGTATAGATCTTGGTGATAAATATTGACCTAGTGTCCCAGTATATGTAAAGTTGCGAATAACAGATACTTTATAAGTTTATAATAATATGTTAATCTTTATTAATATATTACGAAGATGGCTTTAGGTCAATGTCTAAGCAAATATGTCGAAACATTTTACGCAATAGTTTATATTTGCAAATGTTATAGCATAACTTAGGCCACACAATTTTGTAGTTTAAGGGTTACTATATTAATAATATTTGGGTAAATTTCAAAAAAAGCATGCGCAGGTGTCCCGCTTTTCAAGCGGATGTGGGTTCGAACCTGGCTTTTATTTTGAAGCGAGGCAAAGAACAAGTCATATTAAAATTAAGCTGATTATTAAGATAACATAAATTAAATTAGTTAAATTGAGTAATATATTAAAAAAAGATATATATTAATCCAACTATAAATACACCTAGAAACTAAAAGATTAAGTATCTATCTAATTATTTCCTTCACATCTGCATACAGAAGTAATGCAAAACATTCCAGTTTTTCTAAAATGTTTATAATATGTCGGCTTCATTTAATACAATGCAGAAACGCCTGGAACTAGAACAACAGGTGTCGAAACAAACTCTAAACAAAAAGTGTCTATTTTAGAGTAATAACGTTTGTGAGTCATACTAATTATCAAATATTAATACAGCTTTACTCACGGATTAATTTCGGGGATGCTCGACTAGTTTCGAACTCAAACGGAGTTCATTTTCAAGAGTGAGTGTAGTACGCGACGCCGCCGCGAGTTAATCCGTAAGTAAATTCGTAAAAAACGTATACCCTTTTTCAACACATTTTACTGTCGGTGAGTAAAATACAAAGTTCTTTTTACAAAAAATCAACTGGCTTCCAAACAATATAAAGTTAGAAAAAAAAACTGGCCTAGTGCGACTCGGACACGAACACGAATGGTTTCTTTTTTCTTTTCCTTGTCGTATTCTTTTTAATTTTTCGAATTTAGAACCTTTTTGGAAGTCGAATAATAAAATAATTCTATCCTTTGCTTATGGCAACCAAAGTAAAAAGACGGCATTTCACAAAGACATAAACTCGAGGAAAAATTTTGTCGGTATGATCATTCTTCCAAGACATAACTAGTGCCACACTTCAAAAAAAAGACGTCATTTGTTTACATTTTGCCACTTGTGAATCGCTAACCATACAATCTAGATTTCTGAAACGACGAAGTAGCTACTAAATATTCTAGAAAAGTTCGTGTAGTCAGCATTACTCCGAGGTTAACTCACAGATTCACGTACAAAATATTTAAGGCTTTATCCAAACTGATCTACAATCGTGAATTTTGTGTCAAAACGTGGAATAAGATATAGGCATAGTATAATAATCATACAGTATGGAAACTACGTACAAACGCTCGAAATCTGAGTGACTGACAAACATGCGTAAAGTTTACAAAGTTTAACATTTTATATTTTAATATTTTTGTGATTTTTACATGTTAGCACATGATAGCTTATTAAATATAATTATTTAATAAGAAAATTTGAAAAAACAACTGAATTATTAAGAACTAAGACAACTATTAAGAAAATTGGTAATATCGCATCGGTGTCTACTAAAACTGCAAAGTTTGGAGCACTGAGTCGGATACGTAATGTATTCCGATAGATATTACCACACGCCCTAGGCGTAGAAAGAGATTTGAAATTTCGACTGATGCTGGTGGGATACGGTGGCTCAGCGGTTAGAGCGTCGACACGGTACGTCGAAGATCGTGGGTTCTAATCCCATCCGTATCAGTTATTTCTTCAAATTTTCTTATTAAATACCAATTATATTTTATATTTTTTTTAGATGTCCCTCATGCGGCTTCACTACCATGGTTCTAATTTAACCCGATCGTTTAAATTGCCATCGCAACTTGCCTAAAGCAAGCGAAATATCTTTGTAAAGGTTCAGAATAACTACAGTTTCAAATCGTTTCGCGAAATATCTTTAAAATGGTTCAAAATAAAGTACCATTTGAAAGACATCGTCACCACATTCACTGCTGCGCAAGTTGTAATAGATAGTTGCATCCTTGCGAGCAATTCTGTACGTGTCCCGGCGATGACAGCTGGATTTGTATGATTTAGCAGTTCAATAACATGCGAATGTATCATTTACCTTTTATATGTTGAGAAAAGTGGATATAATGTGAAGGAAAACTCAAAAAGCTCTCACACCAGGTTGTTCATGGGTATGTGCATTTCTATTGAGAGACCTATAAACTTATCAGATATCTACATATAGGCTAATTGTACAAAATTACTTGCTAAAGTTCATTGTCTTTTGAAATGTTCTGTGCCCAGAAGTTAGCTGAATGATATTTGCGACTACACAGAGAGTTGTAAACGAGCAGTTACCGAGCTGTGTCGTGTATTCCACAATACTCATATTACGACCGCCAAGTTGTAGGAAACAGTTCTAGTTGTATAACTTTAGTACACAGTAAAACTTAATTCCAAGAGGACTTAAGAAGATAATTTCTGATTCATAATAATTATTACTAACTAATAAAAAATAATTATAATTATTTAATAAGAAATTTGAAAAAATTGAAAAAACAACCGATACGGATGGGAACCGAACCCCTAGGCGTAGAAAAAGGATTGAAATTTCAACTGATTCTGATGGGATATAGTGGCTTAGCGGTTAGATCGTCGGCATGGTATGCCTAAGATCGTGAGTGTCGAATCCTATCCGTATCAGGTGTTTTTAAAAATTTCTTATTAAATAATACAAATGATATACATGATAAAAATATAAATATAAAAATTTAAAAACTCTCGACACAAATATCTCATTTATTTCTCATTAAATGATGATTATGATTTTTTTAGCTAAGAATATTCTCGATCAAATCACCTTTCAAAAAAAAAATCGGTCCCTTCGTTTAGGAGCTACGATGCCACAGACAGATACAGAGACGTCAAACTTATAACATCCCTCTTTTTGCGTCCGTCGTGGGTAAAAATATAAAAACGTCACGATTATTTACCGCGTCTAACTAAATAGTTGCACAACTTTTTAACAGCGAAAAAAATTGTGCTAAAGTCTATGGGATCTTCTAGAACCTATGGGATCGCCCGCGTTGTATGTAGATGAACTGTAGCGTGTGTTATTTTGATGGAAAGTTACATCAAAATCCGTCCAGTAGTTTTTGCGTGAAAGAGTAACATCCATCCACCTTAAAAACTTTCACATCCTACTACTATTATAAAGGCGAAAGTTTGTAAGTATGGATGTATGGATGTATGGATGTTTGTTACTCTTTCACGTAAAAACTACTGAATGGATTTGAATGAAACTTCACCACAATATAGCTTATACATCAGAATAACACATAGGCTACAATTTATCAACATATCATGCGGGCGAAGCCGCGGGCGGAAGCTAGTTTATAATAATGATAAGATTAGGATATATAAGGTGCTTCTAAATTATCTGCCACGGCTGCAATGCAAGGAGGTCAAGGAATTGGCTCTTGATAGGGAGAGCTGGAAGAGGCTGCATTGACAAGAGCGTAGCTCTTAAATAAATGATGATGATGGCTGCAATGGGATATAATATTGGTTATTTATATTACAATAGTGAAGTCATTTCTTTATGTAACGTCATAATTTTTTTTCTTTTGCCTGCGTTTTATTGCGTAGGTCTAATTCTGCTCCATGCTCCAATTTTTTTTTACTGTTCCGAGGTACGAAATTTCTTCACTATTGTAATCTATATACCCAATACTTTCTCCCATTGCAACCGTGGCAGATAATTTGGAAGCACATATATACAGTATACAAGGCATAGCCTGCAACAATATTAGTAGGATTAGTAGGATACCACGTTCCACGGTCATCGATTGCCTTTTTCATTTTTTCCCTCCACTTGGCAATCGGCGTTTATGGCTTCCACTTATTGTTTTAGTTTAACAAACTTCTGTTTTTTATTGACTGCTAATTTAGAAGTTCTGATAGGTATTCGCTTAAAATAACGGCGTCTCCGAATTTTTGGTAATATATTTTTATGGTTTAAGTTTTAATTGCGAGATTTAGTGAAGGATGCTTTTGATATAAATGGATGTTTTCTTAGTAATTTCTTAAAGCGAGAGAGAAATCTGTTGTGGAACACTCTAGATTTTGCATAGTTTTTTATATTCTCATCCTACTAGCCTTATTATTCCCAAACTTTGTTGGGGTTTCTAATCTAACTGGATGCAGCTGAATATCAGTTTTCTACGGAGCAACTGCCTATCTGACCTCCGCAACCCAAAGGGATACGATATACTGAAGATAGATTAGTTGTCAGGATTTTATGAGGGTACTGACTCTCTTTTAACGACTGTCAAAGATGACTTCATGACAACCAATGACAGTGAATTTCTTTTTATATTCTGTGGTTCCAAATTCTTGTAGTTAAAAAACCTAAGTGCAGGATTTGAACCTGTGACTTTCTGGTTAAAGCCACTAGCTGCTCTGCCCACTGAGCTATTTTTTATCCTGCCCGTGCTATCCACTTTTCTCTTCTAAATGTTACTATACCAGACGACGAATTTTATAATTATTTGTAAGATTGATGAGAGATGAGAAATACAGGAATATTATTATTTCGGAGAGAGATCATGCGCAGGACCGACGCGACGCGACGATAACTTACGAAAAGTCAAAAGTGCGCACCTTGGGTTTGAACTTCTGACTCGCCAGTCAACAGTCTTACCACTAGACTAGTGTCAGTCAATACACAGAAATATTACACAAAACAGCAACACATCATAAACATGTTTGTGAACGAAACTATTCTTAGAATTTAAAGAGCTACTTCGATGTTGATGTTCGATGATTGATAGTTTGTTATAAAACAACGCAGCTTTGTATCAAAAGTCGGTTAAAATGAACTTGACATGGATTCTAGACAGTGTTATTTTATGAGTTGATTTTCCGCAACTTTTTAGTATTAGTAAAAGTTAAGGTCTCTACCCACTCTCCCGTTCCATAACTAGACAAAACCGTTCTGTAAACAGTCACAGAAACTTCCGTTTGAGTGTTCGTACTAAATGCGGTCGTGCAATAGTGTTTTAAAAGCATTGATAGCCTAGTGGTAAGACCGTTAGACTGCCAAGTCGGTCGTAGGTTCGAAAGCCAGGCTTAAAACATCAAATTTAAAAACAAGCTTCTTAGATTTGAAATAAAATTCTGTAGTCGGAGGCCTTAATGTATTATAGGTAAATACTAGATATTCTTCCAAGGGTAAATACTTTGTAAATTTGGTGGCACCTCTGACTTTTCGGATTCATGTGCGTTTTAGGAATTAATTAGGTTTCACATACTAAAACGGCGAACGGAAACATTGTAAGGAAACCAGCACACCTGAGAGATATTTCAACAGTGTGAAATGCCATGTCAGAGGCCTACGGACGGTTTAAACTCTGACACCAGGTTGTTCATCAACCATACGATGAAATAGAAGAAGAACGCTGGCCGCAGTTTACGCCGCCGCCAGCGTTCGGGAAGTTGCCGGAAGTTTCAAATCTTGCTTGTATAATTTTTTCTTTTTGCAAAATTTGTAACTTTAGCATTTCGTTTCTCATGCGAAAAAAAATATATTTTGACGTTCATATTATTGTTTTTGCTGTAGTTCCATAAAATTAATCTTCTTAGTTTTTAATAAGCTATTGATATAAGACCCGGAGAGCACAGAATGCCGCAAGACAGCAATTAAGTTGCAGATTTCCCTCGACATCGGACAATTTTATTATAAGCTGTGGTAAAAAAGATCTAAGAAATATGTTCAAACGTTACGCGTTCCTTTTATTAAAGTTGACCTATATAGACAATGTAGATCGTTTGGCGGGAATTTTTGATTTTAGAACTTCTTGCATTGTGTGGAAGTTTATGATTTTAAATTGTTTTTAATTTGATTTTTTATATTTTGAATTTGATATTGATTATAGATTCTGTGCCAGCCTATAATGTCCCACTGCAGGGCAAAGGCCTGTTCTCGTACAGAGATCGAGCATTATTCACCACGCTAGTTCACTGCGTATTGGCGATTTCAGACTAATAGACTCGGGTTTCCTCACGATGTTTTCCTTCACCGTTAGAGGCTCTTAGATTAACTAAGACAACTCCTAAATAACGACATGAGCTTAGCACTATAAATGGCGGAATCCAACCCGAGCTGGTTGCGAGCGGAGCGTGTCCAGCCATGCGGTCTATTTCAGGCCACGATTACGATTAGCATTGGTCGTAGCCGCGTAGAGCGCGAGATACCGTAACGAGTCCCTCCTTAGTACAGCCTAAGCCGCCCGTAGACCTCTAATATAACTAAGAGCCGATTTCACCATTCCCTTTAAAAACCGAGCTTAATAAAACTAAGTTCAACCTTACGAAAATTGCAGTTCTGAACTCAGTTAAACGCTTAAATCGAGTTTAACTGATTGATCGCGTTTAGGCCCAATTTCACCATTCACTTTAATAACCGAGTTTAATTAAACTAAGTTCAGCCATACACAAATTTCAGTTTTGAACTCAGTTAAACACTTGAACCGAGTTTAACTCGATTGATCGTGTTTAGTGTCATTTGTGAAATCGGCTCTTAAACACTGTTAAAGAATCACTTAAGTGAACTGGTTCCCTTTACACTAAAAAACAACGAACCCAAACTCATGAAACTTTAAAAGTATTACCAAAGATAGCGAAAGACTCATCAAAAAAATATCTCGACTTCCGCCGAGTTGCGGATGTGTTATCAACGCGTTATGTACTTCCGAAGCCATGTACGAGTGCAGATAAAAACCAGTAAAACTGGTTGCTACAAGACTATTGATATTGATGTACTGTGTTGCTGATAACGGACGTTTAGTTATCAGGTACTTTAAGGATGTGTTTTGCATACACTTCGAATTTTTTTTACCGTGAAAAATTAAGGGCAAGTGTTGTTTTTTTTATTGCTACTGTCATCATCATTATCATCACCAGCCTGTATTAGTCCACTGCTTAATATAGGCATCTCCCAATGTGCCCCACTATTGTGCGCTCATTGGAGGTATTTGCCCATAATCGCCACGCTAGGCAAGCGGATTGATAGGAGATGATTACTGTTACACAGAAGGATGCTGCTGCCCATCCTCCGGATTATTTCTTTTGTCGCTTCTTACGACACCCGCGGGACGAGTAGGGGTGGTTCTATTCTTAGGCCGCAAACCACACGGCAAATTGCTACTATAGTAGGTAAATTTTAACTTTAAAATATTATCCTTTTTTGTTGCGGGGGTCAAATAGGCAGTCGCTTTGTAGAAAACTGCTGCATCTATTTGGATTACAAACCGACCCTAACAAAGTTTGGGAATAATATGGAGGATGATGATGACACAAACACTTAAATGGAACAAATTCTGTCAAAATAGTTGCTTATTAATGACGTCATCGTCGTCTATTAGTGGTCGTATCTAAAGAAATATGAAACAATATTTTTATATGAAATATTGATACGGCTTTACGCGGACCTCACTGAGGTCCACTGACCTCACCGTGAGGTCCGCGACGCCATCGCGTATACACCCGCTCTTGAAAATGGACTCCGTTTGAGTTCGATACTAGTCGGGCATTCCCGAAATCAATGCGTGAGTAAAGCCGTATCAATATTTCGTATAATTAGTATGACTCACGAAAGTTATTATTCTATAACAATATTTTTGGTCGTATCTTTAGACCTAGGAATTTAAGGAAACTACAACTATTTTCGGTCCAATCCCTTTACGAATTCCCGTATAGTAAAATTTCTCTGTCGATTGATTTTAACAGCTTTCTCCGCAGACCTTCGCTGACATGTTTTAATATATCGTCTGCCTATCCCCCTAATGTAACACTGATGTTATGTATTGTCTTTCCGGGACATTAAGTTAATGTGATCCAGAATACAGGCTGTAAACTGCTTGTAGGCATCTTGTATACTGCAAACTTTACTTTTGTAGCAGATTGAAATCATCGTTACGGCTTATGAAAATGCCGGTCCAAATTTTATGTTCAGTGTTATGTTTTTGTAAGATAGCTGTGAGCGCGATACAGTTCGCGTGGATTTCGGTCCATACATAGATAATTCAATATTGTTACTGTAAAATTTAAAAACAACTGATATGGATGGGAAACTAGCCCACGATCTTCGTCATACCGTGTCGACGTTCTGACCACTAAGCTACCGTATGCTACCAGCATCAACCCAAAATTAAAAATCTCTTTCTACGCCTAGGGCGTGTGGTATTATCTATTGGAATACATTACGTACCCGATTCAGTGCTCCAAACTTTGCAGTTTTAGAAGGCACCAAAGTTTGGAGCACTATTTTTGTGTTGTATTGCTGTGTATTTTATTTTTATTTTGAATATTTTAATGTGAATTTTTAATGTAAATGAGACTTTGTTACTTTTATGAATAAATAATTAATAATTATAGGTTATATTTAAAAGAGCAACCAAGGAGTTTCTTGCCAGATTTCCTCCAGATTCTTCTCCATGAAGGGTAGGCTGCCTTTGGAACTGGCAACTAGAGTCACTCTTACAACAAACAATATTAGAATTCTGACTATTCATAAGTACCTAATGGTCTACATGAATAAAAATATTTTGATTTTTAAAAGCATGTAAAGTTATAGATGTTAGGTAAGCTCATACCTCTTATCGCTTGGGTTACAAACAAGCACTCTATACAGTAAACACTATCACAAATCTGTGTCCACTGGACCAGAGAGTCTGTAAAGTGATCCCGCAGTGCATTAGCCACTTCACTGTTATTCCATTACCGACACTTAGATATGGAGCCTTCGGTTTATCGTGAAAATACTTTTAGACAGACAATATTAGTCTTAAATATCTCTGTTTTATTCTGGGGCTCTACTCCGAAAATCGAACAACGATGTTTTGGATCGGAACGTAATAATGAAGACTATCAAACATAATCCTTACCACCAAATTACCACTGTTTAATTGTACTTAGTGCTTTCATCTGTAGTTTCGTTACAAATCCATAAAAAAAACCAATCTATTAGAAGGTAATTTAACGAACAAACATGCGATCCGACAATCGAAGCTTCGTTGTTAAAATTTCGGAGTAGACCCCCCTGTGATTTTTTCAACGGTTTTCGCATAGAAATATTAAATAATTTCTTTGGGTTTTAGCTATCCCTGTTTGTTATTTATTTGGTTCAAAGGTAATTGAAATTTTAACCCCTTCCAAATTGATCTGATATTTGGTACATACCTTTAGTTATGATGACAAAATCGTTTTATGTAAAAAAATGTTTACTTATATTATTTGAAACAATGTAGGATTTTTTTGGAAGCTTGCGTCTGGTGGCTTTAGCTAGTCACTGGTTCAAATCCTGATTGTAATAAAAAAATTATTTCCAAAAAAATTTGAATGTTCCTGTGTTTGCGCACACACTGTGCTGTGCACTATAATATCTTCTGTAAAGGAGGCTAATCTCCATTGAGATTGGCCGCTGTGACTGAAATTCGGTTAGGAGGACATTATTTGCCTCATGCTTTTTTTTTGTAACAATAAATCACAACTTTTAAAATTAAAAAACCCGCATTCCTACCTAACCTACCTCAATTTTTTTTAGCTAAGAAATCTTGACCTATTCTCCTTTCAAATAAAAAAAATTAAATCAAAATCTGTCCATTCGTTTAGGAGCTACGATGCCACAAACAGACACAGACACGTCACAAACTTATAACACCCCACTTTTTGCGTCGGGGTTAAAAAAGATACAACGGTGTTGCTATTGTATTTTATAGAACACTGGTTAATCAACACTGCTAATATGCGCCTACGCACATATTGCATATAAATGATCGAATCAAATAAATCATCAATTCAATTATAAGTTGTAGGCGCACCATGGCACCATAAAATCGTCCGTACTGCCTTCTAAGCCCTTCCAATGATAATAAATGTACCGATAGCTATAAAAAACCGCATAATCTATGGTTGTATCTTTTTCTATTACCGCCAGTAGGTCATAGAGAATCCTTATTGTTTTTTGACCGGCTATGGAGAGAAAGACTTATTCTGTCGTGTCATCCGTGGCGAAACTTTGTGACCATTTAGTTGGCCTTATATGGTCAAAGTGGAGGTTGTTCTAGTAAATAGTTGTTGAGTAATCACGATTTCACATTAGATGGGTATTTTCGAGAATTTATATTGTGAGAAGTACCTACTTTTAGTTTAGCGTATGTCACATGGAGATTGTATAAATTATTCTAATAATAAGTAACCCTACCCTACCCCTACTCTACAGTCTACCATTCCCCTAAAATACCTCTACTCTATCCTACACTAGGGGTATCATCCTATTGTTTTTAATATTTAATCTGCTATTCAGGGCGAAAACAAATGCAACAAATCAAAAACCATGAAAATCGGTCCAGTCGTTCTCGAGAAGAATTCAAGAATTGGAACAAACCCGACATTGTTTTATATAATACTAGCGACATGCCCCGGCTTTGCATGGGTGCAATGTACATATAAACCTTCCTCTTCAATCACTCTATCTATAAAAAAAACCGCATCAAAATCCGTTGCATAGTTTTAAAGATTTAAGCATACATAGGGATATAGGGACAGAGCAAGCGACTTTGTTTTATACTATGTAGTGATGATGATATATTGTCTTTTCTATTCTGTCTTAATCTTCTTCATCTTTATTGTATATTTTCTCTACATCTTCATCACTTTGTCACTCTCTCTCATGTGTAAGTTAATAAAATGGCACATCACCATAACCACGCACACAATTGCAGTAATCCCTTTAACTTCATGGAACCTCCTGCAGATTGGAAGTAATCGGATTAAATCTTGAATAGATGGAGAGACGATTCAAAACGTTTCAATAACTAACAGAATCGATTTCAATCGATACCCATTTCGTAGGTTTCGAATAATCAATTTGCAGTTTCGTTTCGGTTACGATATAGTATTTATTTACTTTGATGGACGTGAACGGCTATAGCCGTCGTAATAATAAAACGACTACAGTGTCTATTCACTTTTAGAAAAGTGTTAAACAAGGTCTTAAACGGGTCGTTCACCGTAGAACCTATAGATTAATTTCAAATATGTACTCGTATCAACAATTTCGAATTACCTACCTATGGTCAAAATTCGACTGCTTTTTTTATTAGGTATTATCTGCCCGTGCGCAACTTTGTACGCGTGTTATCCTGCTTCAACGCCTACTCTATCCCTACCCTACTCTATCCCTACCCTACTTTACCCTTACCCTACTCTACCCCTACCCTACCCCTTTTTCTCACCTTTTGAACCTTCCCTGGTCTTTCACACATATTTCAAAACCAAAATTATCCAAATCGGTCAAGCCGTTCTCGAGTTGCAAATATGGGATGTGGGAGGCTGAAGATCACCAGCGACGACGGTGGCAGAGTGATCAAGTGCTTCAAGCGGGGCTTCGGAGAGACCCTTTTTATGGTCTCCCCGGGAGTGTGCCTGATAGGCGTTGCACAGGGAAGGTTCCGGAGCTGGTCTCTCTTGACCGAGGCCTCCATGAGCTGATGGTGATCACTGGGGTGGTTCTAGTGAGGTAAAAATCCCACACTACCCGGTCTCTTCCCAGGCGGCCGGGTACCTTTTGAAGGTCCCCCCGTAAAAAAAAGATGATAGATGGAGTTCTCAAAGAGCAGTGAATAAAAAATCTAGTAGACATCCTAAACTTTACTACAGACAGGCTTAAGATTGGAATGAGATAATGTCAAAGGTTTTTTTATTGTCCTGCCTTTGTTTATATCCCTCGTTAAATTCGATATTAAAGTACTATAAAGTTAAGACAGATTATAGAAACTGGTGTTATTTGACTACCTCGTAAAGAACTACCAAAGTTAAGATAAGAGGTCTGAACAAGGCTTGTACATATATGAACTCCTGTGACCTTGGGCTTGTTCACGTCATGCCATGGCGAACGGTGGTACAAAAATGATGAAAAGATTCCAAGGGTTTTCAAGCCGAAAAATTTTTTTTTGCGTATGCCATCGATATATTAATAAAATTAGAGCAGTGATAGCCTAGTGATATGACTGTGGACTGGCAAGTTAGAGGTCTCAGGTTCGAACCCAACACCTTTGACTTTTCGCAAGTTATATGCCTTTTATCAATTAACTAGCGACCCGCCCCGGCTTCGCACGGGTGCAATATACATAATTAAACCTTCCTCTTCAATCACTCTATTTATTTAAAAAAACGGCATCAAAATCCGTTGCGTAGTTTTAAAGATTTAAGCATACATAGGGACAGACAGACAGAGAAAGCTACTTTGTTTTATACTATGTAGTAATTATCAGCTGCTCCATTTGCCATAAAAATCTTTAAGAACTACTCTACCATAGCGAGAAAGGGATGGATCCTGTGTAACTTCATCTCCTTTTTCCTCTCGAAGGGGACCTAGTTCGCCCCCAGTGGTCATTTTTACCTTTATGACGAGAAGTCCTATTTTTATCTTGACTTGTTTACGCTACATAATGAAGTTCATTATTATGATAAACGGGAACAACTTGGGATCGACCATAAATATAAGTAAGACACGATTTTATCTCTAAACTGGATCTATTGTTTTGTATCTGGGTTGTTTTAGGGTGAGGACTTGGTGGATAGGAGAGCGATAAATCTATACAAGTAATATTAAGGTACCAAGTATTTTATTGACGAATTAAGAGGAGTGTCCCCGAGCGCGCTTCATACAAATGCAAATTTGTTCTTAATTTGAATATTACTCAATTACCCAGACTGTTAATTATATTATAATACCTGATAGTCTGATAGATAGAGACAGGTCTGTTATATAATAATTTATTAGGTTTTCTACAGATAATATTAGGTAGGTATAATGGAAATCTGTCAAATCAGTCTTGTTAAAAAAAAATATTGTCCTTAATTAGGTAAAATATAGAAATTATAAGAATCGTGATAGCCTAGTGGTGGTGACCGTTGACTGGCAAGCCAGAGGTCTCTGGTTCGAACCCAAGGCGCGCACGACTTTTCGTAAGTTATGTGCGTTTTATAAATTAATTATCACTCTCCGTGCCTCGGATAGCACGTTAAGCTGTTGGCCCCAGCTGTCAATTGTAGATCTTTGACAGTCGTTACGGGTAGTCAGAAGCCCGAAAGTCTGACAACCAGTCTTACCAAGGGGTATCGTGTAACCCAGTATCTGAGTTGTGGAGGTCTGATAGGCAGTCGCTCCATGTAAAACACTGGTATTCAGCTGCATCCGGTAAGACTGGAAGCCAACCCCAACATAGTTGGGAAAAGGCTAGGCAGATGAAAGAAATTATAAGAATCGGTAAAATTTAGGTACTTATTAGATGTTTTTTAAGAAACATGTTTTCTTAAATCTCAAAGTCCATATTCCGCTAACGCTATCGCCCGCTTCATCAATCCAATCTTATCTTATACACGAAACATTATGATATGGTTACAAGTTGGTACAGCCGAACTTAGAGTTCTGCTTATCCCTCATTTGCATCACGCTTTCGTGCGCTGTTTTCCGATTTACAAAACAATTTATGCGCTAAACTTTCAGTTGACGTTGACATGTTTAGATTTTTTCCTAAGATTGTTTTACAGAACTGGGAACAATATTTTTATTTTTTGTCTACTCTGACTGCTTTGGATTCGTGATAGCCTAATGACAACCGTTGACTGGCAACTCAGAGGTCTCAAGTTCAAACCCAAGGTAAGCACAAGTGTGTACGCAAACACAGGTGCACTTTGTATACTTTCATAGTCCGACGGGGCGGCAATCCGACATGACGGAGAGAGATCAGGCGCAGGACCAACGGCTTTACGTGCTTTCCGAGGCACGGAGAGAGTGATAATTACTTTAAAATACGCACATAACTCATGAAAAGTGAGACCTCTGACCTGCCAGCCAACGGTCATATCACTAGGCTATTACAACTTACAAAAATCTTCTAATAACAGGAGTAGAAAAAGTCTTTTCCAAACATTAATTGTTACACAAATGTCACACATCGTTAATGGTACAGACACAGTGCCTTCTGTTGTATTGCCGATGTTCGAAAAAAAAAAAACTTGTCCCAAACGAGGTCCCAAGGAACCTGCAGTCATTTATCCGGTAGTCATTTAAACTTTCTAATTTACTGAATATTTCTTTCGAAGACGATTTATGTGTAGACGAACCAATATGTTACTGCTATTCTATGCTGTAAGACTGATGCAAGTTGAAAAATAAATTATGTTTTTAAAATAATATAAACAGTAATCAGTTGTTTAAATTGCTGAGCCTCAAAAAAAATTGTCGAGTATTAATTTCCCGATGGATATAGCCTGGGAGTCCTATAGGCAAGCTTCTAGGTAAGCGTGCACCATCGTTGACAGCATCAACTCTTACTGGTGAGATAGTCAAACTGAAGAACATTCCAACAAACACGAACTTATCAACTTAAAAAAAAACCTACTGAAAGTTAAACGGAAGTATTTAAATTATAAATAATTTAATAGATAGCTTTATTAGCAACGAACGAAATAATTATGGTCTAGGCGCCACTCGCCCCGCAAATCTCGCCCCTAATTGCGAAGTGTACCCACTCGTCCTTCTGAAGTTTAGATAGTCAAACCCGTTCCCAATTAATAATAGGTTAAAAGTACAGTCACAAACATTAAGCTATACGTTGTAAATTGAATTGCCCTATCTCGACCAACTTGTGTTCATTTATTTCTAGTTTTAAAACTTTTCCAAACGACAGAGATATCTAAATATAAAACCAGTATGAGTTTAGTCTAGATATTTAGATATTTTAGTAACAAAAGAAGTATTTATGGGATCGTAGAAACTTTATTTATGTAAACTAAAATAAGAATTTACTGGGTTAAGGTTTTTTACTAACATTTTTTAACTCTCTGTAGAGATTGCGTTGTTTTTTTTTTATAGTTTTATTTTGAGACCCAAGCGTTGTTGAATTGGATATAACAACAGTAAAATAGTATTTTATTTTGCTGGTTTAAAAAAATATACAAATAATCCAAATGGTAAAGTTGTTTGTGAGTTTGCGTGTTTGTGAAAGGCAATCTCCGTATAATTGTAGAACTGATTACGAAAATTTTTGCACAGATAAAAAAACTACCTATACTGGCGAAAAAAATATACTATAAGAAAATCTTATAAATGTTTAAATAATTTTCGTAGATTGAGACGAATGTGATAGTTGGTTAATAATTGTATAAAGAAAATTCATGAAACATGGCGGATAAAAAAAAATACAAGAAAAAACTGATAACTAAAATAGTTTGACAGCTTCCACACTTTTCAAAAGCTTGTTATAACTCTGACATATTGTCACATTTATTTAAATATTAAAGAAGAATGTAAATTTTAAAAACCTGTTACAAATATTAATAGGTGCTTGGTATATAACCTCACATGATTTCAATCAGCAAAACTACAAACAAAAAGACAATCGCCGATTCACGGAAGGCCCCGTTTTTGGCTAGATTAGCGATTCGGCGACATCAAAGCGTTGGCCGATCGCCAGTCTGCCGCAAGTACACTCGCGTGCGATGGTTATCACAAAAAACGAAAAGCTATATATTCGAAAAAAAACATTCGGCGACAATAATGTGACTTTTATACGAGATAAACGTTTTTAAAAGTTTCGATAGCGATCTTTTTGATCTGGCGAAGACGTTGTTTTTATGCTTTGTTTTTTTTATTGGTCTCAATTTAAATGGTCCGCTACAGTTTTAATGAAATTCTTTTGTATTGTTCCTTACAGACGTTTCTGCTTTAAATTATTTTAAATTATGTTATTCAAAAGTAGTGTTACCGAGCGATATAAATTAGATTATGATAAAAATCGCTGCCTAGAACACATTTCCTTCAAATACGACTTAACAAACCTTACTTTGTATTTCTTATATAATAAACACTTTTGTAAAGAACTCGAAAATAAATATTTATGTTTATTGTTATTTATTATTTTAGTGATTCTAGATAAATTAATTTGAGACACTTTCCATTATGTTACCCTTATCACGATAAAATTAATATGAGTTTAGTTATTCTACAGAATTTGGTAAAACAAATACTGTTCAGTTGGTACATATTTAATAGACACAACTTAATTAGATAAAGCGTTTTAAATTAAGATAAAATAATATTAAACTTAACTTTACAGTCATTAACTTCTGAATTGGTAAATTAAAACTCTTGACTTGGAATGGTTTAATATTTTGAAGAAAATTAGCTACGTTTCTATTTAATATTCGTTGTTGTGCATCTTTGAAGTTAAAAATTATCAAAGCGAGAACAAACACGTTAAAAACCTATTTTATAAACACACCTCTTTGATATTTTTATGGTTTTCTTTTTTGTAAACAATCTGTTAACTATTGACATATTTATTTCCTTCTGCAACTCGTTGAAAGTAATTTAGAACACTTTGTATACTACTTTTTTTATTATAAAAGATCGCTTATTATGTTGACAGAATATTTTTTAAGTTTTATCAAATTTTATGAATGTAAAATAAAAACTTTGTAGACATTATCCAAATATTATTCTAGACAAATATCGTAAGACTTTCGTCAGCTCTATACAATGAAATATCTTGATGTGTAAAATAAAGAAAAATATTAAATTAAAAATATTCTTGTCTTTACATAAAACATTCGTTCAACACATTTTCTTAAAGAGGGGGATCTAATTAAAAAACCATCCTTTCACTTATATCTACGACGTAAGTTTTTCAAGATTATCTAGAAAAATAGGTCATGGTAACAGTCGTAGGCGTATCTTTGAATAAAACACCTCCGAGCGCACTGAAATCTAATGAATTCATACATGAATAAATGTGGGTAGTTCACTTTTCTCCAAGGATTTCAGAACTCAGCTAAAACATTCTAGCGAAAAATCTTTGAGAAAGTTGTGTAGATCAATTCAAACACTATATTTGGTTTTGTTAAATAATATAGAGGTTAGGATTAACTTCACCTATTAATATAGTACCTATAATATATTATATAAGGTCGGGGTACAATAATAATAACTAACTATGTATATACTTAGAAATCAACGAACTAACTTTACTCTTGAATTGTAGTTCTAGACATAATTTCACAATGCGCAAACACGCAGGCGCGAAGAAATGTGCGCACTCCGAAAATATTTGCCCTTTGCGTGAAGAACGTAAACATGTGTGACAATAGCCAGCAAATAAAAAAAAAACTTAAAGAATTATTTATAGATAAGGGAGCTTAATTTCTACGCTATCATTCCCACTGTCAAGATGTCATAGAATCAGTTTCTCAAACAATTTTGTGCGTAACTGTACGTCACAGTCCATTAATAGTTCCACAGATCTTATAAATATTAGAAGTGACGTGAATTTGTGCGTAGTCGAAGTCTAGACGATTGGTTGTGATTGTACTCCCTTACTATAATAATTTTATAACGTTTGTTCTGAGGGTTTTTATAGACGAGTATGGACTTATTGCCTCGCGAAGACGTTTTATGGTTGACCAGGGCAAAGCTTGGTTGCCCATATCTTTTCATTTTGCAAAAGTTCCTCCCTTATTTAGAATTTCAGAAGACACATGCTTGACCACACGCTTTTGCACCAACGACGTTGCAATGGGATCGTATTAAAATAGATTATAGCAAAAATATAATCTCCGAGGTGTCTGCATCCATCCCTGTTATATTTCTTGTCAAGTTGTTTGCTAATGGCGGCTAAAACACTACGTTCGTGCACTTCGTCATAAATTTGTCTATAATTTACACAAGTACCTAAGTCACATAATAAAACACACCTAGGTGGTTGAAGTACTTTATAGTTTTTTTTTAATAAATCAGGGAATATGAATTTATAAATTGCCAAAAAAGCCAAAAATAAAATAAAATAAATTGAACAATATATCGGCTATTTCACAATAAATTAATTATCACTCTCCGTGCCTCGGATAGCACGTTAAACTGTTGGCCCCGGCTGTCAATTCTAGATCTTTGACAGTCGTTACGGGTAGTCAGAAGCCCGACAGTCTGACAACCAGTCTTACTAAGGGGTATCGTGTAACCCAGTATCTGGGCTGTGGAGGTCTGATAGGCAGTCGCTCCATGTAAAACACTGGTATTCAGCTGCATCCGGTAAGACTGGAAGCCGACCCCAACATAGTTGGGAAAAGGCTAGGCAGATGATGATCAGCTATTTCACAATATAGCTGAAGTTGACGATAAGGTACTCTATATTTATTCATTACTAAATCACATTGTTGTATCTATAAACGGTATACGGTACGATACTATTTATGGTACGCCCGCATGTTTTTTACATAGTTTATTTTTGTTTATTTGAAACATCACCTCGATCGGCTATACTGTGGATTTTTAGTTGTCTATTTGAGCTGACAATTTGTTTTCCTTTCTAATTGGAGTGTTATCGTGTTGGCCACCTCACTTCTATTGGATGGTGTCACGCGGGTGAATCAAACAACGTTTTGATGACTACTAACCTTGTTTTATTTTGTAATAAGAACATTAAAAAAAGGTATATTATATTATATGGTATATTGATTAGTGTTTTTATTGATATATATAAAAATATATAATTATATAAGTAAATTAGCATGTATTTTATTTATTAAATTTTAGTAAGTTTATGTAAGTATTGTGTATAATATTGACTTGTACACCCAAGCCTCCCGCTGTCTTTTTCCGAACATTCCGGTCCATCCAAAGGTTGCTTGGAAGAGATTGCCGTGTGCGATAAAGCCGCCCATTGTACTATGTTGTTAATGTTTAAATGTTTCTTAGTTATAAGTTTTTGGTGTACAATAAAGTGTTTAATAAATAAATATTATAAAACTACAAGTTTCTAGCATTGTCCGCAACAAATGGCATGTGTGAACCTGACTTTAACATTGTAAAAGAAAAAAAATGCTATACCTATTCAAGTTGAACATTCGCCTTTCCAAAAACCGCACTGTTCTTAGTTACCAAGACATTTGAAGTCATATGGGAAGGTGAATTTTCAACTTGAATATAGCATTTTTTTTTCTTTTTTAATTTTTTTTTTTCTTTTACAATGTTTATGTTTTCCGATTCCGAGTAACCTCACAAAATTCTTGGAGCTAATCATTTAACACCTTATATACAATCACCCATTCCATAAGTCACCGAGTTGTTTTTACATACTACGTCAAATGGCCTAAATTCCAGCGCTTGCGCTTAAAACATTTAAATATCAATCACTTTATACACAGGATACAATACAGGAATGTTACAACTATAGTCTGACTAGCATTAGTTGGCTCTGCCATTTTCCATACACCTACTTACGAGTACTCGCGTCGCTAACAGAACGAGAGTCGAAGTGAAGTTGAGGCGCGGGTCTTTTTTTATCAAAAATATTGTTTTTTATACATTTTATAAAGAGTCGGTTTTTTAGTTTTCTCTGCCTTATTAGTCAAGTCGATATAATCGTGGCTGTGAGCACGAGATCATAGGTTACGATTCCAGATCTAGTACAGTGAGGATTTCAGGTAGCTGACCGTGAGGTCTGCAATTGTACCTCCCTCAATAGCATTAATCGCGACCTTTTAACATGGCATTTACAACGTAAATGGCAAAATTAACTCTGGTTGTTTCAACAATGTATCTACATAAATATTTCAAAATTATAATGATAAATAATCGAAAATATTCCATAAATAAGCATTAGGTTAGTAATCGGACGTTTCATGCAAGCGATTTTTGCTCTCATTGTAGCCACTGTTGCACATAGTTCAAGATTGATTATTTTAGCTACGAGCCAACTCAGACTAGACCTACTATACTAGAATGTTACAACTATTTCACCTGTGACAGAAACACTGACGGCCGGAAACGGACCGGCGCGAGAAAACGGAGACGAATGAATGTTTTTATAAATTAATGAAAAATTAATATGTTTACAACACATAAAAGAGTTGAAATATTTCAAAAGACTTGTTATCGGAGAAGTCCTAAGTTAAAATTAGACGTAGACAAATGCTTAAACGGTGAAGGACAATATCGTAAGGAAACCAGCACACCTAAGAGATTTTTCAACGGTGTGTAAAGCCATGTCAGGACGCTACCGTATATCCCGCCCAGGGGTGCGAGCATGGATCTTTTTGTCGACTTTTTATCGAACGTTTATCGATTCTAAACGTCAAGTTTGATAAAGTTCATTAAATTGTGTCAAAATTGACGTTTAATATTGATATATTTTCGATAAGAATTCGATAAAAAGATCCATGCTCGCACTACTGATTCGTGGAACAACACCATGACGTGGGTTTAGTCCGTGCGAGTCGGACATAACCCCATCGCCAGCCCTTAGTGGTGGGGTACTCATAAAGAGTTTTCCACACGACAATAAAAAAACGGTTGTTCATTAATCCTAGGAAAAAAAAACTATGAGAAATGAGGATGATTTAGTAATGATTTATTTTAAAAAATTTGGGCTCAACCTACCTACCTATAAAAAATCGATGTGGGTAGAAATCGGCTACCACCTCATGTTTCTTTTGGTGAATTCAATAATTTCCATAAGTAGTTTTATTAAAAGGGATTTTATTGGATGGCATGTCGAATTTGACATTTTAGCAAAGGTAAATGCTCGATATTTAGCGCTCAGTCTCGTGGTCTATGACGTCATCGCGGAGGGGTACATGTAGAATGGGGATCAACAAATGTATTTTTGTGTTGTTGGCAAATGGATCTTCTTACCTACCTACACAGCTGTATCAGTCCACTGCTGGACATAGGCTTCTTCATTGTCATTCGTGCGCTCATTAATAGGTGTTTGCCCTTAATCACCCCTGGGCAAGCTATTACACAGTAGGATGCTGCTGCCTATCCTCTAGATTTTCCCTTTGTCGCTTCTCACGACACCCACGGGTTAAATAGGGGTAGTTCTATTCTTAAGCCGGAAACTATACGGCAATGAATCTTAATAACGATATATATATTTATGTAACTTTTAAACTTTAGGAGATCAAACCTCTCAAAAGTACACGTTTAAATATCGCTATTTTTCTGGATTCGTGATAGCGTCGGTGGTGACCGTTGACTGGCAAGTCAGTGGTCTTGGATTCGAACCCAAGGCGCGCACCTCTAACTTTTCGTAAGTTATATGCCTTTTATAAATTAATTATCACTTACTCCGTGCCTCTGAAAGCACGTAAAGACGTTGGCCCTGCGCCTGAACTTTCTCCGGTCGTGTCGGATTGCCGTCCCATCAGACTATGAGAGTGAGGGAATAGAGAGTGCACCTGTGTTTGCGCACACACTTGTGCACTATAATATATCCTGTGCAATTGGCTAATCTCCGTTGAGATTGGCCACTGTGATCGAAATTCGGTCATTATTACTATTTTTTTGGAATCGTTCATCGAATTCACGTTAAAAACCAAAGATATTGGAAAGAAGTTAAAAACCCTGTAAGTATTTACATATTATGTATCTCACTACTAAAATATTCTCGTTTACCGAGCTAACGATGTCCACCCTTAGTGGTGCTCCCTATGTGGGTCATTTCATATCTACAGACGATTTACATATAGTTCATACAAAATCCCATTTAAATGGACGATACTAAGGAGTATGTTTGTCTGTCCTCAAGTTTTCGGGTTTAAATGTTTATTTGAATTGTTTTCTACAGGGTTATTTGTAAAACACCAGCATCCTTAAAAGGGGTCATTTAACTCATCATTATGAACAACTTTTACTATGGGACCAACCCTGAAATCGCAAAAAAAAGCCGTTCCAGACATATTGTTGAGTCATGTGAACATTTTTGCGATTTCAGGGTTGGTTCCATAGTAAAAGTTGTTCATAATGATGAGTTTAATGACCCCTTTTAAGGATGCTGGTGTTTTACAAATAACGCTGTATATTTGCTATCTTTTCTTACTAAGTAGATTTGCAAATAATAAGTCAATTGTATCATACTTTGTACTTGTAGTTAGTCTAGTGGTAGCAAGTGTGACTGCTGAGCATGAAGTCCTGGGTTCGGGCAAAGTGTTATTGGGTTTTTCCATTAGAAAATTCTCAGTAGCAGCGATGTCGTAGCGAGATGCCTACTATCGCACTTAGCCAACAATTCAACATTTTCACAGAATCTGTAGCACGAAGACTATTTTATTAAAATTGCAAACTTCAAATCGCACCATGCCTACTGTCGAAGTCTGGGCTCGCCCCTTATTTCATGGGGCTTACAACATAGTCGGCAAAACGTGGGTGTACTGTATACATCTCTGCCTACCCCCTCTGGGGAATACAAGCGTGAGTAAATAAAAATATTTTTGTAACAGTAGTAATAAAATAACAGTATTCGTACTGTTACTTTTCGTACGGTTAGTGAGGAGAACTGGGGACCCAATTCCCCTCTAGAAGCCGGCATCGCATCTGCAATGCTGGTGTTGCCTGTACCTCTAGGTGGCGGGGATCACTTACCATCAAGGCCCAAATACTCTTTCTCATTTATATCTTAAGTAAGTAGTAAGACGTCGCACGTCGGGAAGGCAGGATTTTGAATCATGATAAAACTTTTTAATCAGATAAAGTAGTGTTTTACTCATGCAACACATTTTTATATTTTTAAAAAATTTCAAGTTTGAATATTGTATACCTACAGATTTTTTCTACATCTAAGAACACTAATATAATAAAGGGGTAAAAGTTGTTTGTTTAATTGTAGGAGGGATAACCTCTGAAACCATATAAATGACGTGGCAGCGATCAAAAAGCAACAACATTTATTATGTGACTGAATTTTGAAAAGTGATAAAAATTATAAAAATTTTTTTTTCAACATAAAATCGCAACGGCTTGTACGACAAAAGATATAATTAATCTCTCAAAATATTTTGCGTATTTGCATAATAAAATTTTTACTTGATCACCGAAAATATCCGAGCAAACCCGAAGCCGAACAGTATGCCAGTCTATTCCCAGAGTTGTCACACGTCACTTTTCTAATGAACATGTAGCGTTACCAAGTTCCAATATCTTTTTTAAAAGACCAATTTGCCTCGCCCTCCTTTTGCCAAAACATCAATCAGAATGTCTTCGCGTTCGGAATTGAGTTCGACGTGAGATTGAACTTGTTGAGTGTAGTTATTTGGAATTTATCGGAATTTTTGTGTGATGAATCGGCGTTTTGTTTCTAGAGAATATGTGTCAATGTTACTACGTAACTGCAAATAGATACTAAACTTTGGGTTACATTTTTCGATTGTTGCTTTTATTCATCTATTTCTTATGGGCACGGTATTTTTTTTTGTAGCTAGAGGAGCCCTCCAAAAACCGGTTTTTTGTTTGAAACTCTTTCTGAAATGGGATGCCCGGGGAATGGAGCACCTGCCATCTTGAATTATCCACGGTGAATGTAGAACTATTGTAATATTTATAGTAAAATTTACTGGTTTTTGGTGAATGGTGATTTGTATTAATTAAACTGGAAGACTTAGAACTAATCTAGTCCAAAATGTCGGGAGAAAATCTGTTTTCAAAAACCACAAATAGGAAAAATAATAGGTACTTGCATCAAAAAACTGAAAATATATTTGTCAGCTATGTGTCTAGTGCCGAAAAGGCCTATTTTGATAAATGGAAGAAGAATTTTTTTTCTTAGAGAATCACTAGAATCCAGATTTTAATGCTAAAGTATCCTATTTATTTGTAAAAAGAACTTATAGTTTCTTATATGTTGTGCAAAAAGCTAAAATTTAAAAAAAAAATACCTACGGTCGAATTTCGATCAGTGACTGGAGCACTTGTTAAAATGAAATGGGAGAATGGAAAGTTGTATTTTTTTGTGTTGACGACTTTTGTATTATATTAGACTATAGACTATGATCCTAAAATAAAAATATATTATAGAGAGGTCCATTAAAAAGTATTTTCGTAAAACTTTTAAATTATCCTTCAGGCTACGGCGCCCCATCTCAAATCTCCACTAGGCATAGACGGCGAAGTTTTCGCATTAAATTAAATGTTTCTTATAATAGCTAGCACATTAAAGTTGGTAGCTTTGGGTGTAGTTATAAACACGAATTCATACAACGGTTACTGACAAATATTAAATATCTGACAATAATAAAACCAATCACTATCACTACATAGTATAAAACAAAGTCGTTTTCTTGGTCCCTATATCCCTATGTTAAATCTTTGAAACTACGCAACGGATTTTGATGCTGTTTTTTTAATAGATAGAGTGATTGATGAGGAAGGTTTATAATGTATATTGCACCCGTGCGAAGCCGGGGAGGGTTGCTAGTATAGCGTGTTACAGAACTCCGAAATAATACTTAAGGGTATGTATGTGTATCATGAAGAGAATCACCTGTGAAAATATTGAATGCAAAAGAGGATTTTTTTTTTCATAGGTACCAAATAATTATTTTGATTTCATTTTCTTCAATAATGACAGATTTCATTATCCTAATCTTGCCTAGTGCTTACTTAAATAATTTATTGAAGGTAAATAACCGGATTCTTGTTGATTCACCTTTCAGCTAATGTCTAGGGCTGTATTTGAAAGATTTTGGTGAAAACTTTGACTGTGGTTTACTCAAGTATTTTTTGGGGTATGGTTCCAAAACCTATGCTCAAGGATTGTTTATAGGGTACCTTATACGCCCTTAATGTATTATTTCGGACTTCTGTTACACGCTGTATAATTATAATATAGGTACATTTATGTAGAAGGCGGTACTCCTAAACACGGCTAGCATAGTTAGGAGATTCCTTTCTCTGGAGCCCTGACAACCGATAGCATGGACCTTGTTCAAGATATCGTAGGGCTCCTCGGAGGAACATAACTTACGAAAAGTCAGAGGTGGCAACAAATTTTATGTTGTGGTTAACATAAAATAAAATATAAATTAAAATAAACTCGCTTTATTTCGATATGATCATTTTTATCAATATTAACGTTTTACATTTTTAAAGCACAAAAATAAAAGCAAGGAAACGGATCGCGCCTGTCTTCGAACTTGAGGCTATTTGACTTGCCAGTCAACGGTCACCATAACTAGGCTATTTCGACAATTTTTTTGTGTCAAAAGCGGTTGGTCTTTCGTGTACAAATAAATAAATTATCATAATAGTAAATAAGCAATTAATTTTTCAGCACAATATTAACCAAACAAATACCGTACTTATTTGTAACAAAATCAAAAATATAAATCAGAAAAAGTCTATTCTTATAAATCAGAAAAGAACTCGAACAATAAGTCAACTATGAGAATATCGACTTTCTGTAGTGTTACTATCACAGTTAACACTTAGCGTGTAAGTCGTTCAAGTTAAGTGCGTTACTGTGTCCCACTTGTACACGTCAGGCCGACAAAATAGACCAACATGTGTTATTTTTTTTTGGTAATATATTTATTGAGGGATGTATGGATGTCATGTATGGATCTGAGTGTTGGGCAATAAAAGCGATGAATGAAAGACAATTGCATGCAGCTGAGATGAGAATGTTAAGAGGTATGTGTGGTGTGACCAGAATGGATAAGATTAGAAATGAGTATATAAGAGGGAGTCTGAAAGTGGCACCGGTTACTGAGAAATTGGAATGTAACCGGCTGTCTTGGTATGGGCATGTGATGAGAAGAGAGGAAAATCATGTTGTGCGAAGAGTATTAGGATTGGATGTGGATGGATACAAGAAAAGAGGCAGACCTAGGAAGAGATGGATGGATTGTGTGAAGGATGATATGGCGAGAAAGGAAGTGACTAATGAGATGACGGGTAATAGAGATGTGTGGAAAAAGAGGACATACTGCGCCGACCCCAAATAAATTGGGAAAAGGGCAGGGAGATGATGATATTTATTGAGGGAGAAGATTCGTGCTCGATATAGAGGCCAAAAATTGACCAGAAAGACTTGATTTGTGGTCAGTTATTTTTGTTATATGTAACCCCATGACTTGAAATTTTAATTGTTATTTTCTTTTCTTTTTATTTGTATCTTTTTCCCCTATTATTGTTTTGTTTGTGTTCTCGTGTGTTGTATCAAAAAAAATTTTTTTTCTATGATTTATAACTTTTTATAATATTTAGTAGTTTAAGCTCGCGGCTTTGCCCACGTGGAGTTAGAATTGGGATATAAAGTATCCAATGTATTGGATTGACATGGTTTATCTATGTGCCAATTTTGATCAAAATCCGTTAAACGGTTTTCGCTTGAGATAGATTGAGTATATAGTATTTAAAAAAATACTTTTTTTTAAACTGAAGGTTAAATAAGAACGAAAAAAAAAACAAACAAATGTATCTAACAAGAAGGTCGCACAAAGTCAAAGTATCATAAAAATATAGATCTTAATTGAAGGTTATAAATTAATTTGGATCTTATTGTTTTACTGCGAGAGTTTATTATCCAACCTTGACATTGGTATAGTTTGGAGCAAGAACAAATGGAAAAATACTTCATCGTTTTTCGGTAGTTATGTGCAAAATCATTAAAATAATTATTCTTTCTTCTATATCGTATGGTTGATGAACAACCTGGTGTCAGAGTTTAAACCGCCCGGGCCCGTAGACCTCTGACATAGCTTTACACACCGTCGAAAAATCTCTCAAGTGTGCTGGTTTCCTCACGATGTTTTCCTTCACCGTTATAGCAAGAGATAATAAATTTTTAATAAGTACATAAATTCGAAAGTCAGTGGAGCGTGCCTGGGTTTCGAACATACGCCCATTGACTTGGCAATCCAAGGGTCATACCACTAAACAAGTGCAATTCTCGCCCGCGGACCTATTTTTTAGTTAGTTTTATTATTGGTCGAGCTGTCACTTAAGATCTAGCTTCTATCCGCGACTTAATACGCATTATTTTAGCATAAATAGGTACCTTGTGTCACTATCCGTTCAATAAACCCTCTCTATGCAAAAAATCACGTCGATCCGTTACTCCGTTGCTGCGTGAAAGAAAGGCAAACCTAAATTTTTAAATTATTGTATTTATAATTAGTAAAGATGATAAGGTTATTATTATCTATTCCTTACCCTTACTGTAAGCTTTCAATTTCCCCTCATTAAGCTATAAATATAACACTAATCTTCATTTAAGGTAAAGTCTATTAATATTTAATTTCCCTTTAAGTGCACTCCCACGTATAAAAACTCTTAAATCCTTATAAGGGGCTAAACCTATAAATAAAGCAGGTAGCTAAAAGGCTTTTTATATAAATAACAATATCATAATTCACTACAACTAAGATTAAGAAAACCAATATCTCATACAAAAAATATTCAAATCAAAACATATATTTTTCCTTCGAAACAGTTACGCATAAATATTGTTCAATAACGTAATATTAATATTTAGCACTCTATTAGATAGAGAAATGCTAAATTGAATATGTCTTGTGAGCAAATAATCTTCGTGCCATATTATTTATTGCTTTTTCTCACTTCATTCTGTTATTTACGATTTTTACTTCTTATTTATTCATATCTTTGAGTTGCTACACTTGTTTTTGTGTTGAGAATATTTTTTGGTGACAGGTAAATATATGATTGACCGTTTTGTTCCTTTTTAAAAGAAATGTATCTTAAGTTAGAGAACCTTTTTAATAAAATATGTAATTTGAATTATCTATACTAATATTATAAAGTGATAAAGTTTGTATGTATGTCAGGGGTAATCTCTGGAACTACCGATCCGATCCATGTGAGGTTTTCAGTAAAAAATAACAATATCTGTGATTCAAGTCAGAAAAAAAACAGGCAATCTGGCTGCGTGTGTTTACGGGAACATTTAATTTAACGCGTACAAAGTCGGGGGGAACAGCTAGTTTTAAATACTTTGAATTTGATAGAAGGCAGATATCTAAAAACTTACCTAATTCAAAATAATGTAATAAGCTACACTTGATAAATTATTGCGTAAAATACACAAAACTGAAGGCTCTGTTATTAAAACCTCAAGCAATCTAGATAAAAATAAACAATTCTCTTGAAATTTGAGATGTTATCAAGGGAGATTCAATCAAATTTTTAGGTAAACAAAGCTTATATTTCCATTCTTTCATCAAAGTGTAACAACTAATATCTCTCAGGAGAAAAGTTTTCACCAACGGCCAACCGCTAAGCAAGTTCTTTATGAAACTGTACCGAATTAAGTGTCACTGACGCCTATTTTTTAGGAGTCTAGTTTCTTCTCTCATTCGTTGTTATTAAATATCTCTGAACGCAATCTAACTTTACGCTGTTACACTATGCCGTTGTTTCTTGTTATCGCACTTATTTGTAGTTTTGTCTTGATTTATTTTGATTAAAATTACGATGTAAACTGCATTATGTCTAACATGTTGCAGTGCTCGTGCTTTATGCACGTTGTGAGCTGATATGATAAGTAGGCTAATTAGCAGCGTAATTTTACTAAAAATAGTTTGTGTTCAGAGAAAGTCAAGTTTAAATATTATCTAAATAAAGTAACCAAGCCCAGTTGTAGTAAACTCTGAATGACAACGTCTTAATGCGTTTTTAGGTACTTTAAATAAATGAGTTTAGATACACGGATGTTATTTACCTTTGTGTCAATAAAAAGAAGGGTGGTACCTCCAAAGAAATTGTTATAAACGGTTCCTTTTTATTCCATTTGAAAAGCTATAAATAACCTATTTTGCGTAAATAAATCCGGGCATCATTTTATCAATAGAATTCAATCAATCATTTTAAGGGTATACTTTTCGTGGCCTACAGTATACTGTATAGATTCGTTTTTATTAGAAAGTCCTCTTCGTCCAATACTTTTGTCACTAAAATTATGATTATGATATATTATGTTTTTCATTAAATTTTAAACTTAATTTTAAACTCACATTTTTTGTAATGTTCAGGGTAGCACTCTCAGCAGCTTCAGCTTGTAGGCATTAGACTGTTTTATTAGACCAGTTTTTTAAAAGTTACTTAATTTTAGAGGTGTACCCTTTTATGGCCTCTAGTACACTGAAGAGACACCATCTCCTTTGATGTAAAGTCAGTCAACATTATTCAAGTACAACACGACGTCTGACAAAGGATGCGTGAACAGATGTCCTGGTTTCAGCTAACTAGATGCATCACCATCTTGTTACGTTAGTTAAATTGGAAGTTTTATTTCTTAGATATTTTTTCCTGTTTATCGTATGGTTGATAAACTAATGTCTGTTGGCAATTTTAACAAATTACTCAATTCAGTGCTACAACCTAAGAGTATAGGTATACAGGGGTTATTTATAAAACACCAGCATCCTTAAAAGGTGTCATAAAACACATAATTATGAACAACTTTTACTATGGGACCAACCCTGAAATCGTAAAAAAAATCAGCTGTTCCATACATTTTGTTGAGTCATGTGTACATAGATGTATGGAATAGCTGATTTCTAAAATCCTTCCGAATTTTGTCTCAAAATTTCAAGACTAGGTTCACCGGTTTAGGCTGTGCGTTGTCTGTCAGTCAGTCACGGTACCGTTTTATAAGTATAGATTGATTTTTAATGTCAGTTACAGCCATGTAAGAAAAATTAGAGGGAATTGATTATTTTCATTTATCTTTAGACAGGGACGTGCACAGACATTTTCGACAGGGTAGGCAATGGTGCTGATTCTCTTGTACAATCCGCTAAAGTAATTTTAGTCTAACTATATCTCTTTCTAATAAACACCATAAAAAAAGGACAGCAAATTGAAACATAAAATTAGAGCTGTCAAATTAGTCTACGTCCTTGCAATTGACGTGAAAATAGACGAGACCTCTATGACATGCCGACTAAATTCTCGTTGATATTACGCAAATGGACTAGTTTGACAGCTCTAAAAATCTTCTATCCTTTTCTAATGATCTCTGTAAGAAAGAGAGATTGCGAGTCTAAATTAGTTAAGAGCGTGTGCAAGAGAATTAGCACCAATAGGTATATAAAAATCCTACTTAGCTTCACTAATTCGTCGTCTGCATCGTATCTGTCAGGGTAGGCAGTGCCTTTTTGCCTATATGAACTGCACGCCTGTCTATCTTTATGTGATTTATAGATACACGCCTCTAATCACTACATAGTATAAAACAAAGTCGCTTCCCGCGTCTATCTGTCCCTATGTATGCTTAGATCTCTAAAACTACGCAACGGATTTTGATGCGGTTTTTTTTAATAGATAGAGTGATTTAAAAGGAAGGTTTATATGTATAATACATGCATATTAGCGTAACTGTGCGAAGCCGGGGCGGGTCGCTAGTATAATTATATTAATAGTCTAAAAATTAATGTAGTACCTGTCATTATTAATTTAGAAAAGAAAATAAACATGCTTTCTCACTTTCTTCATAATACTATTCATCCAAAAATAAGCTAACGTGTTTCCTAATCACATAACCATGTTAATGCAAAAGTCTTGATCCATAGAATAGGATCAAGCTATCCCAAGGGGGTTGTCGGATAACAGAGGGATATTATCATACAAGCGACAACAATAATATGTGGATATTATCAACAATTTGACAAATAGTAGGGATAATGATCTTCATTTGTCATAGTTGACTATTTGGGCTATTAACAAAAGCGCTCAGGGCTGTAAGTAATTGGACATAACTATGAGCAAGACTGGCTAATTAACAAGTTTTAATCAACTCGAAAACCGTGCTTTAACTACTAATTATAAAATTGTCTTTCTTTTCTTTATCGTATGGTTGATGAACAACCTGGTGTCAGAGTTTAAACCGCCCGTAGGCCTCTGACACGGCTTTACACAACTTTGATAAATCTTTCAGGTGTGCTGTTTTCGTTCACTGTTATCGCAAGTGATAAATTAATTTCTAATACGCGCATGAATTCGAAAAGTCTGAGGTTGAGGAGGCCTGGGTTTTGAACCTACAACTTTTGACTTGGCAGTCCACCGGTCATACTATCAGGCTATCACTGCAACTTACTAAAAAATAGATGGATTTGTCCGTGTAGATGTTGGTTATCGCGACCAAAAGTAATCACGAAATTTTGATCCCATTTTCGCAATTTGGGTATTTTTTTTCCTCCAACAATAATATCATTAGGTATATTTTAGCCAATGTATACAAAAACTTGACAAATTATATACTAAAACCTTCCTTGAGAACCACTCTGTCCATTGATGAAAACAACATGAAAATCGGTGCAGTAGTTCTTGAGTTTATCGCGAACAGACAAACGCGGCGGAAGACTTAGTTTTACAATATGTAGTAATATTTATTAATACTTATTTATTATTCATGATAAAATAATATTAAACTCAAGAAACAATATGAAACCAAAAATATTAAATCTACTTTACATCATCATTAATATCTTCTCATAATAAGATTAGCACTGATAGCCTAGTCGACTGACAAGTCACAGGTCTCGAGTTCGATCCCAATATTCTATTTCGTAAGTTATGTGCGTATTACAAATTAATTATCAGTTGTTAAAACGGTGAAGGAAAACATCGTGATGAAACCAGCACACCTGAGAGATTTTTCAATGGTGTGTAAAGCCATGTCAGAGGCCTACGGGTGGTTTAAACTCTGACACCAGGTTGTTCATCAACCACACGATAAGAAGAAGAATAATAAGATATTCAGAAAAGTTCTAAATTTGAACCACAATTTGCTTCGATTGTACAAATTATTATCTTTTCAACATAAATGTTATTTACAGTACTAACTTTACTTGTGTTCCTGACAGTACTTCTAGTTAACGTAACGTACGTATTGTAATGCAGACACGTATTCGTAGTACGTACGTCGGTAAGTTTACTGTAATACGTGTCGTTTTACTAAGAGGGGTTGAAGTCTTGATGTAAAAGTTACGACATATCAATTGGGTTTTTATGTTATTACTAGCTTTGACCGTATTTTTCCGAGACGAAAAGTAGTCTATGTTTTAAACCTGGATATAAACTACCCTTGTGTCAAGTTTCATCTTAATCCGTTCAGCTGTTTAGTCGTGATTGAAGTACAGACATACAAACTCACTTTTCACATTAATTATTGGGAGCCGTTCTATTTTGCAGAGTCGTAAAAGAGGGAGCCGCACCTAGAGATATTTATTATTATTATTATTTTGCAATATGCCATTAATATTATTTTTAAGATCAAACTTCGTTTATATTGAGCGCGCTCTGGGCATATGTCTAAGGGCGCTTTCAAATTAGAAGGTTGATGTCGGACTGCCGTCGCACGGTTGTTACGACCACGAGTCGTACTGCTGCAGGGCAACCGCTGTACGACGCCGACGCGAATCGTCTTATTTGAAGAGCTACGCGGTTGCAGTCCGAACGAATTTTAGCGAAACGTGGGTGTAGGTTCTATATACACCTCTACCTACCCCTCTGGGGTATACAGGCGTAAGTATATGTTATAAACTAGGTAAAAATAAATAAAAATAAAAAATGTAAAATTAGGCAAAAATCAAATTGTGGAAATTGACGCAGAAATGAAACGTAAAACAAGTTCCTTTTCAACAAGTCGCGTGTCAATGCAATACGGTTGATAAATTGACAGAAAACAGTATTTCCATCTTGTCTTTATGCAAATGTTTCGTCAGTTCTACTACTAGTGTCGTGCGCATGCAAATCGCAAGCCATTAGATAGTAGAAATTTAATTAATGGTTGCATAAACGTTGACACGATGACAAGTAGAACATGAAACTTCAAATAACAAAGTATTATAATAATGGATATGGTATAAAAAACTTAATCTTAAAATATAGAGTCGTGATAGCCTAGTGGTGGTGACCGTTGACTGGCAGTCTCGGGTTGCGCACCTCTGACTTTTCGTAAGTTATGTGCGTTTTATAAATTAATTATCACTCTCCGTGCCTCGGATAGCACGTTAAGCTGTTGGCCCCGGCTGTCAATTGTAGATCTTTGACAGTCGTTACGGGTAGTCAGAAGCCCCAGTCTGACAACCAGTCTTACCAACGGGTATCGTGTAACCTAGTAAGTATCTAGGTTGTGGAGGTCTGATGGCAGTCGCTCCATGTAAAACACTGGTATTCAGCTGCATCCGGTATGACTGGAAGCCGACCCCAACATAGTTGGGAAAAGGCTAGGCAGATGATGGATATGGTATTAAAAAACTTGGACTAAGTATCTTTTGAGGATAAAGAACCATTCATCATCATCAGCCGAAAGCATCCACTGTTGAACATAGGCCTCCCCCCTCGAAAGAAACATTGGAAATAAAGAATTTCGTTCAATTGTACTGTCAAAAAATAGCCTGAGGTAGGTATTAGATTTGATACATAAATAATATTTAAAAAAATAGATTTATTTTTATTATGTTAAATAATATACAGCGTGTAACAGAAGTCCGAAATAATACATTAAGGGCGTATAAGGTACCATACAAACAATCTTTGAGCATAGGTTTTGGAACCGAACCCCAAACAATACTCGAGTAAACCACGGTCAAAGTTTTCACCAAAATCTTTCAAATACAGCCCTAGAAATCAGCTGAAAGGTAAATCAACACGAATCCGGTTATTTACCTTCAATAAATTCTTTAAGTAAGCACTAAGCACGCGTAGGATAATAAAATCTGTCATTATTGAAGAAAATGAAATCAAAATAATTATTTTGTATGAAAAAAAAATGCCTCTTTTGCATTCAATATTTTCACAGGTGATTCTTTTCATGATATACATACATGCTCTTAAGTATTATTTCGGACTTCTGTTACACGCTGTATAAATACTTACTTTTTATTTTATTAGTATTTTTTATTATTGTAATCTATTTATCAGTAACTAACATTCTAGTAAAGTTTCGCTCACTCATTTGATTTAACCCTATAAGTCAAAGTCGGTTATAAATGTACATCCTAGAAGTCAAGAAGTCTCCACAATATCTTTTATTTCGTACATCTGAACTTAAACGTATTAATTATAGTAACAGTAACAAGTCCACAGTTAACCCCCGCAGTGTTACAACAAAAATACACTGGAATACTTAAAATTGTAGTGTTTAGGTAATCGTTGGTTTCACAAAGTTAACCGTTTTAGCTGTAGTAGTTTCGGCATTAGAAGTTTAGCAAATTGTAATTTAGTTTTAGTGTAATTTCATTTTGAGAGAAATATGGTAATAATTTAATTTGTACTTTGTTTTGAGATTGTATAATTGCTCACCTATTATTCATTTACGTTTGGCTAGCTAATTATAAGCAGTGTAAGGCCCAATTTCACCATTCACTTTAATAACCGAGTTTAATTAAACTAAGTTCACCCATACACAAACTGCAGCTCTGAGCTCAGTTAAACGCTTGAACCGAGTTTAACTCGATTGATCGCGTTTAGTGTCAGTGGTGAAATCGGCTCTTAGTCTAACGGGCTGTTGGTGTGGCAAGGCAAAGGTCGTAGGTTTCAATCCGGCAATTCTACTTTTCCGATTTATGTGTATATTAGAAATTATTAGGTAATACGGCTTTACTTACGCATTGATTTCGGGTAATGCTCGACTAGTTTCGAACTCAAACGGAACTTATAATATCTAAGTATAGTCTCGAAAGTTAGGTATTACTTATACCGTGCCGTGTGGTTTCCGGCCTAAGAATAGAACCACCCCTACTTATCCCACGGGTAACGTAAGAAGCGACAAAGAGAAAGATCCAGATGGGCATCAGCATCCTTCTGTGTAACAGTAATCATCTGCTACTGCGATCGCCAACCCGCTTACCCAGCGTGGCATTACGGGCAAATACCTCCAATGTGCGCACAATAGTAGCGTGCATTGGGAGAGGCCTACGTTCAACAGTGAACTAATACAGGCTGATGATGCCGATAAGTCTCCTGTACAGACTTAGAAGAGATGCTAGTTCCCTGTAACATTGTTGATTCAGTTGACATTTAAAATGGCCATTTCCAGACGAAAAATTTATAAACATTTTGGCATATAAAGGCAAAATTTATTTGGTCCAAATTTTATTCCCATCAAGCATAAATTTAACTTACATGCTACATTTTCCACTTCGTCCTTCACCAAACTTAAAGCTATTAACATTTTCGAGTAAAATTTCTCTAAAATCCGTTAGCCAGTACAAATCTCATTAGGATTATCCAGCAGACAAATTAGATAGTTGGTGAACGCGCTCCGGCTTCGAAGTTCGCTTTTACAAGATTATAGCTTCCTGCACTCTTGCTCAATATTTGGCGAAAATTTTGAGTCAAATAAAATGTTTTACTGTTCGATTTTTAAAACTAGTAACGATTTTTAAAAATATTTTTTTTTTATTGATGTAGATAATATGTAAGTGACTCTAGCTGCCAGTTCTAAGGAAATACTCGAAGAAAAAACGTTTTATTTTGATTTCTCACAAAAGATTGAAAAAATTGTTCGAAATTGCTAAATTTGAGGATTTTTCTCAATTGTTTACAATGTGTAAGACAAATCTGCTTATGGAACTGAACAACTTGTAGAATGTCAGTTTGGGAAGTGAATATTCTTTGTATAACGTCATATAGGGTCCCACACTAATTATGTAACACTTTGGTGTAATCACAAGACAATGAAAATCACACTATTTATGGCTTTGCTCTTTGTGCCTGTCTAGGTGTACGGACCCTTAGATAGATAGCATACATCACACTATCAGCATTTCAACATATATCTTGAAATTAATTATTTTTGAAACATGAGTTCAAATTAAACCTCCCAACACCTTTCTTCATTAATATTTCGTCAGGTCGTAAAAAGTTTAGAGGTTCACGTACTCTCTTTGCGTTTAATTATTATGAACATGGCTTGGAATGATTACCGACGCCCTTAAGACACTGCTGAAATAATTAAAATGGAAGAAGGTCAATGATGTTGAGAGGAAACGGAGGAAAAAGGATTATAATTATAGGATTTATGTACTCTGAAAAAAAAATTGTCGAACTGTTCGCTTTTATACAGAACAGTTACAATTTTTACAGCTGCATTAACGTATATTTTAGTAACACTTGACGATAATGAACAGCACGTATTACTGTTTTTTTAAGATTTGGGAGCAAAACAGTAATGTCTACTGAGTACACATTACTGAAAGCAGCTGCAACTTGAGGGCGTAAAAAAAAAATATCGTTATAATTTTGCACTGCAATTGCTAATTTTGAAGGGTCAATAATAAATGTTTTTAAACGGTTGCAGTTTATCAATTTTATTATTGTTATTAATATCATGCAAAAAACGGCAAAAAAAATACGTTTGTTGTATGGGAGCCCCACTTAAATATGTATTTTATTCTGTTTTTAGTATTTTTAGTTATAGCGGCAACAGAAATACATCATCTATAAAAATTTCAACTGTCTAGCTATTACGGTTCATGAGATACAGCCTGGTGACAGACAGACGGACAGCGGAGTCTTAGAAATAGGGCCCCATTTTAAATCCTTTGGGTACGGAACCCAGAAAACTAATATAAACTGACCTCTTTTAAAACCAAATAGGATTAAAGTTGAACGAATGCAGTTGAAGTGAGTTAGACTTTTAACACGGTTTAGTTCTGAATAATGTTTCTGCTAGTTTCTGTTTTAATCCAGTGTTTAAAAGTTTTCGTTGATTGTTTAAGTTGAGAACAATCTTGCGGGTTCAGTTGTTTAATAATGTTGTTTTGCTTTCGAAGAGTCGCCATGATTAATTGTTTTTGGAACTGTTACGGAAGTATTTAGGCTGCATAATTCTGACAGATTTAATTTGTAATGTTTTTTTTAAACCCCTGATACAAAAAGAGGGGTGTTGTAAGTTTGACGTGTCTGTGTCTGTATGTATGTGTGTCTGTCAGTAGCATCACACCTCCTAATAAAAAAATTGTGTCGCAGGTTTTTGAATTTATTTATAATTTAGTTTAGAAAATGACTTACCACTGCAACGTGTGCCACATTCCTGTTTCCTAGGCTGATGAGAAGTGTCTCTTGAGTGCGCTTTATACAAACGAAGTTTCATCTTAATTTTATCATTACTTTATAAAATCAATAACATTTTCTAAACAAGATCTAATCTATGGTTTCTTTATTTTATTGATTTTTAATCAAATTAAAAAATAAATTATTGGAAAGCTGACAAACCACAGACCCAGATACTCTTTAGATGTTGTTTGCAAAATGTTATTGCGCCCGGGGTTCACTCTTCCCAAGAATTAATTTGCAACTTTTGTATAGTAAAAATAAGATTGAAATTCAGTTTGTAGTTCAAGAATAAGCCCTAGGCTTTTTTACCACAACTCGTAAGTAACAAGAATTCCAATTCCATCGATCTAATGCTAATATTCTAGAATATGGGTATATTCCCATACATTATTATGTAAATAAACCATTATATATCCCACAAGTTCGGTACCAACCAAAACAATTTTGTTTGTTGTGATTTCGTCCATAAATCCTACTCAATCGTCCCCCTTCCTGAACTGAACTAATATATATTAAACACTAATTTATTCTTATTTGTAAGAAAACAAACTTAGCTTAGCCAGCAGTCGTGGACCTCGTGGTCAATGTTTTCTTCAAGTGATTTATTGTGGGGTCCTTTCGACCAGGAGGTTGACGGTTATTGTATTATTAGAGTTTGACCTTATATAGAAAAAAATACTGAAAGAAAAAAAAGAAATGTAAATTTAATGTAACGTTTTTAAATTAATGTAGGTAAGTGTCAAATAAATATATTTTCTTTAATACATAACTTAACATACACGCCTGTATTCCCTGAGGAGGTAGACAGAGGTGTATGCGTTACACCAACGTTTCGCCGGCTATGTTATATTTATGTTATGTTATATTATATGTAAGTCCAGAGCGAGCCTATTGCCATTAACCGGGTATTACCAGGTACCGGTACCTAACCGGGTAATTCCAGACTCAGTTCTTCTACTGAGAATTTCCTAATGTAAAAACCCAATAACACTTTGCCAACAGGGGATCGAACCAAGGAGCTCGTGGTCAGCAGTCGCGCTTGCTACCTTTAATACTGCATGTATATAAACAGTTTTATAAAGTATACTTAGATGCATGCGATGCGAATACAAAATGTTTAAATTTCTTGTAAAAATAAATCGATTACAAATAAGATTTGAATCTACGACCCACAATTTAAAGCAACCACCGCTCATTTCAAGGTACTTATTTTAATTACTCAGCTGAAACCTAATAATTCTTTAGAGTCATTGAAGTAAATTATTCTTTTAGATTATAACTTTCCTCATGAACAAATTGATTTAATAATATATAAAGTTTTTAGCTTTATAAACTTTTAACTAAAGACTGAATCTTCTTATCTGTATTAAGACAGGCCTTTGCCTAACTTTTTCGAGGCCAACACGAATGTAATTTTTTACTAAAGCTATTATTTTTTACTGAAATAGTAATTGAAACTCGACTTGCTCAGAATACTTCACAATATACAGGGTAAAATTGAAATCATGGAGCATAAAAGAGGTCATTGTTTATCACTCACTATTTTGTCTGGATACATACATCGAGTACCTACCTACAAGTACAATAATGTACCTATCAAAGTGTTGTGATAATACAGGGTTATTTGTAAAACACCAGCATCCTTAAAAGGGGTCATTAAACTCATCATCAAAAAATCTGCTGTTCCATACATTTATGTTCACATGACTCAACAAAATGTATGGAATAGCTGATTTTTATTTTGCGATTTCAGGTTTGGTCCCATAGTAAAAGTTGTTCAAAATGATGAGTTTAATGACCCCTTTTAAGGATGCTGGTGTTTTACAAATAAACCTGTATAATTTAAAAAACCAATATTGTATTTTAAATTACAAATGCTCCAGTCAGAGGTCGAAATTTGACCGTATTTTTTTAAATAAATTTTTGCACTGCACTTCTCTAGGTACGGAGCTCTAGATACTAGGTGTCTAGGTCAAGATCTAAGGTACCAGAGTTTAGAGGTCCATAGAGATAAACATTCTCACAATTCGCGCCGTGCTAAAATCTATTATAGGTACATATAGTTTTTTGTGGCCAAATCGAGCTTTACACGAGTACATGTGGCACGTAACTAATATTTATGTTCATCTAATATACTGCCAAACTTGCCCCGTCAATGACCGGCCATAGTCACTTGGTTTCTTGATCGAGTGATTTAGCACTACCCGCAGGGAGCGAGGGTTAGTTGGGGGCAATTTAGTTATATTTATTATGTTAGCACGCTACTCCGAGGGATTTCTCTTGTATTTTTCGTTGGATTGAAGAAATTGGGTGACCTGGTTTTTTGTTTATATTATGTTACATCACGAGAGGATAGGGAGAAATAAAATTCTTTCTAAAGCTCTTCTTAAAGGTCGCTTATTGCTCGCTGCAATAATGCAGCCAGCATTTTGGGAACGATACCCACAGGTAGGGTTCTTTTAGTCTAAGTTTTTCTTGATAATTAGTTTATTTTCAGGTGTAAGTATACATATATAGTTCGTTATTAATTATTATTAATGTGCCCGACCTTACATAATAAAATTCTCGTTAGCTCGTTATCGATTACTAAAAAAAACGATTAAACAAACAGAAAAGAAAATGGACTATTTTGCACACTGCACTATTTTGTGTTGCCTATTTAGGTAGTTTTTTTTTTACAAAAAAGAACATAGATTTTTAAAAATATTTCTTTTAACTATTTCCTGTTTGAGTATGCATTAAACTATAATTGTAATAGAGCCACAATTTGATTAGGTAATTAATTTAGAAAAGTTACAACAATAGTGTTAGTTTACTGATTTTTATTACGAAATTATCTTAGCAACCTGTAGGTACCTACTTCACAAAATATAATATTTTGCACTAATGAAGTAAGACCTTATAATAAAAGATTTTGAATCTGTTTCTACATAACTTTATTAACATTCTACATAACTCAAGATTCTCCTAGCCTTATTATTCCGAAACTTTGTTGGGGTCGGCTTCTAATCTACCCAGATGCAGTGGAATATCAGTTTTCTACAAAACGACTGCCTATCTGACCTCCGCAACCCAAAGGGTTACGATATTCTGAATTTAGATTAGTTGTCAGGATTTTATGAGGGGACTGAGTACTGACTCCCTTCACGACCCAATGATCTTTGTGACAGTCAGGGCCAACGGCTTAACGTGCTTTCCGAGGCACAGAGCAGGTGATAATTAAATTATAATACGCACATTAAATTACCATAGTCTATAAATATTCTGTATATATAGCTGTTATGTTATTATTAGTAACGCCTTGTGACTTGTGATTGTAATGTTATGAAATTCCCATAACTGATTGATTTGTTACACGCCGATTGTAAATTGATATTTTGCGCGTGCCTTACAGGTGGCTCGTTGGTCTAGGGGTATGATTCTCGCTTTGGGTGCGAGAGGTCCCGGGTTCAAATCCCGGACGAGCCCAGTTTTTTATTATTTTTATTTTGATATTTTTTGAATAGTTAAGGTATTTTTTTTATTTATTTAATATTATATGCTACCTATATGTAGGTATATGGTTAATTTAAATTACTATTAGCGATAAGACTGCCAGTGGTTCATTTTTATAAATTTTAATCGTATTAATTGTTGTAAATTTGGTACTAAATTTACTAAAATTACTACTTTACTAAAGTTATTAAGTACTTTGACATTAAAGTATAATCTATCTATCTATATATTCGTATATAAATCTATATAAGTAGGTAACTTTATTTATGCTAATCATTAAAAAAACAAAAACTACTACCTTACATGACTACTATTCATAATACGTTCACCTAAGTTAGTATTTTTTTTAGTTACATCAAAATGGTAGTGATTTATTATAAAAATAATAATTTAGTTAAGTATATTGAAGCTAAAGAAAAATTTATGAGGGTACAATTTATTAGTTTGAAGATACTTAATCTAATTTGTTTCAAAATAATTCACATTCACTTAGGTATTTTGAGAAATGGATTTACAAAAATATATTGACGGTAAACAGTTCTAAATGTAGTAATTAAAAGTCTATGATAAAAAAAAAAATTAATAGTATTAGTAAAGTAAAGTATTATAAATTAATTATCAGTTGCTAAAACGGTGACGGAAAACATCGTGATGAAACCAGCACACCTGAGAGATTTTTCAATGGTGTGTAAAGCCATGTCAGAGTCCTACGGGCTGTTTAAACTCTGACACCAGGTTGTTCATCAACCACTTTTAACTTTTTATTCTTCTTCTTATTGTAAAAGAAGAATAAATAGTTAAAGGATTTAACATAAAATGTAGGTACATGTTAATTTAAACGAAAGATCAACATAAATAGTCCAAATAGCTATTGCGTAGTTTCAAATATTTATCCAGCGGGAACGTTGTATTTATTTTTAAGTTAGTTTTGTATTTACAAAACAAAATTAAATAATTCTATCTACAATCAACGTAATTTTGACAGTAATAAAAATAACTCAACCCAGCTATTACCTACATTTATAATTAGATACAAATATTATATCGCAAAGAAATTATACGGAAAAAGCGCATTAATAAAAACATTTCTAAAACTATTGTTAAAAATACTACCTAGTTTATGAAACTGTCACATAACAGGGAGGGTTATTAAAATACGAGTGTGAGTTTAAAAACCGAGTCGCAGGCGAGGTTTTTAATAGTAAGTAGGTATACACGAGTGTTTTAATACCTAGTTATGTGTCGTTCCATACCTTTTTATATACACTCCTGGATACAGGTAATAATTAAACCTAATATTATACATATACATACTTAGATAATTTACCTTAGTAAAATTTTCTTGATTTCTGTGGTAAAAGATGTTCGACATTTTTCATGATAATTGTATAATTTCAACAAAGAACAATTGAACCTTAACTATAAGATCTTAATTTAAGACTAGACGGTAACAATCTAGCTTTACATAAGAACTTAGTCTAGACGAATCTCGCCTACACAGTTTTAGACGGAATGGTAGATCAAAATGTTATTTAAATTGTCAGCAGTTATACACGGTTTTTAATTGGGACTCATTAATAAAACACTACATTAAAAGTTATAACCAACAATATAACTAACATATAACACTGATAGCCTAGTGGTATGACCGTCGACTGACAAGTAAGAGGTTCGTTCGATCCCAAGGCAACGTTTGAATTTTTGTAAGTATTATGTTCATATTATAAATTAATTATCAGTTGCTACAACGCAACGGTGAGGGAAAACATCGTGATGAAACTACCACATCTGAGAGATTTTTCAATGGTGTGTAAAGCCATGTCAGAGGCCTATGTGCGGTTTAAACATCAGGTTGTTCATCAACCATACGATAAAAAGAAGAATAATAAAACAATTATTTTAAATTAAAAAAACGCGTCCTGTATTAAGTTAGAAAGAAAAATTCGAACTGGTTGAAGCCAGCTGCTACTAGTCTTTCTGCTACTAAGCCATTCGTTACCCTTTTTTTGGCAATTCCGACCGCCCCGGAAGCTGTGATGTTGTCAATGTCTATTCCCAATACGAATATATTTACTTAACCCGCTGGGAGGCGTGGGTGAAAGTGAATTAATTCTGGTTTTGTCCAGGTAGCAAGCTTTTTATTAGAAGCCTGTTTTTTTAGGAGGATTAAGAATTGGGACATTCTTATCTATTCTCATTATTATCTTATTGCTCTATATTATCATCTCTTCTTATTCTTTATAACTATTTTATCTCTAGTACCTATAGATATACTAGCGACCCGTCCCGGCTTCGCACGGTTACGCTAATATGCATGTATTATACATATAAACCTTCCTCTTGAATCACTCTATCTATTAAAAAAAACCGCATCAAAATCCATTGCGTAGTTTTAAAGATCTAAGCATACATAGGGACAGACAGACGCGGGAAGCAACTTTGTTTTATACTATGTAGTGATTGAATCCTCCTAGCTTTGTGATTCAAAAAATTTGTTGAAGGTCGGCTTCTAATCTAATCAGTTGCAGCTGGATATCTAATACTGAGCCACTGCCTATCTGACCCCGTAACCCAAAGTGATAACTGATACGATATACTAAAGGTTCAACACACACACAACTCTTCAACGGTCAACAGGACAGACACAAAATTTTGCGTACCTATATGTAATAAATTATACATTTATATTTAAAAAGCTTGCTTAAAATCTTTATTTTAATAAAAAACTCATTTTAATTACTCTGTACTGTATATAAAGATGAAGAAAAAAAAAGCATTAACATACACATATCTTCGTATTTATATTTATATATATATATATATATATAATATTATATTTATAATAGTAACTAGCTTCCCGGCGCGACTTCATACGGGTGATTATCCTACTTCAACGCCTATTCTACCCTACCCTACTCTACCCCTACACTACTCAACTTCTACTCTACTCTAACCCTACCCTACTCTACCCCTACCCTACCCTACGCTACCTCTACAAATCAAAAACCATCAAAATCTGTCCCGCCGTAAAAAAAAACTTATGACATATAAAAAAGTAAAGTATAATCAAAATTAACATACATTCTTGCGTTTCAATGACGTAATACTTTGAACTCTTTAAGCTCAATTACCACTCAGTGTTTACATCTAGATAACGTTAAACCCTGGGCACATTTAGATAGACTTAACAAATACTGCTAATACCCAGATCCCACTAATTATTCGGACATCCGGGAAGCACAGATTACATCGCGGTACATTAAGGTCTGACACGCACACATTCATAACGAGCTTAAGCCCGGTTTCAGGGCTCGACCGACTGTTCGTGTCAGTGCGTAGTGGTTCTGACGATGCGCATCGGTTGTTGCTTTCAGTGCTGACCTCCGGTAGACCGATATTATAAAACGCGTCACACCGCGCGTCGGTCGACCGACGTACACAATTCGAACGCGCTCCACTGAATGGTCTTCGTACTCGACACTCTAGCTATTTCATATCATCCATAGATATTGATATGATTGACCGACGTATCGTGAACGATCGTGCACTATAACCGGCGAGATTCTAGAAGTATCCATTGATTGAAAAGGAACCTATGGCTAGATTTGTTTGTACTTATTATATCTGTCTGCAGATATGCAGAAAACAGGGAGTAGAAAGCTAATAGAAAGTTATTTGCGATAAAAGTATAAGGTGCATATTCTGCATATCGTCACATGGAATAAAGCGATCTACCGTCCCTACGATCTACCACGTGGGCAATCGTGGCAATCTGGTATGCAGATCTGACCGCTTTGGTGTGTGCCCTTCCATAAATCCGGTCGTCGTTGGTCTGTGACAGGTTTTTAAGATTTTACACCGAGATTTCTTAAAACTGACAGCGTTAAAAGCATAAGGCGTCCATGCGTGGTTCCTGCAACAAAATATCGATTGTTATCTGTGGTGATAAAATTGTCATTTTAACAGAATTTAATTTAAATCTCTAACATCTTAATTACGCAACTTTAAGAAGATTACCTAAATCCTGACGTCACTCGTTACCATGTACAGGAATATTTCACCTAAATAACTTAACGTAATGTGAGTTAGTAAGTTTCCACGCCATTCAGACTACCCCAAATGGAAGTTACGTTGTAAAAGCCTTGTGATATTGAATTGCTAATTTCTAACATTTTACAAGCGAGAATATTAGTTTGTGCCGTGTGGTTTCCGGCCCAAGAATAGGATCACCCCTACTCGTCCCACGGGTGTCGTAAGAAAAGAAGTCCACTGCTGAACATAGGCCACTCCCAATGTCACTATCGTGCGCCCATAATCGGCACGGTGGGTTGGTAGCGATCGCAGTAGCAGGTGATTACTGTTATAGAAGGATGCTGCTGCCCATCCTACGAATCTTCCCCTTTGTTGCTTCTTACGACACCCGCGGGATGAGTAGGGGTGGTTCTATTCTTAAGCCGGAAACCACACGGCACATGAAACTTTATGTCGAAAATATTTTCAAAAAGAAAATTACGGTCTATCCATTATATTATTATATTAAACCACAATTAAAACATAAATAACCCTTAAATGCTTCCCGTGCCGTCACTCCGCAGATAATCACCAACACTGGTTATTAGTGAGATGAATTTTAACATCGCTCGTAATGTGCGGAATTTACAAACTAATTTGTATGATGACACCTCCCCGTCATTTTAGGGTTAGGCACTGTAATTTACTTTTCTAATTTACTCTAGAATTTTCTAATTAAAACGTTTAGGATAAGTAATTTGTTTTTAGGTGGGGTTCTTGTCGGTATTTTGTTTTTTTTTTAAATTAGACTAGGATTTATTAATGTAAGTGCACGAGTTACTTGCGGGGTTAGTTCCGTGTGGTTTCCGGCCTAAGAATAGAACCACCCTTACTCGTCCCGCGGGTGTCGTAAGAAGCGACAAAGGAAAAAATCTCTCCCACTCTCACTTGTCCAGTTTTTTAATTTACCTACTGTAGAGCATATTTTTAGCTTCTAAAACTGCCCTTACTACGCAAAACGCACTCCATGTGCTCGGGGAACAGCAACAGATGAAAAATCTCCAGATCTATAAGGGCTGTTATAATCAGGTTTCTAATATACCACTTTCTTTTGTTACAGATGAACACCAGGATGTCGTCATAATCGAAAACCATCACCAAAAAGGAACAATGTGAAAATATGTACTGACAAACACACATGATTTCAACAACCAACTACACACACACACAAACAAATGTGAACACAATACCATACGGTTGTACGAACATAACATTCAACTACAAAAATGCTACACAAAATTGTACGTACGAAGGTGACGAGTTCGAACATTCGGGTTTCGGAAAAGCGAATTTTTCAAACTCATCGTTCACGATGTCGAATGATAATTTTACGGAGTATGCTGAGATCCCATATTACATAAAAGCGACATCTATGACTTTTTGTATAGTGATTATGTGTCTCGGGGTGATAGGAAACGTGATGGTGCCCATAGTGATTTTAAAGACGAAAGATATGAGAAATTCGACGAACATATTTCTGGTGAACTTGAGTATAGCTGATTTGATGGTGTTGTTGGTGTGTACGCCGACTGTGCTGGTTGAAGTCAACTCTAAGCCTGAGACGTGGGTGCTTGGAAAGGAATTATGTAAGTTTTACTTTTAATTCCACCTTATTTATCTAAAATTCTAGATGGTTTCCAACTTTAAGGTTTAAGGCAACCTCAATTTCATTATCGACTAAATGGTAGCCACCATTACTGTATCCATATGCCATGCGGTTTCCGGCATAAGAATAGAACCACCCCTATTTGTCCCACGGGTGTCGTAAAGCAACAAAGGGAAAGATCCGGAGGATGGGCAGCAACATCCTTCCGTGTGACAGCAATCATCTGCTACTGCGATCGCCAACCTGCTTGCACAGCGTTGTGATTATGACCAAATACCTTCAATGAGCGCACAATAGTGGCGCGCATTGGGAGAGGCCTATGTTCAGCAGTGGAGTAATACAGGCTGATGATGATGAAGAGTGGAATATTTCACCATGATTTTTTTATGGAAGCTAAAGTCATATCGGCAGCTACACCATTCGCTCTAACATCCTAGCAAAAAAAATCTTTTAGAGTACAATAACCTACTATTATTTTCATCTTCTTCTTCGTATCGTATGGTTGATGAACACCCTGGTGTCAGAGTTTAAACCGCCCGTAGGGCTCTGACATGGCTTTACACACCATTGAAAAATCTCGGATGTGTTGTTTTCATCACGATGTTTTCTTTCACCGTTTTAGCAACTGATTAGGTAATTAATTTTTAATACGCTCATAACTTACGAAAACTCAGAGGTGCGCGCCTTGGGATCGCACTCGAGACCTCTGACTTGTCAGTCGACGGTCATACCACTAGGCTATCAGTGCTCTATTATGTTTTATTTATATTATGTTGTTTTCATTAGGATAATAGAATAAGATGAGGTCACTTCTAGTAATTAAACGTGCCGTATCTCGCCGAAGGAAGTGTAGAGGCGGTCACTAATGAGCTGGCGTGTAAGAAAAATGCTTATAAAGATAGCACCGAAGTGCCGCCAGCGGCAAATCAGTGCAACAACTATACTTAATGCACGTTTTCTCAACGGTACGAAGATTATTTTTTGATGTTTCAATGTCTTTCCGTCCATTTGTACGTCCGTTTATATCAGGGCTGTATTTTTTTAACCGTAATAGGCAGATTACCGTGCGGTTTCCGGCCTAAGAATAGAACCACCCCTACTTGTTCCGCGAGTGTCGTAAGAAGCGAGAAAGGGAAAGAGTCGGAGGTTGGGGGCAACAGTATCTGCTACTGCGATCGCCAACCCGCTTGCCCAGCGTGGCGATTATGGGCAATAGGTACCTTATGAGCGCACGAATATATTTTTTAAAATTTAATTCTTTATGTAGGTACAATAAATGTGTACAGAGGCGGACTTAATGCCTAAGGCTTATTCTACCAGTCAACCACAATATAGGCGCGCATTGGGAGAGACTTATGTTCAACAGTGGACTAATACAGGCTAATGAATAGGCAGATACTTGAAATTTTCACAGCGCGTGTACTACGAAGAGTTTTTTATGCTGTGGCACTACTATGGCCCAACAACAAATAAAATAAAGAAAAAATGTAAAGCTTCCCACATGTTTCTCGTAAACGCACAAAAGTCAGAAGTGCGTGGTTTGGACTCAATTCTCGAACCATTACTTAGGCTATTACCGCGCAATAATTAAGCTTCAAAGACTTAATTCGCCTTAAATTGCAAAATGCCTTTGTTAAGCGATGAAAGACCACTCGTTTTGATATTATTTTAACATCAAAACTTTAAATCGAAATCTTTATTTTCTGGATCGAACATTAAAGTCTCATAAAGAGCGGTGTCCATAGTTTATGAGTCCGACTACCGAATTCCGACCACACCGGTAAACATTTAGGAAGAAAAATATTAATTTGAATGCATTCATTACCTTATACGGAAGAAAAAATCAAGTTTTATACAAAATTTTGCCTTAATCGTGAGTAAAAATATTGAAGTTTTGTGCAAATATGAAATAGCGTTTCGGGGCTTACGTTTTAATGAATAACAGTAAAGTCACTTTTGGTATATAAACACTTTATTTTAAGGCGTAATGACTGGTTACCATGGCAACAAATTGTTGTTTACAGGGTCCCGTTGCCGTTGCATTTCTTTGTAGCTCGGCTATCACGCGATATTGTCGTTACTCTGATCGTAATTTTTTATTCAATATATGGTGTCGGAGAGTCGTGATAGCCTAGTGGTGGTGACCTTTGACTGACAAGTCAAAGGTCTCGGGTTCGAACCCAAGACCGCTGACTCTTTTCGTAAGTTATGTGCATTTTATAAATTAATTATCACTCTCCGTGCCTCGGATAGCACGTTAAGCTGTTGGCCCCGGCTGTCAGTTGTAGATCTTTGACAGTCGTTACGGGTAGTCAGAAGCCCGAAAGTCTGACAACCAGTCTTACCAACGGGTATCGTGTAACCCAGTATCTGGGTTGTGGAGGTCTGATAGGCAGTCGCTCCATGTAAAACACTGGTATTGTGTCGGAGAAGAATATGCACCAACCATCGCCTTTTACTTTATGTCGTAAAAGTCACATCATTAGTCAATGATGAAAATAATGTTATAAATCTTTGTCTTTAAAATATTGAAATATCGCTTAAAATCAAATCAAATCATTTATAAACTGACTACTTATGTGTATACATAATACTTACAAATACAATAATTATTCCATTTAACATTATTATTGTAACGCAATTTATCAAAACTAGTTTATTTTTAGAATTTAGGTACAATGTCAATTTTAATTCTAATTTATTTAATAACAGTCATGTCAATAATAAAATAATGTAGACGTTAGATTATGCATGCATAATAAAATAAAATAAAAATATTTTTCTGGCTATTTGCCATTATTATTCAATCCCTAGTCGTATGGTTACTACCATTTTATCAGTTTAATATTTATCACGACACAGAATAAACATAGACACATTACCATTCAACACAAATCAATGCACCATGTACACACTATACTACATATCAAGCTATACATTTCCAGTATAAGCTGATATCTTATTTCACAAAAAGCCTATAGGATACCTACAATGCGAGGTCAGTTCAAACTGGTTTTGTATACCTTGATGTGTAGCCGTGTGTACCTATATGCAAAAACACAATTTCGATATCAAAATAACCGCTAAAAGCGAATATTGAGCCATGCTATTTGGGTCATGAAATATATTGCAAATAAACCACTTGAAACCTCTTATTTATAAGTAGGATAATGGAAAGTACAAAGTATTTACTCAACAGTAAAAAGATTAGATACGAAACATAGGTACCTATAATTAATCAAAATCAATGATAGGTTCGTATTCAAATATATTTTTTTATCTATATAAATTATGTGTGGTACCGTCTTAATAGTTACTCATTGTTTCTTTCTGAACGCAACCATTATTTTAATGACAGACTGTTGTTTGTGGTTGTTCGTTCGAAATTTGAAATTGACCGTTACAAATGGCCGCCTCATTTGTCTTGTAGCTGTATGCGCAGCTACAAATACAATGATAATTACAATTCGAAAAAAAAAAGGTTTTTAGGTTTGAGTGAGCCCCAAAAAAATCAAAATATTTATAATAATAATTAATAGCAAGTCTATACTTATTTGTTATTTTAGTCACGCCTTGTCTAATTAAAACAGGTTTTAATTAAAACTACACTGATCTAAAGGTTGGCTGGATAGATGTTTTGTAAACCGAAAAAAAGTTCAAGCTCTAGGCAAAAGACAAAGTTCTTGGAAGGTCTACCCGCAAGGTCCCGCTAAATTGATGTGTTTAGCGGGAAAAGCCAAGGGAAACATTTCGTTTTAAAAGAATGTCGTGAAATTTATTGAGCTTAACAGCTTATCTTAAATCCTTAAAAAACATCAAAAATTGTTTTATAATTAGCTGCAAAGAGTACGAATTTGAGTCTGTAATTGTGCCCGGTTAATGGCAATAAGCTCGCCCCCTATTACATGGGACTTATAACAAAGCCTGCGAAACGTGGGTGTAGTGCATACACCTCTGCCTAGCCCCTCTGGGAAATACAGGCGTGAGACTATGTTATGTTTTTTGAGACACAAAGCAAGATGTTTCGACACAAAACCTTTTGGGTCCTCTCTTTGGTCCGATATTATATATTATATTATCCTTCAGAATTTTTGTACAGCATTATTGGGTAACACAGTTTATTATAATGTGTATAACCAAACCATTAACCGTGGACATATTGTGTGACATTGTGTTGAGTAAACAGCTATTGTCAGTTATTGAGTTATTGGGAATAGTTGGAAAAATCTGATATTGGTTAAAGAAATCAATTGTTAATAATTTTTTCTAGAAAGATTTTGTAATATCATGTATTTTAGCGAATATTATCTTGTTTATGCTAGGGCCACATCAACGGGAAATGCCGTTGATTGACGCCCGCTCCCCTCCCATTATCATTATTAGTCAGTTTCATTACATATTTTTTTTCAATTTTAAAAATCTCTTATTGCCGCCCACTCTCATATGCCGCCTGGGGACATGGTCCCTTCCCCCCTCACGCTACTCCACTGGCTAATATAACGTCGAAACGACTTTATTCAGTTTTTAAAATCGCAACGTTTAGTTGGGCTCACTAAAACTTTAGCTAGCTTAATGAAAATCAGCACGAAATGTAAATAAAATGAAACAAAAAGATTAAATGTTTCTTTAATTACAGCGCTGCGTGACAAAAGCTTATTATTTAGACATTTTCACTGAAATAAAACAGGAAATAAAGTTTTTTATTTCCTTCTAACTCTTAAACTGCGAATTAAGGACCATTGCTTTACTTTTACCGCTTTTTTGTATACTTATACAAAATAAATATAGAAAATTTAAACAGAAAGTCAATGGTTTTATTTTTGTAATAAATTTTGTATACACTACGAAACGATACAACGAAAATTTACCTTCTCATACAAAAGTGAATCACGTGACCGGAATAGTGACGTAAAAAAGGAAAAGGTTGCCTGAAGTCAACGATAATACATCTGTATACTCTGTTCAAAATAAGATTAAAAAAATAACGTTACAATGAGACGTTATTTCCATGAAAGCGCAGAAAAAACTCTATTATTTTAAATTAAATACAAAGCTGTGTGTTTTAAAAAAAATACACTAAAGTTTAATTATCTCAAAAATAGAACACGTAATCATCGTTATTTGGCCGTGATTTATCTAATCTTATTTCAAACGGAGTAAAGGCTATTATTGCTTTTGAAAACTATTATCTAAATGACGATAAAAAAACGCATGCATAAGTCGCAACGCACAATCTTTACCAAGAGCTTACTTTATTACGCTTAATTAGGACGCATCGTGGTTTTACGTACCAAGTTCATTTACAGAGGAATTTTAATCTTACATGTAAGAAATAAGGTTGACTTTTATAGTTAGATTGTCTTTGTATCGGTCGTTTAACACAAAGTCGCGGCATGTGTTTCGAATGGTCACCTAATAATAGAGTTCCAATAACAGCGACTTTTGTTCTTTATTATTTGAGTTAGTAGTAATAATATTAGAGATTTTTCAACGGCGTAAAGCGGTGTTAGAGGCTTACGCGCGGTTTAAACTCTGACCAAGTTGTTCATTAACCATACGATGAAAAAGAAGACTAAGAAGATCAATATAGTTCAAATACTTAGTTCAAAAGTATCTACAGACAAACAACTACCCGGTTCTTAATTTATGTGTGAAAATGTTTAATAATAAGCGAATATTTAATAATAATAAGTATTGGCATAAAATAAAAATTCATGTGAAGCTATTTTTTTTATGTATGAAAACTTATTTCGATCAAACTGATATTTTTGCTGAACCTTTGTAATGTCATTCTCCATAATTTGATGTGTTGCGATCTTTCATAAGTATATTCATTGATTTTACAGGGTTATTTGTAAAACAGCATCCTTAAAAGGGGTCATTAAACTCATCATTATAAACAACTTTTACTATGGGACCAACCCTGAAATTGCAAAAAAACAGCGACAAAAAATAAGGAACAGTTGATTTTTTTTTTGCAAATTTAGGGTTGGTCCCATAGTAAAAGTTGTTAATAATGATGAGTTTAATGACCCCTTTTTAGGATGCTGGTGTTTTACAAATAACCCTGTATATCTTCAATGTGCGAGCGAGATAGCGGATTAGCAAACGTCCTAAACGGTCTATCGCCGGCACTAGGACCAAACGTTTACGTGTAAATCGCTAGATAACAATGCGAGCTCCAATCGGTATCTATAAAGTTTATTCTGATCGTGTAGCGCTGCACTATCACTATATTGGCACTAAAAGTTCCATTAGGATAGCTGTAGAATACATAATGTTAGTGTCAGTTAGTTATTCAAATAGACTGCGATAGGAGGAAGATTGGGTCATTGAAAACTGTGAATTTATATTTGTTGTACTCGTGGTCGCAGGCAGACTGAGGTTGACAAGCGTCTGAACAGTTATTTAAAATTAATTTTGATCTACCGTCAACTTTATTTAGTTATTTCAATTAAATTAAAAATTCACATGATATTTATGGGCAAAAAACTAAATAAAATTGATGGTAGATCAAAAATAAATATATAAACTATATTCGCGAACTATATTATATATAAATATAATATAGTTCGCGAAAGTTTGAGACTACAGCCTGTAACTATCTCACAGCAGGGCAAAGGCCTCTTCTCGTACAGAGAAGGATCAAACATTAATCATTACGCTAGCTTACTGCGTGTTGGCGATTTCAGACTATTACGTCCAGGTTTCCTTATGATGTTTTCCTTAACCTTAGTCAATGGTGTCTCGATTAACTAAGAAAGTACAAATGGCATTGAAAAAGTCGCTACTAATGTTAGGGCATAAGTGTGGGGCCGGTGTAACAACAGTATCTAAAGAGACATATTTGTTCGAATCATCATCATCATCTGCCTAGCCTTTTCCCAACTATGTTGGAGTCAGCTTCCAGTCTTACCGGATGCAGCTGAATACCAGTGTTTTACATGGAGCGACTGCCTAACAGACCTCCACAACCCGTACTGGGTTACACGATACCCCTTGGTAAGACTGGTTGTCAGACTTTCGGGCTTCTGACTACCCGTAACGACTATCAAAGATCTACAATTGACAGCCGGGGCCAACAGCTTAACGTGCTATCCGAGGCACGGAGAGTGATAATTAATTTATAAAATGCACATAACTTACGAAAAGTCAGATATATTTGTTCGAATAATCCTAGTTATTCACCACGTATTGGTAGTAAGTTACTATCGAATGACAGCCAGCCACTTATATTAAAAACGTGTGTCCTAGATATGCCAAATAGGCTTTGATTTCTAGGTATTATTTTTCTTTCTACTGTAAGATTGGTCAATAAGAATTTTTTTAAGACTATGAGCAGATGTGATTGACATCAATATACCCATTGGGATAGTCTCTCTACTGCATTACGTACAGCTATCAAATTTTTGTATGTGCAGCCTTTTCAGACTGCGTATCGTTTTTCAGTTTGCGTATCGCTTTTCAGTCTGCGTATCGCTTTTGAGTCTTCGTTCGCTATGACAATTAGACATGGCTTGTTTTTTGGTAAGCCTTGCTATGGATTTCGTGCAGAATTATCTTTTTCTTTGTTAATTGTCCTGATAATTAAGTAAACATGTACCAAGGTTTAAAAACCACGGCGAATTTGATATAAATGTTTAAAGAATATAACCATACTGTATATGTATACATATGTACATGTACATTGAACAACATCTCAACTGTTTCCATGAGAATAGACAGAAAGCCACATGCTTCAAACACCCTTCTTTATGCAATACATAAACATTGTATAATTTAAATTTGACTTACTGTAAACAAATCATTATTATTTGTTTTCAAAACAAAACAAAAAAGACAAAAACAGTGCACGGTTGTTTTATATCAAAGTGTACGGTCAGCAACTAAAACAGTTGAAAAAAAAAAATATTTAAACCACTTTTTTGTGTTATTAAAGGTCTTTCTGTCTTTCTTTGTAAAATGTTAATCTCTTTATCGTATATATATATTATATAGTTGAATTATTTATAGTGATTATACATAGATACATTGTTTATAAAACATAAAATAAAGTTTTATTTTTATAAGTTTAATTATTTAATAAGAAAATTTGGAAAAATCAACTAATACGGATGAGGTTCAATTGGGATTGATAGGGATTCTTTATTTAATAAGCTAACATCTGCTATAACCTACAACATGTAAAAAAATCACAATAAAATTTTTCAATATTCTAAAAAAACATCCAAATGTTAAGTGATTTAGAGAGTGAACTTGAAATTGGATTAGTACTTACGGAAACGAAAGAATGCGTTGTCAAAGAACGGCCAATGTCGCGGGTTCAAACCCCGCTCATTGCCTCTCTTTCTCAATTTCCTCTAAAATTTCTAAGGCGTGCCTACCCTTCATCTTCTTCTTATCGTATGGTTGAAGAACAACCTGGTGTCAGAGTTTAAGCCGCCCGTAGGCTTCTGACATGGCTTTACACACCATTGAAAAATCTCTCAGGTGTGCCTACCCTATGAATAAAAAAACATTTTAAAATTATTTTTCATTTTTTTTTTTCATTTATTCAACTTCTTTTGCCGACGGTACGACTTTTAGCCACATGGCTGAATAAAACAAATTTTCTTAAAAGTGGAGTTTACGGTCGTTTCATTAAGTACGCGTGCGCACGGTCATTGTAATATCTTCTGGTAAAGTGATGATAATGAATGTATCGCGCATTTGAACACATTATCATTAAGATATCATATCATTATCCTTAAGGCGCCTCTTTGCGCTAATCGGCTATCTCGCTCGCACATGGTTACAGACAGCAACCGCTCTGCCAATGTTCCAAATTCCATCCATATCTAATATTCATAACTCTACAAACTCTACAGTCTCCAAGAATCATAAAAAAAAATAAAAAAAAACCGACTTCAAAAGAAACTAAAAATCTTGAAATAACTTTAAGACGTTTTGAAGTCGGTTCCAAGTCAAGTTCTTAATGAGAAGGTTAAAGAGGTTAGAGCGATTACTCCGATTACTCCTTCAAATTTAAAGGAGTAATCGGAGTAATCGGTCTTAACTCTCCTTCAATTTTGAAGGAGTAATCGCGTAACAAACAAAAAAAAAATACACTCGAATTGAGAACCTCCTCCTTTTTGGAAGTCGGTTAAAAAACTAATATTTTTCAGTGTCACAAACAAATATCACAAACAACATTTGAACCTGCAAAAGTTTAAAGCAATATTTAAGTTCTAAGTGTTTGTGTACCTTAATGTTTATTTAATGTTCCGTGAGCGAGGGGTTGACAACGTATTTTGGTAACTTATAAGCTTATTGACGAGCTTTGAATATAGAAAAGGGATTACTGTACCTGATACTTTGTAGAAACATTCGTTTTTTTTATAGAGGATTTGTTTATAATTTTTATACTTTTTAAAAATAACTTTTTATTACGGAAGTACTACGATATTAGGGAGATTTGATATTTTAAAATTAGAAAAACATATGTATTATAAAAAAAAATAAAGCATTAATGAGAGCACTAAATTTCAAAGTTAAAAATTTTTGTAAAAAGCAAAAAAAATAATTCGGTTAGCATTTGAACCCGCGAATCTGCGAACCTGCTGGATAAAGCGAGGGATTGACCCAGCAGGTTCGCGATCTGCAGTCACCAAGACACAAAGCTATTTGTAACCTCGCCCGTGCTATCAAATTTCCGAAGACGGTTGAATGTAGAAGAGAAATTTCGAAACATTAATTTAATTTTTAGACCTTCGATGAACGTAACTTGCATTTTGTATTCGTTAGCAAATTGTAGAAAAAAAAACTAGACTAAAAAAACATTTAATTTAAAAATAGAAACCTATTTCATAGCGCATCTTGATTGCCTTCGAAATACGTTCTAAAAAAGTTTTCCAGTGTGACCCTACTACGAGTATGTTTGACTAAGAGAGAGTAACAAAATTGTAAGACTTTATCCTATTAATCAGGGCATCTGGGACCAATATAAGTGCCAGATTTATTGCTAAATCAATTTAGCTTTACTCGATTACCTAAATTGCCTACGTATATGTACGATCCAAGTTTTAGATAATGTTATGAATGGTGAAGTTATTTTGTAGCCTTAAGACTTTTATGTAATTAGTGTAGTAGACACATAGGTAGACATAGTCGTAGACAGATTTTATTTTTGAACGGTTTTATTTAGCTTGCCTTGTTTGTTAATTTATTTATTTGTTTGTGGTTCAAATTTAGTTATTGAAATTTTATCCCCTTCCTGTTGACAGATTGATCTGATTTAGTTCTCATGACAAAACCGTTTTATGTAAAAAATATTTTTACTTATACATATTTTTGTTTTACTTATTGATCAACACAAATCAATTACATGGTTGATAAACAAATATAATGGAATCAATCAAACCAATGTCTTCCATCAATCATTCACATCACATTTTAATCATTAAATAGGTATGGATAGCGGAAAAACAGAGCAAAATCTATGTAGAACGTGTTTGTGTATGCAAGTGAATCTCTTGACTGAATTTCAGTCATAGTGGTCAATCTCAACGCAGGAGATAGTGCACAAGAGTGTGCGTATCTGTTCCATAGCGCAAATACAGGTGCGCTCTCTATTCCCTAACGTTCTTAGTCCGATGTGACGTCAATCCAACACGACCGAGAGAAATCAGGCGCAGGACCAACGGCTTTAGAATTCTCGGAACTACGGTTTATGTAGTTTACGGTGTGTTTACATATAATCAGAATATACCATTTTTTTGTTTACGGAGAGAAACCTTCAAAAGGCATCCGGCCTCCGGGGGAAACCCGGTGATCACCATCAGCGCATGAAAGTAGATACCGGGTCCTTTTAAGAGACCAGCATACCTACGAAAAGTTAGAGGTGCATGCCTTGGGTTCGAATCCGAAACCTCTGATCTGCCAGTCAACGGACATACCACTAAAGCTACTAAACTACTAAAGTACATATTTTAGTGGTTTTCAAGCTTTCGGCGCTTGAATAAACAACAATTATCCCAAAATTGTCACAGCTCTCTTACAGAATGTGTCCAAAAAACTTTGGACTAAAAATAGGAATTTCCAGCCCCGCTTTATCTAGTCCTAGATTCTGTAAGTGGCAGTTATAGTATTTAGGAGGGTAGAAAGACATTTGATATACATTTTATTTGTACCACTGGGACTTTGATGACCCATATTATTTCCATATCTTTATACAAGATGAAGTGACAAAAGTATGCTGTTTGCAGAGATGGTTTTGTCATAGTGTTTATTAATAAGCAAATCATGTGCATTAATTTGTCAAAAACATACATAAAATATATTAAAGAATTGTAGATATCGTTTCTATGTTTTCTAAGCTGCAAAGTTTGGAACATGGGACCGGTAGTGCGGAAGTACTCCGGTAGATGCCACACGCCTTTAAGGCGAAAGAGATTCGTAATTTCAACTGAAGCGGGCAGGACTCGGTAGCTTAGTTTGTAAAGCGATGGCACGGCACGCCAGGGATCGTGGGTTCAAGTCCCGCCCGAGTAAATTGTTTTTGCGGTTTCTTTCATTTACTAGTTTAGTCATGTTGGGAGGATGAATGAAAGGCTATTAACAAAAGGTATATATGGCGGATTTTAGGGGAAGCGCAGGGAGGGGACGCCCTAGAAGGACATACACTGACCTCATTGGAGATGTCCTTCAAAAAGGTCAGATGAGCGCACCTGACCTTTTTGATACTCACAACCGGCGCGTGTGTATGGATGTATGTATGTGGACGAGGCAAAAGGAGTATGTAGGAGTCGTAGCAGGTTATGTTCTGTAGTTTCCTAATGGAAAAACCCATTAACACTTTGCCGGACCCGGGGATTGGACCCAGGACCTCGTGCTCAGCAGTTGCGCTAGCTACCACGTGGCAGTCAAATCTAAAGATAGGTATACTTAAACCTTTTATATCCAGGTCACCGGCAGATCACGCTCCGTTGGCAACAATTCATATTCTTGAAGACATCCACCTAATATGAATGCAAAGAGTATTAAATTTCGCGGCGACTGTAAAAATTGGCTTGCCAAAGAAAACCCGGGTTTGTCAAAGATTAAATGTTTTGTGAATTTTGTAGAATGGTCATAAATATTATACGTACTACTAACCTACTCGATTTATTGTGTTTTTAACAAAGTTTTTAAGTATTAAAAGAAGGTCTACGGCAAATCTAATATTTATAAGTCTTGTACAAGTATATATTAAAAATAAAAAAATCCCCGATGCAAAGAAACACTTTTTTTTTTGCTAAGTCCATTATCTACAAGTTTAAGTTAAACTTATAATAAAAAAACATTAAATCAAAATCAGTTTATCCGTTTCGGAGCTACGATGCCGCAGACACACCTCTTTTTGCGTCGCAGGATAAAATTATGCATTTTTTGCATGAAGGGGTCGAATCACTTGCAGATTCCCCACACCACCGCTAAAAAGTAGGCTCAATTTAACCACCCTAAACGTAACAATTTTATCCAACCCATCGTTATTATCCACCAAATACATCACACTTATCATTACAACACAGTATAGTAAAATACAGTACGGAAACTATGTACAAACACTCGAAAACGGCACACTCACACAAACATGCGAAACGACGCGTCGTTGATACTGCGAGTACCGCGACGTTCGCTTAGGAGTCTCGTCGTTACGCAATATTACGCATGTTTGTGTGAGTGAGACGTTTCGAGCGTTTGTACGTAGTTTCCATACTGTATGATTATTATACTGTGTTTACAACATCCTCCTTCACGAAACAACGTACAGCGCCAAACCTAACCGCGAGCTATTATACCTATTTGCATATCTGTACGTATTGTAATTTATGATAAAGCGGGGTGCACACCGCAGTGCGGACGCCAAAGGCCGTGTTTACACGTGCGTTCGTTTCGCTGGTGATTTCAATTCTGCGGACAGATTCGGCCTTCGGGACATTTTGATTTTGAAATGTGGAGGGGGGTATGTTAACTTTAACATTATTTGGTGGAAAAGTTTCAATAACTATACTCGTCGTTTCCAAATCGAAATAGAATGGGATTATGTTTGTGTCGATACACAGTTCATGGCAAAGAAATACGATTGAACGCGGCTTCTAGTTTGATCTGTATTCTGAGGTGTCGGCCATTCAATCCACTGAAATGTTTATCAACTTAAAGGTGTGTCGGGTCATCGACTTGAAGATATTGTAGATCTCATGTGGACACAAACCCACAATATTAATGAAAGTACCAAGCAAACAGAGGTAGGGGGTATTGGTAGTATTCAATGTAGGATGTTCCATTAAGAAATTCTCAGTAGCAGCACAGAGATTGAAATTGTGCCCGCTTAATGACAATAGGCTCGCCCCCTATTACATGGGACTTATAACATAGCCGGCGAAATCTGGGTGTACTGCATACACCTCAGCCTACCCTCTCTGGGGAATACAGGCGTGATTCTATATGTTATTTACACACAAAATATCACTTTCCAAACATCCTCTATTCCTATCCACTACGTATCACACATAACTCTCATTCCCAATTCACAATATCCTACCCAAGAACTCAGGAAACAGGAATGCTTGGCAATATCGGACCTACATTTGGCAACATTATCATCGTACGACATCGTCACAAATGTATTTAATTGACCGTATCAATTTGATGATGTACGGCACGTCGTTTGAATGTGTTTTGCCAAACTATGTGCCCATTTACATAGAAAACGGAGTCATAAAATCTAAAACGACTACTAAAGTAATGAAACAGATAATTTGTTTTTACTAGCTTTTCTGGGTCTAAGGTCTGACTAAAATTTCTTAGAACATTTTACAAAGCGAAACCTTATAAAGTTATTATTATGTAATAAGAAAAATGTAATGTATAAATAAAATAATAATAATAATTATTGTGTGGGCAAGGGATAGAGGTACTTACGGATGGAGGATTTTCTTCGATAGCTAGGAGCAGCGGACAACCATGTCACGGTTTCTTCAGAATTTCACCCACAAAAGTCAAATTAAATAGTTCACACACACGATTACACAGTATTGACTTATTACTTGCGTTTATAGTCTTTGTAAAGGCCTAGTAGACTTCTTAATAATTTTTGGGAGAGAGCACCGTCGCACGCGCGCGATTTCGAATATGGATTTTTTGCAACTGCTTGCGTAGGGTGGGGAATAGATAGGGATGGAACAAGACCGATCCTCTCGATTGAGTAAATTGTATAGTGTAGTGCGTGCGAGTGAATGAAATGTAGTCGATTATTGAATGCAGTTTATTTTATATTTATATATTATTGTATTTTATTAAAGGGCGCAGACAACTCCCCCGGCCTAGAGGTTTCCTCTAAACATATAGCGTGAATATTTAGCGTAGCGTATTTAAACTTATGCGTTAAACTATGATGCGATCTAAACTTAAATTAAACTAAAATTAAAATAGCGTTTGCGTAGAATTAATATTTATTAATTATTGCGACGGCAGTGGACAAAGCCGAACCACTGGCCGTATGTATGAACCAGAGGCAGTCCTTACTTTAGCGGTGCGTATAATATTATCCTTTCCAGGGTAAATTGCGTCAACTATCCCTAGAGGCCAACAAAGAGGATGTGCATTATTGTCTTTAACAACTACTATGGTACCTAGCTCAATAGGCTTTGATGGTGAATTCCATTTCTCTCTTTGCTGTAAGGAGGTAAGATATTCCTGACTCCATCGGTGCCAAAAGGAATGCGTAATTTTATTAAGTAACTGATAGCGTGTTAAGCGATTATCTGAGATGTTAGTTACATCTTCAGCGGGTAAGAATTTAAGGGGAGTTACATTTAAAAAATGATTTGGAGTTAATGCGGATAAATCAGATGGATCTGAATTGAGAATACATAGAGGTCGACTATTGAGTAGACCTTCTATTTGTACGAGAATAGTACTGAATTCTTCGTACGTGAGAATTTGCGAACCTATCACTTTAAATAAATGCGTTTTGACACAGCGAACATTAATTTCGCTGAGTCCATTAAAATGCGGACCATAAGGCGGACTATGTTTAAATTGTATGCGATGTTCAGACAGTTGCTGACCAATATAATTTAAATGCGATTTGGACTGTATAAGAGCGTAAATCTCGTTAAGTTTACGTTTCGCGCCAATGAAATTGGTACCTCCATCACTGTATATCATCGAAACGGGACCTCTACGAGATATAAAACGTTTAAAAGCGGCGAGAAATAAGTCAGAACTCAAGTCAGAGACTAACTCTAAATGTAGTGCCTTCGTTGTCAGACAGACAAATAAGCAAATGTAAGCCTTCTGGCTTTTAATTCCGCGTTTACGGATGTGCGTTATAAAAAAAGGACCTGCGTAGTCAACAGCGGTATAAACAAATGGTTTCGCTTCCGAAACACGAAATGCGGGGAGATCACCCATTGGGGGGTAAGTACTTTTTGGGTTAAGTCTGAAACATTTATTACATTTATGTACTCTTTGACGTACTAGGTTTCTAGCGGATAAAATCCAGAATTTTTGTCTAATTAGTGATAATAAAAGAGCGGGACCTGTATGAAGGTTAATAATGTGATAATAATCTACTAAGAGTTCAGTTAAACGTTCTTTAGGCGGGAGTAAAATAGGGTGCTTTTGACCGTAGTCGAGTTGAGAGTGAGTTAACCTTCCACCTACTCTGAGAATATTATTAGAATCAATAAAAGGGTTAAGTTTAGCGATCTTTTTAGTAACTATTTTATTTGTTTTTAAAGCGGAAATATCTTCATTAAAATGAATGTTTTGAATGTAACGTACGAAATACATTTCTGAAATATCTAAATCTGAAACAGTGATAGAACCGTGCGAATTTAAGCGTTTTGAAAAGCGTAAAACATAAACTAAGATGCGAATTAATTTTGAGTAACTAGAGATGCGATTTATTAATTCTTGAATAGGATGAGTAACAAAGGGTGGAGTGACTTTAACTGTCATAGTAACATTTTTAGTTTCTAAAAATTCAGAATGATTAGGGTTGATTTCAAATTGTTTAATAGGCCATTGACACATGGGATATGAAAACCATTGCGGAGCGTTAAACCAAGGAGTATGATTTAATAAAATTTTAGGCGTAACAGGGCGAGAAATGATATCAGCGGGGTTCTCACGTCCGTTGATATGAAACCAATGTTTGGCAGGTAATTTACAATTAATTTCGGTTATCCGATTTGCGACAAATGTATGAAATTTATAAGCGGGTGAATGAATCCAAGTAAGAGTTACAGTTGAGTCAGAAAATGCGTATATTTTATTTATTTTACAGCGTTTAGTTAATGTTTCTTTAACAGCGGTGATTAAATTTGCTAACAATAATGCAGCGCAAAGCTCAAGGCGAGCCAAGGGCATTTTACTAAGCGAGGCGACGCGTGATTTTGACGTAAGTAATAATACGGAACCAGCGGTTTGGTCCTTAGAACTAACCCTAATGTATACAACAGCGCCGTAGCAGCGTTCACTAGCGTCTGCGAAACCAAGTAGTGTTACATGAGAATCAGAACTGATACCTACATGTCGCGGAAATTTTATTTTTTCGAGATAAGAGAGTTCGTTATGGAATTGAATCCATTTACTTTCAATATGCGGTGGTACTGGGTTGTCCCAATCAAGATCATGCTTCCAGCATTCTTGAACGAGTAATTTCATATAAGCGGTAACTGGGCCTATTAGACCTAAGGGGTCAAATAGACGTGCGGTTGCAGAGAGAATAGTGCGTTTAGTACATTTTAAAGAATTAGAGTTAATTTTAAATTGAAATGTGTCTTCTGTAGGGTTCCACTGCATACCTACAATTTTAGTATTGTTTGAGTCTGCGTCGAAATTAATGTTATGCGGTTTTTTATATGATTGAGGTATTTTACTCATGAGTTCAGAACTATTAGAAATCCATTTAACGAGGTTGAAACCACCTGACTTGAACATGGCAACCATCTCATGGTATGTTCGTTCGGCTATATCGACGCCATCTAGAGAACATACATAGTCATCCATGTACATATGGTTTTCAGCTTCATAAGCGGCTAGTGGAAACTTATCGCGACTGTCAGCAGCGAGCTGACGAACTACTTTCATAGCGAGATACGGAGAGCTAGATACACCAAACGAGACTCTGTTGAACTCGAATGTGCATATTTCTGAGCTGGAATCAAATCTATATAATATGCGTTGAAAAGCGTGATGTTTAGGGTTTAATTTCAATTGAAAGTACATCTTTTCTGCGTCAGATGTTACGGCAATAGAGAACATGCGTAAATTAATGAGCAAATCGAAAATATTACTTTGTAAATTCGGACCTACATATAAAATATCATTTAAGGATTTACCTAACGTGGTTTTAGAACCAGCGTCGAGAACAATGCGAGTTTTGGAAGATTGTTTATCAGGGCGATAAACAGCTCTGTGCGGAATATAATAATGCGGAATGTGAAATGAAGGATTATCGACCTTTGATAGATAACCTTGATCTATATATTCTTGAATAGTTGCGTTATAATTTTTGCGAATTTCGGGATCTGAATCTAACTTTTTCTCTAAGTTGATTAGACGGCGTTGAGCGATAGCGTATGAACTTCCTAGTTCAGTATAAGGAGTTTTAAAGGGAAGACTAACAGTGTATCTACCTGTTTCGTCGCGTGAGTGCGTAGCGTTAAATATTTGTTCACAGGCCTGATCATCAGGACTCATGTGAGTTTTATGAGGGACATTTTCTAGTTCCCAAAAGCGTTGCGTAAGCGTGTCTAAAGAGTGAGATTGCGTGTCGCAGAAAAATGTTTTATTTTGAGCGTAATTATTATTTTCAAAGCGAGCGGAGTATGGAGGAAAGCGTGAGTCACAATCTGCCCTACCCATGGCAATATAACCGAGTGTGGTTTGTACGGCTACGACCGAGGAGTCAGGTATCGTAACCTTTCCACTTCCCAAGAGGAACGGGAACAATTCGTTGCCTAGAAGACAATCGACATCAGCGGGAGAATAGAATTCATCATCAGCCATAGGTAAGTTGCGTAAATGAGTTAAGTTTGAGACATCTATGGGTACGCTGGGTAAACCATTAGTAATCTCGTCTATTACACTAGCGAGAATAGTGTATGAACAGCGGGGATCAAAGCGGGAATATATTTTAAATGTTGTTAATCCAAGCGAAGAGATTTTAGCATTGCCTATACCAATAATAGTTGTATCATCATGCGTAATTTTTAAATTTAATCGATCACAACAAGATTTAGTTATAAAATGACTCATTGAGCCTGTATCAAGAAATGCGCGAATTTTAATAGGTTTATTATTATTATAAACATAAACAGAAGCGGTTGGTAACAATACAGTAGTATCTTTAAACGTTTTAGAAGTAGATGCGGTCATTGATAACGCTAAGTCATTTGAATTTTCGCGCGCGAACGTATTATCAGAAGCGCGCGGGAGCGACTCGATCGCGGCTGGCATCGAGGTGCGGTGCGCGGGGGGATGCGCGGGGCGCTCACTTGGCGGCCGCGGAGGCGCGGGCGCCGAAGCTGCGTTGCCGTACTGATGGTTCAGCGATGCGTGAGACGCGGATTCCGATCGTGCGTTCCTAGGTTCTAATCTATTTTGCGGACGAAAGTTATCTACATGTAATAACGTGTGATGCTTTCTATGACATATTGAACAAGTATTTGTTGACTTACAGAACTTTACATTATGATATCCGAGACAATTATAACAATATTTATATTTATTTACTATTTCTATTTTAGCGCGAGCGTTTTCGTTATTAAATTGAGGACATTTATAAAGCGGATGAGCGGGAGCGGAGTTACAAACATTACAGCGTTGTATTTGTTGTGATTGTTGTAAGTGCGTATTGGCAATAAAAGCGGATTTAGTTTTTGAAGCGTTATAGTTATTATTACGTGAAGAAAATTGGTATTTATCAGGTCTATGTGAATTAGTATTGCGTAGCGTTAATATTTTATTTTGTTCTTTCAAAAATGTTGTAAGGTGTTCGAAAGTAGGTATTTCAACATGGGAGTGTGCCCGTTCGAATAGGTTTACGGTTTCCTTATCCAATTTACTAAGAGCGATGTGAGTAATTATAAAATCTGACAGATCGACAATCTTTAAGCGACGTAAAGCAGCTTCTGCTGAGTAAAACTGTTCGATGAAAGTATCAATGGATTGCAAGGGTTTAAATTGAATGAGTTGATTTATATAAATTGAGGCTTGCACCCGTATATCTTGATACTTTTGTAAGAGGGCGTTCCAGATAATTAAATAGTTATTAGCGGTAGGCGAAATACCTGAGCAAACTGTCAAGGCTTTATCAGTTAAACAACCAATCAAATATTGCACTTTCTCGGCCTCTGAGAGTTGAGGATTATCGTGAATAAGACTTTTGAAGTTTTCGTAAAAAGGTGTCCACTTACTAGGTGTACCGTCGAATGATACTAATTTGAGCGGCGGTAATTTACGGTTAAATGAATCGAACTTATGAGTATTGCTACTAAGGCTAGTTTGGTTTTGAGTGAGAGTTGATTCTGTATGTTTTATGTACCTAACAATACAGTTCATCAAATGATTGCAAGGCGGCGTAGTTAGGCTTTGCCGACGGATCGTCTTCGAGCTGAGCCATAATGAATGAGTCAAGAGTGGACATGAAGTTAGATCGTATCTGCTCTAACGATGATAAGCGTGATAAAAATTGCAATTTTATTTGAGGATCGGAAACCTTTAGACTGAGGTCGTAAATACTTTGAACTATTTCGAAGAGACTATTTTTCTTAGCGTCAAGTAGTGCTAATTTAGGGTTTAAATCCTGTTCATCACTCGATGATTTCCCTTTATGAGTAGGAGCCATTTTAAAACTTAGGTAAGTATGTATTTAGCGTAAGTAGTTTAAATGAATAGCGTAAAATAGCGTAAATATGCGTATTGCGTAATTTGTTTAGTTTTTTTTTTTTTTTTATTATTATTTAAGCGTAGTGGGTATTTATTAGCGATGAATTAGCGAAAGTATTATGCGTAGGTCAGTACGTATGTATACGTCTGGCACTTATTAATTTATGAGCGTAATTTAGCGAAATCTCCGAAATCAATGCGGGTAATTAGTTATTAGCGTTAGTTATTTAAATATATTAGCGTATTTGAGCGTATTTTGCGTGTATGAGCGTGATGTGAGTTGCGAATGTTATTATAAAAATGCGTTAGCGGCGTGCGCGGCAGCGGGTGCGGTATGTATCGGTCAATCCGAATAATTATAATCGTGCGGATAAAAATATTATTGAAATATAATAGATATGTATTAGTGTAATAGAGTTACGAAGAGTCTACTAAGTACACGATCTGTAATACCGAGATATTACGCGATGTTTGTCGCCGCGCGGGCAACGAGCGAAATGGCGGCTATGGCTACCTACTGTTTGATAATTTGCGAGAAATGAATGTAATGTGCGTGTGTAATGCGTAGTAAATCGGTTATTTATTTGGCGAGAAGGACCAGAACTTGTGTGGGCAAGGGATAGAGGTACTTACGGATGGAGGATTTTCTTCGATAGCTAGGAGCAGCGGACAACCATGTCACGGTTTCTTCAGAATTTCACCCACAAAAGTCAAATTAAATAGTTCACACACACGATTACACAGTATTGACTTATTACTTGCGTTTATAGTCTTTGTAAAGGCCTAGTAGACTTCTTAATAATTTTTGGGAGAGAGCACCGTCGCACGCGCGCGATTTCGAATATGGATTTTTTGCAACTGCTTGCGTAGGGTGGGGAATAGATAGGGATGGAACAAGACCGATCCTCTCGATTGAGTAAATTGTATAGTGTAGTGCGTGCGAGTGAATGAAATGTAGTCGATTATTGAATGCAGTTTATTTTATATTTATATATTATTGTATTTTATTAAAGGGCGCAGACAATTATACATATTTAATAAGCTAACCTTGTGATATTATTTTTTTTTATTTTAAAAAGCTTGGTATGCTAAACAATTCACACAAAAAAAATTAAAAAGTTAACTTGTTTTTAAAGAAATTCGTTTTTTTTTAAAACAAATGAAAAATTGAAAGTTTCCATGCACTAAGCATGCGTTAAAACCATTTTAGTATATTATTGAATCGTAAGTAAACTACGATACTAATTTTATTGCACACGCTCTATCTAAACTAATTTAGACTTGCTACCAACGTGTGTCACACTGTAAATCTTCAATTATTCACTTAATTAGCCGTCCTGTGTCGTTTTATTTTTATTTTCACCGGAAAAAATCTCCTAGCCCAGTTCTGGGCTGACACAACAAAGAAATAGAATGGTATTACACTACGTATTACTTACGATAGTTAACGTTTTGTTCATGAACACAGAATAACATCTGACGCGCGACAAAGAAATATGATTGAACGCGTCGTCTGGTTTGTTTTGTATTCTGAGGGTTGAATGTCGAAAAGAATATTGCAATAGCAAGAGCAGGATTACGAAACGCTTAATTGGAAGAGCAACTGGCTTTAACCAGTAGATCGCAGATACAAGTCCTGTTTGTACTTAATCGAATTTTCTTTAGAGAAAAAATTAAAATCTCAATCCTTTTGAGTCAACATCCAAATTATTTTCTCTTTATTTTTTGCCAATCAATTTGAGCTTTTATATCAAAGTGAAAAGGGTTTAATCTATTATTAGGCGCGTGGGTGTGGCACGACTTTTTATTTTTTCAAGGTTCAGGGGCTAATTAGCTAAAGACCCAGATTATCCCCGACTTCGAAGAAAAAACCAGATCATCTATATCTTATGGTTAATAAATAACCTGGAGTCAGAGTTTAAACCACCCGTGGGCTTTTGATATGACTTTACACACCGTTGAAAAATCTCTCAGGTGTGCTGGTTTCCTTACAATGTTTTTCTTCACCATTTTACCAAGTAATAATTAATTTTTAAAACGCACATGAATCCGAAATGTCAGAGACACGTATCTTTGACATTTGTGACCTGGATTTCGAACTTGCGACATAGGCAGTCGCTCCGTAGAAAACTGATATTCAGCTGCATCTGGTTAGATTAGAAGCCGACCCCAACAAAGTTTGGGAATAATAAGGCTAGGAGGATGATGATAAAGATATAGTAAAACTAGCTGTTCCCCGCGACTTTGTCCGCGTTAAATTAAATTTTCCCGCAAACACACGTTGTTAAAGCAGCCAGATTGCCTGTTATTTTATTTTTTTTTAGAATAAAAAGTAGCCTATAGCACTCAGGGATAAAGTAGCTTCCTAATAGTGAAATTATTTTTAGGTTTGGATCGGTAGTTCCAGAGATTACCCCTAACATACCTACATACATACATACATACAAACTTTACCTCTTTATAATATTAGTATAGATTTAGCTAAAAGAAACCCTAGAATAACTTGAACTAAAACTGTTTAAGTAAAAAATATTGTTTGTAAACGTTAAACGGTCCTTTAACTACAGTTAAACATCTTATGCCTTTAACCAACTTTATGTGGGAAGATACTTTTAAGATAACATTTACTTGAAGTTAATTAATTTTGGGATCTTAAGATTGCTGGGGCCTGGGTTAACCCTACTGAATTACAAATGTTATTTAATCTAACTGACTGTAACTAATAAATAATCATAAAAATAAAACAGTTTTATATAAAAGTAAAAGTCGTGGTGGCGCATTGGTTAACGGAGCAATTTTGCGGGCGTATGGGTATGAGTTCGAACCTAGCATGTACCAAAGTGATTTTTGCAATGTCATAATCACATTCTTAGTAGTAATTTAAGACATCACTGACGGTGAAGGAAGACATGGAAAATGAGAAAATAGACCTCTGGCTTTTCGGATTCATTTGCGTTTTAGAATGCATTATCAATTGCTAACGTTGAAAGAAAACATCGTGACAAAACCAACACACCGTCAGAGTCCTACTAGCAGCATAAACTCTAACATCATACCCCATTGCCAGCCTTTAGTGATCAGCCAAAAAAAAGGGTGTTTATACATAAATACAAATACAAAAATTCGAACAAGTACTATTATCGCAAATAATCATTAATTGTCAATGGAAAAATAGGAAATTCCCACAGAATATCAATCGCCAGTTTCCACAAACATCCAGGCTATCAAAAAGGCACATTTATCTCCATACTATAAATCAAGTTAAGCCTAAAAGCCTCTATTTAGTGGATAATATAAAAACTATTAGAGGAGAATGCGGGTAGGATTTATTGATGCCGCTTTCAGGCAGTTTTGGGTCACTTCAAATCTATTTTGTAACCTTGGGTGCTCATTATGATTGTTACTTCTTCAATTTCGAATTAGGGATTACTACGCAAGCCTCGCAAGGTCGGTTAAGTGACCTAATTGCCTTGTAGGTCTAGTGGTAGCAAGTGCGACTGATGAGCATGAGGTCCTGGGTTCGATCGGGCAAACTGTTATTGGGTTTTTTCCATTAGAAAATTCTCGATACCGAATCGAATCGAATTCCCGATAAAGTTGGCTTATTTTTTTTAATTTGATATTTTTCTATGTATTTATAAAAAAATTACCTATTTGAACAAATAAGAAAATAAGTTTAAGAAGGTTTTTTAAAAATCACATTTTAAAAATCAAAAAATCCATCGATTTTTTTCATATAGGTACTTAGTTTTGTATTGTGGAGTTTTCATATTATCATAATGGTTATCGTTTGTTAACCTTATTTATCTTCATAAACACAAACACATTACAATAAGTGACAGTTATCCCATAATCGGTAACATAGGACCTCTATAACTTAGGCCGACGAAAATAATGTGAAAAAAAAACAACAATGGACGCAAAAACGGTACATGATACGATACATGCCATAAAATCGACAAAGGCCAGTATTTCCAATGAATAAAAATGGTGAAAACACAATAGTTATCTGAGTACTTATTCATTATGATGTATTGTGCCACCAACTTAAGTGTTCAGTCGGACAAAATTGGAACTAACCAATTCTCTTAGCAAATTTCTTAAATTGACAATACTATAGTCGTTACTAGCGACACCCTCAACTGCACATGTAAGTTGGTAGTACTGTATCAACGATTCTGGTCCAGAAAAGTTTAACTACCCTCAGACGGTGGCGGCGCCGAAGGACATCGTAAAAAGAAATGTTAGCAAACAGCTTTTGCGCAGTTTTTTTGAACGTTAGTGTTACGGGTCAGTGAGATAAATTGAAATGAGTCGATATACGTTTTAGGTGAGGTTAAACTGTAGCGTTGCCAAGTGTCCCGATTTTAGCGGGACGTCCCACGAAACAGTTGATTTTTGTAATGTCCCGCTTAGACAGATATATGTCCCGCATTACGATATTCTTCAGTTAGATATAGAAAAAGAGAAGAGAAGTGCCGTGTGGTTTCCGACCTAAGAACCGAATTACCCCTGCTCGTCCCGCGGGTGACGTAAAAAGCAACAAAGGGAAACATCCGGAGGATGCGCAGCAGCATCTTTCTGTGTAACAGCGATCATCTGCTGCTGCGATCGCCAACCCGCTTGCTCAGCGTGATGATTATGGGCCAATATCTACCTCCAATGAGCGCACAATAGTAGTTGGGAGAGGCCTATGTTCAGCAGTGGACTACAGGCTGATGATGATGAGACAAAGAAACAAAACAATCATAGAGTAATATTTCACCGAATATTAATTTTTCATCACTTATTTCGAGCACCTATCTCAATTGTAATTGATTCTTCACGTCCAAAAGTGATTTGAAATATGATAAAATAAGACATTAAAAAAATATAGATAGGTAACTACTTTTCATTTTCTTAGCTTTGTATTTCTTTTTCCCGCGGCAAAATGCTTTGCCCCGATTTTTTGTTTTAATTAAGTACCTACATGTCCCGAGTTTCTGAAAAAAATACCTGGCAACCCTATTAGAGGGCTTTAAATGTGTGAATTTATTTTATTTTTCTTGGTTTCCTTAAACCAGGAACTCTTAGGGGAAGGTGGGTTGTAACGGGTTCATGGGGCGAGACCGGATCCACAAATACAAGTAACTAGACAGGCTAAAGATGTCTTGTATTCAAAAACAAACTGTAATTTTGCATCAACTCTTAATGTGGAAGTTACTGGAAATGAAAGTATGATATTCTGAAGTTAGATTAGCTGTCAGGATTTTATGAGGGTACTGACTCCCTATATCAACTGTCAAAAATCTTCATGACAGTCAGGGCCAACAGCTTAACGAGCCTTCAGAGGCATGGAGCTGGTGATAATTATTTTATAATACGCACATAACTTCGTAAAAAAGGTGCCTTGGGTTCGGACCTGAGACCTCTAACTTGCCAGTTATGGTCACAGCTATCACTTCACTTCTTCTTATCGTGTGGTTGATGAACAACCTGGTGTCAGAGTTTAAACCGCCCCGTAGGCCTCTGACATGGCTTTATACACCATTGAAAAATCTCTCAGGTGTGCTGGTCAGGTGGGATGTTTTCCCTCACCGTTTTAGCAACTGATAATTGATTTATAATACGCACACAACTTACGAAAAGTCAGAGGTGCCTTTTGGGATCGAACTTGAGACCTCTGACTTGTCAGTCGACGGTCATACCACTAGGCTATCAGTGCTAAGAAACTTACTAGAAACGAAAGTGCTCATCCATAGCATTTTTGGTATATTAGAAACCATAGATAAGATAAAGAAAGATCTATCGTGTTCGCGGTCGCGTAGTACGTAAGTTATCAAAATTTCGTATCATAAATGTGATTTACATACGTAATAAGGGGAGAAATTTGAGATAAAATGGTAGATAGGTACCTGTTTTGCCTAAAATGGGTACTAATTATACATACTAAGCGTCTACGGAAATTTAATCTTAATTAAGCTGCGCACGAGTAAATTGCGTTTTAATCATTTCGTAACTTGATTGTTTGTCGGTTTGTCTACCGCGTTAAGAATGCATATTTGATACCTGCACGGGACATATACTCGTATTTGACTGTTACGGAATATAGATTCAAAATGCTGGTGTAGCGGTTTGAATACCGAAGAAATGATTTACCGAAATTTTTCGTCCGAATATTTTTAACACCGATGTACGAAAGAACGAAATTATCAAAAGTGCTACGGCATCATTGTTGAAATGTAACCCACAACTTTTCACACATTTTCACATCCATCCTACTGGAATGAAGGAGCATTTAAGCAAGGGCAGCAAGGAGCAAGAGCAGCAAGAAGGAGCAAGGACTTTAGAAGAAATAAAAATAGAGGGTTAAGGCTAGCATAGATAAAAACGTTACGTTGTGACGTAACGTCTGTCTCTGTCTCCGATGACGTCGTAACTTGCCACGATACGATGACGCTGACGTCGTGACGTGAAAACTGTCGATGCAATCCTGGGATCCTTTATCCAAAATCGAACGTCGAATATAGGATAGAAAGTAACGCCGATCGTTGAACGTAAACCCAAGATTAACAGATTTTTACGGCAATTCATGCAGCATGGTATCGAGGTCGTTGTGATGACGTGGCACGTTGTGACGTCCGCGTCGCGTCGTCGTTGTGACGTGATTCTTTAAGAGCCGGGACGTATCCTACATTTCTTGCCGTGAGAAACTTGCCCACGTTCTCGTTCTGAGTTCGCCTAGTTCCTTAATTTTAAGTTTAGATTTTTAGTCTTTGATATTATTTTGTTTGTGTCTCTAAATGCTGTGTCCAAATTAACGTCTGTTACTCTTTAACTAAGAACCCAATCTGAATCCCAATTTTTAAAATACCAAGTCGGTCTCATTGCAAGTTACAACGTCGCGTTGGTGTAAGAGCGTGCATGGCAATGCATATACTGGCTGTTAAAGGAATTTGACACTTTTGCTAAGTAAAAATATGATTTGAAATTGGGTTCGTCGTTTTAACAGCCCCAGATAGTTTCTAAGCTCACTTAAAATGTGTGAGAGGACAACACTAATTTGAAAAACATTGAATGCACTAGCGTTCCGTTCTCGACTGCATTTTTAATTCATAACACATACTTATTCATATTTTATGGAAGAGATTCCGAGGCCAAGAAGCATTTAACTTTTAAAATATTTTGTAAACCAAAGTAAGCTGAGAAGATAAATATACGTCATCATCATCATCAGCCTGTATTAGTCCACTGCTGAACATAGGCCTCTCCCAATAACCGCCATTATTATGCGGTTATTGGAGGTATTTGCCCATAATCGCCACGCTGGGCAAGCGGGTTGGCGATCGCAGTAGCAGATGATTGCTGTTACACAGAAGGATGCTGCTGCCCATCCTCCGGATCTTTCCCTTTGTCGCTTCTTACGACACTCGCGGGACGAGTACGGGTGGTTCTATTCTTAGGCCGGAAACCACACGGCGGAAATATACGTATGTTGAGGTAAAGGAAAATAACCAAAAAAAGAACTGGTGCTATTATTTATTGTGTAGTGACCTACTTATATTTATTTATTAAATATTAAAACTTAATTAAAAACTAAACTTAACTAAAATAAATTAAATATAACTTATATATTGTTATTTAAAATAATTATAATTTATATTAACATTTCTATCAATTTATATTACAACAAAACTATTTTACAATTGCATTATATAAAAATCAACATTAAAATATGTACAATAATTAACTTAACCTAATGTCAATATACAAACAGATTTTTGTATTAGTAGTTAATTAGTAAATGTGCAGTCGACGCGGCTATGACGCGCCTATTGTTCTAAGCGTAACCGGTCGTCCTGCTACGTCACACGGACCGTGCGAGTAAGCGGGACGGACGGTCATGCGTTGCGCTCACGCACGCGCGTCATACGGTCGGCCGGCACGTAGGCCAGTGTTCTCACTGCGCTTGCACCTTGCTACCGCCACTTATGCTTTTATGTTTATAAAATAGCAGCTTCGCCGCGCTTATTAATTGTTTACTTTTCGTGTGCTAAAACTTCTATCTATCTGTACCTGTCCTCTAGTCTATCCCTTTACCACTCCTTCTTTCTTAGTGGGACTCTTGTGTGTGTGAACTGTAACCTGTGTAACCCGTGAACTGTGTCTGTGATTAAACTTTCTTTTCTTCCTGTTACTTCGGACTTATTATTTCTCTCCACACACTTGCCAAACCTACATTGGTGACCCCAATCCAGAACACAAGGATGGCTGAAGATGATGTTAGCACCAAACAAGATGTTGGCGTTTTGGCGGCGCAATCGTTTCGTGTGGGTGTGCGGATACCGCCGTTTTACCCAGAAAAACCGGGCCTGTGGTTCAATCAAATGGAGGCGCAGTTCGTCCTGGCGAACATTAAGTCGGACGAGACCAAGTACTTTTATGTCACAGGTAACCTTGACCCACAATACGCGTCCGAGGTTGAAGATATTCTGGACAACCCTCCACCCACCGGAAAATACGACAAACTCAAGAGCGAACTAATTAAACGCCTTTCTGCGTCGCGTGAGAAAAAAATTAAACAGCTTCTCATGCATGAAGAGCTTGGCGACCGGAAACCAACCCAGTTTTACCGCCACCTCCTCAACCTCGCTGGTCCAGGTGTACCGGAGGAGTTCCTGCGGTCTATATGGACGAGCCGCCTACCCGCAAGCACGCAGGCCATCGTGGCTTCGCAGTCGAAGACGGATTTGTCCGAACTGGCCGAGCTGGCGGATCGGATCCACGACGTCGTCGGTTCCCAGGTGGCATCAACATCTGCCATCTCAACGGCTGCATCGTCGAGCACCCAGGGGAGCAGCATACACCCCGAGATCGCCGCCCTGACCAAGCAGATGGAGAAGCTGGCGGAGAAGGTTGAGCGGTTATCGCGCCCCCGAGGTCGGTCCCGTAGTCGCACTCGACATTCCAGCGCTACCAGATCCGACTCCAGCTACCGAAGGTCCCCTCACTGCTGGTACCACCAGAACTTCAGGGACCAGGCTAAGAAGTGCGTGAAGCCGTGCGACTACCCTACATCGGGAAATGTGCGAGGCAATCAGTGATGGCGACCGATGATTGTCCGAGTGCTGGTCGCCTATTTGTTACCGATCAACGGTCGAAGGTGCAGTTTTTGGTCGACACCGGCAGCGACCTCTGTGTCTACCCCCGATCGGCAATAGCAAATCGGTTAAATAAAACCACGTACCAATTGTGTGCAGCAAACGGAACACCGATAACTACTTACGGTTTTATAAATGTAACTTTGAATCTAGGGTTGCGCCGTGACTTCGCTTGGCGATTTATTGTTGCGGATGTTACAAGGGCGATAATAGGTGTGGATTTTTTATCTTTTTATAATTTGGTTGTTGATTGCAGGAATAAACGCCTCATCGACAATCATACTACGCTCTCCACCCCGGCTTCGCCTGTCCGTCGTTCTGATGACGTCTCATCGGTGAGGGTGAGTCTCGGTAATTCCGCATACACTCACATACTACGGGAATTTCCCGACATCACCCGCCCACATGGTATACACCGCACTCCCAAACACAATACAGTACACCACATCCGTACTACACCAGGGCCGCCAGTATCTTGTTCACCTCGCAGATTGGCCCCTGACAAGTTAAAAATCGCCAAAGACGAGTTCGAGGCCATGTTGCAGTCTGGCACTTGTCGTCTGTCAGAGTCACCGTGGTCGTCGCCTCTTCACCTAGCTCCAAAGAAAGACGATGGGTGGCGCCCCTGTGGTGATTACAGGATGCTGAACGCACGTACCATCGCGGACCAGTATCCCATCCGACACATCCAAGACTTCGCTCATAGTCTGTCTGGCTGTACTGTCTTTTCTCAAATTGACCTGGTGAAAGCGTACAACCAGATTCCCGTGCATCCAGACGACATCCCGAAGACCGCGATTACGACGCCGTTCGGTCTTTTCGAATTTCCGTACATGACGTTCGGTCTTCGAAATGCCGGACAGACGTTCCAGCGCTTCGTGGATGAAATGCTCAGGGGTCTGGATTTCACATACGCATATCTGGATGACTTTTTGGTATTTTCAAAAGACCAGAAGTCCCATGAGCACCATCTGCGTCAACTTTTCACCAGGCTCAGAGACTACGGTATGGTCATCAACAGCTCTAAGTGTGTCTTCGGAGTGTCGGAGGTGAATTTCTTGGGCTACCACATCTCAGCAGAGCAACAAGACCATTGCCATCCAAGGTCGAGGCTGTGCAAAATTTTCCTGCGCCCAAGACCGTAAGGGAGCTACGAAGATTCCTTGGGATGCTCAACTTCTACCGCAGGTTCATCCCAGGTGCAGCTACTTTCCAAGCACCCTTAAACGCTCTCCTAACCGGTTCGGTGAAGGGTTCACACCCAGTCAATTTTTCACCTGACGAGCAAGAGGCGTTTCAAAACTGCAAGAATAGCCTTTGTCAAGCAGCACTCTTGGCATATCCTGACTGCAACGCTAAGTTGGCGTTGGTCACGGATGCTTCCGACAAGGCAATTGGCGCAGTCTTGCAGCAGCTTAATGCAGGAGCATGGGAGCCTTTAGCTTTCTTTTCGCGCAAGTTGAGTCCCGCACAGGTTAAGTACTCTCCTTACGACCGCGAACTGCTCGCCATTTACGAGAGCGTGAAATATTTCCGGCACATGCTGGAGGCTCGTGACTTTGTGATCTACACAGACCACAAGCCTCTCACGTTCGCTTTCCACTCTCGTAAGGAAAATTGTTCCCCACGACAGTTCCGTCACTTGGATCTTATATCCCAATTCACTACTGACATCCGGCATATTTCTGGAAAGAACAATGTCGTGGCGGATACCCTTTCACGCGTAGAGGAGATTACTCAACCTGTGTCCGTTGAAAGGATCGCATCAGCCCAACTTGCAGACCCCGAGCTGAAGCAACTTCTTGCTGAGGACACGTCGCTTCACTTGCAGCTGGTAAAAATTCCCGGTTCGGAAAAGCAGCTGTACTGCGACACCAAAGGCAATACGCCAAGACCGTTCGTGCCCAAGGAATTGCGCAGGTCAATTTTTCTTAGCCTGCACTCCTTGAGCCACCCAGGTACTAAGGCGTCTGCTCGGTTGGTTGCTGACCGTTATGTTTGGCCTGGCGTTAGAAAGGACTGCCGCGAGTGGGTGCGTGCATGTCTGGATTGCCAGCGCTCAAAGATTACACGGCATAATTTCGCCCCATTAGGGTCATTTAAATTACCGCAATCCAGATTTGCATTCATCCACATCGATCTCGTGGGACCTTTGCCGCCGTGTCAAGGTTTCAGGTATTGCCTCACTGCCGTCGATCGCTTTACGCGATGGCCTGAGGCTATACCGTTAGCAGACATCACTGCAGAAACAGTGGCAAAGGCCCTACTAACTGGTTGGATCGCTCGTTTCGGCTGCCCATCGGATATCGTAACCGATAGAGGTAGGCAGTTCGAGTCAGCACTCTTCAAGTGTCTGTCTGCAATCGCCGGGTTCCAACATCGGAGAACAACGGCATACCATCCTGCCTGTAACGGTCTGGTGGAAAGATTCCACCGCCAACTCAAAGCCGCAATCACCTGCCACGCAAATGACAGTTGGGTGGAATCTCTTCCACTAGTCCTGTTAGGCGTTCGCAGCGCTTTCAAAGAAGACGCCCAGGCTTCTGCCGCTGAGCTGGTATATGGTCAGCCAATACGTCTTCCTGGTGAATTTTTTGACCCACAGGCTGACGAGACTGTTGACATGACCGACTACTTGTCAAGGCTTCGTAACATTGTCAGGAACCTACAACCAACACCAGCAGCCAGACACAACAGTAAATTTAAAACGTTTATTTATAAAAGCTTAGCTTCCTCTACCCACGTATTTCTTAGAGACTGCACTGCTAGTGGTGGTCTGAAACCGGCATACTCTGGCCCTCATAAAGTCATCGACAGAGGTGACAAAGTGTTTAAGATTTTGGTAAACGGTAAACAGGTGTCGGTATCGATAGACCGCATAAAGCCGGCCTTCATACTGCGCGACCCTGATAACACAACATCCTTACCACCTATCACTAACATTCATCACAACACACCTCAGTCACCACTCAACACTAACACTCATCACTACACACCAAACGCGGATAACCGGAACTTACCTTCTACTGATGGCGGCGTCAGAACGACGCGGTCAGGACGCCGCGTTAATTTCCCCGACTATTATCGCCCTTGACGGTCTCTGGAGGGGGGTGATGTAGTGACCTACTTATATTTATTTATTAAATATTAAAACTTAATTAAAAACTAAACTTAACTAAAATAAATTAAATATAACTTATATATTGTTATTTAAAATAATTATAATTTATATTAACATTTCTATCAATTTATATTACAACAAAACTATTTTACAATTGCATTATATAAAAATCAACATTAAAATATGTACAATAATTAACTTAACCTAATGTCAATATACAAACAGATTTTTGTATTAGTAGTTAATTAGTAAATGTGCAGTCGACGCGGCTATGACGCGCCTATTGTTCTAAGCGTAACCGGTCGTCCTGCTACGTCACACGGACCGTGCGAGTAAGCGGGACGGACGGTCATGCGTTGCGCTCACGCACGCGCGTCATACGGTCGGCCGGCACGTAGGCCAGTGTTCTCACTGCGCTTGCACCTTGCTACCGCCACTTATGCTTTTATGTTTATAAAATAGCAGCTTCGCCGCGCTTATTAATTGTTTACTTTTCGTGTGCTAAAACTTCTATCTATCTGTACCTGTCCTCTAGTCTATCCCTTTACCACTCCTTCTTTCTTAGTGGGACTCTTGTGTGTGTGAACTGTAACCTGTGTAACCCGTGAACTGTGTCTGTGATTAAACTTTCTTTTCTTCCTGTTACTTCGGACTTATTATTTCTCTCCACACACTTGCCAAACCTACAATTGTATATGCCTACAATTGTAATTGTATATAGAGGCTATGCTTGTCGTAATACTAACGCGACTGGCGTAGCCCATATTATGTGATTCGATTGCCGCGCTGGAATGAAAGCCGAAAGATGTTATTGTTGCGATCTGAGTATTTATTTGTGCATTGTAAAATATATTTGAAATTGAATTAAATGACATAGGTACTCTTTAACTTCAAAAATTGAAAATATGAATATTTTAATTACGAATATCCAAAAAACATAACTTGCATAACGGGCGATCGGTTTACGCAAATAAGTTATTCTTATTCGGCCACGATAACATTTTGATATCTTATGTGAAAATCCAAAAGTTTTATAAAACTTTATTTTCTCTTTCCCAGGTCTAGCGGTACCATTCGTGGAGCTGACAGTAACCCACGCATCGGTACTCACAATCCTCGCGATTAGCTTCGAGCGGTACTACGCGATCTGCGAGCCACTGCGCGCCGGGTACGTTTGTACCAAAACAAGAGCTACGCTGATCTGCGCGCTAGTGTGGTTCTTCGCTGCACTGTTCACCAGGTACTTTTTAGTGACACGTGGTCAGTGATGGTGAAATGAAATGTAATAGAGGGCTCATAATTCAATACCCACTTGGGCATTTACGTCTTTTGATAACACTTATTGAAAATGCAATAATATTTTGTAGAGTTCTTTTAACTCGCCTGAGACTTTTATAAAAGGCAAAAATTTTAATGCCCCACACGCCACGTCTTTGTTTTTGTGGGGCACAAATATTTGTGTCTTCTATTGAAGACTGTTGAGAATCCAATCTAATTTCAAGAGACCATCATCGGCCATTTTTATAATAAAAAAAATAGAGTTAAGTTGTCTTTTACACGTTATAAAACGTGAAGTGATTATGCGTTAAAAATGCTATTTATAACTAGCAAAACGTCATGTGTTAAGTGATTTTTTGCATAAAAATGAGTTATTTTGCATCGTGAAGCTACAGTGATTAACAGTGCGGTGTGGGGCTAAGAGTGCGAGTTTAACAGCTGCGTTCGGACCGCAGCGTGAAGACGCTGTTTACAGCGTAAGCTTTTTAACAACTTCAGATGCCTTTAGATTATGCTTATTTTAGTATATTACTCATATCGTTCTAGACTCTACTTGGACTCTAAATTTGACATAATTAAAACAAATGTATCAGCAATTCAGCATTTACTTCATGCTTAATTTGGCGCCTAAAGGTATGATTACGATCTCGTCTGCAAGCAGCAGTACTGCCACAGCAATAGTGCCACTGCTAGCGAATACCCTATTTCCGCCCAGAGGTTCGTGGAGGAACACCGTGTGGTTTTGGTCCGTGCGAGTCGGACATAACCCCATCGCCAGTCCTTAGTGATGGGGTACTTATAAAGAGTTTTCCACACGACAAAAAAAAGTGTTGCCTGCACTATGGTGCTGCGTAGCAGTGTTGCCTACCGCACCGATTCCTAGCAAGGCAAGACACTGCCGCGCAGCAGTGCTACGGAGCTCGTAATACAATCTCATATAAAACTATAGAAAATTTTAGGGGACCAGTAGTACTGCGACAGGATTGCTGCTTGCAGCCGAGATCGGAAATTTAGAATCTTACCGTAACTCCCATCATGCCGTGTTTCCCTCCACTTATGATCCTGGGGCCTTTAAGCGGTGCACGGCCGTGAAAAAGCTTTTCTCAAGGCTGCTGGGATGATGGCCATCACTATGGGACTCCACTAACTGCTTTCCATGGTAGCATGGAGTCAATTTGTGCGGCAGTAATAAAAAAAACTCTTATAGTGCGCTGAATGTAGCGTAATCTAAAGGCACCTTTATGCTATTAACACAACGCCCAAAACAGACGATGGGTCAGGGTTTTGCTTTCGCCTTTTTTACAGATAGACTTCTAATATAAACTGATTATTCTGAAGATATTTATTTATTTTTACCACCAACTTCTTCCCGTGATTAATGATTAAGGAGTAGCAATAACTTTTGAAATTGATAAAACTGATGTTTTTACGTTTTTTTTAAGAGAGTTTAGTTGCTTCTATGAGACGTACGTACACTCAAAAATTACATGACAAATGCAAAAATGACTAGAAAACATAATTTAAAAAATTATATTTTTACATTTAAATGGTGAGATCTGCTCACGCTCCGCACAGATGTGGCGTTATCTGAAGCCGGGTTTATATCTTTTAGGGCAGAAATACATTATTCATGTCGATCATTGTGTCGAATGATTGACATGTGATGTGAAAGCATGTTGGTGTAAGCTAAATGGTATCTTCTTACTATTGTAATGTAATCTTTCATCTCGTTTTGGGTAAAACAGTCATATTATTCTTTGACGTAACGTGTTAGTTTAATGAAATCTTATCGTATTATGTCTTTATTACTTTTTGGAAGACTACCAACTACTTACGAGTATGTTTTAAAAAAATATTTACAGTAGTAGGTACATACAGGGTCATTAATAATTTCCACCGTTAATTAAAAATAAATAATTGTAAGCCTTACAGAATATACATTAATTTACTGAGAATATTAAATTATTTATTTTCTCTCCACAATGATTTTTTTAGTTGTTTTTATGTGTGTAGTTTTTATCTGGACTTGAAAATTTCAACGAAATTATATCCAATAGGGAAGATGCAGATGTAATATTTATGGAATTTGTATGATTAAAACGTTAAAAAAATATAAAAGAAAGGCCACTGCAACGTTTTTATTTTACATATTGTTGTTTTTTTACAATAATTACGATTTAAAAATGACTTGAAACAATACGTATTTTAAAACACGAATTAGCGTTTCGTGACGTCACACTTGTTTTGACAACTTATTTGACGTTATGGTTGTAAAGGTGAATATTATTTTATGGGAATATTAATTGCGTTTTTTAAATAAAAATGGAAGTTGGATTTATAAAAGCAGACTCCAGGAATTTACCGAAAGTTAGTGTTGACATGGTTGGTTGTAACTTTTTTATCGAAAGTGCAGAGTTTTCAGGTGTAGAAATGAAAGGGGCTAAATTACTACGGTATGTATACATCATAGTCATTCATAGTTGTTAAACTTTGTATTTTATTCAGCGGCTTCTACATATAGCAGTTATTTCAGCTCGACAAGAGAATCTTATGGCGATAACGCAATCGGCCATGTCCAAATTAAAAGAGATGGAGGAGAATTATGTACAATAAAAAGTAGAGTTACTCCGGAGCACAAAGAACGTAAAGAAGGTTATCGGGTTACAGCCATTATTAATGAAACGCAAAGCTTGGTCGGAGTGTAGCAAAGGGTGTGCACCATTTGTCTTCACAGCTTGAAACCACTTTTTTCTCAGCTTTGGGTCAGAAGGTCCACTCAAAAATAATTTATTTGCAAAAACTTTGTTGAGGTAGATGGACACATTGGCACAAAACATGAGTCAACACGGCTTTTTATCTGAATATTAATGGTATTGTTACAATCACCTGACGTCGATGGATAGTCCATTTTAATTTTTTACAAATAATCTCGAAAAAGCAAAAGTTAAAATGAAAAGTAAATGTAAATTGAAAGTTGTTGACAGACAAGAGTGACGTCATCAGTACCATAGGTCCGTTTTCGCGCGAACTGTCAAACTGTCAATTTAAAACAGCATTTTTTCCGATAAATTACAATATTTTAATTGTTTTAATATATTTGTGGTCTATTCTACATGGAATTCTTTAAAATGAAAACAAAAATAAAAATAGTGCATCTTCCCTATTTAAAAATAAAACGTCAAACTATATAGGTACCTTGTTTTTCGTCGGTAATTACAAGTTACTTACTAAAATGTCCGACTTTTTCTTGCAAATATCCGGCTTTTTGTTAAACTTTAAAATTTCTAAATGGCAATTGTTATCTCACATGGGTTTGCCAAAACTTTAAAAGTCCGCTAACTTCTCTAGAAAGTTCCAACATCATTTGCACCCACTAAAATGCACGTATTCAGCGGTTCTTGGCATTTTATTGATGTCTTCATTTCATATTCGGAATTTATGCCATCGATGCCATATTACTTACATATTCCGAAGTGGATCCAAATTGGTTACAGATTCTATTTTGCACTTCAAGCATTAAGAACAGCGTGGTAAATAAGAATATTTTATAAAGACTTATAAATATGTATAAATTTTCTAATAAATTTTTATTTTTCATGTGAAAGTTAACTTAAGTGCTGACACAAAAGATGTCTTGAGATTTTAATCATGCAAGTACACAGTAACATATAATTATTTAATAAGAAAATTTGAAAAAAAGTAATTAATAAGCTATTATAACGTAAAAAAAAATCACAAAAATATACAGTAACATTTCTATTTCTAATAATTTCAATTAAAATAAGGCTATACGAAAAAACAAGAGTATTTTTATTATATTATTAAACAAGAGTTATCGCTTCAATGTATCAAATTTTCTGATCATTCTCACTGAGTCCTGGAGTGCTATTCACTAAGGATACAGCCTCGCGTGCAGCGCTGCCGCAGCGACGAAACTCAATTTGGTATTCACTAAATTCGAAAATCTACACTAGCGCTTCAAAGCTGTAACGGGCGTGAGTAGAACTACTCACTGTCGAGTACAAGGTCGAGTAAAATGACATTTCTTCAGATGTTGGGGATTTTGGTATTCCTTTAGAAAAAACAGCGTCGAAGTCGCTTACAGCCTCGCCCACAGCCACGATTTCATCTTTCAAATCAAACAGCCGCAATCTTTGCGCTGTTCACTAAGAATTCAGCGACGAAAATAATTTTAATTAGTATTTTACACAAATAAAACTATTTTGACTGTAATATATGTTGAAAAAAGTAATATACCACTATGATTTTGTGCATTTTATAAATAAAAAAGACTATTAAAGGTTGACGTCTCGATTGTGAAAAGCAAAACGTATTTTCCTTCTAAACGTTAATTTTAATATAACATGGAATATAACTTAACATGAATTATAAAGTGATGTAAATTGATAAAATGTGAGTATAAAAATGTAAATGTCCATAACACCAAACCAGACATTACAAAACTAAACATTGGGCACCTAAACAACACCAACTGGGCTGTTTGGAAGTACAAATTATGTAAGTTACTAAAGGGTATTGTCGACCAAGTCCTAAGATCTATGAGCCCTAGATCTTTGAAGCGAAAACTTCGGATCCCTTTTAATATTGCACGCACAGAGGAGTGTGAAAAAGTTTATGGAGAAGAAGTGCAGAAAGCAAAAATGTATGTAAAAAAATATATATGTATAGGTTTGTGTAATAAATGGGCAGTGAGAAATTAAAAACATATTTTACTACACATATTTTATTTATATTTTAATTTAATTTATTTAGAAAATCAACAGCGACGCAGTACAATAACAAGGTTGTATGAAATCATGGAGTGTAGGTACAGGTCTATCTTGAGTTCTTGACCCACAGGTCAATTTATTGAGTATTTCTTTATTTTTCAAAACCTTTCTTTAAAAACAATAAACCCTTTAGTCAGGCTATTCATTTGTGACTGCTTTTGTATAGCACGACGCCTTGATGCTGCTATAAACACAGAAATAAGGGTGTAAAGGGCCTCTGATTATGCAAGGGCAATTACTAAAATGCATGTAGGTACCGACAAAGGCAAGCATCAAACTTCTTAGTGGAAGTAAGAAGATAGAAAAAGATTTATAAAGGACCCACGATCATGGCACTATAACAGTGTTGAAATGAAATATTGGAGGAATCACATAAGTAAAGTGAAGATCGTAAAAGCCTAAAACAGATAAAAGGAAGAGAGATTTTGATTTTGACTTTTTAATAGATAGGTATAGTCAACATACCTTTGCCACAATCTAAAAGTGCCATTGCCTTTAGCTTCCAAGCCGACTTGTACGTTTAGTGCTGTTTAGCTTAAGGGCTATCGAATTTTCCCTTTCCATTTATATAACCACTTCTCCACTCGTGCTAGGGATAGAACTGAGCTTCTTGACATTCTAAATTACACAGTATTTGTTAGAACAATACATTTATATAAGCAAAATAAATATTTTTATTTATTTAAGTAAATTAATAACATACGTCAGTCAAGTAAAACGTCAAGTGATTTGTTTACATAATAAATACGATAGGAGCAGGCAAAGGAATTATTATTCAGCCTTTTAAATTATCTAATAAAAATGCTTAAATTTCGTATATTTTTAAAAAATCATATGCAATTTTACTTTATTCCGTTAAATACATCAGCTTAGGCCTACATTATACTTTTAAAACGTATAAAACTCTCAGTCGAGATTTATAGATTATGCTGTAAAAAAATTTGTTTCAAGCTCTAACTCGTCGACGAAATAGGGACGAGACGACACAGCCCCCAGTTCGTCGACGAGCCTATACGTGTTAGTGAATACCGATTATAACAGCGTCGCGCTCACGGTCGATGTGAAGGCTGTCGCGACGACGAGCTCGTCGCAGCGTACAGCCAAGAAGTAGTCTTTTAGAGAATAGCATAGCTGAATAGGTATATTAAAATCATTGAAAAGATCGCGCAGGTTCTTCTTCCCTGCTTCCCTGATTAACGTAATTTCAGAGTTTAAACCACAGGTTTAAACCGTAGAACTCTGACACGGTTTTATACACCGTTGAAAATATCCTTTCTTTTTTTGTTATTGTTTTCTGGAACTCGTTTGAATGATCAGTATTTTGTTTCTCAAGAATAAATGGTTGAAGACTAAACTGCTGTACCTAGTTGGAATGGTAATTGTGTTTGTTCGAATAAAAAAAACAACTCTCCATCAAGTTTTATCTAGTCAGTACATTGTACAAAGTTGGATTTGTCTTAAACATTTCTATTTGACCTAAAATGAACAAACAACTCCATTATGGTAGTCAGATATTGATAAAGCAATTATTAGGCTCGAAATGGACTTGTTTATATAAGGTCTAACGTTATGAATGTGTAAATTATTTTAGGTGGATTACTTTTAGGGATGGTATTTTGAAAAAAATATCCTTAATTTCCCCTAGAATACACAAGGAGATAGGTCTAGGTCAACCAGTTTGGGCTGTGGATTCTCTGTTAGTCAATCAGTCACGAACTCACGATACGTGAAACATCAAAATTCTTTAGATAGAAGCACTGATAGCCTAGTGGCATGACCGACTGACAAGTCAAGTCAGAAGTCTCGAGTTCGATCCCAAGGCGCGCACCTCTGACTTTTCTGATTCATGTGCGTATTAGAAATTAATTATCAGTTGCTAAAACGGTGAGGCTAAACATCGTGATGAAACCAGCACACCTGAGAGATTTTTCAATGGTGAGTAAAACCATGTCAGAGGCCTCTGAGCAGTTTAAACTCAGACACCAGGTTGTTCATCAACCATGCGATAAGAAGAAGGTGGCCCAGAAGTTAGATGAAACTAGAACTATTGTATTAAATATTTGCGTTTACACTGGGCACTTCGATCGACTCCAATATCATTCGATTCTGTAAGCGGTGTAACGATACGTATTGGACGTGGAAATTGCAATACTGCAAATAGTGAGGATACAGTCTCGAGCAAAATTATGTATTTATTATGTATTACGGATTACAAGTTTCATGTCTTATGCAAAATACAGATTAAGTTCATCAAATAAAAAATCCAAGCATTTGTAAGATACAAAATATTGATAGATATTTATCTAGGATATTTATAATCTAATCCTGTGACTTTTGTAATTTGGTAGTATTAACTTTGAGACTTACGTACTATAAATTTTTGAAAGTGGAATAAATTTAGGTAGTAAAGAAGTTAATGCTACCAAATTAAGTGTGGATGAGTCACGCAATTAGATGAGTTGGTTATATCAATATTTTACCACGTAGAAAACGATTTTTTCTCAAATCGACTTTTGTTAGGACTTACTTATTAAGTAAATTGCATATTTTTTTGATCACTTTTTGATATTTGTCTTATCTGTAATTTGCCTTAACAATATTTAGGATTTCATACTCTACTTTATACTTATATATTATTTGTATGTTACCAAAGATATTGGAATATTTCTATGTATATTACGTGGTGGCACGAATGAGATCATTAACTTTTTGGTTATTTTCGTGAAATACCCGTTAACATACTTTTGCTCGCGACTGTACCTACAAGAAAAGGCGTTATATTGAATACTAGACTGCACGTTCTGGAAGCACTCGGTCGTGTTGTATCTCAATCTTGAGGGGAGGGTAGAAAATAAAATCTTAAAAGCTAATGTTCGCGTCTATGTTTCATTTGTGTTGAATGAAAACTTAATACTATAAATGCGAAAGTAAGTTTGTTTGTCACCTTTACACGCCTAAACTACTAAACCGATCAGCCTAAAATTTTGCATATATGTTGTTAGGTGTACAGAAACGGACATAGTGTACTTTTCATCCCGAAAAAAAGTATTGTTCCCGAGGAAAACAACAATAACGTTCTCATTATAATAGATCTGGCGATTTTTCGAAAAATGATTGAATTTTAAATTCTAAATTAACGCCAGCGAAGACGCGAGCTATAGCTAGTATGACATATATTGCTGCACGCAAGATAGATGTGCCGTGAAGTTTCCGGCCTAAGAACCACCGACAAAGGAAAAGATCCGGAGGATGGGCAGCAGCATCCTTCTGTGTAACAGCACAAAATAAGTGACTTATATAGGCTGTGTATGTAAGATAGTTGAATAAGATGTTTTAAATATTTCAATTCTCTATTCCTTAGCTCCTCCAAATAAAATTTTATTCATTCTCTCTGTCTCTCATTCAATTTGAATTCAAATTAACGGCCAATCGAAAGTATTTTCCGATACCTATCAGGTAATAAAGCGGTAACTAACTTTGCAGTATCTGCATGAACAATGGCGTGAGCTCACGTTTATGTTGTAGACAGACAGACAGCTTGTAAGGAAGATTGTAACGTTGGTTCTTTATTCAAAATATAAAGCCGTAAACAATGTGCTAGTTTTTTTTAAGTTTTTTTCATTTGAGGTTTTATCTGTTGTTAGGTACAGTACTATTTGTGCTACCCTTATGCTACCTTTTTTTTAGGGTGGAGTCAAAAATGCCTTTGTCTTTTTTTTTTGTTCATTAAATTACTATTTTTTATTAATATTTTTAGTTTTTTAATGATTTAAAACAAAACGAGACGAAAGCACTAAATACAAATAAACAGGGACCCGATTCACGTAACGACAAAACGTCTTAATAGAGTGGCAGTGTAATGACAATGACATTATTTTACGTCTTAAGGTATTCTGCAAGTACTTTTTGAGGCCAGTGACACAATGGCAATATAGCATGGTGTCAGAATAGACATTTTTGGTAAAATAGCGGAATTGCCCCCCAGAAAAACACAGCAAACACATCTAATTCCGTGACACTCTTAATTTGGTAGCATTAACTTTTTTTCTACCTGAATTCCACTTACAAAAATTTATAGTAGGTCTCAAAGTTAATACTGCCAAATTACGAAAGTCACAGAATTATATGTACCTAGTAATTTGGTGTAAGGTTGCGTCTTCATTATTACAGTTCGATCCGAAACATCGAAGATTTTGAAAGTAGGACCCGAGCATAGAGTCACAAACAAACCACAAAACAATCTTGCAAAAATACAGCGAATGTATCAAAGTTACTTCAGCAAAGCTAATATTATTTGTCTCTCTACAACTTCAAAGTAAGACAGTAATACTATTTCTGAGAAACGTATGTGACATGCTTAAAGTGTCCGAAAGCCGTAGAGTTACGATAGTTGTTGATTTTCTATACATATATATTATTAGATGTAGAAGTTACAAACTTCTTGGCTTCTAACTATCCGGAAGGGATTGACAGACGGAGCAAAAGGACCAGAATAATATACTGGTCTTGTTGTACACACAACTACAAATAAAGCTATACAAAGCCAGTATAAACTGACCTCACATTGGTGCTAATTCTCCTGTACTTACATCTAAACTAATTTTAATCTAACTATATCTCTTAATATAGTCTCAAACTTTCGCGAACACTCAACATAATGAAACAAATTTTTTAACGGATATAATTCGCGTTTTTATTTTGATAATACAATCCTGACGTTTCGAGTACTTTGCAGCGTCTGACGCTTGTCAACCTCAGTCTGCCTGCGACTACGAGTGCTGCAAAGTACTCGAAACGTCAGGATTGTATTATCAAAATAAAAACGCGAATTATATCCGTTAAAAAGTTGTTTCATTAACTATATCTCTTTCTAATAAATACCATCAAAAAAGGACAGCAAATTGAACTATTAAATTAGAGCTGCCAAATTAGTCTACGTCCTTGGAATTGACGTGAAATTAGACGAGACCTCTATGACAAGCCGACTAAATTCTCGCTGATAACACGCAAATGAACTAGTTTGACAGCTCTAAAAATTTACTATCCTTTTCTAATGATGTCTTTTAGAAAGAGAGGAGAGAGGAGAATTAACACCATTGTAGGGGCTCTTCGTACAACAAGATGTCAGCTTATACTGGAAATGTATAGCTTGATCTATAGCTGTGTGTACTAGAACGGTTTTGTTTATCAGAACACTAATGGTAGTTGTGAACAAGAGTATCTGATTTAGGTTAATCTTATGGTGAGCTATTCAGAAGGATTTTTTCCGAAGTATAAAATATGGTATAAGAAATACAAAGGACCAAATAACGAAAGGACTAAAAGCTTTCAATTCTTTCAAACTTATGATTGAAGTTTGTGGTAATTACTAATTAACATAACCATAACATATTATACACTCACGCTTGTATTCCCTAGAGGGCGTAAGCCGAGGTGTATGCAGTACACCCATGTTTCGCCGACTATTTTATAAGTCCCATGTAATATGAAAATTTGCATTGTAAACATAAAGCGCTCTTCCTCCTCTCTCCTAACTAACTATGCTGTGCCCGATAGGGTCCATAATTGATACCTTACCTTATGTATACCAACTGTTATGTAACATTATGGAACGCAATAAAGAATTGAGAATTTAATAGGGGGCGTCATTTGCTATTGAGATTTCCAATGTAAAACCCAATGACACTTTGCCTGACCCGGGGATCGAACCCATGACCTCATGCTCAGCAGTCGCGCTTGCTACCACTAGACCAACAAGGCAGTCAATTTTAGTTATTTGCCCTTTAATTTAACAAAATATGAAAAACAAACCGATTGTCGGTACTGATATTTGAGACTAATTAAACATAGTGTCAATTAATATTCAAAGACAGACGACAATATTTTATAGGAAGGCTTGTTAAATCTTATCCATCCAAAATTAAAATGAAAAAGATTAATGAAAACGGGCTGTGGTAATTGAAATGTCAGGATAGAATAAATGATCTTGTTTCTACTGAAAGCTGTACCAAAATATTATACAATCTTCTTCTTCTTATCGTGTGGTTGATGAATAACCTGGTGTTAGAGTTTAAATCATAGAAATATTAATATCTTTGGTTTAAATCAACCGTAGACCTCTGACATGGCTTTACACACCATTAACAAATCTCTCAGAGGTGCTAGTTTCATCTCGATGTTTTCCCTCGCCGTTTTAGCGACTGATAATTAATTTTTAATACGCAGTGGTGCGCGCTTTGGGATCGAACTCGAGACCTTTGACTTGTCAGTCGACGGCTATACCACTAAGCTATCAGCGCTTATATTTTACAATAATAATTGCAGAAATTACGTTATCGGTACTGTAGGACGCACGGCAACTCCTTTAAGAATAAATAAATTATATTTTCTTAACACTTTTATACATCTTTTTTTTGTAATCTATTTTGGTTGTCCGACCACCTTCTTCAATATTTTTATTTATATTAATAATCTTATTTGAAAGAGGCTGTCACCTCAAGTGGCCAGTTTACGAACAGTAAACCTCCAAATAGGTCAGCTCTCACCACAGTACGTACCTATTCATAGAAATAATATCTTTGTACGAATTTTGCATATTGACACAGTAAAAAAACCGATGTTTAAAATACCGAAACTTAAAATTGAACAATATACAAGATTATTTGTAAAACACTAGCATCCTTAAAAGGGGTCATTAAACTCATCATTATGAACAACTTTTACTATGGGACCAACCCTGAAATCGCAAAAAAAATCAGCTGTTCCATACATTTTGTTGCGTCACCTGAACATAAATGTATGGGACAGCTGATTTATTTTTTTTCGGTAGAAGCCGGTTAAAAAATAGTTTTGTGAGATGTAGGTAAGTACAAGAGAATCAACACCAATATATGGCTACTGCCTTTTAAGAAATACCTAAAAGTTTAAAGTTTCAAAGTAAATATCCCAACAGAACTAAATTCCTTCGTAACTAAAACATTTCTTACTCAAACACTCAAGTGAGTTGAACTATAAACCTCAAGTTTTGGTCCTTCGGTACAATCGGACATATTGTCCAGCCGTCCGGTCCAGCTACTTTATAGTACATAGCTGAGCGAGCACTGGCCACATATTACGTCAAGCCATAAAACTAGCTTGTCAAAACGTTACTTGCAAGTTTCTGCGCTTTGCATTTTATTGGCCGGCAACCATAAAAGCTACCATTCACAGAATGAGTAGTGAATTTTGCACAATTTTGCATTGCAGTTTGAGAATTTTCATATTGTTGGAATTTGAAAATTTGTCGGAAAAGAATGTTCGTATTTGAATAGATTGATTGTATTTTAAAGTAGCGAGCCGCCCCGGCTTTTCACGGGTTTTTCGGGTATCTTACAAGCTTTACAATTTGTTTTTGTGAATTTGTGTCTTATTAGACAGACATTGGTGCTAATTCTCTTGCACACGCTCTAAACTAATTTAGACTAGCCATTTCTCTTTCTAACAGAGATCATTAGAAAATAATAAAATATGTCAAATTAGTCCATTTGCGTGATATCAACGAGAATTTAGACAGCATGTCATAGATGGCAATTGACGTGAAATTAGACGAGACCTCGTCTAATTTCACGTCAATTGCAAGGACGTAAACTAATTTGACAGCTCTAATTTAATATGTAGTTCAATTTGCTGTCCTTTTTCGATTGTGTTTATTAGAAAGAAATATAGTTAGACTAAAATTAAGTGTAACGTTATACAGGATAATGACATGATGATATAATTAATAACATAATATAATATCATACACAGTTAATCATCGTTTACTGTGACGCTTTGGCTAAATACCTATTCTAAAAATAGCATCTCATCTTATTCCTTTCTTTTATTACCATCTTCGGAATCTAAAAGCGACCAGAATGACGTCACAAAATCCAGCACCCATTCCTAGCTAGACTGTTTAAATACATTCCGTGTTTGTGTAGGAACTATAATAACAGATTCTTTCCACAAACTCTCCGCACAAGAAGACTAGTTTTCTAGTACATTATTCTAAAGAATTTTTAATACCGCAGCTTATTGGAGTAGCACACGCGACGTTGTCCTTTATATTGGTTCCGAGTTTAAATAATAGATGGCGCTTTGCAATAAATCCTTCGTTTAGTCGCCATATTGCCTGTCTGTCGTTCGTTCAGTTCAATTCTAGAACGTTCCGTTTGAATGGACGTTCTATTCTTTTAAAATTCCGTCGTTATTGTGCAATCATTAGAAAATTCTTTGAATTTATGTTTTTCTTTTAGTATCTACTAAAAGTTAGTACCTAGTAGTTTTGTGTTAGTGGGTCGGGTTACTGACTGAATGGGATAACATGAAGAGGGTTGGTAGTCCGACGTCTGTAGAGATGTTGGTTGAAAAGACCTAGATAAGCTAATTAGTAGCCGCTACAGTGCTCTTTAATGAAAAGATTGATGACTGGATCTGGCTAAAGAGAAGTGTCTTTAACGCCTTATAGGTACATTGATATCTTTATAACTAAACTAATATCATAAAGAGAGAAGATTTGAATTCTTGTAAGTATGTAAGTTAAATATTTTAGGAGGTAAACATATGTTAACTTATAAATTAATTATCACTTTCGAACTAGTGATAATTAATTTATGAAACGTACATGAATCCGAAAAGTCAGGTGCGGCCTGAATTTCGAACCTAGAACCTTTGACTTGGCAGTCCAACGGTCTTACCACTAGGCTATCACAGCTACAAAATAATTATTATAAGGTTTTACATAAATAATGCAAAATGTTTCATCAGTTTCGGTACATTGTCGTAAGCAATTTTTATGACTATAACTACACCCAGGAGAAAACCCGAACGTAGGGCTATGTTTAGAAAAACAATTATTTCTGCGACGAAAATCAGTGCGTAACTATTAAAACCCTTTGTAAAACAAGGTGTGTATATTTTTTCGCTTTATATTTATGTGTCTGTGTTTGTGACAGCTGTGTTGTTTGTGCTTTATTTGTGTGTTTGTTTGTTTAATGTAAACATATTTAGATTACGTCACACGATACCTACTAATATTTCTTTTTCAATAAAATTATATTTAAATTAGATAATGTTTTTCTGTATGTGAGGGATAATAAAGGACCAAAGAATTTAGAATTCGTGTCTTTAATTACGGTTATTAGGTTAAGCAGGGACATATATACCTACATACATATATCATAATATGAAAAGATATTTGATTTCCGACTTACAACTTGAAAACTATCAAATAGAAAAAATACAGGAAAAGAAAAAGCCATTAGGTACCCACCTTTCTCCAAAGTTTGTAGGAACCTAATAAAAAAAGCGATACATCTGAAATAATTCAAATTGATAAAGGTTTCTGTAAACATTACTGAAAAAATATAGAAACTATTACTAGCGGTTTTGTAGAATTTAGCGAAAAATCTTGGTTTACAAACAAACTCAGTACTGAATGCGGTATTAAGATATACTTAAATGCTTATTAAAAAAATACATTTAAAATATCATGTGATGAAGAGCTAAAATAACAAATTTTCTAAAAAAAATATTAATTCTAAGGCTCAGAAAAATACAAGTCCTTTACCGAAGTACCAATGAGGCTCGCAACTGTCTTTTGTTTCTACTTCATCCCAACTCAGCAAGACCATGCAATCCTCTCATAGAATTCTTTCACTTATTTAAAACTTAAGACTTGATTTGCTATTCACAAAAATTCTAAGCAGCAAAATGTTCTGGTCCTTTACTGATGTCAAATGACCTGGAAACTGGAAATGGCTCATAAGTAGCAGGTTCATGACCTGTCCCCATTTAGTGCCCTGCGGCGATCTTTACACGCGATAACTGATTTTTGCTAGTGAAAAATTATTTTTGTAAAGTAATGAATGAAGTGGAACATATTCAATTTATGGAGCGATAGCTCAGTTGTGTGTTTAGTGGTATTTGGAATGCCAGAAGTCGTTCATTTTTAAAATTACTGTAGATAAAAATGAAGTATCGTTTGTATAAATTTTAGTGCCTAAGCGTTCATTTAAAAAAATATGATGGCTCTTTTTTAAAAAAATCATTTTTCCTTTTTTTCTTAGTTCTTCCCCACCACTGGGAGTGAACCATGGCCAGTTAGAAATGTAATAAAGTAATAATATACAAAAATCTCCGTGAAAACCTAATAAATTATTTTTATTTCATAGGTATTGTTATTATTTATTTATGTATAGGTAATAATAATATTTTTATTACTTATAATTATTAGACGTATCGTGGAGATGTGTATACTAAGTATGTTTTCATATTTTACACTAACTGCTTGAAGCACTGTGCACTAATTAATTGTATTGATGTTCATGCACTGCACGTATTTTAGTTGTAAGTATTATGTTTAAAGTTATTATCTTTAATGTTTAATTTGATAACCATCAAACTCTATACAACGCAATATAAAATAAATAAAAAACAAAAATAAGTAATAAAAAATATTATTAAAAAATAATAAAAATAAAATAGTATCACTACCATACCCACGCTATTATAAATAAAAAGAATAGAATAACATTATGTATTCATTAGAAATGAAAAAAAAATACATTAAAAAAATCTTATTTGTATCAAACTCAACTTACAAAAACATTAATAAGTAGTGTCCTCATATTCATTTTATACCTACACCAAAAATAATCAGAA